>JABYQQ010000017.1:0-1275242 GCA_022605405.1 Earliella scabrosa | reverse complement strand
ATTGTTCAGATGGGCTGTGTGCTGCTCCGACGCCCATGCGAGATAGCGCTCCGATGCGACTGTGCGGTGGTGGCCACAGAGAAACTCGATCACCTTGCCCTGTGCAGCGTCCGTGAACTCGGCCATCGGCAGCTGCTTGAACGACTTCGCGCCATCGCGCGTGTACGATCCAGGCTTGAGCCACCCCTCTTCGACCAGAATAACAATCTCCGAGCCGGCTTTACCGCCCTCCTTGCCCTTCGCAATGAAACTCGCAAGGAGCTTCTGAACGCTGCCCTCGTGAATCGCGCGGTTGTTCACCGACCCGAAGTTGTACGACATGGTCGGGTGAGGTGGCTGCAGAACGTTGAGCTTCGTGAAGCCTAACGTCGCCTTGTCGAGCACCTCGTCCAGCTCGTTCATCGCCGCCGACGATGCTGCTGCGTCGTCAATCTCAACGCTCGGCTTCGTGACCTTCATCTTGCGCTTTTTCTTGACCTGCGTGCCCTCGTTCTTGTCTTCAACGGGCGGACACCACCAGCAGAGGGTGACATACCTTCGCATCCTCGTATCCCGACCCGTCATCGCCCTCCTCCGTTGCACTACCCTCTGGTACCTCGATCTCCTCCGTCGCGTCCACCGCTTCAGTCGCCTTCGCCTTCCCCTTGTCCTTGCTCTTCGCCGCACCTGACGCCACCGATTGCTGCACGAGCATCAACTCGTATCAGCACTCATCGTCGTTGGGTTCTGCACGGTCAAGCTAAAAGTATTAAGGAGACAGCTCACCGAGGCCTTTCCGGGGCCTGCTTTTCTCGGTTTGGGTGTAGACTGTACCAAAGGTTAGTCCGTCTTATATCGACCTTGTGAACGGCACTCACCATTTCACAAGACTTCGTACGGTTCAGAGCGAATACGGCGGAGTGACAGGAGAGAGACCAGAGGGGGAGATGAGAGTGAGAGGCAAGAGGAGGGGACAGGTGGCAGTCGACCACGCTGTATTCGTTACGTCTTCGTGCAGGCTGCAAGCAGGTGTGCGCGCGAGCGCTTTGATTTCCATTTTGGGACTGTGACCGGCTACGCCAGCTTCTCTCTTAGCGTCAGCGCTCTGTCTCGCTCTCTCAATGAATCTTGTTTATTGTCCGTTCGTGCAGCTTCTGTCCTACGGCCTCTCTGTGCGATCTCGCCCCAATGCGCGCAGGTTAATACACGAGTGCGTGCTTCTTAGTCATCAGTCGGACATCCGAGGGTGATCGCTTGCGCACCCCATGTCGCATCCTGGTTGCTGCCAGTACTGCAGAGTCCCGGCGACTCAGACAGACTGTACTGGCGAGCCATTGGCTTTGCTATAGATTGCTGTTGTGCCGCCCTAGTCTAGCCCGCTTAATCACTCGATTACATGTCATTGTACAACCTGCTAACGCAGTCTCTCTGCGTTCGCGGGGTTCTCGCGCGGTAAACTAAGAATAACCCTGCCTTAACCTGTACCCACCCGACTTTACACCCTTATAAATCAAGGTGTGCCAACCACTTGACCGGGTGAGCACATTCAGAACTCGAACGGGTTGAGCTTGCTTAATTGTATGCCAGTGTCTGTTGTATTGGAGGTCAGCGGACGTGGCGGTGGCTCGCCGTCGGGCAATCAACCTGCCTGCAGGCGTCCCTCCCGTGATTGAGGAGCTTGTGTACCAGGCGGCGGCGGAGGATGCGCAGAGGGCGGGGATGACGTAGCAGGGGCAAGATTGCGAACTGGCATCTGTGGTTTTAGTATCATGTACGCACTACACATTCTTGATGTGACTTGGCTTTGGACCGCCGCAGACGTGACAGTAGGTTGGACATCAAAGATCGAAGATCCGGGCGAACGTGACAGGTAGGCGTTTGCAGGGAGATACATGTACAGAAGTGTTGAATGGGCATCGACATCCCGCATGCGCGGTACGTCCGCGCGTGCGGGATGAACTCGCCATGTGAACGATATCAGAGCATGGAGCAGATGATCTACACCCCGCATGCGCGGAGGGTCCGCGTGTGCGAGGAGATGTGTGAGCACACTTGGAGACCATGTACACCCCGCACGCGCGGAGCCTCCGCGCATGCGGGGTGATTCAGTGGTCAGAGACCACTTTCAAAACTCGACCCCGCTGTCCTGACAGTGACATTTAGGCGCCTGCTCACGCTCGGGGGGTCAAAATCTTTAGTCTAACCTATAACTAACCCTACCTGAACGTAACTTTCACCCTTTAAATGGTTGACTTTGGTCAAGCAGAGAGCTGACAGCTGGGCCCGGTGTCAAGAGGTGCCGCGTACTACTATATAATAATGATGCACACAGCGGCATTGCATACAGCTGGTGAATAATGAGTTATGTTCAGCATTGTGGTGAGAATAATAGTTGCTGGGGACAATTAGAACAATTTCAGAAGCAACTCTGCAGCGAAATGTATGAGTTGTTTACTGCTACGTTGAACTCGCCATAATTCATGCAAATAGTATCATAAAATCACCAGAGATGTATCGAAGCTAGAATAGATTGTTTAAATGCTGATGTCACAGTTCTGTGAGCACGAAAAAGATCGTAAGCAAGAATGGGCCGACATTTTGATGTGTTATAATTTTCTGACTTACGTACGGCCACTACAAAAGCGACAAAATTCATGAATATGATGAGAGAAAATCCAAAATGATTTAGTCTGCGTCCACTGGGAATATGAGCACACTGACTGTGCTATGTGACAGGACAAGGCAAGCGTGCGACATGAGTGTGCACGCCTAGGGGCATGATGGAATAAACCCTAGGCTGGGGTTTATAAACCCTACCAGGGGGTTAGGTCTAGGGCTTATTTTCAATCCAACGAGAGTGGAAAGTATCTCATAACCCTGATCCCATCTGTCTCAACAAATCTGTCTGTAGACTGTGTGTGATTGTATAACATTACATTTTAGACTTGATGATCTCATAAAAGTAGGCGGTAATGATGTGGGGAGGGAATGAATATGGATGACCAATAGCTGATAAATTGTTAGTGACGGTTGGAGTGTTACGGGTTGAAGTGTTGGGTGAACGAGTCAGAGGGCGAGGGCTAGAGTGTTGAGTTGACGCTAAGTAGCTTGCAGCCGAGGCAACCTGCGTGAGAGAAGACGGTGTGAGTGATGGATAGAAGCGCCGCGCCCCGTGTGTTTGTGGTGACGGACTGGGAGAAGTGAATGCAATTCACCCAGCACGGTGCGACGCAGAGCGCCCACGAGGCGCCGACACCTGCCGAATCGGGTTCGCATCAAGCACGTGAGCTCAGACTTAGCAGCGCGTCGCATCTCTGCACTCAAGTCTCAGCACCTGAGGTACTGATTGTGCTTCGTCACGTCCAGTACCTGCCACCTTTCAAGTTGTACCATAGAGTTCTTGGTGTATAGTGAAGATAGATCATAGATATGCACAAATACTAGGACTATCACGAAGTTAACTTTGAAGCCGAGGAGGGGGCATCCGAGTCTCCCATGAGTGAGGATGCCTGTTTGGGCGGAGCTCACACGGTGAATTATCGTCTCTGAGATCTCCTTTGCGCTGCACATATCAGATGATGTCGGCGAGAACTTGGGATGTGCTGTCAAGTGGTGTGCGGCCCTTACTAGCTAGTACTCTGCCCGGGTATACTATCCATTCCTTGCCATCGGATTTCCTTCCTCCTCCCAATGACAGGCTTGTCTTCCTTCCAACAGCTCTACCCTGTGCACTGGCAATCTTACGAAGGACACACAGTACTTACGCGCGTACGACCTCACTTGAGTCTTGCGACGAAGTCTGAGCTCACGTGCTTGATGCAAACCCGATTCGGCAGGTGTCGGCGCCTCGTGGGCGCTCTGCGTCGCACCGTGCTGGGTGAATTGCATTCACTACTGGGAGAGCGGGTGTCGACAATCGGCGGCAGACATCGTCGCCGCTGGACACGGCGTGTGCAGATACGGACGGGAAGAGCAGAAGGGACAAGCAGCGAGTGCACACCTCTAAGGCCCAGTCCTCACGAATCCGCTCCCCCTCGTCCTTGTCCTCGAGCTTCTTCCACTGCCACCTTTCCTCGTCCTGCTCTCCTCTCAGGCTGTAACCGCGATCGCTCTGGGCCACCGATGCTGGGTGCGGCGAAAGGAGAAGACATTGGTGGGCGCAGGGAGCACGTGGGGATGCAAGCTACGGCAAAAAAAACGACTCAGGGTCTAGCGCAGGATGGGTGAGCTTGTACTAGTTAAATGTCGCGAGAGCTTCGAAGGAGGAAAACGATTCAGGAGAGCAACGCAAGGCCGGTCGAGAGCACAAGCAAGCAGGAGAGACGATGACATATGCCTCAGCGCGGATATGCACGAGCGTGGACGAGCGAGAGGAACCGAAAGAGCGAGCTCGAGCGAGAGGAACAGAGAGAGAGAGCCTCAGACTGGCAGGCGCGCGCGTCGCGAAGCACGTGAGCGATACTGCGAGCGCCTGAGCGGATGGAGAGGCTCGTCGCGACTCGCGAGCTTGTTCATGTTTCTTCTCACCCATGCTTACGCTCCTCCCTCGCGCTTTTTCTCCAGACAACAATGGCAGACGTGATAGTACCCCCAGAGTACCCCCCGAGGTGACTGACGGCAGAGATCAGCCAGATACTCTCCAACCTAGGCCTCATCCTCGGCGACAACTAGATTCGGTCCAGGTCCGTACCCTGCCCGCACATCCATCGCAGTCCCTGAACGCGTCCGACGGCGACCAGCGCGGAGCAGGTTGTCGACAACAGCCTCCGGCTCGCGCGCACTCCGAACCTCTTTCTCTTGGCGATTGCGCAGCTTGCGACCCCGGTCGACACCGAGCTGGTGAGTCCTTCCCCGGCTTTCTTTCCCTCATCTTCACGTCTCCATTCCCCCCCAGATGCGCTCCTTCTCCCTCGTTCTCCTCCGACGCCTCGTCCCTCCACCTCCCACCGTGTCGCTCTCTACAACCGTCTCGACGCGCCCGCCATCGAGGCCCTCCAGCACATCCTTCTCTCATGAACCCTCCGCCGTTGTCCGCCGCAAGACGGTCGACACCGCCATCGACCTCTCCAGACATCAAGCGCTGCCATCCACCCTACAGCCCCAGGTCTTCGCCCCGACGCGAGGCCGCCTTCAGCGTCTTCGCATCGACCTCGACACCAACGGTGTCGTCTCAATTCTCCAGAAGGGCCTCCAGGACCTACAGCGCATTGAGGTGAGCCATTCTCCTCGCATGAACAAGTTCCCGTTCGATCTCCTCATCCATCGGACGATCAAACCTCCGGTGGTGTTTCTATCTCATACGCCCACCCTTTCTCTCTTCTCGGGCTTTCTCCCTCTCTCTCGCTCCGTTTGAGGTGGCCGGGATCCCGTGAGCGTCATACCGTACGTCTTCTGGTGGCAGTCCGTGCGCGCACTCTCGTGCCGCGAAAGCCCTTCGAGATAAGTGTCTTGCTGGAGCTAAGTGTCCAAGTGTCCTTGCGTCTGGTTAGGATACAACGAGCACTCGCAAATCAGCGGAAACGCGCGTGAATATCGCGAGCTCCGACATTATGATACACATCTTCTGTCGACTCCCCGTGCGCGATTCATCAGTGAACCCTGCACCCCCGTGAGCGACGCGTCTTGAAATGATCGTGTTTGATCGCGTGTATCATTGCTCGCTCGACCGTGCGGTAACAAACCTTTCTCAACGCTCCTGCTTGTCTAGGTTTGTCTGGCCTTCCTGCGAGCGCCGAGCTTCAGTGTCGTTTCTATGCCATCTAGACCTCACGCAGCAAGATCAAGCACTCACTCCGAAACACCCAATGCTCAATACTCGTCCATCCTCACTCGCGCTTCCGCTCCATCCCCACCGAACTTGCGACCTTAAACCCGCACCTCTTCCGTCCGCGCAATCCCGCCCCTCTCACATTCCTCCCCTCACTCCTTATCCCTGCTATCGATGCGTGCAGCGGCGGTAGCACGCTCGCGTTCACATCAGTCGCGCCGAGCTCGACTGCGAGCCTGCGATGTTCAAGAGCGTCGAGGGCTGGGAGAACATCGTCGTCTGCGGGTGTCTCAAGGGCCTGGGGGAGATTCCGGATGACGACACATAGACATGGCTCAATGCCGACGTAGGACTCGCGTTCCTGCATCCGCTGACAGCCTTGTAGCCCGCCGACGACCCGACGGACGACTCGTACCCGCATACGTACGAGCACTCCTGCGGGACGTGGAGGAGGCGGTCTTGGTCGCACAGGAGATTGGGTTCTCGGTCATGATCAAGTCCACGGCGGGAGGCGGGGGAAGGGTCTCGTGGTGTGTCGGTGTGCTGAGGAGAGGTTTCCCACAAGCTCGCACGCCTGTAAGTGTACGATTGTATATGTCGAGAGCGCCATGCGTTTGACGGCTGCTCGTTTAGACGCTGTTCCACCACGACGGTCTGTTCATCGTGAGATACTATCCCTCGGCTCGGCACGTCGAAGTGCAGGTGAGCGGCACTGCCCGCCCCCTCTTGCGAGTTCTTACTGACTCAGATGTATGGAGACGGGCACGGCCATGCCATGCACATGGGCGAGCGCGAGTGCAGCGTGCAAAGACGGCATCAAAAGGTCATCGAAGAGGCCCCCAATCCCTTCATGATCCGCCATCTCGGTACGCTCACGCTGTCCAGCATCGTCTACGTACTCACTGGCTCCTCACATGCAGACGTACAGGCAAAGATGTGCGCAGCTGCAGTCCGTCTCGCTGAGCGCGTTCAATACGAATCAGCCGGTACCGTTGAGTTCCTGGTGGACGATCACACCGCGGAGTTCTTCCTCGAGATGAACACGCGTCTCCAGGTGCGTATGTCCATAGCTGCAGACGAGCATCATCTCACAGCATAGCGGAGCAGGTCGAGCACCCAGTCACCGAGCAAGTCAACCCCGGCCTCGACATTGTCGAACTCATGATCCTCCAAGGCATAACCAAGCACTACGACCCTTTCGCGTGCAAGCTCATCGCGACCGGCTCGACCCGCCCAGAGGCGATCGAGAGCCTCTCGGACGCGCTCGCGAGGACGAAGGTAGCCGGCCCGCCAAACAACCTGCGCGTGATCTGCGCGTCGGACACGTTCAAGGCCGGGAATGCGACTACGACATTCCTTGAGTCGTTCTCCTACACGCCGAGGTACGTTCGGAGCCCTGCACTTCCTCTGGTCAGTTGGAGCTCGGTGCAGAGCGTTCACGGTGCTGAGCGGCGGCATCGAGACGACGGTGCAAGACTGCCTCGGTCGTCGGATCGGCCTCGGCATGCCGCGCAGCGGCCCCATGGACGCGTTCGCGTTCCGGATGGCGAATGTTCTCGTCGGGAACGGCCCTGGCACAGAGGGGCTCGAGATGACGCTCACCGGCTTCCGCCTGCTCTTCCACTCTCCTGCTGTGGTCGCCGTCACTGGCGCTCCAGCGAGGGTTGCGGTGGACGGCGTAGAGGTCCAGATGTAGGAGCGGGTCGTCGTCCCCGCCGGCAGCAAGCTTGCAGTTGGAACCGTGCAGAGTACGGGCATGCGAGCGTATCTTGCAGTGCAAGGCGGCTTCCCGGAGATCCCGAAGTACTTGGGCTGCAAAGCAACCTCCATGGGTCTCGGAGGCTACCAAGGTCGTCCGCTCACCGCTGGCGACCACATTGCGCTCGCCTCCTGCGACCCCCTCCGTCTCCCCCTCCATGCCGGTGCCCTCTCGCTCCCATCGGAGCAAATACCCACCTACCCATCCGACTGGACGATCCGCGTCCTCCCTGACCCGCAATGCGACTGACGCTCATCACGCCCGACTCCGACTTCTTCGCTACGCACTGGACGGTCAGCCCGGCGAGCAACCGCATGGGCGTGCGCCTCGACGGCGCGCGTATCGCGTGGGCGCGCGAGAGTGGCGGAGAGGGTGGGTCGCACTCGAGCAATACTTTGGCCAATGGGTACGCGTTTGGAACGGTCAATATGACTGGGGACACGCCTGTCATCCTCACGCACGAGGGCCCGGACGTGGGCGGATATGTATGCGTGTGCACGGTCGCGAGCGCTGATATGATCATCTGAGTTCAACTAAGTCTTGTAATGCTGTCAGTTGTTATACGAGCCCGCTCGCACCAGTGTTCCCAATGTGGAAGTCCGTGAGGCTTAGCCACGACGGTACATCTAAGTTCTCACGTATGTATACGATTCCGGTAGGTTTCCCCATGGTGAGTTCAAGTTCTGGGGCTCCACGATGCTCAAGACAGACTCGCCCTCATGTTATTGCGTGATAAGGTACGTACTCGACGCCAACCGTCACGGTCTCTTCAGTGCGCCCGCTCAGGAGCAGAGCGAGAGGCATACTACCAGCGATATCCGGGGAGCTGGACATCAAGCTCATCGGTTGGCGCAGTGAGGAATATACGACCGTCGAGGCGATACGGAATGTCGGCGCTGCCCTACGTGTTCGGAGTACCCAGTGCGCAACTTACCAGGCAACTCGGATGCGGACAAGAGTACCCCAGACCCGAGACGTGCGGGGGCTTTCCGAGCGCTGGATGAGAGGCGCGGCGGTGCAACTTTGCATGCGGTTCTTCGTGTCGCACCAGAGTCCTGAATGGACTGCGGTGACCCCAATTTTAGGGCTCCTTGACTTGTTTTGTTTGGCAGAGTTGCATCAACTGCAGACTTGCACGTCGCAGCGTGATGTAATATTGCCGTGCGGGTTTACGAACAGCTTCAATGTCATCAAATGTATATATAGGACGATAGGATATACATGTATACAACACAGACGTAATTATTGGAGACGAGGTGTAGACGACGGTGAAGAAACAGCAAGCCAGTCTATATCCGTATCTCACCCTGAGAGCTCCAAGTGCCTATCGGAAGTTATCCAACCGAAACTTGATATCCTCCAGCCTCTTCCGCATCCCCAGAAGAGAGACGCGCTTCCGAGCAGTAGCAGAATCCTCCGCCACGAGTTCCTGTAGAAACTCATACGCGTCAGGGTGACCAACATCCAGCTTGTCTAGCAGGTACTGCTGAAGATCCTCGGTGAAACCGTGCACGAAGTCCTGCCGCAGCGTGTTGTGTGCGTTCTCCACAAAGCGCTGTGGTCGCAATGTGAGAACAGGCTAGTTGAGTGCAAAGGATGTTGAGCTCACCGTGTATGCAATCTGGAAGTAGCTTCGCACAAACGCCATGACCTGCAGCTCGACGTCGAACTCGTCTGGAGGGATCAAGCGCACGAGGTCCGCGGCTGTGAGGTCGTGGTATCCAAGCTTGCCCAACGCGCTGATAGCATCGGTTGCAAGTGCTATGGGCGCAAGTAGTGAGCACCATTGCCACTCGCGGGAAGAGGGACACTGGTCCATACCATTCCACCGAGAGTAGTCCTTGTAGTCCTTGTGCCCGTTATGGCGTATGATCACCAAGGACTCGCGGACGGATACGACAGTTGCAGGCTCACAGACTTTGTAGGCTCCCTGCTGCTCTCGCACAAGCTTGTAGTAGGTGTACCAAAGCTCGCGAGTCGAGTCTAACGTATAGCGGCTCAACGTCCAGTATGGCGTTGACTCGCGCTGCAAGACAGCGTCTAGCACCATGCGAGTGGTCGCGACGTGCTCCTCGATCTTCGTCTGCAGCATAGAGCTAGGCAAAGGTTAGGTTACTGATACCGCAGATGGAAGATGGAGTGAAAGACCCACCCGATGCGGGCTTTGAGAGCCGGATAGCGTTGAAAGTTGACGTTCACGCACTTCGACATCGCGTCCTTGAGGTGCGCCTCAATGTGTTCGAAGCATAGACTAAGCGGGTCGGGCCAGCCCTTGCAGGACTTCCTGATGAAGTGAACTTTAGCCTCGTACGGAACGTGCGGATTCAGTTCCCATCCGGTGCATCTACCAGCGTGTCAGCGACGTGGACGGAGAGGCAACAGACGGACAAGAAGGAAAGGCGTACTCCTTGATGACGGTCCGAACATCGCATAGGCTTACAGGATCCCGTGTCAGTTCTCCGACGGGCTCAATGAGGTCACTGTCTTCCTGTTTCTGGAATCCGGGATCCTCAGCCTTCGTATAGAGCTCCGGATCGTCAAACGGCTGGAAGTTTGGAGCGGTACGTCGGATGGCTACCTTCAGAAGTCCATATGATTGCTGGCATGCATGCACGAACGACCGATCCTCGCTCCGTCCGTGCGCGACGTCGTGCATGTCGGTGTGGAACTTGGACACGCACATCGAGATCTCTGCGATGGCGTTGGCGGGAGCCTGCGGAAGCTGGCTGATCTTCTTGATGCAATCGCGCAGCAGCTCGTGTACTTTTACTCTGAGCTTCGGAAGCCTGCATGATAGGCGGGTAGAACACCCGAAGTCAGTGGCTGCACACGTAGCATGATCTCAAAAGCAGGGAGAGCGCTCACGCCACGAGAAGGATACGAATCAACAACTTGCTGATGTCGCGCACCAGGTTCTGAATCCCGAGACGGTCCTGTGTCTCTAGGTCCTTCCATGGCGACGTGATCCGGAAGAACTGGTTCGCGGCGTCCTGTAGTTGTTGAGGCGATGGGTTGCGCTTCCGCTCCTCGTCGTCTGGCAAGCGAACGCAATAATATCCCAGCCGAAGACGATGCTTCTCGTTGCGGCCCTCGAAGATGTCTTTCCAGTTCCCCTTTGAGGCGCTCCCACCTGTGCCCAGGAGGTCCGGCTTTGTGACGACGGCTAAGGAGATCGGGAAGGTTAGTTAGCGACGCGTGGAGACTCATGGCAGTACGCACCAATTGTCCGCTCTCCGATCGGGTCTGCTTCCTTCGCCAGACTCATAGCATACTGGGTCTCCATGTCCTCTGTCACGATAAGGAAATTTGCGTATCGATCCGTAAGCCGTTCAGAGTTGGAACGGGTGAGTACTCACCACCTGCCGGCACCGTAACAAGAATGATCGTGGATTCCGAAGCGATGTACTCCGTGACCATGTCCTTGATGAGACCGACGACGTGGCTTGCTCCGGGCATATGGTGTACAAGTCCTGACAACGTCCCCTCGAGTGAGTCATATGCGCCATCAACACGGTCTAACACCATGATCGCACCTGGAAGATCGACGAACGCGAGGTCAGCGCCGTCAGGGTCCTCGATGTCGATCACGACCTTGTCCGGAGAGATCTCCAGTACCTGCGCGTGCTTGCTTCGGTCGGTGAGCTCCTTGATCTCCTCCCTGCTCCGGTTTCGGAAGTGGTCCCGAAGGAGGTGCGGACAGAGCACCGCGGCCTGAGCGCGTCGGATCCAGATCTCGACGTCCTCCTTGTTCCGGAGGATCGGGCTGTACGCTACAGCAGGCGCGTTCTCGGCCCGGATAGAGACCTTGCAGGACCACTCCGCCTTTGACGTTAATATCGTACACTCCATCGGGCACCTGTACACTCGAAATAAGTTGAGCATGCGCGGCACATCAAGGGAACGTGCACACCTGGTACACGTTCCTGCGTCTCGAGGCACTTTGATCTACCGAGGAGTTCGAGTTAGCTGGTGCTTGATGAAGATGAAGGATGAACGTACGCCAGTCACGGCCTCGACCAGAGAACTCTTTCCCGCTGCACAGGCAGTGGAGCGCAGTGAGTACAAACTGCAGTCCTTGGCCCATGAGACGAACATCAGAAGACGAGCCGCGCACCAGATTGGTTGCCGATCACCGCGATCCTGGGGATCTCGAGCAGTTTGTCGGCGCTGTACGGGCGATGATATCCGTCATAACGCTCTTGAGGCCGAGTGGGGCAATGAGGGTGTGAGCACGCACCCAAGGTCGTTTAGAGCACGGAGAAGGGCCAGCAGCTCGCGCCGCATGCGCGCATACTCGCTATCGGCGATATTGCCTGGACTTTCGTCGGCAGCCGTATTGGTCGCATGATTGGTTGAACCAGAGCCGCCGGTTCCATTCTGTCCGCCATTGGACTACAACGAGGGACAATATTAGCGTAGAGGTCCTATATCGAAATCTCGAGGTGAGCGTACCGAGGACTCGGAGCGTCTTGTGTTCCTTCTGGGAGAGCAGGCGTAGACGTAGAGCACGATGAGTGAGTCATTCGCAAGGCATCGCCGCGAGGGACAGACCTTCCAAAGAAGCTGAAGCGTGAGTGGTCAGACATGGGGTTGAGAGAGGTATGCAATCCTAGGACGCCGAACGGGTGCGATTATATACCGTTCGACCGCAAGCAAGTCTCGGACATAGTCGTGTCCCTTCTTTGTACTCGTATAAGCTGCGGTAGGTCAGGAGACTCGGAGGAGAGAAACGGAGCCCACCTTTGTCTGTCCTTGTTCAGCTCGGCGTGCAACACAGCTGCGGTAGTTGCGACCGGGGCGAGTATAGGCCTGCATCGAAATGGCAGGGACACGTACAAAGTCAGAAATCCAAACACCAATCCTATCGAAGCGCCCCCGACGCATTGTCCTATCGCACCCCAACTCCTTATCACCCAACAGGCACTTGCGACGTGGGGAAAGGTGCGTCGCCCCGTTGGAGAGCACGTGTAGCCATGCGGAGAGTTGGAATCATTGCTTCGCGAGCTGAATATCGATCTGCGGCTACACGCTGCGGAGAAGCCAGGAATGAGCAACGTATTTACGAAATGACGGGTAAAAGACACACCATGTACAGGGCATGCCCGAGCAAAGTACACTCCGCTGCATAGACCCTCCCCGCCGTCCTGAAAGCCGAACGCCACCGACTATCAGTATCGCCACGCGCGGCTGAACCGTCAGCATACATTCGAGGGACGAGAAGAACGCGACGACACAACACACAGTCGAACATGGTGTTTGACTTCTGGGCCCAGACGAGCGGACACCGGTGCGACTCGGTGAATGACCGCGTCCGCCGCGCGGTGGGCGGGCAGGCTGGGGACGCCTTCAGCTTAAGCTTCTTCCCGAGCTCATTCTTGGCGTCCGGGCGGTCGAGAAGGAGAAACTGGTCCACGACGCCGACTGCGGCATGAGAGATGCGCGCATCGGGTGAGAGGCATGTCGTGACGACAGATGAGGCTAGAGACGGAGCATGATCTCCGCGACGGGGTCAATAGCGCACTGCCGTGCTGCTGTGGCGTGCCACCATGACTCTGGTCGATGTGCTTCGTGACCATGCCGGTAACTGGTGCGCTCGTCTCGCCCATTAGAATAAGGCAGGCGAGCCGCAGATCTGATAGTACGGTAAGCGTATCGCGAACTACTTAGCACTCAGCGCCGTGGAGGTTCGTCGAGGTCTCGGACGCTCCAGAGCACTTGCCGCTTCCCGGCCGCTTCCAGTGCCCGAAAGTCTAGTATGGCAGACAAGTTGACATGAAATGGACTAGCCCTGGCAGCGTGCTTACCTCAACATGGAGCGGTTGTCCAATGTGACCGATGAATTGAGACAAACGGGTCAGAGAGCAACTTGAATCCCGAGTCATGTTACGTTGCGAAATGGATGGTGCACAAGAGACCTACATGATCTGAACGATGATTGTCAACATTGAACGCGAGTGCCAGGAGACTGCGGAGAACCTCACCAAGGAACAACGGGCTATAGCCTCGTGGGGTATGCTCCGTGGTACTAAACTTGAAGAAGCTTGAAGGCGACGGTCTACAACACGCTGGCTAAAGTACGCGATTCCCGAGACTTGGTTGTGCTTAGACTCTGAGATCTGAGACGTCACGGCCTGAACGAACGCGTAGATGGAGGCCCAGAGAGACTCCACCGCCCCGGGCGGGTCGACATGTCACATGAGCGCTAGTGAACTCGACTCGAACACTCATGTCGCTCCTCCTGGTCTGCTCAACTAGGACTCACCTCAGCCTGTTCATCGGCTTCGAAAGGTACGACGCGACATATCGCAGACCACATCCGATGATGTTGCACACTACGGCTCTCTCAGAGGCGACACCTGGGTCCTGGGCGACACGACGCTCTCAAACTGTGTGAACACCTGCAGGACTCGGAAGGATGTGACGAGCAGCAGCCACGCCTACGCAGAGGTCGCACAAAGGAAAGGGGGATAACGTAGTGGTGCGTAGTCGTTGCACGGCGGTCACCTCGTTCTCGTACACATGAACCTCTTGATAAACATGCCATGTCACCCTTCGCCCTCAGCTCGCGCCCACCCCCGTCCCCGTCCTTGCGCCCACCTCATCCTGTCTTCTTCAAATGCTCGTCAACGCTCTGCCCAAACAAGCTCATCTGCAGCCGGTCCACGCTCACATTCGTCGCTGCCGCCACCGCGCCCGCCGCCTCCGCCCCCAACAGCCGGATTGACTTCATCTGCGACACCATCCGCCGCGCCCTCTCCCTCTCCCTCTCCTTCCGCCGCCCCCGCTTCCGCCGCATCGAGCTCGTCGCGCTCACCTCCGTCTGTCCGGACAGGTCCGACAACCACGACCTGCCCGATCCCGGTGTGTGCGTCCTGACCGAGCTCCGTCGGCTCCACCGGCTCGGCGTTGAGGGCGTCGAGCCCGCCCTTCGCTCCGGAGTGCGCGTGGCTAGTGCCCATTGCGCGAGGGATGCATCCGATGCTGACGACCGCCGCCGCTCGTCCCGACCTCTGGCTGGACTGGTACTCGAGCCGGTGAGCGTCCACTCCATCGCGTGCTCGTCCCCGAACGGGTCCCTGAACTCGGGTACGTCCTCGGCTCCCTCGCCGTCCTCTTCGTCGTCTGCGTGGTGAGCGAGGAGACTCCTGCCCGTCGGGCTGCCCGACTCCGTCGTCGCCGCATCCGACGCGGATCCCTTCCGCCTGCGGAAGTTGAGGTGCTGGAAGATCTTGCCGATGCGCCTGCGCCCCTTGGCCCGCCCTTTGCCTTTTCCCTTCGCTCCTGGGGCCGGCTGAACTTCGAGCGAGTCGAGGAACAGACTCGGAGGCGACGCCCTGCGCCGCCCCTGTCCCTGTCCCACCAGAACCGGAACCGTCGCCGGAGCCTCGACATCCTCCTCGGCGGTCTCAAACGGATTGACGTCGTCCGTGGTCATGATGTGGTCTGCGCTAGCTTGCATCGGTATTATGTGTGTTTGCTACTGCTGGAGCGGGACGTGAGCCACTGGTGGATGGATCGAGGCTGGACGGAACACTCGGGGACGAGGGCGGTGGGATGTGGGACGTGAGGAATGGTGCGGAAGAGGTCGCTCCTCGTGCGCGCGCCGTCTTATACTCAGATAGAGAAAGCTTGCTTTGAACGCTTGTGCCGCTGTGACTGCTCGCTAGAACCACCGGTCTTTGCGTGGTTGGCCGACGGGTGGCCACTCAATGTGCTGGTGTTGAATGAAGCAACGCTCTTGAGAGTGACAAACCTCCAAACGTCTGAACTAACAGCGGAACATAGTTCCACAAATTTACTGCGTTGCATACACGATTAGAGAGGTGGAAGCCTTGGGTATTGGGGAAGCAGAGGTGCGAAAGCGTAAAATGTAATGCCACATACCCGGGTCGAACGAGTGACCTCCCCATGACCTTGCTGGTACAAGTGGGGCGCGCATACCACTACGCCAATGCGGCAGTAATTGCCAAGCTATCTAAAAGAACATATACCTAGCGTCAATCTATGGGGCTGTTCACACTACCTCCGCCAAGAGCCTATTACGATTTCTCCTCTTACGGTCAGAGAGGTCGCTCCTACGCCCATCCTGCGCCAACGATGCTATACGAATGCACACAACTAAGCATTCGACGGTGCTTACCCAGTCGTCAGTTCAAGTCATAACGACGTACTCGTTTGCTGACCACATTCCAGCTCCTAGTCGCTCACGCTCTCGACCTCCCTAGATCGAAGTCCAATACAAACGATCACCTGGTCCCGCATTCGACACCACCATCCGCGCTGCCGGCGCGCCGCCGAGGAGGTCTTTCTCAGGCCAGGTGTATTCTAGTCCGGTTCGAGGGGGGCCCATCTCGCGACATGCGTCCTGTGGGCCGACGCACTGGAGCCTATTATTGCGCCTACATAACGCCCCTCCCCCTTCCCCGCATTCTTGGTCGTCATCGCACCTCATCTCTGTTGCGGACTACTACATAGGACTCGCGCGTCCGTCTCCACCACTCTACTTAGCACTCCCGCTCCATCTCCTCTCTACGACGCGGACTCGCACTTAGGGATACCGCCTGCCTCGAGCTGCACACAACCAAGTCCTCTCACCGAATCACACTCAACATGTCGCCTCTCGCTCGTGCCGGCCCCTCGACGCTTCGCATGGCGCTCAAGCGCTCCCCGCGGCAAGTGCGGACGATCTACACCACCAAGGGCCATGTCGCGCACGAGGCGAGTGTCGACTCCATTCCCCTCCCCTCCTAGTTCCATCCTCCGTGAAGCGCGGCGAGGCTGACACCGCTCTCCCCACTCGACAGAACTTCCCCTTCACGTACGCGAACAAGAAGAAGTTCGCGGTCAAGTACGTCGGCACGCTCGGCACCTTCTTCCTCGTCCCCTTCGTCGCGGTCGGGTACCAGCTGTGAGTCTCTTCTCCTCCCCTCGCCCCTTTCCCTCGCCCCGCTCCCTTCCTCTCCCCATCTTTCCACCTTTTCCCTCCCTCCTTGCCTCCTTGGATGCGACCGGCCTGAACGCGCGCGAACTTGGACTGATCCCAGGACTCGGACGACAGCCGCAAGTCCGCTGGAGCGGCTTGAGCGCGGGATCGCGGCGTACTGCGAGGGCACGCTGAGGCAACGGCCGAGGGTGTGAGAACGAGCGATTTGTGGGGGATATCGCGGGTCGTCGATGGGGGATCATGCTGCGAAGAGGGCGGCGACGGCTGGATTGGACTGGCTCTTTAAGATGAAGTTATTGTCTTTTGCTGTATCATAGAAACTGGAACTGGCACTGCACGCAACGCTTTAATTTGTATCGCGCTCGCGAACACAGACTCAGAGCACTTGATCGTGGTCGGTGCTGGGGTCTGGACTAAGGCCTTGGGGAGGTCTGGGCCGGTCGGCGGTTGGTAGCCTCGTGTTGAGACGTGCCGAGGGATGCCGAAGATCGAAGCGCCCACAGTTGTCGTGCGGTTGTATGTAGACGGTTGTCTACTAAGACTCTTTCTCTTGTTTCCATCGCCGACAACGCACATAAGTCGTCCTCGCTGCTGTCATAGTCGCTCTGAGCTCTCTTTCTTGCCTCCTCCTGCGCATCGCTCTCAGTGTCGCCCTTCGGAGCTGTCCTCTATGTCAACACCATTCGAGGCACGCCTGGTCGGAGATCGCACGTCGGAGCGCTGACGACGCGGAACGACATGGACGTCGACGGAGTCGACTCGAAGTGGATTGCGGCTGCTATGTCGATGAGAGGAGCCTGTGCGCGGAGGGGCTGATGACGGCGGATATGTATCGGTATGATTTCATCGCTAGGCCATCTTCTCCCGAGCCCAGGCGGATGTCCATGTCTCCTGGTGGACCTCGTCGCACTCTCGCTACCTCGTCCTTTCCAACGCCCTCTGCGAATCTATGCTGCCCACCATAGGAAGTTAGGGACGATAGGGACGAGTCGTGCCTGTACACCTGCGCGCCGTAATACAGTGCAGGTTTCTTGCTGAATACGTTGCCATCCGGCCCTGAGCTTCTCTACTCTCTGCGTCGCTTCGAGCGGCTTCCCCGCTGTATGTCTGCAGTAGCTATCTCCTGATCAGATCGGTATTTGTCCTGCGATGACGACAAGATGGGCCCGCCCTGCTTCTCCGCTAGATCCTCGCCAATCAACCTCATCGGGACCGTCCGATATGCGGTATGTGGTTTAGCTACCTCCTCCCTCTTCGTCACTCATGCCTCAGACAGACTGAGGATGCGCCAGCTTACTATCGTGCACGGTCGTGCCCTCGTTCTGTCAACCTTGCTCCATGTGTTCGTCATGGGCCGCGTTGTCAGTATCATACCCCCACTGGCGGATGCCGTACCATGTGAGTCAAAATGAATGCGTTGCGAGTCTTCGGTAGCTTGCTGAGCTCTTCATTGCGGGAATAGCCAATCAGGAACTCGCGTCAAGTAAACGCCATGAGGTCATGCTGCACCTCTCTGCAAGCTCGAAGTTCAGCAGCACATGCTCGCCCTATACTCCGTGAGTCCCTGAGCGTCGTCACTCATCTCGCCATGCAGTCGGCCGACTGACGTCAAGCGACATGTGGACGGCGACTTGGCTGCCCCCTCCGCTCTGAACAGAGTGCTGTCGAGCTTCCTTTGGGAAGCTGATGTCCACTATCAGCTGCGCGCGATCTGCGAGCTCCCGAACTCCGCGGCACCGTTAGGCTCTTCAACGATATGCCGTACAGGCCCCCCTGGACCGTGCAGATTACAACTCTATATCCGGCCACGTCCACGCTCATCCGCGAAGCTCGGCTCGACAGGGCCCGAAAGGCCGCTTCCTTAACTCGGGGCTCCAAGATGCACCCCGCATGATCGCTTCTATCGCCATCACGCGAGCAGGGCTCTCGCCACGCAAGGCTCGCAGGACAGACCGGGCGCAGGGTCACGGCGAGGGGACATATGGCGGTATGTCTCAGCTGCCCACGGAGGACGGAGTATCGTGAAGCCTGCTGCTGCGCAAAACTTCTGGGGCGCGGGCGGAGAAGCGATTCTCTGTCAGGTTCTGACTGAACTGCTGTCGCGGGTTCGCATGGACGAGGAATTGACCGTGTTCGTGTTAGAGCGGCGTGCCAGCGGCTGCACATGCACATGCTCATACCGAACTCTCTCTCCTTCGACATGGCGGCGGCGCAGAACACGTCTCCATCGGCCCCACCAGGTGCACGTGCGCCATTTGCCCAGCGCCATCGTCAGCAAAGCCAGCGAGGATTCTTGCGAGTGGGTGCGGCGGCCCTAAATAGGTTAAGAGAATGGCTGACACCGGCCCCGAAATTTTCGCCACTCTCTCCTTCTCGGGCTGCGGAGGTCGCTACGACGACGGCGCTCGACCCAAGGCTGGCCGGTGCAGACTCGGAATTCGACGGGTCGAAGCCGGCTTTCGTACATTGCAAGTGCAAGGCGAGCCGCCAGCGATGCTCGAGAGTCGAGACCTCCACGCGTGCAGGGCTCAGATGACTTGTTTCCATGCTCGTGTCCTTCTGGGCCCGTGCTGCCCTCGCGTCGACATGTGGCACGCCGCGGAAATGGGGTTGCATACATGATAGGGCCTGCGTCTCTATCCACCTTCTGGCTTGGAGTGGGCGCGACTTACTTCCGGGAGCGACCGAGTCTTGCAATGCGCCTGCCCGGGCGGTCCAGCTCGGGGTGTTCGGGCTCGGTGTTAGCCCTCGGTATGTATGTCGCGCGTTCCATTGGAGTGGGATCTACGCCGGTCATTGGTCAGTCTCGTCATGCATGTCTCCCCTTCCTCATGGAGTCCTACTGGATTGACGTTACTGCCCCCGCAGGCGGAGTCTCGCTATGGCGCATCGGTGCATCGTGCATCATGCAGGAACGCTTCCGGCGGCGCTCGACCGGCGATTCCGCACTGTGTGCGCGTCCGCGGTGGCACCCCTGCCCAAATCCCGGCGATCCTCTTTCTGTCGCTCGGAGTTGGTGGGATGTTTAACGCGCCGCCGGACGCGCACGCGAACGCGGGGTATATATGCGCCCTCGCAGACGAGCAGCGTTCGTTGTGAGCTGCTTTCCTCTCGCTCTGCTCTTGAGGCTTTCCAGCTTGCACGGTAGCCCGCTCTACCCACCCACCCCCGTCCCTCCTCCTCCTCTCCTTTCCACTCGACGTTAGGATGTACGCCCCGCGCGCCGTCCTTGCTCTCGCTACCCTCGCCGTCGGCGCCCTCGGCGCGACGTACTCGCAGTCCGACAGCTATATGGGCGACGGCTTCCTCAAGGGCTTCTCGCACGAGGCGATCTCCGACCCGACCCACGGCCGAGTGTGAGCCGCGCCCGTCCCTCTCTTCCTCTGCTCATCCCGTACGCTGACATCGCGGGGTAGGAACTACGTGAGCCAGACGACGGCGCTCGCGCAGAACCTAACCTTCTCGAGCGGGGACCACTTTGTGATCCGCGCCGACCACACCACGAAGCTGAGCGCGGGCGGGCCCGGGCGCAACTCGGTGCGGCTGCAGAGCAACAAGCAGTACTCGACGCACGTCACGGTGTGCGTGTTTCCTCCTTTCCTTTCCCGCTCTGTTTTAGGGTTCGCTCGTCGTGAGAGCTTGTGCTAACGTTTTTGTATCGTGCAGGTGGAACATTCGGCACATGCCCGTCGGCTGCGGGTGAATATCTCTTTCTACGTATTACGCCAACATCGTCCATGTGCTGACCCGGTCATTTTTCCTTCTCCAGCACTTGGCCCGCGGTGTGGGAGGTGGGCGGCAACTGGCCGAACAACGGTGCGTGCCCCCCGGATCCCACGGTACCCACCCGTCTCGTAACGTGTGCAGTGGTGCTGACTGCGATAATCCTTTTCGCGTTTTCGCGTTTCCGCGCCTCTGCGCTATGTATCTGCAGGCGAGATCGACATCCTCGAGGGAGTCAACGACGTCGGCCCCAACCAGGCGACGCTGCACACCAACGCCGGTGAGTCGCGCGACCCTCCATTCCATTTATGTCCTGCAGCTCTACTGCATGCTCGTGCTCCGATGCTTACGACCCATCGCTTCCCCTTGGCAGGATGCACGATGCCGGCATCGCGCTCGCAGACTGGGTGAGTATTTCTCCTCCGTCCTCCAAGTGGCAACTCGTGCTCACCCGCCATGTCGTGCGCAGGAAATCCGCGGGGAACAACTGCGACAGCGCGGCAACGAACAACGCGGGGTGCGGAGTGCAGGCGCCGAGCGCGAACAGCTACGGGCCGGCGTTCAACGCCGCGGGCGGGGGGTGGTACGCGATGGAGCGCACGAATTCGTTCATCAAGGTCTGGTTCTGGAGTCGCGGGGCGGGGAACGTCCCGAGCGACGTGAAGAACGGCGCGACGAGCGTTAATACGGATAACTGGGTGCGTCGGCTCGTCCATCGTTCATCGCCACCTTTATCTTTGAGAGCTCGGTGGATGGACTCGGGGCTGACGGACGATCTCGCAGGGCACGCCCTTTGCGTTCTTCCCGAGCCAAAGCTGTGACATGGCGGACCACTTTGGGCCGCACAACCTGATCATCAACCTCACGCTCTGTACGTCCCTCCTTCTCTCCACTCTCCATCTACGTTCCATCCGGAGGCTGACTGACATGACTCCACGCAGGCGGAGACTGGGCAGGTGCCGTGTTTGGCGCGGACGGGTGTCCCGGCGACTGCGTCTGTGAGTGTTCTCGTTTCTCGTTCTTCGGACAGGCTCCACTTCCCTTCTCGTACATCCACACTCCGCATCCGCTCCCCCACCCCCACCCCCACCTGTCGCGCGCACAGTTAGGATATTGCTCCCGGCGGAAGTGGCTGACTGCTGACGGCGACTCGGTGGCGCAGCGTACGTGAACAACAACCCGGCGGCGTTCGCGGACGCGTACTTTGACATCCAGTGGCTCAAGATCTACCAGTGAAGAAGGCCTCCCCGCCGGCTCCAACATATGTATATGATGATCACGCTCACGCTCACGCTCACGACTCTATCACTTGCTCGTCTTCCTTCTGTAGTTGTACCGTCGGGTTTTTGGCTGTGTAAGGCGTATCAATGGGAAGGAGAGCTGGATTCTCCCAAACAGCGCTGATTGGGGCTCGTACTGCTGTCATCACGCTCTAGATCCAAATTAATGTCGCCGGGATAGCTCAGCTGGGAGAGCAACAGACTGAAGTTCTGGAGGTCGCGTGTTCAATCCACGCTCCTGGCACGTTGGTATTGATTTTATCGAAGTTTTGCCGCCTCAGATGAACTTCGTTCAATAAGCCTCGGGTCAGTCTCGTACAACTACATCTAGAAGGAGTAGCGAAGAGCTTCGTGCATTTTTGCACAGTTGGCCCTCCGAGTTGTTCGATAACCCTGGTATATTTGAACTACGTTCGGACCTATGCCAGTCGCACTTAGTCGTGGAACCATGGGCTCTATGCTAAGCCTATTGTACACCACTAGGAGACCAATGTGCGTGGGCAGCACAGTGGCTTGCGAGTATTGAGTAGAACAATAATAGCGGGCCGTCGTCTGTCATCGCTATCGACGTCGGCATCACCAGCAGTTGCACGGCGGGACGGCGGGACGGCTTAGTAACAGGTGCGTCTTTCTCGCTCGTCGACTCTCGACTCAGCCACAGAACGAAAGACTAGATTCACTCACAAGCAACCACCGGATGCTTCCGTCCGTAGGCATGCAGACGAAGCCGTGCACGGGGCAGAGGTGGTCGTCGTACGCGTCGACGTCCTTGAGCGAGCCTACGCCACCCATCATTATCGCCCTCGACGTGGATCTCAGGCCGGTCAGCAAAGGTGCGGAGTACTTAGCGAGATGGGCACGACAATCCAGGCCCTTCCAGCGAGCGCTGGGATGGTGAACGTGCGGCAGGACTGTGAAGCATGTGAAGGCCGACGACGGAGCGTGAGACCAAAGGCGAATGGGTCGAGAAGAGCAACTCGGGTGCCATCGTATCTGTGCGCGTGTCGGAGTGGTGAGCACAGACAGACAGAGAGACGAAACGAACTTGAAGATGCGCGCATACCGTATGGGATCGTCGTGGCTCGGCCAACGTACAAGCAGTTTGGAGCAGATGGTCCTTGGTCAGCAACAACAACGAGTCACAACTCCCACACCTACACCTCGAGTGGCGCAACGTCCACAGACATGCGCGCGCTCTCCAAACCACACTGAGGTAGTGTATCGCGACAGCGCCCGTCTGACGATGTAGCTGCCACAGGTCTTGGGTGATCTCGTTCTGCAGAACGAGCAGTCTGGAATGCGGTAGAAAACGCGAAAGCGACGCAACCATGGTGGGTGGAACTTACCATGTACGTCATTTCCACACTGCACACGACGGCGCTCTACAACATGCAATAGCCTTGACGGGTGCACATGGCTAGTTATCATGAGTAAATCTTGCAGTGTTTTGGTCAGAGGTCAAGTTGTCCAGGCGAGCACGACGACTGGAATCAACTAATCAACACCAAATAATCGGAGAAAGTTCCATTGGGCTGAGGCAAGACGTTGTGCGCGACGAGAGTAGCAAGAGTAAAGTTCGGCGTTATCAGGGTATTGTTTTGGTCGAAGTTGTCCTGCAGCTCTCAAGGGACACGAAATGACTACAAGGACGACTTTGCAGCCACCTTATGTAAACCATCAAGCCCTAACTCTGCACTGGGCAGTTTATTTCCATCATGGAATAGAAAGATCCGCGCAGGGCGCCAACCTCCACATACTAAACCGTCCTGAGCATAGAGTTGCAGTATAGTGTTCATAACCTGGGAACAGCTTTGCATCGAGTCAAACTACTGTAGTGATCAGACCATAGCGGCGGGGGGTCCGGGGTGTGACAGGTTGGATAGGGTCCGGCGGGGCGGCGGACCCGCGAGTGACGTGTGACACCCCCGTATATGGGGCGGCGCCGTAAGGCGCCGCCGGCCCACAGGGTGTAAGCGCCGGGGAAGCGCCGGATTTGGACCTCTGTCACATCCGGCGGGAGCCTCAGTGACCTGTGACAGAGGCCAAAATCAGCGGCGGCGAAGCGGCTTGTGACGTGTGACGCGCCGCTATGGTCTGATCAGTACAGTATTCAGGTACATAACAAGAGGCGCCATCGCTTCGCTCCGGCTTGATAGACGGACAGACGGACAGGCGGACAGGCAAACAGGTGGACAGATAGACGGGTGGATGGGTGGACAGACCGAGTCTGCCCCCTTCGTCACTTCAGTTTTCACTGGAAATGAACGGTGATATGGTTCGGTTGAACACCGTGGAGCCTGAGGCTCGAGAGGACAGTGAACAGAAGTGGGAGATTGGCAGAAACTGCGGCCTGTACCTGCAGTTCCGTCACGCCAGTAGCTCGTGGCCCAAAGCTTACGCCGTGACCGTGACTGATCATGACGACACTCACTGGCAGTGGCCCAGACTGGACTGACAACCCACCACTGCAGGCTCCGGGTTGAGTTTGAAGGTCGCATTGACCGGGTGGCAGTGGCTGCAGGCTCCAGGTTGAGTTCGAAGGGCAGTAGTGGCCCAAGGCCAAACAGATGCAAACGAAGTCACGGCATATGCTTAACTATATGAGTTATTATCTGGGACCACAATGAGCATGATACATCACGGCATCGGATCTGACATATTCGGTACTAGCGGAACGCTTGTGTCGAAACTACTACCATTCTAATTTCTATCGACACCTGCGAAATTCTTGTGATACTGCAGCTTGAGCCACTGTTAGCGCGTACTTCTCCGAAAGCGAAAGGAGCAGCGGTAGCGTCTCAGGAGGCTACTCAAACTTTCCTCCCATCTCCGCATGAGCTATCTAGTTGAGGGTGGTGAACTTGATACTTCTCTCGCCCGAGTTGATGTTGGTGGACGAGCCATCTAGCGAGATTTCTTCGAGAGGAGTGTTTCTTCTTCCCGTTATTGGCAGGACGCCTCCTCGTTCTTGATTTGTTCGAGCAGACAACGTGAAGGACTTGTCGCAATGGGAGATGTCGAGAGCGATGAGAATGATGATGAGAGTCGGATATATGCCCTATAAGGCGCAGAGCTCAGTGACAGTGTACTACATGTAACTCTTGCTGTCACATACAACCAGGTGGACTAGGCATCCATGAACAAATAACTTGAAGTTGAATATGAAGGCACTGTTGATACCACACAAGTCGGATGAAGACCAACAGCCATGCTGGTATATCACAAGGATTATCTGGTATCCATAAGTCACTCGAACGGGCATATAGCGGTGATGATACTTACCCAGAGCACGCAATACACTGTCCCAGACTCGACGAGTAACGCAAGAACGCGTTCCACCCGAGTTCTTGGAGAAGATTCCTTGAAGCTTGCCTTAATAACTCGCCGATGGTACCTACAACATCGGAAGTCAATGACAGAGGCTTTCAGTTAAGTATCATGCTATGTGTGAGAAAAGACAGCCCAGAAATGTAGTACGCACCAGGCTTTGTAGGCGATGAAGCTGGTTGCCATGACATTATTTGTAAGTGAAAAGACAGACGCGGCAAAACCCCAAGAGTCCCCAGCGTAGAATGTTCCAGAGGGTGTTTCAGTCACCAACGATTCCTGAGGGTTGAAGAGGTAATAATTGTCACTTCCGTAGGCGTGCTTTGTTGCCACTCCGCCAGTTACTGGGGATGTACACCATGAGTATTATTTTCTCAATGTCACCTCGAAGACATACTGATAGTTGCAATGAGGAGTAATGCGCTGAGAGCATAAACCAGTCGGTTTCCTCTCCAGAGTACCAGTGCGCGCCACCACACTACGGCATCCCCAAGGATGACCTAAGACCCTCGCAGTCTAATCAACATACAGCATGAGGAGTCCGCATCTTGAACGGAGCTTACATTGATGGTAAGGGTGATTGTACCCAGAGACTGAGCCGAAATCCGCGGGGGAGGAGCGCCCATCTCCTGGAATGCCTCATGACCGGTCGCCCAGAGAGGTGGGCCGTATGGAGTACCGTAATAATCCACTACAATCTGTGGAAAGGCATTGAAGAGTACCTCGTTGACGTCATTGTAATGCTGCGTTGCCCATGAGCTGTAACCGATGATCACGTATACTTGACGGAGAGAGTTGCAGACAAAGGTAATCCAGTAGGCCAAGGTAGATGAGTACAGAAGCACAATCACTGTGAGCATGGCAAAGGTGGCCACATTGCGGAGACCTTTCCGACTACAGCGGTACGTCAGCTCGCGTGATGGAATGACAAAAGATGTGGTATGACCATAGTAAATAGATTGCAAACACGGTTAAGATTGTGTATATTCCTGATCTAGCACCATCAATGATTTACGTAGAACAGTATATACTACGGGCACTGACCGTGAAGAACGCAAGAACAGATTAGCTCAACCATCTGAGTGAGTGCGTCATGTCCCAAAGTGTCGTCGAGGTCTACTGGCAGCCTGCCGAGCATATCGACTCCGTAAATGATTTTAGCAGCATTGGAGACTGAGATTGAGAACTTTCCGGACAGTGGGTCGCCGTCAGTGGAGTAGTACATGAGACCGAAAGAGAAGTTTGTGGGTTGGATGAGTGCTTGCGATGCAGAGATCTTTGGCAGGATTATATGTGTGCTTGGGCTACTGGGCGTCATGCCTATCCGTCAAAACTCTCATCCCTTCTGTTGTGGAGTATTTCTCTTGCAGAGTTCATCAGATGCACAACTTAGAACAGCTCCATCTATTACAGGCTTTACACTTCTCGAAGCGAATTCTGACTGTGAAATTCTTCCGGGTAGACGCTGCGGGTCGACGGCAGCGAAAGGATTCCTCAAGCTGTCGGAGTAATCAGCAAGAGACTATACTCGTGTGAAACCGCGAACCTCCCTATAGCAAGGTAAGTTTAGTACCGCCAATGCTCTCTCATCGCCTCAAGTGTCCGAAAATAGCGCTCCATCATACATTCAACATCTAGAAGGCACACGACCTCATGGTTATCATACACAGGAGCGATACGAGACACTGCCTTGCCCACCAACCGGTGCATCGCGTGAGCTCCTTGGCTATAGCCCCTGGACGACTGCATTGTCCAATCGAAGAAGACATGCAGCTGGTCGTCAGCGGCAACACGCCACCCATGATATCAAAGCAGGGTATCCTCGCATTCGCGCGGCCTGCTGACGAATGATATACCCCCTGCGTATTGGTCAACAGCGAGGGGAAAGGTCCATGTTTTAGGTTCACGGTTGCTTCGGAACCAATCGATGTTATGGCAAAGAATCGCCTTAAATTGCACCCTATCTTACCACTGGGCCTCCCATATGGCGTGAGACCTCCGAGTAATGAGGTCAGAGCTTGCAGGGCACCCCCAAGATTATGCAGCGCCTCCATGGTCATGTACTCGGGATACCGTTGAGATGGGAGACCCGATTCCCGGATGTCGCGAAGCCTCTCGTGATGTCACTTAAGTGACCGCACATGTGTGCGGTCGACATGGCGTCAAGTGGATTCCGCCAGGCGATGGCAACATGTGCGATAGGAAGCGGCCTCGCGTGATGTGGAAGCGCAAAGGCAGACACCCAGCGCTCTCACGAGACAAGGTTGCATGTGGACATGGCGTACGGGTGCCGAGACGGGCAATGGCAAGGGGAGATTTTGCATCGTTCCTGGGGACGCCGGACTGACGAAAAAGGCGAGCGTCCGCTCTAGGTGCATCCCTACCAGAGATGCTTCCTCATCAGTCCATCTGGAACATCGTAGAAATCCCCAACTCACGATGGGCTGTCACCCCTATCAGGTTCGTGGCGAACGCTATCCGTGACAACGCAGGTGGTGTTCAGGAGCAGAAGATGCCGCTGGACGCCTGTCCGATAGATGCCTGTCTGGGGCGAGACACCTCGTCCAATACTCGCAATCGTGCAGCCCCCCTGCCAATTGGACACGCGCGAACAGAGTGCGGCGCACAAGCTGACGGGAAGCGAGATGGTTCTACCTCCCAGGATCGCGGACTCGAAGACCCTGAGGCAAAGAACGTGTGCCGACTCGAGTTGACGCGGCCTGCCCTGCGCATCCGAACCGCGCGGTCTCAAGGGTATTGTGCAGTCCACCCTTGGAGGGCGCCCCGACATTCTGCGAGCCGAATCGCCTTGACCGTCGTGTATGGATATCGTCCGACCGACGAGATCAGAGGCAAGGCAGACATGGTATGCATGGCTGATACGAGGCTGTATACGTTCACGATGGCTTAATACGGATACGGATGGACGATAGAGGCACGCTCTTGAAGTTACCGCAGCGTGCGCTCTCGTAGCCTAACGATGAGAAGTCGAACTGAACGGGACGGGCGCCGACGAGCCCGCGGCATCTGTCCATGTTCATCGCAGATATCACTGCACCAAGAGAATGTTGGGTGAGACCGCGCTCGGACTGAGAGGAAGCAGATGGACGTGCACCTGCTGGCGCAAAGCAGGAAGGCGCAAGAACAGTTTACGAGACCGATTATCTTCAAAGCGCGGCGCACCACACGATGACTTCTCCAATGTGCACCTATCCGGGAAGAGTCCATCAGTCAAGGGCGATGTGGACATCGAACCTAATACGCACGGTCGTAGTCGGCGCGACCATCCCCGCCCAACATCGACATCACGCGCGCAGGCCCGGGCGATCTCCACGCGTGAAGCCGTCTCGGCGCAGATATCGAGGACTCGGCTCGTAGCTGAGCAGTGTATGCACAACGATCAGGGCACTAACACGACGCACGGAGATACAGAGCAAGACACCCACCTAACGTCGATGAACCCCATCCTCAACTGGAGCCGGGAGCCGGTTCGGAAGCCGCCGTCCTTCCGCCTGTCGAGATGTTGTCGGATTGCTCGAGCATCCAGTGCGACTCGAAGGGGGCGAGGCGCGAGAGGGGAAGTGAAAGGGCGTGGGTCCCACTCGGTATAGCTTCTCAGGCCACTGGCCCTTGGTTCGACGAGCTCGATAGCTGTCCACGAGGGTCGGCGCACACATTTCTTGGGCTCGAGCGACGGGGCGGGCCGCGGCGGCTGACGCTGGGAAAGACAAGCTTGGCCGCGATGCTCGGGTCTGCGAGTTGCAGCGTGTGGACATTCAAGACCTGCACGGGAGCGCTGAACAGGACGAGCATGGTTTCCTGCCCTCCTCTGCGTGCTGGTCATTACGATGTCTAAATGCATAGTCCAGGTGGAGTGTATCGGAAATCCGGCTGGTCTCTCGCACTCGGGCGGGTGCCATTGCGCGTTAGAGTCGCCAGGCGGCTCCGACAAAGGTACTCATGGAAGACAGGAACGCCGCCCAGGGCACTTGACGAGCATCGTGCTGAGATCTGTCAACACCAGGGTTTGGATCAGATTGGGATCGGATCATGGAGGGAGGGCGACGTGGCAAGTCATGAGGAAATCGGAAGTGCGCGATGGTGGTCTCGCTCGCGAGGAGCGGGGCCAGAGGTAATGCGACACGCGCAGTCGAGATATCGCGCATCCTCCTTCGAACGTGAATGCTAGCCTCTACAGCCTAAGCCAGTCAGATCCGAGTCAGATTCGGGAGCACGGACGCGCGACGTCCACGGTCTGCCAGATGTGCAAGATCAAGCAGAAGGAGCAATTCGCAAGGGGAGCTGCGTTGGCTGACCGCGTACATCCGAGAGGACGTACGGTCTCTCCAGCCCAGGACATAGGTCGGGACGAATATGTGGCGATCGCTGAGCACGATGCCCACATTTATGATGTGGCTGATGTCTCGAGCACAAGACATGCAGTACGATGGAGCGGAGTAGAGCTCCAGAGGGTGGCGAAGGATACGGAGGACACGGAGGCGGGAGAGAACGGATCAAACATACCTTCCCTCCCCTCAGACTGCATTGACGAGCGACGGCTTGGTGATCATTTCCACGCATGGGTGTACAGTCGACCATGTACAGCAGACCTTCGAGGAGAGGAGCGCAGTCAGAATGCGGCTATGGGGACAGTTCATACGAACATACTTGTACGCATCCACGCTGTCATGCTGGGAGTACTTCCTTCGATGCGAATGTGTTGCACAGTCCGGAATAGGACGAACGAGGGTACACAGCGGCGAGTGACCGCGATGGCTGGGGATGAGGTTGGGTCGACAGCATTCAAAGGAGGCGCGCAAGATTGAAAGGACACGACGTCGAAGCTCAAGGAAGTAGCGAGGGTGAAATGGCCAGCGGCCAGAGATCTGCGGAGATGTTTAATGGCGAGCTGCAGGGCAGACACAGGAGTACTAGTTAGCATGACGCGCGGGCGCGGACGTTACTCGCAACTTGGCAGCAGGGTCTCACATACGGACGCGACAACCACGCGACTCGCGATGCTCGATTGTGCTAGTGAAGAGGGGATGAGACGTTGGCATAATTGACGCTCTCTAACGATGACGAGCGTAACCAAGACCATGTTGTGGGAATAGGGCACGAGGGAGGTTGTGGGACGTCGGTGCAACGTTGGACGTGGTAGGAGGCATTGAAGGTTCGCGACCAGGGTATGTAAGACTCACCAAAGACTTCGTGTCCATCCATACGCCGTCGTCCCACAGCGTGCAGCCTGGATGCGTGCGCCGTACTTAGGCGGAGCGTTGACGGCCATTCGAAGAGAGGATGATGAGGCCTGGGCGTGCCAGGGTGCGGGGAGGGATTAAGTAGCGGGCGACGGTACGCTATCGCGAGCAGTTTGAGCTCTGCTGTGTACGAAGTCGGGCGACGGCTACGCACCACTGAATGATGGCCATTTCCCGAGCCCGCCTTTGCGCAGGCTCTGTGCGACCTCTCCATGCTATGTTGCTCGAGATTCTGTCTCCCGTTGGAGTGGTCATGCAGCGCCATCGGCCTAGTCGTGTCGCCTGTCAGGGAGGCCCAAGTCTACAGAGCTCAGTGCAGTCCGTGCAACATCAAAGCAGCCATTTCAAGCCGTCGAGGAGGACGGATGGGGAGAGACCTAAGTGAGGGTGAGACAAATGTCGATGAGTGTCCATGTTCAAGTTCACAAGCGCTCGTGATGTCTTCCCTTCAGTTTGTTCGACTCCCTTCCTCTGACCGTTTCCCTTCGAGCACACATACAATAGCCAACTGTCGCGTCCGAAACGGTTTTACTATTCTCTGAATCTCATTCTCGCAGTAGACACACAACTAGTCGGGTCGATCCCAAACTCTCTTTGCGCAATACGGATGAAGGCTCGGATACTCGTGGTCCGTTTGAGTCGCGCGCACGCCACATCTGGTGTAGAGGATGGAGTCTGGGGGGCACTACCGACCCCCCGCGCTGAACCTCTCGTTGTTCTGGTCGACGAGCTCTTTGACAGCATGCGCGATCTCCACAGCTCCCTGCGGACGTTCGCCCCATCAGTGCCCGCGCGCTCAATCTATGAGGCGTACGCAGAATCGGACTTACCGGAGTGTCCGAGTGGCAGCAGATGGACACCTCCGAGACACCCTCTGGAAGGGGCAGCGCGCCGCTCAAGGTCGTGATCTTGCTTTCCCCGAGCAACCTGGTCACCCTCTGCCTGACCTCGGGCAGCGGGACCGGGTCGTGCTTTCTGTGTGTCGCAATGTCAGACGGTCAAGTGAGCATAGCCCGCCCTAGTACGACGCTCACTTCGTAATAAGGAGCTTCCCCTCGGGGCTATAGTCGAGGTCCGCGAACCACTCTAAAGTCATGCGCCATCGTGAGCCTCGAACTCTGACCCACATCTGACAGAGAGGAACGCCATGCGTACCCGCAATAAACGGCACGCCGAGCTCGGTGCAGGCCGCCTGGTGGCATGTCCCCGCGAGGCCCATGAAGGGGACATTGAACAGCTTCGCGACGCCCACAACGGCGCGCGCGAGAGCCATGTCGCGCGCGGTCATGCCGTACACCGCGCCGTGAGGCTTGATCTGTCCACAGAGCCGGTCAGATTGGGTTCCGAGGGATGGATGTCGAGAGCATGACGTGCATGGTTCAGCGGGATCCCGTGGAGGGTGAGAAAGCCGGTGAGGGCGCCCACTTGGTAGATGAAGCACGACGTGAGCTCGTCCTGCCCACAGACCACTCGTAAGCAGCGCCACAGCTCAGAGCAAGGGGAAACTCAGAGACGAACGGGCTCCATGGACATCTCGCGCCGTCCCCAGCCTTGCCTGTCCGGAAGGGACGGATGGGCGCCAACGCGGACGTTGTTCGCTTTGGCGAGTTGGACCGTCTCGTTCATGATGGAGAAATCCCTGGTCGAGTCCGTTCATGGTGAGTATGCTGGTATCATGCTGGAGCATGCCAAGAGCTCACGAAGCGTGGAAACCGCACGCGACGTTCGCGAGGTGGATGGTCTTCATGAGGGCTTCATCGTCGCCCTACCAGCACAGGGCTCGCTGTTCAGTACGGTCGCGTTTATAAAGGACAAGCGCCCTTGCGTACAATCTTGTACAGCGCAAAACCCTGTGAAATCCGTGCATTCAGTGCATTTGAGCTTGGACCTCTCGTCCGAGAGCAGAGAAGTTGGTGGTGGTGGAGCGAGCTCGAGTTTCAGAAGCGCCCACAAGGTGACGTGGGAACTCGAGCACTGCGCGACTTGTCTCTCGACCACGACCAGTCGACCGATCCTCGCGCGCAAAGTCCGAATTCGCGCTCTTCCACCACACTGCTCGCTTAGAGCGACTGAACAGAACGACGCACCTCGCCCATGTCGCAGTTGACGGTCGCGCGTAACCCCGCCATCCTCGATGTGAGTGTTCAACTTGCTGTTGAATCAGTCAAAGTCTTAGGCTGCTCGAAGAATGAAGGCGCAGGGAGCACACACCGCGAACAGCGCATATATATACCCGGACCACAGACTTTGAGCACAGGGCCAACATATGCGTCATGCGATAACAGCAGTCTCTCATGCGATCATGGGGCCGCACTCGCGTACACGGGCCTCCAGACGGGATGAGATTGAGTTGGCAGCCCCCACTTCTCTTCCCATGCTATCGCCTCCCAGCGCGGGTCCCTCCCTCCTAACGGCTGCGATATAGTCTCGCTCGTCTATTCAGGCTCGAGCGTCGCTCTGCTGCTCTTCCGCGTCCACCGCTCACCCCGCATGGCCGAGACGACGGCGTACGACTTCAAGAGACACAAGCTGCTCGTCGCGAACCGCGGCGAGATAGCTGTCCGCATCCTCCGCACCGCGAAACGTCTCGGGATCCGCACCGTCGTGATATACACCCACGCCGACGCGACCGCGCCCCATGTCGTCCTCGCCGACGAAGCCGCCGCCCTCTCATGCTCAGGCCCTGAAGACAACGCGCGCGGCTACCTCGACGCAAACGCAATCCTCGCCATCTGCAGAGAACGTGAGGTGACGCTCGTCCACCCGGGATACGGCTTCCTCGCCGAGAACGTTGCGTTTGCGCATGCGGTCGCCGATGCGGGTCTGACGTGGCTGGGCCCCAGAGCGGAGACGATCGAGGCGATGGGCCTGAAGCATCGCGCGCGCGAGCTCGCGGTCGAGGCGGAGGTGCCTGTTGTGCCCGGGTCACAGGGGCTCCTGCGGGACGTGGAGGAAGCCGTCGTTGTCGCGCAGGAGATCGGCTTCCCGGTCATGATGAAGTCCACGGCGGGAGGTGGGGGGATGGGTCTCGTGGTGTGTCGGTCTGCTGAGGAGGTTCGCGAGAGGTTTCCCGCTACGCAGGCTCGCGCGCAGGTAAGTGTACATTCGCATGTGTCGAGATCATGGCGCGTTTGACAGCTGTTCGCGTAGACCTTGTTCCACAACGACGGTCTGTTCATTGAGCGATACTATCCCGCGGCCCGGCACGTCGAGGTACAGGTGAGCCCGCATGTCAGATATTCTCTTGTGGATCCTGAATAGCCCAGGTGTTTGGAGACGGACACGGCCATGCGATACACATGGGCGAGCGCGAGTGCAGCGTGCAAAGACGGCACCAGAAGGTCATCGAAGAGGCACCTAGTCCCTTCATGCTCCGCCATCCCGGTACGCTCATGGTGTCCAGCATCGTCTACATACTCACAGATTCCTCGCATGCAGACGTACAGGCGAAGATGTGCGCAGCGGCAGTCCGCCTCGCTGAGCGCGTTCGATACGAATCAGCTGGTACCGTCGAGTTCCTGGTGGAAGACCACACCGGGGCGTTTTTCTTCCTCGAGATGAACACCCGTCTCCAGGTGCGTACGTCTTCCATAGCGGCACACGAGCATCGTCTCACAGCGTCGCGGAGCAGGTCGAGCACCCAGTCACTGAGCAAATCAACCCCGGTCTCGACATTGTCGAGCTCATGATCCTCCAAGGCATAACCAAGCGCGACAACATCAACGGCAGTGTCCTCTCTCACCCCTTCTACGACCAGAGTCTCTACACCACCCCACCGTCCGACCGCCTCGCGCACTCCATCGAAGTCCGCGTATACTGCGAGAACCCTTCAACGCAATTCAAGCCATGCCCCGGCGTCCTGCAGCACGTCGAGTTCCCGGACGCAGACTGGCTGAGAGTCGAGTCGTGGGTCGAGACGGGCACGACGATCACGCCGCACTACGATCCCCTGGCGTGCAAGCTCATCGCGACCGGCTCGACGCGCGCAGAGGCAATCGAGCGGCTCTCGGACGCGCTTGCGAGGACGAAGGTATACGGCCCGCCCAACAATATCGCGTACCTGCGTGCGATCTGCGCGTCGAACACGTTCAGAGCCGGGAACGCGATGACGACATTCCTCGAGTCGTTCTCGTACACGCCAAGGTGAGTGCGGAGCGTTTACTCGGAACAGTCAGCTCACGTTCTTGCAGAGCTTTTACGGTACTGAGCGGCGGCATCGAGACGACCGTGCAAGACTACCCCGGTCGTCGGATCGGTCTCGGCATGCCGCGCAGCGGCCCGATGGACGCGTTTGCATTCCGGATGGCGAATGTCCTCGTCGGGAACGATCCTGGCACGGAGGGGCTCGAGATGACGCTCACAGGCTGCCGCCTGCTCTTCCACTCTCCAGCCGTGGTCGCCATCACTGGTGCTCTGGCCAGGGTTACGGTGGACGGAGTGGAGGTCCGCATGTGGGAACGGGTCGTGATCCCCGCGGGCAGCAAGCTCGCGGTTGGGACTATGCAGGGCACGGGTATGCGAGCGTATTTGGCTGTGAAAGGCGGCTTCCCGGAGATCCCGAAGTATCTTGGCTCGAAAGCGACGTCGATGGGTCTCGGAGGCTACCAAGGCCGTCCGCTCACCGCCGGAGACCACATCGCGCTCGCCGCCTTCGACCCTTCCCGTCTTCCCCTCGATGCCAGTGCCTTCTCGCTCCCATCGGAGCATATCCCCACCTATCCCTCCGACTGGACAATCCGTGTCCTCCCCGGCCCGCAGTGCGACCCGACATTCATCACGCCCGACGGCCTCTCCGACTTCTTCGCCACACAGTGGACGATCAGCCCAGCGAGCAACCGGATGGGAGTGCGCCTCGACGGTGCGCGGATCGCATGGGCGCGCGCGAACGGCGGAGAGGGCGGGTCGCACCCGAGCAATATTCTGGACAACGGGTACGCGTTCGGGACGGTGAACGTTAATGGGGACACGCCTGTCATTCTGACGCACGAGGGCCCGGACATGGGCGGGTACGTGTGCGTGTGCACGGTCGCGAGTGCGGATCTGTGAGTTCAGCTAGAGATTCGTTTATTCGACAGCTAGTAGCGCATTGCTCACTTTCCCGGATGCATTCGTAGCTGGAAGCTGGGCCAGCTGAGGGCGGGCAACACTCTCAGATTCCAGCCCGTGTCTTACGACCGCGCTATCGCGCTGCATAAGGCCCAAGAAGACTACTTCGCCCGCATCGCGCAAGCACAACCCCTCACCCTCGTACCAGCCCCGCCGTCCTCCCTCACCGCATCCGCCGAGCCCGAGGACGTCGACACCAGCACCCGAGTAGACCCGCGCCTGCACACCGTCCCCGCCGATCCCACCACGGAGCGTCCAGCAGTTGTGTTCCGGCAGGCAGGCAACTCGGCGATCTTGGTCGAGTTCGGAGACATGACCCTCGACTTTGCGGTTCGCGCGCGCATCCATGCGCTCGAGACGGCGATCCATGCGCGCGGGGTGCCTGGGGTATGGTTCCTCGCGCCCTGCATCCGCTCGACCATGGCAAGTCCAAGTTCATGGTCCCCTTGCACTCGAAGTCTGAGCTGATCAACTCGGTGATCCATAGGTACACTTCGACCCGCTCGTCACCTCGCAAAGCACCGTACTCGCCGCGCTGATCGCGGCCGAGGCGAGTGTGCCCGCGCGCGTCGACGCGCTTACCTTCCCCGCGCGGCGCATCACGTTCCCGATCGTGCTCGACGACCGATGGTGCCGCGAGGCACTGGCGCGGTACATGCGGAGCGTCCGGAGCCGCGCGGCGTACCTTCCGAGCAACGTCGAGTACCTCGCGCGGAACAATGGGTTGGCGGGCGCGGAGGACGCGCTGCGGCTGCTTGTTGGGACGGACTTTGTGAGTAGGTTCGTTTGAGATCGTCGTGAATGGGAGTACGCTGACTCCAGACTGTAGCTGGTGTTTGGAGTCGGGTTCTACCTCGCGTGCCCGTTTCTCGTTCCCGTACGTCTACTTCTCGGACGTGACTCTTGGCTGGCCTAGACTCACTTGACACTTTGTAGATCGACCCGCGCTGCCGCCTCGTCGGCCAGAAGATGAACCCCTCCCGCACGTATACGCCCCGGGTGAGCTTCGCCCTACTTCGAATCATCTCATCTCGCCTTCCATAGAGCTGAATCGTCGCACCAGGGCGCCCTCGGAATTGCAGGGCTCGTCGCGGCCATCTACCCGATCGAGTCGCCGGGAGGATACCAGCTCTACGGGCGCACGCTGCCGCCGTGGCAGACGTGGGGAAAGGGGCGTGACTTTGCGGCGGACAGCCCGTGGCTGTTGCGGCCTTTCGACCAGGTGGGTGCCCGTTGCATGATGGTTGATGTGTTGCGTATCATGCTCAACGTCGAACGTCGGCGCACAGCTCGCTTTGGATGTCGTCAGCGAGGAAGAGTACTTGCAGGTGAGCCGGTTTCGGTCTGGGTTCGTGCTGCAGGCTCCTCGCTGACGTGTACCGCAGGCCGAGAACCAGTTCGACGCGGGGCAATACGTCTTCAAGGTTCGCAGTTCTCCTCGCCGGTCTCGTTGGCAAGCTGACCCGAGTTTCCGACGGTCAGATCGAGGAGCGCACGTTCTCGATGGCGGAGTACACCGAGTTCGTCGACAGCATCGCCGACGAGGTCCTGGAGTTCAAGCAGAAGCAGGCTCTAGGGGTAGCTGTCGAGGAGTCACGGTGAGTCTACAGTCCGCTCCTCGAGTGTCCGACTCCGAGTAATCAGAGCTTACGATCTTCAGCGAACGCGAGCTGTTTGCGGAGTGGGATCGCGAACGTCGCGCGGCAATGGAAGCGCAGAGACAAGACGCGTCCGAGTCTGCTCCTGTCGCAACTACAAGGTGTACGTGTGCTCTGCTCTCCTGGACGATGGAGTGTCCTTGTACTCACGGATCGAGGCAGTCGACGAACGTGCGCCGTGTGTGACGTCGTCGCTCGCAGCGAATGTTTGGAAGATCAAGTGCGCTGTGGGAGATACGGTCAAGTCCGCAGAGGATGTCCTGATTGTGTTGGAGGCGATGAAGACGGAGGTGAATGTCGAAGCAGGAGACGAGAACGTCGGGCGAGTGGTGAAAGCGCTGGGACCCGGCGTGAAGGAAGGTGCTGCAGTCAAGGCGGGTGACGTTCTCGTCGTGTTCGAGTGATGGACCCTACATTATTGTGGTAATGTGTATCGAGACTGGTAACATCACCCCGGTTGTGACCCGATACAATTTGTGCATAAGCGCACCGTAAGTGACCCCAAGTATGTGACTCTGTGAGAGGCAAGTGAGCGCTTTAAGTGTCTTTACGCAGCCTCGAACCGCATAAGTATAGCATCCTTTGACGGAAGGCAGCGGCGCAGAAGACGTGTTTGCGTGTAGCATCGCCATACATCGCCCTGGCTCAGGGCCCTAGTGGACCCGGGATTCTTCCTGAGGCGGTGATAATACTATGAGTCTGACTAGTATAGCATTAGCATCCACTAAGACGCTCATATTCGGTATCTTCTGAACCACAGAATTACTGTCGGTGGGATACGGCGGTGAAAGGCGATGCGAACTTCTCCTATAGCGTGCACGAGAACCCGTGAACGGGAGAGAATATCTACTTGGTTCCAACTGCCGCCCACTGTGCGAGTCAGTCGCTCTCCCCTCCTTTCGTCCCTCCTCAGTCCTGGCAGCACAAGATGGAGAACTGCCGCATTCCCCTGGAGATTTACGAACATATCATCAATGAATGTCGCGTATTGTATCTCCGAGACTATTCATATCCCGTCTGGCGCGAGCTCGCCCTCGTCTGTTCCGCCTGGGTCTCCCGCAGTCAGTTCAATCTCCTGTACGAGGTCAACATCAACTCTTCTTCTCACGTCGACCTCCTCATTCGAACACTGCTCAGTCGACCGCTCCTTGCGGACACTGTTCGCATCCTCACTGTCGGTGGCACTAGCCACACCCCCTTCCCTCGCATGCCACTTCCACATCTGCTGAAGAACTGCTTTACCCTCCGATTCTACAGCGACTGGAGTAGAGTTCCTCCACGGTATGCGGACATGGGACTATACCTCTGGACCGACGCTACTGTCACCCAGCTTTTAATCACATGGTCTCCATATGCATCTCGCGCCATCCTGCGCTACATCTGGTCCCTTCCATCTCTCCAGCAACTCGAACTGCGTGTCTATGGAACCTTCAAGGAGCGCAGTGTCACCTCATCTTTTCCTGCATTTGGTTCTCCATCGGGAAGATGCCGGGCTCTCCGGCACCTTAGGATTGTTGTGCGTCTCCATCTGTACCTCGATCACTGGCATGTCGAACCTGAACTTCCGACCGTCATCTCGAATTTGCCCCCCTCCCCAGGACTCGTTGGCTGGAAGCCTTAACGTTGCTCCTGGCTCCTTCGGAGTTTCCTTCACACAGCTAGAGCTCCATATCCAGTACGATAAGCTTGCGGGTCAGTAGATCAGTTCTCGTGCGCCGGTTATTGTGATCCATATACTTATCCCATTTCCAGATAGTGTCAAGGAATGCATCAGAATGGCTAAAAACCTTCAAGTTCTGTCAATGATATTCACGGGCCCTGGCCCAGCCGTCTGCGCGTTCAACAAGGAGACACCATCGGGTCCGGCAAACTACTTACAAGTCTTATCACGAAGCATCTGTGCCATTCTCGACTCTGTGTCGGCGTCTGGACATGTCCTCCACACAATCCGGATTGACCTCGCTTCCTGGGTTTCGTTCTACGTCGACCGAGCTGGGTTATTGACTACTCTCTTCGCGACCCACATAGCGGAGGGAATACGCCGGCTTAGGTCATATCACAAGCTGCGTCAGGTTGTGTTCGCATTCCCTGACAATGATCCCAAGTACGATGAGTCATGGTGGAAGGAGCAGATCTGTCTCCGACTTGGCGATGACCATCTAGGGCCTCAATGTGACATCTTGGTCAAACTGTACTATGTACCTTCTGGTATGTGATCAAATATTGCTGCTACTACTGGCTTCACACACAATCAACTGAATGACCGCAACCTCAACGTATTACCCCAGGGTTCAAGCGCCTGTGGTATACACCAACGCAACACACTTTAGCAGATAGACTCGAGAAGAGCAAGCAGCAGGCACTAGCGGAGGGGCAGGTCAAGCACGAATCTGTTTTTTGCTGGGACTATGAGACCCTGTCTCGCCAACCGTTGCCACATCCCTTGTCCTGGTCGGCAGATATAGGAAAGCCATGGAAAGACTGGACTCATCGTCCGAGTCGTCGATGGAGCACCAACGACATGCGATTCCCCAGAATCGGTCGTCAATCATTCTTTTGCGACATCCCCGATAGACCCAGGATCAAACTACGCAAAGCATGGGAGGAGGAGTCACGATCGCGAGCCGTGCTGCACGGGGGCTGAAGATTGGACTCGTGTACTTGGTACGGATCATTGCAGTCATCCACTGCGGCACACATAAGCTGACAATCTTCCGCTGCTTGGATCCCAGTTGTCTGAGTTGCAGGGATTTCTCAAGCGCGCCCCGGGGAGGACGTTATGGATAGTCGAATGTACTTGAGGCTTGTGCCCTTCGTATGGAAAGCGGCTATGTATTTCCACGCTGTGGAGCTTGCCTTGTCCCACGATACGAACAGCTCGCCTTGACCTTGTCTGTGAGCAGCTGCGCCCAAGATCTACCTATGCCCCGACTTTCGGCCGACTCCTGCGCCGTCATCCAGGGACAAACTGCCACCAGGGATTGGTCCGTACGACTCTGTCTCTGGCAATGACGGGAGGTATCTTGTGCGAGCGAACTCGTACAGCGCTTCCGATCCGTGAGCCACGAAGACATGCGCATGGGCAAGGAGTAGAGGTATGCAACCGTTTCACCGCACCGTCGCCACTGCCAAAACACGCCTGGCACAGGTGCAGACTCGGCAAAGTCAGCATCAGCGCGACGAGCTGAGCAGAACGAGAGGCTCGACATACCGAGCGGATCGCCGTCTTCAAGCTGCGCCCCGGTCCACATCCCGATCGAGCCCATCGCAGAGCCTACGCCGCCGAGCTGGACCGCCTCCGACGCCCACTCGTCCTCCGTCGAGTTCGGCGCGGTCGACATCTGTCCCGAAAACAACGTCGAGCGTCAGCGTTCGCCACATTCACATCCCAAACACGGTCCTCTCTCCGCACTCTCGGGCGCACTCGATCCGTCGATCCCAAAACAACTGACGAAACACTCACCAACGACCATCGAACGCTCCCATCCGGGAGCATGCTCACCGCGCCGTGCACGCGCCGCACGTTATTATCGTGCACGTCGACGCTCCCAACCCGGCCCACACCGCCCATGTCGCCCGCGAGGTGGATGGTCGGCCTGTCTGGGAATGCGAAGAGCGGGGACGCGGAGTAATGGCTGATGCGGAAGGACATGGAGACGATGATCCAGGCTTCGTGCAGGTCTTCGTCGTCGAGCTCGTCATCCTTAGTCCAACCAACATACGAGCCGTCTGCAGCAAGATACTCGGTCAGCACGGAGTCCTCTACCGACGTCGAGTTGGAGTTAGCCCAGCAGAACGGTCACTTACCTCCAAAGGCCTTCCATCCCCGCCCAATCCCGCGCGTGCTTCTTCCACTCCTCCAATTCATCCGGTTCAGCCGCGGAAGCATCAGAACCCTGTGCCGCTCCCTATACCGCCCGCTGTACGGCCCTACGCTTCGAGCCGCGCAACGTCCGCAGAATCGATATGCGTGCGCGCTGGCATTCACTCGCAACGGCGCGCGCAGCAGCGAGCCAATTGCAGCGCAGCCACAGTACTCCCGCAGAGTCGGCACCTCAAACTGAAGCTGAGGGTGAGGCATCGCGGACGAGGAAGAGGAGGAGGAAGACGTCGCGGTGTTCGGAGGGATGTAGTCACCGTCCGACTCGTCGCTATTCAAGTCATCGTCGCCGTTGTTTTCCTCCGCGATGTCAACGAGCGTCTCGAAGTCGGGCAGAGGCGGGAAGGGGAGGTACAACTCGTCGTTTTCCAAGTCCACGTCCCTGTCGTCTTCCTCCGCGCCAGTCTCTTCCGGATGAGTCGGACGAGAGGAGCTTCGTGAGCAAGTACGGCAGTCCTCGGGAGAGCGTCTCTCTGAACCAGAGGACATTGAGAGACGGGTGCTGAGACTCGACCAGGGGTGGGGAGGGGGGTGCTTCACCGTGAAGCTGGGTGACTGCTGTGTGTTTTCTGCGATAACAGGGTCATTGGAGGTGGTATCGGAGTTGGAGACGGAGGGCGCCGCGGTCTTGATGACCGCTATCAGCGCGCGGAGCAGTCGGATGTGAGCTTGCGGATCGCCGGTGGTGTCTGAAAGGTCGTCCATGAAGATCGAGTCTCAAGACGCCGTCCGTCGACCAGAGCTTGTGCCAGGGCTTCGTCTCAACTTTCAAGACTCGAACATGGCGCCGGCGGAGCATCTGCCCTCCGTGGCATTGAGCGCAGAGTCTCTCGGTGAGCTGTTTTTGCCAACCGAAGTCTTGTGATTAAGAATTGCTGTTGTGAGTACACCGATAGACGGGATCGGAGTCGAGCAGAGCATACCGTCATAGATTGTCAGTGGGCCAATCCTCGGATCGTCGAATACCACCAGGTACAGGCTTCGCCACAAACGCCGTTCTTTCGCGTCATAGAATACTGGTCACCGGTTCACGGAGTATCGACATGTTTGGTTGATGGGTGAGACTGGAACGGATGGCCGTGAGTCGTACATGAAAGCTTGAAGCAAGTTCTCGAGCACCTCTGTTGCCAGTGGGAGATTCTACGACCGACTCGGAAGCCGCAACTAATCGTCTCGACACCGGGACAAAGAGCTGAGCACTGAGCTGTAAGCTCTTGCTTAAACGGCTGACGGCGGGCTCAAGATGGTGTCCAGAAGCAGCAGAACGATAGAAGCCCAGCGTTCGAAGTTTCGAACATCGAAAGGAGTGCTGATCACAAACCCTAACCCCAGACTTTCTGACGCCCTTTTCCGGACCCAACTCCGACCCTCTCTTGCGGCTTCGCCAAAGCCTCGCAGCTCTTCAACCAGCACACTCGCGCTCGAGCTCACGGTCTGCTGCAGCTGCTCTCTCTCACGCTTGTCTGCATGCGCCCATTGTACTGTGCTGGCCCGGCCTCTTACCGCCACTCTCGACACCTATCGACACCTGCTGGACCAATTAGAATGGACTAAAGGGCCGGAAGCAGTGGACCTGTTCGTGGCCACGCTCGAGCCTGGGCGAGTGTCTTGCGTTGAAGGACCGTATAGCGGACTATGGGAGGATATGCATCGATGTTCATGCAGCTCCAGGTGAGTCTACCTCACGATCGTCCCATCTCTCGCCGTTCTCCCGACTTCGTACGTGTCTACCATTACTTCCCATCCCCCTCTATCCACTGTATCCCAAAGAACAATTTTGAGCTCGTGTCACGCTTCACACGGCATGGTGTCGCTGGCACGCTTAGTTCGTTCATTCTGCCATCACGCTGTTTGCACTTTGTACTTCCGCATGGCCAGACAATATGCATCTTTGTTCGCGAGACCCACGCCCCTGTGCGATAGCAGCAGCGGACGTGGCAGTTCAGAATCCATGTCTGAATCCGAGCTGGGCTAAAAGCTTCCTCTCTTCTTCCTCGCCTCACCGCTGGACGCGGTTATCACTCAGCGTTCTGAGCTGCATCCACGAGAATGCCCCGACCCATGCCTCTCCGACAACCTGGTCCATTTGGCCATTCAAGGCTGAACGCTTCGAGCTGGGCAGAGCTTGCTACCCGATCTCGTGCATTGATAACGAATACGTGTCCCACCACTACACTGTCCACACAGTTCGCGTTATCGTCTGAAGAAGGGCATGCTGTCGGAAAGACGCGAGGGAGCCCTACTAGCGCCATCTGCTCGAGTTCTCCTGGGTGCCATGTCCCTGCGCATCCCGCGCTATTTGGCCTCGTATCCCGACCTGCTGACGATGGTCGACCTCGCTCGAGGGCCAGATGGGCGGCAGGTCTGGGTCATCGACGCCTACGACGGCGATGGCCGACGTACGCATGACACATCGGCATCATTATTAGCAGGGCTGCGCTATCATGTGCGAGTGCGTCTCGCTGATCGTTCGTTGAACCGGGTTTGGGATGCGACCGCTGACGTGTGATATCTTCTATCGTTTCCCTACGGTGCGCGCTGCCGGGCAGGTCTTGAGCAGCGGCGAGCTCAACGAAAGACGAATAGCCGGCGTTGGAGGTGGTCCACGCTCGGGATTCGACTCGAGACTGGGGCGTCACACAAGGACGGCGATCCGCTGGGTGAGTTTCGAGGCTCGCTCTGCTCGACCCTGTCGACTGACCTTCTCCTTCGATAGTGTGCGGTGACTCCGATATATGCACTCGACTGGACTGGGCCTTGTGGTATTCCTGCCCGCTTGATGGAAGCAGCCTTCGTCGTCCTCGAGCCGGTCCTTCCATTCGACAGGCGGCACTCGATAGAGCTTTGTATGTCAGAGAACCTCATACACGACACGCGGTGCGAGCCTGGCTTCATCATGCGTGTGTCGTCGCTCGCACGCAGGTCAATAAAGGTCATGTGTACGAGGCATGTGCTCATGCACGGACTGCAAGAGACTTCACGCGCATTGTCAGTCTGAGCCTGATTCAGACTTTCCTCCGACGGTGATCGGATGGTGTCAACCACATGTAGCATCCTTTGACGGCCGGCAGCGGCACAAGACGTGCTTCTGTGTAGCATCGCCATACATCGCCCTGGCTCAGGGTCCTAGTAGACCCGGCCGGAGTCTTCCTGAGGCGGTGATAATACTATGAGTCGGACTAGTAAGGCACTGGCATCCACCAAGACGCTCATACTCGGTACTCTTCTGAACCACATAATTACAGTAATGCCCGTGGGACACGGCGGTGAAAGGCGATGCGAACTTCTCGTATAGCGCGCACGAGCATCCTATGAACGGGAGAGAATATCTACATCTACTTCTCAGGTTTCCAACCGTCGCCCACTGTCCGAGTCACTCACTCTCCCTTCCCCTCGGCCTTACTGGCAGCACAGATGGAAAACTGTCGCATCCCCCTGGAAATTTGCGAGTATATCATCGACGAATGTCGCGAATGGGAGGTCCGACACGATTCATATCCTGTCTGGCGCCGACTCGCCCTCGTCTGTTCCGCCTGGGTCTCGCGCACCCAGTTCAATCTCCTATACGAGGTCCACATCGAGTCTCCTTCTCACGTCGACCTCCTCATTCGAACACTGCTCAGTCGACCGCTCCTTGCGGACGCTGTTCGTGTGCTCACTGTCGTTGGCAGTGACCACAACCCCGGGCCCTTCGCTCGTATGCCACTTCCACGTCTGCTGAAAAACTGCTTTTCCCTCGAATTCTACCTAAGCTGGAGTAGAATTCCTCCACGGTATGCGGACATGGGACTATACCTCTGGACGGACGGCGCTACTGTCACCCAGCTTTTAATCACATGGTATCGATATGCATCTCGCGCCATCCTGCGCTACATCTGGTCCCTTCCATCTCTCCAGCAACTCGAACTGCGTGTCTATGGACCCTCCAAGGAGCGCAGTGTCACCTCATCTTTTCCTGCATCTGGTTCTCCATCGGGAAGATGCCGGGCTCTCCGGCGCCTTCGGATTGTTGAACTTGTGCGTACTCGCCATTTTTACACGCCCAGGTGTGCACCGGGCGCCCTAGATATTTGGTCGGAAGTTATCTGTCAGGGCGGCGCTGGGTATCGGACGGTATCTGGCGGCCGGCGCCTAGTCATCCAGCCCATATTGGTTTGTCCAACATCTGTTCGATGTCCCGCCCAAGACCCTCCAGTATTGAAGCGCCGGTCAGAACCCTCCTACAGATAACTTCCGACCAGATATCCCAGGCGCCCGGCGCTCACCTGAGCGTGTACCTCGATCATGTCGAACCTAAACCGACCGTCATCTCGAATATGCCCCTCAGGACTCTTGTGGAGTCCTTGAAGTTTCTCCCGGCTCCTTTGGGGTGTCTTTCACACAGCTAGAGCTCCATCTCTACGATCGACTTGCGGGTAAGTAGATCAGTTCTCATTCGGTTATTGTTATTCATATATTCATTCATAGATAGTGTAAAGGAATGCATCAGAATGGCTAAAAACCTTCAAATTCTGACAATGACTTTACACAACCCTCTCATCAATCAGCCATCGCCTAAGACAGATATTGTATCAGACCAATCACGGAGCATCCGTGCCATTCTCGACTCTGTGTCGTCTGGACATGTCCTCCACACAATCCGGATTGACCTCAGTAACTGGAGCTCGTTCTACGTCGACCGCGCTGGATTCTTGTCCATTCTCGGTACGACCCACGTAGTGGAGGGGATACGCCGGCTAAGGCAATATCACAAGCTGCGTCAGCTTGCGTTCACATTTCGTGACAATGACCCCAAGTACGATAAGTCATGGTGGAAGGAGCAGATCTGTCTACGACTTGGCGATGACCATCCAGGGCCTCAATGTGAAATCTTGGTCAAGATTTACTATGTACTTTCTGGTATGTGAACAAATTCTGCTGCTACTGCTAGCTTCACACACAATTAACTGAATGACCGCAACCTCGACGTATTACCCCAGGGTTCAAGCGCCTGTGGTATACAACAACGCAACACATTTTAGCAGATAGACTCGAGAAGAGCAAGCAGCAGGCACTAGCGGAGGGGCAGGTCAAGGACGACTCTGTTCTTTGCTGGGAATATGAGACCCTGTCTCGCCAACCGTTGCCACACCCCTTATCCTGGTCGGCAGATGATCCGTGGAGAATCTGGGCTCGTGGTTGGAGTCGTCGATGGAGCACCAACGACATGCGATACCCTAGAATCGGTCGTCAATCAGACATGGTCGACATCCCACCCGTTAGACACATTGATCTGGACAAAGCATGGAAGGAGGAGTCAAGATCTCGAGCCGTGCTGCACGGGGGCTGAAGATTAGACTCGTGTATTTGGTACGCATCATTGCAGTCACATACTGCGGCACACATAAGCTGACAATCTTCCGCTGCGTGGACTCTCCCAGTTGTCTGAGTTGCAGGGATCCCTCAAATGCGCCCCGGGGACGACGTTATGGATATTCGAATGTACTTCCGCTCGGCCGATGCTTGTACCGTTCGTATGGAAAGCACTTATGTATTTGCACGTTGTGGAGGTTGCCTTATCCAACGGGCCGAGCAGCTCGCCTTGACCTCCTCTGCGAACAGCTGCGCCCCGAAGATCCCAGAGTTCCCTATACTCCTACGTTCGGCCGGCTCCCGCGCCGTCATCCAGGGACAAACTGCCACCCGGGATTGGTCCGTACGTCTCTGTCTCTGGCAATGACGGGAGGTATCTTGTGCAAGCGAACTCGTACAACGCTTCCGATCCGTGCGTCGCGAAGACATGCGTATGGGCTTGGAGTAGAGGTATGCACACGTTTCACCGCACGCGCCACTGCCAAAACACGCCTGGCGCAGGTCAAAGTCAGCACCAGCACGACGCGCCAGGTAGAGCGAGAGGCAAGACTCACCGAGCGGATCGCCGTCTTCATGCTGCGCCCCGGTCCACATCCCAATCGAGCCCATCGAGGAGCCCACACCGCCGAGCTGAACCGCTTCCGACGCCCACTCGTCCTCCGTCGAGTTCGGCGCGGTCGACGTCTGTCCCGCACCACAACTCAGCGTCAGCAATCGCGTTCCGTTCCGTCGGGTCGAACGGCAACTCGAACCGTCTCAGACGAGCAGCGCGCCGTCCCGAGTCTTGACCAAGGCGCAGAACGAGAAGACTCACCAAGGACCACCGCACACTCCCGTCCGGCAACATGCTCACAGCACCATGCACGCGCCGCACATCATCATCGTGCGCCTCCACACCCCCAACCCAGCCCGCGCCGCCCATGTCGCCCTGGACGTGGATCGTCGGCCGGTCGGGGTGCGCAGCGGCGAGCGCGGGCGCGGAGTAGTGCGTGATGCGGAGGGACATGGGGACGATGATCCATGCTTCGTGCAGGTCTTCGTCGTCGAATCTGCGGTACAACTGGGAAGGAACAGGAGTGAGGGTGGGACGGAGTGGAAGGGGGGAAAGACGTACGTTGTGGACTGGTCGCCGTGTGTCAGAGTGGTCAGCGTGAAGTATAGGTAGAGAGATGATGAAGACGCGTACATATGAGGTCGTCGTAATCCAGCCAACACACGAGCCGCCTAAAAAAACGACGTGAGGCCAGCTCTCCCAACGAACGAACCCGAGTCAGCTCACCTCCAAATCCCTTCCACACCCGCCCAGTCCCGCTCGTACTTCCTCCACTCCTCCGCTTCGCGCACGGCAGCATCAGCACCCTCGCCCCGACCCTGCAGTTCCTCCGACCCCTCTCTTCCCAGAGACGGCGGCGCGACCCACGCCCCGCCCCGCAAGTTATCCCACGCCTCGAGCCGCGCGACGTCCGCAGGATCGATATGCGCGCGCGCCTTCCACCCCGCCACGACGCGCGCAGCACCGAGCCACGTCCAGTCCGGCCACAGCTCCTCCGCACGCGGGGTCGGCCGTGTCTCGCCCTCCTGAGGTTCGGGGGTCGCGGACAAAGACGATGAGGACGACGCGTTGTCTGGAGGGACGTAATCCCCATCCGACTCGTCGCTGTCCCCGTCATCTTCACCTTCCTCCATGGCGTCCACAAGCACTTCCGCTCTCGCTTTGGTCCGCGGCGGGTGGGCGAGGTATGGGCCCCAGTTGCGCCGGCGGGAGAGATAGCGCATGTTGAACGCGAGAGCGCGCGCGCAGTTCCGCACACGCAGGCGCTGAGCGGTCTCGCTCATATCCGTCACCTCTTCGCCGCGCGTCTTCGTCCTCGTCTTGCCCTTTCCCTTTGCCGTCGGAGAGGGCTCCACTTCCTCAACCGGGACGGGGAGGAACCCGAGGTAAGCGGTGAGCTGGCAGAGCGCCTGGCCCTCTGTCAGCTCGCGCCAGTCCGTTCCGGAGGATCCGTAGGCGGGAGAGAGGAGGAGCTTGGTGAGGGAGTACGGCAGTCCTCGGGAGAGCGTCTCCCCGAGCCAGAGGATGTTGAGAGACCGGCGCTGGGCCTCGGACTCAACCGCGGGTGGGGACAGGGGTGTTTGGACGTGCAGCTCGGTGAGCGCGGTGTTCTCGAGCGCGTCGGAGGGAGCGTCGAGATGGAGGTGGTGGGCGGAAGGGGCGGCGGTCTGGATGACCGCTATCAGCACGCGGAGCAGCCTGGTGTGAACTTGCGGATCTCCTGGTGTGTCCTCTGAGAAATCAGAGATCGAGGTTGACCGGGTCGAGCGCAAGTGGTGGGGCTTCTTCTGGACTTGGAGGACTCGAGCGTGGTGCTGGATGTAGCTTCTAGCCCAGAATCTCTGGGTGAAGTGACCTTGCCAGTCAAAATCTGCAGCCAAACATCACTATCATGAGCCCATCGGCACGCACACACGGTTGTAGTCCAGGAGCATACCATTGCGTATGGTCGAGCCCCTCCTAGGATCGTCGAAAACCGCTAGGTATAGGTTCCGCCAAAGATGGCGGTCTTTCGCGTCGTAGACTAGGGCACGGAGTTGTCGACATGTTTGGGCGACGGCTGCGACCGAAAATGGATGGCCACAAGTTGCACACCAGAGGAGGATGCTCTCAAGCACCTCCGTTGGGAGATTCTGCATGGCGGTCTGCAAGAAAGTCGCTGTGAGATAAACAACAGTAAGCAGAGCCTCCCAACGACAGAAAAAATTAAGCCCGAGCGCGGTCTCGAACCCCGAGACCCAACGCAAAATAGGGCATTAGCCACTACGCCATAGGAGAATCGAAAAATGACCCTTGGGTTGCTAACAACCGGCAGCGTATGCGGAAGGAAAATGTGATCACGAGAGTCGAGCGCCGGCTCCGCATTAGCGAGGCCCTCGGGGGAGAGGACCGACGTCGTGCGGACGCTGTCCGACGTTGTCCCCGCCAGCGACCACGACCCCGCCGCCCGTCCGCCCCGGCTCCTGGAAGATGGACGTGCCCCCACAAGCCAGCCGGGCACATGCCGTCGACACCGTCCACGCTGCGGCAGCGCAAGCCATCGGCCACGGGGGCTCGGCAGCTCGGCATGCCGAGGACGCGGCATCCTTCCAAGTCTCGAGCGCCGTCTCCCAGTTGCTCGCCCCCGCGGTCCTCGTCCAAAATAAAACAAGTCGCAAGCCAGCTGCATCCTCGTTTGTCGCCGACGCGCCCTCCGGAGATGCAGGACTCGCTCAACCCCCGCACTTCGCCGCTGCTGGCTGTGAGTCCTCCGAGCCCTCTCTGCCCCGCACGCACCCTGTTCATGCCCCGCCCGCGCCCCAGTCTTCTCCCCCGCCTTCGCCCCCCTCCGCCGGCAGTACTTCATAATCATCGCCCGGGCCACGGCCTTGATCATGGTCCTGATGTGGATCTGCCTCCCCGTGTAAGTCGGACCACCTGCGTTAGCGTTGTGGTCCCCCAACTCCGCCTCGCGCCCGCGAAGCTCGCTCGAACGTGCATGCTCCGTCACCCAGTGCTCACGCGTTTCGGCACAGCTACTGGGGCGCGCTCTCCAACTCGGCCAAGCTGACGGGCAACCTCGAAGCGTGGTTCATCGACCGCGACGACGCCCGCGTCGGCCATGCGCTCACCCAGGCCGTCCGAGACTACTCGGCGCCCGGTCCCCAGCTCTCCTGGAAGTTCCTCTCCCCGCTCGACGTCGGCGATGACGAGAACGTACAGCGCATGGTTCTCGAGGAGCGCACGTGGATTGCTGTAGTCAGTGAGTCTTCGTCTTTGGTTGTGTTCTGTGCCTGCACAAGGATCCCTGTTGCCGGCGTCGTCGGCTGGCCCATGCTAGGGCTTCCTCCACCCGCATACTCTTACGGGGCAGTCCGAGTCGTCTAGTGTCTCTCTTCCATTCTCTGCTTCACGTCGATCGATCTCAGGACGGATGCCCTGCCTACTGCGACTGGGGAGGGTGGAACATTTGATGGATAAGAATCCTTCTGGACTCGAACTCTGCTCGTTCTTGGTGCCGAGCTTCCGACTACCTGAGTACACGCTCGGCTCGTCCCTGCGTCTTCACACCGGGAAGTTCGGGGCCGCTCAGCCACATGCACTCGTCGTGGTCCACACTCGTCTGCAGCCGTCTCCATTCTGCGCTTGTGGGACAGATCGGAGGAGCAACGTCCGTGCACACAGTGTAACTGTCTGTGCCGCTTGAGGAGACGCGCTGTCGTCATCGTTAGTTGCAACGACTCGAGTTTGGCAAAGTATCGTCCGCATCTTCTGCTGTGTCTGCGCATCTCGAACTCAAGCAATCCGACTCCCATGCGATCCACCGGTTGATCCAACCAGCTACTGACCCCCTCGCCACACACAGTCCAACCAAACGCAACGACCCGCCTCTCGCACGCCCGCGCAAACGGCGACACCTCCTACGACCCCACAACCGCCATAACCCTCTACTACGCCCAAGCCCGACACGAAATCGCGACCGGCACCTACCTCCTCCCGCTCACCACCCAACTGCTCCAGCACGTGACCTCGGCGTACGCGACGCAGACCGCGCAGCGGTACTTTGCGCAGATCGACTCGAACGGGGAGCCGAACTCGACCGCGCTGCAGATGATCGCGCAGGCGCCGCAGACGGTCGCGCCTGCTGTGGGGTGGAGGGTCGTTAATTTGAGGGCGTATGGGGCTCCGGCGGCGCAGGCTGCGACGCTGGTTGGGAATATCTTTTTGTGTATATTTTCGTGCGTCTCCTCCTTCTCCTTCTCCTTCTCTCGATCGTTCGTCGCGAGTGCGCGTCGTTCTCACTTGCGGCTGTTGAAAAACCAGGTTTATGATTGTGCGTCTTCATCGTACCCGTTCTGGGTGTGCTGCTGACAGGAATATTCGCAGACGATGGCAAACTCGACGGCGCGTGCGATAGTCGCGCCGCACATGCCCTTCCTACCCTACTTATGCCTCCGGATCCTCGTCCCCCTTGTCGCATACTTCCCGCTCAGCATGAGCTACGCGCTCATCAACGTCGCGTTCAAGCTGCCCCTCGGAACCAAGTGCGCCTCCTCCCTCCCCTCCCGTCCCCGCTCGACACACACGCTGACACACGTTAGGTTCGGCGAGGGCGCAGGCTTCCTCATCTCCTTCGCCTACATCTACCTCGGCATGGCCGCGCTCGGGTTATCCATCGAAGCCATGATCACGATCCTCACGCCGCGCTTCGTGCCGTTCTTCCTCTTTATACTCGTGCGTCCCTCCCTCCCTCCTGCTTGCCCGTGCCGTGCTAGCATGGTGTTCACGTCCAAGACTGAAGCGCTGACGAGTAATGAGCCGGCGCAGATTTTGTACAACGTCTCGCCCGTGGTCCTCCCCGACGAGTTGCAGAGCTCGTTTTATACGTACGGCACCGGCTTCCCGATCTGGTAAGTCCCTCCCCCCCTCCCCCTTGCCCTCGCTAGTACTTACTAATCGCTCACGTCTCCAGGAACCTGTAAGTCGCGCCATCCTGCCCTGCCCTAGTACTGATCGCACCCACCCCACCCCAACCCTCGGCAGCTCACAAGCGCTCCGGACAATCATGTTCGACACGCACTCGCACCTGGGGCGGAACGCGGCGGTCATCGTCGCGTGGGTCCTCCTGTCGTGCGGGACGATCGCCGTGTTTACTTGGCTCGTGCGTCGGTTTGAGGCGCGCGGGCGGGGGGCTCGGGGGGCGACTCGGGCGAAGTCGCCGGGGAAGACGCCTTTGAAGGTGGAGGAGGGGAAGGAAAAGGACGTGCCATAGCGCGAGCAGAGCCGAAATCGCAGTGTTGGCTGTTGGACGTTAATGTGTTAATCGAGTCTCGGCGCCGCTGCGTCGTGTATTGCGTATCGTTGGATAGTGACTCGCGAGTCGCAGTCGATGTATCATCCTAGCCCTTAAGCTTCAACTAGTACTGCTCTAGTTCGGGCTGCGTGCCGGGCGACGGACGACGGGGGAACTTTGTGATCTGGTGCGTACGTCCCTCGCAATGCATGCTTTGTGGCGCACATGGCTCATCTCCTCCCACGCAGTACTAGCGATAACCTCATCCCCCATCTCCCGCTTGCTGCTAACCCGCCGGCGCGGCGGGCCCGCGAGCAGCTAGTCACTCGACGCTCCACCGAGGAACCGAGGCTAGTGCGCGCGCCGATAAGATATGTATGCATTGCGCACTTCTCGCTCGGTGCCTGAGAGAAGCACACCACCGCGGGTGCGCGAGCACGACATCCCTTTCGCAATGCGCATCTCGCGCCTGCCTATCCCCGACTCGGAGGTGCAGGCGTCCATAGATAAATCATCGGGTTCACCGCGTCCCCCACGGATTCGCGTTCTCGTCAGTCTCGCGAACGAGAGTCGACATCCTCCCTGAGAGCCTCCATCCACCTCTCAGACATTTCCCTTCCTCCGGCGATCACCAACCGCTATGTCCGTCCACGACAGCGCTTCGATCCGGAAAGCCTCCGAGGCCGGCTCGATCGCCGTCAGCGAGAAGAGGCATCCCGAGAAGGCGCCGGTGCGGGACGACGACGACGACGCGAGCGCGGACGCGAACGTGGGGCTGCACGAGTTTGCGCTTGCGAAGCAGTCTGGGCTGCGCGTTACGCGGGAGGAGAACCGACGGTGCGCTCTCTTTCCCTCCCTCTTTCTCTCTCTCTTTTGCTTGCTTGCTTGCTGTGTCTTTGTGGGCGTGGGGGTGTGCGCTGATACGCTGCTGTGTGCGCATGTAGGATCTCGCGGAAGATCGACTTCTACATCCTCCCGATGGTGCGTATCGCGCTTACATCCTCGAGCTCACGAGTGCTCACTGGAAGCTTATCATGCGCGTTTCCGTCTGGCAGCTGTGTCTGTGCCAAGGCCTGAGCTTCTGTAAGTCCCTTCCCTCAGGGTCCTCACTGTATGCATATCGCGTCTTATCGTCGCGCTCACCGGTCTCGTGTGCAGTGGACAAGACCGCGTACGTCATACCTCACGAATCTAACTGGACGCACGGAGATGACTGACGGGACCCGGATGGCCAGGCTGAACTATGCGAATCTGTACGGGATGAAGGCGGCGCTCCATCTCTCGGGCGACCAGTTCAGCTGGTTCGCGAGCAGTGAGTGACGCGTCGCCCTATTCACCGTCGTTGTCTGACTGTGGTGCCTGCAGTGTTCTAGTAAGCACACATGACTCTCTGCGTGGCGTGGCGTGGATCGCGCTCTCTGACGATACATATGCTCGTGCGCGGACGCAGCATCGGGTATCTGGTGGGGAACTACCCCGACAGCTGGCTGCTGCAGCACTACCCCACCGGCAAAGTCCTCGCCATCAGTACGCTGTCCTCGCTCTGCCCCAGCCTGAGTCGCGTGCGTGCTGACGCGGTCGATCGATGTCTGTCCAGCGACGCTGTTGTGGGGGACGATCGTTCTCACGTACGTCTCCCGCCTGCTCCGTCCTCCGAACAGTGGCGCTCACCACCGCATCGCAGGACGCCGGGATGCACCAACTTTGCGGGCACGATGGCAAACAGGTACAGCGTCCATCCATCATTGCAGTGACACCTTCGAGCGTGCGTGCTGAGCTGCGCGCGCTTAGATTCTTCCTGGGGCTGCTGGAGGCGATCGTGACGCCGGGGATGACGATCCTCACCTCGATCTGGTACCCCCAGACCGAGGTCCCCTTCCGGTCCCTCATCTGGTACTCCTTCAACGGCTGGGCCGGCATCTTGGGCGGCTTCCTCGCTTACGGGGTGCGCATCCTCGTTGCCCTCTCCTCTCTGTATGCGCGCGCTCACACGAGCTCACGGTGGCCCGCTGGGACGGACAGATTGGACACATCTCGAACCCGCAGATCGCGCTCTGGAAGTACATCTTCCTCATCCTCGGCGCCATGAGCGTCTCCCGTGCGTCCCTTCCTCTCCCATCCTCTTCCATGTCAACGACGGTCCTCATCGGACGCCGCGCAGTCGCCGTCGCGCTCTGGTTCTTCTTCCCGGACTCGCCCGTCGACGCCCGCTTCCTCACCCCCGAGGAGAAGGTCCTCGCCGTCAAGCGCGTCGCCGAGGCGAAGCTCGGCGTCAAGAACAAGCAGTTCAAGTGGTACCAGGTGCGTTTTCCGGGACTCCAATATTGGTGCGACCGAGTGTTGAAGCGCGACCTGCAGATCCAGCACGCGCTGATCGACCCGAAGACGTGGCTGCTCTTCGTCGCGTCCATCGCCGCGCAGATTCCCAACGGGTGAGTCGGACGGACGGACGGACGCCTCTCAACGTTCAACCCTGTTTCCATTCGGTTCTCACTCTACCGCTCGCAGGATCGTGTCCAACTTCTCCACGATCATCATCAAGGTTCGTCTCCTCGCACGTTTTGCGGCTTGGTGCTCAAGTGACGGTGGGGGCCTCGCAGGGACTCGGTTTCACGACGCTCCAAACGACGCTCCTCGACGCCGCCTCCTCCGTCTTCCAGATCGCAAGTCTCTTGGTCGCCGGGTACGCGCTCTCAGGCTTTGTTCGCTCGCCTGCGAGGCTTTCCTGACTGCGTCCCGTCCGTCCCGTTATACAGCTTCGTCTGCATGCGCTTCAAAAACAGTGAGCTGTCCCCGCGTCTCGCTCTCCTCGCGTCCGCAACCACATCCCTAACCGAGAGTCTGCGTGTCTGCAGTGCGCGTCATCACGATGGCCCTGGGCAACATCACCTGTATCATCGCCGCCGCCTGCTTGATCTACCTCCCGGACGAGCAGCGCTGGAACCGGCTGATCGCCTACTGGTTCACGACCTTCCAGGTACATAGCTCTCCCCGTTCCCTTCGTTCCCTGAGGCCTGAGCGCCGAACTTGTGCTGAGTCGTACGCATACAGTCCGTCGGGTTCTCGCTCTCGCTCGTCATGATCTCGAACAACGTGCGTCTCTCTCGTCTACCCTTCAGCACGGCGGATCGTGGCTGAGGTTAGATGCGGGTGTAGGTCGGAGGGTTCACGAAAAAGACGTTCACCACCGCCGTCACTTTCATCGGAGTAAGTGCATCGCGCGCCCATGTTCATGTTTCTGTGCGTTGCTCCTCTGACGAACGCGAGCTGTTGTTGTGCAGTACTGCATCGGGAACATCATCGGGTGCGTGGCTTGTCCTTATCTTTTATGCCGATAGCTCGTTCTGACACCACTACAGACCGCACTTCCTCATCGTACGTCCCGCGCCTTGTCTCGCGCTCTCATGATTTCCCTCAACTCAGCAAATCGTGGTCGTGATTGGTCGCAGGACACCGAGGCGCCGCGGTACCTGACCGGGATTGTGAGTGCTGGCTATCTGGTTTGGAAGTTGGAACGCGCGAACGTTTGCTAATGTTTGTTTGTTTCAGAGAGCGATGTTCATTGGTATGACTTCTCCCTGCCTTCTTTGCTCTGTCATGGTCTCACCTTCATGTCTCGCGGTTAGGCTACGTGATCAAGACCGGTGCGTGGCACATCGTACTCCCGAACTCGCTGCGTGCTGCGTGACCACTGACCGTCCGCTCAGTCTGCCACCTCGCGCTCGGCGCGTACATGTTCTGGAGCAACATCAAGGTGCGTACTGCCCCTCCTGCCCGTCCCCGTCCTCTATCCCCCCCCGGATCTTGCTGTGTGATAACATTAATGCCCATCGCCGTTGCCGTTTTCAGCGCGACCGAGAACACGGACCCGTCACGTCCGAAGAGGACCAGCTCAAGGGAGAAGGTGCGCACCTTTTCGCTCGCCCTCCCCATAAAAACAAGTACTTGTCGCCCGCCCTCGCTCATCATGATTCCTGATTCGTGACACGACAGAGGCTGGGATGCACGACCTCACAGAGTTGGAGAACCCGTACCACCGGTGCGTGCTCCCTCTCGTCGCCCTTGCTTCGTTCCTCCTCCTCCCCCTCTATCAAAGATTCAATCCGAGTGCTCATTCAACTCGTCCTTGGTGTCGCAGATACGTCCTCTAGAGTCACGGGTCACTGGCAGCCACGCGCGCGTCGCTGTCTACTGTTTTTACGCTTCTTATCATGACCTTGACAATCACGAATTTACGTTCCTATCCACATCCACGTCCACCACGTCCGTCGGACTAATCCGACCTAACACCGCTACGCTGCTCAATTTGGCTCATGTCAGCCACCACCACCTCTGCGTGCGCACCCTTGTCCTGTCCCGGGGGCGCACTGAGTGCTGACCCGCCGACTCGCACCTCGCACCTCGCACCTCGCACCGTCCACGCCCATGCAAATCTCATCTAGCTCCTCCTCCTCCCGTTGCTGTTGTTGTTGGCTGCTGTCCTCCCGAACCGCGGCTTCGCCGCGTACCGGGGCCACTTCTGGACGGCCTCGCGCGCCAGGAGGAGGGAGGCGCTCGACGGCGGAGAGGTAGAGCTCGGAGCTCGCGAGCGAGCGTCTCGTTGCTCGCCACCTGATGCATGGATGCATGATGGACCGCAGCACTCAGTGACACGGCCTAGCATCTGGCATCCACATCCGACGCGGTCAGTCAAATAGCTGGGGCGATCTGCGAGAACGAAAGAACGGACGTGGCGCGCCCTTCCAAACTTCCAAGACTTGGACTTGGACTTGGAACGCGCGGAGACTCGAGAGCGCAACGCACCGGCAGAGACATGCCACCGAGTTGAAGGGTGCGGGGTGCGGTGCCACTTCTTCTCCAACTTCCGGATGAGGTGGGGTGGTGGTGGTACGTGAGCGGGAGCGGCAACCGCGCGCTCGCAGATCTTGCACTCGCTCGTGCGCGTCTTGGACCACACAGTGGGGGCGGGCGTGCCAGATCTGCGACGTGCGCCTTCAGCACCTGCCTGAGAAACGTCGTGGCGGAGGCGTCGCATGAGAGTCGAGACAAGCGTGTCGGGCGGGACGACGACGGTCTCGAGCGGGAGATCGTCGATGTCTGGACTCTCTGGGACGTTCTCCCGCGTTTCGTATGTCTCCTCGCGGAGCGCAGTGGGGTGATCTCTTCTGCGAGGTACATACATAGGACGTGAAGTCGTCTAGGCCGTCCGCCGAGTCCTCCGTTTGTCGTTTCTCCGAAGACGCTCTCGCGCGCAGGAGGCCGAGAAGCTTGACGGCGTAGAACTCGCGCGCGCGCGAGTCTCGTTGCTCGCCACCTGACGCATGGATGCGTGAGGGGACCGCAGCACTCAGTGACGCGGCCGTGGCATCTGTCATCCACATCCGACGCGGTCAGTCAAATAGCTGGGGCGATCTGCGAGAACGAACGTGCCTTCCAACTTGTCACTTCCAAGACTCTCGAGTCTCGAGCGGAAGATCCGAGTCGTCGACGTCTGGATGTCTGGGACGTTCTCCGGGGTTTCCCATTCGTGTGTCGCCTCGCCTCCCGGCGGAGCGGGGAGGGGAGGACGGGCCTGCAGATCTCTTCTGCGAGGTACATGGGACGTGAACATTGAAGTCGTCTAGAGCCAAGTTCGCGTCCGAGTCCGAGTCCGAGTCGTCCGTTTGTCCGAGGACGCCGCCAGGCTCGGCGACTCGGAGAACGCACCGGGCGAGACGGGCAGTCTTTGAATATTGCGAAACGAGGGGAGGGCAGGGCGTGGTACCAGTGTCGCTCATGTCTGATGCATATGTCTAACGTCTATCAGTCTGCTGCTGGTGGCGGCTCGGCTGGTCTCGCTTTGTTGGACGTCGTCGGTCGAGGTACAAGATGAACAGGTCGGGTGCTGTGCCCGGACCCGAGCGGACGTAGATCGAGATCCGCATTGAGGTGGCAGGATCACCTAGGTCTGCGACACTTCTGGCTCGGGAGTTGGATGCTGTGGTGGCTAACAGTCTACAGAATGTCCACGTCCATCTGCAGTCGTGCATTTAAGGAGTGAATACTTAGGTACGGGTCATCCACTTGCACAGTGAGTGAGGCACGGCGGGCACGGCCCATTTTTTGGCTGCCAGAAATGACACAGAAAGTTACGTGCCAGTTAATCTGGCACGTAACTTTCTAGCTCGTTTCTGACCATCAAAGAAGTGACCTCACACCGAAATAAAGAGCCACTTACCCTCCACTCGAAAGGCCGCCTTCTCGATGTGAACAAAGCAGCCGCCAGATATGTTCCGATTAGATGACATTTATGGATCATCTCTGTTTGCCGGAACCAGATATGTCACCTTACCGGAACATATCTGGACCATATCTGTTCACCCGAGTGCAGATATGTCTCCTAACCGGAACATATCTTGCCGCCTCGGAGAATGCGGCCTTTCAGGCACACAGTAAGGAGCCCTTTATTTCCGCGCGACGGTCACTCCTTTGACGGTCAGAAAGGAGCCAGAAAGTTATGTGCCAGGTTAACTGGCACGTAACTTTCTGTGTCATACCTGGTGCCCGCAAAATTGGCTGTGCCTGCCGTGAGGAATGTTATCCGTCTTCCCCGCTCTGAGTCCGCTCAATTAGACTATGACTATGCCGCGCCAGCCCGACCTCTTACGTCAATGCAGCCTGGTGCTCACTGTTGGTCGCATGCTACTGACACTCGCGTGCGCGTCGAATTTCAATCGGACGTCTTGCGCTTCGTTGGCGGCGGCGGTGGAGGTATGATACACGAACTTCGAAGCCTGTCGCTCACACCGGACGTTTCGCAAGGTACGGTCCTGATCACTGTCTCGGCGTTGTTCTCGCTGTCTCTAACATCTATCGGGGACGACCTAGGGCTTCATCCGTCTTCTCGGATGTTCTGCATGAACCATGAACGGATGCATCCTATTCCGGAGAACGTGTCGACCGATAGGTGAGCCTACCTAGAACCTGAGTTCAGGCAATAGGCTCATATGCAATACTAAGAGGCTAGAGCAGACTGCTTCCCGCACACTGTCACCCCTGGCGACGATCGTGCTGAGCGAGTGCCAGTGTCTGTGGCGGCGCGACACCGTGATCACTGATCCAAGCGGTGAGCATTCTTTTCGAATTCGAATTGAACCGGAACTGCCATAGCTCTGTCAGCGCAGTAACACCACGGACACAAGTCACAAGCTGCCGATCCACTCTGGTGGCTGAGAGAGTACAGTTGCCCTGAGCGCAAACTTGGGCGTCATTGTCATTTGAGGAGTGGTATAAGAGCCTGCCTCTGTTGATCCCTATTTCTGCAGCAACTGCTCTCAGCATTCGCATCCACAGAACCCAGAGTGAGCATCTCATCTCCCCTCCTCCCCCTCTATTCTCGCACACCATGCCCGCCGCTGACCGCCCATCTCCATCTTCGCAGCTTCACCACCATGCACTTTACCACCGCGACCTTCGCCAACCTCGCTTCGGTCTTCGTCTTCGTTGCGGCCACGAACGCAGCTCCCGCGCCGGGATCCGCCAATGTGCAGGCTCTCAACGCCAGACAGCTCCCCGGCGTGCCCATTCCCATTCCGATTCCGGGGATCCCTGGCCTCACCGGCATAGTCTGCCAGACAAACGCGGACTGCCCGGCGGGAAAGACGTGTGTTAGTCTGATCGACGCGCTCCCTGGCATCCCGATCCCGCTGCCGCTGCCGATCCCAGGACTCCCGGCCTTGGTGAGTCACAACTGATGTTCAAGTTGTGAGTAGGAACACATGATTCGCTAACACGCGACACTTTCCCCTCCTCTCCGCTGGCAGGTCTGCGGCCCGCTTTCGTTGCCAGTGCCGGGTTTGCCTATTCTCGGGCTGTAAAGCCGCTTGCCACCCGATAGCTGCTTCGTTCGCTTCTGAAGAGGTGGACGTACGACCAGATTCATGGATCATGGTCATTACGACCTATATCACAAACGTTTCGGTTGTTTCCGATGTTGTCGCTGAGGTGGCGGTCAGAGAGAGGTCATGTAGTAGAGAAAACCCACTCGCATGTATGCCAAGTTTGAAGTTCGGTTCGATAGACGTAGTAGTTGGGCGGTGGCGAGCACGGAATGAGACGATGATTTTAGTTGTGGATGGAACCATGACCGCATTGGGGTGCTGCATAAGTCAGAACGGGCGGGCTCGCGCGTGTAGACTATAGTGCAATCGCGGCCGATGGAAGCTGCCCACCGGGAAAGGTCTGCCTGTCCCTTGACATCACTGGCATACGGCAGCTCCACATTCCGCTTGACCCTCTCCCTCCAGTTCCGCTCCCCATCAACGTGAGATCGATTAGTAACTATGTATACTTTCGTCGTTTCGTATACCGGACGCTCATGATTCATTTCCCCTAGGTTATATCTCTTCATGCCGCATCTCGGAAGGCCCACACCGCTCAGAATGTCTCAGGCACACACATGCGAGGACGAGGAGGCTGCAGACTAAAGTACGAGCGATGAGGCGGCGAATGCAACCACTGGTGCGCTGTGGTAGTACTGCGTACAGTACTCGTAGCTACTACTGCCTGACGTCTTGGGCGTCTCGCTTACCCGATATGGACTCTATCATTCTTCCGCGTAGATATACGACCGCTGCGCGGTCGCGTTGTCTCTTTGGTTCCTACCCCGACAGACGACCTGCCGTACTAGTACTTGACTCGCACCGACTACTACTCCCCTAGCTAGTCTACGCCGACTACTGAAGGGTGTGAGTTTGAACTCCCTCATCCGCGCACGCGCGCGCACACCTCACGCACTCACCGCTCAAGCCCAGGCTCTGAACTCAGCTGATCCCGACGCCGCCCACGAATTCTGTGAAGTACGAGGTCACACTCGCCACTTTGACAGCGCTAGCGTTTCTTTTCAATAATCTTCGTGCTCAACTCGCCGTCACAGCTCGACTCTAGTAAGTCCTCTAGAGTCCGCCACGCTCGTCGCTGTCTGTTACGCTTCTTATCATGACCATCACGAATCCACATCCAGATCCACCACGCCCGACCTAGCACCGCTACCCTACACTGCTCAATTTGGCTCATGTCAGCCACCACCTCTGCGCGCACACCCTACTAGTCCGGGGGGCACAATGACCCGACTCGTGCCGGCACCGTCCATGTCCATCTAGCTCCTCCCGTTGCTCCTGTCATCCGCGCTTCACCCCGAACCGCTGCTTCGCCGCATACTTGCGCCACTTTTGGATGTCCTCGCGCGCCAGGAGGAGCTCGACGGTGTAGAACTCGCGCGCGAGCGTCTCGTTGCTCGCCACATGATGGACCGCAGAGTGACACGGTCTGAAATTCACGGCGGTCAGCTGGTCATCTGCGAGAACGAACGTGTGCGCACCCCCAACTTCCAAGACTTGTTGAGAAGTAGGCCATGTCTGGCAGAATACAATTGATGAGTGGGGGTATATTTATAAGAAAACGCACCATACTATGCACTGTAATTTATCTATGGATGCGCATATTATAGATACAAGAGGATGTTACCTAGTCAACAGTGAATATTTGTTTCAGTTGAATCCAGAATGTCTCCAAAGCAGTTCCATTGAACAGAGCTGATTTTTCTGGTTTCAATGGTGTATAATACTTCATTGATTGACTATAAACTGACAGAGATACTCAGATACACATTCAAGTCAATACTTATGACTATACTTGCCAAATTGGATCACACAGGCGCCCGTCGAGCGCCCATGAGATGCAAAAACCAGCCCATCCTTCCCGATTTGGGCAATTGTATTTAGACTTTAACACATACAGTTTTGGTTAAAAACATATGGTGATATATATCATTTTGTTCCCACAATTTATGGCTACAATCTGAGATTGTCAGAAGTCATGTGACCAGGAGCTGTTGAGCACCATCGGCCGAAAATCCGAAGCTTCCCCAGCCTTGGTTGAAGCAAGGCTGGGGGAGCTTCGGAATTTCGGCCATTTGGGCGCTTATTTTGCGTTTACACGGTATATAAGCCCTGTTATAGCTTCAATTACTATGTCACTACTATCAGTGTGCAATGCATAGAACAAAAACACATGGTGGCAGTGCTGTGGGCGTCTAACTGGCTCCCGCGCGGCTCAGCCAACCTTAGTCTAGGGTTGGCTCAGTAACAAAGTTTGTTATCAGTGCTTACATCAGCGCTTACTCTGTTCTTACTCAAAGTAATCGGAGTATGAAATATATTCTCACGGGGTCAGGTTCGCGTTACAGAGTTTGGCAGAGAACGTCACCCTTAAAGGACGATTTCTTCGTTTCACTCATCAATCGTAACGGCGCGGGACTCACCGACAGAGCCACGCGACAGAGTTGAGCATCGCCTCGGGGTGCCACTTCTTCTTGCGCGCCTTCTCGTGCACCTCGCGCGGGATGAGGTGGTGGTACGTGAGTGGCACCGCGCGCTCGCAGATCTCGCACTCGCTCGTGCGCGTCTTGGACCACACGGGCGGCGCCGCGCACGCCTCCGCAACGTGCTCCTTCAGCACCCGCCTGAGAAAGGTGGTGGCGGCGTCAGGCTTGTCAGCATCGATCAGCCCATAAGAGACGAGCGTGTCGGAGAACGAGGTCGGGACGGTCTCGAGCGGGAGATCGTCGACGTCTGGGACCTTATCCCGCGTTTCGTATGTCGCCTCCCGGAGTGGTATGGGGAGGGCGGGCCAGATCTCTTCTGCGAGGTAGGACGTGAAGTCGTCTAGGGCGTCCGAGTCTGAGTCGTCCGTTTGGCCGAGGACGCCAGGCTCGGCGAGAACGCGCCGAGCGAGGGAGTCTTTGAAGATTGCGAATTGAGGGGGTCGCGTGGTGTCGCTCATGTCTATGAGTCTGCTGTTGGTGGCGGCTCGGCTTGCTTTGTTGGACGTTGAGGTACAAGATGAACACGAGCCACACGCTGAGTCCGGTTCCGAGCGGATGTAGATCTAGATCCGTCATTAGGCGGTAGGGTTAGGGTCCTCTCTGACCCTTCGCATCGGCTGTGGCTAACAGCCTCAATAGCTTCTGCCCACTGATAAAGTGTTCAAGGGGTTCACAAAATGGCGCCGTGCGTAATAGGAAGAAAGTGCTATCCACTTTGAGTCGCTCTCAATTAGACTATGCGCCTTGATGCGCCATGCCGTGCGGCAGGGCCCCCACCTGCGATGCATGGATGTACGCATCAATCGGACTTCGTGCTTCCATTCGCGGCCGCACGGCTCGTGGCTTGAACAGATCATCTGTTCAGCAAGGTACTGTCTGTGTCGGTTTCTTTTCTATTGACTCTCGCTCTCATGACCGGGCTGACAGAGCGGTATTCACGCTCTTGCTGCAGTGCAATGCAGACACGACTTAGCAGTGTACCCACTAGGTTGATGACCAGCCCAAAAGGTTCAACCACAGGCTCCGGGAGCAGCATCTGCGTGAGATGGATCCAAAAAATCACAATTGAGCGCACTCTTCCCGGACGGCCTTCATGTCTCAACAAGTCTTCTATTCTGACCAGGCGCCGGTCTTTGCGCCTTTCGAAAATTTGTGGATGGGTCTGCATGGGATCTCGTACTTCTCATATCTGCCAACAAAAGCAAACACCACAGACATGCTACTTGTTCTACTCGGGTCATATACTGACGGACGATGGGGCGCCGTGAGGATGAGCACAGTAAAAAGATCCCCGAGTCATTTACGTTCTCCAGCAACTGCATTCTCAGCACTCGCTACATCAACAACAGAGTGAGTACCAGCCCTCGTCCCTCCTCCACGTCCTGCTGGTTGTAATATCCTGATTCCTCGTGCGGCCGGCTCGGTCACAGACTCACAACCATCATGCGCTTCTCCACCGTGACCGCCATCCTTGCTCAGCTCGCCCTGGCCATTGCCTCCGTCAACGCGGCAGCTACCGGTGGAGCTGGGTCTCTCGAGGCAAGACAGCTCCCTCCCCTGCCGTTCCCGCAGTGCGCTGCCGATGGAACTTGCCCATCGGGCCAGGTCCGCGTCCCCCTTGCAATGTTATAGGGCCTTGGCATTCCTCTTCCCCCTCTCCCGATCAACGTGAGTTTCATCTTCCGAGCAAGTGAGCACTGTTCACACGTCCGAGCGCTGACTTGCAATGTCTACGTCCTAGCTCTGCGTCCCCTTGTCCCCTGCCCGGCGCGTAAGCGATAGCCCTCATTGGTCTTCGCAAAGCAATTATTATGTTGGATCCCGCGGTAGAGAAGACGGGAAGATGACATCCATACGAAATCGTAGAAACTCCCATATATGTTCGAATCGCTGGTGTATGTTTGGTACAGTAGAAGGGTCGGTGGGCGGCTCGAGTCCCGGAATGTAAATGAATGGAAAACGCTGAAGGGTCCTAGTGCAAGCTCAACTTGAACACCACGATCAGAGCTGGGAGAGGTGAGGCGGGCTCGATAGGGTAAAGTGAATAGTCTAAGGTCTTCCCATGCCATCCTCACGACTCCACCCTCAGGCTCAGTTCAGTCAGACACTAGACTCTGAGACCAGTGACTTCAATACTTCAGATTATCCTGTCCCAATAACTATAGGTCAATTCAGATCATCTTCCCCAGTAACTCACCGTGTGCCTCCCCGCCGCCTGTCAATCCTCCATAATCCTACCATAATCCGCGTTCAATCCCTTTATCCTGAGATTAGCACCCTTGAACCTGTCCGCCCCTCGCTCAACCGCGCTAATCCCAGGATTGACGCAGCCCGCTCCGGCTCAGTGTCCTTAATTCTCCTCCTCATCATAACCTCAGCGGCACGTGAAAGCCCCTTAGCGATCAGCCTGACGATCAACCTCCTGATTTAATCCCTAATTCCCGCTCCCCGACCACTCTGCGCTCAGCGTTCTTAATTCTCACGATGATCTCAGGATCAACGCCCCAATCCATGAGTTCAGCGTCGCTAATCCCGCATTTCCCCTCGCTAATCCGGTCATAAATCTTGCGTTAAGCCTGATGCTCAAGGTTACTCTCCGTGACAAGCGTCTTTCTGCTGATGTTCATCCCCCACTCAACGTAGCTGCCATCTCCATTACCTGTCCTGCGTCACCTGAATAGTACCATACCTATGTCACTGACGTGTGTCATGTCCGATGCCTCGGCCTCGTCCTCGTCCTCGGCCCCTGCCCCCTCGACCTCTTCCCCGAACTGACCCGCTCCTTGCGCGCTTACCAGTACCCGACGCTGCCCCTGATGAACTTCAGACCTGGAAGGCTGGGAGCCGACTGTAAGTCGAACAGAGAGAGATCTTCAGTCAGTGAGCGAACGACTATATTGCATAGATAAGTACCTGTAAGTCGAACAGAGAGAGACTACAAGTACTTAGTCAGTAAGTAAATAGAGAGCATATGTATGTATGAGACTTACTCTTCAGTCAGTGAGCGAACGACTGAAGAGCAGAGGCGAAATGTGAGCTGCTTATATAGACGTAGGGAAGGTAGCTGAGTAAGCGTAGAAAGCAGTCACATGTTAGCCACAAGACGATGAGTAAGAGGCATACGAGGCTATGGTGCGAGGATGAGTCAGTATGACGTGAGGATGAGCACCAAGTCTGAGTCAGACATAAGGTCTGGAACTATCCGGAACATCGTAGAACGCACTGGTACGTAGAGGTAAAGTCCGGAAAGAAAGAACTATCGTACAGATGCAGAGTTATCTATATATAGTAACGAAGAAGCATAGCCCATGCTGTGCGTCATGTGAACGCATAGCCACAAGTCCATATGGGGACATATCGGTCCGGACAGTGCCGGATAACCCTAAGTTCAACACTCCCACTCGTTCAAGATGTGACATAAGCAAGACCAATCTCTTGGACAAACTTCGACTGAATTGCCAAAGGCACATTCTTAGTCAGAGCGTCGGCGAGTTGATCCGCAGTCGCTACATAGAAGATCTCGGTCGATCCCAACTCCACCTGCTCTCGGATGAAGTGGTATCTAACCTCGATGTGCTTGGTCCGGCGGTCGATCACGGGATTGACGGACAGGAAGATAGACCCCTGATTGTCAAGACACATGGGAGTTGGTCGAGACATGTCATCGCCGAGTTCTTCACCGAAAGTCCTCAGCCACACCAATTGACGACAAGTGTCAGAGGCCGCTTTATACTCCGCTTCGGTCGAGGAAAGCGAAATGGTAGGCTGACGCCTCGATGCCCACGATATAGCAGCACCTGCCATCAGAAAGATGAAGCCAGAGGTAGAATGCCGATCATCACGGTCTTCAGCCCAGTCCGAATCAGAGTACGAAATCAGACCGTCATTAGACACTCCCTGGTAGCGCAGCCGGTACGCCTTAGTACCCTGAAGATACCGGAGGATATACTTGGCATAGTGAAGATGCGCGTCTGAGGGATTGGCATTGAACTTCGAAAGCCGCGTGACAGCAAAGGCTATGTCGGGCCGCGTACCGAGCATGGCGTACAGAAGACTGCCAATCAAGCTCTGATAGCGCTGACGCGACGCATCGGTGGCGGTGTGCTCAGATGACTCTAGAACAGCACCAGCAGGGAGAGGGGTACGCGACGGCTTACAGTCGGCCATGTGAAAGCGCTCGAGAACGGACTGGATGTACTCTTCCTGGTCGATCTCGATGATCCGCGTAGCACGGTCACGAGTGATGCGAAGACCAAGGAAACGCTGAACTGGTCCCAAGTCCGTCATTTTGTACTGCTTAGAAAGCGAACGCTTCACGTGCTGTATGTGGCCAGGCTGATCGCCGAGGAGAAGTAGATCGTCGACATAAAGAACGACGATAGTGACGTGATCCCCCCCTTGTCGCCGATATACATAGATCCCGGCATCGGAATAGGTCCGTTTGAATCCCAGGCTAATAAGCGACTGGTGGATTTTCACGTTCCACTGACGGGATGCCTGCTTAAGACCGTAGATTGCCTTTTTCAGCAGACACACGTGATCCTCCTTGCCAGGAACGATCCAACCTTCCGGCTGTTCCATGTAGATCTCCTCATCCAGATCGCCGTTAAGGAACGCGGTCTTAACATCCATTGACTCGATGTCCCAGTCCTCAAGCGCTGCATGCGCGAGAAGGTACCGGATAGACTCGAACCGCGCCACGGGGGAGAAGGTCTTGTGATAGTCCTCGCCCCACACCTGAGTGAAACCCTTAGCGACTAGACGAGCTTTGTACCGCCCATCGTGCTTGATGTCATAGACCCAGCGGTTAGAGACCACGTGCCGATCTTTCGGACGAGGGACAAGGACCCAAGTTTTATTCTCGAGCAACGAGTCATACTCCGCTTTCTCCGCATCGCGCCATTTCTCAGCTTCAGGCGACTTCATGGCTTCCTTGTGGGAGTTCGGAATGCCAGTTTTGTACTGAGACGCCATGAGAAACATGAGAAGCGCTTGGTCCTCTCGCTGCGTGCCATCCGGATCAGTCCGGGCATCGACTTTAGCCGGTGGCTCGTCGCCATACACGTTATCACGAGTCTTCGACTCGGACCGTTTACCCGCGTTCTCACGCCGTGGTCTGTCACGTGCAAGGCTGGGAGGTTGTTCTCCCACTGGAGGGTGACGTCCTCGCTTGTGAGCAGGCTTAGGCGGTGGTACAGCAGGCGGTTGAGGCGGTTGCGGCGGCGGAGGAGCAGGGGCGTCGGCTGGAGGAGGCGCTTCAGCTGGAGGTGGCTGAGCATCTGCTGGAGGGTCAGGTGGTAGATCTGGGAGTTCAGGAACAATCTCGGGATGGAGGTAGTCCTCATGACCGTCGACATCGGCTTCGGAAGCCTTATCAGACTGATCATCTGGGAACGGATGGTCATCCGGGGTAACAGGATGGTTGCCGGGGAGTTTACGAGCAGGGAAAGACTCTTCATCGAATGTCACATCGCGAGACACTACGATAGAGCGGTTGGCTGGATTCCAAAACTTATACCCCTTGGAACCAGACTCATACCCCACGAAGATCATCTCGACAGCCTTCTTGTCGAGTTTCCCTTCGCGCTTTGCCTTCTGCACGTGTACAAAGGCTTTGCACCCGAACACTCGGAAGTAGGAGACGTCCGGAACGGTTCCGTCCCACTTGGTGATGGGGCATTGCCATTTGTGTCGACGCATCGGTTGACGATTGTAGATATGAACGGCTGCATCAACGGCGAGTTGCCAGAAACCGTGACTAAGACCTGCCTGATGGAGCATGGCCATGGCCTTTTCGACGATAGTACGGTTCCAGCGCTCAGCGCGTCCATTCTGCTGCGGAGAGCCAGGCATGGTCTTCTGGTGCTCGATCCCGTGCGAACGAAGAAGCTCAGAGAACTCGGTAGAAGTGTATTCTCCCCCTCGGTCCGAGCGGACCTTCTTGATCTTTCGACCGGTCTGGGTCTCAGCCCACGCCTTGTAGTCGAGGAACGCTTGGAATGCATCTGACTTCGACTTAAGGTAGTAAGCACGGGCGAGTCCGGAGTAGTCATCAATGAAACCGGCGAAATACTTGTAACCTCCGATAGCTTGTGTGCGCATCGGGCCATCAAGATCGGTGTGAACGAGCTCGAGTGGTTCCGTAGCACGCTTATCAGAAGGCGGGAAGGGGAGACGAGTGGATTTGCCCCAGGCACATCCCTCACACGGTTCATCTTCGTCTTCAGGGGAATCAACTGAATCAACCCCTCGGACGTTCTTCGGGAGATGGCGCAGCGCATCCTTGCCGAGATGACCAAAGCGGCGATGCAAGGTACGAAAACGGCTGACATTAAGATGAACACGCTGGCCATTGTGAAGTTCGAGCTTCGCCCAGTAGATATTGCTCAGGACATTGTACTCCGCCTCAAGGATCTTGCGACCCTTGATTCGAATCGTCGAACCAAATTTGACAGCGCCTTCTGGCAGCTTGTCAAAGATGCACATCTTCCCATCTCCTTGGACAAGGGAGTACCCGTTGCGCTCAATGGTGCCTGTCGAGAAGATACGACCTCTCAACTTCGGGATGTAGTACACATGGGTGAGCGCGATCGGAACCTTGTCACCATCAACCCAAGTGTTACCACGGACCGTGCCCTTCCCGAGAGCAAGGATCATGTTGCTCGCATCAGCAGTATTGAAGCTGATGGGCGTATCAAACGGTTGATACTCGGAGAAGTCACTTAGGTCGCCCGTGATATGTTGAGAGGCACCTGAGTCCATCAGCCATGCAGTCCAGTTCTCACTAGAGGCAACAAGGGCCTCGGGGTAGAAAGAACCAACAATGTTAGACGACGCGACTACATTTACAGACTGAGACTCGACGACGGTATGCGCATGGGGCTGATTGTCCTTGTTATTCCCTTTGTCCTTGTCCTTATCCTTGTCCTTCGCCTTTCCCTTTCCCTTGCCTTTGCCCTTGGGCTTCTTCTCGGGATGCTTGTCCCAGCAGTTGGACTCATGATGATTAGAGCCACCGCAGTGAGAGCAAGGACCCTTAGGCTTAGGCTTGGTCTGCGAGACCCGGTTCGCGGATTGTCCGGCCTTGCGCAGCGACTCCTCGGCCAAGGTCTTGGACATGATGTCCTCGACGGTGACCTTGTCGACATCGATGGTCGCCATGAGCGCAGAGATCATAGACCGATAGGACTCCGGAATCTTCGACAGAAGGAGAAGGGCCTTCATCTGGGCAGAGAGCGTTACCTTGTTCTTGGTGATGTCATCCATGCGGTTGACAATACGCATCATCTGATCCTGGAGGGACTTCTGCTCGTTCATCCGAGGTTCAGCCACAAGGGTCTCGAACTGTCCCCAGACGTGAGCGCTGTTCGGCGTGCCAAACTTGTCCTTCAGGGACTTCCACATGTCCGCTGCGGTCTGTTCCCGAGATGTAGTGGTAGAGGACCCACTGGTTGTAACGGTGTCGAGAATTTCCGCATCGAGGATGTAATGGAAGCTCTGAGCGACCCGCATGTACATCATGCCGCGAGCCTGCCCGTCGAGCTTGTCCCAGGACTCCTGCTTGTCAGCAGCAGTCGGACGTTTGGTCTTGCCGTTGACGACATCCCAACAGCCCATGAAGATGAAATAGCCCTTCATCTTGGCAGACCAGTCGGTGTACTGGTTCGCAGATGAAAGGGAAGGGATAGAGTCGAGCTTGACGTCTCCCATAATTGATAAGAGAAAGTGCGATGAGTCGAGATAGTCCTCCGAGAAGTCTACGGATGTTGTTACTGGTGTGACCGGCGGAAGCGGTGTTGCGATAGGAGGAGGTAACTCGACGAGAGGAGGAGGGAGAGTCTCGAATGGCTCAGGGATAACCTCCGGAGTAGGAGGGATTAGGACGATGAAAGGAAGAGGAGTGGTATAGGGTGTGTCTGATGCGACTGGAAGGGCAGTGTTGACTCCAGCAAGGAAATCCTCCTGATCGGGTGATGGAAGAGCCCACTTGAATGTGCCAGGATATTTTTTGGGTCGGACTCCGTTGTACCGATGAGGACAAAGTTCTCGGTTACAGTTGTACCAGAAGCCGTCCGAATGGAGATGAGAGTCCGAAGGGAACTCCTCGTCTAGGATGTGAGGACGATCCCGGCAAGAATCGGCAGTGGGTACGTAGTCAGAGGAGTCAGATGACGACTGGGAGTCAATCAGATCCTCGACTTCCGCCTCAGAGGGAGGAGATGCTGGTGTCGGCTCCAAAACTGTGGTCTAGAAGGGTGCGATGATTGACTATGCCACGTGCGAAACGGTAGATGGGGAACACCTATTGAGGCGAGCCAAGAAAGTCAGGAAGCTGGAGATCCCGACAATCTGGATAGAAGTTGCCAACTGTGCCCAGAAAGACTATAGTAGCTATACGAGAGCAAAGGGTACGGTAAGGAGGGTCCACACGGTTGTCCTCCGTCTCCAAAGGTGATAAGCACCCCGGATACAACTGCTGGCGGGCGCAAGTGCGTGGCCTGGCAGAGGGATACCTGAAAGCCCAAATGCCTCGAGAGCACAACAGGCTGTACAACAGTACTAGCTACGCGACAACTAAACAAAAGCGCTCAGGGCTGTGTCACGAGCGCAGGAATGTCCCCCTGGCAGCAGTGTCGGCGGGCACAGTCAAGAGGTGAGGAAAGATGGAGGGAGCACGGGCAGAGAGTCGACGAAGAGAGAGGTGTGTGCACGAAGATGTCGACGAAGTAGCAACCGGTCAGAGCGCAGGGCTCATAACCTGATGAACTTCAGACCTGGAAGGCTGGGAGCCGACTGTAAGTCGAACAGAGAGAGACTACAAGTACTTAGTCAGTAAGTAAGTAGAAGGCATATGTATGTAGGAGACTTACTCTTCAGTCAGTGAGCGAACGACTGAAGAGCAGAGGCGAAATGTGAGCTGCTTATATAGAGAGAGGGAAGGTAGCTGAGTAAGCGTAGAAAGCAGTCACATGTTAGCCACAAGACGATGAGTAAGAGGCATACGAGGCTATGGTGCGAGGATGAGTCAGTATGACGCGAGGATGAGCACCAAGTCTGAGTCAGACATAAGGTCTGGAACCATCCGGAACATCGTAGAACGCACTGGTACGTAGAGGTAGAGTCCGGAAAGAAAGAACTATCGTACAGATGCAGAGTTATCTATATATAGTAACGAAGAAGCATAGCCCATGCTGTGCGTCATGTGAACGCATAGCCACAAGTCCATATGGGGACATATCGGTCCAGACAGTGCCGGATAACCCTAAGTTCAACAGCAGTGAGAGCAAGGACCCTTAGGCTTAGGCTTGGTCTGCGAGACCCGGTTCGCAGATTGTCCGGCCTTGCGCAGCGACTCCTCGGCCAAGGTCTTGGACATGATGTCCTCGACGGTGACCTTGTCGACGTCGATGGTCGCCATGAGCGCAGAGATCATAGACCGATAAGACTCCGGAATCTTCGACAGAAGGAGGAGGGCCTTCATCTGGGCAGAGAGCGTCACCTTGTTCTTGGTGATGTCATCCATGCGGTTGACGATACGCATCATCTGATCCTGCAGGGACTTCTGCTCGTTCATCCGAGGTTCAGCCACAAGGGTCTCGAACTGTCCCCAGACGTGAGCACTGTTCGGCGTGCCAAACTTGTCCTTCAGGGACTTCCACATGTCTGCTGCGGTCTGTTCCTGAGATGTAGTGGTAGAGGACCCACTGGTTGTAACGGTGTCGAGAATTTCCGCATCGAGGATGTAATGGAAGCTCTGAGCGACCCGCATGTACATCATGCCGCGAGCCTGCCCGTCGAGCTTGTCCCAGGACTCCTGCTTGTCAGCAGCAGTCGGACGTTTGGTCTTGCCGTTGACGACGTCCCAACAGCCCATGAAGATGAAATAGCCCTTCATCTTGGCAGACCAGTCGGTGTACTGGTTTGCCGACGAAAGGGAAGGGATAGAGTCGAGCTTGACGTCTCCCATGATTGATAAGAGAAAGTGCGATGAGTCGAGATAGTCCTCCGAGAAGTCTACGGATGTTGTTACCGGTGCGACCGGTGGAAGCGGTGTTGCAATAGGAGGAGGTAACTCGATGAGAGGAGGAGGGAGAGTCTCGATTGGCTCAGGGATAACCTCCGGAGTAGGAGGGATTAGGACGATGAAAGGAAGAGGAGTGGTATAGGGTGTGTCTGATGCGACTGGAAGGGCAGTGTTGACTCCAGCAAGGAAATCCTCTTGGTCAGGAGAGGGGAAAGCCCACTTGAATGTGTCAGGATAATCTTCGGGTTGAACGGGAACCCCGTTGTACCGATGAGGACAAGGACTCCGGTGACAGTTGTACCAGAAGCCGTCCTCTGGATGGAGATGAGAATCGGCAGGGTATTCCTCGTCGAGAACGTGTGGAAGTTCCTGACAAGAGTCGACGGTGGGTTTGTAGTCAGAGGAGTCAGACGACGACTGGGAGTCAATCAGATCCTCGACTTCCGCCTCAGAGGGAGGAGATGCTGGTGTCGGCTCCAAAACTGTGGTCTAGAAGGGTGCGATGATTGACGATGCCACGTGCGAAACGGTAGATGGGGAACACCTATTGAGGCGAGCCAAGAGAGTCAGGAAGCTGGAGATCCCGACAATCTGGATAGAAGTTGCCAACTGTGCCCAGAAAGACTATAGTAGCTATACGAGAGCAAAGGGTACGGTAAGGAGGGTCCACACGGTAGTGTTGCAGGGTCCGGTCCTAGGACTGATCAAGGACCGGAAAAAGACCGGGACCGGACTGATTTAGGACTGGTCAGGACCGGACTGATCATCAGTCCAGTCCCGGTCCCGGTCCCGGTCCTGGCAGAAGTCCCGGGCCATGTAGGACCGGTCAGGACTGGTCCGGACCGGTCCTGGACTGCTCTGATATAGTGCTATATACAGTAATTTTTTGGTGATTTTTGAGATTTTTTCCGAATTTATATGGGCCATTTTTGTAGTGTCCATCAATAGAGCCCATAATGAGGCTCATATCAAGCTTAGGTAACGCGTTTATCTCTACATCTGATCTGATCTAATCTTATCTAAGAGCCGCCTTATCAAAGTGCCTCCGACTCACAGCCTAATAATGTCCTGTTGGCTCAGCTGGTAGAGCACTTGTGTTACTATGGCCTTTTTGTGAGGCCCCGAGTTCAATTCCCGCTGGTGCCGACTTGTTTCTAGTGGGCCACCCCGGTTGGACCCGTCCTGGACCGGTTCAGGACCAGTTCGGACTGGCATCGGTCCAGGACCGGTCCCGGACTGGGACCGGACCGCGGTCCTGTGCAGGACCGCTAGGACTGGACCGTCAGTCCGGTCCTCAGCTACTGGGTGTGGTCCTGTCCGGTCCTGGTCCTCGGTCCTGCCTCGGAGGGGTCAAAAGACCGGACCGGACCGGACCCTGCAACACTACCACACGGTTGTCCTCCGTCTCCAAAGGTGATAAGCACCCCGGATACAACTGCTGGCGGGCGCAAGTGCGTGGCCTGGCAGAGGGATACCTGAAAGCCCAAATGCCTCGAGAGCACAACAGGCTGTACAACAGTACTTAGCTACGCGACAACTAAACAAAAGCGCTCAGGGCTGCGTCACGAGCGCAGGAATGTCCCCCTGGCAGCAGTGTCGGAGGTGAGGAAAGATGGAGGGAGCACGGGCAGAGAGTCGACGAAGAGAGAGGTGTGCGCACGAAGATGTCGACGAAGTAGCAACCGGTCAGAGCGCAGGGCTCATAACCTGATGAACTTCAGACCTGGAAGGCTGGGAGCCGACTGTAAGTCGAACAGAGAGAGATCTTCAGTCAGTGAGCGAACGACTATATTGCATAGATAAGTACCTGTAAGTCGAACAGAGAGAGACTACAAGTACTTAGTCAGTAAGTAAATAGAGAGCATATGTATGTATGAGACTTACTCTTCAGTCAGTGAGCGAACGACTGAAGAGCAGAGGCGAAATGTGAGCTGCTTATATAGACGTAGGGAAGGTAGCTGAGTAAGCGTAGAAAGCAGTCACATGTTAGCCACAAGACGATGAGTAAGAGGCATACGAGGCTATGGTGCGAGGATGAGTCAGTATGACGTGAGGATGAGCACCAAGTCTGAGTCAGACATAAGGTCTGGAACTATCCGGAACATCGTAGAACGCACTGGTACGTAGAGGTAAAGTCCGGAAAGAAAGAACTATCGTACAGATGCAGAGTTATCTATATATAGTAACGAAGAAGCATAGCCCATGCTGTGCGTCATGTGAACGCATAGCCACAAGTCCATATGGGGACATATCGGTCCGGACAGTGCCGGATAACCCTAAGTTCAACAGCCCCTCCATTGCTCTGTACGACGTTTCCGGCGGACTCTCCTGGCCCCGAGGCTATCAACGAGGATTCCCCTTCCACAGTTGCATCCGCCTCCAGCACATCGGACTTCCGTTTTCTGGAGCGTGCCTTCTTCCCGTTTCCGGTGTCGGTCGAGCTTGCGGGCTTCGCTCTTCCGCTGCCGGTTGTGTTCGCGCTCGCGCTCGCGCCGTCGGTCCCGATGGGCGTCTCATGGACACCAGCGGGTGCGACGCTGGCATTCGTCGCTGCCATGCTCCTGGTAGTCCTCGAGGACACGGGGGGCCGGACTGCTGTGCCTTTCCGGCGGCCCTTTTTTACCTGGGACGCTGCGCTGTCACTCATGTTGCCGGAAGGATTGGCTCCTTCAGGCAACGGTTCTTGGACCCCGTATGCCCTCTCATCCGCCTGCTCCAAAGGCGCTACGTCTCCAGCGTGATGTTGCCCCTCCATGTCGCCGTTTGCAGGAGTTTGCCACGCTTCCACGTACTGCTGGCCATGGGGAATGTCTGACAGTGGCCACGCAATCTGAGACTGGTAGTATCCGGCAGCGGCGTTGTAGTCATCCAGCCGGTGATCCTGGGGAGTAGCGAACGCCTCCATCGGGTTCCAGGCACTATCCGAGGGTGCGTGCAGTCCCGCAGCCTGGTCAGCCTCGGGTGTTGGCCCGAGATATCCCTCCATGTTGTAAGATCCCAGCGCTACCCCCGTCGTGAACGGCAAAATGGTTCACGTCAGAATGCGGAAGCTGGCCTGGGAGGGTATTCCCGAGGTGTGCACCGGCGAGATCCGTGTCCGTGTAACGATCTGTGGTGTGCGGATATGCTGGGGGGAAAGTGTGATCGGAAGGCCCGCCGAGGAGGACAGCAGGGAGGGGCGCATGCTGGAGTTCTTCCTGTAGCGATTGGGTAGGGGTAGGCAGGGCTGCCAGTGCATGTTGAGCGGGGTGAGACAAGCTGAGAAGGGCGACAGCCAACGGGTCGGTCATTGGGACAACGTTCAAGCCGGGGTTGTCCCGCCGGTACGGCTCGCCTTCAGTCTTCCCTACCGCGCCGGTCTGGTCCGTCGCCGCACCGTCGTGAGCATCGGGCGTGTGCTGCTCGCCGTCTGCCTCATATGGTCCCTCATACACCGCTTGATACATGGTGTATTCCCCCGAGTCCCCGTAAGCCTTCGACGTGCACTGCTCCTGGTCGGCGTCGTATGCTCCGTGAGCCTCGGGGTACGGCTTCTCGACAGGCTCCTCGCCATGATCTACGATGTAGCCCGTACCTGGCGCGCCGTACACCTCCGACGTGTGCTGCTCGTCCTGTTCAGACTCGGGGTACGGCTCGTCGAGACCGTGGCCTTCGTAAGGTGCCAACGCGTGCGTGGGCTGCTCGCCCTGTTGGTACTCGGTGTAGAGCTCCTCCGCACCGTGTTCGTCGTAAACCCCCGACGTATGCGACTGGTCGTAAACCACGGACGGGTACTGGTCGTCGTCTGCTTCGTACGACACTTGGTAGTCGCGATGTCCTTCTTCGACGGATTCCCCCTGTTCTTCGTCACCTGACCCGCTGTAAACCTCCCCCGTGTGATGCTCGCCGTCATCGTCGTGCGGCCCTTGAGACGCGTACGCCTCCTTGGGGCCGTCCGTGTCGTAAACAGCGCCTCGTCCGCGGAGCTGCGACCCGTCTGCCTGGGCCGGCACTTGAGACTCCACGTGTGGCTCCTCCAGAGGCTCCTCGGCACCGCGGTCGACATCGTAGTCGGGACCTGGTGCGCCGTATATTTCTGACGTGTGCTGCTCGCCCTGTATAGACTCGGGGTACGGCTCCTCGGGTCCGTGTGCGTCGTAACCCGCCGATGTGTGCGTGCGCAGCTCGCCCTGTTGAGACTCGGGGTAAGGCCCCTCGGCACCATGTCCGTCGTGAAACGCGGGCGTCTGCTGGTCGTCTGCTTGGTATGGTCCTTGTGACTCGACGGGTGCCTCCTCCACAGGCCCCTCGAGCCCGCGTCCGTCCTCGTCGGTCCCTGGGGCACGGTATATCTCGGTACCAGCTCGATCTTCCTCGTGCAGCGTGTCTAATACCACGTACCCCCTCGACATGTCGGGAGCATCATCGGGTCCAGCCACTGGCACAGTGTGCAGCTCGGGGTGTCCGTGAGATTCCGGCAGATGCGGCTGGTGGTCACGCAGGCCGTCATGCATGCCCGTCGCTTGATGGATATCGTGCGGTTCCGCGCCATCGCATGGACCAAGGGCTGGATTGCTGCTATGAGCCTCTCACTGATGCAGGGCGCCGCGCGCGTGGTACGCACCTTGACTGTTGTCGTGAGCCTTCGCTCTATCGCCCTCATCCTCCGACTGAGGCCAGAGGTTACGCTCGCGGCATGGATTGCTAAGGTCCAGGTTCTGCTCTGTCTGAACCGTCGTCTCATCTGCCTACGGGTGAGTATTTTGATCGCGTCGCAGAGCCAACAGTATGCATGCATACCTTGCGGTGCAGTTTGGCCTATGTGGTCGTCCAAGGCCATTTCGTGCCCTGCTTGTCCAAGTCCGCCGGCTTCGGTGGCTGTGGTGGATGAGACTCCGTGGTCTGAGTTCTCTCCCCCTTGTTTGGGCGCGCCGCGCGCCTCGGAGTCCTCCCCACGGTATCCATAGTTCAGGCCCGTTGGCACATCGTCCGACAAATGCATGGACACTGCTTGCATGTCCGCGTCGGACTCCGCGTCGGACTCCGCATCGGAGACAAAGTCGGTCTCCAAAGGCACCTGCCAGTGTCCGCCCTCCGGACCGAGTTCAGAACATGGAGTTGAACTCCGCGTGGAGTGCGATCTTCCACCGCGTGGAGGCACCAGCGCAATATCACGAACCGGGGTCGTTCGAGCCGGGGACAGCCGGTGGGAGGGTGTGGTGAGGTCGAATAACCTGATTTTCTTGGACGGTGTTGGGTGAGGCGTGGTCAGCTCCGCTAGCTCAGTCATCTGGCGTTTCTTGGTAGGCGATCCCGCGGCGGTCCGTGACGTCAAGAGAAAGGAAAACGGACGCTCCCCGTTTTGCTCACGCGCCAGTTTCATGTAGAGCGAACAGCACTGAAAAGGGTCCAAGGTCGACGGATGGGCGTGCACCGTGTCCGTCCACTCCGTGGACACGAAGTTTTGTGAGGCCCTGGTCACGGCGGTCCAGTCTATTGGGCGTTCGTCTTCACTGGTCAGGGCTAGTCAGGCATCGTCAGCGGGCGAGCGGGCTGGAGTTCTGGGGCGGCGCACGTACCCCACATCTCTTCAAACCAAGCGACGAGATTCTCGACCATCCAGTCCTTCGTTTCCTGCCCTGTCCACGGCGGCAGTATGGGACGCCCTCTGGCATCGAGCACGAACTGGCTGTGTTTGAGTGTAGGACGACGCGCTACGACAGTCACGCAGGTCAGCTCAATGTCTCAGAGTCTGCCGTGTCTTCGCACCTAAGAAATGATCGACCCAACGTTGCCAGCGCACCTCCTCTTCGGGAGGTGGTCCTCCCTCAAACGTGGAGAAAACGTTCGTTCCCAATTTGTCGGCCACGGACACTCTGTCATGCATCAGTGAAGAGCCTTCAGCACATGGCGAATTGGCTTACTCTTCGTCCAATATCCCGCCATCCTTCTTCTCACATGCCCAATGGAGGTAGAAGATACAACGTCCCGCTTGTTGGGGTCCCATCCCGATTAGAGCTTTCAAGAAGTCAGCGAGCATCGGGAGTACATGGAGTTGGTTACTGGCTAGGTTGTCAGTGCCTAACTTCACATATCTACCGACGTTGCAGCTTACATGAAGTACTGTTCGGCGTTGGGCTCATTGGCTTTTCGAGCCTCGTCCTCCCATATGTTCTTGACTTCCTCTGGGAGAGCTTTCCACAGCTGTGAAGCGGCCGCACTCCACGGCCCGATGTCCTTGCTGCCGGCCTTCTTACGAACCTCGCGGTTATGATGCGATGCCCATAGGCGCGTGGGCGACACCTTGCGTCCCGTAATCATAGCCAGCAGCGGGTTAGGCTGCTCTCTCTTGGCAGTTTTCGGGGGTAGAACTGGATGCGCTCCGTCTGCCGATGACGTGGCTACCATCGAAGTGGCCGAAGAGTCGCCGCTTTGCACAGCGTCTTGCAGCCTCCGTCGGGCGGCGGCTTGGCGATTCTTGAAAAAGTTATGTGTCGCCTGCTCACGTGTCAGGCATTTCCGATGAAACCAGCTTGTGCGACATATTCTCTAGGGAATAGCAAGGGTGACCCTTGGGTAATTTCACACTCACCCTTACCCTTACCCTTCAAAACCCTTACCCTTAACAAGGGTCAAGGGTTTGAGCAAGGGTCCAGATTTCCTGACCCTTACCCTTACCCTTCAGTGAAACCCTTGACAACCCTTGAGGGTTTCCATATAAAAGAAGGTCATTAACCCTTGGCAACGTCCCAATAAGTGCTCTTCAGTGTGTATAAAGCCTCCTAGACCCACATTGACACTATGATCCAACACTTACTGTGATTAGATGACTACACAATCTGACTTACTAGAGTGTATAGGGTCCATATACACACATTGATCAAACCCTTCAACCCTTGCCAAGGGTCAAGGGTTTGGCAAGGGTCTTGAGAAGTCAACCCTTACCCTTACCCTTGGTTCATACCCTTGCAAACCCTCAGGGTTTTACAAACCCTTGCTATTCCCTAATATTCTCACCTCTCGAGCCTTCTGTATGCTGTTGAATCTGGCGTCCAACTCGGTCGTAATTGAATTGGCGATCTTCTCCACCCAAGGGTCCCTGACCACGTCCCTCGGGTCGAGGGCTAACCAGTCCTTCATTTTGTCATTGAGGAACGCTTCAGCCCGCGGAAAGAGTTTCCAATTTGTCCTGTCACGATCTGGGTTCCCGCGATTCGTCCTTTTCCCTAGCCCCTTCCTCCCCTTGCGCTTCTGACGAGGACCTTCGCCCTCTCCACGATCCGATTCACAGGACAAACTCGCGCCTTCGGGCTCTTGTTCCTCCGCAGGCAGAGCGGCGGCAGCATCTATAGCTCCCGCAGCTCCTTGGCATTGACCTGTCGGGCCTCCGGCATTCACGTTCCCGTGGTCAACGGATGGCGGCGGCGCGAATCTGTTCACTCGATAGTTGGCGCCGAGCTCACGAGCGTCAGCCGCGGATCCATGACTAGGGACGGATGTAGGCGGCGGAACAGCGGGCTCCTGGCCCCCAGTTGCAGCGACACTGCGCGAGGGAGGGTTCGGTCGCGAGAGCTTGCCTCCGGCAGACCCTCGGGTCACAGTAGGGGCTGCGGGCAGTGATAGAGGAGCCGGCTGAGTCGCTTGGGGGATGGTGTGCACGGCGACGCCTTGGAGGTGTGTCTGTGGCTGGACGTGTCGCTCTGAAGGAACCGTCGAGCATGACACCGCAGCCACAACCGGAGAACTCCGTGCGCTTGCAGGGCGCGGGGCTGACGGCGGCGGCGCGCTGGAATGGGACATACTGTTGGGTACATGGGTGGTGTGAGGTCCTGTAGGGGCGGTGGTCGTATTCCCTGCGCCCGTCGTGCTGCTCTGGGAGACTCCGATAGGAAGCGACGGGGGGTGTGAATCGCCGCGAGCAGAGTTGGGTTGTGGCCCTCGCGGCGCGGCAATGGTTGCGTTCGTCGAGGTAGAGTTCGCGGCCGTCCCATGGCTCACCGCGGGGTGCTCAAGGGGAGCTGACCTCCGGATCAGGCGCTGGGGAGCCGGGTTTGAGTTGCCCAAAGCACGAGAATCCGGAGCGGACACTTGCAAAGTCCCCCGAGGTTTTGGCAGAGCATGTGGCGCTATCGACGTGTTGTTGGCCCCGGCCCGCGCCCCCTGCGCATCATTGAGGACGACCGGCGGAGGGGTAGGATATCCTTGTGTCGGCGCTTTCGCCCCGGCCCCGGGCAGAGTCGCAGGTCTTGAAGCGAGACCTTGTCCCACTGACGTGGCAGTCGTGCGCCCCTGAGGTACACGTCCTTGAGGGTAATGGCGAGTCGTAGGGTTTGAGGTGGGCACATCGACAAGGGCAGCACCTTGGCCGGCCGCAATCATGCTACCGGAGTTCGGCGGGAGCAGTTGGGGCGCAGCTCGGGGTTGGGCCGTCGGCGGCGGGAGTAGGGGTGCAGGTTGAGGATGTCCCGTGCACGCCCCGACTGCGGTTCCAGCTTGAGGTGGTGCCGTCCGCCGCTGGAGTTGGAGTGCAGGTTGAGGTTGACCCATCTGTGGCTGGAGTCGGGGGGCAGCTTGACGTTTCGGACCTGCGGGCGGCTGGACGTCAGGCGCAGCTTGAGGTTGACCCATGCGCGGCCAAGGTTCGGAAGCAGGTTGAGGTTGACCCGCGCGTGGCTGGAGTTGGGGAATAGTAGGTTGACCGGCGCGTCGCACGAGTTGGGGCGCAGGCGGACGTTGACCCAAGGGAATGTTCGCGCGCGATGTGGTCTGGAGAGCAGCGGGGCTTGGGTGGGGTTTCCTTGCAGGAGCAGTGGCTACCGCCGCAGCGAACGAGGCATGGGTGGTAGGCAGAGTGCTAGGGCGAGGCATCTGGCAGACAGTTAGGTACACACCTTATGTCGCTACCCGTCATCCAGCTCACCATTTGTGATTGTACGGGTGTTCCCCCAGGGCCCGACTGTCCCGGAGCAGGCTACAATGCTTCTGTTCAGCTGACGCAGATCGTTGACGTGGCAGTATCAACTTACTCTTCCGGTATGCCCTGGGCCAATGTCGGGCTTGTCGTACGCGCGCGCATTCTCGCCAGTTGGTAGAGCCATGAAGACCAGAGAGGCTTGAGGGCAAGGAAATGGAACAGGCGGACGTGGTGCGTTCGAATGAACAGCGAGGGAAACAGGACGAACGCCGGATTGGGTCTGACGCAGACTACGCCGTTCGGTTAGTCAGGATTATCTCGATTGCAACCCGCCGTGATCGGCTCTAGACCTCTTCCATTTCTTGTTTAGACGACCAAGTCCCTGAGTCGTCGCTGAGAGGCGTAGGATTGATGTCACACAACACCGACGGCGACAGCCTACGTCGTTCGAAGGAAAGCGATCAGATACCCCAGTAGATCAATGCAAAGTGGTAGCGTAAAGTACGAAGGGTCAGGTGCAGAAGGCGTTAAGTAACGAGATTATGCAGAGGTTCGTGTACGGAAGGAGGGTCTAGCGAACGTAATCGACGCAGGTGGGAAACATTAGTTGCAATCTAGATGAGGAATAAGGAGTGAAAGTCGCCGCTTGGAGATGGTCGAAGTCAGTCTGATTCATGGCAAAGGTTACGTGGAGAACGGATTAGGGCAAGACGATCTATGCTAAGGCCACGGGTGTGCAGAGTCAAGATGTGCGAACATCTAATGATCAATAGAGCCAGAGATTGAAGCGAACGTAGCACGACAAAGGAGTGTGTGTGTGTGTGTGTGTGGGGCTGGTGGTATGGGTCTAGGTGAACGACTAAGATCGCTGGGGACGTTCAAAGTGCAGCATCGACGTGGCTCTACTGAGAGGAGGGGATGTCACAGACGCGAATAGGGTCGGACGCACTTCCTACGCCCGGGGCCACCATCCGACGAGCCCCGCGGGGTCTAGTACCCTGGCCGGTCGAAGTTTCCGCCTCAGACTCACTGTCGGTTAGGACGATCACGTCGTCATCGTCAACAGCACGACGCTTCCGTTGCTGCCCGTACAGGCTCTTCGTGGTCGGTGAACGTCCTCGCTTGCGCTGGCCCGACGACGGCAGCAGCGAGGAAGTCGTGTCATGTGCGTGATCAGAGGAGGGTAGACGGTCGGCGGAACTCGCTGGTTGGGAAGGGAGTGTGCCGCCCGAAGACGTGCTACGGGAACTTGAGGAGCGTGCGCCGCGGGAGTTGAAGGATCCTTCCGTCGACGTATTGGAGTAAGTGATGCGAGCGACCGGTTCGATCTGCACGCCGACCAAAGCCGCGAGATGGTTGAGGAAGGACGGAATGCGCCCTTCGTCCGCGCGCCAGACATCAGGGAGCATGCGGCGCATCACGTCCGGGAAGTCGACCATGTGCTTCACCCCGACCTTGCGGTAGATGACCCCTTGGCCGGGCAAGAGAGTCATCACATGCGATGCTGGCAAGGCCGGTTGCCAGTCCCGCTGGATGGGCTCGTACATCTCCCATTTGCCGGGGATCTTGCGAGCAGTGGGTGAAAGGTCCCACGCACTCAGAACCTCCGGCTGACGAAGACTGTAGCAAATGTACGAGCCCTCTTTGCGACCTTGAGCGTCGAGCAGTCGAGGTTCGACCCAATCCTGACGCTGGGTTAGCCAGGGTGCAGGGCGGGTAGGACAAGTACTCTCACCCTCTCGTAGAACGCTAAGGGCACAGTGACCATCGTCGTGACCCGCGGCTGACGAGGTTTGATGACGCCGGCTCGCATTTCGACGTGCTGCGGGCCTTCCGCCGTGTCCTTGATTCCGAGCATGAACCGCGCGAACCCGAGGGAGCGGCTGGGGGTGGTCACAAATGGCGACGCTTGGCTCTCTCTGCCGAGGTGGAGCACGGCGTTCAAGTCAGCGGCAGCGCGGCCACACCACTCCCCGAACTCGACATCGTGGAATGGCGGAGGGTCCATGACCGAAAGACGGGTATAGTAACGAAGGGCATTCTCGACCGAGACTTGCAAAGGGAGAAGGCGACCGTCGTACACGCATGTCTGATCTCCGCGCAGACCGCACTGCCCGCAGAGTGAGGTCGAGTAGGGGGGCATGAGGACGAAGATGAGACTCACGAACTCGAAGACCTTGCCCACATTATAGCGGTTCTTGACCCCGTAAGACACCCCGTAGCTGGTGAAAGATGTGAGAGGGTGTGAGCAGACCTGCGATGGATGAGCTTACCGATGATGCCTTAGCTTGGAGTTGGGGCAACGATGCAGACTAGCTTGCAGTTCGGCATGAGTAGGAAGGGACTCCTTGACGATTTCCTTGACTCGAGGGTCGACCATCGTGAGGGAAGCTAGAGCCAGAGAGCGGTAACACGGTAGACAATGACGGACGGATTGGATGGGCAGGGAGGTTCACGGTTACGCGCAGCGCAGCGGGACTCGGGGCAGGATAGGTGGGCGAGCAGACGCTGACGGAGTATTTGTATGAGAGTGGCGGGGGCTTCGCCTGCGCGCCCATTCGTGACAACGAGGAGATCTTGTCGCAGATCCTGCAATCGCCCTGAGGGTCCTAGCCGGCCTTGGGGCCAAAGTTTCGGGGGTGGAGGCGGTCGGGCCCGCGCCGCGGCGAATTCACCGCGTCGGTCGCCCACCATCAAATTGCAAGGGGACAAGGAGCTAGCTAGATCTCGGCTACGACAACCGCGACCCCGACATATCGCGTTGACGTTCCGTATCGTCGTGCGGGCTGGCGCTACCCGTCGGCTCGGCTGGTTTGTTCATTTCGGGCAAGTGGCCGCCGCGACGCGCAGTCAAACAGCGGGACTCCCTGCCATGGATGCCAACGCCAAGTTGGCATCATTCACGGCGCCCGTTCGGTAGAGGTGTTGGTGTGGTTGGCATTCAAACCAGAGCTGCAGCCCTGCGAGAACATGGGGCTGCCGGGTGCCCCTCATCCGCGTCTTCTGTCGCGGAGATTGGTCACGCAGCGCTCGTGCTATGTATCAAAAATGTCTACGTAGATATTGCAAGGCTCACCTTCTCTGCCGTGGGGGAAGGCGGTCGTGGACCAACGACGTTGGTACTATCGCCAGCTCACCAGTCACGGCTCCAGCTGCGTCTGTCACAGTTGGCGCTTGTGACATGTGACCGTAACAGCGCAATCAAGTTGGATAGAGCGTTCTCGCCTCTAAGTTCCCACTGCCTCGACCTGTGACTATGTGATCGGCGGTAAGTCAAGTGTTGATCAAGGTGTCTCTATCGTATCCTTACAATGTATCGAAGTTTTGGCGCAATGTCCAAGCTGTCAGCGTTCACGCTCGCTTCCGCTAGACCTCTTGAAGGTAAGTCAAGATCTACGCAACGTCCGTGAAGTTAATGCTCACGACAGACTGCCGCGGTTAAAGGTGCCCCATCCGTGAGCGATGGGCTTGTTGCGGCGATGGATTCGTTGGGCGAGCTCCTCGTCACCTCCCCTAACGTCGAGTACGTCCCGGCGATTGTGACTGGGTTAATTTCAGTTGCGATGCGTCGAGATGGACGCTACGGAGCGGCCAACCCCATTCAGTGGCCACAGATCTATGTGAACAAATATGAGTTCCTCGCCGCCATCTCCCGCCCGGTTCCCCCCGGACATCAACATGGCCCCATCTGGCAAGCTCCGACTCAGGCGGATTTCCTCCCCGCCTCTGGTTGTCCCATTGAAGGTCTCGGAAGACTTGCCTCGCGATTTCTGTTTCCGTTGGGCGCGCTGGTGCGGGAGATGAGCTCTCGCATCACAGATTTCCTGGACCATCCGCCTCCCCATACACCCGAGGACTCCTCGTTGCGATGGTTCGGTGTGGCCATGCGTGCGGCGTACGACAGAGCACGCAACTTGCCAGCGACTCTTCGCGACCATCGCGTTCAGGTCGCCGAGACGCAGCGCCATTGGCTTTTGGCCGAAGCGTTCATCAAATGGCATGGCTCAATTGTCACTCAGCCGCCGTATGTGGGGTCCCATGCCCGCAACGATCTCATGGGGGCATGGACGTCTCAACCCGACGTAGTGGACCGTCTCCGACTGCGAGGGGTGCCCGTCTGGTATGTTCGAGAACATCATCTCCTCGACGAAACCATCCGAGTTGGCAGGGTCGTTCAGCTACAGAGCGCTACGCATTTGGACCAGACACCTTCCATCGTCTCAGAGGACGTCGCGTTTCGAGGCTTGGTGGGAGAGCGCCATCTCGCTGTAACCATGCGCGGGGGAGGAGCTTACTTGGACTTATCGCGCATCCCCCTCACTGGTTCCATTCTCCATGCTCCGTACTCTCAACCCCAATCTCAGCAGACAAGTAAAACACGTCTGCACACCAGTACACCCAATGCTGCTGAGAGCTCAAAGAGCAAACGTCCCCCGGAAGACTCCACGGCCGCCCGTCAAGACAAGCGCAGTCGATTCTTCGCCCCACCTCGCTCTCTCCGTCCACCTCCTCGAGACCGCTTGCGCCAAAATGGTTCCTTGCAAATTCCTGTGGGCCCCCCATCCAGACCTCCTCATCAATCTCCAGGTGTCGAATCCCGTCCCGCCAACCACTCTCAACGTACACGCTCAGTCGACGGAGTTCATGCAGGCAACTTCCGACCGGCAGAGTCTCGTTGCGCGAACTCTCCGGATTCCGACTCTTGTCGCCGTGCAGACTCTTCTGGCTCCCTGGTTCAGGGGCCAGAGTCTCGCCGTGCAGACTCTTCTGGCTCCTTCGTTCGGGTGCCGGAGTCTCGAGGCGCGCCGTATTGCCCAGTTGGGTCATCTCCATCCAACGCCGGCGGCACTTATCTCGCTGGGAAAACAGGTGTGCACGGGTGCATTTTGAGCCGGCGCGCAGCACCAGTCATCTGATGAGTCTTGTTTGGAATATAGGTCGCAATGACGCTGACTCTGCAAGAGCGAGCGCATCGGCCGACGATTGGAGTCCACCCCAATTAGATAGCTGGGCCCGAGCGCTCGATACGGTCATCCGTGCCACGAACGGCGATGGACTGACGGATGGGCGCACTTGGTGGGGCTATTGGCTTCCATCACCGCATCTCTTACTTGGTCCAAGAACCAAGGAACGACGCCTGACCTACCTGTCAAACTGGCTGCGCGCCCAGCCTGCATGGCTCTATGTCCTCCGTCATTCTGAGTCCCAACCCACGCAAGTGTCAACTCAGACCTGGAGGACGTACCTGCATACGCGCCCAGAGGATATGAACATCCACACCAAGAGTGGCAAGCGGCTGATCGAGATGAAACACATCTTTTGCCGGCTTTTCAGAGAGACTGACCTGCGCCCTGACAACCACGAGGCCGTCTCTTGGCACGGGCATTCTTTCGAGACGGTTCCGGAACCCCTAGCGGTCTGGGTCGTTTGGGAGGCGCACGAGCTCGGGTTTCGCTACGAACTTCTCGCCTTGGACCGCTACCTCCATCCCTGTCCCCGCGTAGAGGACGAAGTCCAGCGGGAGGAGTTGCTGGCCCGAATCTTTCCCGATCGATGTTTGCTGACTGTGCCCGCACTCCCGGATTTGGACGCCTCAGGCCTGTTCGCAGCCAAGCCATGGCGACGGGTATCCGCCCTGAATGCACTGCGCGAAGTGCTTATGCGATGGCCGTGTTGCCCCGCCGACGTCTCTCACCCTAAGCGACTCTGTTGCCGTGATCGAACGCCGGGAGTGCGATATCGCCGCCTTTTATGTTGAAACATTCTTCCGACACTCCGGCCGCGTCCCCATCACCCCACGAGCTCTTCCCCTGCGGCCCGCTTCCCTCCCCATTACTATCGTATCCCCTTAGCCATGTAGCCCTCCATCATCCACGCTCCCGAGAGAGAGTGGATACTCGTCGACGGGCCGCCTCCTCTGCTAGCCATTTTCCCTCTATGTCAAGAATAGATTTATTCGCCGTATCCATTGACTGAACTATGATATGAGGTCAACCCTGCCTGACATGCGCTCACAACGTGGTGAGCACATGTTGATTTTGATGCCTCCGTGCCCCTCAGAGGACTCAGAGGAGAGTCTGCATTTCGGCGTGGCTTCACGAATCACAACGTCCCCTCCACCTTCATCCATGTCTGGTTTCGCCGGCAAGTATCAGCGTACGAGAGGCGCGCGAGGTAGAGTTGGCATTGTGCGCAACCATCGGCCACTGCGAGTGGCGTCCGAGCACCGGGTATACGGCGCGTCGTCGAGTGGCCTCCATCAGGAAAAACCCCCCGAGCTGATTAGAGGTAATAATTGCTATTGAGCTGATAATAGAGCTAAATCTCACTCTATAGCATTTTGACAAGTTTGTAAAGGTGGGGTGCTAAAGTAGCACAAGTTGCGGTAATGAGCAACTATTTGCCACTAATTCGTTGATGATTGCCAACAATGCACCGACTGATAGACTCATTAGTCGGACAACAATGTCACACATTGACATGTTATGTAAGAAACAACATGTATGATGTATTGCTCAGCACATAGACTAGTATCAACAAACACGCACGGACACTGGTAGTAACGGAGGCTATACTACTAGCTAAAGATACACCTACAACGCCTACCTGCGCAGCACCGCGATGGACAGGGAGATGCTGTCGAGCGTGAACAGATGTCAGGGAACGCTCGTGCTGAACTGCACGGGGGAAGCGCAGCATGTGCTGCTCGAGCGCGGTACGTCTGCTTCAGGGCAAGAGAAGAGTTCCGAAGGAGTCAGCACGCCATTCCAATGGATGGCGGAGGCAGACGATGCTCACCTGTGTCTTCAGGTGATGCTCCAGTTGGGGTCGGAACACTGGAGAAACGGTCCCTGTGCCAACGAGCGTGCACTGTGCAATGAGGGTGGTGAGGGCGGTGAGCGAGGCGAAGAGCTGCACAACCCCAAATCGTGGGGAACGCACCTCCGGGACTGTGTTGCACCTGTAGACAGGTTGGTGGGGATGGAGCCGGAAGCAGACGATGCTCTCTGCCTGCCACATGAGGCCGGTGAGAGAGAGAATGGCGGTCGCAGACACGGGGTAGTGCAACGAGCTGTACATACCTGTTACGCTGACACTGGACGCCCTTGGTGCGGCAGAAGGAGGGCTGCTGAATGCGTCCGTATGGAGTGGGGCTTGAGCTGAACCAGCCAGGAGGCGGCGGGAGCATTGAGCTGCTAGGGAACGAGTTGGCATCACAGGAAACAAAGTTGTCAGCACACCAGGGTAGCAGTGAGCACTTACAGACTACCTGGCAATGGCGGCCTTCCCTCAGCTGTCCTTCCCTCATCTTCACCCGCTCCATGTTTTGCTGTCTGGAACCCAGTCGGCCGCAGTGTCTAAACAGCTCTTGAGCTGCAGCCCTCGAACGTGCCCGTCGGGAGGAAGTGAGAGGCAGAAGCAAAGCAGAAGAGAGGCAAAAGAGGGACGAAGGGAAGTGACGTGTCCGTAAGCGCCGTAACTGTCGCGTTGCTTGGACTCCAGAGTAAACACGGACAAACAAAGGACTTAGCATTTCCGAATGTTATCATCTTGTAGCGCCCAGCGCCGTGAGGTACAATGCATAATTGAGTTATAGTGAGACTAGAACAAAGCACTTACTGTACCATTTAAATCTATTCGACCTGGCCTGTGACGCGTGACACTGCCAAATGGATGGCCGAATTCGACCACCCGGCCGGTGACCTGTGACACGGCGGTCGAATTCGGCCAGGTGAGGGCGCGCGACAGCGCGCCGCCCCCAGAGGCGATAGGCGCCCGGAGGGCCCGTTCGACCATCCCTCCTGTGACCGGTGACAAGGAGGCAAAATTCGACCAATTTCACGGCTTGTGACGGGTGACTGGTCGAATAGATTTAAATGGTACAGTATGGGGCACTCATATCAATGCCGTCTTGAAGTATCAACCCTTCCGTACGTTTTGGCTACTAGTACAGTGAATGTGCAACCAAATGACAACAACAACACTCTAACTGTGAGGCTCAAAAAGTAAATAGCACTAATTTGTGGTGAAGTCGTGATAATGGTCAGGATATTAGACAACTAGCAGTCAATGTCCGATAATGGAACACAATTAGCGCTAATTGGCTAGGGGGGTTTTTCCTGATGTCCACCTGCAGCAGCACGCCGTGTCGCTGCAGCCTCCCCCGGATGTCGGTTCGTCCACCCTTCAAACTACCCCTCAACACGACGATGACGGGTCCACCTCCACGCCGTGCAGCTCCGTCGCCATCGCAAGCTCGTCCTTTCAAGCAGAGCAATCACCCTTTGGCTGCCAAGTCAATGACGACTGGTCACCGGTAGGTCCGCTCGAAGATGGGCCCACGAACCGCGGCCCTTCGTCTCTTGCCTCCCCGACGCCTCCCGTCCAGTCCAAAGACAGAGCTGACGAGCCCAAGCAACCCGCGCAACCTGCAAAGAAGTCGAACAAGGTACGCGAGTAATAAAAAGTCCTATCTTATGTGTGATGAGGCAACTCGTCTCTGCTCCCAGGGTCTAGGTCAACGCCTGCAGGACGCCGAAGAGTACTTCCCGTTGCTGCTCCAATGCATGCTCGAAGTGGAAGCCCACCCGCTGATTCCGGGACCGTGTCAATCCTGTGCTGGCCCGGCAGCCACCATGCGATGTCCCGAGTGCGCCGACTGCCCAGCCTTGTGCGTCCCATGCATTCTCTCCTCCCATAAGCACCACCCGTTCCATTGGGTGGAGGAGTGGAACGGTCGTTACTTTGTCCGGCGGGACCTCTCCGAACTCGGTTTCGTTCGCCATCTAGGGCATCAAGGCGATCCATGTCCAATTGCCTCCAGTCCTGAAGCCCTTCTCAATGATCGACAATCTAGTGATCGACAATACGTTATCACGCACACCAATGGCGTACATGTCTGCAAGATTCGTATGTGTCAGTGTCCGGGTAGGCCCGATGTCATGAGGCAGCTGCTTCTTGCGCGCTTGTTTCCCGCGACGTTCTCCCTCCCCCAATCCTTGTTCACGTTCGATAGTGCCGTAGGGTCAGGTCATATGACCGGTCAATGACTGGAAAATAACTGTAACTGATGTGTAAATAACCTGACCATAACCGCTTATAATCAGTTATGGTTATGGTCATGGTCACGGTCATTGAGAATGACAAAGATTGTATAACTGCAGATGACTGGTTATGACCAGTCATATTTTACCTGCTAAGACCAGTCATGACTGGTCATTGACTGGTCATATAAGAGACATCAACTGATCAAATACAATGTACAATAGAAACACTTGAAATATATTAAATTCAGCAGCTCTGGCAAGTGGAAAATACCAGTCTCTAGTTAACTCAGGTCTAATCAAACAGATCAAAGATGCTCAGTGCTGTCTATAAACAGACTGAGTGACAGACCAATATTCATATCAATATCAATCCATGTAGATACAGAAGGCTCTCTCCAGTAATAAACATGAAAATTACTTCTGGATTACATTTAAGATGTTTCTCTAACCTGGTGGACCAAATGACTGGTCTTAACTTGCTCTGACCAGTTATGACTGGTCATAACTGCATGTTCAGTCATGACCGGTCAATGACCGTGACTGGACCGTAACTGAACTGATGATAACCTGACTGAAAGATCAGTCAGGTCATGAGCCGTCTGCTGAAGATCAGTCATGGTCATGGTCATGGTCATGGCCCAGAGGGGTCAATGACCTGACTTGACCTGACCCTGCGGCACTAACGTTCGAGCTTCTCGAGGACGCCCATGAGGACATTTTAGCCAGCAAGAAGTCAGCAGGTGACTACTGCAAGAAATTGCGCCGACGTGCCGACGGGAGTCGATCTCGTCCCCCGAGAGTAAGCTCGTCGCCCTATCACTACTTACGATTTTGCTCCAGCTAATCCTTGAACCAAGGACCGTTACAGGGAGTTCTTGTTTGCGTCAAGAATATGGCGGCATCTGAAGATGGTCATGCGATCAGGGAAATGTCACGGAGTCAGCTACCCAAACCGACCCCCTGAACTCATCGCGACGCCCTGCTACGCGTGTCCATGGCCGGGGGTCAACCTTCCTGCGGACTACAAAGACACACCTGAACGACTACGGTAAGTACCGTATGCCACCATTCCGCCGCATAGAGTGTTGACCTCACTGATTGTGGCCAGGTACATCTACCGCCTGTGCTTGGGCGCCGATGGCAACCACAGTCTGCAGAAGAAAACCAAGCGCGACGACCAATCTGATTTCAGCCTCGCTCGTGGACGTGCCTTCTTCACCAATCGCAGACTCATTGATTACATCAAGCGCTATCCTAAGGATACAGCGAAAGTCGTATGTGTCCCGCCAGGATTGCGCGAACGCTCACCGTTGGTACTAAAGCGATGGCATCATCAGGTGGAGACGTGCAGCGGTTTCAAGGTGACCCGGTCGCAGCGCGCGGGCAAATTCCGTAATTTGGATATCAGTGGCGTCGTCGCGATATCTTGTATTCGCCACGGCTGTTTCATGCCACGAGCGGTCGTGGATCTCCCTGGAGGAGAGCAGTAAGCGATGTCCAGTACACCGTCAGTTTGACCGGGCTCATGATATGTTCATTGACAGGTTTCCACTGGTGGATCTTGCGATGTGCGGGCCTTTGGAGCTGGCGCGCGAGCTCGTGGAGATTATGTTCACCTATGACGTCGGATGTGAGTACGTGTGTCGGCTGTTGGATCGTTGGAAGGAGTGGAATCTCCCGCCGGAGTTCTTGCCGATTGTCGAAACGGTCAAGGTACTTCTTCCACAGCTACATATGCTGGCGCACAAGGAGTCATGCCAAACCAATTATGCAATCTGCTACAAGCGCGGATGCGGTCACTCCAACGGCGAGACCGTCGAGAGTAACTGGTTTCCTCACAACGCCGTTGGCTTGAGCACTCGGGAGATGAACGGCGGCGCCCGGCAGGACTCCATCAACGACCACTTCAACTTCTGGAACTGGGTGAAGAACGAGATCCGAGGTATGCAAAGGGCTAGACCTTTCAGCATGCAAGCGGCTGAAGCATGTACGATTGTTGTCAGCAGCCTACATTGCTCGAAAGTTGCTGGAAAAACTTCCTTTGCAGCTGGACCAGACGCGCGACCTTGCGGCCCTCACAATCGCGGCAGGACCTGAGCGCGCTCTCCGTTGGGCTCAAATGGAACGCCAGACTGAGGCCATCACCCCCGCGACTTATGCCGCATGGAAATCTAACCCTCAGTCGAGCGTGTACGTCCTCAATCAGAAATTAGGTGAGCTGACAGAACCCGCGGTGGACGCTGTGCTAATCCAATCCAGTGCCGAGTGCTGGCAAGGCATACAAAGAGCTGCTGAAGACGCCAATCACCATCCACGACGAGCACATGGAACAAGCCCTGGAGGACTCCCCCGAGACGGCGGCGACGTTCATCAAAACCGGCATTGAGGTGCAGGAGGCCCAGTACGTTGGTTCGCCTGGTGGGCGCGATCTCATGCTGACATGCGTTAGACATCAACTATGCAAACGGATCAAAGTGTACCGAGAGGCCCTGCTCAACGATAGACCTCTTCCTGATAAGCCCCAGATTCTATCGAACCTCCGAACCGCCCTGCGGGGACGACTATCGCAATGGCGCCAACTGCAAGAGGTGTGCATGCCGATGTTAGACCAAGGACTGGTATGCGAGGACGTTGAGGAGGACGACATAGATGAAGACGTCGATCTCCTAGACAAGAAGGCCACGCACAATGGACCTGAGACCGAGTTTCTTGGCTTGCCGTCAGAGTTCGAGCCGGACTCTATCGCGGCATGTGAACTGAGCGAGCTCGCCGCCTTCGAGTACAAGCTGCGCGTGGGACGCGCCTTTGACCTGTTAGCGAGCGTTCGCGAGAGCGTGCGGAAACGCGCTGCTCTCATCTCCGAAAAGGACCGTCACGCCCGTGGTCAGCGCGACAACAAACGCAGTGCCGAAGTCGTCACCCAGGTCCACGCAGACACCATGGAACTTGCCCAGTAATATAACCGCAACTACTTCGCCCTCGTTGCCCTGACCGACCCTCGAGCGCGCCTTCCCTCCTGCGCTGGAATACCCCCGTTGCTTCGCATCATCAACACTGAGACGGATCTGCGGGCCCCCACGCTCACCACCGCCCGAGAGAGCGGCGCGAGTAAGAACGTGCACACGTGGATCTTCCAGGTATCCGCACCCAACGGGGATAAAGCTTTGGGGCCGGAGTGGGCTGAGGAATGTGAGTTGTGGGCGTATCACACAATGCGTTCTCGGGGAACTGACGCACGACAGCCCAAAGAACCGAATGGCATCGAGCGTGGGCCAGTCAGGAACGAGTCCAAGAGGAGATCAACATGCTCTACGCTGAAGGACGACATCTAGAAGCCGGGTTTAGGTTCGAAGCCCAAGAGAGGCTCCGCACCGCCGAAGCCCAGCCGGCGTATCGTTCGCGAGGAGCGACGGCCTACGCGCACGAGAAGGCCGACATGTTCACTCGGATGGCGGACGACTGCGCGCGCGAAGTGAGAGAGGCACATGTCGAACATCGCCGTCGCATGCTCGCGGACCCCGAGCGTTGCGCGATCTTCAAGGCATTGCAAGAGCCCATCAAATTGGAACGGAGTCGGATCGACTACGGGGTGGTACGCATCCAATATCCTCACCGCCACATTGACGATGCTTACAGTCATCTCCAGTCCATCAGACCACTGATGCGTAAACAGCTCGCCGGACTCGATAAGCAGAAGTGGGAACGCGTGCTGGAGACCATGGGTTTCTGAGTTTCCCAGGCGTCATACCTTTCCCCCTGACCCCCTAGACCCCTTACCGCGGCACTCAATCAGATAGTACTATGACACAGCGCCGAGCACCAAGCAGTATGATTAATGTCGAAAAGCGCGTTACATGCCGTACGTAGAAGTGCCCGTTACGAAGTTGAACGTATTACAGTGCCTAGATGAATGCTTTAGACGACGCACAACGAATCCCAGCCTCCTTCCACAGAGCTTGATGGGTGAACTGAACCAGGAAATACCGCTCCCCGCTGTCCCACTTGGGAACTCGATGGAGCAGATCGCGTCCACGAAAGAACACGATGTCGCCCGGCGAGAGTTTGACCCGAAGTCGCAACTGAGGGAACTCAAAGTACGCCCCTTCGAAGTCGCCGAAGTACACGATGTTCGCCCAGGCCCAATGCGGATCCTGAGAGTCCCAATGGTCGGGAGACCACCTGTTGTACATGATTTCCCGACCCTCCCAAAGGTTGTACTTGTCCACAGCGGCAAAAGCGACCTGGGACCGATACTTTGCCAAACGGTAGTCGTACACCCGCCTGAGCAAACCGAATTGCAGCGGATCGATGCAAGCCATCGCTGTTGAGCAGTAGGCGTTGATAAGCTCCAGGTCCGAGAACAGATTCATGGCGCCCTCGAAGCTGGCTCCTGTCTTGTGGATATCGCTGCAGACCACCGGAGCATCCTTCTGTTCCGAGGCACACCTATGACTTGGCTGATACCGCGTAGACCCAAAAATAGGGACGCACTGAATGACCAATGGCATGCCAGAGACCCGCCGCTCGCGTACGTCCGGCCACTTGCGCCCCCGGGATATAACATTGTTGGAAGTCGTTCGCTCCTTTCTTTGACATAGGAGCAACTTTGCCCCAACGGAGGATAGCGTCGGTGGAATCAGCCTGACAAGTGGATGTCTGAGCAATCGAACATGTACTAGTATAAGGGAGCATACTGACGAGAGTCTTCCCCCTAACGGCTTGAGGAAAGTGCCACACCAGCGGGTATCCGTCCTTGCTGAGTGCCATGTGGGGACGATCGCCCTCCCAAACCGTGTCCTTCGGCTCGAGACTCTTGATCTTCTGTGCCATCTTGCCGTTGCGATAGTTGCGACCGGTGGCACGTTTGAGGTCGAAAGAGTTAAATATACCTTCAAACACCCCGAACCCAAGGTCAGAGATGACGACGAATAAGGCAGCTGAACTGACTAGTGTTCTCTGGTCGTCGCGCGATGTCGACATTCTTCGAAGCGATCCGGTCAAAGCCGTGCGTCAAGCGCAGAATCTGCTCCGCCCGGGGCAGATCGGTCCACCGACGACGAGATCTAGTAGGACCGGGAGAGCGGTCACCGTCAATGAGTATAGACCAAGGCGCAGGGAGACATACGCTGCTGTAAGACCAGGACTATGACAAGTGTCAGCCATGGATATATGCAGTGAACCTGGAGCACATACCCGTCGTCGTCATCGTCGTCATCGCTGAGCTGACTAAGTTCCTCTAACGCACAGTCATAATTCGCGCGCGCGCGAGTGCGGTATTGCGGAAGAATGGCGTGTCCCGTGCGGTCGGCTTGAAGGAGATAGAGGTCGGCCAGACGGAGACACTCGGCCTCTCTTTCCTCTCGGAGGCTTCGGGCATTGCACGAGGCCGCAGCGCGCGGGTTTGGCGTTGAGGGCTTCGTCCATGAGGTCGACGACGTCCCAAAGGGCTCCGACTGCGTCTTGGACCCTGAACCTTGGGCTTTGCGTGGTTTGTCGGGAAGCAGCGCCCGACATCTAAAGAGTCGCCGCGTCCGGGGGGGCCTGCGGTCGGCGGTAGCTTCGGCCCGGGCCTGGAAAGCCGCCTGAGCGACCTCCTCCGAAGGACGCGCGGGTAGACTAGCCATGCTGTTCTCTACCCTAGTCAGCCAGTCTTTGCACCACTCTAGCCCGTCACCTGGAACAACCTGCCAACGACCTGAAGATGACGGTCAACGTCAACTTGTGCTCAACACTCGTGTGTGGTCGCAGCCGTCGGCTACCGCCAATCAAACAACCAAGCGCCCAGTATGCCAGCTCATCTCCAGGCGCCGCACTCCCTTCTCTCTTCGGTGCACCCCTCCGAATTCTATCCCGTGCAGAAATGCGGAAGCGCGGTCTGTGCTTCTGGGAATGCTCCACCAAGGAGTTGGGCTGGTCTGGCACCGACTCGGGGCTCCACTTCCGCACCCTCGACACTCTATCCTGCGAGCGCAGGTTGCGGCCTTAGGGCGGCCTCATTACTTATATCACACTCAACCAATCCCGCAACGCACGAGGGCCTGGCCCAAGGTAAGACGTACGGCCGTCAGATTCTCCGAGCTCACGCTAATGGGATCCCGTAACTAGCTATGAATTACACCCCGACCGTCCTTACACGTCGTTGGATCCGAGGTCTGTCGCCGACGGCCACGGGTCTGCGTCGTGACGGCCAAACCTATTATCCGCATCCATTCTTGACCCGATGTTCGACTGAGCGTCGCGTTGGAGAGAGACGGGTGGAGGTCAACTGGGGGTTGGCTTTCACCGCGAAGGGGAAGTATATGTTAGAAGAGCATAGGTGTGTGATCCAGTCCCTTGGATGTTGAACGTTCTGACCACATGAAAAGAACGGGGCTTTGTACACTACGCTACCTCCGAAGTATAACAATGGTTCCCTCAATCGTGCCGGTAGCCCTCGAAGTAAGTCGGCGTATGCACAGCCAGGTTGACCGGCCTTCAACGCCGGCCACGGGAAGGGAACTGAGAGAACGGAACTGAGGTGTGTCGCCCCCCGATCAATCTGACAATCCGTTGGCCGTAAGCCTGAAGTTGTTGGGGCTCTGCTGGAAGATGGAGGGCGGGTTCTTTCTTACCCGCTGGCTTGTGGAACCTCTCGCCTTGCTAGTCGACGAGCACAGACCTCGTATCCTCATGCCACCTTCCGACCGAGCTGAGGTGGACACTGGCTGGCGCGGGGGTGAGGTTTGAACGCCTGCAGGACGTCGGTGGGGCGAGAGGGCTTCGTTGTCCCCAAGAAGCTGAGCGGGGGACGGCGAAGCTAGAGAGACGGGAGGAGACGCTGCCGTCCGGACGTGCCCCGACGAATGGCGTGGGCACCCCGGGGGGGAAGACCAGCGAGAGATTTCTGTACGGGAGTTCACGGCATGCAGGGCGATCCGTGTCTCACTCCCTTCCCCCGAACGCCGCCGGACTCTGGCTTTGGTGAGAGGTCCCAATAGGCGCGCGCAGACCTGATTGGAAGGTGTCTCCCACGCTCGCTCACCAATCCCCGTGCCGTTCGAAACCTCGACCTTTTGTTTGCAACCATTCACTGATAGATCATGGAATATAGGCCTCCTGGCGTCGACGACCCCAACGACATCATTGGCGTCTTCGATGGCCCCGATGACATCCGTCGTAGGGGCGATATCCCTCTCACGTCACCTCCTCCAACTCCCGGGACGGCCGTTCACACACAGCACCTGCCACCCGGTCGCGAATCTACCCCAGACTTGACCGATGCGAGCTCGGACGAATCGTCCAATTCGGCACAGTCTTGGATGTCCACGCATGGGGGCGCGATGTGGCTCGACGCAGGGCCCCTGCTGGTATACGCGTATGCCCGTTATCCCCATGCAATCATCGACGGCATGGTGGACGATCCGCGTTACACCTACATCCGAGCGCGGTCGCTGAACTACTACCTGCGAATCTCTCGAGGAGAACACCGACTCAATGTGAGTTCAATCGACGGTATTACTGCCGCCGGCTGACAACTCGAAGCAGATTCCTCTCCCGACTGATCCCCAACGGGTGGATCTCCGACGCAGCGCAGAGCTCCGTCTACTGCTCCACTACCTGCAAGACGTCACCAGCGACCGTTTACGGATGAGCATCCCCCTCACTCTTGCCCTCCACGATCTCGCCCGAGGGTTGATTCACATGATTGAACGGGTGGTGGAAGGACGAGCGGACGACGCGTCCATGGGGTCCGGGACGTTAGCTCGATTTGGTGACATCGTCGAGCAGACGGTGCCCTATGACTCGGGACCGGTCAAGGATATGACTAACTGGGTTATTGCTCTGGCGGATCGAATGCGCGCGATGGTACCAAAGGTGAGCACCGTTCAACGTCTAGGGCGTGGACGCTGAAATTGATGATGCTCCAGGACTCCTTGGAGGCTCACGTCTCCGGGTGGCGAGACATGGTCCTCACGCGTCGCGTATTGCCCAATCCACCCTCCGGCGCGACCGCTTTGCGCAATCGAGGAGTTCAGGCTGGCGGAGATGAGGGCGACGTGCGCGACGAAGGCCAGTCGGTGCTCCCGGCGGAGGGGTTTGAAGATGGCTACGATAGTGAGCTATGGCACTCTGATGACCCCCGCGAGCGGTTCGGGTTGTCCGTGTATCAGTGCCCGGAGGATCGACAGGCTCCTTGGCCAGATTTGATCCCGGTTGCGCGCGCAGTAGGCATCAATATATAGCGCGTATGAATACGGTAGTTTTGGTCCGGGTTGATGAACGTGTTGATAATGGGCAGCCGACGTCTTATCGACACTGTGCCCCCTTCATCTCAGCCATTCCGCCCTCCATGAGCACGGAATACGTCCACTTCTACCCCAGGCGGAGGCCAGAGGCTCTCGGTAATTGGACGCTGACGTCGAATCAACTGGACTACTTCCTACGTGTTGAAGGCCCGGGGGGACCGGAGCCGATCGATCACTTGGACGTACGTTGAGAATACACCGAGAGACCAACCTGCTGAATCCCTCCGACAGATACCTCTCTTTGTGAACGGGTTTCAGCCCCGAGATTGCCATGTGCTTCTCGTGCTGTACGCCGGCACCAGCGACCCGTCAAGACACACGATTTCCAAGGAAGTCCTGCAGCAAATACAATGCGTCCTGGAGTTCTTGTACGCCCTCTGGGCGCATCATGAGGACTCCATGCATGGCGTGTACCTGGACTGGTGTCGTCGTATCGTCAACGTGACGGAGTATCGTCGGCTTGCCGTGATCGAGGATCAGAGCAAAGAGCTGGACACGTTGTGTGCGTGGATAGGGATCATGAGGGCCAAAACCGTGAGCAGTTTCCGTGACCGCCGTTGCGAGGGGCTGATTGGTACTAGCCTGTGAGTCCGAGGATGTCGGCACCCAGTGCTCTCGACCAAGAACAGGCTTTAAGCGAGCTGACAAACTCCTGGAGGCTGTTCCAAGTGGGCGTTCAAGTTGTCGGGGACACGATCGAACGCAAGGGTGCCCGAGCAACCTACCCGGGCAGCAATCTACCGGAAGATATGGGGGAAGGGTTTGTGGGAAGTGCCGTGACGATAGAAGATCCTCGTGAGCGACAGGATATCACATTAGTTGAAGCAATGTAGGCACAGATGTCGCAACGCTCAACCTCGGGGGGAGGGGGGGTGGAGACGGTAGACGCTATTGACTGGCGAGTATGGCTTCAGACACGGACGTACATCAGGGCAACGTCGGAGAGGAACAGAGGATGCGGTGAGCTCGTGACGGCGACGAGAGTCTGGAGCCCGACGAGCGGCTGGCCGGGTTCGGTGGGCCGCGGGGTGTACTGGGGACAGTGGGGGATGCCTACGGGGCGAAGGTGATAGAGCAAGTGGGATTATATTACCTCCATTGGTCCAGCAACTGACTGTGCACTCTTCGAAGCGTCCCGCTGACAGAATACGAGGGGCAGGGGGGAGACGGACACAAAGCGATGAATAAGCGACGTACAGCGGACAAGAACGCGGGATCACAGCGCGACAAGCACAAGACAGGACTTCTACGACGGGGGTGGCGATAGCAAGAGGGATAGGGCTAAGCAAGAGGACGGGGAACGAGACCAAACCGTAAGATGGCTACTGGACAAATGAGTTACGAGGATAGGCCGTGATTGGTCTTAATCCAACGACCGTTGATGCTATACACCTCCCAAAGAGTGTGAGCCAACCTAGCAACGAATTAGTCAGCCAGCGCACGACGAAGCCAGGGGGACGACGTACTGCAACATTTCGGCTGAGGCCAGCCAACGTTCCCTAGCTTGGGGCTGATAAGCTGAGTCAGTAACACAGAATGGAGGGATATCTGCCCGAATACCGACTTTTGGAATCTTGAGGATTCGCAAGGGCAAATGGGGAGGCGGGTAGAAGAAACGGCCATATCGAGGGAGGCGGGAGTAGGAAAATCCCAACGCTTGCAAGGCCTTGACTGATAGATGAGTACGCTGCCCTGAACCGAGGAGAATGACGTACGCTGACGATATCCGACCATCGTAGGGGGGCGATAGGTGTATTGTCGATACCAAACAGGACGCTGAAGACCTAGGAAAGCCGTAAGCCCGGCAAAGGTCAAGGTACGTGGGCAACGCACATAGTAGTGGCGAGGGGCGAGAGGCATTGTCCCTGGGAAAGGAAAGGATGAACTTGAGCGAAAGGTGGCCGGGGGATAGGAATCAGAGAGACGGGTGTGTCATCTCGTATGAGTACCTCGAAGCTCGAACTACTCGATAGGCTTCGAGGTACTCATATGTCATGAGCCTTAGGATTGCTCGGATGACTTCGGGCGATCGGGAGCGATGATGAGACGAGAGGTCGGGGCCGGCAGGGGCTAGATTGGGGGGTACACACCAGAACGCTCCGCCTAGCGGAGCTGAAAGTCGCCCCTTGAGGAGGGGCGAAGGACGGGGATGGGGCGGATGCCTGAGCGACCGTCGTCGATCACGAGAACGAGGACGAGCCGGACGTGATCAAGCTCGATCCGATGTCCAGCTCTCCTCGATGGCACGGTGAGCTCGAACTCATCGAGCCGATTACCGTGCCCCGGAGGACAGCTGGACATCGGACGATGCATCCTCGTGATGCGCTCGCTGCCTCGGAGCGCATCCTGGCTGCGGGTGGGGCCTCCCCTGCCGCCCCACAGACGACGAAATGGCAGCAGTGGAGACTCATGAAGGTGTTGCAGGGCGGGCCCGTGGAAGAGAGGGATGGAGGGCAGGGGGGCCGGATAGCTTGCGTGGCACAAGGAAGAGGGGAAATGGCTTGCACGGGCAAACGAGAAGAAAGAGAGAAGGGAAAGGGAACTTACGCGAGTCGCAAAGCTATCGGACACCACAGGAGAGGCGGTCCGGGACGGGGTTGGAGGGAGAGGGTTGTCGAAGAGAGGTCGAGGAGAGAGGTTGAGGATGAGGATGAGAGAGCGAGAGGGAGGTGGCCCCGGAGCTCGGAAGACGAGCGCGAGGCAGTTGGGCTACGGGCGAAGACTGCTCGGCTCCCGAGTGGACGGAAGGGGGCTGTCGCTTGGGGAGACGAGACGGAGGGGAGGGGGAGAAGGGGAGCGAGAGTGCGCGACGAACGCGCGACCAGCAAGGCTAGATTGGAAAACGGAAAGCTCGAGATCGCGAAGAGAATTATTAGAGGCACAGAGCGTCGACACAAGGTGGCTCGAGCGTAGGGGAGGTTGAGGTGGTTTGGGCTCGCGCGGAGGAAGGAGGAGCAAGGGAGTAGCTAGTGTCAGAAGCTGATTGTATACGCTCTGCAACGCTAAACAAGTACGGAAGCATGGCTGAGTTGGATCCCACATGGCGTTTGTGAAAGAATGCCTGAGGTCGCGGGTTCGATTCTCCCTGTGTATGCTTTGGCTGTCAACTCGCGTTGTGTCTTTTGCCGCCCATTCGGAGAGGCGCGCTAGGATCTCGATGAGCGCAAGTGCATCCCATCACGCTTGATCGCCGGACTCTACGATGAACTCGACGATTAACCGAAGATTAACGTCTTGGTCGCAAGATTTTGAATGGAGATCAACGGTGCGTTGGACTCACAGCCATGGAATAATCGCGGTGATCAGGGCGGTAACCCATGATCAACTCAAGATGAAGCCGAAATTTGAAAGGAGCGCGGGGATCGCCTCGTATTAGGGTGCGCGCGGTGAGTCCTTACTGAGGAAGAGGATCTGCTGAACCCTGGGATTAGCGCGGTTGAGCGAGGGGCGGACAGGTTCAAGGGTGCTAATCTCAGGATAAAGGGATTGAACGCGGATTGTGGTAGGATTATGGAGGATTGACAGGCGGCGGGGAGGCACACGGTGAGTTACTGGGGAAGATGATCTGAATTGACCTATAGTTACTGCTACAGGATAATCTAAAGTATTGAAACTGGTGCTGAGACTCGCGCTCTTAGCTTTCGGTAGTACTTATGCCCAAGCGTCGCCCTGGACGACCGCTGCCACTTGTCGATGATGGATGAGTAACTATGTATAACTTTTGTAGTTTGACGCTGTCCGGACGCCCTTGCTCGCGTGGTTTTCTGGGATGAATCTCAAGCGCGCACGTCGGCATACTCACTACTTAGCCTCGGCTGGGATACTTGCATACCGGAAGCTCATGGTCTATTTTCCCTAGGTTATGGTTATAGTATTGCACTTCATGCCCGTGGAACGACCGCCTCTTGATGCAGCATCTAGACAGTCCCACACCAGTCAGGGCATCTTGGGCTCACACATGCGAGAAAAGCCGCGCACTGAAGTACGAGCGAGGAGGCGGCGAGTGTAGTTTCGCACTAGCTTGCGACTCGACCCAGTCGGGACTGCGCGAGAGCATGTCGCGTATCTGAAGGCTAACTTTCCGCTTCTACAGGATCACACGGGTGGGTGCTCCGATAGCGAGGGTCATCTCCCTGAGAACATAACGTGCAGAGTCGTAGTAGATGGCGCTGTGTGATCTACTCTCCAGAATAAAACTAGAATCAACTCATTGCCTACTGGTTCACAGCAATCCCGTTGAGCACTTGGTCGTCGCTCGCATGTTCGATGCGATTGAGACTCACTCCCCGCAACAGTTGACAGCCCTTCGAACTCTCACTGGCGCTGGTGATGCTCTCAATAATTGTACGCTATCGTTGGCTACCAGACACCGTCATCACTGATGAAGATCGTGCACGAGTCAGGTGGGAGGGTTCATGAAGAATCCATCTACCACCGCCGCCTGCATCTCATTGTACGATGTATGCGTGCTATCTTGTTGAACCGAATAGCAACTGATGCGCCCCTTTCCCGGGTAGTACTATACTAGAGACGTCACCGTCGGGTGAGTTCCTAGGCCGTGTATTCTCCACACCATGGCTCATGTTGCCTCAAGTCACATTTCTAGATTGTGAATGCAGAACCTACCCCACTATCGTAACCGTTCTGTTGACTCGGGCTGGGGCTAGAACGGCGAAGCTCCCAGAAATCTAACCGGAACGGTGAGTTGAACTAGCTCAGTGGCTGAACTCGCTCTGAGGGCCCTGCACAAAGGGCGACGCTCATTTGTAAGGAGGTCCGAATAGAACTCACTCCTTCAACACTGGTCTGACTTGACTCCATGTGCGTCAGCTTTGTTGACGTCTCTACATTTTGACTAGCATGCCTTCTCACTCTTGGTATATACATGCTGTGGAGCAACGTCCAGGTAACGCGCGGCAATTCTCGCCTGAGATGTCACCTACTGACAGCCTGACCGCGAGTATGGATCTATTACGTCCCTGGAAAGTCAGCTGAAGGGTGAAAGTGAGGTGCCTCCAAGGTGGCCTGCGACGCTCCGGCTCAGCTCTGTTCCGGGACAATAGAAGCGGGTATGCACAACCAGACAAAGATAGAGGTCCGATACCACAGGTCCATCGCGCCACATTGTATCTCTCTGTAGCCGGGTGTCTTGCTAACTAGCTGCCATAGGTATACAGGGTCGGATACATCTTGGCACAATGGGGAGCCACAGACGTGGCGCAGTCGTGTCACAAGACCTACTGAGCCCCCAATTGGCTACTCAAGCTACACTACGACCCATACTTCGAGCCAAGAGTAGGCAAGACACTGCACTCACTTCTCAATTAGGTCATACACTATTCCGAGAGGCATATAACCACCGACACAGAAGGAAGTTTCTACTTACACGTTTTTGTCCGCACATCAGATTCTATCGGAGTCATAAGTCATTCCATGCAAGACCGCGCTGTCTCCGCGAATGCATGTGGCGAACCGTGGCATTTCCCAGGCAGTGCAAACCGGCGTAGGGAGGTCTGAAGACCCGGGGTCATGGCATAACCTTCTCCGCGTAAGGCGGTTAAGTGCTTCTAGTCTTGTTCTTAGCTGGCGTAACTTGTAAGTGGTGGCGCTAGAGACGCCAGCTGATGCCGCCATGAAGACTCGAGAGAAAGGCCAGCTATTGAATCTGCATTTGCTAGACAGCACCGATCTTTTCTGAAAATGATGGCGAGCATGATATTTTGACGTAGTTCTGCTCAGCACCGTGTGTCTCAGACGAATTGCTGTAAGCCTTCTGATTTTCATCTGAACATTTCATTGAGTGGAGTACTTCTCATACTTACGCAGACTGACCGGAATGTCTTGAAATGTCAGAAAGCTCGTAGGAGCACCCTATCGCACAACTTCGAGTGAAGGTTGCTGTTCCCCCTGACTCGCCTAGGCTTAGAGGATTGCAATTTGGACACATTTAGATCCCTGTTCCACACGATCACAAAGCGCGGTCCGCTCGAAGTCGAATCTTTCAAAATGATGTTGTAACAAGGGGTAAGTAGTCTAGAGGGGCCAATCGCGCTCTCAGCACTCCACCGATGATGCGGTGCTACTAGTATTTAATGGAAACGCGGAAGACTACAGCATGTGGTCCATCGGTAAACATTGTAACAACTCTGCGCCACATCGGACCGCTCCACATGCAGCACACGATGCGAGAGACACTAAGCTATCACGAGTTACATTGGAACGTCATAAATACCCCTCGATAGCAATGCTTGGCACACGGTGCCCGCTATGCATATGCACAGCTCATGAAAATGATTGTAGTGTCTATGAACCTTGTGAAAGCTAGAGAACCGAATGTCAGAGAAGTCAATTGCCATCCGGGCATTCAATCTGTTGCGGTCCGTGCGACCTTTCCGAAGGCCCTCAACGCTCCTGACTAGGTAGTACTAACTTTCCGGCGCTCCACCGCTAATGCCACATCGCCATCACACATAGGTTATCTGACAGATCATGGCGCTGTCAACATATGGAGCACGATCAGCCACACTGTCAACACTCCAGAGAATGGACAGAAACGTTCCTGGAAACTCCCAGCTCTTATGAACGAGACAGTGTCACACAAGTCAAGCTTTAACGTTCAAGTGACCCTACAGTAACCATGATCGAGATTATATCGTTTTGTCACCTTATGTTCGAAGGTACGTCCTTAGTCAAAATACGAGACGTGACAAGAGTACGCCTTACAGAAACGTCCAGCACCATGTCACGATCGTTACGACTTCCATGTTTGAAAGCAATCCCGCAGCATCTTTGCTCTAGAGATCTCAGCGAGTAAAACCTATTCAGTGCCGTCGTGAGTCGTGACAGAGACGATGCATGTCGTCCAAATGTGGAAGATCCGGACGTCTGTGTCAGTATATAAGGCCTCTGGAGAGTCTTGTTCTGCAGCAACCGCACCACTGCATCAGCTACTTCCATCACAGTAAAGTGAGCTCCCTTCCTTGCCTCATCACTGTTTCTTCAGCTCATATACACATCGCTCACTTGATAGCATGTTTTTCGCTACCGCTGCTCTCATCAAGCTTGCTCTCATCGTTGGCGTCGCTCAGGCGTCCGCGGCGGGTGCCGGATCTCTCAAGGCCAGGCAGGATCTTCCTCAGGTTCTATGCCCGGTCGGCGCTATAGTCAATGATCCCTGCTTCATCGGGGTTCCCCCCGTCCAAGTAGAGGGGCGATGCTGCGGAGTCGAAGACGTGGCCAGACTGGTGAGTCTTACGCCTCTACTCCGATTCAAGTTCCACGTTTGCTGACATCAATTGACTCCGTGTCTTCAGGTCTGCAGGCCGGGAACCTTCGACTGTGTTCCGGCCTGAATAGGCCAAACATCTGCCGCCTCATGACAGTGTGGCATGTGCCTTCCCCGTCCGTTCGCTATATCCCGTGTGGCCAGAAAACTCAAGAAAACCTATGCTCTCCGGTCTCTGATCTATGTATGAGTACCATTAGTTTTTAGCAGCTGTTGGGCGGAAATTGGAGAAAAAATGTGGAAGGAACGCCTGTGGTGCGTGAATTGAAACCACCCAATATAGTATTGGTAAGTCGACCAAGGTTGAGCCTGCTACAAGGATGCAAGGCAACCCAGGTTAAAGCCTTAGAGATAAACCCATGTTGACAATTCGCTCCTAGTAGAGAACTCAGTTAAATACTTTTAGCCGCGCCTCCGACGCTAGCATCTGGCAACTACAACGTCGGTCCACCGTAACTTACGATCAGCTACACGCCACGCTCCGTGAAACTCCGATGGGGTTGTGATCCTATCTGTATTGTTCCCACCAACCTCACCGCTTCCAAGTGGTTTCGCAGCCTTCTCTAAAACCCCTCCCTTCGAGGATGCCGACAGATGTCACGGGTAGTACTACAGCCCAGTGCAACGCCGACGCCTCCAGCTCTGATGATCTACACTACAGCCTGTCCTATTCCACAGAAACCGAAGGAAACACCGTATCCATCCACCGAGACAAAGCCGCACATCCCGGATCAGGTTCCCTCATAGTCAGCCATTCCTCAATCTGTCGGATTAGTTCTCCTTCCACCAGTGCCTGCCAGTACTCTTGACTTTTCGTCTTTACAATCTGCCATTGACGAACACTTCAGTGAACCACATGATACCCGAGTAGAGGTGGGGAGATCACCTCAGAAAATAGCTCCCGAAGCTTCGCTGCATCGTCCGTGCTGGTGACCCACCACCAGTCCTCAAAGGCAAAGCGAGGATCGTAGATGCCATCGTATCTCAGCCAGACGGGATATCGAGCAGCTAGCACCATCGGCTTGGTTGAATGATACTCCCAGTCGACAACTCCGTGCACTTGTCCCTGCTCGTCAACGAGAACGTTCGTCTCGCGCAGGTCGTCGTGAGAGAGGATGCATCGCCGGTGCATGGGGCGCGAGAGCCCCAGGAATATCGCGGGAAGCTCATTGACCAAGCGGTTCAACACGGTGTTGGCGTCAGCTCGTGAATTGGTGTCAGAGCCTATCCGAGGAGAGTTGCGGAGAACGTCTACGAGAGCATAGATATAGTCCTCAAGAGTGTCGAACACTCGCTCGGGTATGATATCCGGCTCGGGTACGATGAGAGGGATGGTGTCGATAGCGCCGTCGTGGATGAAGGTAGTGCCTATGCGTTGCGGAACTTCGAGAGCGGCAAGCTCCAACATGATGGTGGCGATAGCACGGGTGATTGAAACCTATTCAAGTTAGGTTGATCCTACGCAACGATACTGCAGATGATAGTGTACGTACTTTCGCGCTGAATTTAGCTTGACCATGGACGTTGAGTAGGCACTCGCCCTGCATCTTCTCGATGACAGCGAAGGTGCATGATGCGCCCGTCGAGGCATTGGCAAGGTGCCGGATGCGAGGGACAGGGATAGTCGTTCGTTGCGCCAACCAAGCGAGCAGCCCCATCTCGCTGTGAAACTTCTCTAGGCTGCGCGCTACGTAGACGTTCGGAGGCTCTCCGGAGACAGGCAGCACGGGCATGCGCACGATCTCGCTCCGGCCTCCTTCTAGCTCAGCTTCAAGAGTCTGACCCGGTGTAGTCAGACACCGACGAGGCAATGCGTCTTCAACGTATGCTCACCACGTTCGTGACGCTCACAGAGCGATCCTCGGTTCGTATGACTGCAGCGCCGAGCGCAGCCTCTACTTCTACTAAGAGAGCTACGCGAGACTGATCCAGAGGCTTTCCAGGCGTCCACTGCGCGAAGGAGTCAGGGTACGGATCGAGCAACGTGAGCTTTCCATCCCTATCCCAGAAAGACGACTGTGGCGGCATGTGAAGACTGAGGTGTTACGCTATGACGAAATGTTAGCAGCAATAAGTCGAGCAGAACAGTGCAGCTCGCCACGTACTCGATGACGATGCAGTTCAAACGATCACGAGAGTCAACATCGATGCGGGAGAGTTAGAGGAGTCAGTGCATGGCGCTCAAGTCATCAACCAACTTCAGCATTCCCACGACCACCCACAGCCCAGAGACCGCTCGCCAGATGACGAAGAACATCAGAAACGTCTACACCGACCGTTATACAACTGCTTACGCTAAGGTACAAGCTAGTACATGTGCCAATAGATACCATCCAATCGTTCGGGTCCACACGGGCACGTCCACGGTTCACCTTCTAGATCTTCAGCCCGCCGTCCATCATGCAGCATCCTGAGCATGCGCGGTGGGCAAAGCATGGTGCTTGCGACGATAATGCATGACGAGCTCCGCTGACTGCCTGCGCCAGACATACTGTCGGACTGCAGCGAGGGTCATGTCGAGGGGCAGGACCACGTCGTTGCACAGGATCTCGTACTGCTCGTCCGCACGTGGCTTGGAGTCGTGCGCGCGCGCCGAGGACAGCGAGCGGCGCTCGAACGACGAGCGCGGCGTCGCCACCGCGGACACGGGTGATCCCCCGCCCGATAGCTTCTCCAGCTTGTCTTGGACCTGCAGCGGCAAAAGGTCAGTGAGCATCGAACGGTAATGTGGAGAGAGGAGAGAGAGACGAGACGCAACGCACATGCAATGTCAACTTGCGCACGCGCAAGAACCGGCTGGCCGTGAGCTTCGATTGTTGCCTGCACCAAGAACACCATCAGAGGTTGAGCGAACAAAACGAACGACCAAGATGGGACAAAGAGCGGGCGCGCGACGCACGTGTTCAACAACTCCGGCAGCGTCTCCCCGTCCTGTTCCTTGTACGGCAGCAGCACAAAGCTGATCTTCGTGATCTGCGTCGCCGGCACCTTGTTCTGCAGCAGACACTCGAGCAGCCACAGCGGCATCGCCTCCTCCAGCGCACGCGCGTCGTGCCCTGTGCTCGACACCTGCCCGCGGTACAGCGTGAGCCACCCTGCAGGTGCCTCCTCCGAGATCAGGATCGCGGTGTGCGGCGGGATGGGCACGCTCGGTGTCTCGCTCGACGACGGCGGCGTGATGGGGCCAGAGAGCAGGACTTGCGCGGCCGTCTTCGCTGCCGGCTGTGCGGCCGACTCCTAGCAAGTTTTCAGAAGAGAGCAAGGTGAGCCGCCAATCGATGCCGTGAGTACTGGAACACTGGAAACGAGACTCACTCCTGAGCTGGGACCCGCAGGCGCAGCAGCAGCAGCCTCGCCCGACGGCGCCGCCCCCGCGGTCTCGCTCGCCTGCCGCTTCGTGCTCTTCCCAAACGCCTTGATGCGGCCCATCAAGCTGCCCATCGTCGGCGTGCTCGGCGACTGCAACCCCAGCTCCGCACCTCCCCCCGCCGCCCCGGCCGCGTTCTTCCCGCCCCACCCAGAGAAGTCGTCCGGGGTCGGCGTCGGCGCCGTCGAGGTCGACACGGACGGCCTTCTCGCGCGCAGAGAAAAGTAGTCGCTGTTGCCCGAAGCCGAGGCCGGGAACGCAGAAGGCGGCGCAGCCCCGTCCGCGCCCTTCTCCGCCTTCAGCGGCTGCGGAAGGGGAGTCGCATCTGAGTTGCTGGGCGACTGGGGGATCGGCGAGAGTCCCGACTCGCGCACGCCGCCGTGAAGGGGGATCATGGGCGTCATGAGCGGCGACGAGCGCGGGGCGAGCGTGATCGACGGGGAGACGGCTGGGAGCATGTTTGGGGAGAGGATGATGGACGCGCTCCGTGGGCCGGGCAGAGCTGATGACGCGCTGCGGGCCGATACGTCGGAGGACGAGCGACTGCGGACGTTGGGGCTCGGGGTGGTGTTGATGTCGATGTGCGTCGGGGCGGTCCCGCGCTGCAGGCGTTGTTGGGCCGAGTCGTGGGTCCCGTGCGCGTCGCGCGCACGGCGGGCTGCGAGCCGCTGCTCCTCGCGGATGAACCCGTGGAAGAGGTTGCGCAGGACCCACTTGCCGATGTTCACTGTGCATCCCTGCGTGTCAGCAGCGCCGAACCCAACCCCAAGGCGAGGGAGGAACACTCACGGCGCGTCTCCTCGCTGAACTGCCGCTCCGGGCCATACCCCGCCTCGTCCGCATAGATCTCCGCCTCGAAGCACCGCTCGTTCAGGTGCACCGTCAGCACCCCCGTCTTCGTGTCCAGACTCGCCCACGACCCTACCACCGCCTCGCCCTCGATCCGCTCCCGCACCGTCTCCAGCGCCTCCCGCGGGCTCCGGTGCTTCTCGCTCACGTCCCCGTCCGCGCTCCCGCCCGCGACGCTCGTGCTCCGGTCGCTCCCACCAAACGTGCTCGCCGCCGTCACCTCCTCGCTCGTGAACCGCCCGAGACAGGCACCGCGCACGACGTCCCACACCGCCACCTCCCCCGCAGTGTCCACCGTCAGCGCGTGCACCCGGTCGTTCAGCATGACGCATCGCACCAGCCCGTGCTCGCCCTCAATCACCTCGTCGGGCTCCAGGCGCAGGGGCACCGCGTCTGCAGCTACTTCGCGGATTTCGTACGCCGCCCGCGACCGCGGCGTCGGCTGCACCGTGTTCTCCTCGGTCAAACGCGTGCGCGAGTGCACGACGTCGCTCCGCATCGGGCTCCCCGAGATCGGTGCCGATGCGCCAGACGGAGAGAAGCTGGCCTGCATCTGCACCGGCGACCGCACCATCCGCGGCACGCTCAGCACCGACGCGGCCGAGTAAAGCGTGGCGATCTCTGGGTCATGGCCGCGCAGTGAAGGACCAGTCATCCCGAACCCGTTGTCGTTGGGCGACGTGAGACGGACGAGACTCTCGAAGGGAATCCCGTACCACGTCTCCTCGCCCTCCCGGTCGGGGTCGATCTCCAGATCCGTGAGCGCTCCAGCGTTGGCAGAGGTGACAGAGGGTACGAGTGAGGCTCGATGCGAGCGGGAGACAACAGGGCTGCTACTTCTCGAATGATGGTCCTGCGACAGTGAACGATTGGGAGATTTCGCCCGACCAGACAGATCCAACGAGTCACGCTTGCCCGAGCGCGACATGTAGTAGTCCCTCGTAGAGTCTAGCGGTGGCGGCGAAGATACAGGGCTGTCGATAGCACCTTCGGCACTCAGCGCCGCTGCCCTCACCGTTCTCCGCGGGGGAACGCGCCACCGCTTGACGCTTGAGCTTCCCGAAGCCGTCCAGAGGAGATTGTCGTCCATCGCGACGATCTTGTTGATGCCCTCCGAGCCAGACGCCCCTGGCCGGTCCGAGCCCGTGTCTTGGCAGAGCACGATGCACTCGCCCTCCGATACGTCCGCACAGCTCTCAACGTCGACTTTGCAGACCAGGCCAGACCGATCGCCAGAGTAGAACACCTCGAGTGCAGGATGCGACGAGAATAGCGACCAGACAGACTCGGTGTGGTGTGTGAACGTGTGCAGACAGCGTTGTGACGAAAGCGACCAGAGCTTGATCGATGCTGCTCCTAGTGTCAGTAGCGGCTGTGTCTGCTGCAGAAGAGAACATACCGTCCGCGGAGCCTGTGAGTAGCTGCTGACAGTCAGTAGAAGGCAGGGCCTTAGTAACCTTGAAACTCACGTATTTCGCGTCCTCGGATATGAGGATGGCACGGATGTTGTCCGTGTGCCCGACCAGCTTCGCTATTCGCTTTCCTGATCGCGGATCCCACATCCGAATCACCCGCTCAGGAGAGCCCGAGGCGATGACGGACCCGTATGGATCGGTCGTGAGCGCGTAGATCGACGCCTTAGGACCGGCAGCTTCTGGAGGATGTAGGGTCAGCAGCGGCTCAGTCTTACTTGAGGCCGAAGTGAGATCCCAGAGCTTGATCGTACGGTCGAACGAGCCAGATGCGAACCACTGCTGTTCACGGCTACACAACGTGAGGCGGACAGAGACGTGCGAACAGCCTGACTCACCAGTACGCAAGGCAGCGAGCGTAGTCGGTGTGCGTGCCCACCAGTGTCGGTTCATGTAGGGGCGACGATTGGGCGTGTGCATGGGGAGACCACGCCTTGATGGTCCCGTCGGAGGACGCGGATACAACTGGACTGCGTGAGGAACGATGATTGCGAGGTGGAATGTGGATACGTACGAGTTTGATTATAATTACAGAGTATGATATCGTTCACCCAGTCTGGATGCATCTGAACGGCTTGTCGGAAGTGACTTGTCGGAGGGTGTGCCTGTAGGCACTGGTGTCAGGTTTGCGTCTTATGTAGGTTCGTCTGTCGCGCTGGCTCCATCGCTATCACAGCAGAGAGCCTCTGGCGAGCAGTCCAAACCCGACTGAGAGCCGTTGACTGAGAGTCCGGAGCACCGCGAGGCTGCAGATCCACCCCCTGTCGACTCTGTACAGCTGGACTCACAAGTCACCGCGCACGAACTCCGTCTGTCCCCATGTCTGCTTATATATCTTGTGATGGCGCGTTCTGCTACCATGATACAGGCCGTTGCATGGCTTCATCTCCATGGCACTTCCAGGCAACATTCGCGAGACAGTACAAGAGGAGTACCACATACCTTGAGAGCCTGATAGGCATCCATGTCCGTCTGCCACTGCTCCTCGTAGGGTATCGAGTCGTCGTTGGGTATCTTGCGGCGCGCCTTGCCCGTCACCTCGCCCAGTACGTCGCCGTCGCTGCGATATTCGTCGCCCTCCTCGGCCTCCTCCTCAATCACATCGTCCGCCCAGTTCGTCATCACCTCCCATCGCCGCAAGCTTCGTCCGGTGTAGCCGTATCGATGCGTGCGCCGCTTGGTGGGCACGCCCAGGTCCCAGGAGATTACGAGGCCATCACGGCCGCCGCTGTAGAGGATGCCTTCGGGCGAGGCGCGACCGACGAGCTGGGTAGACGTGTCGAGCGCGAGACAGGATACGCCTAGACGATGTCGCGGATGCTGGGTCCATTTCGGTGCGGACGTCGGCGGAGACGGTTGAGCGGGGACGAGCAGGGGCGAGATAGAGCCGTTGCGGGGTGCGCCGTGCGGAGGAAGGTGGAGACGAGGAGGGGGTTCGTTTGGAGGAGGAATAACGTAGGACACTCGGCGACGAGCTGGAGCCATCTGAGGACGTCGTCGCCGTCGTGGTCGCCGTCGAGAACAGCGAGCGCGGGCTGCGCCGCCAAACGTCGGGCCCGCCAGGCACCAGGGCCCGATTCGGCAAAGTCCGAGACTTATGTATATCTGAGCGCCTGAGGCCTCTCTGGTTGAAACTTTGTCGTCCTCGAAGTATGGTCAGTCAAAGTAATCGACCTCGATGTTAACGTTCAATGCTGACAATGTTAGCAATTACCTTTAATATCTATAGACCACTATTGTTGCACCCGCACAGTACTGTATCAGTGGCAACAAAGAGTGTCCACCGGGTACTAGTAGTGGCACAGGTTCGACTTTTTCTCCATACATGCCACTGGTTGCTAACTTCGACTGAACGTTGCAGCCAATGTTCTCACTGAGGAACTAATGAAATGGATATGATTAAGACAAGTCATATTCTCCCGATGGCAGCAAGACATGTACCTGTACTCGTACTAACGAAGCAACATGCCGACGTTCAAGGCAGTCCCAAGAGGTGAACTTGAAGTGAGTGCAACCGACATGACTTGTGCCAAGTACTAAAATATACGGTATAGTAGCTGGTATCACTTGCCAGAGAACCCAAACTTCGAGGGTATGTGGTTTGACATGATTACCGCCTGGCCCTTCAGCGTTCAGGGCTCCACCATCATGATCATGCGCGCGACATACACCCGATCCGGCCGCAGTCGGTCGGAACCCCGCGAGCGTCCCCAACGACTGCTCGGAGCTACTCCATGGACTTTACCTGCAGCATAAGTGGTACTGTCCTCATATTCATGATTGTTTGGGGAACTACTCCGAACTCCTCAGGCTTGACCAACTCCGGTATGTCCAATTTTTGTTCTCGCAGATAAGCACCTGTAAGTTACCTCTCGTTCATACATGAAGAGATTGACGCACTGCGTCATGTAGCTCCCAGACACGTCTGGGTAACGCTGGACGCCAGCCGCATCTGCCGCGTGGACTGCCTCCTTCCGCTGGGATGTCATGCAGCCGTCGACGTTGACGATGGCATGACTCCTCCACGTCGGGTGTAGCTTCATCTATCAGCGGCGAGGCGCCTACGACAAGTGGGACTATAGATCTGCTTCGTCAAAGGTTCAACGCGATCCGAGATGCTCACTGTTGTTACTTGGTTCCAGGATGTGCGCCGTGATAATCTGCATAGGCCCTGTTGAAAGTGCTCCAGCAATGGTGAAGATCATAGCTTAGGACGTGATGACCAAAAGCCTCTTCCGATCCGGAGACGTCTGGCCCTGATTGACAGTTCCATCATTACAGGCTGCGAACTAGGACAGAACTATACCACTGCGAACCGTCATACTGCTATGCAGTACATTCCGTACGCTTATTATTGCTGTATCTTTCCTGATCTGCAACACTCACCCCCGTCACTCGACCGGCATCATGCAACAGCTCCCGCCCCCTACGCCGGACACTATGAATGTGTCGGTACCGGTAATGAGAGCAACTGAGATGCATGACCTCATGGTCAAAGTTGGAGGACAGACTACCTTCATCGCCTCTTACTGGGGTCCACAGCTGACAGCACAACTTATTGAGACGGCTATACTCACTGCATTTTACGGTGGGCTCCATCCGTCCGATATCGAGTTGTGGGTTGCTCATATGGCTTCAGGTCTGTACACTATGCTCGCATTACTCGCAACCTACCTCCTCTGGTATGTAGTGATTCGTACTCAGCTCCTATTACACTCACACCTATCCAGCCGGAAGAAGGTGAAATCTGCAAGTGTTATGGCCATGCTTCTCATCATTATCGCAATCTACGCCTCTACCACTGTCTATTGGAGCACCGTCATCCACGAGACTTTCCGCGAGCTTTTAGCTCTCAGCGACGTTGCAGTATTAGCGAACTCAGAAGTTCAACAAGTCTCGATACTCTTCAACCACTACATTCTGGGAATTCAATATGATGGACCGACGTTCTCCAATATTGAGAATCACTCCTATCCTAACGCGCTCGCGTGGTGGACTCGTCCGATACAGCAATGTGCAGGAACGGCCACTCTAACGGTCAATGTGAGTATTCACAGTTGTGGTATTCTCCTTATCACATCTGAACTATCTTAAGGTCATTCTGGGAGACGCTGTCGTATGGTGGAGAGCCTTGATCCTCTGGAAGGAGAACCGAGTCGTGCAGGCTGGCTGCACTATTCTCTTGTCATCTACCCTTGGTATGTGCTCGAACTTGCGTTCATGATTCTGTTGGATGTTGCTCAACGGCTCTATCAGTTGCCGGAACGATTGTCACGGTCCATGGTTGCCGCAGCTCATCCAACAAGCTTTTTTTTTTTTTTTTTTTTTTGGTTTCCTTGTTTTACGCCCTGGAGGGCCTCGCCCTATGGTAGGCGTAACTGTACACGGTAACTAGCGTATGCAACGGTGCGGAGGGGAGTCACTGGACAGGGATAGAGGGGAAGGGATTAGGTCGAGGCTGACGACCATCGCCAATAGTGAGTCACCGTAAGGTGGGTGTAGTAGTGTAGGTAGTGGTACTGTAAATAGATATGATGTGAGGAGAAGGGAGAGATGACGGAGGCGGGCTCCCCATTGCGCACAGTCCCCGCCGCCCTTGACCGTTAAGGATCGGTAGGGACACGGGTTATAAACCTCCCGCCCTTTCTGAGGGCGGTTGCACCCCCGGGCGTGGGCCTCTTGCGGCGGGAGGGTACGTGCGGCAATTGCCTCGACGCACGTCGGAACTCCCCCGCTCCCAGGGCGTGAGGGCTGTGCGCAATGTAGCCATATCTACTAGCGGCGAAAGCTCTGCGTCGTCGAGTCGTGCATGCTGCAGCAGAAGATGTGCTAGAGAAGAGGAGAGAAAGAGAAAAGTCAGCGCGCAGTCACTGTCCTGGCGGGTAGCAGGGCTCAGTCGTCATCAATGTTATCCTTAAGTTCTGCCAGTTCGCCGAAGGATGCGCGGAGGCGGCCCGTTGCATTGATGTAGTTGAAGAGTGGGCGCATGGCCTTCTGCGTGGCGAGGAGGACCGAGAGGGTGCGTCCGGCACGGCCTAGCGGGGCCAGGTGGACTGCGCGGTGGAGGGAGTAGGCGGGGCAGTCGAGAAGGAAATGCGAGACGGACTCCTGGGCTTCTTCGCAGGCGGGGCAAGTGGCTGTGAGAACCTTGCCTATCCGCTCAAGGTGCCGGTAGAGGGGGACGTGTCCTGTGCGCAGCTGGAAGAGGAGGTTAGCATGGCGACGGGGCAGCGAAGAGACTAGCCGTGTGTAGGCCTTCGACGGCAGGTGGCGGTCGACCTCCGCCATACGTCGTCCGCGTCGCGACTCCTGCCAGTCATGCTTTGCCTTCTCCTGCAGCGCGTGCTTGAAGTTTTGGCGCGCACGCGAGGCACTGAGCGGGAGGGTCTTGCGCAGGCTCTTCGGTAGAGCACGGGGCGCGCTGGATCGCCCGCCGGCCGCTTCTTTTGCCGCTGTGTCCGCCCGCTCGTTGCCCTCGACTCCCTCATGACCAGGGACCCATCGGAGGGTGAGCCGTATCCCAGGGTGGGCCTCGCGGAGCTTCTGCACGGAGTCATGGAAGATGTCAGTGAGGTATCGTCCCGGAGCAGCGGTACGTAGCGTGGAGGCTTGTATAGTCGCCGTGTTATCCAGAGCGATTGACGCTCGCTTGATCGGCCGCCGTTCGGAGAGGAGGAGCTGTAGGGCGAGGATCGTCCCCACGATCTCCGCCTCGTATACTGTGTGCCTCTACGAAGGGCCCAGGTGGTAGTGGAGAGTGCGCGGGCGGTGCGCGCCCGGTGCGTAGAGCACGGCTGCTGCGCCCACCCCACCGTCAATGTCCGAGCCGTCAGAGTAGACCCGGTACGCGCCGTCGCGCGCCCAGCGCGCGTCGTCCTCTACCGCCTTCTCGCGATCCCGGATGATTCGTACGCGGTGCTTGGGGCGCCAGCGGGGGTGCAAACGGGTTGGGGAGATGCGCTCTGTGTGCAAGTAGTCGAGGTGGGGTCGGTACGCGTCTAGGAGCTCGTGGAGGGCGGGCCGGTGTCTGCGCACAAAGCGACGGCCGGCACGACGAACGTGTGGCGAGAGGGGATGGTCGTGAGGCAGTGAGCAGAGTCGGACCGCTGCCCGGTGGCATACCTGGTCGACGAGGAGAGGGAAAGGGAGAAGGTCAGCGTGGGCCGCCATGGAGTCCGAGGCGGTGGAGCGGAGGCCGCCCGACATCACCAGGAGGGCCTGTCGGTGGATCCGCCCCAGTCGATTGACGTGTCCGACGGAGCCGTGTCGCTTCTTCTTACCAGGGATCTTGCGCACCGGTGTGAGGAAAGTGTCCGCCCCATAGAGCATGCTGGGTACGACCACCGTGAGGTACAGGCGCCTCACGACCGCAAGTGAGAGGCCGTTTCGCATGTGAGCGAGTCGGCGCAGGAGAGAGACCCACTTGCTGCCTTTGGCCTGGGCAAGGGCAACGTGCTGGTGAAAACGCAGATTGTGGTCGAGGAGAACGCCCAGGAACCGGTGGTGGTCGGTTGGCGGGATGCGCGTGCCATCCGAAAGCTGAAGCGTGGGGCCGAGATCCTTCAAGCGCGACTTGCAGTTGAGGAGCGCAAATTTGTCCAGGGAGAACGATGAGTTGTGCGATCGAGACCACTCCAGACCGCCACCGTCGCGCTCGAGGAAGAGTCGGATCTTCTCGTGGCAAGCCGCGAAGCTACCACCCGTGACCACAAGCGCGACATCGTCCATAGATCCTACCGCCGTCTCTCCGTTCTTCAGTTGTGCGCTGTCAATGAGGTCGGAGTTGTAGAATGCGTAGAGAATCACCGATAGGGGACAGCCCTGGTCGATACCGCTCCGGATGTCGAAAAGGTCGGACGTGTAGTCGTCGAAGATAAGCCGGGTTTTCCGCCCCGCTAGCTTCTCCCTGAGCCAGTCGACGTACTCAGAGGGGACGCCGCGCATCCGGAGGTTGTGGAAGAGTCGGTCCGGCGACGCTGCAGGGAAGGCCGACTTGATGTCCAGAAAGACGACCGAGGCTGCCTTGCCTTGCCGCCAAGCGTCCTTGACTGTCTTCGTGACAAGGTGTATAGAGTCGGTGGTAGTGCGTCCAGCACGACCACCGAACTGATAGCTAGCTAGAAGCGAACGCTTTTCAGCCTCGTACACGAGCACGTCAGCCACGCACTGGGATAGGATCTTTGACATGCAGTTCAGCAGAGCGATTGGTCGCCAGGCTTTGGCAACGGTGTAGTCCGTCTTTCCAGGCTTCTTCAGAACGACCGTGTCGGAGATCTTCCACCGCTCCGGGTAGTAGCTGAGCGCGAAGGTCGCCCGGAAAAGTGAGCCAAGCGTCGGTACCAGGAGGTCCGCGCAGTGCTTGTAGACCTCGTTGGGGATAGCGTCCGGGCCCGGGGCTTTGAAGGTGCGCAAGGCCTTGATCGCGCCTCGCACTTGATCGTCGGTGATCGGCTTGAACCGGAACTTCGGCTGCGGGTAGGGAGCCTGAGGGATGGGCTGGGTGCTGGGCGGAAGGAAGAACGTCTTGTAGAACTCTTCTCCTTTGTCGGCGTTAGAGGTGAGAACCCCAGGGCGGCCGTCGTCAGTGACCACCTTGATGGGAGGTATTCGTGCGCTGCAGGCGTCCGTCGGGCCCGTCTTGAGAAATCGGTTGGCGTTCCACACCGTCTTCATGTCGACCGAGTCGATCCACGCCTTCCAGTGGTCGTTTTTGGCTGCAGTGATGTGGTCAGCGTAACGGTTGCGGTAGCGTCTGTACTCAGCATGTATTGGGTGCCGGGGGTCAGCCCTGTGCCGAAAGGAGAGACGTCCTAGACGCTCCTTCTCCTTCCGCATCTTCGTGAGCTCCGTCGACCACCACCGCTTTGCGAACGGGGTGTCTGGCGCGATCGGAACCTGCTCCTCGATGGTGGCTTGCAGGTCGTCCATGAGCTGAGAGAGAACCTCGTCGAAAGTCGCTTGCGTGGCGATGTGGCCGGCAGGGGGACGCTGGTCCCGACGTCCCCTCAAGGCCTCGTTGAAAGCCTCCCAGTCAACCTTCCGGAAGTCACGTCGGAGCCGTGGAGGAGCTACTGCCGTGGGCAGCTCGAAGACTGTAAGGATGGGGAAGTGGTCAGTACGGGTAGGACGGAGTTCAGGGGCTACCGAGCAAGAGCGGAGGGACTCCAGGAGAACCTCCGTGCAGAAGACATTGTCCGGCCGGGTGAGGTTCTTCGTTCGGGTCGCTTCGAGCGTGGGGATCGCGGGGGGTAACGCCATTTCCAGGCCGAGATCTGCAAGAGTGTTGATCAGCACTTCTGCGCGGCGGGTGTTCTGAGCAGTGAAGAGATGAGTGTTTGTGGGGTCATCCCAGGCAGGGTGGTGTCGATTGAAGTCGCCCAGCCAGACGAGCTCATGACCGGGCTCGCCCAGCGGAAGGCGACGGATTGCACGCGCCGCCGCCCGAATTGCCGTGTCAGAGTCGCCGTCGATGTAGAGGTTGAAGAGGTGGACCGTGGTTGCCTCGGACTTGATGGTGACGGCGGTGACGTCGGGGTGTGGAACCGTGATGGGCGACCAAGCGTTGGTGGAGAGTTTTTTGTTAATGAAGAGAACTGAGCGCAGCCGCCCAGCGGTGTCAGGGTCTCGTACAGACGGGTACACAGCCCGCCAGTGCGCGTTGCCCCGTGTAAGCGAGAGGTGGTCGAGGGCGGGTTCTTGCAGGGCGAGAATGTCGAAATCAGATGGCGCGGCCTTCGAGAGCAGATCCTGTTGGCCTATCGCCGATTTGTTGATGTTCTGCTGCCAGATGCGGAGTAGTGGAGAGGTGTCGTCCGTCATTGGGTGTTGCGGGGGGTGGGGCGGGTCGCGTTGTCGATGAAGGCTCCGGCTCCGAGTCTGGTCTGCTGCAAGCCCTGGTCTGCTGCGTCGAAACGGTGCTGGATCTGGGACCAGACCGTGGGTGGAGGAGGCGCACGAGCGAGCTCCTCCTCCTCCGGTACCCAGGTCTCGGGATTGTTGGTGACGAAAAACCTGAAACCGCTGTCAGCCTTCCGCGCAGCAAGTGCTCGCACCTTCGCAAGCCGTTCCGAGCAGGCGAGATCCCACGTCGCGTGGCCCACTTGGCCGCAGTTCGCGCACTTGAAGGCCGAGGGGTCGTTGACGGTGCATTGTGTCGTGGGATGCGCGCCTGCACACCGCGCACAGACGTCGTGGGATGCCGGGCAGTCCTTCGCGAAGTGGCCGTCAAGTCGTTGACAGCGCATGCAGCGCTTTGGTTCCTCTATCTCTCTGCGAACCAGCACCCGCCGTCCTGCGAGCGTGAGGCCCCGAAGGGCACGGTTTGCCTGCTCCACCCCTGTCACCGTCAGCATAAGATAGGCAAAGCGCTGTCCCAAGCGCCTCCTCTCCACAGGCTTGATCCAGTCAGCGCGCGCGATCGCCTCGCTCTTCAGTCCATGCGCTTCTTCAACTGCGCGGAGAGTCGCCGAGTCCTGGGGGTCGAAGTCGATGGGTACTCGCTCCGCCACCAGCTTGTAAGTGCGTTCAACTACCCGGGCCTCCATCCCCATCTTGCGGGCGAAGGCCGTGGCGACGTGTTGTCGCAGAAGCCACTTTGCCGCGCTGGTGCACGACAGCGTGAAGACGACGTCTCCATGTCGCTGGATCTTCGCTGATTCGATGGTGGTGTCCTTCGGCGGGGTGAGTCCGTCGCGCTCGAGCATGTCGAGGGTGCGGCGCGCTTTCTCCAGTGCCTCGCGGTCGGTGAGTAGCCTTCCTTGGTCGTCCTTGAGCGCGACTCCTCGGACCAGCACTTGACGCTGCAGGAGGTCCGCCAGGTCGACAGCGCGACGTGTTCTCGCTGGGGCAGATTCCAAGGTAAGCGTAGGGAAGGGCGCGGCGGACGTACCCAGAGCCTCGCCCGCGCGAGTCCGTGCCTGCTGGAGCTCCTCCCTCGCGCAGTCCAGCGCCGCCCTTGCCTGATCCATCCGCTCGCACGACCGCTCGACCCTCGCCGCACACTTCTCAATCCCCATGAGCGCCTTGCCGACGCTTGCCGCAATCCCACCGACCTCCTCTTCCAGCTTCGTCGTGTGATCGTCCAGCCGCATCGTAATCTGAGTTTCCGCCCGCTCCGCAACCCCCGCCGCCAGAGCCGAGAGGGTCTTGTCCTCCATCACCGCCTTCGCCAGGTGCGCGAAGGAGATCAGCCCCTTCCTTGCCAGCTCTGCCGCAGGCGCAGCGGCGGCGAAGTGCAGAAGCCCGGTGACTAGCGCCTCCTCTGTCACGGCTTCATTTCCCTCGGGAATGAGCTGCCTCGATTGAAGGAATTTGATGGCTGCCTCGAGATCACCGACGTGCTTCTCCGCCTCCGCGAAGAGCTGATGCTGCGTAGTTGCGGGCCTGGTGGGCTTCTTTTTCGCAGCCTGAGTCGGGGCGGGCGATGCGCTGGCAGCTTTGGCGCCCGTCGCCCGAGCCCGGCTTGTCGCCGCGTCCGGTGTCGCGTTCGGTTTCCCACTCTGTGGTGGGGCCATGTCGTCTAGCAGGAACCCTTTCTCAATGCGCAAGTCGCCTAGGTGCACCAGAATCGCCTGTAGGCCACACCCTTCGAGCCTCCCCTTAAAGGCTGAAGCGTGGGAAAAAAGGAGATGGTGGTGGTAGCGCGCCAAGAGGGGTCCATCCAACAAGCTTCTCGAGCTCATTGCACCGAATGTTGGCAACGTTCAACTCACGCCGGGATCGCTGTACACTGGCGATGTATGGGGACTTGCAGCGTCAGTACTATCTTTGGTCACGAATACAGCTGCTACCACCCTGATTGCATACAAGGCATGGTACGCCCTCCGTGTCTTACAGTCAGACAGATCCGCATACCTATACGCTCGCGCAGGTCACACCGACAGCTAGTCCGTTCTCATCTTCGGGTTGGTAATAAACGTACCCGAGTTGAGAAGGTATTGGCCCTACTGGTCGAGTCGGGGATTTGCTATTGCATACTATGGGTATGTGTACGGTTACATTGGCAGGGTCACGCAGTGGCTTATCCAGCACCGACAGATTTTTGTGGTTGCCTACCAGTCGTACTCAAACACACCAGATGATTTCGGTAATCTGATAGTAGCATCGAACTTCGCCTTTGGATTCCACTACGTGGTCGAAGGCTGTTTGATCTCTCTCATCGTATGTCATGGTCGCATCCTTGCCTAAACCCTATTTATACTGATCCCCGAGCTATCAGGGTATATATCCAACACTCGTGATCATTCTAGTTGCTCTGGACAAGTCTCAGTCCGATACCGACCTCACGCGCATCGTCAATCTCGGTCAAACAAACCCTACACCTCCATCATCGACGACACTTGAACTTCCATACCAAGCTCACCCCGAGCTAAGCATGTGCTCGATCAGTCATGACAATGCATCGACATCTCTCTAGAAGACTGCGCGTCCGCGTAATCTCTGCTATCCTACCGGACTAACGATTGAGCTGGAACACCCCAAGAGATCGGGCAAGAGCAATCCCGGAACGTCCAGCACGCAGTCTACATGCATCTTACAGCAAGCTCGGTCTCTGTAATCGGTACACATCACCCCCGTGAACACCGGTCCTAGCGAGGGCCACCTGTAGCTATCCCGGATATATGAAGGGGCGACACGGATGGAGATCAAGACAAGGGAGTCTGTCCTGGTACATTTAGAATCTAGCCTCCAGTAGCACGGGCACCTTCGGTCGCCCCGCAACGAAGTAGTCCTTGTACCCCGTCTCAAACTCCGCCGCATCCCAGCCCTCCCGCAGCTTGAAGTCGAACTTCTGCACGAACGCGCACACGACCATCCGCATCTCCATCATCGCGAGGTATTTACCCGCGCAGTTCATCGGTCCGTACGAGAACGGGATGAAGGCCACCTCATTATGCACGAACTCGAAGTCGAGTACGGATCCGCTTTGAGCAGAAGCAGCCGATTTGAGGGGAGACGACGCTGCGCTGGGCTCGCGCACGGAGGGAGAAGATGCAGGGAGCTTGCGGAGGGCGTCTTCGAGCGCGAGGTGACCTGATGCAACGAGCCATCGTTCGGGCCAGAACAAATCGGGCAGGCTGAAGTTCCGAGCATCGTGGTGAAGACAGTAGACGTTGATCCAGACGGAGGTTCCGGGCGGGAGAACGCTGCATCGTCGAACCTAACCGTGAGCATCCATATGATGTGGAGCAATCGCCCGGTGCACGTACGTCGAGCCAATAATGATCGCATCGCCATGATGCGGAACCCGTCGGAGGCCACCTTTGGGTACAGGAGGATACATGCGTAAGGTCTCGTTTCTGAGTGGGCCAAAGATGAATCAGACTTAGGACCACCTGACACTGACACTGGCAGCTTCCATCGAGGTACTCACATGACGGCGTTGAGATAATGCATATCGCGGTAGTCTCCAGACAGCGGATTATCGCCGTTCGGGAAGAAACGGTCGACTTCCGTTTGGATGCTAGCGTGCACCTCGGGATGTCGTCCCAAGAGGAAGAACAGGCTCGTGAGCGCACTGGATGATGTGTCTGCGCCGGCAACAATTGCCAGGAAGCTGTCGTCCAGTAGTTGTTGCTCCCGCGGCGGATCCTTCTGGGGAAGATCGTCGTTGTTCTACTGCTTCGTGAGAAGGGAGAGTAAGGAAAATCCACTATCTTACATACCAGGTAGTGGAATAAATCTGGACTTGCCGAGCCATGCCGGAGTCGCTGCGATGCGAATTCGCGTGCGAAGGAAAAGAGAGTATCTAGAGACCCTGCAGCTCCAGGTATCTTGCCGACATAGACACCGAGCCAGGGCAGGTGCGCGAACAAGTGAGAGAGCCTTTGGAGAACAACGTTAGCTAGAGCTACCAAGAGTTCAAAGCCGACGCACACAAGTCCTTCCTCAACGATGGACCAAACATGGTTTGTGTCACCTTCTTTGAGAAGCTCGGATCCACCCCCGTATCTATTGAGAGTGCAAAGTCAGCAATAGGATGCCAGTCCGAAAGTTGTGACCGCTAGATAACCCACGTCATGTCGCACATGAAGTCATAACTGTATTGCACAGGTAGTCAACAACCGGAAATAAACATAGAAGCTGATGCACGTACGAGAAATAGTTAATCCACTTATCGAGCGATATCTCTCCAACTTGCTGCCCCAAGCGCTCGATGAACAGTCTTGCACGAGCCGCTATGAGTCCTTCGTATTCCCTCACAGCGGCGGTGCTCAATCCGCGATTCCAAGCTCTTCGGCGACGGAGATGCTCGTCAACTCCAATCAACAGCCCGTCTATGTCGTCACGTCCTCTTCCAAGAGTTCCCCCCATATATGCTGACAGATGACAGTCATGTCCGACATAGTCCGGATACATCGATACGAAGAAACTCACCTGTGCTCTTAGGAAGTCCCGTCGAGCCGAGCACTGGACCAATTGCGTCGACATCGTTGATGGACAACTCATTTGGGCCTGGACGAATGACTTCAGGTATGGACGTCTCATGCGTATCACGATGGAAACACGTACCGATCCGCACGACGTCTCCGTATCGCGCGTGCAAGTCCTTCAGACGATAGTGCGAATATCCCCGCGTTGCCTCCAATCCAAACACAAGCTTGGATATTCTGTATTGTACCGGTCCCGGATAGTGCGCCAAGGGGTGTAGAGGCGAGAGCCGGTATGCCATCGCTGACATCAAGACTGTCCCCGCGTGTGCAAAGAGGCAGAGGAGGAGCTCCTGGAACGAGAATGATGACGATCTGGATGATGTCGAGAGGTAGGCAAAACATGGTGATAGAACCAGAAGGGCGAAGTGCGCAGTGACGGAAAACGTTTCGTACTTCCGGAGCACTTGGTGGGATATCTAAGGAAATTGTCAAAACGAACCAAAGCGAGTGCCTGTGTGATCTCACGCACCACACCGAGTATAACCATTGTCCCCATCACCCGAGGCTCCAGTATTCCGCCCACTGCTACCGGGAGACGGTTGTGTAGGACGATATCGGGCATGGAGAGAGCGGGAGCGAGAGCGGGTGGAAAGCGGACATATCGATGTTGTCGGTTCCAACATATATGTCTAATCTAAAACGGTCGCACGAAGGTTGAGCTGTCAAACATGATGATCTAATGACCGCCTCGTGCGGGGTTAGATTGGAATACTCTTCAAGGGAAGAACAATAGAAGAGTACAGTGCTCACGGTGTCAATTGTGGACACTGTGACTGCACTTGAGTCGTTGGGTCGTCACCGATGTGAAACGCATGGTGGAACCGGAGAAGGGGTACAAGCGCCTGCCAGCTAGAACATCTTCCCTGACGTCACGAAATTCAGGGGGGTGAGTCTACACGTCCAAGCTAGACTGACGATTTGGGATATCAAGTACATCTCTAACATCCTCATGACTCACAACTCTCTCCTCGTCACATCCACGACCCGGCTGGATGTGGAACGTGAAGTGAGCGTCACAGTATGACTTCCCGAGGGCGACGAGGAGAATGACAACCGTTGGATAGATTCCCTGTCGGCGGATGAGCAGATGTGTCATCTCAGATAGACGCATACAGTGACGAACGATGAATGAAATGAGGCATGCTTCAATCACATAGTGGAAGCCATATGTGAAGTACGGGATACCGCCGTGCCCCTCATCAGAAGCGCACTGGTATACTACGACCACAACCTATAGACAGCGTGCGATTAGCTATTGTCACCCTGTAATGCGTGACACGTACCCAGAGGATGCAGTATGTTAGTCCAGACTCTGCCAGGAGCGCCAGCACGCTCTCTACTCGAAGGCCCATGGAGCCGTTCCGGAGATGATCTCGCACCGACCGTCGATGCCTCCTATGCGAGCGTATTAGCACTCCTAACAACCATAGCGTCCAGTTACTCACCACATCTTTAGAGCTATAAGCGAAGTCGCAGTTACGTTGGTAGCCAGAGACAATGACGATGCCGCGAGACCCCAGCTATCTCCTACGTAGATTGAGCCGGCGTTCGTGGAAGTGTCGTTCCCCGTGGGGTCAATGTACATGATCTCGCCGGAATGACCGAAAGAATTCTGACAGCCGTGTACAGTAACGACTGTCCCTGCCACTGATTCTCGGGTCAGTCATAATGCCCAAGCAGAGATGCACAGACGTACCAGATGTTGACGTGATCAGCAGAGCGTAGAGTATTGTGACGCATCTGCTGTCTCTCCAGACCGCCCATGCTCTCCACCAGACAATGATATCGCCAAGCACGACCTAACGACCAGCAGCCGGAGATTCAGTTCAAGTGCGAGGTAGCAACGTGGTGTCACTCACATTGACCGTGAGCGTAATCGTCCCAACGCACTGCTGCAGTGGACGATCCAAGCCAATGTCCAATTGAGATGCAAGCAAGGAGTAATCCATGCTCGGATACTCGACGGAGACTTCTCGAGACGGTGATAGGGCCTCCTCCGTTGTCGCCTGAAGCCAGTTTTGACTGAGCGCTCCCAGCTTTGCACTCCGCGCGAGGTTCGCAAGTTGCCAGAACAACTCGTAGATGATCGTAGTCCAGTACACAGAGCTGGACAGGTAGATCGCAAGGATCGCGGTGAGCATCACGGCGTTCGTTCTGTTTCTCAGACCCTTGCGACTGTAAGAGCATCGCAGATGTGAGCGACGGGCGCCGTATACCCACGAGTCATGATTAATTACGTACGCAAGAAGACATCCAGCGAGACCGGCGAGTATCGTGTAAATTCCTATGCACCGGACCCAGTCAACACGCGGTCACGGAGATGCATCCTGAACTACTTCATACGCACCAAAGAACGCGCTTGAGAGAATGATCTCCACTGCCTGCGCCCTGACTTGCGGTGTCCATAGGTTGACGACCTCTGAGAGCCGATTCCTGGCTTCGGTGGAGTAGAATAGAATCTCATCTGCGCGGCGAGATAACAGCGATGTCGGGCCTTCCATGCCTTCACGTCGCTCAGGGTGTCGAGAATGCGTCAAGAGCGGGGTACATGACGACCTAGTCAGCAGAAGAATGTTATAAGGTGCTCTGCCTGTTCTCGCCCCGTCCTGTACGGTGTCTTGGCATAGTAGGGCTCTACGTGTTAATCCACCAACTGACCTGAAAGAAGAAGAATAAAGGCGCGGTGTGTGTTAATCCACCCAACTGACCTGAAAGAAGAAGAATAAAGGCATACCATCCTTGGCTGAACGGCCAAGGGAGCTTGGGATATGCGGTTCGCATAGCTGTAAAAACCACGGGCTTGTTCACCACATAAATTGCCAAGCCAGCGCCTTGCAAATTGGGTGTTATAGTGACGGGAGCATTTTGGGAGGTGTTCTTTGCCCGTGTGTCGCGTGTGGGCTGTAGGCTGTGCCATTCATGACTCTCGATGCACGCTACTGTACCTTGGCATTACAAACCTCGGACACGGAGCCGGGGACTTGAGTGTACACGCGGTGGTCGTCCGTGTACACGAAGTCAAGCCATCTGTCAAAGTCTCGTAACGATCATTGATATGTCACGTATATGGAGCGAAGCGCACAGACCACAGTGGTGCAATGACTCGGCGTCTCCGGTGGAATTCCCTTGGCTCGCCGATGGTAACCCCACAGACTGAGGCACACGTCTAGTACGCTCCGACTCTGGTCTTTGCGCTTTGAATCGAATACAACGCCCTTGTTCTGGATGCGTCCTTGAAGCACTGTCATGGTCTGTAACGGTCTTTCTCAAGTCTACACCATGCACACACAGTGAGATGAGTCAGATCGGAATCTATGCGGTGAGACTTACGAGAGCGAGCACTGCCAGCAGGGCAGATTCAAGGGAGGTTTTGCGACACCTCCGCATCAGTGAGCGATGGACGAGCGTCATACTCCATTGTACTCATGGAGAACATGCAACTAAGCGTTTAATTCAGGAGAGCCCACACCGCTGGGTTCCCGGCTGGCAGAGAGTGGTGGTAGAGAACGAGTAGTTCGGCGGGCCACCTGTGACCTCTGCTGTGTGACACACGCGTGACGTCACGCGTCTGATGGGGCAATAACTGAGGCGTCACGGTCTTTTCGGAGCGAAAGTCCGTACAAGTCGGTGGATCCTTGCAAGTATCGACCCGTATCATTCAGCAAGTGTACAGTGTACTCTGTCGAATGATGGAAGGATATTTACGGTGTTCTTACCATTACCTCGTCATGAGCCTTCCGCAAGATGAGCATGCTGCAGATGGGTTAGAGGCGGCGGACTGACTCGTTCGAATTGCAGTAACCCCGAACAGGGAGTTCCCAGCTGGTGTCAATGAGCAATAGAGCGGTCAGCGCGGGAAGTAGACGTGAGAAGGGAGATACTCACCCACATGGCACGGTAAAGTCTGATCGAGGCCAACATCGCGCGACCCGGGAGTCGGGAGCGAGGAGGCCGCATGGTGCGGCTGCGCTAGACCGGAGTTGCTGAGGATCGCGGGCCCCTCCGAGGGGTGGCATCGTATCGTACCGCCGTCGGCGAACCGGTCGACAAGATCGCGAGTCTGATCTGCTCGTCCAAGCATGAGTCCGACTTATGGATTAATTCAGATAGGAATTCGTACCTTAGACCGGCCTTCCCTGCCAGCGGTTGCACGGTGTCTTGAGAGTGACCAAACTCGTCTCGTTTGAACCGAAGTCGCCACCGCAGATAAACTGGCCGGTTGCCCAGACCAGCAGTCAAAGCGAAGAAGCGGTGACTGTGAGAGCACGACAGAAGTCGTCGCGGTGCATGGCCGAGAGAACGTGTCGGAGAGTCTTGTGCGCTAAGTACTACTAGGAGAGTGGCCGTGTGGCGACCGATGCGAGTGTGCCGGAGAGCTAGGTACTAGATGTTGGAGTGATATCGTAGAGTTTGCGCCGAACAAGAAAGACAATTAACTCACACTCAGATCGTTGAGAAGCAGGACACTGTCAGCAGTAAGAGACGGACAGGTTCAACACGGCATTTCCCGAGGGGGTGCTATCGGGGCGCCCATGATCTAGATAGATCAAGTTCGCTTGGCGCTCCGTGGTTCCAGATTCAACCATCCCGCGACCTCCCGCGACCTCCCGCGACCTCACAACCAACTGTCCTTTTTGCACCCAATTTGCACCAATACGACATTGCTTGATTGCTCTTCACGCGAACCTGATCCACTTTGAGCGTAAGGTGCGATTCATCAGTCATGGGTACTCTCAGTGCTCTCGGCTAGCCACTGGAACTACTCTTCAGGCCCTAGAAAGGGGGTTGTAATGTATGAAGAGGCCTGCAACTGGAGGGTCTCCGATAGCGTTGAAGGAAGACTATGAGTTGCATCATCCCCGCTTCAACCGATCAAAAGTTAGTCAGCCAGTTCTGACAAGGGATAGAATTACCCGCCTCTCGTACTCTTGTTTCCCGGATGCGTTGTCTGGTTAGCGGCAGTATAATATTATTTACTGACTATGATTATGTTCAGGCTATCTTGGACACGTACAAGTCTGGACTGTGGCGCAGCGCCAGCACGTCTCACCAGATCTGGGGTACCTTTCCCAGTGCAAGATCCGAACCGAGCGGCCTCTCGCTTTCAACCTCCGCCTCTCCGGTTTACAGTGCAACCCCAAAGTCCGGCTTCTCGTTGACTAAGACCAAGCTGTACGTCTGCTCTGCTGGCTCACCCGCTGTCCCTCACTGTTTTAATCCGCTCCAGAGGAGGCTCGTGCAACGCCGTTACGGTATGGACGATCATGCAATGGTATGTGTTGTCGAATTGAATAGTCACATCATGGCACCCTGACGACATGCTAGAACTTTGTACTGAACGACACTGAAGGATAGACTAACTGACAGATTGTCCCCGCTGTAATCCTTCCGAGCAACGGCTCCAAGGAGGGTAGCACGCGCGAGCGTCGGGCAGAGCTTCCGGCTCCGTGCACATCCTCAGGACCTCTCTTTCTCGATCCCCGCCACATTTCCATACCAAGTCAGCAGAAGACGGTGACTTCCGATCCAATCTTCCGTACGCATTCTGTATATTCCTTCCGCCCGCTAGCAGCGTACACTGTAACAGGTATGTATCCTAGCCTTCGAACCTGGTTTCTTTGTCTAACAGATTGTCCACCCAGGGTACGAAGGGAGGGCACGAGATCTATCTCTCATATGTTCCGCTTAGGGACGACTCCAGGTTTGCTCCCATCTCGGGCTCCGGAGGGCCATCGAGCGGAAGGAACAACACTGGCAGCGATCTCTCTCCTCCACGACATCGACGTCACAAGCTGAGTCCAAAGATATCCCACAGCCCTCGTGGTGTTCGTCGACTGCAAGCGACATGTGCGAGAAGAGCCTGCCAGACTCGAGGCTGCAATCGAGCTGCGGGGTACGAAATAGTGCGCCCCTTGTTTGTCAGCTGTGAACAGTCCCAATCGACAACCACGATGAAGGCATGTCGAACGAGGCGGTGAGACCTCTTGCCTCAGGCTATTTCTACGATGGGTCAGTTCATCTCAATGTACAACTCACTCCCTCTCACTGCATACCCCCAGTAGCCGTCATGCTCACCACTCTCTCCACTGTCATGGCCCTTTCCTCCCCATATACCGCAGTTCTGTCTGTCGTCTTAGCTTTGGTGAGTAACCGCGTCTTATAAGAGCGTCTTGTGTCCTCTGCTCACTAGGGTCTTCAGCTTGTGCACCAGGCGTTCCGTCTCTACGAATCGTACAATATCCTACTCCACTTCGGTCTCCTCATCATTCCCCCTTCCCTAATCGCTCTTTCGACCACTACGCCGACGTCCCCTCACGCCATACTCGGCTCACTCGCACTTTCCTTCACGACACACCTGTCTACACTTGCCCTCTCCATAATTCTCTATCGCGTCTCCTCTCTCCATCCTCTCTCCCGTTTTCCAGGTCCCCTCGGCTGCAAGGTCTCAAAGCTGTGGATGGCAGTGATCTCACGGTCTGGCTACCAGCATCGCTACTATAAGGCACTGCACGAGCGGTATGGGAACATCGTCCGAATCGGTGCGTGGCTCTGCATCATCCTCATATCATGACTAAACCTTTTACCCTGCCCCTTCATGTCCACTTCATCTCCGGCCTCGCCACGCACATCCCGCCCCCTGCCTCCGCTTATTGCACGGACGATCACGCACCCCACCCACAGGCCCCAACGAACTTTCCATACGCGACCCGTCAGCTGTCCTGCCTCTACTCGGCCCGCACGGCGTCCCGAAGGGCCCTCGTGTGTTCTTCATTAATTGTGGTTACCCTTCCATTGCTTACTGGCTCGCGGCTCCGCGCAGATGGGATAGGACGCATGCTGAGCACGACCAACATCCCCATGCTCGCCATAGAAGACACCTGCACCCACCTACTGCGTCGCCGTGCCTGGAACCGCGCGTTCAGCACGAGCGCCGTCGCCGAGTATGCGGAGCTTGTGGCGGTACGCGCGAAGCAGCTCGCGCAGCGCCTCGAGGAGCACAGAGGCCAAGATATCAGGCTCGACAAATGGATGGACTACTTCTCGTGAGTTCTTCCGCGTTTTCAACCCGTGCACTGGTCATAATGAGAGCGTGGCAGGTACGATGCCATGTGCGACATGACGTGGGTGATACACGCTTGACTTTCAGGGCGATGCTCATGTCGAATTTTTTAGCTTCGGAGGCGGTTCAGAGCTGCTGCGCGACGGCGACGCACACAACGTGTGGTCAGTCCTTAGCGAAGGCATGACGTACGTTTGTCTCCCTTTCCTTGTAGGTTAATTTGTTCATGCATGACTCTGGACGGCAGCGCTATGACATTCTTCGGTCATATGCCCTGGTTAGGCGTGTACTTCGGGCACATCCCTGCGGCCACGCAGCCGATCAAATCCCTCTTGGACCGCTGCGAAGAACTCACTTCACAGCGGATTCAGCGTGGCAGCCGCATTCGCGACCTCTTCCATTATATAGTGAGCACTGCTCATAATGCGATGAGGATGACTTGCCTAACCAGTCTCGCAACCGCAGAACCACGAGGACTTGCCGGACACGCCTTCTCCGCCGCGCACTCAGGTCGTCAGCGACGGGATCCTCGCTATCGTCGGAGGCGCGGACACCGTGTCTGGAGCCCTCACCAGCGTGTTCTTCTGCCTCATGGTCCACCCGGAGACCTATGGGAAGCTGCAGGCCGAAGTAGACCACTACTACCCCGTTGGCGCCGACGTGCTTGACACCACATGGCATCGGGAGATGAAGTACATGGACGCCGTCATGTGAGTCCTCCCCGATATGAGGTTGTCAACTACCACTAACTCTCTCGGTTGATGCGACAGGAACGAAGCCATGCGCCTCTTCCCTCCTGGCGTCGGAGGGTCCCAGCGCAAGATACCTGTAGGGAATTGCGGAGTCAGAGTCGGGTCAACGTAAGATCGATCCCTGATGCCCCTAACCGCCCTTCTGAATGCTCTACTGCAGGTATATTCCTCCCGGCACAGCGTTCTGGGTACACGCATACTCGCTCCACCGAGACCCATCCAATTTCTCCCCCTGTGCCGAAGGCTTCTGGCCCGAGCGCTGGCTCATTGCCTCCGAGTCCCGCAAGGCTTCAATCTCGTCTGCCGACGCCCGGCCCCGGGGGCTGTCCCCGCCGCCCCTCCCAGATGGCTTCGTGCACAACGAGGACGCGTACATGCCGTTCTCGCATGGACCAATGAATTGCGTCGCCAAGAACTTCGCGCTCATGGAGATGCGCATCGTCCTCTGCGCTCTCATGCAGCGGCTCACCTTCCGCCTGCGCGCGGGGTACGACCGCGACGAGTTCGAGCGCGGCTTCAAGGACTTCCTGGTCGCGTCCCGACCGGACCTTCCAGTCCTTGTCGAGTTGCGCAAGTGATGGTCGAGTCCGCTCCGGTGTCGCCGGAGAGCTTCGGGAGTTTGGACTAGTGCAGCGGGGGCTTTGTCTCCGTTCGTTCGGGAATCGGGGGCGCGTGCCTCGGACCGCTCGCCACCATTCCTCGCCGCGCGTCTAGGTTATTGCCACGTCCGAGCTCCTCCCCGCATATGTCTTCTGTACATGGCGTTGTATCAGTCACAGAGGGCAATGCTTCTTTCTTGAATTTGAACGTCCAAGTCGTCAAGTAGTACGTACTAGCGACCTTGTTCGAAGGACACACAGTTTGGGTGCCACGGTCCTGTGGCAAAGCCCACCGCACGCTATCAGTACTACTGGGAGTCACCTCGTGGACGACTTCTCAGTCGCAGGTATGCAGGATAGGTTACGTTCGTCGCTTCCCGTGATGGAACTTGAGATCGACTCGAGCGGCGTGGAGACTACCCATGATATGATCATAGCCTCCCTCCCTGAATAACCAAACCTTCTCCTGCACATCAGTGATGGCAAAAGTACACGGTACTTGAAGGTAGAGGATTTCGTCTATTTCTTCCCCTAGATCGCGCGCCCCATTCAGCCTCATACTCCTCTACTTCCGGACCTCGAGCCGAACGGGCAGCTCCGCCATCGCAGCAATATAATGGTCTCTATACTCCCTCCCGAACCTCCGCACATCCCACCCTTCCTCCAGCCGCACCTCGAACCTCTGCACGAGCGCACACACGACCATCCGCATCTCGAGCAACGCGAGGTTCTTGCCCGCACAGTACATCGGCCCGTGCGAGAACGGCGTGAACGCCACCTCGTTGTGCACGAACTCGACGCCTCGCAGGGGATAATGAACATGGATCTTTGCGCTCGGGTCTGGCTTGCTGTTCGCGTGCGATGCATATAGTGCAGCTGGCGGGGATGAGGTGACGTCGTACCCGTCCCTCGGGAGCGTGCGCAAGGCTTCGTCGAGGGTGAGATGACCCGACGCGACGAGCCAGCGCTCGGGCCAGAACACGTCGGGGAAGGAGAAGTTCCGGCCGTCGCGGTGGAGGCTGTAGGTCGGAACCCACACCGAGGTGTCTGGAGGGATAACGCTGTATCGCAATTGGGTGAGCCGCAGCACGGGAGTGCACGTCGTGAGAAGGGGAGTGGACGTACTACGAGCATACGACCATCGCTGCCCCACGCGGCGGGACCCACCGTGGCCCGCCTCCAGGAAGAACCGGGAAGAGGCGCATCGCCTCGTTTCTGTGCGCGCAGGCGGAGGATGTTCAGCTTGAATGTTCTCTTATCACAACTTGAGCACTCACATCACCGCATTCAGGTAACGCATCTCCCGATAATCGGCATACATGAGAGGATCTTCGCCTGCCGGGAAGAAGCAATCGACCTCGTTTCTCAAAGCTGCGTACGCGCCGGGATGGGTAGCCAGGCAGAAGAACACGCTCGTCAACGTGCCAGCAGTGGTGTCTGTACCTGCGACAAGCGCGAGCATGCCGTCGTCCAGGAGTTGCTTCATGGGCGGAGGTGGTACATCCTCAAGGTCGTCATTGTTCTGCAGAAGTCCCGTTCTGATCAGCAGCAGGAAGGGAGTAGAGATATGTTGACCTACGAGGTAATGAAACAGATCACGTCTCGTCGTCCCCTGCCGGACACGGTCAGCTGTGAGCTTGTGGGCAAAGGCTGTCAAGGTATCGAGAGCGCCGCCAGCACCGGGTATATGGCCAACGTAGACGCCAAGCCATGGAACGTGGCTGAGGAAGGTAGCGACCCTGTGAAGGTCGTGAGTGACATGTGCGAGAGCATTACTGGATGCGGTCCTGACGTACACGACGCCGGTGTGTATGATTGCCCAGATACCGCTCCTATCTCCTTCCCTGAGCAGCTCCGAGCCGCCTCCGAACCTAATCAGCCGCATGCAGTCAGTGATTCGTGAACCATAACTCAATGTCAATGGTAGAGCACCCGTACACAATGTCGCACATGGTGTCATACCTAGTGCGCGGCGAAGTCAGAGCGATGGGAAGAGCATAGAATGGAATGGCTCACGCAAAATAGTTGATCCACACGTCGAGCAACACGGCCTCCGAAACACGCGCCTCGAGTGTGTCTACCAGGAGACGGACACGAGGCGCGACGTGTTCCTGCATGTCCCTGAGGGCGGCGGTGCTGAAGGCGCGACTCCAGGCGCGACGGCGGCGCATGTGCAAATCAATGTTCCTAATGCCGACAATCAGCCCATCGCCGTCCTGTGCTCCCCTCCCGAGAGACGCTCCGATGTAGACTGCAACAGGTGGCGTCATGCCCTAGCTCAAACAATGAAGGATTCCGATCGAATGGAAGCGCACTCACATGGGCTCTTGGGCGCCCCTTGGACGCCCAGGACCGCGCTAACAGCGTCAACATGCCGAACAGAAAGCTCGTTTGGACCTGGGAATGTCGGTTCAACGGGCTCACGACATAAGCTCAGGAACGTACCAGTCCTGACCACATCGCCGTACCGCTCGTGTAGCGCCTTGAGACGGTAGTGGGAGTCCCCGAGGGTTGTCTCGTAGGCCCACACGAGCTTCGAGAGCTTGTACTTCGTTGGACCGGGATAGCGGGCAAGGGGATGAAGAGGAGAGAGCCGATAGGCCACTACGGAGGTGGCGATAGATGCGAAGTAGATGCCGTAACCGAAGAACAAATCTTGGAGCACGGAAGATGAAGTATAACCCTGTTCAACGAACCAATAGATAACGAGTGGAGGCGTTGCAAGGAGAAGGGCTGTGTGGGCAGTGACGGAGAACGTCTCGTATGTTCTGAAAACCCAGTGTGCGACCTAAGCGGGTATGAGTCAAGAGCTCAGCGATGTGGATTGCAAACGTACAAGGGCAAGGCAGACCAACAAAGTCGGGGGTTGGTAGTATTGAAAAAGACTTGTAGCTACCATGATTGTGTCTAGTCGGCGGCGGGACAACTTCAGCGACTCAGAGTCTGTCGCCCTATATATATTGACGGTCAGTTCTGTCTATCACCACTGCGTAGTCCAGTTCCCATGCGTAGAGCATCATATGTCCCAATTAAGGTCATTCACGACCTCTGTCAGTGTGCCGCTTGAGTGTTGGTCCCGTGATGCCGGACGCAAGTTTAGCAACCGGGCAGTCTGTCTTCCCGAACAGGTGCCTTCGTTCAGCAGGCGTGGGTGACGTTCCTTTCCTCCTACCTGCTGGCAGTAGCGCAACAGTAACGCCAATTCCCGTCTCATCCCTCGACGTCTCCGAGGAGTTGTTGGCTGAGTCTCCTCGAGGCTGAAGGATAAGTTAAAATGAAAGTTCAAGTTCTGATGAGTGGAGAACACGAGCCATGAGTATTGGTCAGTCGCGTCAACCCAAGATAGAGACAGCGACATACGCAGGTCGATGTCTCTTTCGCGGTAGTAGAGAGCTGGTAGAGAGACGACCAGTGTCACTGTGGCCGCTGCCACTGCAACTTTGGGCGGTTACTACGCGACAAGCGTGACGTAGCGCTACGTAACGCGTAACGCGTTCCTCGGTGACAACCTGTCACGACGGCCCTCCGAAGCCTGTCCGACTCCCTGTCGCTCCGCTCCTCCCTTCATCTTCTCCTGTTCTTCTCTACCTTCGCTTGACCTTGTATGCTCTTGTGAAGCGTATACGCTTTGCTTGAGGTTTGTGATAATGACTCAACCGTCAAAGAAGGACAAGGCTGAAATCTTCCTACTCAGGCTAGTCCCGGCGCGAGTCAGATCCTATGTCGCCTGGCACCGAGCCCCGATTCAAGTATGGAGCTTAGAACCTACTGCATGCGGTAAGTGGACACATCTCCACTAGGATGTAAGACGTCTAGAGCTCACGGAGGCGCCCGCTTCATCCGTCTAGCTCTGAATTCTGGAAGTATACCACTCACGGTGGCGGGAGGTACTGTACAGGTACGTACACACGTCCGAGAATGACCATACGTCTAATGGGAACACAGGGGGTGCATTGGCGATAGATGTAGCATCACGTCACAGTGTGTGTATTGTTAACCCGGCTATTCCGGGGTTGAAGGTGCACATCATGAACGTTTCAAGTCCCAGTGGTCGCGTCAATTTCTGTGGGCCCCTGCAGATCGACCTCCCGTCTCGGTTCTTGCATGTATGAGGCCCCATGTGGCGACGTCCAGCTGGTGTGCGGTGTTGTCTTAGACCAGTGGGTTTACCCTTTACAGTCGGTAGAATGATGACTGACGATTCTTCAGCTCTAGGGGCCTTGTTGATTGTGCGCTGAGCTCAAGCTAATGGACCCTGAAAACGCCCGTAACTCAGAAGCTCTATAATGAGGAGAGTCGAGGGATCTGAGGCAGCGTGTCTATGTCCTCGAGTCCTCCTGCCATGCACTACACAGTACCTGCTCTCGCAGCTGCCTTACTCCTCGCGTTTCTGTTTTCGAACCCTCGCCGTCGCTCCAAGGGATCCGTGAATGAGCAACCTTCACCGGGTCCTCGAGGATTACCCATTCTAGGTGAGTCCGTGGCAAGGACCCGTTCCTGACTCACGACACTCACTCTATCACTCTACAGGGTGCTACTTCGATTTGTTGAGACATCCTGAGAAGTGTCTCGACCGGTGGGCCAAGCAGTACGGTGCCCTCTACTCGTTCTTCATTGGCGATCAGCGGTTCGTCATCCTCTCAGACCCGCACGTGGTGAAGGATCTGCTGGTCCTGCAAGGCTCTACATTCTCGTCCAGGAAAGAATACTTCATCAAGGTCCGCACCATCCTCCACCACCGCGCCGTCACAGGCACCCCGTACAACTCCACATGGTGAGCTGTCCCTGCCTCCGTTTCACGCTAACGAGACTCTCACTGACGCCCCTCCAGGAAGAAGCACCGCAGGATCTCCACGCGGCCCCTCATACCTCGTGCGGTCGCGACGTACAGCACTCAGCTCGAGTTCGAGGCGCGCGACATGGTCCGGCAATTGCTCGTAGACGGGAAAGCAGGCGCAAGAGCGATCAACCCGCACCCGTACCTGAGCAGGTGCGCGCTCAACCACATGCTCCTCCTGACGTTCGGCTTCCGCACCGAGCGCCTCGACGAACCCGTTGTCGCCGAGTCCCTAAGGATCTCCCGCATGCTCATGTACGTTTGTGTTTTATGGAGCCCACCGCCGGCGATTCTTGTACCTGACGGACGCGGTCATCGCTGCTAGGGACCTGACGAGCCCCGTTGCGAACCTCGTCGACTTCCTCCCCGTGCTGCAGAAGCTCCCTACCCCGATCGAGCGGAAGGCAAGGCAGCTCAACACGGACATCCTTGCTCATGCCCGACGACTCGTGGCGGACGTCGAAGCGCGCCTGCAGCGTGGAGAGCCCATCCCGGACTGTCTGGCGAAGACGCTGATATTGACTCGGGAGGAAGAGGGCCTGGATGAGGAAGACGTGCTCATGATGTGTGCTGGGCTGCTCATTGGCGGGGTGGAGTCGGTGCGTGGCACAGTACCTCACGCCATGAAACGCACTGATGACCGTGACACAGACTGCGAGCACGCAGCAATGGTTCGTCGCGCATGTGTCTGGACGACCTGACATTCAGGCCAAGGCCTGGGAAGAGCTCGATCGTGTGGTCGGACGCGACCGCCTCCCCACTTTAGACGATGAGAAAAAAGCCTGCCCTACGTTCGGGCCATTGTCAAGGTACGTGCGGCGCTCCGCCGAAGTCATGGGCTACGATCTAGTGCTGACTGACGAGGCCGGCGGTTGCTTGCTTGCAGGAGGTGCTGCGCTTCCACAACCCGTTCTGGCTTGGTACGCCGCACTACACGACCGAAGCAGTTACCTACCGCGGGTACCACATTCCGAAAGACACCGTAGTCATTGTGAATGCCGTGGGTGTCCTCCTATTCTGCGCAGATCCGAGCGTCAGATGCTGACACAGACCCGCATCTCGCTAGTATACCATGCACAACGATCCCGTTAGGCACAAGGAACCTCATCTCTTCCAGGTGAGCGCGCCTTGCTCCAATTTGTACTTTTACACACATCGAACCCGATATCCGTAAGCCCGAGAGGTACCTCGACGACACGCTCAGCGCCGCCGACTCCGCCAACCTCGCGAATCCCGCAGAACGCGACCACTGGGCCTTCGGAGCCGGGTGCGTACACGCCGCTCCTCAAATTCCTCCTCGTCCTGACGCTATGCGTGTAGCCGCCGCATCTGTCCCGGCGCAACCCTCGCTGAGCGGGAGATCTTCCTCGGGGTCGCATGTCTCCTCTGGGCGTTCAGGATGGACGCGCTCCCCGAGGACTCCAGGAGCCGATCGACCTGCAGGAGTACCGCGGCGACTCGAGTCGGACGTCCGTCCCGGGCCTACCGCATCCCGCTGACTCCGTGCGACGCCCGCGAGGCGGACGTGCTTACGATCTAACGCGCTCTCGTCGGGTTGTGTCAGTATGACCCGTGTGAGTGGTTGTGGGAGGATGCGCCCCCTGGATGAGAGGGACATGCTAGTATGAGACGACCGCCCGGCTCCCTTTAATCAAAGTGTAGCAGGCGCACGAGTCCTCGACGTAACCGTAGACGGTAGACTGGCAGGCCACAACAGACTCGTTCTGACAACGTACAATCGTTCATGGACGAAACACACATCTCCAGCGGAGCCCAGGGGTATCCTACATACGTATAGCTCCACAGACAGGTTCCACGACCTGCCGCAGGAGCATGCTGTGGCGCTGCCTGACAGGTACCTTAAAGGTGAGCACCTCCGCCCCATTGCGCACGATGGTGAGGTATGCTCCTGCCGGAACGGCCCACTTCTCGGCACCCTCCGGAATCCTGTCAGGGGTTTACCCGTAAGACTGCTCAATAGAAGGAAGCGGACCTCCCGACATGAACACTCCAGGCGTATTTGCGCTGGCGGGGTAAATCGAATAGCCTGGGGGAAGGTTGACGGGCGCGAGCGTCTGGCGGTCGATGAAATCCAGGCAGAACTGGTCGAACTCCTCCATTCCCCCGTCCCACATACGAATGAGAAGCGCGTCGTTGATGTTGACTGTGTGGACGTTGGGCGCGTCCATGCTAGGCTTCACCTGAGAAAGATGTCAGATGGGTGCAGGTAGTCCACGAGGTTCACTCACCCCGACAACCCGAACACCGCCTGCCCTCTGGATTTCTTCCGCCCTGGCGTTGAAGGTATCGATGTATCGCTGGATCTGGTCCTCGGCAAAGCCAGTGCTCCTCATAAGCTTCCTGAGGTCCGCGTCACTCATGGGCGTGTAGTTCGGAATGCCACGCGACAAGAGCGCGTCCGCGTAGTACTCTCGGCTTGGTTGGGTGGCTCGAGAAGGACCAGATTGAGACGGGCGAGGGCGGGTGGGAGTGGGAGGCTGCATCGGATTAAATGTGAGCATGAGATGAGGTCGTATGGGTTGTGCACTTACGAACGACATCACGCTGATGATGAGCAGAGTAACGGGCAGTTGAGAAGTGGTGGTTCTGAGTTGGCTTTAGACTGTCAGGCCACGTGGGCAATTATGTCATATCCCTAGACGCGCACACCGGGCCGATTCCCGGACGCCCGCCACTATGGCGCAGTGCGTTGGCAGTGCGAACTACGACCTCTGGCTGGTCACTCTGTAAAAGATCGACTATCATCTTTTCATGGTCAGCAACGGAGACTAGTCACTCTGCACGTCTCTGCCACTTGGTTACCTACTTGCTGCCCTCTCCTTCCGCCTCTAGGTCGATTCCATGAACGTGGCCGCCCCCATCCGGCATCTGTCATCTCTGCCCGACTAGTATCTGCCTCGGAAGATTATTGCATCGATGGAGACGTAGATGGCGCTGCTAAACCTGAAACGACCTCCACTTTTGCAAGGTCCTCGCCTCGTTATTTGGTGGCCATGGTCACTTATGAAAATTTGCGAAATCACTTGGGGAGCGATGAGATGACGCGGGAAGCGGGTTCGAGTGGATACAAGTACAGAGTCTAAGACGAAAGGGCTCTGGATCACGCAGTACGCTTCTCTCGAGTCATTTATCATCTCCTCCCCTTGGACTCTTTTCGACCTCAAGCCCCCGACATGCTCGGACTCAACAAGGGCACGCACGCTTACCGTGACTCTCGGCGGTCGTCGCAGCACTACACACATGCTTGCTGGAGGTGTGCATGTCGCGGACAGGTTCATATGTTAATTCTCGGAGGTCCCTGTTGTCATCATGGTCTATCCCCTCTTGTTCGGTCCTCTTAGTCCATCGCGCTCCTGCATCGACAATATATGCTGATTTGTATGGTTTATGATGTTATCTGACTGCTGTCCCCTGGCCAAAGAAGATCTTCCAGGTGGATTCGTCACGCGCGAGGTGGGTACGTGCAGTTTCAGTTCACGCAGCATATGATGGATCTGACAAGGGTTCTATTCCAAGCCTATAATCCAATTGTGTGTTGTGATCTACTAGAACTCGTAAGGCAGCTCCTTGCCAGGGTCCTCCAGGCTGTACAGCTGCTCGGCGTACCTCTCCAACGAGCGAGGTACAATGTCAGGATACAGCTCCCGCACATCCAAATAGCCCAACTTCTTCGCGTTCTCCAGCGTGTTCTCCTGCAAGACGAACATGCTGATTTGATACTCGGTCCACGACACTGCAACATGGCCCCCGAAGTCGGCCGGGTTCTTCTTGATCTGCTCCTCGCCAGCCGCAATCGCCGCCAGCAGGTCCTCCCGCGTCACCTAAGTGCCACTCCGGTCAGCAACGCCCCGACGTCCAGGTCTCCCTCGGCAGACGCGACTCACATAAATGCGCTGGGCCTTCAGCCGGTCTCCCTCTCCCGAAAGCCGCTCACCAATCGCATGCGCGTCGTTCTGCGACACCTCGTCCTCCCACACGATCACCGCCTGGTTGAGCGTGCGCGGGTCCGCGACAACGCGCGCGACGTACACCCCGATCCGCTCGCGGTCGGTCACGAGCACGCGCTCGTCGCCCGTCCCGACGAGCTGCCACGTCATCTTCTTCGTCGACTCCTGGGATCGACTGCGCAGCGGGATCGGCTGCAAGAGCTGCATCCACCAGCCGACGTCGATGAACGTGTGCGGGACGCCGAGCTCCTTGATGTAGTCCCGGATCTCCAGTTTCTGCACCACCCACCCCGTCAGATCAGCTCTACGCTCTCTCTCGTAGATGTGAAGGAACGCACCGCGTCGTGCAGCCTCCGCACGCCCTTCGCGCCCGGGGTCCCGAAGTCGCACGGGACGAGCTGCTGGACGCCCGCCGCCTTCGCCGCGCGCACCAAATCCTGCTGCTGGGTGATCACTCGCGCGTCGACCGCGCTGATGACGATATTCACCCCCTCGAGGATCTTCGTCAATGCCTCGACGCCGTCGGACAGGTCCCCGACGCGGATCTCGACCCCCTTGGCGCGCAAGGTCTCAACGGCGGGCTTGGAGAGCGAGGAGGGGCGGATCGCGGCGGCGACGCGCTGAAGTATGGGTGAGTGCGATTGCTCTCGCTCTCGTAGGGTATGTGGGTGCGAGGGACTTACGAAGGTGCCTGCGCCAAGCAGGCCGTTCACGATGCTCTTGCCCGTCCCGCCGGTGGCGCCAAAGACGAGAACGAGGGGTCGCTCGGTAGTCGACATCTTCTGAGAATGCGTATGCTGGTGAGTACTTCAATGGTTTGTTTGGACCCGACCCCTCTGCATCTTATATTCCCTGTTTTCCAGGCATTCCGCTCGATGCTAGTAAGCGCCGGAATGCCCGATCCATCGGGTCTTCCCGATCCCGGGTGTGCTGAGTTGGCTGCGGCTTCGGAGCGCAGGTCACATTTCTCGAGGTCTACTTACAGGCTACTCCGCTCATCTTTACAGACCATAGTGTCGAAAGGCGATTAGCCAACCCTCCACCGCTGGGTTTTGTGCGGAATACCGGGTGCACGCCGGTGATCGCCCTTTAGATATTCAGTGGGCGGATGCTGACGAGAGGCCTGCAGGACGCCTTGAACGGCCATGACGGGGGTCTCGGCTTGTGGCCGAAAGTACGCGTTCGAGCGTTGGCGCAATGCTCCCCGAAGATGGTGCGGCGACTTCGCGCGGCCCTTACGCAATGCGCAACAACTGGGTACGTAGAGACAGCGGACACGCGGTCGAGCAGCATGGTCTGACGAGTGTCCGGCTGCCGAACGCTGACCACCCTGATTCTTCCACAGCTCAACTCGTGGTCGCAGATTGGTCCTCGACTTGCGAAGCAGCCGGGTCTTCGTCCAGCAGCGCGCGTGGTGTAGCGCTACATCAGGCAGCGTCTCTCCCATACGAGGGCGCAAACCCTCAGCGTGGCAGTACCTGCCTCACTCTGTTCAATCAAGAACGTCATGCGTCGTCTTCGTTGGGGCAGGAAGGATATCCTTTCTCCTGACTGTACTCAGACGTTGTAGTAGCCCAGACTGTTACGGTTCGGGCGCGCTACCGCAGTACTGCTGGACTGCACGAGTATTACCGGTCTTCCTCGTCTATGACAGGGGACGCCACCGCGAGGCGAGCCAACTGGAATCGCAAGTACGCCCTCCTATCCATTCGCGATAAACGGTACTACTGCTAACATTCACACCTGCCGCAGCATACTCAGGACTATTCCATCTCGCATCTTCGACGTGTGCCGCGTCGGGCGCTAGGTGCTATATAACGTGCCTCTTGCTCTCCAGCGATCGTTCTGCACGCCAGCCTCAAGAACAGCACAATGTCGAAGACCTTGAACTGGCTCAAGTGCGCATGGATGTTCAGGCTAAAACGCTTACGGCAGCTGACACTCGATGTGGTCACAGACGTAACAAGAAGGCCATGACTCCACCGATAAGCGTGCACGATACAGACTACGCCCGGAAGGCCCGCACGCTCTTGGAGATCGCCCGCGCTCTGATGGATGTTGGGTGAGTGGCATGTCCTCGGAGGTGATGCACAGTCTCAATCCAGTCTCCTCCATGATAGCGCTGGAAAGGTGCTCGACGTTCCCAAGATTGTCGTGATCGGAAATCAGTCCGGTACGTCGCGGTCGCCTCCCAACCCTCCTCGCTCACCTCGAGACGCTCTGACGCGCAGCCGGAAAGAGTTCGCTCGTGGAAGCGATCGCGGGCGTAAGTCCGCTCAGCCACTCTCGGTCCTCAGAGGCATGCTCTTCCGATAGTGACTCCGCCCACAGATCAAGGTCCCCCGGGACGCAGGCATGTGCACGCGGTGCGTTTCGCCCAGCCACATGCTCATCCCTCCCACATCCTCACGTACACAACCCGTAGGTGCTCGATGGAGTGCACGATCGTCACCTCCGCGGCCGACTGGGCCTGCACGATCTCGGTACGCAGGACTGCCGGCGAAGCACCGACCGCGTTCAGCCACGAACTCAAGAACAAAGAGGAGGTGGAGCTGTGGATACGGCGAGCGCAGGCGGCTCTGCTTTGTCCTCACCTTTCCGCGGATTCGCTCAAGGCCAGGAGCGGGGACGAGATCAAAGAGCTCACGGACAGGAACAGGCATCCGGAGGTTCTGACGGTCTCTCCTGGCAAGGTCGTCATCGACATTATGGACCCGGACGGCGCTGACCTCGCCTTCATAGATCTTCCTGGTAGGTCTTCCAAGAGCTATTCTCGTGCTGCTAGTCAAGCTGAGACTCCGGTGGAGGGCTCGTGCACAACGAGAGCGACGAGGTCGTGAAGCTGATCGAGGACCTGGTGGTCGAGAACATTTCCTCTCCCTCCACGATCATCCTCGTCGCCATTCCCGCATGCGGTAACGCCCATCCAGATGCCAGGTCTCATTTGAGTCTCATCTCAGTATTCCCTGTCTTGTAGACGACATGACGAACCAAAAAGCGATGAAGTTCGCGAAGGCAGCCGATCCGCTGGGACGGCGCACCATCGGTGCGTGCTCACCCATCATCGTCTCTGAGCTACACACACCGTCGCGTCTGTCTCACCGTACACCCTACAGGGATCGTCACGAAGCCAGACCTGCTCGGCAGCGGGTCAAGCGGAGCGAAACGAATTTGGAAAGATATCTTTGAGGGCCGCGACGAGACGCACCGTCTTCAGCTCGGATACTACTGCGTTCGCCTGCCTCAGGACAGCGAGCGCGCCCAGGGTATGACTCCTCAACAGCTGCAGCAGGTCGCCATGCGCTTCTTCCGTTCGTCATCCCCGTGGAAGAACCTCCAGGTTCCCAACCGTGTCGGAACGGACAACGTCGTGCGCGACATGAGCCAGCTCCTCATCCGCATGCTCAGCGACGCGTAAGCGGTCGTCCCTTCCTGATCTTTGAACGCGTTACTGACTGGCGCAACTTTCAGACTGCCCGCGCTGAGAGAGCGCGTGACGGAGCTGCTCAAAGATTGCCTGCAGAAGATCAGCGCGCTCCCAGACCCTCTCGCGAATGCACTCAGAGAGGTCGTCGTTCGCGTCTCCCGGCTTCACGCGGACATGCAGGCGTTCGTGCACGGGCGCAGCTCTAGCTTCGTGGACGGGTGCGAGGAGGCGTTTCGCACGCTCAAGATCAACATCCGGGCCACCGCGCCCGACTTCCGCCCGTTCGACCGTCCCGAGCTCTATACGAGGCCAGAAGACCCCGCGTTTCAGCGGAAGCTGGACGAGGTGTACACGGAGCCTCTTCCGAATAGGGACCAGTGCCCCATCGGCCTCGTGTACGTTCGGAACGTTCTCAAGCAGTGAGTGTGCCTCTTTTCTTTCAATGCTGTACCTCACTCGTCACAGGTGGGAGGGCTATCACCATGTCGCGCACGGCGCTCGGGACCATCTCGTCAAGAAAGCCTCCGACAGTTGGGCCGGCTACCTCGATCAATGCTTTGGACGGATTGAGCGCGAACTGAAGGATGGGCTCGCTTGCAGTGTCGCCTCGAGCTTCGAAGGCCGGCCTCTCCTGGAGGGATACGTAACGTGAGACGAACCATCTTTGCTGCTGAGCTATCGATGATAGCCTTCTGCCATGTTGTCGTCGAATGCACAGGTCTCTGCTCGAGACGCACATCGCCGCCCACATCGAGGCCGCTCGCATCGCACTGGACGCCCTCCTCCAGCGGGAATCAGCGTACGATCATGCAACAAGCGCGCGTCCGACGCGCGAAGCATGGTTCATCCACTACAAGCTGGTTCGCTACCAACAACAGCGCTATAAACGAGACCAATCGAAGCAACCACCTGTTGGACAACATCCTAAATCATACATACCCGGTAAGCCGCCTGCTCTCGACTGCTTGCTCTTTCTGACGTGGTCTCAATGGGAACGGAGTAGAGGATACCATCGAAGCTCTGAAAGCCTTGAAGACGCTAGGGTACAACAACCCATCCATCGCCGACATCATCCGTCTGTGCCCGCCCGATGAGTTCGAAGCTGAGCTCGCAGCCATGGCAGACGTCCGGAGCTTCTTCGAAGGAGGGTACAAGGTTTGCAGTGCACGTACACGCAGTTTACATCAATCGAAACTGACGTCTGTCTGATAGCGCTACTGCGAGAACGCACGGCATGCGATTGAGGAAGACCTCATTCGCTCCTTTGCCAACGGCTTGCAGCAGTATCTGCTCGACAGACTGGACATTGGGAACCCGGAGGCCGTTCTTCGTCTTGAAGAGCTTATCGCAGAAGACGAGGTTGTTGCGTGCGAACGTGCTCGTCTCCAAGACAATCGAAGTAAGCTGGAAGATATCCAATCTCGGCTTGACGCATATATCGCTTAGAACGCTCGTGTTCTGTCGTCGTATAAAACCACGTATAGCCCTGTGTATGTGATGGCTTTTCTAGAGCCATCTTCCGTTGCTCGTTATGATCCCAGGAAAGCAGAAAAGTCATCGGGTACCTGGCGCTGCTCAGGCTAAGTCACGCAATACCCTCTCCGCATCCTTCATGAATACCGCGATTCTAGTGGAATAGCTATGGCTTATGTACTCTATCTGGTGGCAAAGTACACCGAGTGGTATGTCGGCAGACTACCGGAACATGTGCATAATTCATCGGATGCTGATTGGGTTCACCATGCCGTGCTCGTACTTGACAGATTGAAACTCAAGGTTGTTGCCATCATGGAGCGTCTTTACAAACGAGTGACTGATGCTGCACTGGCCTCGAGTCTGATAGACAGCAGCTTCGATTGATGCTAGAAGCGAATCACCACAGAGCCCCTGCCCAGTACTATGACAGATCGCAGAGTGAGAGCACTGGGCCCCGTGAACGACTCTGACTTTGTACATGTCGTTCTGAGTCTGTGCCGACAGCTGCACAGCTGAGCCCTGTCCATATAAGTGCCTATCTTGGCATATCTCGACTCCTGTGACCCACTCTGACTACATATCACCACGTCTATGGTTATCACCGACGGAGATCCCTATTCAGCCGGGCCCGGGCCCCTGTCCCATTGTGCGGCCTTCGACGACTTCACCGACTACTCATCTATGGCAGGGGATATGTATCGAGACCTTTGGTTGGTAATCACTGACTGGCTGTCAGTTATGAAGCTGCAGTACACGGAAAGCATCTTGTGCACCATGCTCTTTGGTAAGCCCTTGGTGACTCGGATCTTCAGCTCTGGGAGATCATTTCCCATGACAGATGACGTTCTAATGAACTTTCAGGAGTATTGACTTTGCTATTGTTCGCCTCTCTGTGGCTACTGGGGTCTGTCCTTCTTGCAAGAGTACAAAGGTGGCAGTGATAACTAATAGTGTTACTAGTCGCAAGGGTCTTGGTACTAACCGATCAGTTCGGCTTATGCTCACGGCGATACTCATCTTATACATATCAACGGGTGTCTACTGGGTTACAACCCTATGCGAGGCCTTCGGAAAACAGACAAGTCTCAAAAACCGGCTTGATTATCTCGATTCAGCGTTGGCGTCATTCTCAGATGCACTGGGCCGGAATGAACCGTGGAGATACGAATTCAATACACCGGACTGGTCAGTCCGCTCAATACAAGATTGTGCCGGCACAGTGGCTCTCACCGTAAATGTATGTATGTCATGCGTCGTGAGTCCTCTGACAATATCTCTAATGACATTATTTTACAGGTTCTCATCGGCGACACAATCGTCTGGTGGCGTGCGTGGGTACTATGGAAGAACAATCGAATGGTCTGTTTTCTCTACCTCGCACTCACCTTCGCTGCCTTTGGTGAGGTATCATTCCTGCTAATACCATCCTTACACTTGATTGACCATCACGGGCCCCCGGAACGTCTGGAATACCTCAGTCTCAGGGTTCGTGGACACCGTAAAAACGTGTGCCTCTCCTGACAAGAACAACGGTCTCGAGACGTTTGCCAACACTGGCAACGATGTCTTCAGGACAAAAGTGCCAAGCGGAACCTCGGGAACGTTGTTCGTTGGAGATGTTGCCGGATTAGTAGCGACTCTCCTCACAATGGTCACCAACGTGTCAGCCACGATGCTGATCGGCCTAAAGGCACTGTGAGTGTTAACGCCGCATCGTAGTACATGAGTCGTGCTCATGACCACCCACAGAGAGCACTGGAGTTCCGTACGACTATATCTGCGACCAGGACGTGCACGCACGCAGGCGGGCCGAGTGATGACCTTGTTACTCGAGTCTGGATGCATGTATTGTGTGCTTTGGGTAAGACAGATACCTCGCCAGCCATGCCGTGAACTGACGCATGCTCCGTAGATTACGATTGATGAGTTTACGAATTAATCGTTCTTATGGGGAGCTTTTGGCCCGGCGCTTGTGACGCAACTCGATCACCGTGGGAAACGTTTTTGTTACTCTTCCATACAACTTATGTCATCACATGTAACAAAATTACTTACTTTTAGACGCCGACCACAGGGTTAGGGTTGGAATTTCTTACTCACTTCTTACCACTGGACACAGCCACATTGACTACTTTTCTTATGCTCTCCCCCGCGGCTCGGCTGCTGGCGTTGTCGGCGCTTGTTACTGCTTATGCCCTCCCACGCTGGCTCTACCGGCGCTCGTACTTATTGTCTCTACTGGGGCAGGGTCAAGCGAACATTTGCACACAGTTAATCTTCTGCGAACATTTGGACACTGTTAATGTTCTTGTTATTCCCGCGAACATTTGCACGCTGCTTTCGGACTCGAGTCTTACCACTCTCTCTGTACATGCGCGCTTCTAAATGTCATCATAGTGTATCGTTGTTCAGTCTTAAAAGAGTCACAATTCACACGGATTTATCACGAATCCCCTTTATTCAACCTAAAGCTACAGTACTACGTGTGTCGTTCAACGCGCTATTGATGAGTCCATGTGATACATGTGTTCGATACAAGGTAATGTCAGTGTCCGTCTATTCTACTTCTCCTTCCTCCAAATCCTCTGGATCCCTCTGAGTTGGAAATAGTTCATCGAGCGTGCGCGAGCAGTATCGTTCATGGGCCCTGTCGACAGGAGTGCTAGCCTTGTGGAACGCGATGTTGTTCTTCCAATGCTTCGACCCCAGGGGTCGGTGATCTCCACTCCTGATGGCGTCCAGTCGGCGCTGGAACCATATCTCGTTATGTGGAGTCCAATACCCCTGATTCCCAGACGACTTGTCCCATTGCGTTGCCGTCGGCCACCATGATAGGTGTATATCGTCTTCTCCCGCGGATGCTTCGCCTGTCGTTGAGTTAGTATGTCTCATTGAGATATTCGCTTCATCGGTACGTACGATTTGGGACGATGTATACCCCAGCTATGAGCGAAAGCTCGTCCGGGGTCAGGTGGTCATCATAGAACGGATCTTCCCTGCTTGGCACCGAGAATTCGTGTCCGTAGATGTGGCATTCTTCGGAAGGACCTGCCGCCGCACGCGTGATCCCATCTGTTCCAAGCAGTTCCATCGCGAGTCGCCATATGATCCCTCCACGTAGCAGAGCAGCCCTTCCTCGTGGTCTTGTCAAGAGCGCTCTTGCCCGTTCCTCATACGCCCTGTACTCCGGCGCCGCAGCGTATTTCCCAAACTCGAAGTCTCGACGGCCCAGACCAGCTTGTGGGGGAGTGCGTCCTTCGAATTTGCATCTGCGGTCTTCGTGTTGCAGGGTTTGGAACCTCGAGCCGCGTTGTGCGAGGTATTGGGCAGCTGCTGGACATCCCGTAATTCCGTGCCTTCGTACCAACTCGATCGCGCTACGCGCATCTGTTACGATCATCCATTCCAACTCTTCGTCTCTATAGCTGATCGTGTATTGAGTGTCGTCTTCGAGCGTGATACGAGAGACTTGCAAGGTCGGGTGCATCCAAGGCGCGACGCCGATCCAGAATTGTGACTCCGGATTCATGTCGCTAATCAGCGCAGGGACACGAAGGGCACCGTCTGGGTGGTCTTCGAGAGCGACGACGAATGCACAGGCGGCCTTGATCACATTGTCGGGTGCTGCTGCGTCCCCAGGTTGCCCAAAGTATCGCAACGTTTTTCCCTTGTGATACTTCTCGTAGTCCAGGCCGGCGTCCGCGACCACCGAGGGGATGATACCGTATCTCGCCCATGATATTTCTTCAAAGGCATCGAATTGTGGTTGGTACGAGGTTTTCTCCTCGACGCCGTAGAAGAGTGCGAGATGTTGTTCGAATGATGACGTCGTGCTTGTGTCTGGGATCACGAATGGGCCGGGCAGCACAGGGAGATCTTCGAAGTCTTCGTCAGCAGGCGGTGCGCCCAGGTCCTCGCAGATGTCCCATTCGTTGCGGTAGGCGTTATACACCTTCTGTTCATTACTGAACTCCTCCCATCTGGTGATCGCTTCAGTCCTCGTGATATTTTTGCGGATCGGGAGGTCGTGTATGTCGTTCGGTGCGGTGTAGTCTACCTCCCCAAGCGTCAACCACAGGAAGAACGTGGCGCCCGACTTCCGTCCGGGTGGTCCTTTTTGAGCTGCGCTCCTTGCACGATTCTCTCGTGCTTGACGTTGAGCCTCAGTCTCGGGCCGCCTGTGATCCTCTTTGTCCCGTCGGGCCAGAAACGTCCATATCGTTTCTCCCGGCTCTTGGCCATCTCCTCGTGGGAGTGGCGGGGGTGGGGGCTGTTGGGCTGGGATGACGTGTGGACGTATCAAGCGGTCCCATCGGAATGTTCGCCTCGCAGGCCGCGTGATGCTCGGGATTGGTTCGGGGACGAGGATTGCTTCTGCCATTACGGGTTGGTAGGGCATGAGGAATGGGAATTGATTGACGATTTTTGAGGCCACCGCGAGATCAGGAACGCCCGGCGTTGACTCCGGCCATCTGATATACACGGGCAGATTCGATCGAATCATGCACGGTACATGAAGCATCCACTTTGTTCCGTCTGGAAGTGGCCAGATGTATGCCCCTGCGCGAGTTCCGGGCGAGAAGTCGCATAAGGGGGAGTCGCGCAGGTCGTCTATCCACGCGCGCATGACGCCTCGACGTCGCAAGACCTCCACCCATCCCGGTTCCCAGGAATTCGGCTGGTTTGGAATCAACGCGATGGCCATACTCACTCGTGCCGTCAATACTTGCAGAGCGTCACGCGCTTTTTGGGCGCTATCGCGCACCCCTTGTAGTGTACAATGCACCGCGTCATAATTGTACGACCGCGGGTTCGCCCAGAAGGCGTCGAAAGGGAACCGCGCCTCGGGCGAAGGATTGGCCTCGTCTATGAGGTACTCGGCAACTTTGATCAGCGAGTCCTCGATGACACGCCACGCGCCCACGGTTTCTCGCGTCAGTGAGTAGCCCACGTAGTCCTTCATTTGGACTCGCGTGATGGGGAGGTGCGCGGGGTCGCAATGAAGGCGCGCGAGGAACGCGGACTCTACTCGCGACTGGCGCAACATGTACGCTAACTCGGGATTCCTGTGTGCGGCCCACAGCGCCTTGCGACATTCGCGGGACCACAGGTTGAACTCGGGCTCGTCTATCCATATTCCCGGCAGCGAGTCAACCTCCGAGTAATTTATTACCGTGAATACTTGTCCTTCGTGGATAAACGTTCTGTAAGGCCTATCATTGTATTGCATCAGTATACAGCACGTCTTTTTAGTCGGGGGAAACTTACTTTACGGGGATTCGCGTATCAAACATGCTCATTTTGGACACGCGAATAGAAGTCGTCCGGTACGGTATCTTGTGTGTACGCCGGAGGGTGTGCGTGGGTAGATCGTGTGCCGCGAACACGTGTCGAGATCGTATATGCGCGAGCGCGGGTGTCGTGTGTGGGCGTCGTGCACTGGAGTCGTGTGTCGGGGCCGTGCGCGTGGTGGCTGACGTCTTCGCGTTGGGATCCGGTTTGCTGTGTCGCGTGCGCAGGGGTAACTACCCACTACGGACGGGGCGTTCACTCGTTTGAAAGGAGCGTGCTCAGGGGTAACTACCCTCCGAGGACGGACGGACGCGAGGAGAGGTGGAAGTTGGAGAGGCGAGGAAGATCGAATCTCTGGTTAGGCGAGGACGTGTTAAGGTTCATCAAGGGACATTGATCTTGTTTGTTCTTATTTACGGCGCTTATGGCATTACTTCATATGATCGAAAAAGTTATCAGATAAGATCATGATGTAATGAGAGGGCGTCGGGGACGTCGGTCATAGCTTGAGTTGCACACATTTATAATTCACTCGTTTCGCGGACATACAGATTGCATTCGAACTACAGATACATTTCGTACAAGCGACGCAGCAATGCTAAGGAGAGCAAGAACATCAAAGCGAGTCAGGCAGCGGTAAGCAATGGGAACAAGATGACGAGAATGCGAGATGGTACAGCAGATGATCGTACAGTTAGTCTATATACAGCACGTAGTGTTCGTTCGGATAATGTACATGTCCTTGAAGGTCCTCAGGATGATGCTCCTTCGCCGTTCTTCGCCCCAGGCAGCGTTGTCGATAGTTCCTCGCCCCGTCAATGCGGCAGGAACATCTCGCGACCCAGAGCTTGGATGAGCTGCTGCGACTGCTCGTTCAGGTCGCGCAGTGCCTGTCCGATGATCTGGCTCTGATTCGCTACAGCCTCGGCCGTCGCGCGATGAGCCAGGGCAAGCTTCTCCAATGCTTGTATCAGCTCCGGTTTGGGTTCACGAGTGGAGGAGGGTGCCGCCGCGGGGTGGTCTTGGGCGTCCTCGCCGGTGAGAATATCCAACTGGATCAAGGGAAGAGTCCCTTCATCGACAGGAGCCTGCTCCAGCTCAGGCAGTGTCACTTCGTTGACGGGCACTGAGGCGGAGGGACTTACTTGGTTCTCGTCGTTGTGCACGACGACAGGAACCTCGGCGGTGTCCACGGTCAGGGCAATGGGCGGGCTGTCTCGGCGAGCTTTCTTCTCCGGACGCGCCCCTTCATCGTCCTTGCTCTCGGGCTGATGGGCTCGTTTCTTGGAGCCATCGCCCTCGTTGCTGGCGTTCGCGCTGTCCTTCGCGGTCTCGGCAGCCTGCTTCGCGTCCGCCTTATCGCGACGACGCTTGGCCTTCCGCTCCTCCTTGTCCCCTTCCTCTCGCCGGTGCTTCTTGTCCTTGTTGGAGGTTTCCTTGCCCTTGTCCTCGCTCCGGGGCAGTGCGTCAGCCGGGTTCGACGAGGATGACGCAGCAGCGTTCAGCACAGGCCCACTTGACTCGACGACGCCAGCGTTCCCCGAGTTTGCAGTAGTGGCAACGGGCGACGCAATGGTCTGTCCCTCCACTTTACTCGTCGTCGCCGAAGCGTCGAGGACTGCCTGAGACTCTTCGCGCAGCTTGGGCTGCACGACCTTACCCTGCTTGCCCTCGGTCGAGGAACGCTCGACTGTTGTCTTTGGGACATTGGTCGAGGGCTTTGCCTTCGTCGACTCGTCCGGTCGCGCGGACGCAGCCTGTTCTTCAGAACCCGGCTCCGCGCCCTTCTTCTGAGCGCGCGAGTTCGGCGCAGCGTCAGCTTCCTTGACGGCCTTGACTTTCGAGTCGTCCTTGACCGGCTTGGAAGGCTTCGCGTCGGCTTTGGTGGCTTCAGACGTCGACGCTCCAGGCTTCGAGGAAGGACCGGCTTTGGTTCCGTAGGTTTTGAGCGGCTTGGCAGCCTCCTTGCGGGGGCTGCGCTTACTCGTTTTACCCTTCTTCGTCACCGGAGCCTCGTCGGATTCCACCAGCTGATCGTCTTGTGAAGCAGGCGTGTCCTTCTTGCCTTTGCGCTTCGTCTTCTGATGATATTATTAGTAATCCTGATGTTACGAATCACAATAATTGGGGCTTACCTTGGCCTTCCCAGTCGAGGCACCTTTCCTGCTCTGCGCGTGGGGTTGCGAACCATACCTCGCGTCAATGTTCTTAAGTTCTGGTAATGATGATTCAGTATGTGGTCAGTTCAATATTGAGATTGTCTTACGAGCTGCCCAGGAACAGTCAAGCTTGCGAGCCGTTTGACAGTCTTGACACTTCCACGTGCGACCGCTGCTTTGATGGCAGTCGATGCCCCGTTTTTCGCAGTTCGTGCAAACGCTCGACCGGACCTCGACGAGGGTGTCGCGATAGTCACTGGGCAGGATGCTCGTGTCGAGGTTAGGAGGGATGAGGAGGAGCTTGTGGGGGTTCGGGATGACTTTCGGGCGGCGTGTGGTGGATGCGGACGAGGATTTTTTCTTGCCCTTGCGAGCCTTTGAAGTCGGGGCGTGGTCGCTGCTCGCTTCCTCTTCCACGTACTCAGCGTCGCTGGCGTCGCGATCCTCGTGGGTCGTGTCCTTCCCCGAGCGCTGCTTGGCTTTCTCGTGCGCCCGGGCGTTGCCTTTCCCTTGAGCTTTGCTCACCTTCTCACTCCCGGCGTTCTCATCCCCGTTCTCATTTCCCGTATCCGATCCTGTCCCGCTGTCGCTGTCGCTGTCGTCGTCGTTGTCGCTGCCGCTCTCGCTGCCGCTCTCGCTGCCGCTCTCGCTGCCGCTCTCGCTACCGCTCTCGCTGTCGTCGTCGCTGGATTGCCGCGCGCTTTCGGGCTCCTCAGCCTCCGACTGGTCTCGAGTTTTTGACTTTGCGCGGCCCGAGGTCTGCAATGCGATTAATTTGACTGCACCAGATCAGCATTCGCGGCAACTCACTTTTTGTTCGGTAGCATCCGCGTCTTCAGCGTTCATCGTAGCAATTTGAGGGCTGCTACGAACATCTTGCGAAGCGTTCGCTGCTTCAGGAGTCCGTTTGCGGGAGCGAGCCATGTCTTCGAGGATGAGCGCGGGAGTGATTCTATTCGTGTTGACGCGGTCTGAGTATTCATAATCCATACTCACCAACTCCTCCTGTGCGTTCGCGAGGCCAGAATTGACGTGTTAGAAACTTACCAAGGGTCTGTATGTACTCGCGTCTAGATGTGGACGTTGGTGTTGGGGACACGTTCGATTTATTGGGAAAGCGTGTACGACAACAGTATGTATGGTATAGTTCTCGCGTGTGGAGATAGGAAAGAGTGCCGTTGATAAGCTTGCAAGGCGGTAACTACCGTCCTCGGAAGCGGCACAGAGGGGATGGATTGGGAAGAGCTCAACTGTCGTGGTGAGAGCTGAGTTGCGGTGGCGGCACTGCCTTGTAGTCCATATTAGGCGACGAATTTGCGTTTGTTTGTCTCGGGCGCTTATACCGCGACATGGCACACATGTCTCAAGTTATAGTGAACATTCATTGCATTGCCGTTGTAAGTCTTATTCGCGCGCATAAGCTGTATTAAATACTATGTATACATATATATTTGCCTCGTACACGACCAGACTTTCACATTGGAGACGCGTGCAGTGATACATTTAAGATCGCGACCTTGCAGCATGGATAGATTCGTAGAACATGATGATATTGGCGAGCTGCTGAGACTGCTGTGAGAGTCGGTCCAAGGGCGCATCAACGACATAGTTGTAATCGCGCAATACCAGGCGCGTGATTTCCTGTGTCGTCTGAAGGTGGTGAATGATTCCAGCGCGCCGATGAGGCCATGAATGGTTTCTGTTTGCGTTGCCAATACCCCAGAACCACTCCATGTCGCGGTTGTGCAGCCATGCACCCGACCCACCTTCGCGGCGCCCTCCCTGCATCATACCTGAGGCCCGCGACGACGACAAGAACATGTGCGATGTACGATCGTGTTCCATGTCGCCGAACTGTGGCTCGAACTAATGTCAGGCGTGAATGGTATCAGGTCACTACATTGCACTTACTAGTTGTTCCCGTACCTCAGTCGCTTCGCTTGGAAGAGTACAGTCTTCAGACACAGGAGGTCGCAAACCGTACATCGGGTTCCGGTGCAGGAGGTCTATGTTAACTTACCTTAGCTAGATCAGTCTTTGAACTAACGCGTATACGTACCTTGCACCCACGAGCAACTTTCTGGGTCATTATCATTACAGGCTTGACACGCCCAGGTCGCTCGGGAATCTTGGTGACAATCGAGGTTCTGACTGTCACAATGCGAACATACATTCGCTCGGACTTGTGCAATCGTCGAGCGGTGGTCGCCAGGAAGTTCGACAATCATGAGGTTCGTAGGGAGAAGGAGGACGTGACGAGGGTTGGGAATCACATTCAAGCCACGCGTGGGACCTACCTCACCTCGGGCGGAAGCGTGCGGCGGACTCAGGGGGAGTGTCTTGACGCTCTTACCCTTTTTCGCGGTGGGCCGTTTCGCTACGACATTCGAGGCTGTAGTTTCGCCGCCGTGATCACTCACCCGAACCGGCACGAACTGACTATGTCGTGTGTGGCTCTGGACAGGCGTTGCTGCAGCTACCGTCTCACCTCCTCGCCCGCCGGGGACGTCGTTCGCGCGGTCTTCAGGAGCCAATAAGCTCTCATGTGTGGTGTGGTCGGTATTGGGAGTGTTCGCAGACATCGAATTGAACGGTGTTTATCGGGGATTGGGTTTGGTTGGTATTACCGCGAGACAGAGTCCTATCGTAGGTGGGACTGATGATTGCGCAGACTCGCCAGCGTTGTGACGTGTGCCGCTTTAGCAAACCAGTGAGTAACTAGGTGCAGCAATGTGGAGTGTTCATACATACCTCGATGCGTCTCGCGATCACTTCAGTACCCTCTATAATCGGACCAGCTATCCACTCAGCCTCTAGGATCACGCAGACGACCGTACACGCGAGGTGGTAACTACCTCCCTCGGATGTGAGTACTACGGATGGGGAGATACTGGGTCGTTCGCGTCGATGGAAAAGTAGCAAGGCGGTAACTACCGTCCTCGGTACTGGGGAGGGATAGAAGAGTGTTGAGTAGAGCAAGGCCTTGGTACGCGCTGACGCGAAGTCCATTGTTGTGTTATGTTTGTGCCAGCGCTTAGTAGCACAGCTTGACGGAAGTCCGCTCTCGTGCAGAGGTCACTGTTGTGTGTTGTTTGCATTAGCGCCTATTAGCACTGCTTCTGTCTGTGTTCGAATTTCAGAGTACCAGTGGCCAAGATTGTTATGTTAGTGCCGCATTCTGGTCTGTTGGACTCCGTCGAAGGGAGTTCCCTCGGCGCAGTGAATAGGCAGATTGATGCAGTGAGTGTTTCCCTCAATGCATCCATCGTGCTTGATTGTTTGACAACCAGTTTCGAACTATGCAACTTGAATGAATGTTCGACATTGGCTAATAGTTCGATGAGTGTCACCCCCTTCGATTTTTTGACTTTGAGATTTCATTCTAATTGTTCATTCGTTCGTCGGGCTCTCATGATACACGTTCGGGACTTATTCTATTAGAGAATAACAACTTGATGTCGTTGACCTCAACCTTCCGTCGGACTGTCGACGGGCGCGAGGTTCGATGGCCCAACAATGATATTAATCAAATAGTTATGGGCCACGATGCATTCGATTTGCTGCTGCAATACGGGTGAGTTGTCGACGATGTCTTGAAGTTCGGGCGAGCTGTCGACGATGGCGGTCGTCGACAGCCCAGCGAGCTTTTAGGGGTCGTCGGAACAGCGGCGGACCGACGACCCCTGAAGTTCGGGCGAGCTGTCGACGATGGCGGTCGTCGACAGCCCAGCGAGCTTTTAGGGGTCGTCGGTCCGCCGCCGTTCCGACGACCCCTGAAGTTCGGGCGAGCTGTCGACGATGGCGGTCGTCGACAGCCCAGCGAGCTTTTAGGGGTCGTCGGTCCGCCGCCGTTCCGACGACCCCTGAAGTTCGGGCGAGCTGTCGACGATGGCGGTCGTCGACAGCCCAGCGAGCTTTTAGGGGTCGTCGGAACAGCGGCGGACCGACGACTCCTGAAGTTCGGGCGAGCTGTCGACGATGGCGGTCATCGACAGCCCCACGAGCTTTTAGGGGTCGTCGGTCCGCCGCCGTTCCGACGACCCCTGAAGTTCGGGCGAGCTGTCGACGATGGCGGTCGTCGACAGCCCAGCGAGCTTTTAGGGGTCGTCGGTCCGCCGCCGTTCCGACGACCCCTGAAGTTCGGGCGAGCTGTCGACGATGGCGGTCGTCGACAGCCCAGCGAGCTTTTAGGGGTCGTCGGTCCGCCGCCGTTCCGACGACCCCTGAAGTTCGGGCGAGCTGTCGACGATGGCGGTCGTCGACAGCCCAGCGAGCTTTTAGGGGTCGTCGGAACAGCGGCGGACCGACGACTCCTGAAGTTCGGGCGAGCTGTCGACGATGGCGGTCATCGACAGCCCCACGAGCTTTTAGGGGTCGTCGGAACAGCGGCGGACCGACGACCCCTGAAGTTCGGGCGAGCTGTCGACGATGGCGGTCATCGACAGCCCCACGAGCTTTTAGGGGTCGTCGGAACAGCGGCGGCCCGACGACTCCTGAAGTTCGGGCGAGCTGTCGACGATGGCGGTCATCGACAGCCCCACGAGCTTTTAGGGGTCGTCGGAACAGCGGCGGACCGACGACCCCTGAAGTTCGTGCGAGCTGTCGACGATGGCGGTCATCGACAGCCCCACGAGCTTTTAGGGGTCGTCGGAACAGCGGCGGCCCGACGACTCCTGAAGTTCGGGCGAGCTGTCGACGATGGCGGTCATCGACAGCCCAGCGAGCTTCTAGGGATCATCAGTGCTCGCCCGAACTTTAGGGGTCATCGGAATTTCGTCAGGCGGGTGCCACTTGAAAGCTCGTTCGGCTGTGCCATCGTCCGCAGTTCGTCCGAACTTCAGGAGTTGGCGGAATGCTGTCAGGCGGGTGGCCCCTGAAAGCTCGTTTGCTGTCGATGACCGCCATCGTCGATAGTTCGTCCGGCTTTCAGGAGCCAGCGGATTGCCGTCAGGCGGATGTACCCGGAAAGCTCGTTGGCTGTCGATGACCGCCCAGCGAGAATACGTCGAGAATCCTGCAGCGATCGCCTCGATGGCACTCCGTTGACTTCTACAGCCTCAGCGAGTACGACATACAACGACTTGTTCATTGTTGCTAGTTGTGTTAGCACACTCGTTACAATGTTATCGCTTCTATCGACACGGTGCCGCATGTTGCGAAGGTTTGCCCATAGGCCGCCAGCACCAAGGGCTCGCAAGAATCATGTGGCTGATCAATTCGATCAGTGCCCGATTAATGGCGTTGGTCTCTCCAAAAGTTCTTCCCGATGAGCCGCGCTTGGTCAGACTTAATGCAAGTCAAATTTGCGGCCTTTGACCTCCGTCAGTATTTAAGGTCTGTACATCGAACTTTTATTCCCCACGTCGAGGCCGTAGAAGGTGTTACCACTGCGCTCTCGATCAGTCTCATCTGCATTCTCTCCTTCATTCAAGATTCGCGTCTTCGCTCTCCTCAACGCTGTCGCACTCAACACAGGCTCTCGATATGTCCGGTGCGCAATGCCTGCCCTCAATCTTGACTCCGCTAAAACGATTGCCACAGAACGTACTCGCGTCGCTGACCCCGATGGCGAGTTAGTCGTCTTGCCCAACCGGGACGGCGGGCTCCCGAAAGTTTGGCGTACGAATTCCCATGTTCTTCTCGAACACGTTCGGTCCATGGTTCGAAACGTCTATATCGTTCTTATGGACATATCGCCTGGAGCCATGCAGACCGCCTATGACTTCGCGGACGGCGTGGTCCTTCCCGATGGGACTCGTTCAGCTGTGGATCTTGCCGGTCAGTAGTTTTATCTTATTTGCTTCCTTGACTGATCAAGGAATAGGTTGGCTGCGTCTCGGTCCGGGGGATGCATTGTTCGCGAGGGACAAGTATGGCACCGGCAAAGCGGAAGACGATATCGCGCAGGTGTGGATCGCACCCCAGTTAGTACAGTCTATATGATCACTCGGCCAGGCGACTGATCCTGTCGTAGAGAATGTTTGAGCGCGGATCAACTGGAGGCGTTGAAGGTGGCTCAGGCTGCACTGATCGGCGAACCAGCGGAAATTTCGCCCGAAAAGGCCAAGTGGGACGGTTCGAAGTATACTGGAGGGATAGCCTTTGAGCGCAGTCGATACGCAGTCTCTGTCGAAGAAAATTCCCGCACGTACACTCTCGCGCAGTCGTATCAAGTACAGCGGAACATTACCGGTCCCTGCGTTGGTTCCAAAGTTCAAGGGCAGCCATCATCGCATCAATTATTGCGCCATCAGATCATAAAGGCGAGTATCCCCCATTTAACAATGAATGTTACCTGACCAATCATAGGCTGCCGCCCCCGTCGGTATACGTGCTCTGGAATTCGGGCCCAGGCATATTTCCGAAGCACTACGTCTGCAAGCCGACCTCGTGTCTTTACCGCGCGTCGGCTGTGTCAACAACTATGCCTTCCCGACGATGCAGCTCAATATCGCATCCGCGCGTCATGCAGACGAAGTTACCCGTTCGTACATTTTTCTCAACATCGCAAGTTTGCATAACTTATTCTCTCTCAGAAGAAGCATTTAAATCAGATCTGGGACAGTTCGCTGGCAAACATATCGATGCACGCGACTCACCTGGCGGAGTCACCACAATGATCACATTGCATAAGCTCGAGCCCGATGAAGATCCCGGGTTCTTCATGATTGCTGGATTGGGAGTAGCAATAGGTAGTCGATTTCCACTTTATCCTTCTTTCCACGGACTGCTTCATCACGGTAGTAATTATTGTTCGCAGAACAAGGCGGTCTAGGAATGACATGCTTCTCTGGCCTTCTCCATCACGGCGGCTTCCCGCCTACATCAGCTCCAGGCAAAGAGCCGTCCCCGAAGAGTGTGCGATTCGTGGTCGTGCTGTACCCATCGCAAGCGGCAATCGAAGGCGCCTCCATTCTCACCTTCGCCAAAAGTTCGCCGACCAAATTGTTCAATCTGACCCCTGAGATGCTTCATCCGCTGTCAGTGTTACAAACTTCACAATGGGAGAGGTGGCTGATGCTCGCACACAGGCACGATAATCACGCGCCTCTTCACACATCGGCTAATTGGCTCGTCGATGGAGCGTGGTTATCTGATCGTGCTGGTTATCTTCAGACAGTTTATCAAGGAATGGCCGCAACGCTGGAATACTTCGCGAGACAAGTTCCTCGTGACCTCGGGTTTGCCATCGATCATACCCGACTGCGCGACGCCTTCTCCTTGAAGGACGAGTCTGGGTCATCCATCAACCCTCGCGAATGGACATTGCACCCCAGTTGCAATCCCTCTCAAACGAAAATTCGATCCGTAGCAGCAACCGCATGGGAGACGCACAAATCGCGCATGTCCAAGTTCATACCTTTGATGGCTATAACCGAAACGCGAGCCAATCCGGTATCCAAGCGTCTGTGCTTCTTCAATACGGTCTCAGTTCCCAATATCTGATTTTGCTTGTGAAGGTGTCACAAAAAAGCGGAAGCGTATTGAAGCACCATCTGATGCTGACAATGAAGATGAAACCGAAGATGAAGACGAGAGAGACCCCGACGGTTCGTTTGTGCTCGACGTTACCTCTTCATTGCACTCAGGCAGGCTTCTACAGTCGGTCCCCCTATCAAGCGAACACGTCGAAGTAAAAAGACCGCAGTCGCCGACGGCCGCAGCCAACCGGCAAAGAGGAAGAAGAAACCCTCGCCACGTCGAAAACATCGAGAGGTGCCCAGACCCTCCAAGAGTCGTACGTAAAAATGACGACGCCCCGCTAGATTCCTGTTGATGTTTGATTTGGTAGAATTAATGTCGCATGTTCAACTGCCCTCGCTTGCTGAGATCAAACGCCAACGCGTGATGACTGCGAGAAGTGAACTTGACGGTCGAGGTCTCTCGTCAAGTGAACAATTTCGCACACAACATGTTTGGCGGTCTTTGTCACATCGTTAGTGTTACCAACGAATCGTCGTGAAATAATATTCATCTCATTTACGTAGTTGGTCATGATGCGTCTGACTCTGATGAAGATGAGGATACTAGTCCGCGCGGCAGTTGGAACAGTTTACAAACCATCGTCACGAACGCTTTCGTCCCAATCCAATCCGCCTCCACCATAAATCAACATTCGACAGAATCTGCAGTGGGCCAGCTGGAGTCAGAACACGCCGAAAGTTCCCACTCAGCTACTTCAGCCAACCACGAATCATTCATCAACGGACTGTCTTTGGCATCCATTCAGAATCATCTCCATCGACTCACACGTCTCACTCAGAAAGTCGAACGCAGTGGGCTGGACGTCGTCGCGACCAGCGAAGAGTCAGTCACGCGATTCGTGCAACTCTACACGGTTCACAACCGTTTCGATCGAGACTTTCTGCGCTCCCTATCTCGCATGTGGAATAGTCTGGAAACTCGGTTTTCTATCCTGGATCTCCTGGATTTGCAGATTGCATTCGAGCGGCGACGGTTGATGTTGACCAATGCCGCAGGCTGGTTTTGGTTGACGGGGGATTGTACGGCGGAGGCTCGACGGTATATCATTCAGTTAACTGCCCATGAAGAAGAAGCCGAGCCCCCCCATGAAGAAGAGACGGAGTCCCCCTGCACTTGGCTGTATGAGTTGACAAAAACGATATTCGAGCTACGGACGAAGAATCTCAGCGGAAATGTTCGCCCCAGTCAATTCTTCGATCTATGGGAAGATGAAGATTTTGTGGTTGACATACCGCGAGACCCTCGCACTTCGGATCAGTCGGACAGTGACTGGATCTTGACGCATGTTGTGCGGACCATCCGTGTGTGGTTGCGCTTTCCTACGAACACCCGCGTGCCAGTGGACCACGGGCACCCGGGTCACAGGCTACAGCTATGAGTACTTACCAGTGGTATTTCCTTGTACTACCCGTGAATTACGGGTGGCACATGGAGCTACTTTTATAACAGTGCTCGAGATGGGTGCTCGTCTAGAACATATCTCATTGTCAGTATGTGTCGGCCGACGGCGGGGCACTCCAGAATAGACGCCCTATCAAGGCTTGCAGAGCCGGGCCCCTCCTGTAAGTACACAGTCCGGTCCTCAGAGATGTTGAACAGTCTGAGTAGCGCAGCTATCTCTATCAGAATTAGTTAGTAATAGAGTACAGTCATGAATCACCGTTGTACTTGTCAGAACTTGTACTAGCCTGAGGTCATCGGCCCCAACAAATTACTGGAGCCGTTCTCCATGGATTCTAGTTGCTCTAGGACTCAGATTACGACTGAAATGATAAGTGAATACGTTATGAAGCCAGCCCACGCCCCTGATGTGCCTCCGCACTGTGACGGAGTTGGCAGCGTTCTTCGTCGGACATTTACTATCCACTTTCCACAACCCCGACCTTCTACTCTTACCCGTGGTATGGCGACACCACCAAGATATCAAGGCGAGATTGCTCGGTAATCGAGGCGGTCGTCACGAGTCCCTGACCCTCCGAATGTTGGAACCATTCATTAACGCCATTCACCATCATCCTCTCTCTCGCTATGGTAGCGCAGAGTCTGCCGCGTTACGAGACATTTCTTCGCTGGTGGCCCGCTGTTGTCCCCACCTTCGGTCGATGACATTGGAGCTCGTTCGTTGCCTTGATCTCAACCGGCCCGATCGCCTACATCCCCCCGAGATACAACTACCGTTGGCTCGGTCCCGAGGATCGCAAAGCGCAAATGCCTCGAATACCCTCGATGGACTCATACAGTGTGTCCGCGAACTACTTCCCATGGTGCAAGACGGACACGTTCATGCGCTACCAAACCCGACGAAACTGCAAAAACTCGTGGCCTCTCGCCCCGACTTCTACTGTCCCTTCCGCGAACTAGCACCCTCCCGACAACTATTCTGTAGTCCTTCTGGACCATTTCACTCAGATAACTCAGATAAGCCTGGGGCGTTTGCCAGTTGGATACTGTGTCGTCTCGCACTCTTCGAATCCGCCAAACTCCAAATTGACACTATCTGCTTCTTCTCCACCATCGAAGCATGGAACGAGTTCGTCAAATCCTGCGGATACGATGGATCCATGCAGTCAGCCCGTCAGATTGTGAACATTGCATGCTATGGAACTCCCCAGGTGCAACGCACACAGGTCGTATCTCAAGCGGAACCTTACTTCGCGGCAGAGTCGAAGTGGCGCGAACTTTTAGCCTCTCACAGTGCGCCAAGGCGGATCCCGTTCACGACATGCTTCGAATGGTTGCAAATGACAAGACGCGACAACGTTCGTGAAGGTCGATCTCCCGTGCGCTGCCTACCGCATGTTGGAAAGTTGGTAGCCTACCTTTTGACAGCTGATCTCGTGTACGCCGGCAAAGTGGCCGCTCCGTCGGTGAAGGAGGTGGGACGCGTGGTGGCCATGAACTCGTTGGGGTCGTTGAAAGGTTTAGTAGCATGTGGACAATTGCAGGATGATAAGGCGTCACCCGAGCAGGTCATTGAAGCTTTCACGAAGGTTTACGATACATTAGCCAACGAGTTCGCAGACGTCAAGGATATCATTCGCTTCGATGCAATCATGGTAGAACATTTGTTGTGTAAATATCAGAGGCTACTACACCGTAGAGTATGACCAATTGTAACTCAGAATATTTACTCCATGTCATGCATGCGCACATCGGACTGGTCATCGATTCGCATACGCTTCATAGCACCTTCCGGCACGGCCTCGCTAGTCACCGAAGAGTTGTGACTAAGTGCGACCACATTCGAGCGTCCTCCGTCGCCACCTTTCTCGCTATACCCGACCTTACGTTTGACTTTCTTGAGAGGCGAAGCCGATTTGGCCATGAGCGTCTGGATCATACGGGCGTTGTAGTCCTATGAGGGCATTAACGCAAAGGATATGCAGCACAACATGTCGTGACATACCAGTTCCACTTGACGCTCTAGCAAACACACGGCTCGTAACTTCGGCAAGAATACATACTCTTGATGACCGAGACGCACGGCTGAAAACCCGACCTGAACTTCTACCAATCCTGCCAACGGGAGTCGATCAGGGGTGATGCGTGCGTACGTTCTAGTGCAATCAATATCAGCCCGACATAACCCTAAGACGTGACGAACTGACTTGGTGCCGTCACCCTGAAGGCGTTGCTCCCAGTACTCCACGACGTTATCTTGCAAATGGACTTCTCCGCGAAGCAGAGGACGCAGAACATTCAGGGGATCAATCACACTCGCCAACTCGACGGCCTCTTCGTCTCCGGCGTCTTTGCGACTTGTTAAGATCCTGTTGGCGAAGTAGAGCACGAGATCTTCGCTATCCCGACGAGTTCTCCAAGGACGTAATTTGTTGCCCGTACGAGCTATCTCAGCCTCGAACATTTGGTAGATGACGAGGAGGCCTTTCACGGCCGATTCGAACTGAGCGATACCAACGCCAGACAGCGTAATGGATTGCTTCAGATCAATCAACCGATTGGGGTTGCGAGGAATACTTCGACGACAAGTCTCATTGAACTATGCTCCTATGACATCGAGGGGTAATACTCACCTTTGCGCGCGCACTGGCGGTAAGTTGCCTTCCACCATGTATCCTTGCACCCGTAAGATGACTTCCTCCGGTTGTTGACCCGCACCTTCTCCTTGATAGACCAATGTAAGCAGTTTTCCTCCCGCCGCGACCAGGACTTGAGCGCAATCCGCAAGCACCGAAGGCTAGATATTGGCGTAACGATGTGAGGACCGGGGACAAGGGTTCGTACGACTTACATCTTCCATGGTACGCAGTTGCCAATACGAGTGAGTTTCTTGACCTGCCGACACGAACTTTGACTCGAGCAGCTTCTCTATTATGTTCTTAAGTGATGTGGTTCTTGCCCCGGTTGTGATTACTCACGATATTTCTCTCGCTCATCTCGCAACTGTCGGAGAAGCGACATGGCGCCGTGCGAGAAGCGAAGTCTCCACTGTCTATGGGCGAGCACTTCCTCATATCGTCAAGCCGTCTGGCAATCAAACACGCTTATGAAACATGCATCGTTCGGCCCGAACCCAGCAAAGACCATGCTAAGAAAACCATGCACCATCTCCGACCGGTTCCTGATTGTCTTGCGATGAGAGACAGTCAACAAGTATTGCGAATTCCTCAGCAACTTTGCTGGAACCCTTCGTCGCTATACAAAGATGATATACGAACTTTTTTTTTGAAAGTTGTGGAGCCAGGGCCATATGAGATAGACGTAGAGCATCGTTGCTCAAGTCGATGCGGGTTAGAAGTTCGTAACTATCGGGGAAAGTTCGCCGAAGAACTTTACATGGCGATACGCATCAACTAATTAGCGGCGGACCATGCTTTCCACCGCGTGCCTTGAATCTTTATCTGATCTTTTATTGTTGAGCCTCCCCTCTGCACACTCATCGAAAGGTAGTAATTCATGCCGACGTTGCGCACCATTACGCATAACCAGGCTTGTGCAGGCGATACACAAGTGACTGCTATGGGGCAGTAAGAGATAGTTCAATAGACAGCGCAAAAATTCACGGAAGGTGCTCGGTCGACGAAGTTTATCCGTGTAGAAAATCAGAATGATCGTGATGGCGGATGGCTGTCATCTGCTGCTGCCAAGAGCCCTAGGCCATCGAATTTGCAAAACTCGCAAGATAAAAGTTCGACGGGGTCAACGAAGAGTTCGCCATTCCGTTCCCCTTGCCCTCGTACTTCTGGTCCTCAGTTCCATCCATCCGTGTGACGCGCCATGGCTCCTCGCAAGAAAACCCCGTAAGCAGTTCCAACTTGTTCTTTTCCGTAAGTTTACGCCGGTTTGCAGTGCGAAGGAGAAGGCTGCGCCTACCCCGCGTGGACGCAAGACGACTGCGAAATCAGTGGAAAGGTTCGCAGGTACTTTCTGACGATACCTCATACCCTCATTGACCCATTGCATACAGTGCATCTACCCCCAAAGGTGCTCCGACTCGTGGTCGTCGGGGCAAGCAACCCCCCAAGACGTTGGTGTGCTTCGAGTTACGTGATGTGGTGTGGGACTGATACCTGTTATTCCTCAGACCTTCTGTTGTGGACGACGAGGCTGAGGAAGGGGAGGAGTCAGATCCGCCGGAGGCGACCGAGTGGGAGACGTTCGAGGAGCGCACGGCTGTCAACACTTCGTAAGTCTTCTTCCGTTGTCGTCTATCATCCACCTCTGATGTCCCATTATGAAGATCGCCTGAGGTGTCTGAAGAGGAAGATGAGCTTATGAGGTACGTCGGCTATAACATCATGGGTAGCTGGTACATCGTTCGACGTCATGCGTTGTAGCGAGTATGAAGCCAAGACAACTCGGACGCCGAAGAAAAGGTGTGTCACCTGTTCAACATATCACTTGTCCACTATTTTTACGATGTGTTCTCAAGTAACAGTCGTGTCGCACGCAAGCCCGCGTCTACACCCAAGACCCCATCGCCTACGTAAGTCCATCCCATGTTGTGTTCATACTGTCCGGGTGACACCTGTCGGTCATTCAGGAAGAAGGCGACACCCAGACGCACTGCTGCCACGCCGGGCAAACGCGCCAAAGTGTACGTGAGATCATAGGTTCTCCTATCCTACTGTCGTCGCTGATGAGATTATACCTTCCAGTCCTTCTGATGAAGAACCTGAGGTCGTGACCGACGAAGAGTCTCCCAAGAAGAAGAGTCGTGTAAGGTACGTGCCCAGTGGTATCCTTTCATGGTGCCTGCTTAACGACATTACAGATCGCCATCTCTGGAGATCATCGAACGTCCTACGACCGTCGGTCGGTCTCGCAGCGGGTACGTGGTTGTTGTCGGCTAATGTACTTGACTATACACGCTTACATGGGTTGGATAGTACTGTCGGTGCTACGGTTAAGGCAACCAAGTCCTCACCTAACGTGATTGTGACTGCGACGGGCAAGTTCAAACCTGTGGAGCCTAGCAGCAAGCCCAAACCTACTCCACGCAAACCGAGCGCTGCACAAGCCCCTCTCAAGAAAGTCAAAGCCAAAGCCCCTGAGTACGTCGTCATCATGGTCTGGCCTTACAGTCTTTGACGTTGTGCTCAGCTCAGCTGATGCATTTTTCATGCATAGCACGGACGACGAAGAAAAGTAATTGTTCATACAACCAATGGTAACTCTTGTACTTAGATAAATTTGTACGTAGAGCTGCCAAGCAAACCAAAATATTCTACGCTGAGCGGGACAATACTATGGACGATCTGAAGAATGCGTACGTCATTGCATTACTGAAGCTGTCATCGCTCATGATTGCTGATGTCTGTGGTCAGGATTTCTGACATCGAGCATGGCGACGACAACGAGGGGGCTCTAGCAGAGATAGAACACGACGCTCTAAAGTTCGTATCGATTCCCCAGTTATTGATATGTCATACTGATCTTTGAACGGCGGTTTGACAGCTTCTCCAACGACGACATGTGGGTGGACGTTCCAAAGCTACAGTCTGATGACGTTACGATGGACGACGCCAACGCATCCGACGCTGAAGACGGTCGAGCTCTCTCACCCGAGGTACCTTCTACACCCGTGCTTGCCCCGAAAGATCGTACCGTCTCAGTGCCTGCCACCCCGATGGTGTTGACGACCCCACGGGCTGCTTCACCACCGCCCGATCCGTTGGCTCACCTCTACGATCCCCTTCTGGCACCCAAGTTAGCTCATGCTCCTCGTGGACGGTACGTGTAGTTTTTCAACTGGTTCCTGCCATGCTCCTCCTGATGATCTTGACAGGATGTGTGAACTTCACTACACACCTAACAAACTTAACTGCGTCAGATTCTCAGAGGGTATAGCCCGTTCATCTCAGTACAAGCTTCATCAGGGGTATGCATAATTTGCTTGTACACGTGATGCCATGCTCATCCGATGTCTATGCCTCAGCGCGATCACCGGCCTGGTCGAGGACGCGGGAGATCGCATCTTCGTCATGAACCCCTCTCGCGCGGATCCCAAGCACGTCGTCGCACACAGCTTCGGCGGAAGCAAGAGCAAGGTCATCGCGATTCCCGGCAACAGCGGTCCCAAGCGTGCCATCTTGACGACCCTTGGCATCGTTCGAGGTTCGAATGTGCTGTATCCGGTGCCCTTCAGTAACTCCAGCAGCAAGCTCATCAAGCAACTCGCCATGATTCCAATCAAGGGCGAGTGGGAGCGCGCGGGGAACTTTTTGGGCACCGCATTTCGTGTCGCGAAGCTACAAGTCAACACCTTTGGGTCGACGTCTGTCCCGCCTCTGACGTTTCGAACTTTCCCCGGAGAACCCGCATCTGACTTTGGTGTGTAAAGTTCGTTTGCGTGGCCTCCCATTGCTGACGAACATTTGCCCAGTTGACGATGATGTCGAAGGTTTAGACGTCTCAGATCGCGAAGAGGGCTCGTCATCTCAGATCAAATCTGGTCCTGCTCGCAGCTACATCGACATGCGCGATCGGACGACTTGGGGGCATGACGACACAAGTGAGCGACCGACGAGGTGTTTGGGAACACATTCACCCTTACTGACGTTATTGTTCTAGTTCCCCTCTGGGATGGACGTCACTGGTTCCGAGCGGGCAAGCTTGTCAGCGACGGGCGATTCTCCTACGACGCGATCTACCGCCTCCCTCGCCTTGACGAGGAGCTCGAGCCTGGCGACCTGGCGTTGGTCTTCTACAGCGCGTCGACCTACTCCATCGAGAAGGACAAGCGTCAGACTACTGCCTCCGAGGGGCTCAGCCTGAACTTGTATGGTGCCATGCTTGTGGCGCGTAAGTCTCGGTAACTTGTGCGAATGTCTGCCTCTCCTCTTATCTCGTAATGTGCGCGCTTCCAATTTATCCTCTGTCTATTGCCGTACCGTCGTTATCCCCCCCTGGTCGTTTCAACACGTCATAATTGTTCACCTCACCGTCGTTCATTTCAACATGCACTTGTTAAATTCGTCGTCGCTCCTTCATCCCGTTCGTGTACGCAGCTTCAACTCAGGCGTGCATCAGAAGCCTTTCATTTGCATACGTATCTCAACACGTCACGTAGCATCCGTGATCTCATGGTACTATACCCATCGCTACACTCACACCGTCAGCGCAACCTGACGCCGTGGAGGTTCAACCCTGACCACGTTATCCCACTGGTACAATAGTTCGTATTGAAAGCGTCGATGTACATCCGTCCAATGATATACGACTCTATTGAACTGCCCATCCCTACTGCGAACATTCTGCTGCCCATCATTATCGAACTTTTGAACACACAGAATTTGTGACCACACCAATGGGACTGGCAAAAGTTCGACGCACGCCTTGATACCCGCTCAAAGTGCTCATAATCGCACTGCGCCGTGGAATAGTCACGTGATCGCGAGTCATGTGATCGTATGTTGAACTTGCAAGCGACGAACTGTGCGATTCTTCCACCAAGTTAATACCTCCCAACCCACCACGCACGCAACAAAATGAACATATACTACTTCCACGTAATCAGCCGGTGTATGATACTGTGCTGGCTGATCATTGGTGCGTGCATTCAGACATGGAACTCGCTGCCATCTACCACTTTGCAGTTTACCCTCATACGCGATGGGCAAAGCTCCATTACATCTCCAGCCTTACCACATAAATCAACCGGTCAATCACCGACCATGCACGTAATTATTCGCTCAGGCGAAGAATCTGTTTGGGGCAATGAGACTATCTCTGCCGGGGTTTCGGCGAGCACCCTCTTGACAAGCTCGCCGGCTGCGTCTGTGCCACTCGTTGACTACCAAAGTTTGTTCCAATCATATTGGAATACATTACCCTATATGGTTGGAAAGAGGACCCCTGTTCTTGTATCACGGATTCGATTGATGATGTGGCGAACATTTGTATACAAGCATGACTACAACGTTCATGTTCGGCGTGTACTTGATGCGACTATCAATGGATCGGGGTGCTATAAACATTTTATTGAATATACATCTCCCACCATATCAACAAAGGAGGATGAAGAGCATTTGTATGGAGGTGCACCAATTTTCAAAGGTTTGAAGGCGCGCGGCAGCGCAATGTGGTCATGCGAAGAGTTAGTTCCCCACGTGATGAAAGATGAGGTGCTGTGTGGCGATCACTATCGTTTCGTAGATTATATACCTCGAGACTTTGCCGAAGTTTCCACCAGCCATATACTGGCAGATATTCCGGTATGGCAACTATGTGTACGGCTGCCCAAAAGTTCGTTGATTGTAATAGCCCGCAGACACGGAATCTCCGAATTTAATCGAAATCAAAGCAAGCAAGCTATTACAGACGTGATACGTACTCATGTTTGTTATAGCTGTCCGAAATTCGCATCGGTTTTTCAAAACACAAACAACAATGTAGTGACGGGCAGAGAACGCACAAAGCAGTGGCGAGAGCGCACTTCGTCGGTTGTTCCCAATAATACATCGATTGAAGTACCGAACCCCTCTGCGAATTTTCCACCCCCACCATTGAAGCAAGACCTTGTAGATACAATAGTTCGTGAATATGTCAGAGAAGTAAATCCCAAAAATTTCGAAGAGAGCGGATGTTGTGTATGCGGATTATTGACCCCACGGAGTAAGTTATCCACGTTGAAGAACCAAGGCATTGATATCAATTTATTGATCCCTGATCAGCCGGTCACTAGAAAAGAGAGATACACATCCGAAGATCCCGTAACTGATTGTCCAGGTCCGGTCTTGTTGCCCAATGGCGAAGATGCATGCAATTCGTGCATTGAAGATTTGCGAGACGGCAAGCTTCCAATCAACAGTCTAGCGAACGGTCTATGGATAGGCGAAGTGCCCCCGGCACTACAAAACTTGAGCTGGACTGAGAAACTTCTTATATCCCGTGTTAAGCACAACTACTGCGTTGTGAAAGTCCACATGTCCGGTATGTCCAAAATGCGAGCCAACGTAGTCAGTCACTCGCTACCAATGCCCAAAGTGTACGCTGCTCTGCCGCCGCCACGGGAAGAAATGGATGAAGTTTTGGCGTTCTTGTATCTGGGGCCCAACGTACCCACTGAAAAAGAATTCAAAAGAACACCTATGCTGGTGAGACGTAGAAAAGTTCAAGCGGCTTTGGAATGGCTGAAACTCAATCACGTTGACTACGCTGACTTGAATATATCATACGAGAACCTAGCAGGATATCCTGAGGATGAACCGCCCGTGATCGTGAACTTCACGCAAACCACCGACTCCAACAAAGACCCCGAGTCCACAGCTGTCAACAATCTGGAAGAGGACGAAGGAACTGATGAAGGTGACTGTCCGTTCGTGGTGCACGGCTTGACTGGTCAAACACTGGAGAAACTGGGAAGACTAAGACCATATGAGATCAGAGCACGCGCAGTCGAATACTTCAAGTCCGGGGGTAAGGCATTGGCCATTGGACAGAATAAAGAGCCAGAAAGTTTGTATAACAACCCTCAACTCTATCCCCAGATGCCACTATGTCTAGCTTTGTTCTGCATTCTACACATAGTATGTTAGCAGTGACACAGTGACACAGTAATTAAGACTATAACCGGGCTTGTATGCCGTATAAATCAAAAATAAGCGCCCAAATGGCCGAAAATCCGAAGCTGTCCCAGCCTTGCTTCAACTGAGGCTGGGGCAGCTTCGGATTTTCGGCCGATGGTGATTGACACTTCAGTGTCATGTGACTACTGACAATCTCAAAATATTGTAGCCACGGACCGTGGGAACCAAAAACGATATAACACCATATGTTATTAATCAAAACTGTATGTGCTAGGATCGAAATAAACTTGCCTATATCGGGAAGGTGGGCTGTCTTTTGGCATCTGCATGGGCGCTTGACGGGGCTGCCGGCGCCTAATATACCATATTTGGCGTGCAGATGCTTGTAAGTTCAAAAGATAGCCTATTTTTCCCAATTTGGGCAAGTTTGTTTTGATTCTAGTGCATACAGTTTTGATCATATCCATGGTTGTTTCCTTACGGCTTGGGGGGGCTTCGAAACGTGAACGGAATTCGTGCAGTGTCCGAAGAAAAGCGTAAACAACAGTTGCTGATGTACCATGACAAGCGTAGCGTTTTCAACTAGAGCCACTGTTCCCCCTGATAGCATTAAATCACGAACAAATCAAGTGTTCGACGACTGCTGGATACTTGTTAGCCGACAAGCGAAAGTTCGATGACATTGCTCGAAGGTTGATGACCATCAATGATAGCACCCTGACCAGTATCATAGAACGTCTCAAAGCAGGGAGCGTAAAGCCCGAAACCGAGGAAGAGAAACAATGCTTCAAAGTATTGAGCGATTTGGATCACGTTAATTACCGGGTCCAGGGGTCCATGACGAGTAAAAAATATATGCGAAACGAGATATGGTCATTAGTCTCATATCTGGGGGCTCCTTCATGGTTTATCACGTTTGCACCCGCGGATGTCAAACATCCACTCGCCCTATACTTTGCAGATACCCAAGAAGAGTATAAGCCGGAGATCAGAACAAAAGACGATCGAATGAACCTCATCGCGAATAATCCAGTGGCAGGCGCGCGATTCTTCAAAGTAATGGTCGAGCTCTTCATCAAGCACGTCCTTGGTGTGAATACCAATCATCCCGGCCTGTACGGAGAAACGGAAGGATATTATGGCACAGTTGAGCAACAAGGGAGACTAACGTTACATTTACACATGCTTGTATGGCTCAAAAGTTCGTTGACTCCGCAGGAGATTCGGGATCGAATATTAGATTCGAATTCTGACTTTCAACGTCGAATGGTGGAGTACTTGGAGAGCGTCCATCAAGGTGAATTTATTACAGGAACCATGGAAAGCGTAGGTAATCGTTTAGACAAGTTGAAAGATGAGGACCCTTTGCATACATGCCCAACCGAATCTTTACCCACGCCTCCCCCCCCGAAGTGTACAGAAATTCATGCTAGCTCAGAGGAGACGTCAAAGTGCGCAGCATGCGCGAGTTACTCCAAGTGGCTTCGCCAGTATCACAACGAAATCGATGAAATACTTTTCCGTTCAAATAGACACAGCTGTCGAGAAAAACGAACATCGGTGAAATATAAAAAGGATGCAGACGGCAAGAAGCACGCTGTAAAAGTAGAAGAGCCATCAAAGGACAGGGTAGAGTTCGATAACAGAGGTTGCAAAGATCCAAAAACAGGTGCATGTAAAGCGCGATTTCCCAGACAAACGTATGCACAAACGGGTGTGGATCCGGACACTGGTGCACTGTTGCTAAAGAAGGGCGAAGCTTGGTTGAATACATTCACACCGGCGGTGTCTTATCTACTACGGTGCAATCATGATGTGACTAGTTTGCTCTCCGGAACTGCGATCAAATCGGTCATCGCGTATGTGGCGGACTACATTACGAAGACCCCGCTGAAAACTCACGTAATGTTCGAATCAGTGCAGAAGGTCTTCGAACGCAATCCAGAAATTGTGAACAGTGATAAATCTATGAAAGACAAAGCTAGACCCATAATCACCAAAATAGTGAACGCTCTCACTGCTGCTTCCGAAATTGGCGGGCCAATGGCGTCCATGTATCTTCTCAAGCATCCGGATCATTATACCAGCCATAAGTTCCGAGTATGTTTCTGGAAGACGTACGTATACGAAGTTATGCGAGCATGGGAGGATTCCGATAAAATTGGAGAGGAGGGTAACACAAAAGTCATGCTCGGGTTCAATAAAAACAATGCAAATAGCGAAGCCCAGGTAGTCGCCATATCCCCAACCATGGATTACATGTGGCGTCCGCACCAATACAAGGATATGTCCCTTTATGATTGGATCAGATTAAGTGAAAAGAAAAAAATGGCCAAGAGAAAAAAATGGAAAGTGCGCACAGAACAAATGACCCCGGAAGACGGGGACAGTGATTTTGAGAATAATTATGCAGTAAGCGACGGGGATGACAACGAGAGTCAGCGTGGCGGAGGGCCACCTCGTTATGAAGAAGAAGAAGAGTCCGACGACGAACTTTTGCTCACCAATGAATCTAACAAAGCATTGATTCAGGAAACTGTTCCAGTAGCACCGCAGAACGCTCGACGGTCTAAGAACGTATTGTTTCATGAGGAGCACCCTCAATTTCACTCTCATCATGTCCATCTGCTAGATGAAAAAGACAGTTACGTACCGAACTTTATAGGAGGGTCACTTCCTCGTAAAGATGCAGGCAGCCGCGAAGAATATTGCATGACAATGTTAACACTATTCAAGCCTTGGAGGACAGGTAAAGATCTGCGACCAAACCTAGAGACGACTTGGAGCGATGTCTTCAACCAGCATCAATTCACTGATCGCCAATTAGAGATCATGAAGTTCTTTCACATTCGTTATGAATGCAATGATGCGCGGGATGATTTCTCAGCCAAAAGATCTAAAGAAGGAGAAGCAATCAAGACTCCGTTCGACATGTCCACCAGTCAGCTGAATGACATAGACACTCAACACCACTGGAATGACTCCGACGTGCCAATTCCAAACAAAGAGAATGATATTATCAACTCCCAAGACTGGAATATGACCAGCGAAGCCGAACTTACACGCAAGAGTAACGTGCAACAAGCCAACAATATCATGCAGCATTCAGGATGGCTAGATGCTTTACCTGAAAGAGAAGCTGTGACAAAGGCCACCAGGTTGACGTTCAATGAGGACAAGACCGGAGGCGACTGGAGGAACGTTTTGAACGAAGAACGCCAAAAAGTTCTAGAGGCTCGTGAGGCTGAAGCAAGTCAAAAGAAGAATGGCACCAAAGGAAAGGGAGGAATAAATAATGAGGTCAACGAAGTCAAGGTGATCGATAAAAGATATTTCATGTCGAATAAATTCAGAGCGAGCAATGCAGCAGCCCAAAAGCTCATAGATGATACTGTCTTGGAATTCAGTCTCAATGAGGCTCAAGAGAGAGCATTCCGAATCGTGGCTAATCACGCGGTCGAACCTAATGGCGAACATCTGAAAATGTATCTTGGGGGAATGGCTGGAACGGGGAAATCCCAGGTTATTAAAGCATTGATACACTTCTTTGCCACACGGCAAGAAAGTTACAGGTTCATGTGCATGGCGCCTACTGGAACTGCAGCTGCATTGATAGGAGGATCCACATACCATTCAATACTTGGACTGAGACGCAGTCGATCCGGCGAATCAGTTGCCACAGTTATCCAAGTATATGAAAGGCTAAAGAACGTAGAGTATGTGTTCATGGATGAAGTAAGTATGCTGGACTGCAACGCAATGTATACCATTTGCTCGAAGATGTGCCGAGCACTTCACAATGATGGAAGACCCTTCGGAGGGATAAATATGATTTTTGCAGGCGACTTTGCACAATTACCTCCTGCGGTAGGGGGTCAACCTTTGTATTCTCACAAAGTCGGCCGAGTATTACATCGAACACACAGTCACTTGCACCAACAGGCTTCGATCGGTAAAGCATTGTGGCATCAATTCACAACAGTAGTGATACTACGTGAAAACATGCGACAACGATCCCAAACACCGGATGACGCAAAACTTCGTGTCGCCTTGGAAAACCTTCGATACAAGTCATGCACTGAGCAAGATATCAAACTACTACAAAGCAGAGTAGCGGGACGAGGTAAGGGGAAGCCAAAACTTAATCAACCTCGGTTCCGAAACGTGTCCGTAATAACTGCATGGAATGTATACCGTGATGAGTTCAACCGCAAAGGAACAGAACGATTTGCCAGGGAATCAGGACAGGAACTATGCACGTTCTATGCATTGGATAAACTCGGAGGAGAGGTGGAGAACGAACAGCGACGGAAAAGCAAATCACAGTCAGTGAATCCTCGTCGAGCCACAAACATAGTCAGTCCGGAATTGCAAGAAAAACTATGGGACTTAGATCCTCATCTCACAGAGCATCATCCCGGAAAGTTGATGCTATGTATAGGGCTCCCTGTGATGATTAAACAGAACGAGGCGACAGAGTGTTGCGTCACTAATGGGGCAGAAGCCATTGTCGTTGGATGGAAAAGCAAGCCGATCGACGAGTCGAACAACACATTGGAGACGCTATTTGTGCGTCTAGTGTCACCCCCAAGAACAATCAAACTGGATGGCCTGCCAGAGAATGTTGTACCTTTAGCACCGCATTCCAAAGTAATCACATGTAAAATGCCCAACGGGAAATGTCTCCAAATAACTCGCATGCAAGTTCCAGTCATCCCAAACTTCGCCATGACAGACTTCGGATCACAAGGACGAACGAGACCAAATAATGTGATTGACCTACACAACTGCAACACGCATCAATCCGTATATACGTGTCTGTCACGGGGGTCAACATTGGAGGGAACAATCATAGTACAAGCATTTGATTCCAAAAAAATGACGGGCGGAGTGGCAGGCAGCCTTCGCCAAGAGTTCAGGGAGCTCGAACTCTTGGACGAAATTACCCGGATGCGATATGAACACACCATATCTCCCAAAGTGATGGGGATTACTCGAAACGAACTTATTCACTCGTTTCGAAAGTGGAAAGGAGAGACATTCATGCCAAAACATATTCATCGTTCACTTCGGTGGTCTCAGAAGAACCCGTTTCCGCTCGAACCACTGAACGAAGATTCACCGTGGCAAATAGTGACCGAGAACACTAACAATAAAAAGAGCAAATCATCAACCACAAATGAGTTTCCAAAGGATGACAAGGCGTACTATGTGCCTGCACAAGGTTCGCAATTACTACCAAGTACAAGCACCTTCACAGGATTGAAGAAAGATAAACGGAAGCGCGAACTGGACGACTCCGACGAACAAGCAAAGAAACGAGTGCGACTGATGGTAGCCCCGCAGGATACATGTGTTATAGGGTTCCCATGGGATCACATAAACCACAGTTGTCCATATGACAGTTTGTTGACAGTTCTGCTATGTGTGTACCAAGACTTTAATCTAGAATGGAAGGAAGAGGTGGCTGAACACAACGATACTCTGCAATTCTGCGGTGAACTATTCGAAACAACATCTGCGCACTCTGACATACAACACATGCATGATATTCGAAACACTATTCGAAACAAGTTGGCCGAAGAAGACCCCGACATGGGACCTTGCGGTGACAGAGGGGGTGATTTGTACGGAATATCTAAGAAAATTCTAGCAGTAACAACACCGTTGGCTACCAAAGAAGACGTATGCCCTGGATGTGACGAAGCCGGTAACGTTCCGTGCAGTCAAGCAGAAATACGTCAAGAACGAAGAGTTGTGTGGACTTGCTCTAAGAGGCACTGGGAAAACAATCCACTAACTAGACGAGCATACACCGGCAAAGGAATACAAGAGTGGCTCGATGCAATAGTGTCCCAGAAATCAGAAATACCTTGTGAGTCGTGTGGAGAGTATATTGTGACCAAAGTTCGCTTCATTAGAGACCCGGCCTTCATAGCATTTATTGTGTTTGAAGCTCGCGCAAGGATTGTCACTGAAATCATCCTCCCTGGACGACAGCAAGTATACCGTCTATGTGGAGTCATATATTTCAAGCCAAACCATTTTGTCGCACGAACTATTGATAAGAATGGAGATGTGTGGTACCATGACGGTGTGACAATGGGCAATAAAACCAAGTATGTGAACAACATACTAAGCATGGAAACCAGCGAACTTAGCCGAGCAGGACCATACAGAGCAAGTCTTGCTATATATACAAAGTTCGGAAAGACTTGAGTCGACGTATACGTGGCAGGCATCGATCACTATATCGAGTACACTAGGCCTGAAAACACGAGACAGAGATTCACGGACGTTGTGAATACAAAGATGGCTCAAACTCTGAGGTCCACAACAAATGTTCACCAAGACTATCAATGATAAATTGGCTCAGGCTATCAGTCTTACAAAGTTCGCTCATGCTATCAACTGAAATTTCGCTCATATTCCGGCTGTCAACACAAAGTTCGCTCATGTGCTCAACTGAAAGTTCGATCATGTTCCGGCTGTCAACACAAAGTTCGTTCATGTGCTCAACTGAAAGTTCGATCATGTTCCGGCTGTCAACCCAAAGTTCGCTCATTCCATCAATTCAAAATTTGATGCATCATCTCACCAGAAATCATCTCATCAATCGTGCCTGCCAGACATGGCCCACTCCCACCCAAGTACCGTGAGAGGCTCAGAAATGCACACGCGAAGACGGTGACAAGGGAAAACTCACCCAGAGCGCACAATACAGGACGCCGGACTCGACAAGGAGCGCAAGTGTCCTCTCGACCCTCGTGAGGGGGCAGCCTTGCCGGAGCTGCGACTTGACGAGAGCACGGTGCTGCCTAAAGTCCATCTCGGGTCAGTCCAGCTTGAACGTTGTCCGGTGTGGGCCCACGGACTCACCAGGCGCGGTAAGCTATGAGGAGCGTGGCAACGCAGTTCGTGACGAGTGAAAGCACGGTGGCCGCCATACCCCACCGGTCTCCGGCGAAAAATGTCCCCTTGTAGATGCTGATCCGGGATGTCTCGTAGGGCGATGAGGGATCGAACTGTCCGGGTGCCGAGGAGCACACGTCCCTGGTGTCTATCGTGGCCATCGCTGTTCAAAGGAAAGACGCGGATGAACAGCGTTCTGACGACACGCCTTGAGAAGAGGCATGCGAGACGTACCGGTCTGAGTGGATGGAGGCCGCAACGACAAGCGACGACTTTGGCAGAGCAGACCTCTGAGTCCCTGCCCTTTTGCAACACGAGGTTCTCAATCCCAATCGAACTCGGCGTCACGATATCGGTCGCTGGCGAGGCTTGATGCCGCGAACTAGAGCGTCGGTGGTTCAAAACGGCGTGTCCGACGGCACGTCGGACTTGCTCAGCGCGCAGACGAGGATGATGAGCGCGGGGTACAGTCCCTGTAAGTGACCCACGGGAGCTATCAGCACGATGATGGACCTGTGCGAATCTGGACTGGCAAGACGCACGCGGCACGATAAGGGGTTTGAGGCAACCGCGAATGGCGCAGTGCGGGGCATACGTATAGTACAGTTGCTCTGTCGAGAAGCTGCTATACGACCGCGAGCAGCTATCCCAAGACCTCTCCCGGCGAGACAAGGGACGTTCCCAAAGAACGCAGTAGAATGCGCCGGACTCAACCAGAAGATACAGAGCCTTAATGACCTGCGTTCTACATCCAGAGCAGAGGCGAGACTGCACGTCCCGTAGATGCTGCCTAGTACCATCATCCTGAGTCAGCTCGATCCTTGTCGCCCGCTCGCACCTGCCAACAACACTCACCGCGCAACGTACGCGATCAGAGCCGTCGCGCACGAGTTCGTTGCCAACGTCATGCACGCAGCCGCGATCCCCCACGTGCTCCCTCCAAACAACGCTCCGGGAGGACGTGTGAGGTTATCGCTGTGCGACTGCTCTGCATGAGGCGAAAGCCAACTGCTGACCGTGATTAAGGAGCCGCCTGCCCGACACGTATCGACGGCGTCCACAGTTCCGGTCACTGCATGCGGAGATGCGAAGTGTGCCTCAGTGTTTGGGATATGCCGACTGAGGGGAGTACGCACCAAACATCAGGAGGATGGACGCCGCAGCCAGCGTAGATGCCAGCCGTTTCTGTCTCCAGACCACCCATGCCCGCCACCAGACTATCGCATCGCCGATCACCACCTGCAAAACACGGCGCATGAGGATCGGAGCTCGCATACGACGATACGCGGTACTCACGTTGATGTCGAGGGCTGCAGTGCCCGTACAGTCCTGGTATAGCTCTGACTGCTGATCCCGGTCAACTGCCCGTTTGAGGTTGTCAGGAGCGGGTCTAAAACATCCCACGACGCACAAGTAGGCGGGACCGTCGACTCGAAGCTGGCAACAGGGGATGATGGCGTCCAAGTAGCCTAACCCGTTGCTCGCATAATGTTGTAGGTACGGACGGTCTGCGAGAGGAGGATCGCCCAGTAGGTCGCCGTCGACGTATAGATGGCGACGATCGCCGCGAGGAGCACAATCGTGCTGGTCTGCGTCTGCCGCTTGAGCCTGCGCGGGTAGGGTTAAGCCGATATCGCACAGAAGGAGGGCGAAACATGGTGCTTACACGAGCATTCTGCCCAAGGTGGCAGTGATGACGGTGAAGAGCTCTGCACCGTATTCGCGCCATTGAGCGATGCCGCCAGGCACCAAGATATTCCTTGCGAGTATGCGACTCACCAGATAATGTCGTACAGAGCAGGGCTTCAATGACTTCTTTCCATAGTCGAGACGATTGGAGGATGCCCTCGAAGTTGTTGAAGTGGCCATCTCCACGGACCACTGGAGTATCTGGAAAGTGTTGTTCGAGAACCCGATGCTGACGTTGGCCACAGGATCTGAGGCCATGGTGGGAAGACAAAAGCAGGACGGATGAGCCATAGTATACTGGGAAATTGAAACATGATGAGCCGGACGCCATATGCATCTTGAGCGCAGATGAGGCCCGACAGCTGGGGGATTCGGCGAGGTGAAGCGGTTGAGAGCGCGAGCATATGACTCGCGGTGCAGCTTGGAGCAAAACACGGTGAGGTCTAGGGACAGGACAGTTGTGGAGGTTACATGTGTGAAGGGCGAACAGTTTCGTGATTCGACTCCGAGAACGAGCCGCCCTGGGAGGCTATCACGCTCTCCAGAACAAGAGCACGAGCGGGAACAAGGCAGCGCCCTTCTATCTTTGATAGATGAATGAAGGTGGTGCGAGTCAAGAAGGAAGCAATATTCTGATTCTATATTTCGCAGCCGGGAGCCCGCGCGGCGACGGCTCAGCACATCTAGACAGCGAGAGGACTTCCCTCCAGCCGTCATAAGTCCACGCGTCTTCAGAAGCATGCCGCGTAGTTGGGCGATGCAATTGTGTCCATTAGACGCGTCGTGTGATACAGGGACCGTCTGGACTCTGACTAGGCGACGGCGCAAACGTCAAAGCAAACCCGCCCTATACGTTACGTTCCCACAAATGTCCGCCAGACGGCCAGACGCACAGTGCCACTACAATCACTGGTCAGCTGCAAGCAGAGCCTGTGAGCGTTGAAATATCTACAGCCGGGGCAGGCTTCGCAAAGACGTAAGATACACGGAGCAGTGGTACTCACCACACCCTGAGAGCATGTCCGAGTCAACCGAGAGGTTTCAGCCTGTCGTCTTGCGCTTGCGTTACCCGAGGTCGAAGACCCGTAGTTGGAGCAGACGCTCCTTCTCATGCGCTGCGAGTCTGGTGGGAGAAGGACAGCCTGAGGGCGTGTGTGCCTCTGGATGAAGCTCAGGGTGAGTGATAGCAAGAGTCAATCCCGGAGCGGCATCGAAGGGTAGACGAAGCGCCCGGCAACCGGCAGCGGCCGAAAGGAACGGGGCGCTCACTGTAACCTTAGATCTGGATCGGCGGTGTTGCTACGTCCGCAGTGAGCTTTGTGCGCTCTCGTCCACGCTCACGTACCCTCTCCCGTCCGCTACCGCTGTTCTATCTCATCTTGCGTATTGAGACGCCAGCTTATATACAAATCACTCATTCCGGTGGAACGTCGGCAGTGGCTATGCGGTAATGGGAGCCTGACTCAGTGCCAACAAATTTCAGGTTCCCCATGGGCCTCCACTCATTCGCAGTTCCTACATGGAGGTAATGCGTCGCTTCAGGCGTTAGGTAAGCTCGGCACACTTATCCATGCAGGGGTGGCTGACCACATCGATCAGCAGGAGCTAAATTGTGCGACGAACACGTTAAGATCGACATAACGGCTCCCTCCAGTCAACACGCGATTGCTACGGGTGGTATCAACGTATCCCATAACGCTTTGCAGTATGTATCGCTATTAGTTGGAAGGCTCGGCATTTGCATCATGGACATGATTACCGCTATAGACACATACTCGCCGGACTACAACGCCACTCGACTTCGACCATTACCACCATTCTGCAGCGGGGAAGGCCTGTGCACTATACGCAATTGCATCCCTAATCTCTGTAATACGATATAGAAGAACCCCGATCACCGCCGGAGCCCGAGCCCGAGCGCGTAACTACAGCAGCATGCCACCCGTATGACAACATCCTCTCAACAATTCACGCCTCCCTTGCACGACGATTGGAAGAGCTCGAAATAGGCAACCACACACGCTTTTGCACTCAATGTGGCGGTACGTTAAGCATTCCTCAACGTGCCTCTGCTCCTCGCCTCATATGACACTAGCTGGACATTGTCAACGTTGCCCGCGACCACCATCGAGCGGCAGGTCCGAGAGCATACGTTGGTACGTTCAAGCAGCGGCTCGTGCCGTCTGCTTGAGACTGAGGTCAATATTCTAACCGCCCAGGTCATTATTTGACCACCCATCACATCAGGCGGTTGCTCTTTCCTTAGTATGACAGCTCAGAGTCGTCATGCCGGCGAGCGAGCGAGCGACAGCGATGACGAATTTACACCTCACTCTTCCAACAGAATGCTCAATGACTCCGTGCCGGGGTACTTACTGCTCAGGTGCGCTTTCGTATCTCCCTTGAGTATCTCATCTGCCACGTCCTTATCGATACAGTGCGTCCAGGGGTTTATCTTACGTACCTACCCACCGACATTCTCCGCTCCTTTGTACAGCGAAGCAGCTGCGATCCTGCCTTTTACGCAGAGAAGCCACTGCGGTGTGGTGCCAACTCCGCCTCCGTCGCTAGCTCGACTCCCAACCGCGAGCGAACCCCCCCTTAGGCATCGGCGGAGCCTGACGAAGCCAGCAAGTGAGTGACACACACGAGGACAAGACACATGCGGCTTCAGTGCGTGGCACGAGCTTCCGAACTCGGGTCTCTTGTCAGCACCATCGGAAGTCGTTCGCGCTGCCTGCCTGGGAGTCAGACAAGGTGAGCGTATCCTGCCTATAAGTACCCATCAGGATCGACGGTCTGATCCCCGTCAAATCAACCTCTGGCTCGCCATTGTCACACGATGTCTCTCCACCCACTCCTCCTGCCAGTCGGCTGCGTGATTGTTCTTGTCGTGCTCATCGACCGAGCGGCGCGTCGCAGGAACTTGAAGAAGTTGCGCGGGCCGCCCTCCGCCTCGTTGCTCTTTGGTATGTCGTTATGCCCCGTTCTTTTCCGCTGTCCATTTGTGTCTGACGGTGTTTGCAGGAAACGAGTTCCAGATCTTCCACCAGAGAGAGACGGGCGCGCTGGACTTCCAGTGGATGCATGAGTATGGCGCGACCTGGCGTACGGCTGGGTACTTCGGGGTGCGTGTCTCGTCTTCGTCGACAGCCAGCGCGGCCTTTTGACAGATCCTGACGCGACGCGACGACAGGCCGACCAGCTCATGACCACCGATCCGAAGGTCTGTGGCTCTCCAGTCGAGCAAGCTCAGTGTTCAGTCAGATCTCTGACTTCCCTTCCTCCTTCACATGCAGGCTCTCCAACACATCCTCCAGAAGTCAGGATACAACTACCCGAAGCGGACGGACATGAACCACATGACCTACCTTCTCCTAGGGCCTGGGATTCTCTGGAGTCATGGTCAGTACTGTATCGCGTACCCTAACGCTCGGGTGTGCTACATGGGCGCTGAATGGCTTTTACCGAAGGTCCGATGCACCAGCGGTACCGTAAGGTGATGAACCCCGCGTTCAGTCAGCAACAAGTCCGCGATTTCGTCCCGGCATTTCAACGTAACACGGGAAAGGTTCGTTGCTTCTATTGCACCCCTGGTCTTCTCTCGGCTCACGCGATCTGTCAACGCCAAAGCTGATGGAGAAGTGGCGGTCGATGATAGCGGAGAAGCCGGACGACGCCATCCTCGTGAACAGGTGGCTCATCCGCTCGGGCCTGGACATCATCGGCGAGAGTGCGTCCGGTCTCATGCGTCCTGCTATGTCAGGAATTGACTGTCGCCAATCGCGCTTGCAGCCGCTTTTGACTACAACTTTGGTGCGCTCGACGACCTCGAAAACCCGCTGGCCAAGGAGTTCGCCACGCTCAAGTGAGTTCTGTCGCTCCGATCGGCGTTGCACCCCGCGTCTCATCCAATTTCCAAATACACTCCACAGCACGGACTGCATGCTCTACCCAGATGCGGTGAACATGTTCTACCGCTCGCTCTGGCAGTACCTCCCGTCGAGCATCCTCAAGATCACGCGCTTCACCCCGTCCCGCGTGTACGCCCGCTGTCGTCGTATGAACGCCGCGTTCGCCAAGATCGGCCAGCCGCTCTACTTCTCCAACGCCGGCGAGCCGCTCGCTTCGCGGGAAGGGAAGAAGGACCTCATGAGCGTCCTTGGTGCGTCTAGACCCTCTCGCAACCTTCCCTTTGCATCCTCCGCTCTCCTCCGGGTCCGTCTCCATTTTAATCCAACTCTATCACTGATATCTGCCCCGCAGTTCGAGCGAACGCGTCCGAGAACGAGCGCACGCGCCTGACTACGCACGAGGTGCTCGCCCAGATGCACCACCTCACGTCCGCCGCGCAGGACACAACTTCGGGCACGCTCAGCTGGATGCTCTACGAGCTCTCGAAGCGGCCCGACTACCAGGCGCGCATGCGCGCCGAGATCCGCGCCGTCCGCGCGCAGGTCGCAGCACGCGGCGACACCGACTTCACCCCGGACGACCTCGACAGCATGAAGGTCGTGCTTGGCGCGATCAAGGTGCGCCCCGGGCCAGTGTGCGCGTGAGAGCAGTAGGCTGATGATGTGAGCAGGAAACGCTGCGCTTCCACCCAATCGCGTACCATATGTGGCGCGTCGCGGCGAAGGACGACGTGATCCCGCTCTCGGAACCGGTCATTGGTGTCGACGGCACGGCCATTCACGAGATCCCCATACAAGCCGGCCAGGCGATCATTGTCTCGGTCTGTGGATACAACCGGTGAGTCTCACCGAATGGATGTAGTGGAACGCACCGCTAAGGGTCGACCGTGCTAGGCTGCCGAGTGTTTGGGGCGAGGACGCAGACAAGTGGAACCCGGATCGGTTCGCGCGCCTCGATATGGATAAGCAGGTCAAGGTCGGAGTGTACGCGAACCTGTGAGTGCCTGTTGTTGAGACCGTATTTGCACTTGTTCAATGCTGACCCTCTCTATCCCGGCCGCAGTCTTACGTTCTGTGAGTCAGACTCTCCGTGTCTTCCTCAGTTGCGCTCAGAGTAATGACATTTCGCATGATTTGAAGCCGCTGGACTTCGCGCTTGCATCGGGTATGTAGCTCTCTCGCCTGAGTCTATGAGTATCCAGTGACACTCATTGCTGACAATGTCCTGCAGATGGCGATTCGCGTGAGTTTCCTCTCGAACGTCTTCGACATGAAGTGACTCACGTCCTTCAATCACGCAGCATGTACCAGCTCCAAGCAGTCACCGCCGCCCTCCTTGAGAACTTCGAGTTTGCCCTTCCGCTCGACAAGCCGCACATCCGGCGCGGTCCCGCCGGAGTCATCCTCCCGCTCATCGACGGCAAGGAGGAGCTCGGCGCTGCGATGCCGCTCCGCGTCTCGCTCGCCCACTGAGCGTGCGTGCGTGTCCAGGTCTCGGGAACTTGAATGGGACAGGACGCAGCGTCAGTTCGAAGCATCATGTCCGGTTTGGATACAACGATAGACGGAATCATTGCACTAAGGACTCGGCGTCGAGGCTGATGAGCCAGCGGCACGAGCATTGCCTAGAATGGACTTCACATCCAGTATGTAGAAGAGCATGTACCTGTACCAATTGTCACAATGTTGACAACATTGAGAGCGAAGAGCATCTCAGACGATGCAACATCATCTACTGATTACAAACAGGGGCCGGCCGAGCCGGCGAGACCGGCCCCCAGGTCCAACCGAGCAGCGTCCGTGAGCGTGAGCAGTTTTGCTCTGTTCCACCATGTGTTCCTGCCAACTTTTGCTCGACCTTTCTCGCCCAGATTCCTCGCTCATCCGCTTTTGCTTCTTTTGTTTGCTCTGTTCCATTAACTCATTCGCTTCTGCCTTTTTTGCTCTCTCTCTCCCTGGACTTGCTATGCGGTTTATTCTAGCCTGTAGCATGTTCAACTCTGCGCCCCTGTCATTTCCCCGGCCAACGTCCAGCATCCACCAGAAACGTCAGCCTTGGTTCAACACGACCGCTTGCGCTCCAACTCCGACATTGGACTCGCAGCAGCATTGCGCAACTACACGTCGGAGCGACGCCTCAAGCAACCCCTGTAGCAAAGCTTTGCCCGCGTCACACGCATACTCAGGCTATCCCCTACCCTAGTAGCCTCCTTCCCAGCGCCAGACGACCCACTCCGGGCAGAAATCCTGTCATGCAAGCCGCTCGCAGACGGCCGCCACCAAAGTGTTCGAGCAGGGACTCTTCTCCGCCATCCCTCACCCGTTCATCAACTCAGGCGATGGCGCAGCATGTGAGTAAGCACCTCGTCCTGTCATATCCCCCCTCGCATACATGTCTATCTCGCCCACATGTGTGTCATCTCACGCGTATGCACATCGCACTCGCATGCACTCCACATCCACCGTATGTCACGCTGACACGCACCCGCGTATGCACATCGCACTCGGATGCGCTACACATCTACTGTATGTCACGCTCACACACACACCCGCTCGCTCACTCGTTACCACGCACGCTCGCATGTACTTAGCATCTTCAACCACGCACATACATATGTCATGCACATACGCTCGCTCGCTCGCTCGTTATAACGTGTCCTGCACGTACATATGGCTCTCGCGCACATATGTCATGCACACACGCTCGCTCGCTCGCACGTTTACCGGGTACGCTTGCTTGTGCATATGTCTTCCGCGAACATATGCCATGCATCCGTACTCGCTCGCTCGCTCGCACGTCATCACGCACCTCGCTCGTACATATGTCTTCTGCGCACATATGTCACGCATGCAGGAACGCACGCACGCACGCACGCACGCACGCACGCTCGCTCGCACGTACATCATGCACCTTGCTCGTACATATGTGTTCCGTGCACATATGTCACGCACGGAGGCGCCCGCGCCCGCTCGATCGCACGCTCATATGCTTAACACGCACCTCGCTTGTACCTATGTCTTCCGCGCACAAACGTACGTCATGCACCACACTAGCAGCACTCACCCTTGCTCGCTCGAACGTCACCACGTGCACCGCTTGTTCACATATCTTCCGCGCGCATATGCCACGCACGCACGCTCGCTCGCCGCATCATTCGCGCACATACTGTCGCTCGCTCGCTCGCTCGCTATTTTGCACCCTCACAGGTAACGAACGTATGCATGGTGTCCCACTTACTCAGTGCATGCATCATAAATCAACGCACGCACGCACATATCTCGCGACCCCACATTCATCACGTAGCTCTACTCTCCACCCCACCAGCATTTCCACATCCTCACCAGCGCCCACCCCAGTACTAGTACAGGCTGCTCGGTACCTTGCACAACTCGAATGCGATACTACACGCCTCTAGCATTATCATACCAACATCGCCGCGCGAAGGCCCGCTCAGAGACATCACGCATATTGGGCTACTAGACGCATGCACTGACCTGTAACCGGATTACGACGCAGGTGCACGGGCGTCGGGATCAGGAATCATGACACGTCCGGCCCACCTTATGCTCAACACCAACAGGCCACATCCTTCTGCACTATCCAGTCTGCTGTACCAAAATCAGAGTCCTCCGCACAAGCCTGAACTACAAGTAATTCTTGATCAGTCGCACAGCGGCACAAGGTTCTCCTGCCATAGACGCTCTTTGTTCTGCGGACTCCACGCCTTTTCCGTCAGAACCGCGTCGTCCGTCTAACTATGTCTACTGTCTTTTAGTAGAATCGTTGCAGCGCGCACCACACACCCCCCGCAGACCCCAATGCGCACTCGCCCAACCCGGCCACCGGGTGCCGCTCATGGAGCTGTCTAGTACAGGGCCGAGCGACTCCATACCCTCAATGTGTTTGCCCGCGAGCCACATACTACCATGTGTGACCTACACGCGGTCGGAGGTGACACTGGCAGCCGCATCATCCGATTGCCTGGATTCTACGCACCACAACCGCGGTACCCCCACTCCCGATTTACCACTTCTGCTCCTCGTAGGAGCTTCCAGTCATCACAAACTTGAAGTGTAGCATGCACTCGACGCCATATCACACACGTGTAGCTGCGAAGTGTCGGAAACTCGGATACAACTGACCCCAAGTCTGTTCTGGGGTGGGACTAAGGCCTACTAACGATCCGATCTTGGCACGCTCAAAGTTTATCTAAGTTGCGACAGTTGTCCAGCTCTCTAGGCTTTATGCACCGTGCACAGGGCCCGCGGTTGTAGCATGATGATCGATTATTCGTCCGTCATCACAGGCGCAGTACTGAGCGCGACGCACGGAGCCCTGGTACCCACACTACTCACTCAATCCGCTCAGAATGCTTCATAACACCGAAACGAACTCGAGGGACTCCATGGTTGCAAATCTCGCTGAGAGTAATCATCCCTTAGATCTCAGCGCGAACTCGGAACGATCGTTATACCATGACATCAGCCACCGTGAGTGCCATAGTGGAGCTCCTGCGCTGGGCCTCAGCATTTAGAATGCCGTCACGGTACTAGTATACCCTTTCACCGCTGGTACCCTGAATCACTCATGTCTGAGCGTACAGGTAGACTTCTCACTTGGAGGAATTATCACGTTAACTTCTTGTCAGTCAAAGAACTCCGAGTCACGCCCATGACCTGGAGCGTTCTGATGAGTCTACTGCAGCCTCTGTGTTGCGGCTCGCCTCGAATCTACTGAGCTCGAGTGACAACTGGTCACACCGACTCTCCACTGCCATGCCGCGTTGCATCTTCTTCGCATCCGCTTGGCCCTCGGGCCCATACCGACGCTGCCCAAGCTACCGCCGCTAGTATGTCTTTCAGTACATTCAACGCAATAGCCTACGCGTGTCACCGACCAGACCCAAGCACACGCCAGTCTTCGCTGTCCTCGGCATCCGCTGCCACGAACCGCCGCTCTCTGATCACACGGCATCTGGCCACAATCTCACCCCGTCATCTCTCAGCTCACGTACGACGGCCTCTTCCCGTCCTATCAGAACTGTACTCTGCCAGCCTGAGAGGGAGTACGACTGGGCTGGCTGACGAGGCTAGCAAACGAAAGCCGTCCTCCACCATTCTCCACTGTGTGTTTCCAGTGCCTTGAGATATCCCACTCGCAGTCTCAGATGGAACACGACATGATTTCCCCCTAATTCAAGCTGTTCATTTCACCAGAGTACCAATAGGTTCACTGCGTACGGCGAAGGTGACAGGTAACAGGTTTGAATGATGCTCGGTTTCAAACCTGCCGCAAATACGTTCATCCTGGAGATCAGCGCGAGGCCTTAAATCAAACAGCAGCCACTCTCAGTGCTGCTCGCCGTCCAGCGTCTACCATGGACAATGTTAACGGTGCCACCGGGGCTCCATATCAGCATCCAACCTGCCAATGCTGCCATTCAGCATGATATCCAGTCTCCTCAGCGGGCTCCGAAGGCAGCCTCACACTGGCAGTTTGGACACATTACTTCAACTGCAGGCGCCGTCTCACTGCCGCCTAAGGCCAATGCCACCCGCCGCCGGTGCATGCCGCAACCGCGAGACTAGTCATCTCCCTGTCTTTCTTTCACCATGAAACTGTCCTTCTTCAACATCACGACCGCTATCATGGGTCCTCGTAAGCTAAGTCCGCCTGCGGCCGGGTTCCACGTCACTATCAACAGCATTGAAATTCGTTTTATCCTCAGCACCTCCTTGAACTAACCCCCAAGTTCGAGGCAGTGCGCCGGTCACGTCTGCTCCAGGCATACATTCATCAGTCCATGCAGCGCCCGTATCAGACTCACGCAGCCCTCCTCTGATTATTGTGATCGATAAAACGGGATGTGTGTCTGCCCGGCTCTGCCGCCCTCTGAGTCTTTCCCGCCCTCAGCAGTGCCAGTGGTATACAAGTCCGCAGATGTGTTCAAGCTGCGGGCGATTTGTCTGACATCGTTCGGGAGCTGAGCGCCGCCTCTAATTCGTACCCTAGCCTTAGAGCAGAAATACAGTGGATAGTAGCCGCCTCGTCTCTGGGTTGGGCGTCGCGTCGTTGGCCAGCCGCGGGTCGCCTCTGCGGCTCTTGGTTGGGCATGACGGCTCAGCCAACACCGCGTCCTTGGCCGGCGGGCGCACAGCGCTCGCGGTCAACAGCCCAACCCTCCGAGGCTTGAACGTTTGAACGGAGTTGAAGGATAGGCGCGAAACAGCAGACGAGGTTGGATACAAACAGGGGCCGGCCGAGCCGGCGAGACCGGCCCCCAGGTCCAACCGAGCAGCGTCCGTGAGCGCCAGCAGTTTTGCTCTGTTCCACCATGTGTTCCTGCCAACTTTTGCTCGACCTTTCTCGCCCAGATTCCTCGCTCATCCGCTTTTGCTTCTTTTGCCCGCCCCCCACTCCCTACTTAATGAGCTTATAAATCCATACTCTCGTTCAAGCCAAAACCGCGGTGTTATCGGGCATGACGGCTCAGCCAACACCGCGTCCTTGGCCGGCGGGCGCACAGCGCTCGCGGTCAACAGCCCAACCCTCCGAGGCTTGAACGTTTGAACGGAGTTGAAGGATAGGCGCGAAACAGCAGACGAGGTTGGAACAAGTGAAAAGCGCATTTCGGTTTCCCCGCCGCTCAGGCGGGTACTCGTCCCGAGGACCACGAAGAGGTATGCGCCAGGACCACAGCGGTCCCTCCCTCGGGAAAGAACCACTCATCTGTTTCAGGGAGGGATCTCCCTGTGTCCTTTCACGCGGCGTGTCGCGTCGAGTCTTCAAGACAGCGAATGGGCGCAAGAGCCTACCCCAAGACTCCGCCTCGCCGGTCGTCCTTCAAGTTCGTCGAAGATGCCGAGTTGCCGTTGTCGCGGACCTGTCGACCGTCGATCCCTCACCATTCGCTCACTTCTCCGCGTTGCCGATGGATGACAGGGTGTGCCTCAGGCGTTGGTGCCGGGGACCGGAGTCCTTGCGCTTCGACAGTTTCTTTGGTTGATTCTGCGTGTCCGCACGATGTGAGCTGGGTGCTTTCGAGTCGGTGGCGAAAGAAGATTGAGTACTCACCTCGCCCTCTGACTCGGCACTCACGCGCGTCCGCTTCCCCGATGACCGCTTCGACTTCTTCACCTTCAACTCCTTCAGCGCCTCCCGCTCCGCCCCCGCGACCTCCACCGACCCGCGACGAGCCACCACTTCGCCTGAAACGTCGACGTTCTCCTTCCTACCGTTTTCTTCCTCCACTGCGGCCAAGAACTGTTCGACTTCAAGCGCGTCGCGCTCGTCCTGGCTCATCGAGTTGGCGTCGGGTTGAGTCGCGAAGCGCCTGAGAAGGTCGGCGCCGATGATGTTGGGCGTGGAGGGGGGTTGGGTGCTAATGTCATCGCAGGGGGAAATAGCCTCGTCGTCAACGAACACCTTGAACAGCCTAACAAGAATGTCAGCCATTGGAGTCAGCAGAATGACCATCAAAGAAAGCCTCACCTCGGAGCCGCCACGGTGTCGCAGGAAACAGTCTCGTCGTAGAAGGAAATGTCCGCCTGAGCCATCTCTGCGGCGAGATCGATGTCCATGAAGTTCTCCTCCGGGATGCTGGCGGTGTCCATGGTGCCGACGACCGCCACGGCCTCTGTATATTCAGCCAGTTCCACGGCGAGCTCGATGTGGACGACGTTCTCCTCCAAGATGCTGATAGTGTTCATCATCCCAGCGCGGAGCGCCTCAATGGTCGCGGCGGGCTTCTTCTCGATGACCACGGGCGCCATCTCCTCCTCATCCTCCTCGGCCTCCTTCAAATCGCGGAGTTTGTGAGGTGCGAAGCAACGGAGATGACAGCAATGACTCACAATCATCTCTTCAACGAAGAGCTCCTCCTCGACCTCGTCGGCCCAACTCTGGCGGCGGGAAGCTGCGAGATGGTCCACCCGCAGTGAGTACATCGCTCACCAACCAAAGAATAGGGATCTGGAACTCACCAAACCTCTTGCTCTCCCACGCCTCGTACTGGCTCCTGAGCTCGTCCATCGAGAACTTCCTCCACTCCCCGTCCTCGGTCCGGCCGAAGAACGGAGTGCCGAACGGCGTCGCGAACGTCGACGTCGCAACCTCATTGTCGCGGAAGCTGTCGCTCGTGGACCTAGGCATAGTGAGTGAAATGTCACGATCGTTATACGTAGCTGTGCTTTGGGTGGCAATATAGGTCTGCGTCAAGCAGATCGTGGTTCAGGAGCAAGATAGGTGAGGAGGTGAACCTCCGAGGCACGAGGGTTATAAGCGCGAGGCTGACATCCGCGCTGCCCATGTTCCTCGGGCGGAAGCCTAGCGCGTCGCTGCCAGCCTCATCCGCCCCCGCCCTCAGATACCTCGCAATCCGGCTCCGGAGCACGATCGACGTTGAGTAACCCGTACGGCGGGTGTTCACGATCGTTCGAACTGGAAAGCCCGAGACGATCCGCGAACATGTAGGGGTCGGGTCAACAGGGCGGGCTCGGGTCGGGTCAACAGAGTCGGAACGCCGAACGCAGAGCCTCACCGTTCACAACACCAGCATCTTGCTTCAAGTCCGAATTGGTGCCGGCCCTAGTCGACTGATGGTCGAACGAGGAGTGTGTCGCAATTGTCAAGGCACAACGTCATGATGCAATTGAATGCAACAGAGACAGGTTCGCAATCTACTAGTGAGAACTCGTGCATTCCGGAGCACGACACAGGGGTTGGACATTGAGAGCGAGCATATCGATGTCGACCGGGATGTCCGAGGACGACGAGGACGACGGCTCCTAACGCGGACGGCTCGAGTACGGTAACCCGACGCGCTCGTCACATATTTCACGTGCCTGTAACGTGTCGCGTCGCGCGCGGTAGCACCCTGTCACCAGCGCGGCCAGGCTATCTAAGCTTGTCCTCTAGCTGCGGGCCGGAGGAAAAGTGCAGCGCCGATTAGTAAGAGCGGCTGCCTCACTTTCATACAAACGCGAGAGCAGGGGGAGATGGATACAATGTACAAAGCGTACATGCAAGTCAACAGGAAGACGGCGGCCAGTGGCGCGTGGACGAGATGTCGCGTGCATAGAACGAGGGGAGGTCCGTCCGGCGTCGGGGGTACGTGTGAGCGCGATGCGAGCGGCAGCGGCTTTGGCTTAAGATCTTGGCCATCTCTTGCAACGCGTGCGCAACAAGCGGGAGGCGCGTGTCTGGGAGCCTGCGAGAGGTGCGGGGCGGCGGCGACGGACTTGCGGGACGTGAAGGTCTCACTGAGCGGAGCGTATGAGGCTGGTCGACCTCCGTCGCGTCGTCCGCACGAGAAGTATGGGTCCGACGTCCTATGTCACTCTCCTCGCCCTGTTCTGAAGGATCGGGCGCGAGCTCAGGCGCAACAACGATCGGGACACAAGGCGGCGGAGGGGACGACACAGACGCGGCGAGCATCGGCGGAGAGCGCGACGACTCGGACTCGGACTTGACCTTCCTCCTCTTGCTCTTGACCGGGTCATCGCGACGCAGCAACGACGGCTTGAGGACGGGGGGCTCGTCCTGCTCCTATTCCCGATCGGCGTGCGCGGACGAGCTGCTGCAGCCTGCTTCGCGGGCTCAGGCTTCTCTTTCGCCTGGCCCTTCTCTTTCGCCCGGTCCTTAGCAGACTCCCTCTCCGTATGCATCTCGTCATCGCGCTTCTTGCACCTCGCTTTTGCCTTCGCCTTCGCATTTTGAACGACTTGGCAGCCGTGGAGGTGCAGCAGGCTTGCGCGCCTTCGATTTGGCAGCGGTGGACTTGGTCGAAGAGGAAGAAGAGGGTGCGGCGGAGTTTGAGGAGGACGAGGAGGGAGCAGAGGCGGTTGGCGGAGCTTGAGAGTCAGCGCGAGAAGCATTCGAGTGAGGGGAGGGAGAGGGTTGGAACAGGAGGGGGCACGGAGCCGTCGACAGCTGCGCGCGACTTTGAAGACGAAGAGGAGGCGGAGATCGGAAACGGGTGATGGTGAGATTGGGCGTGGGTGTCACGGAGGGAGTTCAAAGAGGGCGTGCGGGAAGGCGGAAGGAACGGAGGAGGCATGTCGTGTGAGTCTGCCACGGCTATCAGTACAAATGTGAGTCGCAGAGACTCAGACATCACGATGAACGCACCGAAATACGACCTGTCCTTCACGCTCTCCCACCGCGTCCGTCTGCTGTCCTCGCTCGCCGTCGGAGACTGCACGTTCATGTCGACGTTCAGCTTACGATGGTGCTTGTGTCTGCGCAGCCCTTTGCCATTCTTCGCGATCCAAACCTTGCGCAGCTTTGGTGGGCGATTGTCCTATGGCATGGGCAGACAACATCCGTAGGCAGTGGTTCCAGGAGCGAGCTCTTGTATAATTAGCGTCACGCTCGGAGCTGGCAGTGAACAGTACGAAGAGGACTGACCTCGGAGGTGACCTTCGCCGCCGTTTGTGCCGTTGTCTTGCGACGACGGGCTTCGAGAGCAGCCAGCTTGCGAGATCAGAGGGTCGAGGTCGATAGGGCTCTCCTCGGCTTGCGCTGACTTTGCCCGATCTTGGTGTCGGTGTAGCGTCGTGCTTCCTTCGTGAACTACGACAGAAGCGACGAGCGAGGTCTGGATCTCAGCGAATCTGGCAATGCGGGTGAGCACGCAGTGCTGAGCCTTGGAACCACTCGCGCCCGTAGTGAGCGTGTGCAGCACAGGGATCATCTGGGAAGGGGAACCGTTGAGTTTGATACGGTTTGCAGAGGGAGATGTTGACGTTGAGCGCTGAGCAGAGGACCGGGGATTGGGAGGGACATTGACAGCAAGGACGTACGGAACTCGAAATGGATTGTGGAGAGAGATTGCTCACACACACAACATGGTCATCGTCTCACTCCCGACCCCAGCATGGCCTCCTCGTTCGTCTGCAGAGCCCGCGACGCAAGGATCTCTTGATCGCGTCCTCGTCGTGACGGTCCTGCGACTCGGCTGCCTCACAGAACATAGGGCTAAGGATCACTGTGCTGGGGCGGAACCCGTTGCGCACGAAGCGCGATTTGTCGCCGGTGATATGCGCGTCCAACGCGACGCAGAAAAGGGGGCCTACTTATAAGATTTGGAATGCAAAGGTGCGCAAACGCACTGCGCGGGTTGAGGGAGAAGGCCAAGGAGCAGTGGGAGAGGGGAGGAAAGCGGGGAAGGCGACTCGCGTGTCGGCTCAGGCTTGCTTGCGCGCTCGGAGCCCGGCCCGCACTGCCGGATGTGGGCTGGATGGAGACTCAGAGGAGTCGCTTCATGTCCTCAGCGTTTCTCCAGACTCCCGGAGCCTTGACCGGTCAGCTTTGTCCTCTGCCGCTCCACACATTGCTCAACTTGTTGCCTGCTCTTGGAAACGTCGTCTTGACTCCTCGCTGTGGACGAGTGCCCTTGTCTGCAAGAACGCAGTGACCTCCGGGCCTCACGCTGCTCACTTCGCCTATGCACCAGGCTAATTCTTGAAGCCTCATCTTGGATTCAGCGCGTGTCAACTCGAACGCACAAATAAGAATTTTCACTTATCAATGGTATATATATCAAAGTGTCCGACGACTCATGCAATCAACGTCTCTGAGCTCGAGCTCAGAATGTCTATACGACTTCTCTCTCGCGCGTGGTAGTAGTAAGCCATTCGAAAGAACGGGCGGACTCGCATGTGCACCTCGGATCGGTAGAGCAGCCAGTAGTGGCCGCGCCTGAGGAGGAAGGACCCAATCCGGGTCCTCATCATTCTCGTCCTGCGAGACAGAACCTTCCTTCGCGCTCCGAGAGAAGGAGATGGTGGATATCGGTACACCTAACGACGTGCCGTGGAAGTGCGACTTGTTGAGCGCGACAAGGATGATGATGGCAGTTGGATACATGCCCTGCCCGTCAAGACGGTGTTAGCTCTAAACGACAGACATTGGGGGAGAACTTACGACAAACGGGATGAGACATCCCCGGAGGAAGTAGTCGAACGCCGAGAGTCCGGTCGACGAGTCTGAATTGGCGGAATCCCCATCTTCGATCTGCCAACGGACTTGGTATGCGACGATAACGGCCTGTTTACAGTCAGTTCGCGCTCGCGCTCCCAGGAGCTCGTTGTTGACAGATCATACACAACACGTACCCACAGAACGCAATACACTAGACCAGACTCGACGAGCAGAGACAGGACGCGCTCGACGCGAGATGTCCGGCCCAAAGATAGGCCCTCGATCATCTTCCGATGTTCCCTGTAACATGATAGATATCAGCAACCAGAGAAAATCTGCTCCTCTTCCCCTCTCGATGGTCGCGCACGTACCACGCTTTACACCAGATGAGCGCCGAGGCGACCAGATTCGTTGCCAATGACAGGACGGAGGCGCTGAGTCCGAGCAGGTTCTGCTGGAAGAGCGCGCCTGAAGGTACCTCGTACAAGTTGTCATACCAGAGTGGCTGGAACACGGAGGCCGGACACGACTCTACGGCATCGAGTATGCTTGTCCCTAGTAGCAATACGCGTGTCAGAGCGACGAACCTACGAGGCCGGGCACGGTACATACCGAGGGTAGCCATCAAGAGAAAGAGACAAGTTACGTGGACGAGGAAGCTCCTTGGCCAGATGGCCAACACGCGCCACCAGACTATCGCGTCACCGAGTATCACCTAACAATAGAACGAGGGTCAGAACAGCAAGATGGGTAGATCGGAGCCTGAGGTGACACTCACGTTGACAGTTAGGATGATGGTCGGTGCGCAGAGCGTGAGAGTATGAATCTGGGCCGGAAGACCGTAATCCTGGTGGGTGCAAGGAACTGAAGCCGAGCAGAATTGGCAAGTGGCCCCCAGGATGCTGCCCGTGCACTGGCAGCCATATTGTAACGTATAGCTGCGCACGACGCCGTGATACCCAATTGCCGTGACAAGATATACGGTCCACGTTGCCGCCGCAGATACGTACATGATGTACATCGCGAGGAGGAGTATGATCGTTGGCCGTCTCGAAACGCCTTTGCGGCTGCAGAGTCGTGCACGAATGTCGATCAGGATTGCACCGAGTTAACATGGGTAGGTCAGTACTCACACGAGCACGATTGTTGCGAATGTGACTAGAGCTGTGAAAATCCCTCAAGCAAAGAGTCAGCTTCGTGTCAGAGTCGCGATGCGCTGAAAGAGTATGTCTCACCTAACGACGCCGAAGACAAGACAATGAGAATGGACGAGTCACGCTGGCCATCGACAAATGCTAAGATCACTTTCGGGGTGTCGAACAGGGAGTCGGGGGGGAAGAGTCCAAGACGGGACTCAACAGGCAGCGACGAGAATGCCATGGAGTCGGAAGCAGGGAAGGGAGGAAGGAGTACGGAATCCTGCAGGAGGATATATCGGGCGCAGGGTGGCGGTGGGTGCAATGGCGATGCGCAGATGTAGAAGACTGTGCGAGCGCCAACACCGGCACGTAGAAGCTGATCGAGTGTTCGTCAGATTCATCGGCTTCGGCGACGCGTGCAAGGGAGGACAAGCTACGCTACCATTGGATAGACTTCCACCAATTGCGGCCCGTGTAGCAAAATGCCTTCTTGTTGTGGGTGTGAGCTTGAGCGCCGACACTGATCGCGCATTTCAATATGAGATCTATCATGCACACGCCGCAAGACGACGTCTCGCATTCAAGCATTTCAACACTACATACCTCGTTGTGAGCATCTTCAGTCACGCGCGTAGTCGCCAATTGACAGAGCCGCGTTGAGGATGCCTCGACCTGAGTTTGAAGCGAGTCTTCCTCGCCACCAGAACACCCAGCCTACGCTCGCCTCATGAGCACGACAGGTACTTCTGGCCGCGTCGCAACGAAGTAATCCCTATGGCGGCGCTCGAATGCGTCGAGTTCGTACCCTTCGCGCAGCTTCATATCGAACCGTGCAAGAACGCGCAGAGGACGGTGCGCATCTCGAGCATCCCAAAGATCTTGCCCGCGCAGTTCATCGGCCCGTGTGAGAAGACGAGACAGGTGGCGTCATTGTGCACAAACGGAGGCACCCGCGGTGGCGGCGGGCCGGCGGCGAGAACACAGTGGGCGTGCAGCCTGAGCTGCCACGGATGCGGGCGAGGACGGGGACGGGAACAGCAAGGGAATTGGCCCCTGGCTCGGGTGTTACTCTGCAACGTGTGTCCTCAATAGGTACGTAGCCAGTTCTTCGTAGACAAAACGATGCGTAGTCTGTGCTCACGTCTCTTCCGTATCGCGGTTTTCCCGTTCAACTTGAGGTTCGACAGCCTGAGCCCGAGGTAACTAGTATAGCCCGAGGAAGCCTTCAACCGAGATGTAGCGGTGTCGATGACGGTGGTGGTAACCATAGAATTTGCGGATAGCTGCCAGACAAGCGCGAGCAAGAGCGTTGGGCACTACTGCTGTCATTCACGTCGAGGGAGGGCGACTCTGAAGTGGTCGGCGTTATCGGTGATCAATATCGTTGTTTGTACATGTTCGGATCGAAAGTCTCACTTGCCGCTTTCGGATGCTCGTCTAGCTACGTCATTTCCGAGAGTACCCCGCGACTCCTTCCACGTTAGTAACACTTCTTTCTCTCTTGCTCTAGTATGCTTGCCGGTCTACCGCGCGGACCATAATACATTAATGCAGCATCCGTCTCAGCCGCATGGTACAAGGTACGCTCCACACTGGTCTAGTTCTCGACTCTCTCCCCTGAGATCCGATGCTGTAGACATTGATCGCCAAAAGCACCCGCTGTCCCATCAACCGTCAATGAGTACCTTAGTAGTATCATCTCAAGCGGTGCTTAAGACAGACGTTTTGTGTTATCCGTCTCCTCAAACGTGATCTCGCACGTTGGCATGCCCAACCAGCCTCCTCGCGGTCGTGCATCCATCCAGATCGACACCAATCATGATGGACGTTATGCCTATCTGAGCGTGCCCTGGGATACCTCAGTACCAGGCTCGCACACAGTGAAGCGACTATACGGGTCGGAGGGACCTGATTGGCTTTGCGGTACGAAGGTAAGAGTCCATCTGCATGATCGGTTTTGCCTGGACAATTTGTGAGGGATCGTAATGGTTCAGACATCTGCAGCGGCAGGTGGCATCCACCCGCCGATAGCGGAGATGTTTCAACGAGCGTTACTAACGTTGGCAGATATGTTTGTAGTTGACGTCTGTCAAGTTGGCGTTCAACGTTCATGAGCGTCGTTTTCTCATGTGTTAGTATATCACTGACCATCTTCTCTGCACTGTACAGGAAGAACTCTCGCCGGGCCTCAAGCATGGTCCTCTGTTATATATTCTCCCTATGAGGTGAGTGTCTCCTCATCTTCCCTGCACCCACAGGATTCAAAGATGGCCTCCACATGCGCAGGGACTGAGGCGTATTATGTGCTCCTCATGGACACTAAGGACTCGACGCATCGGCTCATTAGCACTGTTCTGTCAACGGGTCTATTCGGTACGCTCTGTGCTCCCTCGCCGTCAGAGTGTCTCACGAGCGCGATTACCCGACAGGTGTTGCCACCAGTCTAGCCGTCGCGTCAACTTACATCCTCATGTGCGTGGCCAATACCCTACCCGCTCTACCCGTCTGCTGACGTCTCGCTGCTGACGTCTCACGTTCTCGCGCGGACCCAACAGCGGTAAGGGGCTCAACTCGCCGACACTCAAACTCCTTCTCTGCGCGACACTCGTGCTCTACGCCTCCACGACTACATTCTGGACCGGAAATTTACGCACTAGCCTGACGTTCTCGCAGGGAGCGTCTGCCGCCGCTCAAGCCGTGGACGATTGCGATGTCCAGGCGTTCTTCAACCCCCTCCGCGCGTCGCGAGTGCAGGACCAGATGGCGTGCATCGAAACTGCCGCGCTGACCATCAATGTCTGTGACCTGCTCGCTTCCACCAGCTCCGCCCTCATCGCCATACTGATATTTGGTCAAATTCAGATCCTCGTCGGCGATGCAATTGTGTGGTGGCGCGCGTTGCTGCTCTGGCACGGGAGATCAAAGGGTCTTCTTCTTGCCCTCTGTATTGCGTTCCTTCTTTCTACATTCGGTGTGTATCGTCGGCGGGTGCTCATCAGGTCCAGGCCAGCTGATCGTCTTTCCTTGACAGCTCTCAGTATCGCAGACACGTGTCAAGCATGCAATTTGGACCTCGTCAGGGAAGAGGCGGGTTACGGTCAGCTTTTCTCGGGCACGAAACTCGGCGCGGCGGCCTCAATCATGTCTTTCGCCACCAACGCCATGGCCACGATGTTCACCGCGTATAAAGCCTGGTGCGTCACACCTCCGCTCTGACTGATGAGTCACCGTAATATCTGAAGCGCCTGATTCTCTGTGCTGTAGGGAGCATGCCCGATTGCTCAGGTCATACTTCTCACGCGGGAAGATGACCACGAACGTCGAGCGCATTCTAATTCTTCTGACGGAGTCCGGGCTCGTCTACGGCGCAATATGGGTATGTTGTTCCACTGATTCGTCAACGCCGTCTCGCTGACCCCACGAAATCTCATCGCTGCAGCTCCTTGTTGTGATCTACCAAGTTGGGATCAACAAGGGGACAACGTACGACGAGAGCACGTTTCAAGGCGACTACTGGGGCATCATCGGCTACTTCGTCAATGGCGGCCTGGTACCCACCATCGTGCGCCGCTCCCTCTCGTTTCTTCTTCGTTCGCATACTGATGCCCTGTGCAGGCAATATATCCCATGGCGATCATCGTTCTCGTCGCACTCCAGAAAAGTCAGATGGAAAATTCGTTCTCGATCGCCGACGCCTCTGCGACCGACGGTCGGGGTCCGGTGCTCTCGACGCACATCATCGCGCTCTCCCCGACAAGCCTGAGTCCGCATAGTCCGCGCTTCGTAGTCGGCGTTGCCACTCCTACGACTCGAAGCCCAGACTCTTCGACCCCAGTGCGAGGATGGACACGCCGGGTCGATTCAGATGGGAGTAGTGAGGCGAAACAGAGCGCGGACGTTGTGTAATCGAGCATGTGTGTGGGGGCCAAAGATAGACAAAGTTGTGAGTCGATTGCGGGCATGTTCGATGGTGTTGTATATACATCTGCTGCCTACCACCGCGGATACAGCGTGACCGGAAGACGAGGTCTCTTCGCATTGTAATAGTCATGAAAGTCCCTCTCGTACGTCTCGGGATCCCACCCCTCCCTAAGCCGAATGCGCAAGCGCTGCAGCAGCGCGATTACAATCATGCGCATCTCGAGCATTGCGAGCCCTTTCCCAGGGCAGTTCATCGGCCCGTACGAGAACGGGATGAATGCGACGTCGTTGTGCACGAAATCCATACCTGCTCGGGCGGCACCAGCGTCGTGGAGAGACGGGAGTCGGACATCCTCGAGTTGCAGCTGTCCAGACGAGATGAGCCAGCGCTCGGGCCAGAAGGACTCGGGGAACGTGAAGTTACGCGCGTCGCGGTGGATGGTCCATGGCGGGAGGTAGATGGAGGTACCGGGTGGGAGGTAGCTAGCAGTCGTCAACGTCACAGAGCAACCGGAACATTGCAACTTGGAGTGACCTACAGCGATCCGATCGTCATGGGCTGACTGCCAGTGTTGTGCGGTACTTTGCGCTGAGTGCTGCCTGGCACCGGAGGATACAGACGGAGAGCCTCGTGGCTGAGAGGAACAAGACTGAGCAACGTACAACTCCCGGACATGAACACGAACACGCACATGACAGCGTCGAGATACCGCATATTGCGGTGGTGCTCGGTGGTGCATGGATCTTCGCCGGGAGGGTAGTACTTGTCGATCTCTTCCTGTAAAGTCGAGTAACAATGTGCATTGGCGGCGATGCAGAAGAATATACTGATCATCACGATAGAGGTGGTATCGGAGCCTGCGACGACCGCAAGGACTCCGTCGTCGATGAGTTGTTGAGCGGGAGGAGGCTCCTTGTCTACGAGGTCCTCGTTGCTCTGAAAGGTAATGACTCCAGATTGACAGACGTTGGGACGCATACTGTACCGTGACTCACCAAATAATGAAAGACGTCTCGGGTGCTTGACCCTTTTGCCAGTTGTCTCGCCGCAAATTGTCTCCCGCTGTCCATGAGGGTATTTAGAGGGCCTGCAGCGCCGGGGATATGTCCGACGTATATGCCTAGCCATGGGACCTGTGCCAAGAACGTAGCAAACCTGCGATAGCAAACGTCAGTCATAGATGCGATAGGAGCTAGATCGGGTACGTACACCATGCCACGCTCAATGATCGACCATACATGGTTTGTATCCCCGTCTCTGAGGAGTTCCGAGCCTCCACCGAATCTGCCAGCGATAGAAGTGATCAGATATGTATTGCTCGCGCTTTCACACTGGACGTACGCCATATCGCACATGAAGTCGAATCTGAAGCGTCTCATCAGCAAATCACCTCAACTTGGCAGGGAGCGACACTCACGAGAAGTAGCTTAGCCACGTATCAAGTGTCACATTACGTGGTTGCGCTCCTAGTTGTTGAACGAGCTGTTTGACACGACCTGCGAGGACGACTTCATATTCCTTGATTGCTCCGGGGCTTAGTCCGCGGTTCCATGCACGGCGTCGGCTAAGGTGGACAACCGTATCTTGAATACCAACCATAGGCGTCTTCGTCTCGGACATGGAGCCGCCTATGAAGTCTGCCAGATAGTGTCAGATGCAACGCTATCAAGGACGAGGAGCTCTCTTACACGGGCCCTTAGGCAGGCCTGATGAACCGAGAAGCGGAGGGATGAAAGACGGGTTCGATATGGACAATTCATTGGGTCCTGTCAGTTCTATAAGCCTGATGCCATAGACCCGGGATAGCGTTTGGTGCGTACCAATGCGGACGATATCACCATATCGTTTGTGTAGGGCGCGATAGTATTTAGCTCTTTTCCCGGTCATTGATGAGAATGCGGGTACCAGCATCGACAATCTGTAAGCTATTGGACCAGGGTAACGCGCGAGGGGGTGGAATGGAGAGAGACGATAGAGCACTATGAGTAGTACGACTCTTCCGACGTGCTGAGTGACAGCAGCTATCATAGCGTCCACATTGAGCGTGGAGGAATAGGTGACAAGTAGAGCGGGAGGTCCAAGAAGCAGTGTGGCGTGAATGAGAAATGAGTAAGTTTCTGATCTTCGGAAGACCTGATGAGTAACCTGTGTTATGATATACATGAGTTGCACTGCTGAGCCTGCTTCGTGAATAAGACTAACTATGGCAAGGAATATGGGAAGGAATTGATCCATCTTGTCATAGACTTTGACGAGTACTCCCTGTACTCTCGGTGTGATAGTTGCTGGTTGGCTATTGTTGACTTACTCTTGCTTGCGAACAGACGTGTTCCTAACCGAGCACTGGCACTGGGAGAATCACTGGCTGTGGCAACAGTGGGGAGATCAGAGAACTGCATTCAAGATCAGGCTGTTATGAGCTTTTCAGTGTTCCGACATACCGTGAACGCGAGCAGCCGATGCCAGATCACAGGCCGTTCTTGGGCGCATGATGACGAAGTGTGAGAAGACACGAGCGGTGGTCGAACAGTTCGGGCGAGGCGCTCCTCTCCCACGCGCCCACATAGTGAGCCGCCCAAATGTTCAATTCGACCGGAAGGGAAGGTATGTAACTAGGTTGTATGCGGTTGTGTTCTCACTCCGTGACCATGAGTGTCCCCTGCGCTGTCCGGCGTGAAATTACTTGCAGCGAACGCACCAACCAGCAATATCTGATATCCGACACTGCGCGCTGAGAGCACCGCCGCTCGCTCACGAGGTACCGCGCGACAGAAGCGATGTAGACCCACAGACAAGCTTCGGGGAATGACGGCTTGGAGGTATATAACAAGACACGTAACGGGGGTCTCAAAACATACGAAGTCGTCCCCGCAGCTCTAGATCGTCATGGAGGAGACCGCTGTCGCGGCCAACCCTCCCGCTCTTCCGGCTCTTGACAATACTCTGGGAGCTATTATCTTAGGCACTTTCGGTGCCATGCTGTGAGTGCGATCCATTTGTATAACTACTATTGCAGTAGCGACAATACCTTTTTAGCTGCCAAGGTGTCATCTATCACCAGGGCTTTCAGTACTTCCGTCTCTATCCTACTAACGATGCTCGCATTCTCAAAGTCTGGGTGCGTCTTAAACTGCCAACTCCACAAGTTGGCCTTGAATCTCATCGCGGTTCAATAGGTTACTGTCATGCTGTAAGCTACGCTGTATGGTCTCGAAGTGCGTTCGTCTCAACGTCCGGCCCTCATGCAGCATACTCGAGACCATCAATTGTGTTTTGACGTTACATATCTGGTATTTGTGTGTTTCATAAGTACCCGCCTCGCATAATTGAGATTCACCCGTGCCAGCTACGCCTATATGATCGAGCACTACTTCGACCCAGCTTATCTTCTCGCGGCCCCTGTCTGGTGAGTACAACTTCAAACTTCTGTCAAGTGAACAATGAATATCGGACCTCGGACAGGTCGATGAAGGTGCGTCGACTCTCCGATCGTTCGTTACCTTACTGCGGACTGACTGCAATCTACGGGATACCGAATAGATTCTTCCGCTTCCAGCTGTAAGCAGTATCCAAATATGCATCAATAACTAGTTGCTGTTATTTACGGGCTTCTCAGTGTCTCTCCGCCGTCATCACCGAAGGGTGAGTGTCGAATCTACTAGTGCTGTCAGCTAGACAACTTGGTAACTATTTCAACGTAGCTTCTTTGCGCGCAGGGTGTGGTTAGGTCTGCTATAGCTGAAATATTGCACGCATACGACATATACTAACTTCTAGATGACAGTGAGTCCGCCCAGCCGTCCCCTGGTTGTACTTGCGGTATGTGGCATTGTCACATGAATCTTCAGAAGACATATAATTGGTTGTCATGGCATCAATAGGTCATGCTCGAGTTTGCGTTCTTCGGTTGGTCCTCTCTGTGTCAATCTTTCTTCACTAACCATCGCTCAAACATTGGTTACTCTAGGGTGCTATCTCGGTAATGCTGACGCATCATTAGTCCGAGTGATCTGTCTTGCTCACGCAGCCTTCACAGCTATCTCGGTCACAGGGTAAGTAAGGTTGCGTCGTACCATAGGTCGCTTGAACACCCTCAGCACAACCAACAGCTGGAACGCGTCAAACGCAGCAATATATCTCAACCATACCGTAAGCACATGTACACTCCCAGATGCAAATCCGGTCATTAACTCGGACACTAGTGGTTGGTTGCGCTCGGCTCAGGCTTTGTCGGTCTGGCCAATGTAATGATGACGTCGGTTCTCATCCATGTTCTGCGCCGAGGCCGGACTGGTATCAAACGGTGAGACCAACAACCTACGGGAAGTATCGCAATTGGGGTCTCATAAGGGACAGAACCAATTGGACCATCGACATGCTCATCCGATACGCGTTTGGCACTGGTGAGTAGTTTAGACAGTTTCCAGTCCCTCGATCCGTACTCATTGGAATAGGCCTTCTTCTATGGTGCGTAGGGTTGCTGACGGCACTCCCTCATGGTCTTACCACTTTGCAGCGTGTTTGAAGTTGTCAATATTATTGTGGTGACTTCCATGGTGCAGTTCTCGTCGCGATTCATTCACTCAATGCGCCATTACAGTCGACCGTCTGGTCAAGATCCCTGATATTCCTGCCTATCTGCATCATCCTCACAAAAAGTGAGTGTTCGCCATACTATCTATAAGGCCTCATTACTCGAGCCTCAAGGCTAACTTACATCCCCCTCGCTAGTCTCGTCGAGCTCATTCCTTGTAGCGTGAGTGTTTCTGACGTTACTTCAAAGCCCGTGTCCGCCTGAGCATTGGGCCACAATCGCGCCTGCAGATTGAACATACGCAATGAGCTCTCAGCAACTGAGGTGACCGGGATTGACCCCTTCAGTCAGTTCACGTCCACCATGGTGTACCGCAATCGTCCGCTGGACGTCTCGTCTCCCAAAAGCTCCGGATTGAGAGGCAACACCCCCCGAGTGAGATTCTTCCCATACGCTCCCAGTTGTGTTTGCTAACTAGGTCCGCTAGGTCACTGGCACGGGGCAACTACCAGAGTCGATTGAGCTGACTGTGCTTTCGAGCGGCGCCTCAAGGCATGATGGGGACAACAAGCATTTCGGTAGTCTGTCAAATGCGGTGTAGACCTAGCTACTAAGACCGCCCACAAAATATGATGCGTTCAATAGTATTTGTCCTTGTGTGCTACAAGCTAGGCTCAGCGGCCAACGGCGCCGCCGACAGCACTTCTCATAACTGGGCGCTGAGCGCGCCGGTCATTAATGTGACACTGAGCGAAGCGCGTGTACTAGTATTATCAGCTGGCTCGAGACTGCGAGAAACTACCCATCCACATTCGGTGCTCGAGGTGCAACCTCAGCGCCGTTCCAGAATCACTGGCAAGTCCACCCTCGTCGAGTTGAAGTAATCCTTCAGCTCGTCCTCGTACCTTCTCCCAGTTGTGTCCCAGCCCTCGCGAAGGCGTAGCTGGAACCGCTGCAAAATTGCGCAGGCGAGCATGCGCATCTCGAGCAACGCGAGCGCCTTTCCGACGCAGTTCATCGGCCCGTAGGAGAATGAGATGAACGCGCCTTCATTGTGCTTGAACTCAAAGATGGGCTTGCCGTCCGAGCCGGAACTAGACGTGGACGTCAAGGGTGGGAGTCGGAGACGCGCCTCCTCGAGGCCGAGCAGCCCGGACGCCACAAGCCAGCGTTCGGGCCAGAACGTCTCGCAGAACGAGAAGTTGCGCTCGTCGCGATGGATGGACCACGGCGGGTTGCGGATGATCGTACCCGGCGGTATGACTCTGCGAGCCGGTCAGGACGCGTGTCAACGACACTTCTCGTCTACTCACATAGAACCAGCTACGACGGGTGGGCCATTGTGTGGGACTTGACGCTGTCCGCCGCCTGGAACTGGTGGGAAAAGACGAAGAGTCTCGTTTCTGGATGACAAGAGTCCCGTCAGGTGGGAGAGCACATGAAAGCGGTGATGCAAGTGAGACGCACATGACGGCTTGGAGATAGTGCATCTCCTTGTGACGCTGAGGGTTGAACACGTTCTCGCCGGCAGGGTAATACTTGTCAACTTCGGCTTCCAATCGCTCGTACGCCTCAGGGTGGGACATGATGCAGTAGAACAGACTCGTCAGAGCGAGGGATGTTGTATCTGAGCCAGCGACCACCGCCAGTACGCCGTCGTCAACTAGTTGTTGTGGAGGTGGCGGCGCCTTGTTCGGTAGGTCCTCGTTGTTCTGTGTGCGTGCTATGAGCCTATAACAGACGTGACGTGAAGTACTTGGATGAGAGACGTACTAGGTAGTGAAAGAGATCGCGGCTACTTGACCCTTTCTGCAACCGCCTCTGCACGAAGTCTCGGCTACTCCCATGAAGATTCCGAAGAGAGCGAGCTGCGCCGGGTATATGCCCAACGTAAACTCCAAGCCACGGCACTTTCGCGAAGAACGTCGCAAATCTATGCGGAGGTGGTCAGTCGCAACGAAACCAGAGGGTAGAGGCGCTATACGGACACCATGCCCTCTTCGAGAATTCGCCATACGTTGTTTGTGTCCCCGTATTGTAGAAGCTCGGATCCGCCTCCGAAGCTAGAGCATATAGATGTCAGACACTGCATGCAAGACCGGCGCAATACCAACGTACGCCATGTCGCACATGAAATCAAAGCTGTCGCGAGTGTGAATATATCAGTGCCCCGCCATATCTTCGAGTGTACGAAACGCGTGAATACAAACGAGAAATATTTGAACCAATTTCCGAGGATGACTTCCCCTTGCTGCTCCTCGAGCCGGTGGAGAAGCTGCTGAGCCCTTGTAGCGATAATCAGCACCTGAGCCTGGCATATGGATACATCCCCATCTGTGATGACAGGTGAGGCAGGATGTATCTGCGTCTGTAGCCACAGATGGGTGATAAATCCCTTGTATGGCATACCGCGCTCACATCTCCGGTGCCATCGGATACCCACGGCATGTCAGTAGTGATTCATTTGGGTACTTTCTCATGTTGTCCGAAGACATGGGAATCTTGGAAAACTCTCAATATGGATGTTGCCGTGTACGGTGTACTTAATCGGCTCAGTGTTCAAGCATGGCGCTGTATCGGATTTGAGATCTGACATAGCTCTACTGACGACATATATCATCGCCATGAAGCATAGTAGAGTCAGCTTGAGACTATGTTGTGTGATGGTGGATTGGCGATTATTCTGAGCAGTGCAACTGGATATGGGCGGCCGTCGTAAATGTCCCGAGCTGACCGGCATGCCATGAGCCAATCAGATCACGAATAACGGTACCATCGTGAATGGGCGGTTGAGGGTATAACATACGATATCAAACAACATTGCTCTCGATTCATCACATATATTCCTGCAAATTTATAGCCAGATAATCCTGTGCATATGGCAACATCATTTGAGATTGATCACGAAGCATCATCCACCCGGTTGACCCACTATAGCACAAGATGCCATTGAGGACGTCCAAGTTGTAAGATAGTGGCCTTTACAACACTGTCGGTGCGCTGTGTCCCCGCTCCAAGTCAATCTGTTGAGAATCTGTGCTGGATGTCGTACCCGAGTGCATATGCAAACTAACCGCTAGATTGTATGCTCATAGATGAGAGTATACAAGAAGCAATCCCTATGTTTTCGCGTGGGCGCCCGCAATATGACAAATGAATACTGCTGATAGAAGTAGTGTATAGACCGTATAGCCAAGTGTGTTTGTTAATATGCAATATAGCTCATACATATACTAGCTATCAATGATACCCGGGCCGGAATGGGCTGCTATAATGCAATGGTCAGTATGAGTACTATTGCCACTGCATAGTGCCCGGGTCACCGTGGATATAAGGGTGATTGACTTGTGATTTAGTACTTACATTATATGAAGCACTCACAAAGCATTGCACCAATCCATCGCTGATACTTTCCAAGAGCCACAAGAGGGAGGATCGAATACAATACGCTATAGGAAACGCGTCTATTCAGACAGCATAGGATGAGTGGTCTAATATGGCATTCCATTGATGCAGACCTAATCGGGCCAGGGCTCGGCGTCATAGATGACAGGCTTGAGATGACAGCTGTATCCATGCTTACTAATAACAGACGTACTATCTGTAGCCACAGGTGCAGATACATCCGGCCGCAACTGTTACCACAGGTGTAGGATACATCCAAATGACATCTATGCCTGTAATCAGCTCATACTCCTTGAGCGCATTCTGGGATAATCCGCGATTCCAAGCTCGGCGACGACGGAGGTGCTCGTCCATGTCTTGAATGCCGACCATAGGAATGTTATTATGTCCGAGCATCCCACCGACGTGCCCTATCGGCATGTATATCAGAAGTTGAGGGATTATAAGCCTGAGAATGATCGGAAGACGGATGTACCAGGTCCCTTGGGTATTCCGGAGGTTCCAAGAACAACCGGTATAACTGCGGGATCACGGATAGATATCTCATTCGGCCCTTGCGAATGTGCGTGAGTGTTGACACTAAATCCACGAGTAGATGGACCCACCTAGTCTAACAACGTCGCCGTAGCGTTCGTGCAACGCTTTGATAGTCTTGCTCTGGTTCCCTCCAACTGCATGAAGCGCTGCCACGAGCTGGGACACGCGCCTCAAGAGAGGGCCTGGGTATCGTGCTAGGGGATGGAGAGGAGATATGCGATACATCGCCACAAGGAGCACGAGCGCCGTAAGATAGACGGTGATAGATACAGGTATTTCCATGAAGACCCGAGTAGGGAAGGGCCATGTAACCCATAGGGCGACGACGGACGGGGGAAGAAAGAAGAGAGAGGCATGAACACGGAGGGAATAGGTTTCGTATCTGCGAAAGACCTGATGCGCGACCTGACAGTGGCGTGAGTTAGATTAAACGTAAAACAATTTGGGAGACATACGAGAGCAAGAGGAACTGCAGCCTTGACAATTGCCAGCAAGGGAACCTCCGAGGTCGTGACTGAATGTAATGTCTCCATTATGATGAGTGAGTCCGGTTTGCAACAAGAGACGGTCGTCAGTAGCAGTCAACGCTGGAGACGTCAGATCAGCTATAAAGCAAGCCTCAAGAAAACCAGGCACTGTGAGTAGGAATAGCTCACTGGTCAGCAGTCAGGCCAGGTCTTGCAACTTGTTCAGCGGCGGAATGTCACGTTGGGGTGCCAGACGTCCCGAAGCAATTTCCGAAACAGATACCGCAGCTGCTGCCATATGGTAGTGTCAGAACATGCCACTGCTCAGGGACCTTGAGAACCATATTTACGCACCAGTCACTGCACTCGACTGAGTGTTGGAAGTGGGAAGTCAAGGATAACACAGCCTTCGTCTGCCGGCGCGTCAGAGTCGATCCAGATCGATTCATGCTCAAACGCCCATGTCGAAAATTACGTAACATACGAGAGAGTGGGAACTCTCTTCAAGTTTCCGATCTACTACTAGCCTCCAGGCAATCTTCGACAGTCAGCAAGCTCGAAAGGTGCCCACACGTCTGCAAGTAATCCAGCGGAACCAGCTGCAAATTAGCTCGACCGTTGGCACCAATTGGGCTGGATTATGCCATTGCAACCTTCGTGGTAAGTAATCTTTTCTCGGCTCCTTTCAAGCACCCGAACACGGTCAGGCGGCCTTGAGTGACGGCAGTCTTGAGAGACGAGCCTTACGGCGGCGGTGAGCTAAGTTTTCTGACGCTCCGGAGGAGTTGCGCCAGTGTGTGAACAGACACACATCCCATGGCACAGGCTATGGAGACAGTGAGATACAGGCTCATCAGAGACTGCGCACAACCAGATGGCAGAACGTGCACTGAGATGCTGCGTTGTGCGGACTCCGACCTCGGACTCCCGGTCGGTTTAGAGCTTCACTGAAGTGGCCCTTTCCACGGCAGTAGGGCGCAGGGCTCAGTGTCGAAGACTTCCAGAGTGGCACAAGTACTGCACCATCATGCTTCTCCGTTTGAGGGGCTCACGATAGTATTATTGGCCCCGCTTCGTCCATGTTGCAGCGCGTATAAGTGCCACATATCACTGGTTCGATCATTAACTCCTTTGATAGCGATCCGATTTTGGATCGATCTAGCGCTTCACCCACCGTGAGCGCACACCCGGATGTCACTCATGTGGTAGCCCGAAGGTCAAACGAGCGGCACAGTCGAGGTATATATGTGCAGCAATAGTACGCGACGTACGCTCCACGTCTGTCTAGCATGTCTCATGACTACTTGCCCGCAGTCGCTCAAAATTCGGCGTTCCCACCGCTCGCCGACAACTTCCTCGGCGTGCTGTTACTCGGTACTACGGCTGGTTTGTTGTGAGTATCGTGTCCGTGCGTGCTGATTTATCGTTGCTAAAAGCCACATAGCTTGCAAGGTATCATCTTTCATCAAGTCTTCCGATACTTCCGGACCTATCCGAACGACAGGCTACTCATGAAGCTCTGGGTAGGTACGCGGCCGTCATTCCAATTACAATCTACTTACATGGATGTACAGGTATCGACCATGCTGTGAGTTGGTATCATCGTATTGTCACCTCGAGCTCATCAAGGAGCGCAGAATAGCGGAGACCTCCACCGCTGCAATGAACATCTATACCTGGCATGTGTTGTCCTCATACCCGCTCGCCTCTCGTCAACTGATTCCTGTGCCCATAGCTATTTCTATATGATCAAGCATCACCATCATCCAGACGTCGTGTTGGGAAGCCCGGCCTGGTAGGTCAGCACATTCGTTAGATGCTTCTCTGTCTCATAATTCCTTCAGGACGCTGAAGGTCATACTCCGTCCCTCGACGCAATAGCACACACGCTGACTTCCACTCGGCGACGATCGCAGCTGCTTGGGGTGCCATCGGTGGGTATAGGTTATTCCATGCTGATAATTAGATTAACACGAGCACTCCCCACACTGGAAAATAGGCTCTTTCTGCTCTCACTTGCGAACTGTCAGTTGTATCGTCAACTTGAGTGATGCTTGAGCGCTTGACTGACTCGGAATGTAGGTTCTTTGCTCGCCGAGTGTGGCTATGTACAATTTTCATTCGGTGATGACTCTCAGTCCAACTAATGTATGATATGGCGCAGTCGGTCGTCGGAAATACCGTCCTCTGATCGCAACGGCGGTACGCCTCAAATCGCCCACTTAGTCATTTCGGGAGCTCATTTTGATCTTTAAAGGTGGCTCTCGACATCGCATTTTTCGGTCAGTCGACCACATGGTGACATCAAACCTCGCTAGCTGACGTGAATCCGATTTATTACGATATGGTTCCCAAGGATGCTATTCCAGTGAGTCCACTACTATGCACGCGATGCGTGAATTCCTCGCTCACGCATTCAGACAGTGGCCTCATGTCGGACGTACGTCCCACTGACCTGCTACATGAGTTGTCATTGAATCATGCATGCGAACGTGTTGCATAGTTGGAACGCGCTTGACCTCTATACTTGTTTTCAACACGCGGTAGGTCACGAATCGCAGCCCTTCCACGCTGCAGCGGAGCATGATGTTTTCACCACCAGTGGCTCATTGCGCTGGGCTCGGGGCTTGTAGCTGTCGCAAACGTCACCATGTCGACAGTTCTCATCTACACCTTGCACAAGAGCCGGACGGGCATCAAGAGGTGTGTACAGCAAATGATCGCTACGTGAATTGCCTAAAAGTTGTTACTCTGCAGGTCAAATTGGACAATAAACATACTCATCCGATATGCCTTAGCTTCCGGTAACATGAATAGTTGAGAGGTCATCGATGATGTCTAATAGATCCACGATTGGTATAGGTTCATTTATCAGGTACGCTACATGCTCGCGGCCATCCTCTCGATATCATGCTTAGTACTTACATGACGAATGCTCAGCGTGTTCGAGCTACTCGCCATTATCACGGTACGACATGTCTCGCAACAAGTCCCCGCCCAGCGTTCTTACCCGTCCTGGAAGGTATTTACGTCCCCCAAAAAGATGATCTTCCTTCCTATGATCATCATCCTCACGAAGTGTGAGTTCGAACGTCCAATCCCTGCCCAACAGGCTCATGACATGTTGCCATAGCATCGCCCACCGCGTTCCTTGTGTCGTGAGTTCCCCCTCGAGACTATCGTCCCTCACCGCTCACCCAAATTTGTAGTATCAACGCGCGCAGCTGGCTTGCCTCGGCCGACGTCCCAGGCATTGACCTCATGAGCCCGTTTACGTCTACGCTACTAGGAAATTGACCCATTTCTCGACGCTGCTTCGGTAGATCCATCGCCCCTAGGAGAGTCGAGACTACTGCGTAACTTCGCATGTTGACCAGCTGCTCCTATGCAATTGTATTGAGACTCTGCGCGTTTGCTAACGTCTCGCGCCCTACACACTGATGCGCATGAATCGGACGTATGAAATCACTCAAAGCGGATCTTCCTCAGGTCCTCGGAATTGTAGACTATGTAAGTGCTCTAATCACAATCAGACTTCATCTATACCTCGCTGACACGCCCCCATAAAGGTGCCAACGAATGCCTCATGATCCCCCAGCACCTACCAGCGCACCTCAAGCACCACCGGCAACTCCGGCCTCGGCGACGTGAAGTAGTCCCTGTAGTTCCGCTCATAGCTCCCCGCATCCCACCCCTCCCGCAGCGCAAACCTGAACCTCTGCAGGAGCGCGCACAGCACGAGGCGCATCTCGAGCATCGCGAGGTTCTTGCCCACGCAATTCATCGGCCCGTGCGAGAACGCGAGGAACGCGGTCTCGTTGTGCACAAAGCCCTCCCCCCGCTTCTCGTCGTCGTCGTCGTCGTCCGCGGCGGCGAGGAGCCAGCGCTCGGGCCAGAACGCGGACGGGTTCGGCGAGAAGTTGCGCGCGTCGAGGTGGTGCGCGTACGCCGGTGCGAGGAAGGCCGTCCCTGGAGGGATGTACCTGTGCTGCGCGTGAGCCCCCGACGAAAGATGGGTTGGGAGGGAGAGGAGAGGACGCACAGGTCGCCGACGGTGACTCCGCTACTGTCGCGAGGGACCTGGCGCTGTGTACCGGTCGGGACAGCGGGGAAGACGCGCATGGATTCGTTTCTGCACACCGCGTGTACTGCGTCAGCACATTGCACTATGTGATATTTATACACACCACGCGCCAGCACAGAGGCGACTCACATGACCGCCGTGAGGTATGGCATGTCGCGATGATGTTGGGGGTTCAGCGCATCTTCGCCTTGCGGGTAATACTTGTCGACCTCGGCCTGGAGCTTCTCGTATACATCAGGGTGCGTGAGCAAGCAGTACATGATGCTCGTGAGCGCGCCGGACGTCGTGTCCGAGCCGGCGATGATCGCGAGCACGCCGTCGTCCACGAGCTGCTGCATCGGCGGCGGCGGCGGTGCGTCCGGCAGGTCTTCCTGGCTCTGCGCGCCGCGCCGAAGGGTGTCGTCAGCAAGAGGAGGCACTAAAGCGAGCGACAGGACGGGAATGACGTACGAGGTAATGAAAGAGGTCCTTTGTCTTCGAACCGCGCTGCACGCGCGCGATCGCACAGGCGACGCAGTGGCTGAGCAGCTTGTTGAGTTTGCCGGTCGCTGCAGGGATCTTGCCGACATACACACCCAGCCACGGGAGGTGACCGAAGAAGGTGGCGATGCTATCCAGCGAATGACGTGCACCTTCGATGAGCATACGGCCTCAAAGGACCCGGGAGGTGTACAGACACTCACAACATCCCATCGTCCAGCAGCTTCCAGATGTTGCCCTTGTCGTCCCCCGCCTCCAACAGCTCTGACCCTCCTCCAAACGCCATGTCGGACATGACGTCGTATCTTCCCGCCCGCCGCATCAGTCTCCGTCCGACAGTCGAGTCGAAAATGCAGCAGCGAAAAGAACTCACGCGAAGAAACCAAACCAGTGCCCGATATCGACCGGCGCCCCCTTGTGCTCTTCTAACCCCGCTACGAGCTGGCGGGCGCGACTCGCGATGAGCTGCTCGTACTCTTTGATCGCGCCCTGGCTCATGCCGCGGCTCCAACTCTTCCGGCGGTGCAGGTGGACATCGAGTTCCTGGATGCCCACCATCGGGAGACCCTCGGCCGAGAGCACCCGTCCGACCATAACTGCCAATCATGCGAATGGTGAGCACAATGTTATGCATCCGTCGGACATCGAGGAACGAAGATACGTACGGGGACCCTTCGGGACGCCATTGACTCCGAGCAGAGGAGGGATGTAGGACGCGTTGCAGATAGACAGCTCGTTTGGGCCTGTGCGCGCGATGTGGGTAGTGGGAGACGGTCCATTGAAAAGCGGCGCGTGCGTACCTACGCGGACGACGTCCCCATACGTATCATGCAGCGACTTGAGGTACTTGTGCTGGAAGCCCGGGCAGGAGACGAAAGCGAGGTAGAACTTTGAGAGCTTGCAGCCGACCGGGCCGGGATAGCGCGCCAGGGGGTGGAAAGGCGAGAGGCGGTAGATGGCGATGGAGGAGAGGAGCGTCGCGAGATATGTCGAGTAGATGAGCACGAGCGCGCGACCTGGCGTCGACTCCGGAGGAGCGGAGAAGGCGAAGACGAGCGCGGGAGGGATGAGAAGAAGGACGACGTGGGCGGGGATGCTGTATGTCTCGTACTTGCGGAAGATCTGGTGGGCTACCTGATAAAGACGTGAGCTCAGAGATTACGATGGGCGGGGGCCGGGAGACGTGAGACAGCCGTGAGACGGGGGATACGGGCGGGAAAAGCTGGAAGAGTGTCGGAGACCTACGAGGGCAAGAGAGACCGCCAGTGTCATGGCGGTCGGGAGAGAAGCAGGTCCATGCTCTGTAGCGGCCATGTCTGCGGTCGGTGGGGACTCGTTGGGACGTACGGACACAAGAGCTGCTCCCAACTATATCCATCGACGGGACATTGACGTGGAAAGGCAAGATTGACATGGTGCATGGACGACTGTTCGGAGCGCTGCGGACATTTCTATCCTCCCTCTCAAGCGGAATACGGCCGGAGTCTAAGAACAGTCCACAAGGAGACGTCGTGCACGAACGGTGACGGGCTGCTTAGCAAAGGTGAGCTACCTAAACGATCGACAATCAGCTGTAGGAGGGCTTACCGCACACCGGCATCGTCGACGATCACCTCCTCTCTTCCGGAGTCATCTCACGGTTGTAGCTATAGGCTGACGTGGTAAACAATCCAGGCAGCCGCGACTATTCTGCCCTTGTCGTGGATACCTTGAACGTATCCGACCGCCAGGACCTACATTTTCACCGCCTTTTTCCCTTCGCCGCTCCCCGTCAGTGGTCACAATCACCGTCCTCGCCAGCAATAGACAGGCGCTTGCCAGGCTTCAAGTATCGTCGACCGCAATCTGCGTGTCGCCGAGGTACTTAGTAGTCTGGCATCGGGCCGACTCGGAGCAGTGACTCGCAAGAGGACGAGCTCCGTCACCTCGGTCTAGTACGCTGCCAGTGCCCACGTCGCAGCCGTCAGCATGAACACGACGGGAATAAGGGGAGGAGAGACACACCGACGATGACGCCCAATCGCACGCCGCACGGGATTATCGAACGCGTATTTCATAATGCATGAAGTCCGTGATGCTTCCCAAACAGCGCCGTCCTGCCAGGTGATCGCCGCGCGACCTACATACATTGCAGCTTCTCGCGCTGTGCGTGGGGTCCCACAGAGGTGTCATACTAACTCGAGCACCGTCTGACATATCTCCCATGGTCTTGAGTCCGTGAATGAGGATCTCCGAGCAGTAGCCCTCGTAGATCTTGAATGCGGATGTGGTGGACTCGGCTCACCTTGACGCCTGGCGGGAGACCTGTCTATCACACACATAAGTAAGTACAGGAGCCTGATCATGAGGAACATCCAAAACACACCTAGAGGCCCCGTCTACGGGAGACAATAGCTCGCATTCAACGTCCAACTGTTGACACGCTTCCACAACTTGAAATATGCAATACTCGTACGCCTTATGAATACAGCGGTCACGTTGAACATGACAAAGCGTACAACGTCGTGACACAAGGGCCCTCCACCACCCCGGACCTACACGTCACCGCCCTTCTCCTCTCGAGCCTCCGAGTCGCGCTCGCCCCGTTGGCTAGCAGAAGACGGGGTTGCGCCGACGCGCTCGCCCTTCAAGTTCACAGCGTCGACCGCGTTCTGCGTATCTCCAAGGTAATAGTTCGGCATCCCGAGCGACAGGAGGAGCGGGATGACGGACAGGACCGTGCCCGCGATCAGCAGGAGCTCCATTACCTCGCCGTACGCTGCCCATGTCACAGCCACAGCCATTAGCATGATGGAACGGGGAGGGAAAGAAAGGGAGAGGAGGGAGGGGAGGGAGGACGTACCGGTGATGACGCCCTGGCGCACGGGGTCGTCGAACGCATATTCCATGATGTCCGTGATGCTCCCAAACAGCGCCGCCCGCGTCGTCTCGTTCACGCCCGGCAGGTGCTCCGCGAGCCTGTCCGGCATCGTGTTCGTCCAGATCGCGCCCGCTGCAACCCGCCAAGCAGGGTGCGGTCAGCATCGCGTTCCTCCAGAAAAGAACAGGAAACAATGCGCAAGAACGGCAGAAAGGAGGGAAGGGAAGGGGAAGGAAGAGACGCACCGACCGCGCTCCCAACAGCGCCCCCGATCTCGGTCCACAGCAGCACCATCGCGGTCGTGATCGCCATATCCACATGCGGCACCGCCGCCTGGCTCGCCACCGTCGAGCACACCGCCGCGAACCCGCCGCCCATGCCCTGCAAGATCTGCGTCCACACAATCTCCGCGTCCGACCCGTGCACCCCGCGCGAATGAATCATCAGCCCGACGCCGCTGCGAGGTGCCACACGTCAGTCCTCAGTACTCAGTACGGAGGATGCAGAGAGAAGAGGAGAGGGGACGCACAGGAGACGGATGGAGAGCCCGGCGACGAGCAGCCACTTGTATCGGTGCATGAACCGCATCGCGACCCCCGCCGAGATCCCAAACACGGTCAGCGCGACGGACTGCGCCTGGTTGAAGTACCCCGCGTTGAGCGCCGACCTGCATTCCGCCCGTCCGTGCATGAGTGTCCGAATCGCATAGGGCGCCGGCAGAGAGGACGCACCAGGGTTTGGTGATAAGAATGAAAGAGTAGAGGTACGTCGTCGTGAGGTAGAACGAGACCTGCGCGGACGCGCGTCAGCGGTGGCCAGAGCCGGCGCGATGGGTCGCGATAGAGAACCGCACACGTACAAAATCAAAGAACCCGATCCACGCCGCAAAGACGACCGTCCGGTTCTTGAGCAGCCTCCGCGCTAGTATCGGCCGCTTCGCGAACTTGAACTCCCAGAACACGATCACGGGCAACAGAACGACGCCCACAACCAGCATCGCGATCATCGACGCTGCACGCTCACCGTCAGCCCGCGTGTCCTCCATCCAACAGGAACGAGAGCCGCTCACGGTTTTCCCACCCGCCCCTCGCGCTCCTCGCAAGCGTGAGCGGGAGCAAAATGAGCGCAACGCTCGTCCCGACAAGCAACAACCCGACCGCGTCCAGTTGCTGCGCGAACTTCCACGCGCGCCCCGCGCGCGGAACGACTGATGCTTGGAAGAAGCCCACTTCGAGCTCGACGGTCGGCTTGTGCGGCGGAGGCGGGAGGAGCCCGAGCGTGCGCGCCTTGTGCTCGGCCCAGGCGAGGGTGACGATGAGCGGGGAGAGCGCGGCGGGGACGAGGATCGCGAACATGCCGTCTGCGTATGGGGAGGGAAGGGGATGTGAGTGCTGGTGTCAATGCATGCAGGAGAGGAAAGGCGAAATGGAGAGGGAAGGGGACGCACATCCCCAGCGCCATCCGGAGTGCGCGTTGATCGACGTCGCGATGTTCGCGCCGACGAAGGCGTTGACGATGAACGGCGCGGAAGTGAGGCCGTTCACGAGCCCGCGCCACTTGAGCGTCGTGATGTCCGCGACGATGACAGACGTCAGAAGTTGCAGGCCTCTGCGGCGCGTGCGGTCAGCGGGGACACGGGGACGGGGTTTGCGGAAACGTTGAAGACGTACGTGTAGCCGCTGTGGACCGGGGTCAGCAGTCAGCAAACAGGGGGTAGATGCGATGAGAGCACGTACACGGCGTAGAGGATGATGCCTCCGGCGATGGCCCCGACGGAATGGGCAGACGCGATGACGATGTAACCTAGTCCGACAGAAGTTAGAAACGCAGCGCGCACCGCGAGAGGAGACGTGAGAACGGACCGAGAACGTAGAATCCAACTGTCGAGGGCCAACATTGAGCAAAACGGGTGAGAGGAAGGGTAGGGAGGCTGTACGTACGGACGAGGATGTACGCTTGCGCACGGGAGCGGACGTCCGCAAACTTGGCGATCACAGGCTTGCCCACCGCGACTGGAAGAGCACGGTAAGTACACCAGCGTGAGGAGACCAAGGGCGGGATACCGACTGATGACAGACTGGGCGGTCTGGATGGTGGAGATCATGCTGTGCCTGTCGTAGGCGGAGGCGGCGTATGGGAGGTACAAGTACGTCGTCGTGCCGTCGAGCGAGTAGATGTAGGAGGCGAGCGCAATGCTGCGAGAGAGTCGCAGAGTCAGTGTCGCGTTTCCCCGCAAGAGTTCGCGTAGAAAGGAGAGAAAGAGAGACCAGACATGGCTGGTGCCGTGTCAAGTGGGAGAGTCATGGTACGGCAGGCCATTATGCATTGGAGCGGTCGTTCCCAATCATTGGCAGGTGCAGAGGAGTCCGGCAACCACGCATTGGCCAGCACTTGGAACGCGAACATCTACTTCGGAGAGCATACTGAGCAAGACCGTAGAGGACGCATGCGTTACTCGACACGGATCAAGCGTGGTGGGCCGAGATGTGAAACCCATTCGAGGTTACGGGTTGCCGCTCGGAGTCACTTTATAGAATGGAGACGAGAACAAGAGGAGAACGCGTTCGGGAAGCAGGGAGAGAAGAGAGAACGTGAGACGCACCCAATAAACAGGAACCATTTTGAGTAGCGACCATAAACCTTCTCCGCGGCCTCGACGGCCATGACGCCGAGGTGAGCGTCGACCTCCGCCTCGAGCTGTTCCTCGATGTCGCGGTCGAGCTTTGGAAGAGCGTCTGGAGAGTGCGCATCGTGCACGGACTGTGCTGTTCTCTCGTGGTCATCAGACATGGCTGTAGCTTAGCTATCCGAGAGTACTGAGCGCAAGGATGACTTGGGCGAGCAGATACAAGCCAGCAAGCGGGAGCGGGGCGAGAAGCGCGAGAGCATGGTGCACGCTGGGGCTGGGAATATATAGCGAGAGTAGACGCGACAGTCGGGAGAACAGCGTCGGAGCGAAGGAGGACCAGGTGCACGCGCTTGCTGCAATGGGCGACATCGCTGCAGGAGTTGACAGCCGGCGATATCTTATCAGATACGACGAGTCCGCATATCAGATAACTCCGCTCCGCCCATCTCCGAGTCCCTCTCCCAGCCGGCTTGTCCACTCACCATCGCGGATTCAGTTGACTCTCTCGCCCAACGCGCACGCACGCAGGGCTGAAGTATTGTTGAGATACAAGGCCACAACGGGCTGGCATGAGACGCGGGTTGGATCTACGCGGTTCGGATAGGTGTTGATGAACCTTCTCGGGCCAGGAACGGTGCGTACCATCCTTCCCGTCCGCTGACCACCTTCTCTCTTCCATCCCACAACCTCCGAGCTTCGATACGCTCGCACGCAATCACTCTCACATGTCGGACAGGTCCAGGTGGCTCCAGCAAACTTTGACCCGCCCGCTTGTCAGACCATCTTCAGGCTCTCCATGTTCCGAACGCCCAACTTGACTTGTTGACAGCCCATTCCCATCCGCTCTCATCCCGGCCTCGTCAGCAACGTCAACGTCCATGCGCAGCGCGCGGCATCTCGCTGGAATTTGTCCAGTCTACCACATACAGGGAATTACGCACAGCAGCAGCCTGGTGCAGCGCTGAGGATGCCGACCCGCGGTCTCCACATTCGCAACGATGGCAAGTATACAATGTTCAAACGCTCTTGCTCGTAACTCTCCTAGTTCCTGCTCTCGAGCCACCCATATCAATCCCAGCACTTCCTGCACCCGTCAAGCCTCCTCCACCTCCGCAATCGCAGCGAGGTCCTCCCACACCCGCCAGCGCATCCCCGCAAACTCCCGCCGCGCAGGCTCGATGCATGCCTCACACGCGCCCATGCAGTCCATAAAATCATCCCGAGTCTGATACTTCCCCTCGTCCTTCTGCTCGTCGATGTGCTCCTGGAACTGGCGATCGAGCGGGTCGCCCCCAAGGAGCGCCTCCCTCCCGTCCCCGTCCCCCAGCGCAATATCGAGCATGACGTCGTAGCACCCGTCGAAAGCCCACTTGAAGTCGCAGTGCTCCGACCACCTCCACTTCTTGCATGCCTTCACCATTCGCGCCCCGTGCGCCTTCAGCCGCGCCTGCGCCCGCCCCACCAGCGCGACGTCCTCCGCCGACAGCTCTTCCACCGACCCGTCCTCGCGGAGACCGCTCAGCTCGCCCTCGAGCTGGCAGCACCGGTACACGGCCGCCGGGATCAGGTGCGACATGTTGAACTCGTCCTCGTCCTCGCGTGGCGCGCGGCGGAAGACGTTGAGGGCCTCGATGGCGTGATGCGCGTGGAAGTTGTGCTTGTACTCGGCCGTGTCCCGCTCGTCCCACTCGTCGAGGTCGGTGGGGAAGAGCGGCTGAGTCTGGGCCTCCGCGGCGTCGAAGAGGTCGCGCATCCGGTACGCGATCCCCACCCGGAGCCACGCGGCGAGGACGGCGAAGGGCGCGACACTCCCTGGCTTACTGAAGAGGCAAGAGCACCAAGGCGTGCGTGCGTGAGCTAAGCGGTCCGAGGAGACGCGTACATGAGTGGACAACTTACACAAATCCATAGACGACCCTCAGGAGCTGCGTGACGTCGTACGCGGTCTCGGGCACCCGGACGACCGGGCGGCCCTCAACGCTCTCCGTCGCACTCGCAAAGAGCGCTTCGAGTGCGGGCGCGTGGCGCGCGAGCACGCCGCGGTGGATGCAGAACGCGACGTTTTGGCCGAGGGCGTTGCGCGCGACGAGGTAGCCGTTCCCGTCGGTGAAGGAACACTCTCTGTCCTTGATGAAGCCAGCGGTGCCGGCGGTGCGTGTGATCTCGCCGGGCGCGCGTGCGGCGGGGTTGTTGTTCATGTTGGGTGGCACTGGCATGGGTGGCAGACCTGCGGTACACTATAACGCGGAGTGGGTCGGGGTGAGAGTGGGAGGTAGCAGGGTAGGAGATGGAGCCAGAGGTACGTTGCGTTGTAGCACTCGGTGCGGGTGCTTTTATGCGAGGTTGTCCTGCCGCATCGTACAAAGACGATAGTGTCCTGCCGAGCCATGCGCACGCAAAGGCCGTTACACCATGAGAGCCCAAAGCTCAAGGTTTAGACGTGAAGGTTGTAGCCCCAACGCGAGCGTGGCGGTGTCGGTACGCCTGGAATCCTTTGTCTGGCATTAATGTTCCGTTTCGTGACTATTCTCGTACGTCCTGGCGCCGATCGCGAGGGCTGCTGAACGGACCTTGTTGGGTGTGAACGTTTGAACGTTTGAACGACCACAGGTGTGAACAAAGCCTGCTTCCGACAAGCATCGCGCCGTCCAAATGCGGGAACGCACACGGCAATCCACACGATAACCACCGGTATGGGGACGTTGCGCGTCTTCGTTCTGCAGGGTCGTATTCCTTCAGGCTAGATAGAGGCTTTCACTCTGCTGCAGCTTGCTCGCACATGCATATACATGTATGTATACGCACGCGAGAGTGTCGTTACCGGCCGAGCCACAGGCTCCTAGCAATTCACGAAGATGAAAAGGTTGAACTTCGGCAATATTGCGTGCGGCGCGAGGTGCAGAACGCGACGGGTCCGAGTGGGCGGGCGACGACGTCACGTTCCTGGCCCTGGCTCTTCGGAGCCGCGCCCATGCAGCCCTTGCTGTGTCGATGTGCGTCGAGCTGGGCAGGTGACGTCGGCGGGCGTCGAGCTTGTCTCAGATGATATGTAGAGCACGAGCACGAGCACAGTACTGGGTACGCGCTCAAGTATATTACTTACTGCAATTCGAGCTCACCGCTCACATTTTCGCAACTTCACAACAACCCCATCGAACGACTCACTGCAGACATATCGCGGGTCGGGCGGGCACGCGAGGAGAGCTGAGTTGAACTTGAACGCGTGTTGGATTGGTAGCAAGTACGGTACAAAATACATGGCCGGGGAGGGCCTGGGCGGTCATTATCGTCATTCGCTGAGTGGCACGGGGCGCGCGTGAGGATATCCGAATATGGGCGGGATGAACGAGATGCGATGCGATGCGAGTTGGAGAGGGCAGCACTATACAGGAGATGTAACGTACGCTAGCCACTGGCACGAACGCGAGAGAGGATGGGGTCGTAACGTAGACAAAACAGAGTGGGTGCGAAACGAAGAGAGGAGGGTGAGGGGCGAGACGGGCACAGCTTACGCGGGGCTCTTCTCGTCGTGGAGCTCGGTCTCGTGCACGTCGTGCTAGAATGAAAAACAGCAGTCAGCACGCGCGCTCCATCCAACGAACAGAACAGCGGGAAGAAGAAGTGCGCACCTTGACCTCGGCCTTGACCTGCTCGAGGGTCTTCTGGCCGACGTGGCGCTTGATCTTCCAGGCCGCGAACGTGTGTCCCTGCGCGAACACCTCCTCGATCTCCTCGAGCGTGCGTCCGGCCGTCTCGGGGAACATGAAGAAGATGTGGATGAAGGCGGCAAAGTTGAACGTGCCGAAGATGAAGTACGTCTTCCACGCGATCGTCGCGAGCCCGGGCGGGACCGCCCACGCGAGCGCAAAGTTGAAGATCCAGTTCGCCGAGGTCGAGAGCGAGACGGCCTTGGCGCGCACGCGCATCGGGAAGATCTCGGCCGGGTACGTCCACGACACGGGGCCCATGGTGATCGCGAAGGAGCAGACGAAGAAGTAGGAGAAGCAGATGACGGCCTTGGTGACGCCGTCGTTGCTCGAGATGATCCAGACGCGGTCGCCGTCGACGTCGCCCCAGTTCCCGAACCCGCCCTGGAGGCCGCCGACGAGGTAGAGCCAGAAGCCCATGAGGAAGGTGCCGGCGAGGAGCATGGGGCGACGGCCCCAGCGGTCGATGTAGATGATCGCGGGGACGGTGAAGACGACGTTGAGGATGTACTGCACGGAGGAGGCGATGAGGTTACCGCGGCGGCCGGAGAGACCGGCGCCCTGGAAGACGTAGACGATGTAGTACCTGCATGCGCGGGAGCGGGGCGGTCAGCAGTGCGCGCGAAAGACGAGCAAGTGGGGATTGAGGACGTACATCATGATGTTCATGCCGGAAAGCTGGGACCACATCTGGAGGGACGCACCGAGCGTGACACGGCGGAAGATGCCAGGGCGGAGGAGGTCGAGGTAGGACTTGGCGCCCTCAGTACGCTCGAAGCGGACCTGGTCCTTGATCTCGTGGAACTCGAGCTGGACGAGCTCGTTGTTGGGGTCGCCCTTGCCGTGGAGGTCGGCGAGGATCTCGAGCGCCTCAGACTCGCGGTCGTGGTCGATGAGCCAACGGGGGGACTCGGGGAGGAGGAGCATGCCGGTGCCGAGGATCATACCGGGGATCATCTGGAGACCCCAAGGGATACGCCAGGAGGCGAGGCCATCAATGTACGAGCAGCCGAACTGGATGAAGTACTGGATGAGGATACCCCAGGTGATGGACCACTGCTGGAGGGAGACGAGACGGCCACGGATGCGGGGTTCGGTGATCTCGGACTGGTAGAGGGGGACGATGGCGGAGGCGATACCGACGGACATACCGGCAATGACACGGCCTGCGACGAGCATGCCGCGGTTCTGGGCGGCGCACTGGAGGGTGGCGCCGATGACCCAGATCCAGCCGGCGAGGAGGATGGTCCACTTGCGACCGAGGATGTCGGCGAGCTTACCGACGGCCATGGCGCCGACGAAGGAGCCGGCGGGCATGGAGGCGACGATGGCGCCCTGGGCGTTGGAGTCGGGGTTGCCGAAGTAGTTCTTGTAGGCGTCATTGGAGAGGACGCCGGACATGGACGAGATGTCCAGACCGAAGAGTCCACCGCCGATACATGCGAACGAACCGACGATGTACTGGAAAAGCGCAGAGGTCAGTGTGAGAGACACGGGGGTGGCTGGACAGGCACGAGACGTACGGGGTTAGACGCGATGGCGACGCTGTACTGATGACGCAGTTGGGGGCGTGAGTGCGAAGTTCAGAGGACGGAGGGGGAGAGGAGAGACGTACGCCTTTGCCCATTTTTGCGAAGGGAATCCGGGAGCAGCGCGGACGGAGGCTTTCCGGAAGGCTGGATGGGGAGCACGAAGCTGAGGACCACAACCGGGGAATGGCGAAGGCATGCGGGGCGATTTATAGGATGCGAGAGAGGTCCAGGAGGGTAGGCGAGCACATGTGGAGCGTGTTGCGGACCGGCGAGGTCGCGGTCGGGTGACCCAGGCACACCCCAGATCTGTGGGGAGCGCACGAACTAGAGATTGATGGGCTTGATGCGCGAGTGGAGAGTTCATCATCCAAGAATCGCTGCGAACACCGGCTACCGCGAAATTTACATCGTCAGAAACGCGCAGAAGCTTCCCCGCACGCGCCAACCCCCGTCCTGGGAACCCCGCCCCCGCCCCCGCGGCCCCGCACGCATTCCTTGGGCGCGTCCCGCCTCTCGCGCGCGTCGTCGGACGCAGCGCCGCGCTCGCAGCCGACGAGGACGAGGAGAGAGAGGTTGCTGTGCGCCACCAACGCACGCATGACGCGGAGACACAACCCGATCGGCGATCGAGCAGAGAGGGCGAGCGTGGCGTGGCGTTGCAGTGGCCGCGTCGCGTCGGGCAAGAAAGTTACCGCCCTCGTGCGCATATGGAAACTGCGCGATCGATGTTCGCCATGTGCCCGCCTTACGCGCCTGCAAATTTATCACCTCTCGTCCCTCCCGCCCCAGCCTTTGTCCGCTGCCGGTCCTCCCATGCCGCGCTCTCCCAAAAAGTGATTCGTTCCTCCACGACTGACGCGTTTGGGCCAGGCCACATCGCCTCCTCGTGGTTCGCGCTTTCGGCCCCGCGAGTCGCCAACTCATCAGCTCTTCAGGTCGAGGCGGCTAGTTCGCGAGCTCGTCCAGGAACCAGGTCCGCCACTTACTGTGCGCATTTTGATTAGCCACTCTCTTGCTCTTGTGTCCGCTCGCTGGCACGTCAGATGTCCATCCACGTTGGTAATCCCTCTCCAGACCTCCCCTCCCCATCTCCTCGTCTTGCTCGACCGCCGTCGGCTGGGTGCGTCCCGACTCGTGCACGGTGCGACGCGAACAAGCCGTTGTCGCGCGATCGTACTTAGCATCGCCCGCCACCAGCCGCCACTTACCTCGCGCGTCCAGGGCGACCATTCGGCCTTCGCCCCGCCGCCGGTTACCTCGTCTCGTGCCGACCGCCGTCGCATGGCCCGCACGCTAGCTGCTTTGGTCTCTGAACGGCTTCGAAGGGAACCTCTGAGTCTGACTCACATGCCCGAATGCTCAGAACGAGCTCCTAACATCCGCTCTCTTCGCCCGAATTCTGTCCACTCAATGCGACTTTTGCCACCGTGGCATCGAGCACTGGCATTGCTCGAGCTGCTCCCCTGCCATTCGTAGCAGAGCTGCTCCCCTGCCATTCGTAGCAAGAAGACGTGCGTCGGCGACTCTCGAGCGTCCCAAACGGCGACCCCCTTCTTCTCCATCAAGCCTCTTCCCCGCATAGCGGGAGAAGCACAAGCCTTCGGCCTTCTCTCTCACCTCCGCGACCTCGTCTCCGCGCTTGTTGTGGCTGCACACTCACGCATCTCTTCTTCGCCGTGCGGCCAGGCGATGCCGAGTTTCGATGTTCGAGAAGGGAAGGTTCAATCCCGTCCCGTCCAGTCTAGTGAGTAATCTATTGCATCCCCATCGACGTCTGCGCCCCCATGTTCGCCAGCCTACGTCCGTTTGTCTTCAAGTCCGCGAACCGACATTGTCCCATACGTATACGTTGTCGTCCCGACTCCCCTGGTCGTCCCATTAGTGCGCACCAAACTCTGTCAGCCAGGCACTGACTTCGGTCGGCCCGAACTCGCCGAAGTGTAAACGCTTATGGTGACGTCATCGTTCGACTTGTGCTGCAGGCCGCGACTGCCGTACGGCCATTTCATTTCATTGTCGCACTGTACTGTACATTCCAGATCGCTGGCATTCCGGTGAGATGTGGCCGTATGTGCTTGCTTGTGCCATTGGTGCTAGGCGTATTCGAGCTCGATGTTTTTGCTGCGCGTCGAGGAGGCTGAGAGTGGGGAGAGGGGTCCTCCAGGGTCCTGATTGCACTTTATCCATGTCATCTCACGATCACTCTGTCAAATATTTTGTCACTATATGAGGTCCTTCTACGAGTAGAAAAACACACCCAGAAGCAATAGGATGCCACTATCACATATAACTTACGTGCTGGCGTATGTCAAGCATTGGGCGCTTCTCGTCCCAAATTTGGTAGGGTGAGCGCCGGGAAATGTTTGTGTTGCTGCAAGACGAATATGCTTCTGGGACTCTTTTCAGCACATAAAACACCTCATTGGTCCGTCTGTGACTAGCAGTGCGACCTGATAATACATATGGAATGATGTGCATCGCGGCACAAGCACATCCTTTGACGGCAAGCCCATCTTCCGTGGGACATGCGACCAGAGTCCAGTCACCGCATTCGCAGGTATCGTGATAGCTCACGAAGTTACGTGCTGCACTGCTATACGCTCCCTTGGCTAGAGTAGTCCCAGAATGCCCGAGGCGGTGGTACTAGTGTTACGCCTACTGGTGGCACGGACCAGCAGTGACACTCTTACTCGGTGCTTTTGCGAACCACACGATTGCTCCGGTTGCGAGAACCTCGCAGAGATCGTAATAGCTCACGAACCGCCTGCGTGCCACAGTGCAATACGCCCCTTTGGGTAGAGTAAGTAGACCCAGGATTTCTGAGGCGGTGGTAGGGGCCTGGCGGCGGTGCAACCAACTTGAAGTTCTCATGGGAATCTTATGAACAACTCATATTAGCCCGCTTGCTCCAACCGCGGCGAGTCACCGACTCACCCCGAGTCAAGTTCCCCTCTCATCTTGGCAGCAGCACAAGATGGAAAATTGCCGTATTCCCCAAGAGGTTTGCGAGCTAATCATCGACCAATGTCGCGAGGATGTGCCCCGATCCAATTCATATCCTACCTGGCGTCAGCTCGCCCTCGTCTGTACAGCCTGGGTCTCCCGTTGCCAGTTCAATCTCCTCTACGAGGTCGACGTCGATTCATCTTCCCACATCGAACTCCTTATACGGACTTTGCTCAGTCGACCGCCTCTTGCGGATCTTGTTCGAGTGCTCACCGTCGGCCCCAGTCACTATACCCCCTTCGCGCGGATGCCGCTTCCGCATCTGCTGAAGAATTGTTTCGCTCTGAAGCTCTACAACAACTGGAATAAGTATCCTCCGTGGTATGCCGATGTCGGACTACACCTTTGGAGGCGTACCACTATCACCCAACTATCAATAATCGTATGGTCGTCAGAGGCCTATCGTCACATTTGGCGCTACATGTGGTCACTTCCATCTCTTCAAGAACTCTTTCTGCAACTCCCGTTCTACTCGAAGAACTTCCGAAGGCTCCATGTCAATGAATACATACCTTCACGTGATCCTACAATCCGAAGATGCCAAGCTCTCCAAACCCTCACGATTATAGTGCGTCTCCATCTGTCCACTGATCATTCGGAGCCGGAGCCGAAGTTCATATCCGACCGTGGCATGGTCACCAGGATTACTCCGGATTACTCAACGTTGCACCAGGTTTTTTCGGAGGTTCACTGAGACAGCTAGAACTCCGCCTTTCCCAGAACCTTGCAGGTCAGCAGAGGATCCGGTGATTCCACTACTACATTCATACGCGCATTCCTAGATAGCGTGAAGGAATGCCTCAAAACGGCTGAACACCTTGAAGTCCTGTCTCTCCGATTCAGCAGCACAATCGAGCCCCAGTTGAAGGACTCGGATCCACCGACTCACTTACAAGACCAATCATGGATGATTGGTGCCATCCTCGACTCGGTGTCGTCTGGACACGTCCTCCACACAATTCGCATTCACCTCGATCACCTCGCATTCTACACCGCTCGCGCAGGATTGTTGACTACTATCTGTGGGGAGCACGTAGTAGAGGGCATACGCCGATTGAGGTCATATGGCAAGCTGCGTCAACTTGCTTTCACATTCCATGAGAATGACCCCAAGTACAATGAACTATGGTGGAGAGAGCAGATCCTTCTCCGACTTGCCGACGACTCTCAAGGACCCGATTTCAGCGTCTCCGTCAACATAGACCGCGATGTTCCTGGTACGTGTGCCAGGTCGCTTTGGTGACATAACCCACTGAATGACCCGGATTTCGGCCTATGACCCTAGGTTTGGGGAAGCGCCTGTGGTATACACCAACGCAACACGTGTTAGCAGACAGACTGGAGCAGAGCAAGCAGCAGACGATCGCGAAGGGACGGGTCAAGGACGACTCTGTCCTCTACTGGGACTATGAGACGCTGTCTCGCCCACCGCTCCCAGGGCATCGTCGTTGGCGTCGTCGATGGAGCACCAACGACGTGCGATTCCCCGGAGATGCCGGTCATCAATACTTCGACATCCCGAACGCTAGACCAATCCTATACGGGCAGGCACGGGAGGAGGCGGAGGCACGATCTCGAGCGGTGCTGCACGGGGCCGGAAGGTTCTCGTACTTGGTAAGTATTATTTGGGCCACCTTTGCTGCACCTCAAGCTGACATTTGTCTTCGTCGAAGGCCCGCAGAAAGCGCGCAAACATGACGGAGACGCATGCATACACGGACTCACGCAGATGAGAATAGGACCACGCCTCGTACCATCACTCGGAAGGGGGGTGGGTCACTCGAACAATTATTCGGGGTGCACACAAGCGGGATTTGGCGCGAGGCTCGAGCCTGCAAGACATCGCACGATCATCTTTCACTCAGTTTGAACAGTGTCAATGGGCCAATAGCGAGCACGATTCGATACATATTCAACAGCCAGACGCGAGGAGAATGACAACTATGGGAGCCACTGGGAGCCGTGCTTGGTCCAGCCCAACCGTCGTGATAGACCGAAGGAATGGAGGAGCCATAAAGAACACAACAGAGGCGGGATCACGCAGGAAGCCTTCAGATTACGGCAGTCAGAGCGTTCAGCGAAGAGTCCTTGAGTAAGGCATCATAAGGGCCGTTCGCGATCGCTCCATGTGGTCGAGAACCACAAACGTAACCAAGAACCAGTTCCCAGGATGTCTACGGCGCAGCAGAAGAGCTAGAGCTGGCTGGACAATTGTGTCGTTCAAGAGCGTACATGAGCATGGATAACCAAGACAACAAAGTCGGGGGAGGTGGTGGAGGAGAAAGGGAAGGATGATTGTGGCCGAAAGGCAAGACATGGACGAACAAGGCGCACGCCGGCTTCCCACTACGAGGGGATCACCCTTTCTGAGGGCGTGTATGTTGACTGATCTGTGGAGAAAAGGCATACCTATTGTTGGCACTAATTGTTGACGAAATGGCAGTGATAACTCACCCTTTTGACTAAACCATAACTTAAACTTCTGTGTAACCCAAAAGTCTTCTCCAATGACATTCGTCTATATATTGCCTGAAAGCCTACCGATAACTTTCACCACTCCCAAGGTGACCAATCTCTTCCCACTCGCCATGCGCTTTGTGCATCTGATATGAGCCTTTGCTCTCATAGGGCGCAGCATGATATAAGCAAGACATAAAGGTCTTAAGGCATTTACCCATCTTTCCGTGATCGGCACAGCACGCTTCAAACTCTGTCCGAATGCTTAACTTACAGGGCGCGTAAGGCTGCTAAAGGCCTGCCGATTATGTTAGCGGCTACCATCGCCCTTTCAACGATCAACATATTCGGTCAACTAGCTGAGCGATGAAGTCTACCGCACAGATGTGTCCATCAGGTGAGCCTATCCTGAGGAGCAATCGCCCCGGCCGTTGCAGCACCGGAATGAGAGAAGTTAGCAGGCATTTTGATAAACGTTCCTACACATTGTCATGGCACCCACATGAGGCGGCGCAAAGGCGAGAGGAACGGAATTTGTTAACGAGGTATGAAAAAGCTAGGCTTACGGTAGTCGTAATAGGATAACAAAAGGCTAGCTTACCGGTCCGCCGGGCCGGTGGCTGAGCCTAGACCTCGTGGCGAGCCTAGGCCCTCAGATCACGCATGATCGATCTCGCGCGCGCATACGCGTCGTCTGCAACTATCCTCCTCCTCCTTCTACTACTACGCCTCGGACTATAGCTAGGATGTGCGCGCTCAGGCCCCGCGCCGCGGGGATACAAGCTGGCTTGGTGCGCTATTGCGTATAGCTATGCGAGCTCGCTCACAATCTTTTGTTTATAGACCTTAGACCGACCTCAATGGAGTGGTCGCGAGCACGCTTGTGGTCGCCCTAGGCCTGGGATTGAATGCTCATGATCATGTTCAATGCTGAGCTTTGACACAACGTCAATGGCCTTTGTGGTTGAACCTGCCACTATAGCTCGCTATGGCCCAAGCTACCTCGGCCAGCGCGGACTGCAAAAGCACCTTTGTGAGTCTCGGTTATTTATACCCTTCCTACGGCCAGGTTGCGTCCTCCACTTTCACCGCGACCGCCTTCTTCAACATGTCTTCTCCTTCCAACCTTCCCCGCCCGTCTAACGATGGAGATGCGCCTTCCAACGACTCTGAGTCGTCGTCTCTTCGTTTGTACTCATGATTTGTATCCGGATGTCTCCCTGCTCACGGTCACCTCATGATACAGGTGCTCTCGCTATTGAGTTGCGCATGACTCAGCTTGAACGTCGGAAGGCAGAGCGCAACTCCAGGGAGAGGATGGCCCGGATGAACCGCGACTTGGAGAGTGCGCGCGCTAGAGGGGAGGATATCTCTCGTCGTGCCGAGGACTTGATGGCTCGCCTCCTAGCCATGCTCAGTGCGTTGAACAGCCTTTATTCTAGCGAACTTTACTCATAGATTCCCAAGAATCGACGAAATGACCGAACGTCGTCGACTTGACCAGGGCCTAGGCCTCCATTTGTTTCCTTGGACGTCGCCTCGCAACAGTCGTTCTACCCCATCGCTCCTCCCTGTACAATGTATCTTTTGCCTTCGACCTAGCTGTTTCTCACTGCGTGGCGGCGCTACTCGGTTCTGAGTGCGTCCCGAATGTACTTTCTACCGTCAATGCATGCTTCCATTGGTGCATTGAATATCGGTGCGAATACGCTCGGTATTCACCTGCCAGATGGCGCCTGTAGGACTACCGTCAAGACCTCGCGAAGGCGCCTATACGATGGCGGGCGGGCGGGCGGGCGGGCGGGCGGGCGAACTTCCAAATATGGTGGTGGGCGGGATCGCGCGTGGCCGACACTCATCGGTCCGTGCCAGAGCGTTGGGGTAAGTTTACAGCAGGTCCGCAACGATTGGGCCCCACGGTTCAGACTCCCAATCTCGCGCTCGCCCACCCGCTCCGCGCTCGGGCGCGCTCAAGCACGCTGCCCATGGCCATCCTTGCACCGCGCGCGCACGATTATCGCCATACCGCCACCACGCAAACCCATCAGTCCTTTGTTCGGGCATTCAACTGTTTCGACATAGTAAGCACACATGCTCGGTATACTTGGCCATCACTCAGCTCATACACAGTGGGACATGCTGACTCACCGAACGGTCGGCGGTCTTTGGCCATGTGCATGGATGTCCCATCCTTGCTCATCGCGTAACATGACGGAGATCTCGCGAGCATAGGCGCACCGTCATCACCGTCAGTCCGGATCCGCGCTGCACCTTCACCGTCCTACTCCGAGTGGCACAGGGGACGAGCATGATACTTGCATGAACGTATGCTATACCATATCCGTAAATATCCACAGCAGGTAAGTGTCGGAGCTCGGCGGCCGTCTACGCCGTATCTCGATTGACCACAGCTGATACAGCGTGCTGGGCTATAGCTGCCTGCAGGCTCTAGCCGGGTGGCACAATTTCCGGTCGGGACGCTGCACTTCTCTCCCGCTGACCGGCATCGGGGTGTACTGCGAGTGACGCGTCTGACCTATCCCGAGTCAACGCCGCACAATTCTCGTCTGGTGTGGCGAAACCACGGAGTGCGGTCGCGATATTGTCCCTGCCACGGTAGCAGCGTGGCGAAGAGCTGGAATTATGACGTAATGTACAATACATATGGACACTGCAGCATATCAACAAATGGGGTCATTGGATGCGTCTGGAACGCACGCAAGACTTGCGAGGGGTTCGTGAATACTTTCTCTTCTTGGACTGTTCGTGGACTGCTGCTTTGCCCGCCGGCTGAGCTGGCCCTTGTAGTTGCCTCTGGCGAATGCGTTGGCTCCTGGTGAGGAGCACTCGTGAGTGGGAGAGCGTGTCATATATCGTAGTGGATCACCTTCTAAGGGTCGGCTGACTATAGTCACACGGGCGAGCCGCCTTCATCGAATGCATAGGATGGATATTGACACCGTCTAGCGAGCGTTGGACCAAGCTATTGGCGACTGCCGTGACTTCTGATCCATCACTGCACGCCAGCGTGTCAGGGAGGCGGACAGCGTCCACAGCTGCTGCAGCCAACTGCGTCGGAATATCGCGACTTGCAGGGAGCGGGGCTGGACTGGCGATAGATGAACCATAGAGCCATCGGTCCGAAGGAGTTGGACTGGTTGGACTGCTCGCTGCGAGCGGTGCTCCTATGACCGGCTCTACTCGGCGCCAGGGAGAAAGGCTGCTGGGATATATGCTGGTGTAAGATGCTTCTCGAGCCTCTCGTTCAACGTTCGAGGAGGCCGGGCTGGTTACAGCGACGCCATGGGATATGTTGTGGGGCATCCCGGCTTGCTCTCCGCGACCTAGGTGTCGAACCTGAACCTTCTGGTCTTAGCGCTGAGCTGCACGTTGATGTTTGAGCATTGACGTTACCTCCGGATAATCTTGCAAGTCATTATCGTCTGACGGCGACGGAGAGTGCTCGCACTCCAGAGGCGCAGTCTCGAGACTCATGCTGGTAACACTCCTCTGCTCTTGCTGTGCTGTAGCGTGCGTGTCGTGGAGCCGGGTCTCGCGGTCTATGACGACCTCCATGTCCTCACATAGGCTATACGTAGTGACGGTGAGCGTCGGTTCAACGGAGAAGGGCAGACCGCGACCTCACCTCTCATCCTCGTCACCAGGATAGAGAAGATCCCAGCCGTAATAGGATGTCTGCGGTCGATCAGCGAGAGCTGGTGCTTCTCGAGATGCCTGAAGAGAGGGTGCGGTCACACTCAAGTGCTGGTCATTATGGGGTCCATGCGCCGTGGGGGTGACGTCGCCGGAAATGTCCGCCGGCGCGGACGAGGTTGGGATGAGCCAGAACGATACATCCCCTGCAAATGATTCCATCAGCACCGCCGGGTGCCCGTTGAAGGTCGTTGGTATCTCTGAGATAGTCTGTTAGGGTTAACTTCTCGTAGAGAGTGGCGCTTTCAGCACCGACCTGTGAAGGCGCGACCCGAAGGGTCAGCAAAATGTTTGCGCAACGCTCCGGTCACAGATTGTAGCCACGCGCTCTCCGTAGATGGTGTTGAGCGACGCTTGACAGACTATGTCAGCAGGTGCCTATAGGGTGGGAACAGTGCCTCACCTCTGATTGGACCACTTCCGACGTCCAATTCTCGGTGTCGAACACGTTGTCTATTCCCAGCACAGAGGAACACGAGTAGGTGCGCACCGGCGTGGGGTGATCCTGGGGATATGCATGAGCGTGACGCGGCAGACCCGTACGACGTACGAAGCTCACATGAACCTGGGATGATGTGACTCCATTCGAGAAAGAGCCTGTCTAATGAATCGTGAGACACGTGCGGACGCCAGCTCGGGTCGTAATATCGCTCACTTGGATTCGGCAGGCCTCCTCCATGCTATGTACTGTTGCTGTCTCGCAGCGAGTGACAGTACTCTGCATCGCGTTCGGCAGCGAAGCTGCTGCAGCGCTCGTCTATAAATCAAAGCTTGACATCAGTGCGAACGACACCGGAGGAGCCGTCCTTATTGTCACTCACGGCGACACGATCAGAGCATTCGTTGGTCAGAAGCCACGAGCGCGTGGGAGGGAGTGTGCGAGGTTGAGGCTGGTGGAGTAGCCAGTTGCCATAGCCCGTTGCTTGCAGCCACGGCAACGGCAGTGGTGTTGACGACCTCGGGTGGTCTTGAGGTGGACGTTGCATCTTGAGTCGGTACTAGGTCAGGGTGACGCGAAGTTCAGGCGAGCTCGCGGCTTATGTATCCGGCTGTAGGAGGAGGCTCTCCTGTAGTGGAACCGCTAGTCCGCGCGCGCGGCCGCGGTGTTGTAGCATATTGCGACTTTGGTGTATGCTAACAAGCAGTGTCAGTACTCCGCTGCAAGAAGTTGAAATCCGGCATAGGCCGAGATCCGATGGCGATTGACAGGAGATCTCGACTCGATCCGGCAATGCTCGTATTAGGCAGGCGAAGGACAGAAACTTGGGGTGGCGATGCCACTAGTAAGACTCGTGTTGGCACTCTCCGAAAGAAGAAATGAACTGGTATGTGCCACCCCGACGAGGACGTGCGATACATGCCACTCAACTATGTTCGACAACCCATGTCAGCACCCCACTAGTCGCTCGCGTACGCGTCCGACACACGGCGGCGGCTACAAGTGACCACGACTTGTCAGTGAAGGCCGCCAACAGGCTCCGAGATATCAAGGATAATGGTACGCACTGAGCTCGCGCCGCGGTAGGGAGCGTCTCACACCTACATAAATAGCGTATTCGGACAGTCTGAGACCATAACACCCTCCTCCTCGACGTTACCACTCATGGCATCCCGCACTTACATCAGAATCCCGAATGTCACTCTCGTCTTCTCTTCCGGTGGCCGGCGTCCACGGACAGAGATTGGTGTCAAAGTTTACCTGGTAGATACCTACAGCGCTCGTATGTTGATGTTCAAATCCCAATGCACTTCTTCGTCTGATCGAACCCGTCATTGCAGGTTGGCTGCTCATAGAGTTTCCTTACTGCCGAGCTGAGGATCTACCGTTCCCCACGGGAACTTTGCAGTCCAGACTCCCGGTGTTGGTGAACAAGCTATCCAAGGGTTTTACCTTCGAGTACTGTCGTGTGAGTTGACCATATTCATCAATCTACCACGTGTCTCAATCCATCCTAGGGCGACCGAGTGTGCCGATGGACGGTGTCATCTCGCACCCCCCTCATTTGCTCCTTGGTGTTCTTCTTTCCGGAGGACTACGACGCCTTCAAGAGCGCCATGGATGACATCGGTCCCCAGGGGAGGTGTCTGTTCAGTCGCCCACCCACTGTCACCAACGTCGCGTCTATGACAACTCGCGCATCGCTGACTCTCAAGGAGATCTTTCGTCAACTGGAGGTCGCGTGTCTTCCCATAGTTGAGGAGGAGGGTGACGACGTCGAGTAGCACGGGTTATTATAGAACAAACGGGATGTAAATAACATGCTTCGTAAACCGGGTTTAACATCACAACACGATGGGACTATAGCATCTCAGGTCCCTGTGAAGGGGTCAGTGCGTCGTACAGGCCGTAAGAAGTACGTTGACACACCCGAGCAGCTCTGAGTCGCGCCAGCTTCAGTTGTGTGGCTTGGATGCTCTTCACCAGATCGTCGCTCTCAGCCTTGATAGCAGCAAGAACTGAGTGCTCGTGTAACCGTCGACGACTCCCCATAGAATCTTCACGTTGAACACTGTTGTCGACGTTCACCTTCGCAGCCTCTGTGTGTAAATTGTGAGTATGACAGACCGTCAAGGGACCAATTCGTTCGTTGAACTCACGGCGGGTGTGATAAGGCTTAGATAGTGTCGAGTACCTACTCGAACTCCTCTTTGTCCGCCGTAGGTGAGCCGCTGTCGTGCAATGGGGACATTGTGTATCCTCGTCTGTTTCCATCGAGTGGGAAAAGAAAGCGGAGCTGCAAACTCACATCAGTACACTTTATGAGACACACGGCGATTAGTGCTTACGGCTTCTGACCGTGAACAGTTGCCCGAACTTGTCCGTCATGTTGCAATTGCGTGATTTGTCTATGTGCCACTCGCAGACGTTGAACGGGATGAGTAGAGTCGGTCGGCTCGGCCGTGATGCAGGTGAGAGTGAGCGGAGAAGGCAAGTGCTTCCGTTTCCGCTCAAGAGCTGGTTTGGACCGTTTCTCGGTATAGATATGTTTGGGTATTGCGGGCAGGACCAAGTGCCATGTACTGCCAGTGGGTGGTGGAAGCATGTTTGGTTCTAGTTGAGGTAAGAGACAGTGCGATGTAGGTAGCGGCGGGGAGGGAGGTAGTGGTGATGGTGGTGGTTGGGTGACAAGTTGTGGGGCGTCCGCGCGTCTTAAGCGAAGTTCAACATATGCCTGCAAGCGTGCGCACGCTGACTTGCCGCGGAGATCTAGATTGCCGCCACGACTTACATCATTGCGAGCTACTGCAACAGACTTCACCGTCACATACCGTATAGGCCAATCACCGTAATTGACCATAATGTGCGTAGTTCAGAACTAGCTGTTCCCATATACAGAGATTTCAGGGACGGCTGACCACCGAAACGGTTTTATCCATAATAGTCCATCGACCTATATGTCACTAGCCGCTGTGTACAGCATTGATTTACTGCAAGGCATCTCCGACCAGTTCCAGGTCGCTTGCAGGGCAGCTAAGTCTCCCAGCTCAATATGGCGCTCATAGCCAAGCAGCACTCACTATCTTAGGTCAGCCAACCTATCTGGCCCAGAGCGAGCTTGATATCGTAACCAGGCAGCTCATCAAGACGTCGTGCGCAATCCAGCGCCGAGGCACACGCCTTTGAACGAGTCTACAGTAGATGCGCATGTATATGTATTATTCTTCACTCGACTCGAAGGCTATATGGCCAATCATCCTCCCTGTAGGACGCCCCAACGGCGTTATTGTCCGGCACAATTTCTTCTACTGCTTGATCATGATTCGCCTTTCGACCCTTAGTGTAACATTCATACCTTGCTCGCATGCTTCAGCGCTCACGCTCAGAACGGGGGTACGTAGTAGAGACTCACCTGGTCTAGTGGAAGGGCCACCGCGCAAGGCCTGCCGTTGATGCCGGCTTGATACGGGCAAAGTACAAAATGAGATACTATATCTCTCATGCGCACGACCTCCACCTCCTGAGCTAAAGTTTGGTAGACCAACGTCGCTCGCAAAGCGCTGTATCGTCGGTATGGATCCTTGGTCGCATCTTCTCTCGTGAGGCTCTGGTAGCCGCGGATTGCGGCAAAGACTTGGTGGTGAAACTGACCGTCTTGGCATCTTCTTTTGTGCACGAACAACATCTCGATACGTCCGAGGCAGAGGCGCGCTCTGATGTTTTGATACACTACGTGACTGTCCGCTTCGAAATGCGCTACCGAACAGAACCGTTTTCCACGGTGTTTGATATGAGAAATAGTTTGAGCGGCGGCATTGAGACTGACTTCGGGCTCCCGTGGTGTCCGATTGTGTATCGAGAGGTAACTTGTAGAGTGGTTGAGATCATGGTCCAGCGAGATACGCTTCAGCAAAGCTTGGTAAACTTCCAATGGGAGTACCGTGGCTTTGCTATCCTCGCATTTCAATACAGGTTCTGACAGCGGACCATATATACCTGAGTCGATCCTGTCGGCGATGCTAGCGTCATCATTCATGAAGGCCATATCAACGAGAGACGTGAACGGCTCCAACACTGGGGGTAACGCTTCTGAGCATATCATAGACTTGAGGTTGTTACCCAGGCACCATGCCCGAAAGAAGGTTCTTTCAATATCGCCTATAATCGTCAACCTGTTAATCTTCGGATCTCGTTTACGTACAGGTGAACATACTAGTTCGATTGTTGCTATTTGCCTTGCGCAGGATGCGGATGAAACGCTCGAACGGGAAAGCCCAGTACGCCTGTGTAGGCCCAAATCTCTCCAAAACTTCGCCCAAATGCAAAGCCAGATGCTGGTTGGGAACGAGGTCTTGTTCGGGGAAAAGTTCTCGTAGACCGCGAACATACTGGAATATATGATGAGAGTAGGTCTGAATCTTCGCGCGCGTGATTCTTCGCGTGGTCCCATAGCGAACGGCAATCACCATGTGAAGGAAGTTGTCGAGCAGGTTACGACGACGGTCTGAGCTGGGAAGGTCTCCCCAGAGTCGTATGAGTGTTATTGATAGATGAATGGTGCAGAAGGTTCGCCAATGGTCTGCGCTCAGGGTCCCGGCACTGGCACTACCCACATTAACTGGCACCCGCCCGACTGACGTGGGTACAAGTGTCAGTGTCATGTCTCGCCGAACTTCCTGAAGCACTGCTTTGTCAAGGACTGTCTCTTTTTGCTTACGGAACGAATGAGACCCCACACGGAGGTTCTCGGGACGCAGCCGCGAGGCGGCGGCGACAACGTTGTGGCGCTATAGTGTCAGAGGTTGAGAGGTCGATATGGAATGATAGGAAGGCGGGTGCGTACTTGTGTTAAAAGCTCCTCCGCCAATTGAAGCTTGGTACGTTTTCCAGGAGGACCGAGCTCTGCAGCTTCATACAAGGCCCGCAAGACGGGTAAGTTGAGTTTTTTACTGAGACCTTGTGGGTTTGTAGAACACTGAAGACGCTGAATCGCTCGAGTGAGATCCTCGGGAGCAACTTCCGGCTCTTCCACGTTCAAATGGTCATCTACTTTGATGTTCATCCCGAAGACCTTCCGGCAATGACGTTGGAACAGGCCGAGAAACATGTTGTGCATGGTGTCCAGAACCACATATCGGGTTGGACGCCAGTAGGGGAGCTCCAACAAGACAGAGTATCTGACACCATGTGCCTTGAAGAGCCTGGTGCGCTCATTTTGGCTCCGGGCAGAGTGCCATGAGGTGGCAAGACAGCGGAACGTGGCACAGTCACGCCTAGGCCACATCCCGGGATCGATCACGTTGATGTCGCGCTTCTTGAGTTGACAAAATGAGCAGAAATACGTGGCGCTATGTGATGCTTGACCGGCCGTCTTGCGTACAGCACCTAGATCAGATACCAGCGCAACCAGCGCGCCGCGCGCGATACGCCCCTCGCGATGCAAGGTGGTTCTCGATAACTGGACACCTTCGTTCCAAAGCTCAAGAAGCTCAGGAATTAGGGGAGAAATGAAATGATTGACCTCGAGGACTGAAGGGGCTTTGGGACCGGGAAGCACTCCGGCGAGGTAGATGTTCTCTCGCTTGAACCGAACATCAGGCGGGAGGTTGAGGCAAGCCATGAATATGACTCCGGACGAGACCGAGGCACCCGCTCGACGGTTCCCGTGAGGATTGAACCAGTCAATGAATAGACTGAACAGGAGCCTGATCTCGGTGCCTTCTTTGCGAAGATATGTCATTCCATCGCGATACTTGAGAGCGGTGATCTCTGCGGATCGGAGGATATCGTCCACAGGAGCATCGGGGGGAAGGTTACTATCGCGCTCAAGCGACTGGTCGACCATTCTTTCGAAGTCTGGACGAGATGACATTCGTCCAACCCAAGCAATCAACGACTGATGGGTATAGGTACGAATCGGCCTGAGCGTGTTTGACTTGCTAGTAACGTCGCGCTCGGCAGCATCGATATCACGATCGCTGTGTCCTCTGAGAAGCCTTGCCCCGCATCTGCCGTCTTCGGGCGTGTCCTGATAAACGCACCGTGATGGAAAAGGGCTGAAGTTGCGGCTATTGACGAAGACTGCCTCGTGGAAGAATGGAAGTGGGTCGATGGGTATGGATGTGCTCGGCTGTTCCATCGGGAGAGGTGTCTCTGATGCAGGACGATCTGTGCGCCGAGGGGGGTAAAGAGCAAAACACTCGGGGCAGCAAGCATATGTAGTGGTGTCCGGTTCAATATCAAACCGCTTGATAGCGGTGCTCAGGTCCGCTGGGATGCCCTTCACAATGGAGTCCAAGTCCCCTGCATGCGTTCCCATGACTTGCGAGCAGACCTTCAGCAAAAGCTGCAGAGCTTTCAAACTGAATCGGCATGCTGGTAAGGTCATCTGGTAGAGAATATTGAGGGTCACGACCAAGAATGCGCAGACAGTAACGACTGGGTTCTCGTTTGATGGGCTCGCGAAGTAACGGTCTGAATGAGATTATATCAGTCTCTAACCTAGAATTAGGATGGATAACACCTACTCGTGTCATAAGTCCTCCATCCCAAACTATTTGGGTCACGAGCCGCGCGCTGCTGGCGGATCCATTGGGACATCCTCCACTGCTCGAGCTTGTTCATCTCGGCAAGGACTATACGGCGGAGCTCTTGTTGATTTCGAAGATGAGGGTCTCTATCCACCGCGTCTCGGGCCATGAGAAGAGTAGATATATGCAGCAGCACGGACGCATTGCTAGGGGACTCCTGCCGCAACGCGACCGGTCCCTCTCGCCAGGATTGGTCATGGTTCGGTCCCGGATACATTGCTGTCGGTACCGTGGGCGGATACATGAAGTCAACATTCTGAGGCTGCACGAAGCCTGAGATACGGGAATATAGCCATGAGCGTAGTTCAGAATCACCCGCGGGGGGAGGTCGACGATGAATCTGATCCGCATATTCAGTGGGTACCTCTGTAGTGACCGATGACGACAATATCTGCGAACAATGAGCAGGCGTACATAGAGTTATCAGAGAAGAACACGCACATCTTGAGAAGCTCTGAGTGCTAGAATGTTCCGTACATCTTGTGCCTTGGAATGGATCGAGATGGTCGCGCGAGATTGAAGTGATCCCTTAGGTCCACACTGGTCGCAATAACAGAATGAGAGTGCCATGATGCGGATTCCGTGGCTTGATCCGGGAGGTTCATTCGCTTGAGCTATATAGGGCGTGGAAGCTAGACAAGATCAGTCGTACGCATCACCTAAATCAGTCATGACACCCTTTCCCTATATTGCCTCAAACAGAGCGCATCTCGGCGCGGCCCCGGGGATCCGGGTGCACAAGCACGACTTGTCTAGATCTAATGAGGAAATATTGTCATACCAGGTCAACGAGCATGGGAGCTTTCCCAGAAAGGCAGAGTGACAAACATAGCATCGGCAATTTGACAATCAGGACTCAACTCCATTCCAATCGCTGTTGTGAGGTGCTTCGCAGCCGACGTGCCAAGGACCTATCCGTACAAGTATCGAGAAAGGGAAGGTGCTCACCATGTGGCAGGACGCGCGACACGTAGTCTACTCAGACTCGCGATAACTCGCGATGTCGCGTATATGCATGAAGCCTATATGGTCGGCCTTACGCCTTGGCATCTATGCCTGGAATCCCACCCCGGCGGCAAGCATGTCTGCGCTCTGTACAGTCGGGAATATCGAGGCAGCGGCGAGGGGCCGTAGAGCCTAGCAGAGCAAGTCAATCTAGCAGAACGTAGGTCTGAAGTTCGAACAGTATAGCGCGACACACCGTGTAAGCCGACAATATCCGGTGCAAGTTGATGGCCGCCACCGTGCAGGCACTAATGGCGACGAGGAGGCGCTCAGACTTCACGGTCACAGGGAATACGCTCGCCAGCCGGTAATCGCCATCATGAAGTCTAGACAGTCAGTAGTTAGACTCACGCTGGACGCGTCTCGAGCCAAAGAGTAGAGCTTCCTGCTCACCTCCTATCAGACTTGATGGAACGCGACGCGAGACTGTATCGACAGACGAGCGCTAAAGTCTCGCAAGATCGCTCACTTGGATCAGACAGACGCGATAGGCGGAACGGTCCAGAGTCCACGCGGAGGATCCTTCATGGTCGTGGCGCCTTATGGACTTGCATGAGTACGGACCCCAGACAGATGCAGGTGGCGAGGGGTCGGGTATCATGAAGTGTCGGGCATGTTGACCTTCGAGCGCACGGTTGTCCGAGAATATACCGCACCATCGGTTCTCAAAGTCATAACTGACGATCGAGATCAGAACGGGGGCATGAACTGACACTCAAGGCGAGCACGTACCACCTTTCGGAGTTTCATGTCTCGCAGGATCAATCGTACCACGCCATGGGTATGTTGAGGGACTGCGCCTCGATCAGTGCACTGCTAACACCAAAGCTTCGGATAAATCCTTGCGCTACAGATAGCTAATACTCACAAGAAGATAGCGGTGTCGCAAACATTGTAATTGGCAGTCTGTTGAACATTGTCCAGGATGGTCAGTCGAACCTTGACCTTACCGTACTATTCACACTTATAGCGATGAAAAGCCGCCTATCCAAAGTGATCCGCACGACAACGACGATGGATTTCGTGCGGGATATGAGAAGCCAATACATGAACTGATACAATTTGGACGTCGACATCGGTTTTCGTCAGCGATTACTTCGGAGCAGCACGGCCACTGAGGGAAACCCGGCGTCCTATGGCGCGAGTCAGTATCGCTCGAATGTGTGTGGGATCTAAGATGTAGACTCACGTTTGCCCCGCGGAGCGTCGCTATCCCTCTCCTCCTCGTCGATGCTGGAGGGACCTGCATGCGGAGGCTGGTCCACGAGTTCGACAGCGCTCGCGGGGTGGGCGCCAGGACCGCGCAATTCTGCGACGGCGGTAACGAGTACATTCATGAGGTTCCGCAGTTCCTGCATGCCACGCTCCATGTTCTTCACGTCCTTGCTAACGAGGTGTACGGCCATGGCAAGAGTGCGGCCCAAATCTATGAGCTCCGGGGAAAGGGCGGAGACCTCGTCGTCGATGTCGCTCCACGTGATGACAGAGTGTGCCGGTCCAAAGGAGGGGTCGTTCTGTATTTCTCCGTCAACACTGCTAGCTTCCTCGCCCTGAACCGCCTCACCACGCTCTGCGACAGGAGGGACTGTCTGCCGTGGGGTCTGTTTCCCCCCCTGCTCCCAGGCCACGCCGGGTGGAAGTGGAACCAACTGGAGGCGCCGAGCCTCTTTGTACGGGAGACAGGGTGGTACCTGTGGATGACCCCGGGCTCTCATCCCTGCTCGGAACATCGGTGTTAGCCTTCGGGGGCGATAAGATCGGCTTACCGCTGTACCAAGAGCACTTGTCGGCACTGGATGTGTGACAGGCGGAACAGCGCCACGTAGACAAGTTCGTCGCACCGCAGGGTAGATCCATCTCGGAGCACGTATCGCACTTCTGCTTGCGCACTTCGTCAAGATCGTTGAACAACTGGCGATTGACGTTCGCGATCGTCATGAGCCCAGGGAAGATCCTGACTGGCTGGCCAGCGTTGCGAATAGCATATACTACATCCATGAGATCTGGATGGTAAGAGGTACGAGGTGCATTGGGGATGAAGAATGGCGTCGAGCGACTCATAAGGAGACAGTGGATGGATGGGTGAGGAGACACGCAGCAGAGTGCGGGGCAGATCATAGATGATGCGCGGGAAAGCAATTTTTGAAGGTCCGCAAATAGCAACCCTCAATACCACGTCAACCTGACTAGTACAAGGAACGCACACAACCATAGATCAGGAGTGTAGACGGCATGTACTATCATTTCAGACAGGCGGTTGGCTTTGCATCAGCTACATGTATATATGCAGTTCTACACCATCCCACTAGCCTGAACGCGCATCCATAACTCGTCGACGCCGACTGGTGGTCGAGGGCGGAGCACTTGCATGTCAAGTGGAGTACAACGATTGAGGAACAAGGGGTCGTAGCAATCAATTGGGAGACCTTTAGGCACATTCATCGGCTGTCGGACACGGAGGGTACGGTGACGAACGCGGATGGGGTTGCCATTGGGATTTCGTGTGGCAGCGTGAATCAAGTCCATGTGTCGGTATAGATGTACTAGTGCTTGTGCTCTCCACGGTCTGTCATAGGTTGCGTATTGACGGCCTTGTCCAGGGAGGCTAGGTATCTCTTCGTCTGAGCTGATACCCACTGTCCCAACCTCCTTGATGAGGTTGAAGACTTTGGCTGAGTCTGGGGGTGGGAGATATCGAGCAGCATCGCGTCGATTGCGGAAGGTCTATGACTAATGTAGTAGTTAGAGTGAACGAGACTTGTGAGTAACACATACTCACAGTACCAATGCGACTGTTGCGCGCGTAATGCTTCGCTTTGGCGACCTTCTGAGACTCCAACGGAGGATCTTGCTGAGTTGCCCAGCACTTCCTCAAATGGGTTAGGTGGCGCCGATAGAGTTTTATGAACCCTTCCCGGTCTTGGTACGGTGCCGGTATGAGGTCGATGTTATATTGCCCAGCCATAACGCTTGCCCAGAAGTCCGCGGCAAATGCGTTCTCTACACAAAGATTGTATACAGAGGTGGGCGTGTTCGTCCAATCGACGCGATACGGCTTGGGCAGAGACGCGCCTCGGTTGACTCGGCACAACAACTCCCGTACTTCTTCTGCAGACGGGGCCTCTGGCAACGCGTCTGTGTGATTGAACCCGAAGGTGAGTTTCATGTGCTTTCTTATACATCGCTGGAGTTCAACAAACTATTGGAATTCTTCGAAACATGAGCGCCAGAATTAGGGACTTACTCGAGCGTAGTTTGCGGACGAGTCCTTCTTGCGAGGCCGCATGATGGGCCGAGGCGGACTCTGCGAGTCTTCGTCGTGGAGTTCGGTAGATCTCGACGCGTTCATTGCACGAATTGACTCGTCTAAGGCGCTAAGTCGCGCGTCAGTGACTCTTTGATTGTCGACCATGAATTGGTGCAGTTGTGTTATGGTAGTGGTGATGCGATTGAGTTGCCCAAGAACATCTTCTGAGATCGTAGGTCCCTACACACGGACATGGGTGAGAATGGCTGCTTCGCAAGGCGACGTGCTCTCACCTCGGGCTGCGGATCGTTGCGAGTAGAGGGTAGTTCGGGATCAACTTCCATGTCCCGTTCGCTATATGGATCCCGAAGGTCATGGCTGCTCACGTAGTCCTGGGAGAGAAAGAATGAGCGTGAGTACTTGTTTACGCGACAATTGTGGGTCTACCTCTCTGCCCAATGGTTGGTCTCGACTGTTACTGCCACATTCAGCCGCACTAGGTTGCCCTTGGTAGAACATCGTTACGCTTTCTCCCATATCAATATCACTGTCCAAGTCAGCGCCGGTGTCACATAGCTCTAAAGATGGTGACAGCAACCAAGACATGACCGGCTCCTCAACATTCAACTCCCGAGAGGTTTCAGGAGGTTTGCTTGAGTGAGCGCTCGGAGAGGATGCTAGAAGCCAGCCTGTCCCGCTAATTGTTTCTCCCTGGAATAAACATCAGCAGCTCATAGTGCATTCAAAGGAAGAGGAGAGGACCTACATCAAGGGCTGAGGACTGAGGACTCGGAGAGCTCATGAGCCAGTCAACGTCCTCCTTATCGCTGTCGGTCGCCATTCTAGGGAAAGCGTGTGGAGGTTCCGGGTCTTCGATGTATATCATATAGCTCTCAGATAGCCTAAGATGTCAATTCCGGTTCAAGGCGAAGCACCATGTCTGCACGCGCGCGATGTTGTCACGTATACGAAATCATGTCTGGAGCAGGGCAATACCACACATGGGGTGGTATTGAGCGCCCATAGCTCATTACTCATCACCGGCACCATTAGGCGCTTGATCAATATAGCAACAGCGCCGGTCACGGTCCGGCTTAGGTATATACCTTGACCTGTACACACATCCTTCGCCCTACTCTTCCGCAGGTCATCATGTCACTACAGAATCCGCAAACCACTGGGTACAGATACTTCCCATATTCGTTTGTTTTTTGAGTCTAACAGGACCTCTTTAGTCAGAATGGATCCTTCGGCCGTTGCGCGTGTTTGAGGACAAGTCCCTGTCCCTCTTCTCGCCGTCTGCCAATCGCGGTCGCGGATCCACTTGGTGGGGACTGGTTGCAGGCAAAGCGGCGCCTCCACGATACCGCTTATTGTATCGTATGCTCGGGGCAGTACAGGGTGAGTTGCTACTACTGCCCGCTGGCGGCCGACACGTGGCTCACGGAAATAATCAGGCGCAAGTCGATATGTTGTCTCTGGTTCTCGACAGAAGGGGAAAGACTGCGTCTTCCGAGCATGGAGAAGCAGCGGTAGCTCTGCATGATATTACAACACGGATGCTTGAGTCATACATTAGCATCGGTGCACCACCGGTACGTCTAGCGCCACATATGCGCGCGTCCTGCTCATCATCAGGGAAACAGGGAGGTGACTTGCCATTGTGTGATATAGAAGGGATTCATCCTCTTGCGGCCCCCGCTCACATGCTCGCTCTCGACATGAGCATCACTCAGTTCCTGCTTCTGCGAGATACTGTTGGACTTCTGCTCGACTACATTGACGGAGAATCCGATTTGCTCTCATCTATATCTATAGGAACGCCGTACTGTCTCGGGAAGCGATACTAATCCTCGTATAGGCAATGGGGCAGGTGCTAATATATGCTTATGACGTGTGGCATTCCACTTTCAGAGACTGCCGTTTTCGGGAACTCCCTCCGGAAGGCCGCGATTCTGACGAACGCTGAGTCATTTTCTGTAGATTCGAGAACAAACGTTGAACATATATAGAGTCTCTCGAGCGAGCTCTCGCTCCCATCTCACTCCAGCCACATGGATTGCGTAGCGTGCGGTGCTGACCTAGTGGAGCCGACCGCTCGGCCAATACTGCTCAATTGCGGTATGTAGAGCGTTAGATTTCTAACTCATACTCGTGCTCATAGCTCCCGATACTCAGGTCACGTTCTATGTGATGTCTGTTTAACCAGTACCTTCCTCTGCGCGAGCTGCAAGCAGGCGGCGACCATCGCAACAAGACTGTTTCCCGTGGTGGTCAACAAGACGTGTATCCCCACCCCAGTGCCGAACGGGCACAGTGTAGACGACACCCAGGCTGGGGCAAGGTATGCTGAGATTGAGGTGGGTCTAGGCACAGAGCATTTGACTGCCCGCACTCACGAACCTCCCGGGTAGTCTCACCTAGACCGAGCGCTGCATCAGCTCAGAAAGTTCACGGAAGAGAGTATCACGCCGACTGTGCTTGAACACCTCAGCAGCTGCAACTTGTCTCACCGCCGGCTGATCGCCCAGATGATGGACAGTTACTTCACGACACGAGCGCGGGCGGCCCATTTGCACCAAGAGGCCTCCCTCTTGAACCGACAACTGTGCACACAGCGCGAATCAGTGAAGGACGCGAAGAAGCAAATGTCGAGAGCGACAGCCGCACTGAATAGATCTCAGCGCATGCACAGTAAAGAACAGAACGAACTCAGGAGGGAGATTAGAAAGGTTGATCAGAGGATCCAAAGGCAGCGTCGTCGTGTAAGTGCCATACCAATCCTGGAAGGATCCGATTGAACAGTGTATAGGAGCGCAGGGAAGCTATAGAATCGGGCTAGAGGAGGAACTGTTGCACATGGGTACTGCGGTACCGTGATAGATCCTGCCCATGCATGTAGCGACTCGACGCTCGCTCATTCTTAGACATTAGCTCGGGGCGGCGGGAGCCCAGCATCCCACCACCTGCGTCGCAATTTTGCCACTCGGCTAATGGCAGTAGGATGTCCGCGGGGAATTTCATACTCACGGGTGAGATCTCCCGTCACCGATCGCCGGAATATGTACCGATGAGACACTTCCCGAAAGAAGGGCTGGCTTGGTCACTGAGACCGGACCCTATTCGATGTGCAGCCCCTGTGCCACTCGGATACAGTGAGCGGTAGTTAGTAGTCGAAGTCTGATGTGAGATTCGCACAGGCCTGTGAACAAAACACCGTGGTCTGCAGCGGCGTGTCAGCTCAGTCTATTGAGAGATTTCTGGAAGCGTCCTAGCGTGAACGGTATGGTGTGTCAGCTGTTATGCGTGCGCAGCACTCGGCGATGAACCCCTTCGGGCAGTGTTGCGACGTGACGTTATGATGTAGAGAGACAGGCTCCTGGAACCAGCAGTGTTGTCTACCAGCTGATAACGGCCATATGAGGCCATCTATGCAAACATGTGTGTAGAGTATCATATGCCATACCGTGCACGTACACTCGAACTCTCCAGAGCGGATGTTCTTCGCCTACTCGTCTCTGCTGCCTTGCTATACGCTCTCGCAGTATGTCCAACCGACAGCAAGCTACAAATCTCGACTTGTAGGGCGCTTTGGAGGTACCGGGAAGTCGTGCTGAAGCCTACGGCCAGGTATGATCTAGAGACTACAAGATAGTAGAGTGATTGAAAGATTTGCGTCTTTACAGATATCTCGAGCGATTGGCACGCTGCTTATGCGAGTGTCTACAACATATCTCGCTCGAGGGTCTACTCAATCTTGGTGGAGGCATGGTCTAGTTTCCACGTGTGGATCATAGAACGAGGAGGACACCCTCGAGAACGCTTGCGCCTATATCGTGTCACTCGATTGGGCTGGGAATAGTCATTAGACTTCAATCAGAACATAGTAGTAACCACGAAGTGTTCGCACCTGTATGAAATGATACTCAACCGATGAGATAGAAGACTCCAACTCATCTCTGTCGACCGTTGCTGTTGCCTGTTCCTCACCCATCCCTACGTCAATATCCGCGTAGGCGAGGTCGGTGGACGCTGGCTCGGCCTTAAGGGAACCTTCTCGCTGCGTTTCATCGCGCATATCAGTGGCGATGCTGCCCGTTGCGGCAAAGCTTTGGGGATGAGGATCTGCACCGCCAACGCTGCACGCGTGTAGTACATCGATACTGCTCGGCGAATGCTTGCCATCTAGCCGAGGATAAGTGCCTAAGTGCCTAGTACAGGTTCGTCACATAACGACAACTAGTAGACGAGGTACCGTACTCACAACAACGAAGGATTGATGCACATGTGCATGTCGGTGTAGCTGGGGCTCGGCGCCGCGGCGCCATTATGGTTGCAGGTTGTTGGCGCTGGGACATAGCAGTGCTGTCGAATTTCCGTGGAGAGGCGTGTTGACGGATGGACGTAATGCTGTCCGCATTCCGCAGAGGGGCATCGGTGACGCTAAACGACGCCTCGTCATCCAGTTTAGCACGCTGAGTTGAAACATGCGTACTGAATTGAGGACGCCCGAAGTGGGAGCTACTATTCCAGGTTCTGGTTGAATGACTTCGAAGCGGAAGTAAGGGTAGCTGTCATGTGGATGGTGGATTCCCCAGCGAAATCGCTGCCCCTGGTAAGCATGATCATGAGCCTCCCGAACATGGGAAAGCCAAGCACGGTGACTCACGTTGCAAGTCATTTAGTGATCGGCAATCGGAGTACTCGTATTACGGGGGGCTTGACAATATAGCTAGATTCTGTCGCGACTATTAACCCAAGGATCTTTATACGTAGGGAAATACTTTACGAGGTTAGCGTTCCGCGAGGAAACCCCAGATCCGCATATTACCAGATGACACTCGTAGGGGATGGGAATCTGAAGATCCATCCAATCAGGGAATGTTCCAAATCGGGACTGTGATCTGAACATGAGCTGACGCCGCAGGTCTCCGTGATCGGCGGAGTGGCACAACATCTCCCGTTTCAACTTGGGACTGGCGAGGCGTACGCCCCGTGCGCATGCGTTTGGTACTGCCTACACATGACGACCATGTACAGTAGACATGACAAAAAGTATTCCACGAATGTCACTACCGACTGGATTGCGGATACGCACAAGTCTCGGGCGAGCATGACGAGCTCGTGGTCCAAACCGCGTGCTTCTCCTTCAGCACTCTGCGCTCCTCTTGAAGATAAGACAACACGATGCCAATAGCATCGGACTGAAGTTTGAGCTGATCTTGATTCATCTTCAAGGCGAGGGAAAGTGATGGTATGGCGTCCGGCAAGATCGCGGAGAGGTCTTCAAATGGAATACTGCCCGACTGAAGGGCCCTCAGCTCGGGACTCTGGTGGCGTACAAAGCAAAATCACCCTAGAAGAGCCTTGTAGAAGGTGGAGCGTGGCGACCAGTAAAGCGATGCCAGCATCGGTGTGCTCCATACGTAAGATATCGTTCGTCGCTTGCTCATTGTCCGTGCCTGGGTCGTTCTGTTTGCGCAAGATGATTCGTTACAGACGGAGGATTAATCAAGGGAGGCACTTGCCTGCAGCGTGGTCTGAGACACCATGCGATAACCCGCCTCCCTGAATCTGCGCTTCGCCTCAAACCAGGCCGCTAAGTTGGCGGCATCGAAACACGAAGCACCGTCCTTGACGTCTTCATCGCGCTGCGCTGACCTGGTGCTGAGAACTCAGCGTGCATACGTCAAGAGGGGTGGGATAGAAACGTACACTCTTCCGGGATCCATCGAGGCACAGCGGAAAACGAGGTTGAGAGCAGCAGTCGAGCTCGCGCCAGCAGGCGCTACGCCGGGCCGATCGGCGCCGTGAGATTTCACATCTCTGACTCATGATCCGCTCTCACGTCCGCTTCTCGTCTAGGTCTAGATCTCTTACCCGCACCTGGAGGGGCCAGCTCCTCGGGCCTCAGGCCTCAGGCTCTAGACCCCATATGACAGAGAGCGGCCGCCATCTTCACTTAGAATCGCCTTCATGTACATATGTCATTCACCCCTCTATCCAAGCTCTTGTCACCTGCGACACAGCCAAAGCGCATTATTAACACACGGCGTGTCGCCCACAAAGTACTGCATCTCGGCACCCTATGATCGACCCCATCACCTCTCGCCTCTACCTAAACCATCGAAGAATGTCTTCGCTACGATCAGTGCCCCAAGATCGTCTCCGTTCCATGCACTCATAGAACAAGCGGCGACATATATGGCCCAGGTTAGCGTCGTGGCTGGAAGGACAATGCTTCAATGATTAGACGTCTTGGGACAACTCTGTCACATCACGCACAATCTCCATATATCTTGTTCCGCATTCGCTTTGTAACGCTCTTGCTTGAGTTTGGAATCGAGGTATGTAGCCAGCAAATTCGCGGTGTCAGGTTCGGTGACTAGGTACCGGTACCTCAGAAGCTCGCTTTTCACGACTTCGTAGTGCATGATAACACCATCTCGAAGTGTGTGTCGCACTTCCCAGTTGCAAACAGAGCTTGGATCATGCGGCAACGGAGACGATTGAGGATTCAGTGGTGGAGGAGCGGTTATCCCTCGAGTATTCAGAGGTAACACCCAACTTGCTGCGTCATCTAACCACCGCGACCCAAGGTGAAACGACGGCCGAAGATGGTGATGAACGTCAGGGAGACGCTCGAGGAGGTGGAGATCGTGCCCCAGTGCGGTGACACTTTCTCCACCTCCCTCAGGTTGCTCTCGACAAGACGAGCTGCGCAGTGACACCCGGGCTTCAAGTGTTGCGTAAGCGAAGAGACAATATGCCCGCTCGTAATTGATCACATTCATGACGCCGGCTGCAGCGAGATAGATGAGCATGTATATGATCCTGTATGGGCACTAGATCGACTGACTGTGATGGAAACCGAGTATCACCTCGATAGGAGCGTTATTTGCGACAATGACCTTAACCTTGGACGGGGGCCTCTCGCCGATGGTCCGCCGCTCAAAGTCGAACACGACGGACACGCCGGCAATGAGAGGTCCGCAGTTCTCAGACAATGCTTGAGAGGCCGCGAGTTCAAAATCCGCGTCTTGTTGCGAGGCCGGGCTGAATTGATACCCATGTTCTAGTAGCCATCGAGCAACCTCCCGGCGATGCCGGAAGTGAACGTATAACTCGAGTTTGCCTACAGGTGCTCTTCTGTTGAAGAACGAGAGCGCTGTTGGACCAGATATGAGTGTCGCAGTACGAGCCTGGAGACAACGGAAGGCTATAGGGTCTTCAAAATAGTGTAGAAGAGTGCGATTGATGTCGAAGGCATCGTTGAAGTAGTGCGCAAGTGCATGAGCGACCGTGTGGCATACTCGGGCCATCCTGCAAAGCGATTGAGCGGAGCTTTCATCGAAGATGGCTGTAGCGACGTCTGGCTCTCGCATGAGATGCACTAGGGTCGCCATCATCTTGGTTTAGCTTGTTAACGAATGAACTTGACAGCAAAGCGAACCAAACCACGTACCGGAATCGTTGACTGTCTGCTATTGAGAGTAGTTCAGGAGTCGTTGACCATGGTCTGGTCGCCCCCATATATATACTGGCGAAACGCAGTGCGTGGTGATACTCACAGTTCCAAAGAAGTAATTGCCGTATGTGCAACCTTCCATAAGCGCGGGATGTCACCCCGGTATGCATTGTTATAGGTGGATCGAATCAACCGGTCTAATTCAGAAGGCGAGTGGATGGTCTATTAAGGATATTGTCGAACAGATACATTCGCGAGTATCCCCCACGAACGGCACCGCGGATCGTGCCCTCCCACTGCTGAAAGAACTCTCCTTCCCGGTGAAGGACAAGATGGGCAAGCCCGTCGGGAGTCTATTGTCAGCGTTAGTCGCTCGAGCGTGGGCACTTTCTGGAGGCTGGAGCTGCAAGGTCTTCAGCGCGCACGCACGCGCCATCACAGACCTCCCAACGACCGCTCCCTTGGCGGCCGAAGCGCTAACTAAAGGTGTACATGAGCAGCACCCAGAGGAACTTTATCCTCTTGTTCGAGGGCATGCGCGAGAGCCGGTTGTCTGGTCAGAGGCGGATCGTGTGGTTGAACATCTCAAAAGTGACAGAGACGCGGTGTCAGTGTCTGTTCCAGAGATAAACGAGAACGACACCACTGCACGCGAATGTCCTCCCTCTCTCTTGGGGAGCGTTCACATCTTTCCTGGAAGCCTTGCGTCGCCCGACCGGCATGACTCCTTCGGGATCATCGGTGACGAGTCGTCGGAGCCGATCTGCATGAGACAGCAGCCGCCGCGCGAGAGACTGAAGACCCATGAACGTACAGGGGTTGTACAGAGAAGAGAGGTCGGTGGTCAACAGGCCGCTGCGGAAGAGCGGGGCGACGCTGTGGGTGGCCTAAAGCGAAACATGCACCTCGGAGATACGACACGATCAAGGAAGCCTAGGGGTCCAACGGCCTCGCGGAAATGGCTCGTGCTCCAGGGGGTAGCGATGTGCATGGGTATATAGTGAGCTGACAGGTTGGCAGTAGCGCGTTGGACTTGTCTCTGCCAAGACCATGAGGTTGGAGTGCTATTCAGAGTGTCAGGCGGTACCGGTTTGGGGATAGAACGGATTATACGTGCACGCTGCAGATCTTGTGGTGCCGCTCCACGAGCGCGGCGATGATCTCGAGCTGAAGAGTGCGCCGAGGTGGAATCCCATGAGGAATGCATATGCAATGCGGACGCCTATTACCCACTCACCGTAGCCCACATGTATACACCGCACACTGGAGATTAGTATCTCTGTGGAGGCGTGGACGCTTTGCCCTTTGCGATTCCTCCTCGCTGGCCTCTTCCTTCTCCGCATTGGCCTCAACCTCGGAGTCGTTCACATTCTGATCCGAGCACCATTTCGGCTTGCGACTGGGTGAGACGACCGATGGCATTGAGGTAGAGATATGTAAATGAGAGTCTGATGTTGGCGGGTTGTTGGCGGGAGCTGGAAGACACGCCGTTACATAAGCAGGGCGACGGCGCTATTATTCTCCTTGGTTCATTGACTTAACTACATCGACGTACCTAACTCGTGGGTATCGTATGGGCGTAATACTCTCAAGACAACTTCTCTGCTAGCGTGATGTCGCGTGTAGACTATCCTGAAGCCATAGACTGGTCGCCGGGCCCACCGCCCAACTAGTGGTTCTTCAGGTGCGTCTTCGTCCTACGTTGGGGATGTTCTGCTCAGCCTAACCGAATTCACATTTAGGCCCTCTCCGCCCAGGAGGTTCTCCTGTCTGGACCGCTCTTGCTCTCTTGCTTTCGGTCACCTTCGTCTATGGAGACAACGACTCTGAGCCATTCTCTTGCGGCGAGTGGCGGCATGTTTTTATCGATACCATTCTCGTCCCCCCCACGTGGCCAGCCGATCCCACTCCTCCACGCCGTCTACCACAGCTGGATTGAAGATGCCTGATTGAATCACCATGCACGCTTCACCGCGGTAACCTGGCTCACAAGTCGGCCTCGGCCATTCTCACCGTCATCGTCGGACTTGCCCCGCTCGAACACTCACACCGTCGCCCTCTCCCACGAACCTCCTGGATCCCGCATGATGGCCAGCATTAATCCTCGCTCACCCGCCCTTCTCCCTCGTGATTTAAGCAAACCATGCCAAACACGCCCATTCCGTGCACGACATAGTCTCCCGCTCCTTCGAGATATCGCCACAACCCAGACACGAGCCAGCTGTAGGCAAATTTCGACTTGTCGAGCGGGTAGATGTGCTCCGCTCTGTTTTCCGCACCCAATGTGCCCTTTTCCCGCGTCATACCTCGCCCGCCCCATCCCACGCCACTCGCCATCCGGGCGATCCATCCCGTCCTTGTGCGATGTGCCCCGGCAGCCAACCCCTCCACCCCGTGCCTGTCACCACCTCTCTCAGCGCTGTCGCTCTTGCGCGGCCTGCGAGGCGTAAGCTTAATCCGGTGAGACAGATACGGGCGAGCGCGGCCTTGATGTCGGCGGCGCGTCGCGTATAGCTCGTTCGCGCCGCGCCAAGAAATATACAGGGGACTTCACTTGTCCCGAGCTCGCACGGAACACTTGCAAAATCTAGCTCTGGAAATCAACGCTGGTACGTCATCGTTCCGGGTCTAAGATCGCGATAGCGCATAGCACCGGGTTGAGCGTGCCCGCCGTCGTACGCATCTCGGGTCCCTCCCTCGTTGTAACGGCTCACCGTTCGCCGCCGTCCAAGAGCATAGATATATTGATACGGAGATTCAGATCAATTGCAAATATCATATATCGAAGATCGCCCGAATACTGCTATATCCGACTGAATCAACAATAGGATATCATGTATCTAGGACCACCTCTTCCACCCCAGAATCTTCGCACATAAGGCACGGATGGCATCGGGTCAAGATAGAAGGTCCGTGTTCCCACATGACCCGCAACCCGGCAACGAAACCTGATCCTGCCTTCACGGCTTGTACCCATATACTTTGCCACCTGTTCACAGCATCGCACGTCCTCGCCGTTCGGCTTCCGCCGCCAGGGAGCGTCGGCAATTCTCTGCACGGTGTCTTCCGAGCCGATGTATATGGACGTGTGCTTCATGACCTCTTGTTTGAGCGTTCGATGAATCGCTGTCCATAAAGGTTCCTGCCCAAAGCAATAGTAGTCGACTATACTCGTCACAAACTGAGAGGTGACTAGGATCGGGTCCAAGATCGGGGCACCGAATGCAAATACGGCTGAGAAACGCGAGCTGTGGTGGTTGAGAGCTTTGTGAGAGTTTGAATGGATAAATAAGGCACCTCATCGATCGTATTTCAGCGACAGAGTGCTCAACGAAGGCTCCGCATGATAAGATAAACAGAACCGTCTTCCTGAGGCTTCTATGAGGGAACTCCTCCCCTAGAAGATAATCCATAATCTTCGGCCTCATTGAGATCAGAAACGCGGGCATTGGAATAGGTGCTTACAACCGGTAGACTGGTTGTCTTGTTCCTACCGTACATGAGACCGCCGTCCGCTGTGCTGGAGTGCGTGTTCAAAACAACGATAGCATCACACTGTCGGGAGCTGAAGTAACTTGTCATCAAGGATAGAGGATGACGGATAGGGCTCGAGCTTACCAACAGAATGCGCTTAAGGTAGCCCTATCGCGTTTCAGCTCCCGTGTGGTTACTCGATCTGCCAGGTCATGGAATGGTCGATCTAGCACGAGCAAGCCGTGCTCCTGCGTAGGGAACATATGAGATTAGGTGACGCCGGTATCAAGCACACATATTATACCCGTCCAATGAAGCGACTCTTCACCATACCGGTGAGGATCGAGCTGGACGAAGCCTGGACGCTGAAATCTTCACCCTCAGCCAGGTAAGCTTGGTATAGTACTAGAGGTGTTGTACTCATGCCATCGTCGCCCACTCCGGCGACAGGCACAGGAACTGGATACTGTAGTAGCAATGTCAGGTTGACATACACTGCGATAGACTTAAACGTTGCTCACCGGAAGAGGTAGGTGCCGGTTCTCATAACATCTCGGGCATGTCCACGTCGTAGATGAAGGAAAGCATCCTGATACGCCGTCATGGGTGATGCATCCAGCGGTCGTGTTACACACGCTGCAGACGAGCACGTATCCACCCTGTCTACAAAACCAGCATTGCTACACGTCGCCGGTCATCAACCCGCCCGCCCCACCGGAAGATAGAACTCACAGTTGACAGCGTGAGATCTGGACCACTGGCGGGAAGACCTAAGATCGGCACGGTCATGGAGATCAGCAGGAAGCCGGGGTCGGATAGGATGGGAGGATAGCGCAGGGTATCTGCTTGGATGGGACCAAGGCAGCATGCATCATGTGCGTGGAGGGGACCAGGCACAATGACAGTGACGTTGACGGTGAATTCTCTTCGCGCACCTGCTAGCATGGCGCTTCCACGACCGGAGTATGGAAGAGATCTAGTCTGGGCAGCATGCTGCCGGGCACTGCGTCTCAACGGCGTCTCATTTTGGGGTGGTGTCGCTATCGGCGGCGTCGAGGTCTCGTCATTCTGCGGTGGGAGTACCGTGAGGCTGATAGTCGACTCCGTCCCGGGGCCCTCGCCTTCTGAACTAGAATCTGAATTGGGCGGCATAGGGCTGGTCCGGGGCCTGTGTCGCATGAGTGAGGGGGTTCTCGAGCGGATCAGGTGGCCCCACGAATATATGCGACCGTGAGATCTGAAGACAGAACATCCTAATTCGAGGCATGTCTGGATTTGGTGTGCGCTGGAAGGGCATGTGTGCTATATCAGTCAATTGCCATATGAGGCGATAACCGCGGGAACTATACCAGTAATTGGGTGATTGATGCTATCCGCCCATATAACAGACATGCTCTGGGTCGGCATACTTAGGGCACCCACACCCCCCTCTACTACAACCCCTAGGCTTCTCCAGATGGATACTGTATCTACAACGCCGCCTACTCTTCCACCGCACGATGAGTTGGCTAACAACGAAGCCGACGCCAACATGTCTCCCAACACGGCATCTGAGGAGAACATTCAGCAACAGTGAGTCATCACACACCGCATCCTTATCATACGATCGTACTCACGAACTCTTGGTTTCCGTCGCGAAGTGCACTAACCGGTGCACCTCAGACCACTGTCGAAGCCGATCAAGAGGTCGACAAGGACGATCCATTCCTGGACCATGGCTCTGAACGCGTGGGCCCGGTCCCCGCGTCCCCTTCTGTTGCTGCCACGGCCGCAGAGAGCTTGTGTTCGACACCTTCCCTACACCCATAGACGAAGTGCTGACTGTCAGTACATTTTCTGTAGTTGCCGTTCAAGACCAGCTTCAGACCAATCAGGAAGCGAGCCAAGAAGGGCAACGCAAGACGGCAAAGAGGATGGATCAGCTCGCCGAGGACCTTGACACCCTCAAGAAGAAGAGTCTCGATATCGAGTCCAAGCTTCAATCGGCGCGCGCACGGCTTCAAGTCGCCCTAGAGGCGAAGAAGGTGCGCACTTCCATGGCTCCTGGTAACTTGGAATCGCGAGATTGACTATGGGGCGTCTAGAATAAGTGATCGAGCGAGCATTACGTTTCGACGTGTAGCGCTCTCAGTGGGGATCGATCGTCAAACGCACATGCTGTTTATAGAGATACTCGTACCTGTGGATTCCCAAGACATATGTGAATTGGTGTGCTCGTCGCATGGGGACTTGGTTTCCTTAAGAACTTGCGTCGAGAAGCTCAATTTGCATTGATGTCCTGTACTTATAAGAGAGAGAGAGGAGAGAGAGAGAGATCAGCCCTCATGCGCCAGTGGGGACCCTCGAGTGTCCAGACAGTTACTTACCCAGGCCCGAAACTTCCCAAGACGTCGATACGTGCGTGTCCATGAGTCGCAGCGCGTGTGCTGGCAGCTGACAGTGACTAGGTGGCTGTGAGGCACCGTAAGCGCTGTCACTTCGGGAATAGCCGGTACTTTGCAAGAATATAGCCACACACTGTATATGCATATATATACACAGTAGTCCTTTGTATAAGGCGTATCATACGAGGTGCGTCATGCCAGGCCATTTGGCTCATCATCAAGAACTCTCTCCCCCCACCACTACACCGTGTGCTCGCACTCGATACACGCATGTGTAGGCCTCGTGGCCCCAGTTGTTCGTGAACTTGAACACGACCGTTTGAACCCTGACCTTCTGGGCAGACACAGTGTCGAACACCTGAAAAGTCTGTACGGGACGAAGTGCGTGAACGTCGTAGGTGAAGTTAGCCAAGTGAGTGAAGGTTCTACGGTAGTAGGGATTGGCTCTCGCGAGGCCTGCGATGACATCGGATGCCGGGGACGTTATGAGAGGGCCATTGAAATCATGTGGGTCTTGCAAGATTCCCCAAACTTGTCCATTCTTTGGAGCGCTGGTGTATTGAAGGGAGAGAGGCTTGGCGATGTGGTCAATTGTGAACGCACGCGGTTCAATCATTTGTGCGAGTGTTACTCCGAGCGTTCCACTTGAGCCAGCCATGGCCCAACAATAACCTGGTTGCAGCTCTGGCAGTAACGCCAAGACAGGCGACTTCAGCCATAGCCCATCATAGTAGTGGGGTGATGTTTTCTTGAGGTGACGCGTGTATGTCGGCGACGTGAGTGCGTCCACGACAAAGGCTCCTGCACTTGCTGATGCATAGTCCGCAGCGCCCACGGAATCCAAGTGGAGGTGGAGTTGAACAGATCGTTCCAGTTCGTCTACGCGCTCATGAATGCCCCCCCAAAAACGAATGCGTGCATCTAGATCTACATATAATCAGTAGCTGCAGTGTTGTCAATAATCGGCATGAATGAGTACTACCTCCGAGAAGATCCGAGAAGCTCAGGCTTGACTGATGGGATGCAACGTCTATTGAGACCTAGTGTCAGTTGGATGCAGTACGAAGCCGCTGATATAATTCACCTTGCCACTTGGTCCTGATATGATGGAGGTAGGGTTCGCACATCGACACAGCAACGACTACCGCGATTATCCAATAGACTTGCAACATCGTATGCCGAGTGAGGATGTGTCCAACGATGTGCATCATCTCCCACACAACACGACAGTTCAAGAACACAGTGTACCGTAGCTCAATTGCTGTCTTCTTGGCAACAGAGGCAGTGAAGCCAGCGAGACCAGAAAATGCACGGCGAAGATGTTGGGACATGGCTCCATAACTTCGGCCGAGGGGAAGATAGGTGGTTCATATACATGTGGCGAACTGCCCTCTCCAATTGCGGAATTTCCGAAAGAAGAACTTTCCGATTGACACAGATGATGGTGCATAATATAGGCATATTCGCCGGGTTACATATCTACCGCTAATATCCGCGCACGTCGCATCTCCCCGTATAGTAAAAGACCAGACTTTGGGAGCATTCTAGTCCTCAAATCTGGCGAAACCATTCGGAAACCTGTTCCGTTTCAAGACAGAGAAGATCAGCACAGAGCGGTATCGAGATTTGAGTGGAATTGACGGATAACATACCTCAATGTCTGTCGAAGCATATACGGGCGGTTCATATTGTTGTCGAGTAACCGGGTGGCCATCCACTGAGTTAGGAACGACTGCGGCGTAGCTAGGGGTACTAGCTGGTCCTCCAGACATGCTGTGAACATACATATGCCCGGCGGCGGGCGGAGCGTACGATTCCTGCAGGTCCCCTGAGCTGGACGAGACCGCTCCAGATGCGGGGGCGGGGGCAGGGGCGGGGGCAGGGTCAACGGATGCGCTCGCAAGGTACGTCTGTCCAGCCGAAGGAGCATTAGCAATCGGAGGATTGTGTACTCCGTGTCCATGTGAGTGCGCGTAATGGGCGCCGATATACCGATGGGCTCCGTGTGTGTTCGTCGCGACGACAGGCGGGCTGGTCCGAAAAGCGTGAGTTCAGATCACTGAGCCATCGAGGCCGGCTACATACTGGTGTGTCGTGACAGAGGCGTCAGTCCCAACGAGCCCTCCGTGAGCGTTCATCAGACTTGCTGCGGGACCTATAGTACTCCCATTTGCTGGACCAGACCCTCCCAACAACCCAGATCCGGCGCCCACGGTGTGGCCGCCCTGCGCATGCGCTTCCGGATGGCCTACGTTACCAGGCACACTGCTTCCGTATGTCGCCGGGTTGCTCGTCGTCTGGACCTGAGTTGAAGCCGCCATGCTGCGAAAGGGGAGGTTCGTAAAGTGACCCCCGCCAGACGCCGGTCCGGCTCTGGGTTCTTCCGCAGCGTATGATAGCCGGGTCGTGGATATTGGCTGAGCATACGAAGGAACAGGAATGTAGCCACCAGGATGACTGTGATTTGGGGCGGAAGGTGGGGGCGCTTGGCCGTGAGGATGATGAGGCGCAGAACTGTCATGAGAATGGACGAGCGTGAGTGCAGTCGGACCGCCGGAAGGAGGCCCAGTTGTGGGAGGGTGGGAAGCGACGTCAAACGCTCTTTGAGGGGCTAGTAGATCTGCAACGGCGTGAGATTGCCCTGAGTGGGAGTTCGACTGCCCTTGTGGGAGTGCAGTTACGCTAACTCTGTCACGGCAGGGATCTAGCTGTTGGTACGCTATAAGCCAGCAGCATCATCAAGACTTGAGACGAAACCGACTCACCTGACGCTTGACATACGGAGTGTACCGTGCAGCGCGTGGAGTAGACTTCTTCTCGCCCCGCATTGGATCAGTGCGCCGCTCAAATCTCAAAATTTTCCCGGTGTCTGGGAGCACGGCGCAGTGCCAGCGAAAATTCGAGCCCTAGACGTATCGCACAGCGATGAGCCACGAACGCAATGAGTTCAGCACACCCACCTCAAGACCGTTCCAGGAGCTCCCCTGGTCAAACTCAGCTGGCGTCGTAGAAGAGCAATTGCCGCTTCTAGGTGGGTTGGGAGAGGGCGGTGCCATGGATGACGGTTGACTCTGTGGGTGACGATGGGCGCCGGAAGTTCATGGACGTCCTTTATGTAGAAGAAGACGGACAGCCGCATGCTGGGTGGCACAACTATGGCCGGATGGCGGCAGTTCTCCTGGGATGTGCATGTCATCAATGCCGACCAGAGCGGCGGAAATTGCATATGGCGGGTGGCACATTATCGGACATACAGAAGACGGTGGAGGAGAGAGCCAAATGTGGCAAGATCAGTAAGGGGAAATAAGCCTAGGAAGAATCGAAACATCCGCTTACCAATGGCATTCCATCAAGAGGCTGTCCGAGCCCTCAGGACTGTCACAATGTCCGACCTGTGTCATGTTGGCGGGCAACGGGGATCGCGCCGGGGGCGCTGAGAGAACAGGCGCACCAATGCGGAGGAAAGGAACGAGTGAACGGGGGTTGTGGTACTATAGTTCGCGCTGAGATAAGTGTGTGTTACCTGGGAGCGCGTGTCAGCGAAAGGGAAGGCGATATGTCGGGTGTCTGGGCTGTGTTGGGTAGAGGCGCCGAGCGTCGGAGCGGGGGCGGGGCTCCGGAGCGCCAATGTTGTGCAATGTTGTGCGGTGTTGTGAGGTGCTTGGTCTAGCGCTCCGCCAACTGCGTGCGCATGCGCAGGCTGGCTGCCTTTCGACCTCGCGATCTCGAACTGTTCTCCTACTTCTGGTCTGCGCTGCAGTTCTGCATGGCTCAAGGACAGCACAGGTCAGTTCATACTTCCTCAGAGGTTGCGCTCACGCTGTTATAATGCAGCTAGCTCGTGTCGGACGCGAATCAACCACCACTATGGATCTGGAGCAATGCGCTAAGCTACTGACGCACAAGCGCGGCAGAGCCATTGACGACGATCTGAAGACCCTGGCCTAGGCTGAGAATAGGTCTCATCCTATCTAACAGGTATAGCCTAATCCTAGTCGTGCGGTCTCTTCCGGTCGCTGCCAATACCGTCGGCCATTCCTGTCTCAGGTTATGTGAAGAAGGGAAGAGGTGATCTTGTTAGCCCGCGGGATGGTTGGTACGTCCTTTTTCCAGGTGCTCAGGATGCGTCTAACCTGATTACTTTGAGCCAGGATCTAGACTCCCTAAAATCTCCACGCTAGCCCGATACGAAGACATATCTCCACCTGCAGCTGTAGACGCACGTGGCTGTCCCAGAATGCCGACAGATCGCTCAAGGATAGCTGTCCAGTGATCTCCGATGGCACCAAAGCTGCTTGCGGCCATCTTGTAGTGGTGCCCTATATGCGACCCCGCTGACGCCTGTTGATGATAGGTGAGAGGCGTACCCGGAGTCTGTGTGTCCCCTGATGCTCGTACTCACTTCTCTCCTCTCTGTGACATGTTCTTCGTGGGTCGACATTCGGGAGTAGTAACGTAGGCCGGTAGCTAGGGGTGTGCTCGAGGAGGATGGGGTATACGCGCTCACCTCTGTCACGATCGTCTCTTGAGGCAATAGCAACAGGACTGGCGTCTCTTCTCAGGACGAGGTAAGTCGCTCGATCTGGCAATATCCCGTGTAAGGTCCACTATCTGACTCTTTACCTCTCCTGATCAAGGATGGCGACCCTTGCTAGACATGGGTTATTACGTGACCTAGTTATTCTGTCTTATTTGTCCGGATCGCAATATATAATCCGGAGTGCTGCTCTATGCCCCCCGTCTGCGTCTTCTACACATGAATCGCGCGGCTGTTGAAGAAGATGGTTCGGACTCGGAATGGGACACGGCCTCGGCGTCCAGCGCCTCTGAGAAAGTGAGTGTACTTGGTCTATTGTGTTGGAACATTGTTGATGTGTCTCGCAGGTTCCGTCTGGAGGTCAGCGGGTAGCATACGATTGGGCCTTCCAACATCTCCCGAATCATGCTTCACACCTCGCGACACGTGAAGCCGCGCAACCATTTGGACTGTCGTCGACAGTAGCCCCTGCGCATGCTACTGCTGCACACGCGGCTCGTGGTATCTCTACGAGTAGCATGATCAGTCCAGGTCACGCATCAGGCAAAGTTGACACCCCGAGACCACTCGCGCGGACTTCTGCTCGCAACTTACATCCCAGTCAAGGTTCTGATGTGATTCAACAAGATTCCGGGGCCGTCAGGATTGCACCGACAGCATACCACGCCCCAACCACGGTCTCTCAGATTGAGATGACCGGAAGCTCCAGAGGTTGTACTACTGTAAGCCTGTCTTGACCTCGAGCCACACGGTCGAGTCGCTAAATGAACATGCAGGATTCTCATCACGGTCGAGGTCCTGATGTGATCCAACAATATTCCGGCCTCGTCAGGATTGCACCGACAGCGTACCCCGCCCCAACTGCCGCCGTCTCTCAGAATGAGGTAACTGGAAGCTCCCGGAGTCGCATAACTGTAAGCCTGTCCTGACCTCGGACCACACGTTCGAACCACTGAATGAATGTGCCCCTGTCCGCAGAGCACGCCGGGCCACCTCTCTGGACCTGGTGAGAGTTCGTTCTGATTTCGTGATGAACATAGGGACTTAGATAATGTCTTAGCAGACAGCCGCAGAATCGGAGGCGAACGCCAATTCCTGCTCTCACATCGCGGTAGTAGAATGGGCGTGATAGCGGAAGTGGAACGGGTATCGGAAGACAGATGTGGTACCGCTACACAGGTAACGACTCCGCTACAGATGTAGTTTGACCGCTGACTATGCTATTTTGCTAGTTACATTCCATGCGCTCTGCGGAGCCGGTCGCTGCTGATGCCGGGCTTGCGCGTCAACGCAGCCCTCATCATTTAAGCTTCAGTCCGAGCATCTTATCTCCAAGTCGGGGTTCCGTACGTCAGACGGCTGTGGAACACCTTGGTGCATATGCGTCGAATCACGTACAATCAAGTCTAGGGGAACGCGGGATGCCTGGCACTACTATTCCTCGGTCAGAGGTAAGTGACGATGCCATGCAATGTGGGAGCCGAAAATTTGATCAGATCCTTGAAGACGACATATAAGCCCGCAACTGCACCAACCTTTGTGCCGGCATCATCCCATGATGAATGTCGCGCGACGCAGGTGGAACAGCACGACGGGTTCTACGACAATGCACCCACACGAACAGAGCGTCGAGATGTTTCATATGGGAATCCGACCGCCGCATCTCACGATCATCACAATGCGGTACGAAGTATCCCGCAGCTCATCTTCATATCTAACCAAATCGCAGACGAGCATGCCGTATGGCGGAGCTAAACATGCTACGGCATCTTCGCAGAGTCTCGCGAAGACTGTTCCGGAGGGTCGTAGTCTTCAGCTCTCTCGTAACGCATCCTCCGGTACCTCCTCGTGTCCTTCAGGCCCGAACTATGGCTCTTCGGCAACTATGCCTGACGCGGACTCGAGCCTGAAGAAGGTATCGGGCGAACATGCGACTGATAGGCTAGCCGCAGTACGTTCTACGCTGCGCTCCGTCCTTCAGTGGTGCTGATACTTGCTGTCAGGAGGACCCTCCAAGATCCCGCGTCTCTGTAACACCTCCGAGGCAAAATCTAACACGCCTCATCTCTTCCTCAGAAGTCATGCGCTTTGCGGCTTTGGACGATTTTGCAGATGTAATCAGAAAGCTATACTTACCTCCTGATGTGTCGAAGTGGCAGCAACTAGTCCGGGCTGCAGTCCTTGTTGTGGGTACCATTGAAGAATGGGTATGTTGCTCGCCTTGCGTCGCACATCTGCTTCTAATCACAGATGAGACGTGTAGAGTCCGTTGAGAGCCCCGACGGCCGCTCGTACCATGCTCAAGGATGCCACCATCGCGACCTGCCAAAGTTGGGTAGACAATTGGCTTGAACTTCAACCACCCACTCGCTTCAAGTGTCCGAAAGGGTCAGTCACCCATCCGAACGCGCTCATTCGACCAACATGCACGCAACCGCGCGATTGGGCGCTCCTTTGGATGCATCCCCGCGATACCATATTCGGAGTAATCCTCGGCTTCAAGCTGTGTTGGCCTCGCTCTGCCCCTGGTGGAGACGGGTGCATGGAAGCTGGTACATGGGCGGCGTGGCTCGACGACATACTGTGGGTCTTCTATCAGGTCCTGGAACAGTATGTGTCGTCTGTTGCGGCCGATGCTACCTGTCACTCATCCCTTGGACTCCGCAGCATAAGGGTCTATGGGAAGGAAGGGATGCTATCGGTCTTCAAGTCTCACACCGGGACTCAGCTTCGTCAGAAGCTCGACCTAGCCGCGGACACTTCGACTGCGTCAACTGTGCAGATCCTGGCGAGTGGACCTTCCCACAATGCGGTGCGGTGAGTCAGTTCGATGCTTCCGAATTCGATGCGACACGCGTACGACTCTGATTTGTTCTCGTATATAGTTTACAGAAGAAGAGGATGCTCGATGTAGAAGACGACAAGGAGAGCAAGCGTGCAAGACCGCTCGTACCGCGCCGTGAGGGCATGGACAACGTGCACATTCCCGATCTGTCCACAGGAACCCAACAACACAGCTGCAGTGACGACCTGTCCGAAACAGGGGAAGACCCTGCTCCGTCGTCCCGTGCGGACTCACAGGCGGGCTCTTGAGACCGTGGAGAATCCTCCCTGTATCGTAGTAGATCTAGACTTAGTTCGCAACTCATCATGACTTATCGAGCATATCCTTCTCTGGGCAGAAAGATTGAAGCAGGTGTGACGGTGATCGTAGGCCTGTAACATGTCAGACCACCTTGACCGATTCTGCGCCTGACTCTCCTGGAGCTTTCCACATTTGGAATGCTGCGCCGGCGGCTTTGTTAGGTTGGATCCTGCCTCCCCCTGTGCAGCTACCACCGACGGACTACCACTCTGGCTCTTATATAGCCTGGGCGGCGGCCGTTGCCTTCGACTTTGATTGTCCGCAGACATGGCCAGATGCCGGCATTATACCAGACCCGCCAAAGACCATTACGCATGTCCTCTATGCGAGAAAGCTCTCACGATACAGATCTGCTCGCAGTCCAAGAATATCATGTTCGGGTGCAAGTACGTCGAGGTGAGAGGACACATCATCTATCTGTAGTCGTGCTTCTTACCCCTTGCTGAGAAAGTGCAGGCACGAGGGGACTCGTTACGAAGGATGGCCGAAGAAGTTTGAATGGGTCACTAGCTGCTTCTACGATGATGACCTCTCCCTCCTCTCCCTTCTTCCCGCTACTCAACCACGCAGTACTCGTCCCGAGACCGTAGCTCCCAGTCCTACACACATAGATCTCACTCTCCCACCGGGATCGGATAGATATAACCCAATTGTCCTGTAGTTGACAGGGAGCACCCACATTGCAACGTCACATATGTGCTCTGGCAGAAAGCCGAAGCCCGACGTGCAGCATACCGATGATCTGTGATGTATGTCGGAGATTGCAGGAAGTAACAGGAGATAGCTCACGAAGTGGTTGTAAGCCGAGCACCAGGGGACCGGCGAGGGAACGAATATAAGCGTTCATCTCTAAATTCATCTCCAACTAGGTTTCATTGACTCGCTCACCCGTGGTCTTGACACCCTAGTGGGATGACCACGCATGTGCGTTGGTGCTCATGGTGGCGGGAGCCTGCCGGTGTACAGGAGGCTGCAGAGGCGTGTTCAGCAACGCGCGTGGAGACTGACGGCTGGGGCCCCTTGGGCGTACCATAATCGCTTCACTCGACCCCTCGGCCTCCCACGATGATGTTAGTAACTAGCCTGATTTACGCTAAACCGCCCGGCGCGTCCGTACTCAGGCAGTGAAAGTGCTCTTGACTGTCTCTTCGGTGTCGTCCTCGTCCGCACCTGAGCTGAAGATCTCGCTGTGGAGATGCAAATATGCGTCAGCGCGGCATTAATGGCAATGCGGGCACAAAGGACTCACGCGGTCGATCCAGTCTCTAACTAGTCAATCCAGTTTGCGCTCCAATACGCGAAGATGTACCTCGCGAATTCCTCAGCCGCAAGCGAAAAATCCCGGGAGTGCACGCGGGTCCTTCGCCCGCTTATGCTCGTCCACCCCCTCCACAGCGTGCGAAGGACGCAAATCCGCGGAAGTCAGACCTGCAGAACCTTGCCCCCTCGCGTCCCAGAACAGAGATCAGGTCGAGCGCTCTTCCAGCCACGACGATATCCTCCCTCCGGATCCCTGGGTCCGTTCGCGAGGTGTACGTCCAGGATCCCGTCCACCGCGTCCCGGCACATGCACGAGCCACGGCAGCCCCTCGCGGGGGTCGCATTCACGACGGAGAGGAACCGGATGATCATGCGTGCGGTCCAGCCTGCGATGAGCCGGGGTTGGTCGGCGGCGGACAGGGAAGTGCCTTGCGAGGCGTGTGAGTGTTGGAACTGTCCTCAATGTTGTATTCGTAAGAGACGCGGACTCGCGACGCGAGGAGGTTGAACGGAGCCGCCTCGTCGTAGAAGTAGCTGAACTCAGAGCACAGTTAATCATGAAGCACATCGTGACAGAGGCTATCATCATACACGCACGTTGTGCCGCAGAAGATCCCCCGAACGGTCCTGAAGCGACAGGAGCGGTCAGTCGTTGATAAGCTCCACAAGCTTGAAGCTCTACCGGCTGTGGCGTCTTTCCGTCGAGCAACCAGACATAGTCGCTCATGGAAACAGAGGCGGGGGCCAAATTAGAGGGTCATTTCTAGGACGGTATACGAAGAGTTCGGTGCGAACGACCTTGGTAATCATTGCGGGCGAGCGAAGGCGCCAGTCTTCGGCCGGTCGGGTATGTCTGTTCTGAGGATACCTGGCAGTAGCTTCCATGGCCAAGTACGTTCATCTAGATCGTGATCCCTGACGGCGGCAGCGCCCTGGGGCACCGTCGAGACGTCGAGTCGCAAAGAAACCAGTCATCCAAGGACGCGAACGCAGACCGATGGTCCGTCTTCCTCCACGCACCGGAATGGCCGGGCATCTCGCACTTCGACTCGCTTGTGAGCATTTGCAGTCTGGCCAGGGCAACATCGTCGTGAGATTGGAGAGCGGACGTACAGGTGGGACGTGCGAGTTTGATTGCAGGGAATGACGTGCAACAATACTTTGGTGCACTCGGAGGGTGATGACGACGATGTTGCCGTCCGGAAGCCACAGCTCTGGGTCTTGCGTGACTTCCGTGCTGTCCTCGTCCGTGCGGGTGCGTCTGTATGGGTTCGGCTCGGTCGAGGCCATCGTCTCGTTTACAGCGTGATAGTACAGTGGTAGCGTGTAACTAGGCGAATGCAGGATGTGTCCGCTCCCGCGCCAGCCGAGACAACTGTCATATATCTGTGACATCGTGACTGATGCATCTCGGCGCTTCGCGATCCTAATGGCAGTGCAGCGAAGTAAGTTGCTGGCAACAACCAGATGCTCGAAGAGTTTCCTGGAGCCAATGGTATCCTTCTGCACGACAGAATCGACATGATCATATCCCATCTGCAGAGAGGTTAGTCACGCAATCTTCCGTCACCGCTTTGTACTGGACACTGTTAACCCTTCAGCCATTCCTAAACAATTCTCTCTGTGTGGTCATGCACTGTTTCGCGTTATACTCGGGATGTGAGTCGTTGCCGCTCTTCATTCATCTGTAGCCCGTTTCTATCAGACGAACGTGTGTAGCTAGACAGGAATCCAGGTTTTGCGGCTATCTGAGGTCCCTTCCTGCAGACATTGTCCCAATCGCAACCTTCTGGGGTCACAAGGCGTCATTCCAAGATGACGGAGATGCAGGCGATGCAGCACAATGGATAGCGGGCACCGAAGTACGACGGGAACTAGGAGATCGACACTATGCCTTCTCAGGGTACGCGATGCTCGCATGTGCTCAGGTTCAACCAAATCCACGACAACCACCTCTATCTGGCGGTAAAAACGATGGACCAGTCTACCAAACTCCCCGAATCTACTAACTGTATCTATCAATAAAGCGACATGGGTCCGGCACTGCCCACTACAACGCTGTCTCTCTACCGCCGCAAAGGACTTCTGTAGAATAGCTCATCGGTGTCGGCGTCAAGCGCACGGCCAGGTCTCGCTTGACCTGTATCTGTGGGCACTGATGAATGTACTCGCGCCTCAACCCCGCTCAGAAGCACAAGACTCCGAACCTGGTGTTGGGGATACCGACTGTAAAGTATCGGGAGTCGTGCGCGCTCTCGTGAAACTCGAAGATCAAATATTAACAGAGAGGGACAGGACAGGACGACCATCCTCCGATTGATAGCTTCGTGCTTCGTTCCAATGTCCACTAATTCTTCAATCCATCTGATCCACAGGCTCACCAAGTACCAGACCGTGGTGAGAATCTGTCGTCTGGAAGAACGAAGACCAGGCTGGCTTTGCAGTAGATGCCAGGCGAGCGGGTGTTCCTCGAGGCGTGCGCGGCTATGTGGGATGACTTGTGAGATTCTGTGGTCGGCATTGATCCCAGGAAGAGCGAGTCGGATTTCTACCATGACTGCGACATGCATGGCGCGCGGAACTGACGCTGACGCAAGGTACGCGTAGAACCAATCAGCTACAACTCTAGATCTAGGACTGACATTACGACGTTTACATTCCAGCAAAGGAGCAGCAAAGTGATCTGGTATATCTTCCTCGGGCGTAGTGAAGACAAGCGGCGATGATTCGGCTCGAGATCAGAGCTAATGTGTTTCGCCGATCCAGTTCTGCAGGCGGGGTGGCAGAGGTTCTTGCCAGAGAAGGTGAAGCAGAAGCGGAAATGAAAGGCAGACGACCGTCTTGAGCGTAGCATTAGCTGCTGTAATTAGCCTCAAGCAGCACCGACGAACAATCACGAATGCAATGCAAGTCCACAATGGCACGGTCACTCGGACGCCAGCGCGACCTCCAGACATATCTCAGGCATATTACTGTTCTTATCTTTGGTAGGGTAAGTCACCCCCGCAAAGGTTAGGTATGTCGGAGAGCTCGAACTCCAAAGGCACAACAAGCACCGAAATGGCGACCTCTGACAGACAGAGGCTGATGCAGTGGAACACGAGATGGGCTGGACTTACTCATCTCGATTTGTGATTAAATCCACTGCGTGCGCGGGTTCAGCGACAAAGAGGAGGAAGTCATTTTCATTACGCATAGACACATCAACGAGAGTGGAGATTTCACTATGGGGAGGGTGAAACAGTAACTCAAAACTTCGGGTAGATACCGGGGGCGTCGTCGACAGCGCGAGGGAGCGGACTAAGTCAACGCTCAGGCTCTCATTCCAGCGCGTCCTCGCCCCACAGCGCTTTGTGGGTGTTGCAAGGTTAATGAGGGTCATCGTCCCTGCAGGGATGAACACCTCATTCATGATCTTGCAGTTCACACCGCGTATGGGTTCCGAGAGAGGAAGGACGGCATCTCGGGAAGCGCTGCAAGGAAGGCAGAACGCTGGAACCCCTACCATCGAACGCTGAGGTTTACGGTCGTGTGACTGCGCTGGCAGGGCACATCATGAGCAATGCGATTACGGTCTCAACATGTGCTGACTTACAGCAGGAGTGTTGGCAGACCGCATCCTGGGAGAGCTCGCCGTGTGGGATGTCGTCGTCGTGGTCCTCCTGAGCACATTCCGAAGCGTATCTTGCACCGGATGCAACGAGATCTAGTGCACAGCCGCCCTCGTCCCCGCTCTCGATCGCCACCTTCTTCGCATGTGCTCGAGCTCGGTCGCGGAGGGTCTATGGCAATCGGAGGGCGATGTCAGCATATTGCAACATGGTTCGGATGTGCGAGCGCCTCACATGAACGCCTCGCCTCGACCGCTTCCGTGTACTCGTCGTTGGACTCCTCGAAGAACGAGTCAAACGAGTGTTCGAGTGCGCCTTGCCCGATGAGTTCAAGAGCGGTTCTTCCCATCCAGTGGCTCATGTCGATGGCCTCCGCGCTTTTGCAGATACGGGCCTCAGTATTCTGATGAATATGGGACTCGGGGTGAACACCTCACGCCGGCGATAAGTAAACGGTGGTGGCATGCATTCGAGGTCACGTCGTAGAACAGAGGGGTGATGTCGCGCATGTGCTGGTCGCGAAGACGAGGTTCAGTGTCTTCCTGTGCCTCTTCTGCGTCGCGCCCGTCGTGGACTGCAGGCTGGGACTGAGCAGGAGTTCAATGGCCCTGATACATCGTCAGTGCGACGGGAGGAGATGATGACTTATGTATGCGTACTTGAGACCCTCATCGTCCCGGACATAGAGGTCTTGGTCCTTGACAACGATCACGTGTAGTGCCTCGTAGACATGTGGCATTCTTGTCTGCCATCGCAGTCTGTCAACGTGATCGGGAGCGTGCAATCAATGAATCGACCCACCCGAATAAGGATAGGCACGGGTCCTTAGGCGAAGTCCCAAGAGTGCGCGAAGAGCTGCATGAGTGTCCCTCTTCGAGCGATTGGTGAGTAGGCAGGCAGGCTCTTGAAAAGCATTCACTCGACTCACCCGTGAAGATGGATCCCGGAGGTGGACCAGGGATGTTGTCCAGTGGAGAACGAACGACAAAGTTGCGCAGCAGACGCCATGCTGGGTACGCCGCGGAGAGCGAGACGACGGTAGGCAGGTAGAGTGGACAAATGAGAGACGGACCAGTAGAAAGTGGTGCCGTCCCACCCGTCGCACCCCACGAGGTTAAAATAGTTCTAGTGTGTAGGGATGCCGGACCCTGATACCGGCAGTGTACCGAGGGCCGGTGGTTGACTGTACGACATGTGGTGAGTACTCAATGCCCACACCAGGACGAGAACATAGTCCGACGCACCGGGGAAGATCTGGGATTAAGCATCGTGTTGCACGAGGAGGGTAAGGTCGACGTGCGACATGCACCGACCATCACCTCAGAACGGGATGGAGAGCACCAAGACCGCTGACGCGGCACTTTACACGATGGTAGCTGCGCCCGGGGCGAGAATCCAGGCTAGCCGAGTATTTTCACAACGGCGAACCCACATACATGGGGTGAATATACGAAGTTGAAGCAAGATGCTCAGAACATGCAGGAGAATCTTGGTCATTCCTGATGTGACCTACTCCGCAGCATCTCCCCATCCTCAGCATACAGAGCCCCGCCCCTCTCATACCCCCCGGCCCGTCGCCCATCCACCAACACATCCGCAACGCGCCCGTGCGCACGGCGCGCAGCTCCACGATCGCGCAGAACGCGAGAGCGAAACAAACTCTGGGAGGGCCTTGTGCAAGCTCGAGCCCGTTTCGCGGTGCGACGGCGCGGCGGTACAACCATACCTGCGACACCGACTCCTTGACGATAACGACCAGCTCCTCGGCGGCCGTCACGAGCACAGCGGAGCACTGGAGGCGCTCTAGTGATTGTCCAACATGGTAGTGGGGATTCGCGCCACGGACCCTCCCACTTGGTGCTGTCGAAGCGAACGCACTTGATGGGCCGGCGCACATCGGGATCTGGATTGAGCGAGATGGGCAGCATGGCGACGGGGCAGGACAGTTCTTCCAGCGCGGGGAACAAGCCCGGAGGGATGGGGAAAGGCTCCAGCCCAGGAAGTGGTGAGCGTACGCGTGAGCGTGGCGCGTGTTAATGAGCGACGAGCGCGGCACAACCGAATTCGAGATCGTAGGGCCGAGGGCTCTGTCGATGGGAATTCGTCCTCGGGGGGTTGCAGGCCTGACACCGGACGAGTAGAGGGGAACAAAGTTGCTCGACTCACTGTTCTGTGAGCGGTAGACATCCTGTCCATTGTCTCAAACCAAGCGTCCCTCCCCGTGCCGACGTATGTATGATTCGCCTTGGATGTCCGCGCAGGGTGTAGCGAACCCGAGAATGGCACCCCTACGAGCGGGAGGCAAGTACGAGGTCTGAGGGCAGGGAACCAGGTCGGTGTGGTACGTGCTACTCACATGGTTTGACCTTTCTGCTCCATCGCTCCCTCTCACAGTCGAGCTCTCACAGTCGAGCTTATCCATCGGAGCAGCGTTCGCCTGTCCGTCGCGGTTTGTATGAAGGACTCGTAGCACGGGCGCAGGAAGACTTGGACGATAAAAACGGGTTCGGCGGTGTTGTACTGGACTGTAAGGAGAACACAGCGCATCTGCCGTTATTGGCGTCCTGCGCCATGCGGATGTCGAGACTGAAAGCAGGCCGCAGAAGGGAGCAGAGTATGCCAGTAGAGTGCTGCATAATGCATTATCGGTGTAGAGAGAGTTGTAGACGAGGGTCATGGCGCCGGCAGCCCTGCTTTACCCACGCTTCTGAATCCTTTGCCACGACAACGACTCCTCCTCCGTCGTAACGAACATCAATAGTATATCTGGTTTGCGCGTCCCCTCGTCGTCTCGATGGCAGCATCGAGCTCCAGTGAGCCTCTGACAACGCCTCACCTCCTTCTGCATCTCCACCACCCGCTCCTCCCAAGTTCCTGAAGCAGATCCGCCGCGGACGCCTCAGCTCCCACCGTAACCAGCAGCTGCACGAGGGTCATAGTTGGAACTGGGACAGCGCAGCCCCACAGTGCACGGAATTTCCTGTACCCGCTGGATACGGCTTCGTCGAAGGGTACGTCCCTCATTCTACGTTGTAGAGCGCTCGAGGCTAATCTCACACGTCCCCCACGATGCAACAGTCAACCCGCCCCCAAGAGCATATTCCCGGGGACTCGTGGTAGACAGACTACCGGGTCGTCTCGTGCCAATTCACGTCCAAGCACGGGAGGCGAGACCAGTTCGCGAAAATGGTCAAGACATGTCACGATGTCATTGCCGGTGCGTCTCCACTGCGAAACATCTTCCGACAGTTGTATTTTGTTCATTCATGGCGCAGACACGATATGGAATGACATGGCCGGATTCGACGCCGGTGCGGGTGGAGCGGGGCATGGGTTCACGAAGTACAACTACCCTGGAGCTACAAGTCCTCGAACCTCCATTACTGCCGGCACAAGATCAGCAAGTGGCACAACGCGACCGAGATACAGCGGTGCGAGCTCGTGGGTCCTGTACGCAGTATTTGCTGTTCGCGAGTGATGAGGCTGACATGCTCTCTTCCTCCTTCTGCTTCCGTCAAGTATAGTCTGGCAACAGAGAAGGAGCACGTCCGTGCGTGCCTGGCAGAGTACGGAAACGACTTCCTGAGCCTTGGAGTGGACGGTTCCCGGCTCGAGCGTGAGGCGTAAGTCATGCTCACGAGAGGGTCGTGTTGCACTGATGATCCAACAATCCCAGACGTCCTAGTTGGCGACCTTTCGAACATTGTGTCGCGTCTCGTACGGAGGTAAGAAGTTGTACGTCACGCAGGAGATCGTATACGGAGAGAACCAGCCGATCACCCCGAACGAGTACACGAAAACTGGTGCGTCATCAGTTCTTGAGATCGTACTGGATCACTGACCCGGGCTGATGTTCGTGACAGGAGACGTGTAGGAGTCTGATTATCAGAACTTTGTGGTGAACTTGTTACTTTGGTTCCAGGTTTCGTGTCTTGAACGCCCTGCGAGACGCCTTCACCCGGACCAACCATCTCTCCGATCTCAGGACCTCGACGAGCCTCCTGTATCTCTCTCGCAGCGACCCAAGGGGATGACACCCGTCTCTCAGGTTGAGTCTCCAGCTCCCAAGCGAACGTCTTCGTCGAAGGACCTCGAATCGGAGATGGAATACATCCCATTCATCCGACAGCCACCAATGCTCTCCGCTCAACTACTCACACAGAAACTAGACGCGCTCACCCCTGCCTCCCCATCCAACGCCTTTTCCTCGCAATCATCTTTTCCCTTGCCTACCGACGATCCCCTCCCCTCCAGCTCTGACTCGGACGCCGGCCCTCCGAACGGCGGAGCGGGGGTGCTCGACCACTGGGGGCATGGTCGCGTTCCGCAAAACCGTCGGCGACGCCGGGATCACGCACTGGAGCGCAGCGGGTCAAGGTGCGCACCCCTCCGCCGCCGGCTTCCCGGGCTCAGCGCGGACTGTGCATGTTCGTCGCGATCAACAACGCAGACGCGACGTGGTCTGCTTCCTGATGGCACGTACTGTGATGCTGTAGCTGGGACGGGCGGCTCGATGCCGGGGCAATCGTACGTCACTGATATCGGGTCCACATCCCCATTGTTGCTGACACTGTGACCGGACTACTATGTAGAGTGTCTCAAGCGGCACCGGTTCCTCGCTCGCCGAGCAGCTACTAGTCACGATCCGTGCTGCTCTATGATACCTGTACCTCCGAGTTGTTCCCCAAAAAATGCGCGCGGCGTCTGCTTCGGGTATTCCCAGTGACTCCTGCCACAAGAAAGGGTACCGCGCGGCGTGCATGCCAGGGTGCCACCAACGGGAAGAACATCACTGTTCCCGCTGAGCTCCATCAGATCCATCCATGTCTTCGTCCGAGGCGGCTCGATCATCTCGACCCGCGAGCGCCCACGCCGTTCATCTCCGCTTATGAAGTACGACCCATTCACGCTGCGCGTGGCACTGAACAACGAGGGTGCCGCCCGTGGGGAGCTGTACCTGGACGACGGCGAGACGTACGCCCACCAGGAGGGCAAGTTCGTGTGGCGCGAGTTCGCCGCGGAGAAGGCGAGGAGCAAGGGCGTCCGCATCAGCAGCGGCCGCGCAGAAGCCCGAGGCCTGTCTACCACTGCCAGACCGCACTCGCCACAGTAGCAACGAGTTCGCGAAGAGGATTGGGGACGTGCGTGTCGAGACGACGTCTACGACTAGAACCTTCTCAACGGTAAGGCGCATGGTCCGGTCTCACGAACGTGTCCCAGAGCTGAACGTTCCGATCGCGTGCAGGTGGACGGGGCTGGGAAGCGTCGATGGTCAGTATAGCCTCCGTGTCTTCTGCTCCACGAGGCGAGCTATTCGTGCTCACTCCGCGCTTGGCAATACAGGGACAGAACCAGATTCTCGCGCATTTACAAAACACGCCCGCGACGCCAGCACAGCAGTACGATTGCCGCAGAGACACAACCTCGACATGAGCTCCCGTCCGGGATCGCGCCCGAGGCACACGTTCGCCGAACGCTCCTCCGCGCTTATGCGCGAGAGACTCGAGTCTCGCCGTGTACGCGGTCGCCCACTCCTGGAAAGGCCGGACGCGGGGGTCGGGAGACAGCGGGGTCGTGCAGGGGGTGGTAGATCCAAACGCGCCATCGAGGGTCAGCTCAACCTACCGTGCTAGGGCTGTGGCGCGTCGGGTGAGGGGTGTGCGCTCCTCGACGGCGTATGGGGTCAGGCCTGGGTAGTCGCGCGCGCACTGAGCATAGCGTGCGTGGGGCCGCCGACGCTGCGCTTCCGGAGAAGGCCAAACTGAAGACAGTCGTGTGGTAGTTCTTCGTGAGCTCGTCTCCGTATGTACACTTGAAGACTGGACGACTTCAGTCGTATACGCTACGAGGGACATGATCTTGGAATATACGGACAGGTGTTTGCTGTTCAGCGGACAACTGAATGACGCTACACTGTGACGGCGCCTCTGGCTTTTTCTGCCTGCGCTCATATTGTCCCCTACCTTCTCCTCGATCAGTGTGTCTCTCCTCCCACTATGTCCGACAGTCACCGACTCCGCCGGAACGACGAGCCTTTACCGTCATCTTATTTGAACCATGCGTCCCAGACGAGGATGAGAGATTGTTACTAACGGACCTTTGTTGATCCGCGCAGACCTATGATATACACCTCGGATGAACTATGAACGCGGCCGTTTTGACCGCGCTGCTGAGCATAGCTGCCAAACTAATGAGCCCACACATGTGCTTGCCTACGAGGAGGACGTAGGCTTCTATGAACACTCCGCTTGACGATATGCCCCTTCAAGCATGGAAGGAGGTGATGACTGATTCAAGGAACGGCGCCGTAGGCAAGAATGACAGAAGCGAGTATGATACATAATGCAACCGAAATACCCGTTTCGAGTCCATCTAGAGTGGCAGCGAACATGTCGGCTGCTGACGACAAGAGAAGTCAAGGGAACGCCTGAAAACGTGATGATGGTAACGATGCTCACGCTCAGAGAAACTCATAGAATCCGGCCCCAGTTCACTCCACGATACAGTTCGCGTGACTAGAATTGTGCAGGTTCGTCAGCTGATACGCAATCCTGACAAGCCTGCTAAGGGAAGAGACTCGGACCTGTCCAGACCTCCAATCCGTACTTAGGCTTGGGTGTGTCATGATGAGTGGTCGCGACGACAACCTTGTAGTGGTCCACCCTGGATTGGTTCTCATTAGAGCTCTTGCAGTGCGTCCCCGCGCTGATCATACTAGCTGTGATCAAGTACCATGATGAGACTGTGACCGATGCCAACGCTGTATATCCACGAGCCCATACCTCCCCGTGACCCTATCTTGCATCTTTCCGCACCAGTGTGCACGTCCACGATCTGTAGGCCGCTTTCATCACTGTTGCAAACAATGAGGGGTCCGCCCTCAAAAGACACGGGGTACACGGGTCGTCTTTTTGCTTCAACAATAGGAATACTAGAGATGGAGTTGACATTCTCCGGCTCCAAGCGGTGGACTTCTAGACCACGTTCCAAACATTGTGAGACCAGTGTTCCGTCCCGCAAAAATGTAGCTGAGATTCTGAATAGTCGCATGTTAGAATGTATATCGAGACTTAAACGAGCTGCTCAAGCTCACATTCGGTGGCCCAGTGGTACTTTGCGAAGAATACTACCAGAGTCCACGTCAAACTCTACACTAGGGAAGGCAACGTTACGGTCATCGACGTCGGATGCTCCTGGGTTCACTCACATAGTGCCTTGTCTCTTGTAAGCAATAAGTAAAGTACTCTGGCTCAAGTGACGGCCTGTTTCATTCATGGTGAAATGTAGTGCTGCAATCTCGGCGATGTTGTGGTTGGGATCAATCCCTCCTCGCATGCATACCTCTATATAATTAATGCCCATGAAATCGAGACTAGGCGACTTCACTGAGAAGCATCACGTACTGTCAGTGCCAACGGCCCATATTCTGAGTTTTCCACCCCTTGATGCTGCCAATAGATTGGAGGTGGAGCTGAAGGCAAGGCAATGATCCGTGCTTCGAGGGGGGTTCATCAATCCCGTACACTGTAGGTCAAACTCCATAATGGGAGATGGCGGCAGAAAGTTGTCAAGAAGCTCCCAGACACCAACCAGACCACTCTTGCATAGCACGGCGAGTGCTGGTCTGTCCGAGAGGCGAATCCAACAGAATTGAACTAGAGCTAAAGTGCTGTGGGAGCACGCGCCTATTTCCCGGCCAGTTTGGGCGCACCAGAACGTGAGAACATTGCTTCCATCTAGTCCCAGTATATAGTGCAGTCCGCGAAACATAGTCGCTAGACTCACTAAGCGTCACCACAACCTCGCCGTCGGGACTGAAGGAGACAGCAGCTATGTTGAATTTTTGGGGGTTGGATTGCCAGAGTGATGACGCGGACAGCATGGGCGGACAGCATGGGACATGTAAGACGACGAGAACATATGAGTCGAGAGAGAGCCACCCCGATCGAGACTTTGCGGAGAAAGGCGTTCGCTATATATACGGCAGTGACTTGGTTTCGAAGTTACCCCGTATAGACAGGTGACACAGGTAGGCTTGCCTGTGGGTGGGGCTTGTGCCAAAGTATATCCCGCCGCTTCCCTCACTGAACATGCAAGTAGTATATATACAGCCGTAATCTCACTCGTGACGAAGCAAACCACTCAATATGACCACGACGCCGTCAGTCTAGTTGCCCCACAACCCCCTCCCCCGCTGGCGCAACTGACGCGATGACAGTACTGACGCCCTCTTCAAGAACGCGGAAGCGACTGGCTTGGTGAATATGGGTGAGGCATGGTGGCCGTACACTGCACAGACAATACAAGATTATACAGGGGAGAGTATGTTCGCGGAGTCTCGAGGGAAAATGCGGCACTGAACCGAATTGCATTAGACCTACTCAGGCTGGCCGTCGAGGCACACGATGCATCTGGAGACTGCGTCATCCTGATCGATGATAGCTTCGCGATGCTGCATTGCTCCGAGGTATGGATCATCATATGTGACACAGAGAGGACAACACTTACCACGGGTCCAGCCCAAGTTGACGCTGCACGTTAAGCATCATGAGAGGAACATCCTCTTGCAGTCGTCCAACCATGCGGGGTTTTGGCTGTTACTCGGAGCTCTGAGCATCGTGCGATCAGCAAAGCTCATATTTGATCCGTTTAGGATTGGAAGCCACAGGAGTATGCGGCAGCTCAGCACGGCTTCAGACGTCGAACTTCTTACCGGTCTTCTCAGGCGCTCCATGGCGATGGATCGGGTGCTGGAGACAGCATGGGGGGGGCAAGATGATAACTGATACGAGAGTCACCGCCTGTACCATCAGCCGGAGTGAAATACGATGACTAGTACACTAGAAACGCATGGATAGCTCCGACGTTGCTCGCGCGTCGCGCAACAATCCAGGGAGGGAATATGCACAATGCGATGCGTCCCCGTGCGATGACACGCGCTGGGGGCAGGTAACGGAAGAGAGGAGTGGACTGTTAAGAGAGGCGATAGACGCACCGGGCCCGGGAAACGTCGGGTGTCGCTTCCGATGGCAAGAGCAACGAATATTGAAGAGATGGCGTCGAAGTATCAGGCGGCTCTTGGGCAAGATGCGAAGTCCTTGAATATTGAGAATTTGTTGGACAGTGAATAGGAAGGATGGCTGGAGGGGTATGCCGTGTAGGTGTAGGTGCTTCGCGAATAATTGCCGTACGGATGGTCGGGCGGACATAGTGGAAGGAATGATAGAGGTTGAGTCAGTCCTAATGATATGTACGGTCGGTTGAATAGATGCGCGAATGACATACATGCATGGGAGGCGATCCTAGTAGCATAACATGAAGATGGCAACCGAAGGGTCGCTCTCTGCTGTCACTAATATGGCGTTAATAGGAATTGTCTATGTGGTCTAGAGTCGAGCTGCAGCTGGCGGGTGACCCTCCGCGCAAAGGACGGACATGCACTCGATCGGATCATGAGTCATCATCAGAGATCCTGCCAGATCTCATGCCACCGATAAGGGCATTGCCATATATACTCATCTCAAACACTAGTCCGGTATGGCCGGTGAACGGAGCGCGCGCGCGCATATTCCCGGGCCGGCGTAGCGCGCGAGCAGGCGCAAGCCCAGCTCGGTGCTGACTGCTGCTCTCAACCACGTTCTCCTCCGTGCCTCGATGGATCCCGGAAAAGTGTACGTTCCAATCCCACACCTCTTGACGTATGCATACTGAGCCCTCAGCACCAGGTCAGCGCAGCTCGATGAAGACGTCAAGGACGGTGCTTCGTGCATCGATGCCACCAATTTAGCGGCCTGGTTTGAGGCGAAGCGCAGATTCAGGGAGGCGGGTTATCGCATGGTGTCTCAGACCACGCTGCAGGCAAGTGCCTCCCTTGATTACTCCTCCATCTGTAAAGAATCATCTTGCGCAAACAGAACGACCCAGGCACGGACAATGAGCAAGCGACGAACGATATCTTACGCGTGGAGCACACCGATGCTGGCGTGGCCTTACTCGTCTCCACGCTTCACCTTCTACAGAGTTCCTCTAGGGCGAGTTTTCCTCGTATACTACCAGAGTCCCGAGCTGATCCATCTACCATTTCAGTCGGGAAGTATTCCATTTGAAGATCCCTCCGGCATCCTGCCGGACGCCATCCCTTCGCTTTCCCTCGCCCTCAAGATGAACAAGGATCAGCTCAAGCTCCAGTCGGATGCTATCGGCATTGTGCTGTCCTATCTTCAAGAGGAGCGCAGGGTGCTGAAGGAGAAGCATACCGCTTGGGCCACGAGTTCATCGCGCCTCATCGAGACCCTTCCATACCGGCCAATCCCATCGTCCTCGGGGTCCGGCTGATGTAGATGCTCGCTCGCTATGATAACTGCTGACAATATACGATCACATGCATGCCACAACGTATTGACTATCACTCCGGCCGTAGAGAATTAGGACGCACATCAGCGCGGAGGTGATACAACTAAACATGACGAGACAAAGGTTCTGATAGCACCAGTAGCGTCCAGCTGAGGCTGGAAATCCTGAGTGGATGATATGCAGTAGGCGACGGCAACATATGATCGATTTGTTCACGTCTAGCGCTGCACGCAGGAGCGTGAGGGCCGCTCTCCGTCCCTCAGCGTTGTAGTTCTGCGCATCATCCTCGTGCTGGATTTGAGTCATCGCCGGGTGAACTAATGCCATTGAGTAAGTAAGAGAGGTACACACTTCTTCTTCCAAGGCGTTGGTGACCGGTACACCCCCGACCTGCTGTAGCAGATAGAACAGTTCCATGATCCGGGCGGCATATTGTAATCGGTCGGTGTTTGCATTGTTCTGTGATAGTGCATTAGGTGCGGACGGTTTCACATGATCGAGAACTCACATCAATGGTTGCTTTGTGGAGGTACATGCGGTGTTGGACTGGTTCGAGCCCATGACTCGTCGCTTTCACAGCCTGGCTGCGCGAGGCTGCCATAGAGTCACTGTGCACGACGTGAGAATGAGCTATTGACCACAAATTAAATAAGGCATTGTAGTGGACCCTTTGTACTGCATATCATTGAGCGCGGGAACAAAGAGGGAATCACTTCATTCAACCATCTAGATCTACCGATGTACTGGACACTTGCGGCATGCACGCGTCGCGGAGTCGGAACGTGTGGTAGCAGAAAGGGGAATCGATGCTGCGTCTGATGGCGTTGATACCATGATGCCAAAGTATCTTGAGGATGGGTCATTGAGTGTGGGCGCGTGAAGGTCCCCTAACCGAGCAAGACAAGATCTAAACTCGAGATTGAGTGCTTCACTTGACAAGCCATCTTCGGCTGACTTCACGACCGTGCGCATGGTCCTACGCTCTGAGGGCTTGTCAGAGCTCGTACCAATCGCGACTAGTCCGCTGTATTACCTATGTGGACGACCCTATATATTAATCGCCCGCCTGAGGTCGTGTTGTTAGTGGTATTCAGCAGACGAGCACCCGAATTTTAACATACCGCAGAATTTTCCCCGTGATCAGTTGCCACTCCACAATTGTTGCGCGCGTGGTCGGCTTTATATCTTGCCGAGCGATGAACGACAAAGGAGAAGGTTCTCGAAATGCATATTTCCCAATGCCTGTATGTTATTCAACTGCCAAAACGAGAAGTGCTCACAGCATATAAGCTAGAGCTGAGAGCAGTGGTGCCTCACAGATTGACCTCCGCCTGCGAGCCATGGAACAGACCCCCCCGTTCACAGCTAAAGAGACTTCTTCCATCGACATGATGGAGATCGACGGACCGCCCGAACCCCTCCCAGTCGAGCAAGCGGCGACCGCAGCTCAAGATGATGTTGCTAGCGTCGACCAGTCCGTGCCCGGAACCAAGTCCGAGGCTGAGGCGGGGGCTCCCGCCGACGCCACTGGCGATGTCGGCGACATCGGATCCGGCGTCCCGTCAAGCGGTGTGCAACTCATCCTCTATCGCACGGCGCAGTGAGTACCGACGTCATTCACAATATGTCAATACTCATCGGATCCCCAGTTTGAGGAACTGGTTGAAGACCAGAGCGCCGGGGGAGGGCTGGGGCGACCCGGAAGCCCCTTCGGGAGCGCTGGTTGCCCAGACACCGACAAAGCGGTTTGCCACGCTGTCCCTGTTCTCGACCCCCTCCAGTCAATCCGACGCGTCTATGAGTGAGTCCGGAATGTCGTGTTATGCGAACAGATTTGCTCACCACTGGAATCAGTTTCGTTGAACATGCCCATCGAGGGCTTAACGCAGTTCGCGGCAGAGCAGCGTACGCAGAACAGGCACTACGACATCGCGAACGACGCTCGCTTGCGGCTCCTCGAGCTGAAAGTGCTGGACATGACCACGCGGTGGGACTGCCTCGCAACGGAGTTCGAAGGGTTCCTGGACGTGGTAGAGGATGTGGTCGTCCAGATTGCTGACGCTTGATCTGGTATGATGTACGCGGCGTGGTGAGATAGTCGTTCCGAGGAATTGTAGTCATGCGTTGTCCGTCATGGAGAACTTCACCGCGTGCGCGGCCATGTGTGGAGTGCCCGCGTGAACAAGTGAACGCGTTTCGATGGCAAGCTTGGTTCGCCCCACCCACGTGGTTTGCATGAACTGGTAGCTCGCCTATGTTGCGCATATCATTCTCCGTGACCTGTCGTTAACAACGTAGGCAGCGGCCTAGTTAGCTGATCATGAGAAATGTCCCGTATACGCCGACGGTTGACCGTCTCTGTGCAAACAGCGGAGTGGCACAACTCGCGATCGGCGTCACCTGCTCAAGCGCTAGCAGCGCGGCGCATGGTACTGCCAAGCAACGAGAGCGCGCAACATGGCAATGGATGTAGACGTGTGCGGGCGCTATAAAATATCGACATTTGGATCATTGCCTTACTAGGGGTAAGACGGAGAATGGTGAAACACCCTCTTAAGATACAGGGAGTCGGTCTCCAGAGCCCGCCTGTGAGTCCGCACGGGACGACGGAGCAGGGTCTTCCCCTGTTTCGGACAGGTCGTCACTGCAGCTGTGTTGTTGGGTTCCTGTGGACAGATCGGGAATGTGCACGTTGTCCATGCCCTCACGGCGCGGTACGAGCGGTCTTGCACGCTTGCTCTCCTTGTCGTCTTCTACATCGAGCATCCTCTTCTTCTGTAAACTATATACGAGAACAAATCAGAGTCGTACGCGTGTCGCATCGAATTCGGAAGCATCGAACTGACTCACCGCACCGCATTGTGGGAAGGTCCACTCGCCAGGATCTGCACAGTTGACGCAGTCGAAGTGTCCGCGGCTAGGTCGAGCTTCTGACGAAGCTGAGTCCCGGTGTGAGACTTGAAGACCGATAGCATCCCTTCCTTCCCATAGACCCTTATGCTGCGGAGTCCAAGGGATGAGTGACAGGTAGCATCGGCCGCAACAGACGACACATACTGTTCCAGGACCTGATAGAAGACCCACAGTATGTCGTCGAGCCACGCCGCCCATGTACCAGCTTCCATGCACCCGTCTCCACCAGGGGCAGAGCGAGGCCAACACAGCTTGAAGCCGAGGATTACTCCGAATATGGTATCGCGGGGATGCATCCAAAGGAGCGCCCAATCGCGCGGTTGCGTGCATGTTGGTCGAATGAGCGCGTTCGGATGGGTGACTGACCCTTTCGGACACTTGAAGCGAGTGGGTGGTTGAAGTTCAAGCCAATTGTCTACCCAACTTTGGCAGGTCGCGATGGTGGCATCCTTGAGCATGGTACGAGCGGCCGTCGGGGCTCTCAACGGACTCTACACGTCTCATCTGTGATTAGAAGCAGATGTGCGACGCAAGGCGAGCAACATACCCATTCTTCAATGGTACCCACAACAAGGACTGCAGCCCGGACTAGTTGCTGCCACTTCGACACATCAGGAGGTAAGTATAGCTTTCTGATTACATCTGCAAAATCGTCCAAAGCCGCAAAGCGCATGACTTCTGAGGAAGAGATGAGGCGTGTTAGATTTTGCCTCGGAGGTGTTACAGAGACGCGGGATCTTGGAGGGTCCTCCTGACAGCAAGTATCAGCACCACTGAAGGACGGAGCGCAGCGTAGAACGTACTGCGGCTAGCCTATCAGTCGCATGTTCGCCCGATACCTTCTTCAGGCTCGAGTCCGCGTCAGGCATAGTTGCCGAAGAGCCATAGTTCGGGCCTGAAGGACACGAGGAGGTACCGGAGGATGCGTTACGAGAGAGCTGAAGACTACGACCCTCCGGAACAGTCTTCGCGAGACTCTGCGAAGATGCCGTAGCATGTTTAGCTCCGCCATACGGCATGCTCGTCTGCGATTTGGTTAGATATGAAGATGAGCTGCGGGATACTTCGTACCGCATTGTGATGATCGTGAGATGCGGCGGTCGGATTCCCATATGAAACATCTCGACGCTCTGTTCGTGTGGGTGCATTGTCGTAGAACCCGTCGTGCTGTTCCACCTGCGTCGCGCGACATTCATCATGGGATGATGCCGGCACAAAGGTTGGTGCAGTTGCGGGCTTATATGTCGTCTTCAAGGATCTGATCAAATTTTCGGCTCCCACATTGCATGGCATCGTCACTTACCTCTGACCGAGGAATAGTAGTGCCAGGCATCCCGCGTTCCCCTAGACTTGATTGTACGTGATTCGACGCATATGCACCAAGGTGTTCCACAGCCGTCTGACGTACGGAACCCCGACTTGGAGATAAGATGCTCGGACTGAAGCTTAAATGATGAGGGCTGCGTTGACGCGCAAGCCCGGCATCAGCAGCGACCGGCTCCGCAGAGCGCATGGAATGTAACTAGCAAAATAGCATAGTCAGCGGTCAAACTACATCTGTAGCGGAGTCGTTACCTGTGTAGCGGTACCACATCTGTCTTCCGATACCCGTTCCACTTCCGCTATCACGCCCATTCTACTACCGCGATGTGAGAGCAGGAATTGGCGTTCGCCTCCGATTCTGCGGCTGTCTGCTAAGACATTATCTAAGTCCCTATGTTCATCACGAAATCAGAACGAACTCTCACCAGGTCCAGAGAGGTGGCCCGGCGTGCTCTGCGGACAGGGGCACATTCATTCAGTGGTTCGAACGTGTGGTCCGAGGTCAGGACAGGCTTACAGTTATGCGACTCCGGGAGCTTCCAGTTACCTCATTCTGAGAGACGGCGGCAGTTGGGGCGGGGTACGCTGTCGGTGCAATCCTGACGAGGCCGGAATATTGTTGGATCACATCAGGACCTCGACCGTGATGAGAATCCTGCATGTTCATTTAGCGACTCGACCGTGTGGCTCGAGGTCAAGACAGGCTTACAGTAGTACAACCTCTGGAGCTTCCGGTCATCTCAATCTGAGAGACCGTGGTTGGGGCGTGGTATGCTGTCGGTGCAATCCTGACGGCCCCGGAATCTTGTTGAATCACATCAGAACCTTGACTGGGATGTAATTTGCGAGCAGAAGTCCGCGCGAGTGGTCTCGGGGTGTCAACTTTGCCTGATGCGTGACCTGGACTGATCATGCTACTCGTAGAGATACCACGAGCCGCGTGTGCAGCAGTAGCATGCGCAGGGGCTACTGTCGACGACAGTCCAAATGGTTGCGCGGCTTCACGTGTCGCGAGGTGTGAAGCATGATTCGGGAGATGTTGGAAGGCCCAATCGTATGCTACCCGCTGACCTCCAGACGGAACCTGCGAGACACATCAACAATGTTCCAACACAATAGACCAAGTACACTCACTTTCTCAGAGGCGCTGGACGCCGAGGCCGTGTCCCATTCCGAGTCCGAACCATCTTCTTCAACAGCCGCGCGATTCATGTGTAGAAGACGCAGACGGGGGGCATAGAGCAGCACTCCGGATTATATATTGCGATCCGGACAAATAAGACAGAATAACTAGGTCACGTAATAACCCATGTCTAGCAAGGGTCGCCATCCTTGATCAGGAGAGGTAAAGAGTCAGATAGTGGACCTTACACGGGATATTGCCAGATCGAGCGACTTACCTCGTCCTGAGAAGAGACGCCAGTCCTGTTGCTATTGCCTCAAGAGACGATCGTGACAGAGGTGAGCGCGTATACCCCATCCTCCTCGAGCACACCCCTAGCTACCGGCCTACGTTACTACTCCCGAATGTCGACCCACGAAGAACATGTCACAGAGAGGAGAGAAGTGAGTACGAGCATCAGGGGACACACAGACTCCGGGTACGCCTCTCACCTATCATCAACAGGCGTCAGCGGGGTCGCATATAGGGCACCACTACAAGATGGCCGCAAGCAGCTTTGGTGCCATCGGAGATCACTGGACAGCTATCCTTGAGCGATCTGTCGGCATTCTGGGACAGCCACGTGCGTCTACAGCTGCAGGTGGAGATATGTCTTCGTATCGGGCTAGCGTGGAGATTTTAGGGAGTCTAGATCCTGGCTCAAAGTAATCAGGTTAGACGCATCCTGAGCACCTGGAAAAAGGACGTACCAACCATCCCGCGGGCTAACAAGATCACCTCTTCCCTTCTTCACATAACCTGAGACAGGAATGGCCGACGGTATTGGCAGCGACCGGAAGAGACCGCACGACTAGGATTAGGCTATACCTGTTAGATAGGATGAGACCTATTCTCAGCCTAGGCCAGGGTCTTCAGATCGTCGTCAATGGCTCTGCCGCGCTTGTGCGTCAGTAGCTTAGCGCATTGCTCCAGATCCATAGTGGTGGTTGATTCGCGTCCGACACGAGCTAGCTGCATTATAACAGCGTGAGCGCAACCTCTGAGGAAGTATGAACTGACCTGTGCTGTCCTTGAGCCATGCAGAACTGCAGCGCAGACCAGAAGTAGGAGAACAGTTCGAGATCGCGAGGTCGAAAGGCAGCCAGCCTGCGCATGCGCACGCAGTTGGCGGAGCGCTAGACCAAGCACCTCACAACACCGCACAACATTGCACAACATTGGCGCTCCGGAGCCCCGCCCCCGCTCCGACGCTCGGCGCCTCTACCCAACACAGCCCAGACACCCGACATATCGCCTTCCCTCTTGCTGACACGCGCTACCACTCAGCGCGGACGTTCCACTCCAAACCCCCTTGCTCTCAAGTCCGACATTCCAGAGTTTAGTCCACGATGGGGAACTACTCGGTACAGTGCAATTCCGATACAGTATATCGACGAGACGTCGATCGCGACGGATTGTTCTGAACGTAGGTTGATCGTAGCTATAAATTCCCGACACATCTCCCTAGGCATACATTCTTCTATCATCCACCTCTATCTCCCATGTCGGCAGGACCATCATCGCTGCGTCCTTCTCAGGTGAGCTCTATATAAACCAACCTCTTGTTACTGTACTAACACCGTTTCTAGGTCGACCACGCTGTTGTTCTTGACGCCCTCAATAGTCGGTTCGAGGATATCTCTAAAGAGATTGAGCGGGGTGTGGAAGCAATACGATTGGTGATCTGCGGATTACTCGCCCAGGACCCTACAGTCCTACCGTTTCCCCTACAACGACAGCTCCATGAACTCTTACGTCAGTGCGCCTACCTCCTAGATGCCTCTTCTCTCGCGCGGGTTCGACTGACAGCAGTCAATGACGTACGTTATTGCTCCTTGCGCCGATTGCGTCCTCTGACGTATTGCTCTCAGACAACTGCGAAGTAGTACATGCATACCTTCGTTCCTCGTTGGCATACCCTCTGTAACCGTCTTGAAGGTCCACGATACACGTCAATGCCTCTAGACATTTGCGGCTTGCCTGTCGTATCGGGGTACTGGTAACACGGTTGTACAGGTCTTTCAGCCATTGGGTAAAGAGTCTAATTAGTCACACTGGTACCAATATGGTAGTCCACAGAACCCTATGCTATCCAACCGATGCTCAGACCACTATAACTCGGTTATCTACAGCGACTAGTATGTCTGTTCTTCCGCGTAAATGCCACGGGAGGTACTGATTGCCCCGTCTCCGCCATCATACCCGTCTTATGCAAGACAGCTGGCGATGCGCGAGAGAGCGAAGGAAGTCACGACATATGGTGGGCAGCATGGCGTCGTAAGTTCTAGTTCACGAGTGATCAGTTCATTCCGCCGAATCTTATTCTAGGAGCAAACTTACTGCGCCGGTTCCTCAAGGCCTTCTAATTCTTGCTTGTACAATAGTGTCATGAAGCGTGATATGTGGGCGGAGAGGTCTTGGTCGGAGATCAGGTAGCGATACCTTAAGACGTCGCTTTTTAATACACTGAAGTGCATGACAGCACCTCTGTTGGTTCCGTATTGCATTCGCCAGTTGCAGATTGCCGATGGGTCTTGGCCGTGCGGGGACAGGTCGACTCCAACGACATCGAGCGGTAAAACCCAACTATTTTCATCGTCGAGCCACCGCCAGCCGAGCTGAAAGGTCGGACGTTGGGGAGAGAAAGTCTCGGGAGGAACACGAAATTCGATTTGGTATCCTCGTCTCGTGTACTTCGCCAGTGCTGCGCCACGATTTCTGTAGATGCCCTTACTTGAGCAACTTAACAGAGATTGTCGTTCCTCCAAGGTTGCGCGGGGAAACAGACAGTATGCCATATTAGAGCTGATCACATTCATCAGACATGCTGTGGGTATAATTAGATCACCGCGATGCATCCAATTGCAAGCACATAGATGCCTAACTGGAATGCGTGCTCAGTATGACTTCCATCGGAGCATTTTCTGAAACGACCATTTGAACCTTTGTCTCAACATCGTCACCCTTTTTGACGAAGGTCAGCATGGATGATATGCCATCGAGTGCGTAGAAACCATCAGGCGATATACTGATGGTGTCAAGGAGAGTGACCTCAAAGTCGGGGTCTTGATGAGGTCCAGGAACGAAGTAGTAGCCTGCCTGCAACAGCCAGCGCCCGACCTCCTGTCGATGACACTTGTGGACAAACACGTCCAGACCTATAATATAAGGCAACTTATGTCAGAGGGAACACGGCGTATTCTGATGATATTCCGTACCTGAGTCTCGATAACGCGTCCTGTTGAAAAATTGCAACGCCATAGAGCCAGAAATCAGCGTCCCCGTTCGCGCTTGGAGACACCGAAATTCTCGAGGACGGTCGAAGAATGTTGACAGAAGTTTGTTGATGTCGAAGGCTACTCGGATGTAATCTTGCACCGCTCGAGACGCTACACTACACGTCCTCGCGAGACGCAACAGAGCCATAGGAGAACAATATAGGAAGATGTCCTCATATATGAGGTGAATCCTCAAGATTGTGAGCAACGTGGGCTATGATTTAGAAGCTGGACGTCAGAACGCGGAATATCAGATATTTTGTACGCACTCTCAGAGTTCTAGCATCATGAGAGATATGAGTGCACCCGTCGCTGGCGCCAACAGTTTGTCTGAGTTGATAGTCTAAGTCTTCCATGGTTCGGTCATTTCAAAGTCAAGCTGCTCATATACTGTTCTCAGCTTGCCGAATGTAGGAATGTCGACACTAGGTAATTGGCGCTATAGCACCATTGTGTCAGCATTGCTATATCGAGGACCACACACTGAGATCTTGCGCGCTGCGCAGGTCTCGAGCTCATATTTATACGTCCTATCCCTCCTCTCGAGCGAACTGGGGGCCAGAGTGTTGGACGTCCGCTATGCCACGAAGTACGTACCTGTGTCCATGAGCACCCTACGTATGCCGTCTGCCTGCGCCCATCGTTCATGTTGCTGTAGTATGTCTATTGCCGGAAGGTAAGTAGACGCATATGAGCCTGGTCCCGAGTCACTGGCGCAGAACTGAGCGTGCTAACGGAGCCATACCAACGTGCTACACGGCGTATACGCGTCCATACTCGTCGAACAGAGGCGTATACGGGTGAATTTGCGTCGTGTACTCGTGGTCTCGCGTCGTGTACGCGTTGACGAAGGGCATCAGCGCGTTGAAGATGAGCATATACGCGTTGATGCGCGTGGATCGGGGCCGCAGGGGTCGTAGACTCGTCGACGAGCTGCAACATGGCCTTGACTTCAACACCGTTAGTCTTGTAGTTGCGCGCGATCGCCTGACTGCCGAGCATACCACGCTCCTCTCCCGAGTAGAACTGGATCTCGAGCGGCGTCGTCGGCTTGAACTCCGCGTTGAGGAGCGCGCGGAAGATCTTCATGGGGTTGGCCGTGCCGGACCCGTCGTCGTCCGCGCCGGGAGCCCAAGCGCTCGAGGGGTTTGCTCAGGTTGATCGATATTGAGTCTTCATGCGCGCCGATGATTGGACCCGAGGTCGTACCCTCCAAGCGCGGGGTAACGGAGAATTGCTGCCAGGAGTGCGTGCCAGGAGTGCGTGACCTGCGACACTGACATCGCTACGATCACCCATGAATTGTACGCGCGAGTTAGACACATTCCGTAGCAGAAGCGCGGCACTACGCACGGGTGTCGAAGATCCACTGGCTAGCCGCCTTCCCGGTAGCGCTGTCGTATCAGCGGTTGTTGAAAGCAGTCAAGTTGTTGAGGTAAGACTCCATGTTTGACGTCGAAAGCGTTGAAAAATCGGAGTTGATCTCGTCCGCGTCACTGCACGTGCGTGAGTATGCAGAGTAGCTTACTAGAAGACTTGGGGTACTCACAGCCAACCAGTCGGGCGAAGGACTGGGTCAGCCGTGAACTCCGATTCATATGTCTCTGTTACGTCGAACTAATGGCTCTGTTGAGCACTGGGAGGATATACAGCATCCGAGAGACAGGACTCACAAAGCCAACATCGGCACGGAGGAGGTCCAGGATCTCGTCCTCGGTCTTCCAGACGGGGTCAACACCCACCATCTCCTATACCACTGTTGAGGATGGCAAAGGTGGTCTCAGATTCTGGAAGATGGGGCGAGTCGTAAATCTTTGCTTGGCGGTTTGCTGATCTGCCTTTCTTCAACTGTACGCTGTAGCATGATTTATTTGCCCTGCCCAATGAAAACGAAGAAGACATACCGAGTGGCAGACGCATGCGCTAGGTTGTTACTCCCGACAGGCTTCTTCTTATTCGCTACATAAGGACCGGCCGCGCCATCCGGGTTCGTATCGGCAGTTGCATGCCGAGGTCTAACCTCTAGCACTCAGTGTGCACTTGGTAAGTCTTGTGCGGGCATAGTCATGGTGGGCAATATATACATATATATACCACCTATGACACAACTACATGAAGTCTCGTACAGCGCAGTATTGGCGACCGCCGTCGAGCGCGCCATATGATTGAATTTGAGGACAAAAGCGTACTCAGTGAGCGGTATAGCTAGCGGACGAGTAGTCTGCATATGCATGTCGTTCGTCCGTCCTAGTGGCAGCAAGATGTGACTCACATATACACGTCTTCGCTAGCTTCGCGCCAGCTCAATCCGACGTACACGTTGTATGTACTCCCCTCGTCTAGGAGACGCGCTTGGCGGCGTGGTGCCAACCGTTTCCGATGCTTATCGGAAGCTCATGGCGAGAGTGAGGGTTGGCATTCTGCGGTATGGGCTTCTCTCGACTTGAGGTGCTATATGACGTGATGGCATGGCTTGTCGTAATACCAGAGCACCTCGTGGTGCGTCTCAAGAGCCCAGGCACGGGGAATCTAGACGTCGGGACGAGAGGGAGTCAGTGCACCATAGCAAGCCAGACTTTGAGATCACGCAATTGACGGGGAAACGTCAGACTGACAGCACGTCCTCCATAGTGTGCCGCGCAAGCCTTGGTCGGGGGCGCAATGTACATATGCAGAGTAAATTGGCATGATGCTGGTTGTGCACACACATGCAGCGCGTGCGTGGAAAGGGAGCCGACACAACATGGGTAACTAGTGGAGGCCTAGGGAGATGGTAGAGTCGTAAAGGTACCAATGGGGTACCATAGACTATAGGGCAGATCGGGTCTTGGGGGATTGGTGAGGCAAGGACACGGCTCCTGCGTCCTGGTCGAACCTCCGTTGCAATTGAGATCAAGTTTCAGAAGGGTAAGATGCCCTTGGAGTCGAGTGGGGGCAGAGCAGTCAACGGCAGGAGAACGAGTAGAAACAGAGAGGAAGCCAGTACGATGGATTTGGATTCGTGTTCGCTAGCGCTTAAGCTTTGTGTGGCAGACAAACAGCTACAAATACATGAGGCATCCGGATGAGGAATTGCAGAGTGGTGGCATGTCGACGCGATATAATTACTCGTACTCTTTGGGACCTCATGCCATTACTTGCTCTCGAAGTACACATGCATAATGCTTCTACTATGGCGTAGATAGTAGACCTTCCAGGCGCTGACAAAGCTCTCTCACTACCATCTGATGCTCCATCTCCTCCTCTTCAATTCGAGTCTTCACTTCCTGGACGTCGAACAGGAGAAGCGACTTCTCGCCATCTAACTCGGCATACTGCCTATGGTACGCATTCACTTGACGTTCCAGAGCTGATAAGGCTTGTCTCTCCGCTTCTAACAGTGCCGTCCACCGAGTTACTTGTGCGACGAGCACACGATCTTCCTGGAATCTGACATTCGCCCCTTGAAAAGCGGGGAGAAACTCTCTCATGCACGCTAGGCGTACCTAGTCGATCATGTTATCAACGCCTCCGAGAGGGAAGCCCAAGGCTCGTTCAGATTGATCACATACCGTTGTATTGCCGTCGAGCTCCAGAGTGCTAGCGAAATCGATGCAAGACCCGAGCCTTCGTTGACCATAAGTCGATAGAATCAAGCATAATGCATAGCGGGACACTCACAGGCTTACGATTGTCGACAACGACTCCAGCGTGATTGGGTGTCCCAGAGCATGTTCTTCCACCAAGGTGACCAGACGGTGTAAGCGCGATACAAGCTCAGCTTGCAGAGAGGCCGTGCTTCGTATGAGCCCTTCACCATCATCTCGAAGCCGAACTTGTGTAGCGCGAAATATCTCGCTCCGACAAGAGGGGCAGTTTCTGGAATTACGCTGGTGTGCCAACAGGCACGTATAGCAAAACATGTGTCCTGACGATACCAGTGTCAGATCATTATCCTCGGCGGGGTCACAAACGGACATACCACATTGTAGTGCAATAGCTGATCCATAAGGGCTTAGTCGAAGACCATCATAGCAGATAGGGCACTGGAGCTCGTGGGCGCAGGTTTGAGACATGAATGGCAGGTTGCAAAGTCTAACGCGTGATTAGTCGCAGTCACCGATGTTCGTACTTATCACTAAGAGGGCTCTACACCATGGCCATGACTCGGACGTGTACGTTGAGACCTCAAAGTGGGAAGAGGCGTTTCCGGGAATGTCGTCCTTGGAATAGCTTGACTAGAGTTACACCTGCACTAAATGGGAATATACCCCGTGTGGGCGACTTGCCTGAGATCTTCAGCGCCAGGCTGGCGCTTGCAACGCACCCGTATACATATAAGGGGCGGGGTTGCGGTCATTAGCTCACAACATGTCGAGCAATCGACCCCACTCCGTTGCGAACGACCATCAGAGGCTGGAGCCTGAGCCAATGGTCATGTCGGAGGAGTCCGTGGGCATATCCACGACTCAGACTTCGCCAAGACACGTGAGGCACCCCCGATACTATTTCGAGGATGGCAACCTATACATCATGGTGAGCACTTTCAACTATATCCGAGGACATCATGACGAACTTATATCTATAGGTGGATGATATACTGTTCAACTTGCACCGATCCATTCTCTGTGCTGGGACAGGGTCGTCTTATCATGACGCCTTGATGCAGTGGACAGGAAGGTCGGAATCGCACCCTCTACGCCTTCGCGAGATGTCATCGGATGGGTTCGAGATGTTCATCAGTCTACTCTACCCTTCGTAAGCCAACTCAGCAATGTCGTTGGGATATAAATTCGGACTGACCGTACCAGAGTTGAAACACCGGTCGCCCGGCCCCGTAGTCCGGAAGATTGGATCACAGTGTTAGACCAGAGCCATAAGTGGGGCTGTAACAAGATCAAGGCACTCGCAGTGGATCGTTTGAAGGCCATCCCCATGGACCACGTCCTGAAGATTGCTGTGTGGACGAAGTACGGTTTGGACGATGCGGACATTACGCTGTCCTATCACGCTCTAGGGACGCGTGCTCAGCCGTTGACTGCTGAAGAGGGGCGTTTGCTAGAGGTGGATACAGTGATCAAGTTGGCGGCGCTTCGGGATCGCGTTCAGCAAGGTGTCTTGAACTATATGAAGGAGCCACCTGCCGCGGGATCTGGGGTACTTCCGTCGGAGAGGGTTCGCGATCTCGTATGCAGAGCTTTCTTGATAGAAATTCTGAAGGGTTAGGAGATGGGGCTCATACCAATGTACCTGGAATAATATTGTGTTGGGAGATGAGGTGACGAGTGCAGTAGTGCTTGTAGACAGCAGTACATACACAGATGGTCCGTTGAATTCAAAGGTGCTCAAATGGCGGTGCTGCCGGGCCGGCCGGCCCCGACCTCGTGGCGAGCCTAGGCCCTCAGATCACGCATGATCGATCTCGCGCGCGCATACGCGTCGTCTGCAACTATCCTCCTCCTCCTTCTACTACTACGCCTCGGACTATAGCTAGGATGTGCGCGCTCAGGCCCCGCGCCGCGGGGATACAAGCTGGCTTGGTGCGCTATTGCGTATAGCTATGCGAGCTCGCTCACAATCTTTTGTTTATAGACCTTAGACCGACCTCAATGGAGTGGTCGCGAGCACGCTTGTGGTCGCCCTAGGCCTGGGATTGAATGCTCATGATCATGTTCAATGCTGAGCTTTGACACAACGTCAATGGCCTTTGTGGTTGAACCTGCCACTATAGCTCGCTATGGCCCAAGCTACCTCGGCCAGCGCGGACTGCAAAAGCACCTTTGTGAGTCTCGGTTATTTATACCCTTCCTACGGCCAGGTTGCGTCCTCCACTTTCACCGCGACCGCCTTCTTCAACATGTCTTCTCCTTCCAACCTTCCCCGCCCGTCTAACGATGGAGATGCGCCTTCCAACGACTCTGAGTCGTCGTCTCTTCGTTCGTACTCATGATTTGTATCCGGATGTCTCCCTGCTCACGGTCACCTCATGATACAGGTGCTCTCGCTATTGAGTTGCGCATGACTCAGCTTGAACGTCGGAAGGCAGAGCGCAACTCCAGGGAGAGGATGGCCCGGATGAACCGCGACTTGGAGAGTGCGCGCGCTAGAGGGGAGGATATCTCTCGTCGTGCCGAGGACTTGATGGCTCGCCTCCTAGCCATGCTCAGTGCGTTGAACAGCCTTTATTCTAGCGAACTTTACTCATAGATTCCCAAGAATCGACGAAATGACCGAACGTCGTCGACTTGACCAGGGCCTAGGCCTCCATTTGTTTCCTTGGACGTCGCCTCGCAACAGTCGTTCTACCCCATCGCTCCTCCCTGTACAATGTATCTTTTGCCTTCGACCTAGCTGTTTCTCACTGCGTGGCGGCGCTACTCGGTTCTGAGTGCGTCCCGAATGTACTTTCTACCGTCAATGCATGCTTCCATTGGTGCATTGAATATCGGTGCGAATACGCTCGGTATTCACCTGCCAGATGGCGCCTGTAGGACTACCGTCAAGACCTCGCGAAGGCGCCTATACGATGGCGGGCGGGCGGGCGGGCGGGCGAACTTCCAAATATGGTGGTGGGCGGGATCGCGCGTGGCCGACACTCATCGGTCCGTGCCAGAGCGTTGGGGTAAGTTTACAGCAGGTCCGCAACGATTGGGCCCCACGGTTCAGACTCCCAATCTCGCGCTCGCCCACCCGCTCCGCGCTCGGGCGCGCTCAAGCGCGCTGCCCATGGCCATCCTTGCACCGCGCGCGCACGATTATCGCCATACCGCCACCACGCAAACCCATCAGTCCTTTGTTCGGGCATTCAACTGTTTCGACATAGTAAGCACACATGCTCGGTATACTTGGCCATCACTCAGCTCATACACAGTGGGACATGCTGACTCACCGAACGGTCGGCGGTCTTTGGCCATGTGCATGGATGTCCCATCCTTGCTCATCGCGTAACATGACGGAGATCTCGCGAGCATAGGCGCACCGTCATCACCGTCAGTCCGGATCCGCGCTGCACCTTCACCGTCCTACTCCGAGTGGCACAGGGGACGAGCATGATACTTGCATGAACGTATGCTATACCATATCCGTAAATATCCACAGCAGGTAAGTGTCGGAGCTCGGCGGCCGTCTACGCCGTATCTCGATTGACCACAGCTGATACAGCGTGCTGGGCTATAGCTGCCTGCAGGCTCTAGCCGGGTGGCACAATTTCCGGTCGGGACGCTGCACTTCTCTCCCGCTGACCGGCATCGGGGTGTACTGCGAGTGACGCGTCTGACCTATCCCGAGTCAACGCCGCACAATTCTCGTCTGGTGTGGCGAAACCACGGAGTGCGGTCGCGATATTGTCCCTGCCACGGTAGCAGCGTGGCGAAGAGCTGGAATTATGACGTAATGTACAATACATATGGACACTGCAGCATATCAACAAATGGGGTCATTGGATGCGTCTGGAACGCACGCAAGACTTGCGAGGGGTTCGTGAATACTTTCTCTTCTTGGACTGTTCGTGGACTGCTGCTTTGCCCGCCGGCTGAGCTGGCCCTTGTAGTTGCCTCTGGCGAATGCGTTGGCTCCTGGTGAGGAGCACTCGTGAGTGGGAGAGCGTGTCATATATCGTAGTGGATCACCTTCTAAGGGTCGGCTGACTATAGTCACACGGGCGAGCCGCCTTCATCGAATGCATAGGATGGATATTGACACCGTCTAGCGAGCGTTGGACCAAGCTATTGGCGACTGCCGTGACTTCTGATCCATCACTGCACGCCAGCGTGTCAGGGAGGCGGACAGCGTCCACAGCTGCTGCAGCCAACTGCGTCGGAATATCGCGACTTGCAGGGAGCGGGGCTGGACTGGCGATAGATGAACCATAGAGCCATCGGTCCGAAGGAGTTGGACTGGTTGGACTGCTCGCTGCGAGCGGTGCTCCTATGACCGGCTCTACTCGGCGCCAGGGAGAAAGGCTGCTGGGATATATGCTGGTGTAAGATGCTTCTCGAGCCTCTCGTTCAACGTTCGAGGAGGCCGGGCTGGTTACAGCGACGCCATGGGATATGTTGTGGGGCATCCCGGCTTGCTCTCCGCGACCTAGGTGTCGAACCTGAACCTTCTGGTCTTAGCGCTGAGCTGCACGTTGATGTTTGAGCATTGACGTTACCTCCGGATAATCTTGCAAGTCATTATCGTCTGACGGCGACGGAGAGTGCTCGCACTCCAGAGGCGCAGTCTCGAGACTCATGCTGGTAACACTCCTCTGCTCTTGCTGTGCTGTAGCGTGCGTGTCGTGGAGCCGGGTCTCGCGGTCTATGACGACCTCCATGTCCTCACATAGGCTATACGTAGTGACGGTGAGCGTCGGTTCAACGGAGAAGGGCAGACCGCGACCTCACCTCTCATCCTCGTCACCAGGATAGAGAAGATCCCAGCCGTAATAGGATGTCTGCGGTCGATCAGCGAGAGCTGGTGCTTCTCGAGATGCCTGAAGAGAGGGTGCGGTCACACTCAAGTGCTGGTCATTATGGGGTCCATGCGCCGTGGGGGTGACGTCGCCGGAAATGTCCGCCGGCGCGGACGAGGTTGGGATGAGCCAGAACGATACATCCCCTGCAAATGATTCCATCAGCACCGCCGGGTGCCCGTTGAAGGTCGTTGGTATCTCTGAGATAGTCTGTTAGGGTTAACTTCTCGTAGAGAGTGGCGCTTTCAGCACCGACCTGTGAAGGCGCGACCCGAAGGGTCAGCAAAATGTTTGCGCAACGCTCCGGTCACAGATTGTAGCCACGCGCTCTCCGTAGATGGTGTTGAGCGACGCTTGACAGACTATGTCAGCAGGTGCCTATAGGGTGGGAACAGTGCCTCACCTCTGATTGGACCACTTCCGACGTCCAATTCTCGGTGTCGAACACGTTGTCTATTCCCAGCACAGAGGAACACGAGTAGGTGCGCGCCGGCGTGGGGTGATCCTGGGGATATGCATGAGCGTGACGCGGCAGACCCGTACGACGTACGAAGCTCACATGAACCTGGGATGATGTGACTCCATTCGAGAAAGAGCCTGTCTAATGAATCGTGAGACACGTGCGGACGCCAGCTCGGGTCGTAATATCGCTCACTTGGATTCGGCAGGCCTCCTCCATGCTATGTACTGTTGCTGTCTCGCAGCGAGTGACAGTACTCTGCATCACGTTCGGCAGCGAAGCTGCTGCAGCGCTCGTCTATAAATCAAAGCTTGACATCAGTGCGAACGACACCGGAGGAGCCGTCCTTATTGTCACTCACGGCGACACGATCAGAGCATTCGTTGGTCAGAAGCCACGAGCGCGTGGGAGGGAGTGTGCGAGGTTGAGGCTGGTGGAGTAGCCAGTTGCCATAGCCCGTTGCTTGCAGCCACGGCAACGGCAGTGGTGTTGACGACCTCGGGTGGTCTTGAGGTGGACGTTGCATCTTGAGTCGGTACTAGGTCAGGGTGACGCGAAGTTCAGGCGAGCTCGCGGCTTATGTATCCGGCTGTAGGAGGAGGCTCTCCTGTAGTGGAACCGCTAGTCCGCGCGCGCGGCCGCGGTGTTGTAGCATATTGCGACTTTGGTGTATGCTAACAAGCAGTGTCAGTACTCCGCTGCAAGAAGTTGAAATCCGGCATAGGCCGAGATCCGATGGCGATTGACAGGAGATCTCGACTCGATCCGGCAATGCTCGTATTAGGCAGGCGAAGGACAGAAACTTGGGGTGGCGATGCCACTAGTAAGACTCGTGTTGGCACTCTCCGAAAGAAGAAATGAACTGGTATGTGCCACCCCGACGAGGACGTGCGATACATGCCACTCAACTATGTTCGACAACCCATGTCAGCACCCCACTAGTCGCTCGCGTACGCGTCCGACACACGGCGGCGGCTACAAGTGACCACGACTTGTCAGTGAAGGCCGCCAACAGGCTCCGAGATATCAAGGATAATGGTACGCACTGAGCTCGCGCCGCGGTAGGGAGCGTCTCACACCTACATAAACAGCAAATGCCTGAAGTCTTCAACAATCGGGCTCGTATACTCGCTCAGTCAATCGCCGCTTCGTCACCGCCATGTCCTCTCCCGCTTCAAGTTCTGTCGACATCCTACCCACATACACACGCATACTCAATGCCACCTTAGTATCTTCCCATACCGGGAGAGAACCACGCATGGACTGCGCCGTGACTGTTCATGTCCTCTATGTGTGCAACGCTGGTACGTAAGGTTCTAACTGTGACCCGCCCCATGCTGACGTCTACGAGCGTAGTCTGGCTGGTCATCGAGTTCCCTCACCGTCGTGCTTGGGATATTCCTTACCCATCCACGACGCTCGGAGACATGACAGCCCTTGTTTTCCAACTCCCATCGTCTTTCCAATTTACGCACCACCCCGTAAGTGCCGAGCGTAGATCAGGCTGTCCTCACCATATGACGATATTGTGCAGGGTAATCGAGCGTGCAGATGGACCACTGTGTCCTCTCAGGAATATCGCTTCTCTTTGGTTTTCTTCCGCGACTGGGAATACCTCACTCTTTGTAATACTGTCCCCCAGTACATCGCTCGGATGAATAGCTACGGATACGGGCATACCGTTGACACCCACGGCGCCATCTTAGTGGGGTATCTCAGTAGGGACATTGCCGAGGACATCTGGCGGCATATTGATCTTAGCGCGCTGATGATTGCGTTGGAGGCTTGCAGCGGTTAGTTATGGTTGGCGTACTACGTACTCCACTACGGATAATACAAATAGACGTCTCAAACCTCTTGTCATACCGTCACCCCCGGGCCTCGTTATTGATGGCGACTTTGGACGACATCGCTCTCCAGGACAACCTGGAAACCTTGAAAGATCTATTTAATCTACAGGGGCTCTGCGACGAGGGCTCTGCCACCGATCCATGGAGGTTCGTTCCTTTACAAGGCCCTCGACTCACTGAGTCGGAACAGACGCGGCCCGGGAAGTACTCAACGGCTACGTAGACGAGATCTCTCATTCAAGCTCCCAACGGACGTTGATAGCTGGCCGCACTTTTTGAACGAGAAAGCCCGCGAACTCACTGGCACTGAAGAGCTAGTTCGAGTATACTTGCAGTATTACCGGAGGCTGCTCAGAGCACTTGGCCGACTCAACCGGAAGATGTCGAAACGAAAGGTATGTCTGACGGTATCACGCGTAAGTGTTGTCACTAAGTAAACAGGTGGATGACCTCATAGATGCCGATTGGTCCAACCAGATGCATAGAGGACGCGTAGACATGAGTAATGTGTGTCAGCGCCTCTTCCATCATGTGCTAGACGACACCAGTGTACAACAGTTCCGTGGGTCACCCTTCAATGTGATACATGCTGTCCTGTGCTAAACCCTTGATAGTATCCCAGATTTCCCTGACAGATCTGGACGATGAGGAGAAGAGGATCATCCAAGCCTCGCAGCTCGTCGACCATGTTGACATGAGCGGCCTTCAGCGCAAGCTACCGATATCTGACATCGAATTCCTCATACATACGCTCTCTATTCTTCTCAAGGTGATGGAGCTGAACGATGTGTTGGTGTTACCTCTAGTTGTGCCGCATCATGACCGCACCCTGCAATCGTTGGCGGACGAGATTTCAGCGGAGAACGGGAGATGGTTATGGCACAGGTCTATCGTAGTGATAGGTTGCCTATTGCTTGTTTGGGGCCTCCTGTAAACCCTCGTGAATGCTACTTCCATATTGCACTCTCATGCAGGTTCTGAGCAAGAGCCGGCGATTATAACAAGCTAGATCGAACGGGGAATCCTAGACCTTCTAGAAGACTCCCTCATCAGGCTGTAGTCAACGCTATAAGATTACAACTCATCTGAAGGAATAGCGCACTGACCGCAAAGTCACCTCCTCCACGAGACGGCCATCGCCGCGACGCAAGCTTGTAACGCACTGAGAATTTGTCTGCAGCACTCTCATAACCAGCATCTCTCCGTGCCATGGATGATTGCGGTCGACTCGGCCAAGGCTTCGGTTAGGTGGTTGTAGGATGTGGCGAGTGAAAAAGACCCTGAACTTGTGAGGCCTTAGAGAGGCATCCGTAACTGTGACGAGGCAGTCGTGAATGTAGAGTTGTGCACCGAAGATATTCTCGACGTGTTCGAATGTAAAGGCGGGGTGTGCGAGATGTGCAGGATATTGTTCAATCGGCACACCGACCGTGGTAGGACGTATGTTGTCGTGTCCAAAGAACTTGCCACGGACTGTGACTAGTGGAACATCCTGAGGGTAATAAGTGAGGTATAACGTATACTAGACAGAGGCACCGCCGTAGGCTCCAACGTACCGCTTGCTCTGCGACTCGTTGACCCCATCTTGCGAAGAGCGAACGTCTTGAAGAAGGCATCGAGTACTCGTCAACGTCGAGAGCGTGGTGTATATAGTTCTTGCGGAGCCGCAGTAGTTTGCATCTCGAGAGCCTTCTATATAGTTCCGCAGTGGTTACCATGAAGCGACTTCGCGGTATACGTAGCTGCAGCTGGCAGCTCGCCAAGGTTGGCTACTCCCTTGTATGGAATGCGCGTCAATAAAACCCCTGAAAAGCGCTCGAGCGCTAGCCCTGAAGCGGAATCAAGCCTTTGCTACTAGACAGATTTATAACCTTTGACAACCATGGGAAGGGAATGGCTTTCGCGACCATGGATTTTTTGGGAATTGTCTCAATGTTCGATGCCTTCTACGAAGCTCCAACGACGCATCTCTTGTGAAGAGCAGAATGTCGCAGGATGAACTCGGTCGAGTAATTCAATCGTTTCCGAGGGGCGTTTCCGTCATGCCTTCCGGTGTGTCAGACGCACAGCACTTCTGCTGGTTGCTCTCCTATGACTGTAGCCTAACGTTTCAATCTACGTAGGTCGACGCGCTATTCATTGAAGCCATATGGGTTGGATAGGGCGAGAAGAAGAGCGCGGATAAGTTCACTGACCGCGTTCTAAGTTTCACTCAAGTAAGAGTTAGGCAATGACATCGCACAAAAGGGACTAGGCAGAGGGAAGCTGAGAGTTCAGCGCCGAATTCCTGCCCCTAATCTACGCTGGCAAAGGGATAACACAGGGAGGACACAGAAATCCGGACCGGAGGCTATGACTAGCGTTTGCGTGACCATAGATTCTACATACAAACATTCTAACTGATAGTGTGAGGATTAGGTTACATTCGGTCGTAGGTAAAGCACAACATTGTAGCATAGAGAATTAGGGAGCACAGTATGCGCTTCTGCTTTGAGGAAGAGTGTGATCGATGATGATCGTTTCTCACGCCCGCTCGGTACCTTCTACACGTGTCAAAACGATACTGTCTTTGTAGTGTCCGGCGCGGCAGCCACCGGGTGCAAACAAGACCACACAAGGGATCAGTCAGATCACAGGGCGGGCAGACGACCTTGAACATCGACCGCGCAGACGACGACCACAACGACGAACACGACCCTTTTCACGTCCAGCACACTCCCAAACACATCCCCCACACGCCCGTATCCCCCGCCAGCGCCGTCTCTCCGCCACCCGCCCGACCACGAAGATGCGGGAATCCAACTTCGCGTTCCCAGCCCAGAACAGGGCCTGCGTGTGCATATCCTCCCAGCTCTACGACAGAAGAGGTGCGTTGTGTGCTCAGAACGCCCTGCGCGTGGCGTGTACTGAGCCTTGCCCATACAGCACTCGACACGAACTCGTCGCTACCCCTGTTCAACTCGCTTACCCATCTCGTCTATCTCACCTCCACCTCTCCCCGCATACGCGAGATCATGACCATGGACGGCGGCCTCGAGCGACTCGTGCGTATCCTACACGACTTCTGTCTCTCGCCGCCACCACCCGACAACCCTGCGATCTTCTATGGCCTCTCGTCGCCCGGCTCACATCCGCCCAAGCCTGTCCCTACCCTTCTTCCCAAGTCCTACGACAAACACGCAGCCTATCGTTTCTCCTTGGCTTTTCAGTGCATCGTCAACATCGGCGTCCGCGGCAGCGAGCCCATTCGAAGTCGTGTTGTCCAGGCTGGGACGCTCGAGGTGGTCGGATGCATCCTCGAGGCGTGGTTGGCGAGCAAGGGTTTCGCAGTCGGTCCCAGCGTCGCTGCAAATGGCATGCCGCGCGAGACTCGTGAGCAGCGGATAGCCAGGAGGCAGGCACAGTCGGAGATGAGGCAGCGGGAACAGGCGGTGGCATTAGCTCGGGCCTTGGAGCGAACAGTCGCCGCAGAGCTTGCGATCCGACCGCCGGACGCCTCCCTGCCCACTGGCGAGTCGTCACAAGAGGTTCGTCATCGCGTGTCTCTCTCCCGCCGCGCGCTCGCTCGAGCTCACTGACTTCGCGCAGGAACCGATGCAAACTGAACAGGCAACCCCCAGCGCTTCCCGTGCACAGGATACCGACACTTCCGCCGAGACCTCGACGAATGCGACTCCCAACGGCTCCAATACCCCCACTGGATCCGTCGTCGTCCCCGGCCGAGATCGCAGCGGGACCATTATCGCTCGTCCCGTGTGGGACCAGCCTGCGAATGCCACGCGACGAGCACATCGATCGCGGCTCAACGTGCCCAACGCCTCGGCGGGCCCATCTACATCCACCTCTGCGGCCAACTCGAGACCCGAGACGGAGACGGAGGACGATGGCGACGTCGACATGGACACGAGCCGTGACGGGGACGCGCCTTCTCCATCACCGGAACGTCAGCCAACAGATACGGGAACGATCCGCGCAACACACTCGCGGCGCGCAGTGGGAATCGTGACGGACACGGCCGCGCCCGCGGCCCCCGGCGCGGGGGGCATCGACATGCCCTCGGACGCGCACATCATCATCAATGACGACGGGGTGGTGCCTGGGGTTGGGGTCGAGGACGGGATCGTGTCGCTCGAGACGAACGACGACTTCGCTATGGGCGCGCCCCCAGGGGCTCCTGGTGCGCTCGACGGACCTCCCGGACGTGCGGTCGCTGATGCACATGCAGGAGCGGGCGAGCGGACTCCTCGTGCTGGCCCAACTAACCTCCCAATGACAGCGGCTCGACCAGTGATCACCGGGGGATTCCTTACTCCCGGTGCGGCCGAGGTGGGCGGTGGGCGGATGGACGCGGGCACGCCTGCGAGGCAGAACACGATCCGGGCTGGAGCAGCGGGAAATGGGACTGGGAACGGGAACGGTACGCCCAGCCACCACCATCATCACCACCACCCGCGGGAGGTCGAGTCGGGCCCTTATCGCGACGAGGACGTGCTGCTGAGTCTGCAACTGCTCGCGTACCTGAGCAAGTACCCCCACTGCAGGCAAGCGTTCTACAAGCCCCGCACGAGTTTCCACCCCGCGACGGCCCAGCTCTCGAATGAGGGCCGGTACGGCCAGCCTTCGTCGTCCTCGAGTAGGGCCGCTGGCGGGTCTGGTGCGTCGAGCGCGTCGAGCTCGAGTACGAACGTCAACAGCACCCGGGAAGTTCATCCCTTGGTGAAGGTGTTCAACAACGCCACGGGACGCGGGAAGGAGAAGGAACGGGCCCCGTCGTCGATGGTCGGGGCCGGGAGTTCCGCGTCAGCCTCGGCTGGCGCCTCGTCAAGCTCGGCGGCGGCGGCGTCGGGGACATCCGGCAGCAATGCTCCTGCTCAGCGGATGACGAACGTCTTTGCACTTGTGGAGAGGTTCACGTACCGGCACAGTTCGTCCGAGCTCGAGTCGCCGAACCCGCCGCCGAGCCTACGGCCGGAGATCCAGTACTGGGCGGGGGTGATCATGCGGAACGCGTGCAGGAAGGACGACAGCAGAGGTGGAATCAGGCAGTGCGCGAACAGTGAGTCTCCATCGTCGTTGTCTCCCTCATCGTCGCTTTCTTCTGTGTTTGTGTCGGGGGCGTACGTGTGCTGACTGTGTGAAAACTTGCGACCAAGTGCTCTGCGGTCGGTGGGAGCGGTTCCCGCGCGAGTTTGCAAAATGCCGGCGGTGCAGGAAGGCAAAGTACTGCGGGAAGGAGTGCCAGAGCACGGCGTGGAGCGAGGGCCACCGGTTCTGGTGCAGCGCAAAGGACCCCGAGGAGGACGGCGAGCACCACCACCATCACCACCAGAACGGAGAGAGCTCGCGGTCGGCGGCGAACGGGACGGGCGCGAGCACGGCGGCGTCGGCGAACGCGGGTGCGTCGAGGGCAGAGCGGAGAGAGGCGCGGGAGCGGGACCGACAGGCGCGTGCGGTCGCGGCGGAGGCTCGGCTAGCGCAGGAGGCCACGGTGCGCGGGCAGGGGCAAGGGCAGAGCCAAACTCTCATTCGGATTACTGCGACTGGGACGGCGACGGTCGTGCCAACGACTCAGGCCACGGCGCAAGATTCACGGCCGGCGACGGCCACTGCCCCGACTACGGCCGCAAACGGTGCTGTAGCCGGTGCGGCAACTACGAGGAGCCCGCACCCGCTGCCTGTGCTGGCGGCGAACGGGCTTGTGGACGGGACGTGGACGTATCGGCCGGGGAACCCGCCGCCGCCGCAGTGGCCGGACGACGGGAACCCGATGCCGGTGGACTTGACACGGCGGATTCTGGCGCGGCATCTGGCGACGGCGCCGGAGGAGTCACGGGTGGACAGGATGGAGAGGCTGGAGAGGTTGGAGCGGGAGGCGGCGGAGGCGGCGGGGCCGTCGCGGGCAGCGGCGGGGAACGAGGATGCGGATGTGGATATGATGATTGATTGAGGTGCGCGTGCGCGAGCTTGTGCTTGTGAGTCGCGCTTTTGACACACTCCTTCCTTGTTTTGCTCGGGTCGCAGGTTCTTTCTTTCCATCGTCTCCCCCTGCCTCTCTCCCCTACAGACATCGTTCTCAAGACCCATCACTTGTCTCTCGTTTTTGTCGTGTTCATGGTCATCCCATCCCACCATCGTCTATTCACTCACCCGCAAACACTCCCTTCACGCCCATACCTACATTCGCACACACCACGTCCATAGCCATATCCGCATCCTCCGCACGACCCCCGCATCCCGCATCGCCGACTGCGGCACACTTGACCGTCCATATTTCTCCACCATGATAGACCTGCCGGCAGCCATCCTCCTCTCGTTCTTGTCCATAGCCATTCGTGCTCGCACCAGGCGGGCACGCCCACATCCTGATTCGTCCTCCTTCATCCGATACATAGTAGGTAGTACCGTCTTTGCCCGCGCCTCCGTGCTCGTCATCCGTCACCCGCAATGTAGTCTACTCACAATCTATACCTCACACCGAGTAATACTTTTTCCTCATTCCGCCCGCGAGTGCTCCCCGACCGCATCAATAAGAAACAACATCCGTTTCGATTCGTGCGAGCAGTAAATATGCCGGTAGTAAGAGTAAGCGATATTCTGGAGTCTTCTCGGCCGTTGTTTGGCCCGGCCAAACAATCGGTTACAAAAATCCCAAGTCTGTCATCGGGCGCTTCAGGTACTCTGACACGCTCATCCTCGTACTCTCACCTTGCCTTCTTCGTCCGTTCTTCCTACTCTCCTCACCTCGTAATTCTCGTAATGGTTCGTGTCTTTTGGCCATTGCATACTAGCGGCGAGTGCTAACGCACTCGCACACGCAGGCTGCCCAGGCGACGTTCAAGTCCATCAAGTCCGTTATGCCTCTCTTCGACCGCGTCCTCGTCCAGCGGTTCAAGGCTGAGACCGTACGTCTCCCCTCTCTCTCCTCTCCTCGCGCGTACTGACGCGTGCGCAGAAAACCGCGAGCGGCATCTTCCTCCCCTCGTCGACGACCGCGAACGCGACCATCCCAGAGGCGACCGTCATCGCCGTAGGCCCCGGCGCACCGGGCAAGGACGGCAAGATCCAGCCGCCCAGCGTGCAGGCGGGCGACCGCGTGCTCGTGCCCGGCTGGGGCGGGAGCTCGATTAAGGTCGGCGAAGAGGTGCGTCTCTCCTTCTCTGGGGTTGGACAGGGTGATTTGTGGGTGCTGACGCGCGCTACTTGGCTCTGTAGGAGTACTTCCTTTTCCGAGACCAGGATATCCTTGCGAAGATCCAGGAGTGAGCGCCCGACGATACTCGTGTGTCTGCACACCACCGGGTCACAGATTAGAGAGAGGAGGTCCGGGTGAGGGATTGGGAGGTGTAGGACACGTGGTGGGAGCGGGAGGTGGTGGATGGGAGGACGGGACGGTCGTTTCGCGTCCCATGACGGCGGAAGACTGCTGGAGCACGCACAAAAGTTCGCTATCATCTGCATCGTACCGTTACGCTAATCCCTCGCATTTTATGTGCTATCGTCCATCGCAATCCGTAATTGTCCCCTGCTCAGTGCTCACAGTCGGCTGTCGCCTGCGTGTTTTCTCCGGCCTCGCGCTGCGGGCTTGGAGGCCTCGGGGTGCTTTCGTGGTGTTGACTCCTTGGTGGAGAGTGTAACAGTCCTTGGCCTCTGCAACGACTGAGTGAGTCTTTGCCTTCACTAGAACCCTGTCTCCTACCTTCCGATGCTGAACTCCAAAGTACAGCTATAAGCACTGTGACTCGTTTCGTCAACTCCGTACGCGTCTCGTTCTAGCCAAGACGTCGTTCCACAAGACGCAGGAAGGTACTAGGGCGAACGTTGCACCTATTGACTTGTATAGTCAATCTTTCCACACCCGCAATGGGCTGCAGGCTCCCTCCATGTGTAGGCTCTTTCACCGGCTCTCATCTGCCAGTCGAACACGCCCTGCGCTGGTCTTGCCTCGACGCCCCGCACTTCTCCACGGAGCCGGCTATATATCCCGGTTCGACATGCGAGATGAGCTGCTCGCGGAGGTAGTGCTCTTCACAGTCTTTCACGCTCCTCTCACTGCCGTTCCGCTTACTTCTTGTTCTTTGCTCCCGTGACGCCCGCAATTCTGGAACTTCAGGATGGACTGATTTCCGCCAACATATGCCGCCGGCCGCGCTTCGAACATGACCTATCCCGCTCTCGCAATCTTCCCACCCCTAAAGCGACCTGGTGAGCTGGCATCGCATCCATCTCCCACCCCTCTACTTCCCGCAGCCATGGCGGTCACGAACGATGGGCCTGCTTCTCTCCCAGAGCCGAGCGCAGTGGCCATAAGCGTCTTGCTGGCACTGGTACGTCTTCACATTTGACACAGTCGCATGTTGTTCCTACCCATCCCCTATATCGTGCGATGTCTTGCTACGTGGTGAGATCAGCGAGAGAGCGAGCTCACGCGCGACCCCAGGTAGCTCACCAGATCTTCCGCAATTACGAGACATACAGTATCCCCACCCACGTCGCGCTCCTCTTGGCACCTCCAGCGCTCGTCACCGCATTCTCCGCCCCTCTGGGATACACGCTCGGCCGCGCGCTCATCGTCTACTCGACGTATTTCGCGACGCTCGTTTTCTCTATCGTTGCCTACCGTCTTTCGCCTTTCCACCCGCTCGCGCGCTATCCCGGTCCGGTCGGGTGCAAGATCTCCAAATTCTACCTTGGCTTCGTCTCCTGCCCGGGCTTCCAGCACAAATACCTCAAGTCATTGCACGATCGGTACGGGGATGTCGTCCGCATCGGTACGTCTGCGTTTCCGTTCCATCTTGGATAGGACTCATCTCGCGCGCGCGCAGGCCCGAACGAACTGTCGATCTGCAATGCGTCACTCATCCCCCCTTTGCTCGGAAATAACGGTGTTCCAAAGGGCCCCCGTATGTGTCCAGCATTGAAATGTTTGTGCATAAGTGTATTGACTGAGCGGTAGTGTTCGTCGGGCGGATGCTCTCGGACAAGGGACTTCCGCTGGTGGGCATCCAAGAACTCGACGTGCACCTGAACCGGCGAAAGAACTGGAGCCGCGGGATGAGGCAGGGCGCGATCAAGGAGTACGAGGAACTCATCGAGAGTCGCATCCGCCAGCTCATCGCGAGGTTGGAGGAGCAGACGGGGACGGTCGATATTGGGGACTGGTTCAGCTTCTTTACGTGAGTGATTTCCGCTGCGCATGCGGGCTTGTTGCGCTGTTGGTGAGGGGGGTTGGGACTGAGGCTGCGCTCGAAGGTACGACTTCATGTCTGATATGGCATTTGGCGGGGGGTCGGAGCTGTTGGATGCGGGGCACGACAAGGGCAACGTGTGGAAGCTGCTGGACGACGCGATGTTGTGAGTGTTTGTCCACTCTCATTCCACTTGTTCTTCATGTGTGCTCATCGACGCACGTCATTCGCTACGTAGCATCGCGACTTTCTTCGGTCATCTCCCGTGGCTGGGCGTGTATGTCGGCAAGATCCCTGCAGCGACCGGGAACCTCATGAAGCTGCTGAATTACTGCGTGGCCTGTGCGACCGCGCGCGTGCAGCGCGGCTCGAAGACAAAAGACCTCTTTCATTACCTCGTATGTCCTCCTCGCCCGTTTTCTTGCCTCCGTTCGCTGACGAGACCCCTCCGCGCGCAGAACCAGGAAGATCTGCCGGACGCGCCGCCGCCTCCCATGCAGCAGCTCGTGGATGACGGCGTGCTCGCGATCATCGCCGGCTCGGACACGACGTCGGCCGTGCTCACGAGCGTCATCTACTGCTTGCTTACGCATCCGGACGTGTACGAGAAGCTCCAGGCCGAGGTGGACAAGTATTACCCACAAGGCGAGAACGCGCTCAACCCCAAGCACCACCGCGACATGTCCTACCTCACGGCGGTTATGTGAGTCGCCTCTGTGGCCGCGAGTGCTGTGTATGAGCAATGCGGGTGCTGACGCTCACTCTGACGTGCAGAAACGAATCGATGCGCGTCTTCCCGGCCGTCCCGACCGGCACACAACGGCAGGTCCCTCGCGACAGTAGCGGCGTCGTCGTCGGCGACCTGTAAGCCCTCTTCTGTCTCTTATGTCATCTTTTCGCCGGTCTCTTACGCGCTGCACAGGTACATCCCGCCAGGGACGGTCTTCGTGGCGCCGACGTACGCGCACCACCTCGACCCGCGCAACTTCTCGCCCAACCCGGCCGCGTTCTGGCCCGAGCGGTGGCTTCTCGCCTTGGACGAGAAGGAAGCGAGAGGGGAGGTTGCGGGCTTCGCGCACAACGAGACCGCGTTCCTCGCGTTCTCGCACGGGCCGATGAACTGCGTGGGCAAGACCCTCGCGATGCTCGAGATGCGGCTCGTGCTGTGTGCGCTGCTGCAGAGGTTCACATTCAGGCAGGGGGAGGGATGGGATGCGGGGAGCTACGAGCGGAACTATAGGGACTACTTCACGGCGCCGAGGCCGGAGCTGCCGGTCGTGCTCGAGGTGCGGCAGTAGGCTAAGGTGCGGGTCGTCGCCCCTTCGACGTCTCGACGTCCGACATTTGTACGGGTGCGTCGGTGCGGTGCGAATGCTGACTGATTGTGATTCATGTTGAGGCGTACCGTGGTTGCCCGGTTCTGCCACTCGCGCAGAGCTGACGAGCGTGGTGTGATGCTTGGGGTAGATCTTCCTCGTGGTCGATCTCCGCACTCGTCGTCTGCCTCGGTCCTCAACCCGCCGGCCCCTCGAACACCCAGCCCTATTGACCGGCTTCCACTGTCTGGTACCGCTGATTGTACGTCGACCATCCACTCGCACCACATACTAGTGCTCGGTCGAAACTACTCAAAGGCACCACAGCGAGTCTATCCTCAGCTTCTCTGCCAGTGCTATAGATACCGAGGACGGCGTGCAGGCCGCAAGCCGCAATCAGCAATCAGCCACGTCTGCGTACGTACACCGTTCCGCACTCCTCAAGAGTCAAGACAAAGCCCCACCCATCGACATCGTCCTGCACGCCCGCCATGGCAAGTCGTCCCATCCTCGCACATCGCTCATACATACTCCACGCAGACTCGCCAAACTCAACTCACCATGAATGCCGCACATCGAGCGGGCCCTCAGGCCTCGCCCTCCGAGGCTCTGTTTCTCGCTGTCCTCGCGCGGGATGCTCGGCCTGGGTGCGAGAGTGCCCTCGCTGCAATCGATGACGCACGGAAAGCGCAATCAGGCTCAAGCTCGTGGCACTGCTCGTGCCCCTTTGCGTGCACGACGAGCGCAACACTGTCCGCGTCCTCGCCACCTCCCCGCATCGAGACTTCCATTTCTGCTGGACAGCGCATGCTCGACCCCAGATGGCACCTCTCCACACAACGTGAGTTAATTCGATCTTTAGTGACGTGTCCTCCTCGAGAGTTGACCGATGTTTGCTAGTATGGCCCCCCTGCTCATTGAGGTGGCCATCCTTATCGGAGCGTCCCGTCCACACGTCCCGCGCCGCCGAGGACGCTCGGATCGAGCCGCGCACGGCGGTAGACGGCGACGGGGCCGGCCACAGGTTGAGCGCGTGCCAGCCTGAGATGGCGTCGTGCACCCTATGGTCGCCATCCTCCTACGCGTATGGCATATAGTCCCCTTTTTTGGGGTGAGTACAAGGCGACTCGGCAGATTGAAGCTCAGGCAGCCCCGTTGTTGTCCCCCAAGGCGCATCTCGAGCTGGAGGCGGCACCGTTTTCGAGTTTACAGCTGGTTGCGAATTTGGTGGCCGAGCGCCCATTTGCACAGCGCACTTCGCACACGAAAAAAACGAAAAATCATACAGCACAACTTGGGTTCCCTGCTCGAATACATCCCTTCAGCAACATTAGAGACTCAAATGAAGGAGTACATGCATTTCTGAGTGACATGACAATATAATTTTCGGTCTTTCATGTAGTCGTTGACGGGCGCCTAAACCGACCCACACAGAGCAGACCGTTACGAGCCAATAGCCCCATGTCGGTCGACTGAATGGCGTCGGGCAGCAGCTAAACACGCATTTGGATGCATCCAGGTACTTTTAAGAGGAGGAAGGTGGGCAACAATGGTCCAATGCTCAGGCAAAGCTCTCTAGCAGTGGTGGATGACCTGGCTTCCGTAACTCCGCCATGTGACTAGATACGACAATTCGGAAAGCGTAGGTTCATTGAGCAGGTTCAGAGGTATCTATATGTGCAGTTTCGGAGCCTCTATATGAGTAGCGAGGGAGGGGCCGAATTTTCTGATTTTCTTGAATTTCTCGCGTCGAAAGTGCTCGCGCGTCAGTCGGAGTTGGGCGGCCACCAAATATGCAACCAGCTGTAGTAGGGCCCGGCCAGGGCGGCCACGTTCGGGCAGACTCGGTTCGCGCGGCCAAACGTTGTTGACCGGCCTGAAGCTCATCGAGATGTTCAATGCGACGTTGGCTGACGTGCGCGGGGCGGATACTATACGTGATTGTGAGCCCCTTAGCTCCTCCTTACGCTCGGGATGATGGCGAGCGCGACGGGGAGAGGCGAGGGGAGAAGGGCGGTGAGGGGAGCTCTGGTACTCACGCGCACGAGGTTGTGCTGTGTTCGACATGGCCTCTGTAAGACCTGGATGGTCGCCCGCCGACCGAAATATTTGCGCGACCAGCTCGGACAGGATGGAGGTGTCCACGAGAAGCGCAGAACCGTCCCGGTAGCCTGGAATATTCATTTACCACGTCAACGTACTACAACCGTGAGACGAGTCCTGTCCGGACGAGTGGAGAGGATCGTCGGTGGTCCCAGTATGCGCTTGTTACAGCCGATGGTCGATCGTTAAGGTAGCTCACCTTCCCTCGGGGGCGTTTCGCCAACGCGTCCGCGTCATCGCCCATGGACGTCTTCCTGTGGACTGTTCTCTCCCCGCCTTTCTGGACGGCATCCATGGGCGATGTCGATCTTGCCCTTCAAGTTCCCACCCTGAGCTCGCTCTCGTGTTCGTACGCGCCAACGAGTCCCCACCGACCGCATGCATGGCCGCTACAGAGCATGGACCTTGTTCTCTCCCGACCGCCGTCGCACTCGCCGTCTCTCTTGCCCTCGTACCTCTCCTACACTCTTCCGCTCGTCTCTCTCGTCCCACGGCTGTCCTACGTCTCCCCGCCCTTGCCCATCGGGTTCTCTGAGCTCACGTCTGTATCAGGTAGCCTGGCACCAGATCTTCCGCAAGTACGAGACATACAGCATCCCCGCCCTCGCCGTCCTTCTTCTCATCCCACCCGCGCTCATCATCGCCTTCTCCGCTCCTCCAGAGTCGACGCCAGGTGGCGCGCTCGTGCTCATCTACTCGTCATATCTCGCGACGCTCCTCTCCTCCATCGCCATCTATCGTCTCTCCCCGTTCCACCCGTTCGCGCGCTATCCCCGCCCGGTCAGGTGAACGTTCTACGGGCTTCCAGCACAAGTATCGCACGACGAACACGGGGACGTCGTTCGCGTATGTAGGCACGTCCCGCCTTTGGACCGTCTCCCATTACCCACATCGTGCGCACAGGCTCAAACGAGCCGTCTATCTGTGACGCCTCCTACATATGCTCCCCCTCTGCTCGTAGTCAACGACTTGCCGAAGGGACCCGTTACGTATCTCCGCTCCCTACGCACGTCGGTCACCTTCCGTGGCTCACATGGGGACGACCCCCCCCCCCCCCCCGCGACAGGCATCCTCATCGGGCTCCTGAACCACTGCGCGGCTGGTACAACCGCGCGCCTCGAACACGAAAGACCTCTTTCACTGCCTCGTACGTCCTCGTCGCTCGCGTTCGCGTTCGCGCCTCCCTCCGTTGTCCTTGGAATTCGTTCCTCTGGTCGACGCGGCGCGGCGCGCTCACGAGCACCACCCGATATTGACACTGCTTGCTCGCGCACCCTGCCGTGCACGAGAAGCGCCAGGCCGAGGTCGACAAATACTAGTACTAGTACTACTTACCAGGTCCCTCGTGAGTCGTGACCGCAGCGGGGTTGTCGTGCGCAACCCTGTATGCTCTCTCCTCTCCCTTCCGCCATCTGCTCACCCACTGTGTGGGTACGTCCCACCAGGGACAGCCTCGCACCGGCGTGCACGCACCACCTCAACGACGCGCGCAACTTCTCCCCCCCGGCCGCGTTCTGGTCCCCGAGCGCAGTGGCTCCTCACTTCCTCCAACCTCGCCCCCTCCTCGAGCCTCCCTCGAGAAGGAGAAGGAGAAGAAGGGAGGCGCGTTGGGCTTCCGGGCGTCTCGCGCGTGCGAGCTCGAGATGCGGCTCGTGCTTTGTGCGCTTCTCCGGAGGTTCACGTTCACGTCCGAGCTCGGCATGGGGCTGTAGGAGGGAGAGCCTGGGTGGGATGCGGAACTATAGGGACTACTTCACGTCGCCGAGGTGCCACGGCTAGCTGCCGGTCGTGCTTGCGGTGCGACGGTAGCGCTTCTCGCTGTTCAACGTGAACCTTTTGGGTCTTGCCGTTGGGTCCGAGTCCCCGCCGAGGACGACCCGCTCTGAACATGAACCTGGACCTGGACCTGGACGTGAGGATCAGCGGCGACGGTCGGCTCTCTCATGAACGGCCGGGGGTCGAGACGCCTCGAAGGATGCCCGCGTTGGCTGACAGTGCTGTCCAGGATGGATGGGTGGTCGACCGTGGCAGGCAGAGTTGGTCAAGGAGATCTGTTCGTCCCGAACCTGATGAAGGCGATCGAGCTTGGCAGCTTCGCATGTCCAAAGCCTCACGCTTCATCGAGTAAGTACATGAACACACCTTTGTACAGAGCAAACTTGAGGAACCGTTCCCAAACTCGAGGACGTACGTCCAGGAATTCGTCCAAAGCGTTCGAAAGTCTGGAAGGTATGTACTACTTTGTACATCCGACCGTACAGAAACATCCCTATGGCCTGAGTTGTGAGAAGCCCGTGACAAAAGTCAGATCAGCCGGCGTGAACGAGAACGTCCAGTCCGAGTTGGACCGAAGTGAGGCATATACATACCTTTTGATGGATGCCCATCAAAGTGACGATCTTGCATTTGGGATGATGACGTATGATTGACGACTGGGTTTCGGGAATCGCATGTTGTTGGTGCTCCATTGATGACTCGGTGGATAATGGGTCCACCCATTCCACGGGTAACGAGACAGCGTCTCATAGTCCCAGCAAAAGATATACTTCGAGTTCCTTGATTCCTCCACCAATAACCGTTGCTTGCCGTTCTGCCCCAGTCTGTTAAGCAGTACGCGCTTCAACTTCACGTATTGTGTAACATCTGAATACCCCCAGGGGGTGACCGAGAGGACTACAGGCCAATCTTCAGGCCATTTGTCGGTCATGTGATGCTACTGGACACGATGCTCGACGACATACCAAGAGGATAGAAGTGTATCTTGACCGATATATCGCAGTCGGGCCCTACTAGAAGTCGGCGAAGGATCTGCTGCCGCCACCATAGGTCATCGTACTTGGGGTCATTGTCGCAGAACGAGAATGCAAGTTGACGCAGTTTGCGATGCGGCATGAACCGCCGTAGACCTGCGTCAGAAAGGACGGTCAAAAGACTAGACAGCAATCCAGCGCGGTCGGTGTGGTATTGGTTGCGAGGGAGGGAGATGCCCAGTGTGTGGAGAACACGTCCGGATGAGACTGAATCGAGAACGGTACGGAGCATCGCCAAGTGTTCTTTTAGTGGATCGAATGTACGCGAGGGCTCATAGCGCCTGCCGGCACTGGGGTTGGTGAGTTGGAGGGAAAGAACTTGAAGGTCTTTGGCCATTCTGATGCATTCCTTGACGCTTTCTAGAGGTACATGTATGGATCATGATCTTGCTAACCACATAGATGACAGGGATAGATCGGCTTACCTGTGAGTTTGTGGCAGAGCACGAGCTCTAGCTGCGTGAATGAAACGCCAAAAGAACCAGGGATAACATCGAGGTGCCCCATGGGATCCTGGTGACCATGCGACAGTCAGATATCAGTGCACGATCGGGGAACAGGTAGAGTGGCGCACGGTGATCTTGAGGAACCGGAGAGCCTGACATCTTCCAAAAGGAGAGGCAGGGGAGCATTTTATGACATTGTCTTTCTTGGAGACGAGTTGAACCGTGGACAGCTCGAGGTGCCGAAGAGATGGAAGTGACCAGATGTAGCGCCAGATGGCGCGATATGTATTTTGCGACAATTCCACGTACAGTTGGGTGATATTGCCCCTCCACGAATATAGTACGACGTCGGCGTACCAAGGAGGATATTTTGCCCAGTCAATGGATAGCTTCAGGGCGCAGCAGTTCTTCAGGAGACGGGGAAGCGGCGTGCGAGTCAAGGGGACATAGCTGTCGGCGTGGACAGTGAACACCTGGACAATGTCCGCAAGTGGCGGTCGGCCGAGCAGTGTCTGTATGAGGAGGTCAAATTGAGAAGCAGATGTGACCTCGACGTGGTACAGGAGATTGAGCTGGCTGTGAGGGACCCAAGCGGAACAGACAAGAGAAAGTTGACGCCAGACAGGATACGAATGCTGTCGGAGATGGAAGTCTGACTCGCGACATATATCAATGATATGTTTGCAAACATCCAGGGGAACGCTGCAGTGGTCCATCTTGTGGTTGCGACGACGGACGGGTGAGAGGGGCCCGGGAGGGTCCGAGCAGTGACTCGAACAGTGGGGGCCAGTCACCGTTCGACGTAAGGAGATATACTGTCCGATTCCTAGGATCATCCGCGCGCTCTATTTGGAGAAGGTTACACCGCCAGCTCTCACCGGGAACAATCATGTGGTACAAAAGTGCCGAGTACCTGGCTGGTACCGCGGTACCGTTAGTCGGCTGTGCTCCTGCTACCACTACTTCCGACTTGGCGGTGAGCCGAGGCGATGTATCGCGGTGCACGCACTTTCGTTTGCTCTGCTGTGTGTCAAACTGCCTTCGAATTGCCGGGTTCTCGATGCCAGGCGTCAGAGAGCTGTAGAGAACCTCGGACGCTGATATCGTGCTTGGTACTTTACTATCAGAACGGTGATCCGAATGTAGAATCCAGCACTCGTTCTGGTTCTCAGCATGTCTCCAGATCGATACACCAAGCACAGCCAGCCGAGCTTCTATGAGTAAAAATACAACTACCTGAGACGGAGGGCGATATACATACACCGGCTGAGTCGTGGATGATAATAAACCTGAATGCTGGGCGTCAGAACTCACGAGTCGCGTCGTTTACTGGTAGAACTTGAGCCACCGTATGCGTCCGATTCACATACACTGCCGTGACCCCAGGAGCAATATCCTAACTGCAGGGTGAGGATGTGGAGGAATGGGAAGTGGAGCTTATCCGAGAACGAACACTCACATACGCAAAAGCCGTCCGCCCCAAACACGGCACCAGCCCAGTTTCTGCCTGCGCGGACCCAGCCAGCCGCCTCCGTGTGCATCGGGGCTTCAAGTAGACACGCACCCAATCTGCCGTAGAAACCGCCGCCGCATCGTTCTAGACGTTGCTGGGGACGTTCCCCGAGCCTCTACTCCAGAACCGAACTTTGATAAACCCGTTCGTGCGCTCCATGGCGTACCATCCCCCGCCCGCGACATTGAACGTTGGGCGGTAGCGCACCGCGCATGCACGGGGCACCACAGTTGTTGTCCGCGGTCGTCCTGTGTCCGTGCGAGATGAGTGAGTCGCTGGAGGTACAAAGCGGGAGGAACACTCACCCAGTCCGATGCAGGCGCGATACCGGCATCGTGCATCCAAGGAGCAGAGCGGGAGTCGTAAGTAGTCCATAGGAGCACGAATGTGGGGTCGAACGTTGTGTACCATCGTTGCATATGTGGAGACCGCGGGTCGGATCCTCGGCGGCGATGCTGCTGAGCGCGGCAAGATTGAGAATTTAGAGGCTCTTGCGCGATCCCCGGTATGTGGTGGACTGTGCAGATGCCGATCAGAGACCGCGCTTTGCGCATGGCTCTTGGTTGATGAGACCGGCATTGAAACAGTCTGTCAAAAGAGTCGGGCCGCCTGATAAGTACTGTACTGTGAGGGCTCAAAGTTCGCTACATGTACCGCAAACTGTGCGGCATGCAGGACAAGGACACATTGCGTGCGAGTCTATCGTCGCGCGGAGGTTATTGGATAGAGGACGGAAGGCGGTCGGTGGACGAGAGGTATGGTACGCACCGTGTACAATCCAGGTCCCGATCCCGCAGATCCAACCCCGCGTCTCTTGTCAGTCTGTTGTTGCCGCAGCCTTGCATTTCAACACTAGTCCGCGTCCTCTACAGGTTGCACATTAGGCGAAAGTGTGAACTGAGTTCGCAGCTACTCGCAATGAGCATGCTCCCTGTAGAGGTCACTTGACAAGGGCAAGTCGGAGATGGGCTGAAAGGGATTATATGGGGGAGAAGGGACGTCGGCGGCGCCGAGGCAAGCCAGCTGCGTGTGTTGATTCTGAACGTTGAACGTTTGAACACCAAGATGAGTGGCGATGGGCGATAGTCCTGCGAGCGGCCCGGGTGAGACTGGGACTCAGGACACAGAAAGTGTTCGGATGACAGTGCACGCCCTGGGGTGTCTGGATGTTCGACGATCGCGACGCTGGCGGTGGGCGTCCTAGGCCTGCTTACCTGGGATCGTGTTCAGAAAGTTCCAATTAGCGCAAGGACGTGGGCGAAGACAGCGATGAAGCAAGCGTTGATGATGATATCCGCACGTAGTATGTTGATCTGACATACAGAGACCCTGCAGAGACCGCTGGGTCCTGGGAGGCTTGCATGAACTCAATGGCGAGGGTGAGCGCGTCTGGGAGAGTAGAGTCGGTGAGGTTAGGGTTGCTGAGTCAGCATCTAGCGCGCGCTACGGTGTTCCCACCAAAACTGGTTGTCCCCATCGTCCTCCACGACAGCACTGGGCAGCAGTACTCTGGACTATAATATTGTATGACTTCTATGGCTACAGACATGTTCCATGGTCAAGTTTTCACGTCCCATAACCCAGTACTCAGTACTCAGTAGTGCTGGGCACTAAGTGTCCTCAACACAGGCCCCAGTCGTCGACCTCATCCTCCACGCCCGCGATTGCCGGCAAGTCGTCCCACACACGCTCGCGCATCCTCGCCAACTGATCAAGCACATCCTCGACGCACGTCCTGCACTCGCCCTCCGTTCCCTGCGCTCTCCAGGCCTCGCCCAGCTCGTCGATATGCTCCATGAACGCCCTGTCGAGCGGATCCCCGCCTCGGAGCGTCTCACGGCGGTCCTCGCACATACACGCGAGCTGTGACAGCGCCTCGCCGCACGACGTACTCATGCATTCGAGCGGGCGCTGAAGCCCCCGGAACTCCTCCACCATCCGTGCCCCGCGCGCCTTCAGCTGCTCCTTCGCGTTCATGACAAGCAACAAATCCGCCTCGGAGAGCCACTCAATAGCATCCACGCACGCGGCGTCGCAGCGGAGAACGCTCGCATCCAACTGAGCGCAGAGGTAGACGGCTGCGGGGATCATGTCAAACTGGCCTACGGCGCGGAAGAGGTTGAGCGCGTGGATCGCGTCGTGCTGCTCGTCGAAGCCGCAGTGGTCCGTGCGCCCGTCCCACCCGTGCAGTGTCCTGGGGAATAGCGCGCGGAGCCCGGCAACGGCGCGCTCTGTGAGCTGCTCGATGTCGTACTTGACCCCCATGCGCAGCCAGGCGGCGAGAATGGGGAACGGCGTAGGGTTGTCGGGAGGGACGGTGCTGGACAGAGTCACGGATCGCGGGTGAGTGATGGAGCACCAGGACATGCAAGACGAAGCACGCACCTGAGGTCGTGCACGACGCGGAGAAGCTCCCTGACGTCGTGCGGGCTGTCCGAGACGCGGACGACGGGGCAGCCGTCGCGGTGCTCGACGGCGGGCCCGAGGTGGTCGACGAGCCGCGCGAGGTCCGGCGAGTGGCGCGCGAGCGCGGCTTTGTGCAGGCGGAAGACGACGTCGCGGGCGATGAGGATCGCATCTCCGTTCGCGAGCGAGACTTCTGTGTCTTGCTGGAGATGGCACGCGTTCATGCCCCAGGCGGGGTTGGGCGCCAGGCTTGCGGTCGGGTGGGTGTGGTTGGGAGCTGACATTAATGCGGATTCGGAGGCACCTGGGGCACATCGACGTGAGTACCGGTGCAGGCAGTTTTCGTCACGCTTGAGAAGAGGACTCACACAGCAGGCCGTTCGTCGTGAGCTTGTCGGAGATCACAAGCAACGTAGCGAGTACTGAGTTTGTGGCGAGTCGAGTGGTGCATAATATTGGGTACCCGTGGAGTGGCGGACTCAAAGCTCATTGCACCAAAGCTCGTCGCACCGCTGTGGTACGAAGTGTTGATGTGCTTCATTTGGGGCAATCACGCATACTTACTCCCATTCAAAAGTGTTCGACACGCCGTACCGTAAGCGTGCGGCAGGGTATAGTTCTGCTTGACTCTGCTCGAACATTGCAACTTCCATCAACGAACGCGAGCTGGAGGCTAGGCTTTTTCCAAAGTCTGCATAGGGTCCCGACCGGGGCGTCCGATTGCTGGCAGACGTTTGCACAGCAGCTGAACATGGTTTTGGACGTCATGTTCGTCGAAATGCGACGTTGACTAACGTGCGCGGGGCGGGAGATATCATTGCGAGTTCTCATGGGTCTCGTGCTTCGCAGGCTCCCTGTGACGGCGTTATAAGAGGTAGACCTAAGTGGCACTCTCAGACCGCGCTGGTGGTGGTATCCATTCCATACCAGCGCATCAACGAGCACAAGGCGACCATCTTCGTTCGTGTTCAAACACCGGCGTCATCCGGCGAGTCGAGGTCAGGCCTGAGGCGGATGTTGCGAGTCGATAAGAAAGAAGGCCACTAGTGCATTCCATCGTCGGACGTATCCTTTCCTTCCCTTCCCTCCGAGTCTTCGTTTCCGAGGAGCGCTTACTAATGGCCTCATGCACGCATACTAGGCCCTGAGTGAACGAAGACGTTGTTGCTCATTATGTATATTTAGTGTTAGATTCTTGCTGAACGGCATGCATCCTGTAATGCTCACCTCTTCTCTAACACCGGACAAGCACTGCCATTCCAAGCCCCATGTCAGCGGCAGCCACTGACACATTGTTTACTGTCAAGGTACATATGTACTCGGCGCTGCGTCTCCTTTGTATAGTGGACGACCCATTGTTTTATGCCCATTGAGTATATAGCCGCCTCCTGCGACTATGTAGGTGCATAGTGTTCAGCGAATGATCGCTCTTCCGGAGGACCCTTACCCCGGGCCGATCTCCGGAACCGGCACATACCATGGAGCAATGAGAAAATGTCCGCCATCTGAGTCGCCATGTCGGTAAGTGGTTGTTCTACGCGCTGACACGGAAGAAGAATACTAGGACCACCGCCGGAGGAAGACTGTCGGGACTCCGTGAATGCACAAGCGATGATTTGGCTGCTCATAGCCAAGTAGACTGCTAGTAGCACGCGGTGAGGTAGCAACCCTCCTATCTTTCTCCATTCGATCTTTCATTGGACCGATGGTATGGTGTGTCTGCATGCCAGTCGAGTGGCTTGAAGGTTCCGACAGCCAAATGTAAGGTCTGCTCCATCTGGCTTCCAATCCTCGTACATCTGCTGTGTAGGAACTAGGTTTGATGGGCTTCGATATGCATGTCTCCGAGCCGATCCGCGGACATCAGTTGAGATAGCGGCGTATAAAAACGGTCTCCGGTAGCTCAGTGCCACCCTCCTCTGGTGCTCGTTTCTCTGAATACCCACACCCGTCCTCCCACTGTGCCCTTCGAGCTATACTACTCCAACTTCCATGTCAGACGTGTACTCCAAAGCCAACTGGACCTCGCTGCGCAACTTCACCGATCTCGTATTCCGCAATATCACCACAGATGCCCAGTTCGGTGCTGAGGAAGTCATTGACTATTGGAAACAGCCAATAGTCATTGCCGCCTTTTTCGGTGAGTTGGAAGGGCACGCGGCACTGCTGGGAAGCCTTGTGATCTCCTGTTCGTTCAGCTACTACGCCGGTCAACTGCTGACACACATGACACTTCGCACGAACTGCTAGGTGTTCTGACGGCCTGCAGTGCAGCCACCACTATCGCACTCCTGTAAGTAGCGATTCTTTCTGTCTCTCTCTGCAGCCGGCCGTCCCACTAACTAATCTCTCATGCGCGCGTCCATTCACCTGCATGACAGGCGTAAAGGGGCATTCACCCGCCCAGTGATCATTCTACTTCTCGTCCTAGAGTCGATGTATGCCGCCACAGCGATTTTTCTCGCGGACAACATCTACAAGCTGTCACATTCCGTCTCTTACCAAGCGATCTCGGCCGCCAATCTGCAGACAGTGTACGAATGCATCTACAAATTCGATACCAGTCTGGGCCCTTTGGGTCCTGCAAGCGAGCAGATCGAGAAAGATATGCAGATGGGACTTGACCTGTATAGCTGCGCAATCGATGTCTACGAGAGGCCGGTCGATGGGTACGTCACAGGAACCGGTCATGTCGTTGTCCATGGATGCGTGAGCACTGCAACCTTCATTACCAACGTAAGTGGCGTCCTGAGTCCCCCTCTCAAGTTCTGATTTGAGTCATGTTACTTCTAGGTGATACTCGGAGATGCTATAGTCTGGTGGCGGGCATTGGCGGTATGGGAAGGCCGCCGGTTGGTGGGATACCTTGGTGCTGTTCTACTCCTCAGCACAATCGGTGCGTTGATACAGACTCTACCGACGTTTGAAGTTGCTGAATGACAAACGAGGTTCTTAGCCACGAGTGCTCTAGATGCAGTGGACGCTTGCAGCGTTGCGTACTATGACACACACGCAATTCGCGATTACGCAAACGGCAGTGCAGTATTCTTCGCTGGCGACAAGTATGGTTTTTGTGCCTCGTTATTGTCGCTGGTCACGAACCTTCTAGCAACCTCATTGATTGGATATCGTGTCTGGTGAGGGACCTACAAGCATGTACCAGCTGCCACGGCTGATGCACTTCATATACAGGGAGTTTCGGAGTACAATCCGAAAGGAGCTGACACTTCGCCGCACGCCGTCCCAGGTTGAGCGCGCTTTGATGCTGTTTGTTGAATCGGGGGTTGTTTATTGTGTCCTATGGGTGAGTGTCCAGTTCTCTCTTGATGCTCAGCAGTCGATCTGAGAACGTTGTCAATCGTACTAGGTCCTAATTGTGGCATATCAGATCCTATGCCTCCAGCGGCTCGTCGTCTACGAAGAGTCGTTTGAACTTAGCCCTGATGACTGGAGCGCGTACATTTATTATTTCAACGAGTTTGTTGAGACGGGGCTTGTCCCTACATTGGTATGTTGCTACAACGTTTTGCGGTTGTGCTCGGAAGATTATCCTGACACACGGCCGTCTGACGGAATTGATCAGGCCTTGTACCCAACACTCATAATTCTCATCGTGGCGCTTGGAAAGTCTCAATACGAATCCACGCTTACCTTGCATAGAAGCACTCATGCTCCTACTGTGGAATTCCAACATCACGATGTATCACAGCTTGACTGGACCGCTAGAGGGGACATCGAGTCTGACAATACTGGAACGGCGGATGTAGAGTTGTAAGACTTTGTTTTCACTGTATGCAAAGTTATAGGACTAATACGTATGCGCCTGGAAGGTCCGGGAGTCCCCGCTAGTGCCATGACAGGGACATCGCCGCTGGGATGAAATGAGGGATAGTACTACACATTGTAGTGACTCTAATAAGTAATACGGAACTGAGTCAGAGTCAAGCCTCAGATCTCAGATCCAACCGGGATGAGCGTCCCGGCCGGATCTGGTATTCCCACGCTCCAGAAGGACTCATGTGCAGTCATGTGCTGTCGCTTGTTCGCACTTGTCCATGACGAAGTTTGGACGAAGTTCGAACAACTGCTAGTGCTTGAATGACAGCCACACGAGTCTTATGTCTTGCTTGCGCTTGGTTTCTACTTACACAGTTCTGTATGTCACTCTCTCACGTTAGCTTGGCCACTGGATCTTTGGGAACTTGAACCGTGTCGGAGTGGTTCTGTCTTGACCACCGTGACGTCGACGGCACTGAAGCACAATCTATCGACTCATCCTCAGCAAACTCCAGCAGCCTGAGACATCCACACCAAGGATGATGGGGAGAGACGCAAGGCGGTCTAGCATCCGGGTTTCACTGTAGGTGCTGATCTCACGTCAACGCCACATTCTACGACTAGTACTCGACGCTAGCGTCACTGGCTCTCGCTCATCAATACCGGCTCAGATCAATGCGACAGGGGGATCTGTGTCTGCCAACGAGGTTGGGGTAACTGCAGGAGAGAAACAATTGGCCTTTCGCGAACTCGTCGCACGGAGGGGAGGCATGCACGCGGATAGGGAAGAAGGCGAGAAGTGCGTCCCACGTTGCTGCGCGTATCACTGTAGCCTGACTTGTCGTGCGGTTCAATACTGACAGGCGGCTCACGAGGCGTTTAGCTCCCCCCTTTTGCGGAAGGTCAAGGCGTTCTCTACTCTTCGTGCCAGAACTCCGGTCATGCGAACCATATCGAACACCGCTATCTGCGTGGGCGTTGTGGAGTTGGTCGTGGCACGGCAGTCACCATGCCTCCCGAATCTCAGGTTCCAAGTACTCGACATCGTACCCCGAGAAGTTCGCATGGTCCGGCGTGATCATAAGAAGACCGGTCGCGCACTCGTCGCCTTGTTCCCTCTCAGTAGTGGAGGTCCATCATCAAGATGAGCCTCTTCAATCACGTTCATGGCGGATTCGCCATCCCCTGGCTGGCGGTCACCTCTGGCTTAGTATGTTTTGTATTGTCCCGGTTGGCAGTTATCTGACTGTGTCCCTTTTGCAGGTTGTACAACAGATCTTTCGGAGAGTTCACACGTACTCTTTTCGCGTCCATGCCACCCTGCTCGTTCTCCCACCTTCGATTGCACGTTGCCTCTCCCATCATGTCTCTCGATACGACGCAGATCTCGAGCCGGTGTCATCGTTCATACTCACATACCTCGCCACCCTTACGCTGTCTATCCTTCTGTACCGGCTGGGCCCTCTCCACCCTCTCGCAAGATATCGCGGTCCGGTAGCATGCAAGCTGTCGAAGCTCTGGCTTGCCAGCGTCAGCTTCCACGGATATCAGCATCGATACCTGAAGAGGCTACATGAGCGCTATGGTGACGTTGTGCGGATAGGTGCGCGGTCGCACACCCTCATCCCGCTTGCTCTCAAGTCTCTCATGCACCCACATCTAGGCCCTAATGACCTCTCGATCCGCGATCCGAGTTTGATAGGCCCGCTCCTTGGCGTATCAGGCGTGCCCAAAGGCCCCCGTGAGAGCGCTTCCTCGTCGTGGGTACGCAGCATGTGGCACGAGCTGACGGATGACACGTGTAGAATTCGTCGGAAGACTCATGTCGGACAAGATCCAGACGATGGTGGCGCTGCAGGACATGGAGATCCATCTCCAGCGCCGGCGCGCTTGGAACCGTAGCTTCACTCCTCTGGCCGTCAAGGGCTACGAGGAGCTGATCGCGACTCGAGCGGCTGAACTGGTCACCCAACTGGAGAAGCAGCACGGAGAGGTGTCGCTTGGGCTCTGGCTTAACTACTTCAGGTGCATGCATCTCGATTTGATCCTTAGATTCGGACTAACCTTCGTCCATAGTTTTGACTTTATGTCAGACATGGCGTAAGGGCGGCCTGGTGACCTTAGGTTCCTGTCCGACTGAGTCTTGTTGGACAGATTCGGTGGCGGCTCCAACCTACTGACCGGAGACAAGACGAGCGTCTTCTGGACAAGTCTTCATCAAGCAATGGGGTTCGCACCTCACTCGCGCTGTGCTTTTGCGATGACTGACCAGACAGTCCTTCAGAATCTCCACATTCACCTCCCACGTCCCGTGGCTCGGCGTGTATTTGGGTCACATCCCGCACGTGGCCGCTGGGGTCGAGACACTTCTCACCCACAGTCGACAACTTGCGAAGAAGCGGATCGAGCGCGGCTCCGTCAAGCGCGATCTCTTCCATTACCTCGTGCGTCATGGTGGTCCTCGATCGACAAGCTGTTTTACTGATCGACGGAATCCCGTCCTTCCCATAGAATCATGAGGATCTCCCCGACAGGCCACCTCCCTCAATCGAGCAACTCGTAGACGATGGCATTCTCGCGATGATTGCGGGCGCAGATACGACCGCGAGCACCCTCACGAGCGTCTTCAGCTGCCTCCTTGGTAACCGGGACGCGTACGACAAGCTCGAAGCGGAGGTCGACAAGTTCTTCCCGCCCGGAGAGGACGCGTTGAGCACGAATCATCACAAAGATATGCACTACTTGACCGCCGTCATGTATGTCATCCTTCCTATACTCTTATGATGTGTCGTTCTCAACACGACGGCAGCAACGAGGCGCTTCGGGTCTTTCCTCCAGTGCCTGGCGGCACACAACGGCAGATTCCACCCGGTGCAGAGGGTGTCCATGCGGGTTCCGTGTACGCCCTTCCGCCATACCTCTCTGAAGTCAATCCGCTGACAACGAGCGCATCCAGCTACCTTCCTCCCGGAACGATCTTCTGGGTGCACGCGTACTCCATGCACCGCGACCCGCGGAACTTCTGGCCCGCGCCTGACTCCTTCATTCCCGAACGCTGGCTTGTCGCCTCCGGCGCTCTCCCTGCCTCCTCACTGCCCCTCCCTCCATCTCATGCTGACACCAAACCTGAAGGCCGGGAATTTGTGCACAACGAGAGCGCGTTCATACCGTTCTCTCACGGGCCCCTCAACTGCGTCGGGAAGAACCTCGCGATGCAGGAGCTGCACATGGTCGTGTGCGCGCTGATGCACCGGTTCCGCATGCGCGCCGCGGACGGGTGGACCTTGGTGGAGTACGACCGGGCGTACCAGGACTACTTCGTAACGTCGCGGGGGCCTGTGCCGGTCAAGCTTGAGGTTCGACATGCACAAAGTGTGACTGGCGGAATGGACCGGGCGGCGGGAGTTGTGAATGTTGACTGAGGAACGTGTGTATCCGATGTAAGATCCTGCGGTTCTGTGACTAGAGTGTTGTGCTAACTGTTGAGAGAGTCATGTTGAGGTGTACATTCCTTATCAGCATGCAGCGCGTCCCACGAGGTCTAGCATCTGAGCTCGCTTGCACTTTTTGCGCCGATCATCACTAACAGAGCCTGTGATCCGCGCAGCGATCGATTCAAGTGCCGCCTCATGTCGAATCACCTTACATCGGTCTTTCGCATATTGCTTAAGTTGTCTCGAGATGATGACTCACCGGATGCCTGAAGAGGCAACTCTTGCTGTTTCGGATTTTACTTGCCGACCGACCTTGCAGTATATAGGGACAGGCCGGGCTGGGGACTTCTCTACCACTCACACCTCACATAGATGACGACCACCATCGACCAACTCCGTTTCAAGCTCACTGACAGCGTCCCCTACTGTACCGGAACGCTCGCTCTTGTAGGAGGGGACTTCATCTTGAAATATGGGACGGAGGAATCTGCGAAGTGAGTATATTCCATGTGAACTCGATCGTCTCCGTATAACCGTTCAAATTCTATGCAGGCGCATCGATCTGTCAGATACATCCGCGAATGCACTGGATGCCTTGGAACAGGCTTGCGAACCTGCTCCATTCGGGCGCAATCATGAGAGCGTCCTAGATCCAACCTACCGCAAGGCTGGCAAGATGGATGTCGGCGCGTTCATGATCGGATTCGAGCCAGAACGCTATGGTCTCATCGAGGCTGTTCGCTATGCTCTCTTCCCTGGAATCGAAGAGTCCAAGCACATCAGAGCAGAGTTATACAAGCTCAATGTCTACGGTATGAAAGGTCTCCCTTGACTCCCAAGTCATCTGAAACTGACCCAGTAAACAGGAAAAGACGCCTTCTTCAAGTCACACAAAGACACACCGCGTGCGGAGAACATGTTTGGCTCGCTCGTAGTCGTCTTTCCGACTCCGCACCAGGGAGGGGCGCTCGTCCTGCGCCACGGGGGACGCGAGTGGATGTTCGACTCGTCTGCCATCCTCGACAACCCGGACATGACTCCCACCCCGAGTGTTGCCTTTGTAGCTTTCTTCAGCGACGTCGAGCACGAGGTTCTACCTGTGCAGTCTGGCCACCGCGTAACGGTCACGTACAATCTCTACTTCGGCTCGAAGCCCGAAGGTCACGCTACCCCTTCCCTCCCATACCCGAACCTCAGCGTGCTTCAGCCCAGCGGCGCGAACTTGACCGCAGTGTCGACTACGCTGGCAGCGCTACTGGCTGACCCAGCTGTGCTTCCTAAGGGCGGGACCCTGGGGTTCGGACTTCAGCACCAGTACCCGCTTCCCACGTCCTGGACGCAAGGCAACCCAAATCCGCTCGACCTGCTGAAGACGTGTCTCAAAAGCTGCGATGCCGCGCTATTCGCAGCGCTCACAGAGCTTGGGCACAAACCTCAGCTGCGGCTCGCGTACCGTGACGAGTGCGGCTGTAGCGACGAGGTACACGTACTCTTCGACGAGCCCGTGGAGCTCGTGGAAGACGACTGCTTCCATATGACTCTCGAGATACCAGATCTGGTCGAGGCTATGTGCCAAGAATATGGCGGTATCCTCACCCTTGTCCGCCCCTTGGCTGCCGGTGCAGGCGGAGGCGACGAGGAAGCAGACTCGGCCGCGCTCAGCAGCGTGCATGTGTGGTGGAGGAGGCCGCCGAAGAAGACGCTGACGGTGCACATGGTCACCGACATCACGCACTACAACACCCTCAGGTCGAAGATGATCGTACAGATGGGCAACGAGCCCGGTGTCAGCTATATGTACAAGGACGTGTGTCTGACAGTGGATATTGGGCCTCTTGAGCGGCGAATAGTAGTAGAGAAGCTTAAGACGGAGGAGGAGAGCGTGCCTTCTGATTTCGTGAGTGACTCCGATTCAGATTAGATACAGATGGGTGCCGCATGTAGCTACGAAATTGTCTGGAAGGAGCTGCGTTTGCCGGACTCCCGAGTGGGTGCATGATGAATAGAAGCGGTCACCAATGGCTAGTTGGAACCCCCCGTGTCGCTAGCAACGAAATGTCCTCAAAGGATCAATCGACGGAGGGTAATAATTCAGTGGCTCAGAGATCTAGCGGTAGCCTGAGGGTATTAAATATCTAACATTGTAGTACATCGTCCATATCGTTTGTGACAGACAAAGAGCGTGTGAGCGGTCTCGAGATATAACCATCCAGAATCCGAGTCGACGCCAACCTCAGTATAGTAACCTCAGTCATAGTAGGCATGGCGGTACATAAGTCCCGCGAGAACACAAGGCAACAAACGCGTGACAGAAAATCACCTCAAGCATCGTCCTCATCCTCATCCTCCTCCGACTCGCCATCATCATCGTCCGCGTCCGAGTCAGAGTCAGACTCGCACACCGCTCCCCAGTACGGCGCAACCTCCTCTCCCACCCCCATGATCTCCGGCAGCTCCGCCCACAGCGCCTTCCGCATCTTCTCGTGCTCTTCCTCCAACTCCTCCACACAGTTCTCACACGCTCCTGCCGCACGCGCAGCCTCCAACCAACCCCTCGCGCGCCCGTCCAACGGGTCCCCGCCCACGTACTCCTCCAGCGCCGCGCACACCTCATACTTCTTGGCGTCCAGCACCCTCCAGCAGCACGTGCCCATCTTGACCGCGAACAGCCTCACCGCCATCTGCGCCCCCGCCTCCCTCATCCGTCGTCCCACCTCAATGCACACCACCAAATCGTCCGCGCTCAGCCGCTCGAGCGTCACCCTGTCGGCACGGGTCGTGCCCTTCACGAGCGTGTTTGTGTCTAGCAGCGCGCAGCGGTAGACGGCTGCGGGAAACCAGTCCGCGCGCTTCAGTACGCGGACGACGTTGAGGGCCTCGATAGCGTCATCGGGCGCGAACCTGACTTCGCCGCGCGCGGGAGTGCGGATGGCATCCCAATCGGCGAGGCTGGTCGGGAAAAAATGGTCCATGCACGCCGCGGCGAGCTCGGCGAGCTCCTTAACCTCGTACGTGTGGCCCATGCGCGCCCATGCGGCGACGACGGCGAAGGATGGGGGTTCATCCGTGCCGACCAGGTTCCTGCATAACACCGCGTGAGCATTGGCCAGATTGGACTCAGTGATGCGAGCGGGAACGGAGCGGGGACTTACTGGAGGCCACCGTAGATCGCGCTCAGGAGCTGCTTGACGTCGTACGCCGCAGTGTTGCGGAGGGAGAGGTGCACGCACCCGTCTACAGGCGGCGGCGGAGCCCCGCCCCTGCCCAACGGGCGGAACGAGATCGGGGCCTGGGGCGCGGTGTGGCCGTGGTTCAGAACGTTGTGGAGGGCCGGGGAGTGGCGCGAGAGCATTGACGCATGGACGCGGTAGCCGCGGAGGCTGGCGACGAGTACGACGTTGCCGTCTGGGAGCCAGATGTCGTAGTCTGGGACGTAGCACCTTTCGCTGGCGGGGATCGGGGGTGGGGGTGGGTGGTACACGGGAGGGGGTGGGTGGAATGCGGGTGCGGGAGGGTGGTACGGGGGTGCGGGGTGGAAGTTGGGCTGCATCTGTCGGTCCCGGAAGCAAGAGCTGGTCAGCATGGCACGAGCAGCACAAAGACTCGTCTTCGTCTACAACGTACCTCGTCGACAGTGCTCGTCCTCGATCAACGAAGGAGAGGGCAGATGAAGTACAGGACCAAGAGGCAGAGTGCAAGTGTCGGTGGTTGGAAGTTGGGTCCGATGGCTTTTTGTGCAGGTCTACACGTGATGTGCTGTTGCTGGACGGACTCCGCGCGTGCGCCATAGCGTCCAGACGTGAGAGAATCGAAACCATGGCACAATGCAAGTGGGGTCCTCGCAAAGCAGCCGACCAATGAGCCATGCATCCAGATTTGGAAGGTGGCGACGGAGGTGAAAACCGGCTAAGTAGACGGAACGGACGCACTAGTCCTTCGAGCTACAGCCTTTGGTCGCTGCAAACGGACGCACGGGTCAAAGAATCGTCGCCAAAGATACACAGCTGTAGCTGACTGAGACTGCTGCAAGAGCCCAGAACCGAGGTGGGCCACTGCGATCCTAGACTCGACAGACGAGGCTCGCAATCGACAGTACTGAGGATGTTTAGTTCTTTGAAGAGAAGACAAACTTTTTGTCATGGAGCGTTGATACCCGTTCGATGATGGATGGCCGCAGGACAAGTTGTACGTCGACCAAGAACTCGGAACAGCTACGCCGACCTCCACGCGGATGACTGCGTAAGGCGTAACTTGAAGGTGCTCACCAGACTCGGAGACCAGTCTTGATCATGTCTAGTTGTGGCTGTATGTGGTCGCAACTCTGCCTCCGAGTCCTCTAAAATGACGATTGATGACGGACCTGTAGTGGTGTCAACCGTCGAGAGGAGAGCAGCCAACGAGGCAACAAAACCGCCGACCGCTGCCTAGGGACTCCTGCTCACCATTTGTCTGCGTAAGTACTGAGAGTCATCAGCTGATCGTGCTAGACATGGCTGCATACGAGCACTTGCTAGGTTATATCGTGACGGTCTCAGGGAAGTTGAACACGCGTTCGATGTTACGCGTTCGATGTTGAAGCACTTCGATGCTCTTGTAGTAATGAGAACAGAGCGTTAGGCGTGCACGAATGACAACTGAGGGGTCATCGTGGATGTTGTCCTTGAGTCATCGTTCAGTAATGGCTGCGGGCGGGGGTATAATGAGTACGAGGGAATGAGGTCGAGAACAGTTGTCAGTGAGTTGGGGAGTCGCCACCAAATAACATCAAGAATGTTCACCACCTATCATGCAGTGCTCTTAGGGATTCCTATCGTATCCGATATGGTGTAGTGGCTAACATTATCGCCTCTCACGCGATAGCCCGGGGTTCGATTCCCCGTGTCGGAACTTGTTTTGTTTTGGGATTCGTACCGTCTGTGACGTTGTATTTTCGCCGTGAGGATAGGGTTGTTAGAATGATAGAATGATGCGCGCACTCCGCACGCCTTTTGAGCAGTATGTTGGACGTTCTTCACCCACCCTCACGGACTGTCATGAACACGGGCCGCCAGCGAGCACTTACGGTGGCGTCCGACTGAACGCTGGTGAACGTTGAATAGTCTAGACCATCGATGACCGTAACAAGCACATCATTGGACTCTGTGGAACTCCAAACTGGCAGGACCAGTTGCGTTGAGCTCGAACGTCACACGTCGGATATCCTCGAACGACGAGGACGGACCCGCCGGTCGTATACAATACATATATCCTGGCTGTGAATATCTTGGGAGCGCAATCTGCAACAGTTCCGTGAGGGGTACCGAACCAGCATTCGTATAGCGGTTGACGTATGTATGTTGCGACTCGGAGCGTTGCATCACAGCGTGGTCGCAGCAGGTGCGTTTCCGAAGGAGGATGTCTTGGCATGGAGTCGTGGTACTAACTACTCTATTTCTGTCTCGGTGGTTTCTTTCACATGGTTCACCAGCACTGCATCAAGCTCATGCGAGTCACACTGTACGTCCAACAAGCCACAACGTCCCCCAGGGCTGCTGGTAAGTTCATTCTCTCCGTGCCCATCAGGGAACCGGCACTGAGTACGGTCATAGATGGTAGAAGCCTTCGAGCATGATAGGGTCCGTAAAGTGAATTCTTCCCACGATGGACCTTGCCTTAACCGAGTAGAGAGTGCTAGAAATGCGACGTGTGCGATGATTCTCTATCATAGCTCGCGTGGTCTACGGTAGCGCATGATAGAGTCCACGGGCGCTCTCTATCATACTCGATAGAAGGCGGGCAGGCTCGACGGTTCACTACAGAGGCCCTGGGGGCATTCTACCGCGCACGATGCATTCTATCACATCCGATTGTCTTTACAGCGGGTGGTCATATCTGTAGCCGAACCTAGGCATTCAGATACTCACAGCGGATAGCATTTAGTAATACTACTCAGGCCATGCTCGAGAAATGAGACCAAATGGCAAATATATTAATCAGCGACACTACTACAGCTGGTACATGTGCGGGAGCCTACTACGCTGAGTACCTGTAACAGTACACGTAAGGGGTCATGGACTCACCTGGCCGTATGCGCGAGATGCAAGGGAAGCACAACCCCAGCGCACTGAGATGGACATGAGACGACACCGTGAGCCCGGATCACGAGCCTGAGCGTTGAGATTACCAGAGCAGCACAAGACGATGCGAAACAAGCACAAGACGGCGCAAGATGAGCACAGCGAGACGATGCGAGATAGACACGAGATGTGAGACGTGCACAAGCGATGCGAGAGGAGCGGAAACAGGCCCGGGATGGTGAGACGAGCACACAGCGCACGCGAGGGGAGCAAGAGTGGACACGGCATGAGCCTAGAGGGTGCGAGAGCAATAGTGTGAGAAACACAACAGCTTACCTGAGGGTGTTACCTTCACAAGGGGTACGCGCGCAATCATAGGCACACGAGACGCGCTCAAGCACACATGTGGAAGGGGAAGACGGGTGAATGCGAGAGTGGTTTGGGCGGGTAGACATGCGGCATCGAGGTGAGGGCTTACCTGCATGCTAGCGAAGCACGCTATATGCGCTTCTTCCGGGCGGTCTACCGTCCTTTGGACTGGGGCCACAGTTTTGTCACGCTCGTATAGGGGGGAGGAGGAGGAGGGAGCTACAGTCCCGATCGTCTCGAAAAGGAGCGTGACACCGAATTCGGAAGGGAGTGACATGACGGGCGCTCCGCCGCTCGCCCGCGCCGCGTGCACGTTGAGCGCGCGAACTCTCCAGCCGAGGACTGTAGCTCGCGCTGGCCATCACCGTTTCCCTCCCGATTTCGCTGGCTTCCCTGCCAGAATCGAGGGGGGTGGAAATTCCATTCCAACCGGGAGGGCTACAGTCCCAGCGCGCCAATCCACAGTCCTGCGCGCTGGGCTACAGTCCTAATGGTGACTCTCGCGCACACGACATCATGGGCGCTTATTCTTCGCCCTCCTCGAACACAGGGGCTGGTACTGGGCTCTCTGGCTCAACAAAACTGACTGAGTGTTTTTATACATTGCAGAGTAAAAGTGCGTCTTTTTCCGCAAATTTTTGGAGCGTTTCTGGGCTCGGAAAGTGACTTGCAAGCTGCTCCTCCTTTGGCATCAAAGGTCGGTCACAGCATGTCACTAAGCTCACGCTCGTCACGATTACATCAGCTCACGCTGGGACCGTGAACGGAGCGGGTCGAAACCGTGCTTTCTACGCGCATATAGTCACACCTAGATCAGCGTGCGAGATGAATCACAATGCATACTACTTACAGGGCCCACGTCTCGTTATCCAACATCCTACTTACTAGGTAGTATCGCGCTTGATTGTGGTCGCGGAGGGTGCAGAAGAGGAGGGAAAGAGAAGGGAGGCGGGCAAGGTGCAGAGCGAAGAAGCGGATTATATGGCTGCTGGGGCATTGGGGAAGCACGGTTTCGACCCGCTCCGTTCACGGTCCCAGCGTGAGCTGATGTAATCGTGACGAGCGTGAGCTTAGTGACATGCTGTGACCGACCTTTGATGCCAAAGGAGGAGCAGCTTGCAAGTCACTTTCCGAGCCCAGAAACGCTCCAAAAATTTGCGGAAAAAGACGCACTTTTACTCTGCAATGTATAAAAACACTCAGTCAGTTTTGTTGAGCCAGAGAGCCCAGTACCAGCCCCTGTGTTCGAGGAGGGCGAAGAATAAGCGCCCATGATGTCGTGTGCGCGAGAGTCACCATTAGGACTGTAGCCCAGCGCGCAGGACTGTGGATTGGCGCGCTGGGACTGTAGCCCTCCCGGTTGGAATGGAATTTCCACCCCCCTCGATTCTGGCAGGGAAGCCAGCGAAATCGGGAGGGAAACGGTGATGGCCAGCGCGAGCTACAGTCCTCGGCTGGAGAGTTCGCGCGCTCAACGTGCACGCGGCGCGGGCGAGCTCCTCCTCCTCCTCCTCGTCTTGCTCCGACAACCTCCTGCCAGTTTGCGCTCTCTCAACGATACTCTGATGCGCTCTATCTTTGCTAGCAGAAGAATCACAGCACGGCGAGCGACCATCGGCCTCGCAAGGATTCGGAGCCGAGAACTCATAGTACAGCCAGCAAAGACAGGCCGCCCCCGCGGAAGTTCTCCACCGATCCGGAGGAGACGACTCGTCACTGAGCGGCAACACAGAGCACGGCGAGAACTGGGCGTGGTGAGTACGCATATCTACCATGGGAGTAGGTTGCTATGAGTACAAGGGGCCGATACGCACGGTATTGAGGCAGGCAGACCGCCGCGCGCGCGTCGATATGGACTGGGAATGGATAGTATCAGCTGTATGCGCTTGCGTAGGGCTTCGGAATGAACACTTCTTTCTCCTGAAGTTGGTACAAAGGTGCTCTGTACATAGGTTGTACTACTCTGCTATCACGTCGTTCTTCCCGACTTCCTCGAGCTCTCCTGCGGACCCTCTCAAGCATGGGATTCAGTAGGGCATGATATTCATTTATCCTACTTGTGTCTTTTTCAACATTCAAACCCGAGCTCGAGTTTGTTCTGACAAGATCTGCCATATATTCATCGGACTCGACTTTGCGCTAGCAACAGTGCGCGCGTTTGAACACTATCTACCATACAGCCGCGGGCACGATCACACTCTACCATTGCCCGTCGACCCGACAAGCGTCTATCACATAGTGGCGAGCATTATCAGGTAAGATCGTTGCTTGCTCAGTTCCCTGATGCCCGTAGAGAACATGAGGTTGAGCGACTCTGATTGATGCTCGGCGTTTCATCATAGGTGATCGGCGTCGAGAGCAGTGTGTGTGATGATCGGTCACTCTACTTACTCACCAGCGTAGGCTGTGCAATCTTGTGGCGATCAGCATTTGTTGAGACGGTCGGAAGAGGATCAATCCTCCCTGTGTCGTCTTGCCTTTCGTCATCCATCCAGCTGTCCAGGCTCTATGGTATGCCTACTTACTCTCGAACGTCCGAAGGCCGACAGGTGGTCGCACGGTGCACGATAAGTAAGTCCGGTCGTGTACTGACGTCGACTACAGGCCGGACGCACGTCGCAAGACATGTCCTGCCATTGGCCGTCAAGGTGCATACTTTATCTCTGACGGTTCAGGAGGCAGGATCAATCACGTACGTACCGCCACAGTCGGCCCAGTGAATCGCTGCCCTGGGCGTCGCGGCCGGCTTCGTTGCGCCGGGAGGCACCCGCTCCGAGAGTTTGCGATTAATATTGAGAGTTCCGGAATGCGAATCCGATCCCGAGCGTAAGCACGTAGATGGGGATGGATGGGTGGGGATTGGTTCGGCAGGCGCAGGGAGGACACGGTCGTCGAGGTGTGTAGGTAGACCGCGTGGAAGGTGTCATCCGGGCGGGAATGTAGGCTTCTGTAGCATTTACCGTTTGGTATGGAAGCTTGTTCGCGGGTTTGGGATGCTCCTGGGCGGCACGCCTGCCTCCGATCCGCTATTAGTGCGGCGCGTGTTGCTGGTCATGAAGTTTGAAGAGTCTTCATGCAAACTTGACAAGCTTAAGGCGGTTCTACTTACTACATAAGTGATTACGCGTACGGCCTAACGGGCCATCAGAGGGCATTGATCACAATGATGGTGCGCTGAAATACTATCTTGTGCAGAGATGGCTGATGCAGGCTGATGCTCGGTGTGTTCGCATGGGCAGAGCGCAGAGATGTGCGTTTCGATGGCGACGGCGGTGAAGCACGAGGCAGAATCGGAAGATGGCCCAAGCCGCGGGCGCTCGCCTTGCCAAACAAAGACGGTGCCTGGACGAGGATATAAACATCCAGTCGACCATCTCGTCCCCCATTCCCTTTCTCCCTCTCCCTCTTTGACAGCTGGAACAACCGTCTCGTCTCCTTTACGCCGGGCGTATCCTTGTCTTCTCGTGAGCTTGACGCTTATCGCAGTAGCACGCCCGTCTTTCCTCGTTTGCGAGAAAGACTTTTTTGGACCCAGTCCCCACGCTCATTAGCACTTTACCCGTCACGACATAACCCTCATCATGAAGTTCACCACCGCATTCCTCACCGCTGCCGCTATTGCCTCTGTCAGCTCCCTCCCCCTCCGCCGCCGCGACGTCAACCCGGCGCTCATCCCCGAGTTCGGCGTCCAGCGCGGTGACCGCCCTGATGGCACTGGGTACGTTGCCGCTCATGTTCGTGTTCGAATCCCAACTGCCCGCTGACGTCATCTGCAGCAACTGCAAGGGTATCAACGACATCAACATCCCCTGCTCGTGCCCACCTGAGCGCGGCGAGTTCATCCGCCAGCTGAACGCGAACGTTGCCGCCGGCCACGCGATCAACAACCCCTCCGTCCAGCTCTCCTTCCCCCAGGACAACTCCAAGGCGTCCGCACTCGCCCGCTTCCACGCCGCGACCGTCACGCTCCAGAACCTCAACGGTCCCGGCGTCGGCTGCCCCCAGGTCGCGACGACCTGGTCCGCGCAGGTGCAGGCCATCCAGAACGGCCCTGACCCCGTCCCGGGCGTCCCCGCGGCTGCTCCTCCCCCGCCCCCTCCTGCTGCGCCTGCTCCTCCGCCCCCGCCCCCGGCCGCGCCCGCCGCCGGTGGCGTGAACCCCGCGCTCATCCCCGAGTTCGGCGTCCAGCGCGGTGACCGCCCTGATGGCACTGGGTACGTTGCCGCTCATGTTCGTGTTCGAATCCCAACTGCCCGCTGACGTCATCTGCAGCAACTGCAAGGGTATCAACGACATCAACATCCCCTGCTCGTGCCCACCTGAGCGCGGCGAGTTCATCCGCCAGCTGAACGCGAACGTTGCCGCCGGCCACGCGATCAACAACCCCTCCGTCCAGCTCTCCTTCCCCCAGGATAACTCCAAGGCATCCGCCCTCGCCCGCTTCCACGCCGCGACTGTCACGCTTCAGAACCTCAACGGTCCCGGCGTCGGCTGCCCCCAGGTCGCGACGACCTGGTCCGCGCAGGTGCAGGCTATCCAGAACGGTCCTGACCCCGTCCCCGGAGTCCCCGCGGCAGCTCCTGCCCCGCCCCCTCCCGCTGCGCCTGCTCCCGCTCCCGCGCCCCCGGCTGCGCCCGCTCCCGCCGGCGGTGTGGACCCCGCGCTCGTCCCCGACTTCGGTGTCCAGCGCGGCGCGTCGCCCGACGGCACGGGCAACTGCAAGGGCCTGAACAACATCAACATCCCGTGTTCGTGCCCGCCCGACCGGAACGAGTTCATCCAGAAGCTGAACGCGAACGTCGCCGCGGGCCGCGCGGTGAACAACCCGTCCGTCCAGCTCTCGTTCCCGACCGGCAACTCCAAGGGCGACCAGCAGGCGCGCATCCACGCCCTCCTCGTCACGCTCCAGAACCTCAACGGCCCTGGTGTCGGCTGCCCGGCGGTCGCGACCGTCTACGGCCAGCTCCAGCAGCAGATCAACGCCCTCCCGTAAGTGGAGGGCGGTGATCGACGCCGAGCGTTTCTATTCGAGAGGCGAGGATATACCCCCGGGAAGGACGACAGGATGGTAGCAGCATTGCGTATCATGATGCTCTCTTGTACGATGTGCTAGTTTAGTAGTACGGTCCAATCGACGGTGCCAGTCACCTTGTTCCAGCTGTCTTTCTACTCTGGTGTGTCGTTTGTGCAGGCGCTGCGTGTGCTCTCCGCTGCCGTTCGGAGCGCGCTCGCGTTCGCGATTGAACTTTGAGTGCTTGATGAACGGTAAGTGACTCGCCCGTGAGTACACTATGTCCGAGACACGTACCACCTTGTATGCGTTTGGTCATGCTGTTGAGTTCAACTGTGAAGCCCGCATGTACGGAGAGTTGGAAACTTCGTTCTTGCCGAGTTCACGTAAGGATCGCCGTGCGCGAAATTCAGCTCCACCAAGCCTCGATCGCTCCTCGAGCTGTCAGGTCGCTCCAAGAAGCAGTGCCGCACCTCCTTCAACATACTCCGAGTCCGATTCGAACCTGTCGCCTCGCCTGATGAGGCGTGCAAGGGAGGTACTGACCCACACCAAGTGGGCTTGTTCGCCCGTTCGCAGGGCAAGGCAGCCCGTCAACCTGCGTGGGCGCGGATATGTGACAACGGGCACACACCGGTCCATGAGAAGGAGTACTTTGTGGCGGGGCTAAGTACATCGCATGTAAAATCTGATTCTGAATGAAGCATCGCCATGATACGGCGCGGGGATGTCGACCAGACGCCGTGTAGCAGGGTCAGACATAGGCTTGCGTCTAGCGGACGGCGGAGACCATCGCTGTGAGAGTGAGCGCTGCCACGGACACGGGGGATAGCCCAGAGGGGGAGCACAGACCGAATATTGGTATTGAGGAAGCGACCGTTTGTCCACCATTTTCACCTCCGTGGTACTTGGGGAGGGACACAGGCCGCATCCACATGTGGACGTAGACGATGGCAGGCCGAGATGAGCAGTGCATACGGCGGGCCCTCCGGGGGCGTGTCCGCCATAGCTCGCAGGTGGATGACCCTGAGTTGTTATGCCCGGTGTACGCTCGATGCTTCAACTTGGTTCGAGCTCGTCTTTCTTCCAATGTTCTCGTCAGGATCACAAAGCACATTCTGGGCGTATCATGGTCGAGAACTTACAAGGCGTGGACCTGCTGGCCAACGTAGATACTCATACAGGTAGCGACGGTCGTTGACCCCAGCAAAGAGCCGCTCAAAATCCGGAGTTGGGGTGAGGGAGCCAGCCCGGCTCCGCCTCGAACTTGTCTAGTTGACAGGATGCACGCCGACAACGCCTCTCGCAGTCGGTGATAGACGGTACCGGAGAGAAGAGAACGGAATCGCGCGAGGCTGTTATGAACGTATCGATTCAGCAGCAACTCGCCAGGTCTGCAAACGTACCGACTTGGAGTCGTACAGAGACCACCAGCAATTCAATCTCAGTAGCCCGCTCTATTCGAGTTGCAAGTCGTAATAGCAGCACACCCCAAGGGAGTTACGACAATAGCGGCAGTTGCTGAGGGAGCCGTCGATAGATGGAAGACAAAAGAATGGTTCATGGCGGCGGCGAGGGATGTGCGGCGCGAGCACCGCATGCGCCCCGTGGGAAAACGAGTTGTCGCAGCGTCGGGATATCCCTGGGCAACCATCGAAGGCCTACCATACAGCTACTTACCTCCCCTCGCTATCTCCCCCATCCCGCCCGCTCTCGCCCTACGTTCCTCGGCGCACGGCTCCCTCTTCACTCGCACTACGCCCGGCTGGTCTGGTTCGACGCGACACCTCGCTCTTGTCCGGTCTCGGTATCTACAGTAGTCGGGAACAATAATGTCCGCCGGATACCCTCCCTACGCTCCTCACGACCCCGCCGCGAATGTACACCACGTGAACCACCATGCACCCTCGACATATCCGTACCCTCCCAATTCGCCGTACGACAACGACAACAGCGCTGTCTCGCTCTCGAGCGAATCGTACAATGAACGCGACAAGGACGGCGGATCCAAGGAGGGCGCATTCGGGAGCCTCAGTGGGAATGGACGGGTGGCGGTGGACGTGAGGCCGGTGACCAGGACACCCAGTCCGACCCCGAGCGAAACGAAGGAGCTGGCCAAGAAAGGCGTGTTCGACTGGGAGGCGATGATGAAGTGGAGGTACTGGATTCGAAGGGAGTGGGCTTGTGCGTCCCCGTCCACACTTTCATCCGGGTCGCTACTGACGAACGCTTGGCTTGCTCAGGGTACTATGTCGCGTTTATCGTGTGTCTGGTCGGTGTCATCCTCTTCACCTTGTACCACAAGGAGATCGTGCACTGGCTCAGGCCGGCTGCAGACTGGATGCATGAGTGAGTTCTCCTTTTCTCCCCAGCTCCCCCTTCTACCTCAAGCGTCGACCTTCCCTCTATGGTCACGTCATTCTACTCGCGCGTGCATACGGTGTGACCGCGTGCGCGAGTCCACCTATGCAGAGCGCACCCATGGGGCGCGCATGGACTCTCTCGCGAGATGTGGCGATCCTACGTCAACTCGACTTCCTGGGACTCAGGCTCGTACTAATCGTTGTCATTTGCACAGTCTGCCCTTTGGCTGGACAATCCCCATCGCGGTATTCTTTGTCATCTCCTTCCCGCCGGTGCGTCCTCTCGATCATGAGTTATGACGCAACACGCACCCGCTCATATCCATATTCATATTCAATCTCGATTAGCTTTTCGGCCATGAAGTTGTGGCGATCCTCTGCGGTCTTGTCTGGGGACTTGGCGTTGGCTTCGGTATTGTTGCAGCGGGCACCTTCCTTGGCGAGCTCGGCAACTACTAGTAAGTACATCATCCCTACCACCTCCAAGTCGGACGTTCACCGTTGTGCGTGCAAATCATGCAGCGCGTTCAAGTACTGCTGTTCCGCGCGGGGGGAGAAGCTCGAGCGCACCAAGATTTCCTATGCGTGCCTCGCGCGCGTCGTGCGCGAAGGTGGGTTTAAGGTTGCGCTCATCGCGCGGTTAAGCGCCATTCCTGGACATTGTGAGTACTTCTGCAACATCACTCCAGAACATAGGCTGACAAAACCTAGTCACCACCGCGGTGTTCTCGACCTGTGGTATGGGTGTATGGACGTTCTCCATTGCCGCGATCTTGTCCCTGCCGAAGCAGTTCATCACCGTGTACCTGGGTGTCGCTTTGGAGCAGTCAGAAGACGGGAGCTCTAGCACGACCGATACCATCATCAAGTGGGTCGTCATCGGTCTGACTACGATCATCACGATCTGGGCGATGTGGTACATCTACCACGAGATGAACAAGGTCAAAGTATCTGTCATCTACGAGCGTCGTAAAGCCCGGTATGTGCTCATTCATAACGTATCTGTCTGTGATTGATTATTGGTGCCTTTTTCGCTGCTCAGTCAAGCAAAGATGAACCTACCCCCCACACCAGCCCTCCCATACAGCAACCCCGCCGTCCTCGAATCCACAATGTCCGTAAACTTCAACCCCGCCGCGTCCAACACTGAGATCCCGCTCACGAGCGCAACGTACGGCCAACCCTCCTACGCCGTCTATGCACCCCAACCGCGCCGTCCCCAACCACCACCCTCCGCAGAGGGCTATCCCATGAGTGAGCGGCGGCAATCCAACGGTGCGCCGCCGCTCCCGCCCGGCGCAGGATATGCGTACCCCGCCCCTCCTTCGCAGAACCCCATGCAGCGCGTCATGTCCCCGCCCCGAGACCCCTTCTCGGACAGTGCCCGCGTCCCGTCGCAACCCCAGGCCGTGTCGTACCAGCGCCAGGCGCCACCACGCGGGTATGGCTCGCCGCCGCCCGAGGTGTTCGCGAGAGGCCAGGGCCAGGACGCGCGATACCAGACACGGTCGCCTCCTCAACGCCAGCCGACTCTTCCTTCGCAGATACAGGCACAGGCGCAACGTCTTGCTAGCCCACCACCGGGGCCAGGGCGTACGTCTGCACCGCAGACACCGACGCACCGGACGTTCTACCCGTCACCCCCGCCTGGTGCGCCGCCGCTCCCGAGCATGTCCGCGTCCGCGTCCACCTCCCCGCCGCCGCCGTCACAGGCCTCGCGTATACCGCCCTCCAACTCGACAGACGCAACGAACCCGTTCCGCGACCCTATGCCGAACCCGTACGAAGCCTCGCGAGCGTACGGGCACGGCCACGAGCCGGAGCCGAGCGACGCGACGTTCTACACCGCCGCGGGCGGGCACTCTCGTGGGGTGACGGAGGAGAGCGATGATGGGATGAGCAGCGACACGCTGCATGCCCCGCCGTCGTACACGACGCTGCCGCGGTGAGTGGCGGACTGCGTTGTACATATACTGTATATACCTCACAGAGACCGAGGTGTTCGTCCCCTCACGCGCATTCATTGACACGATACCACCCACACCCCTTGCACTGACACTTTCACTTGCACTCGCACTCTCGCATTCAATGTCATCCCTTCCCAGACCATCGATCGACGTTCTTCATCGCCGCATGCCGCTGCCTCATCATACATACTTCACGCCGGGTGCCCCTCCCCCTTCTGCACGCATGTTCCCCCGAGTTGTCTTCACACCATCCAGACCTACACGTCGCACGTCGCACGCCGTACTAGTAGTGTACTAATACACATGCACAGCACCTCACGGACTTGTTGATTCCCTTGCAATCGTTCTAGATCTCGCACGCGCCCTTCCAACTGACTGGGACATCTCAGACCTGAGTACTGGGTACTGAGATCTCAAGGATCTGTTGTGCGTCGTACAGCCTACAGGCCCCGACGGTGGGCTTGCGTTCGGCGGACGCGATGCACAGAGAGCTGACATCTGCAACTGTTAGTCACCGCCGAGTGCGAACTCGAACTCGAGGCGGTACTTGGTCTTCATCAGCTTCCGTTGACGATGACGACTTCTGCCGACGGTAACAGTGCAGACTATTCTGTTCGTCTGAACCAATCCGCAAACCATTCGCGCCGGTCGGAGGCCGGTGCTCAGCGCTGAGGAGACGTGGACCCGAGGGAGGGGGAGGGGTGTGCTGAGGGACGGACTCAGTACTCAGCACTCCTATGCAGACCGATCCGGACGCTCACCGCTCGAGCTCTCAATTGCAACAACAGCCGGCCTGGCTGATTAATATTGCGTGTCCGGGATCGGTCGGTGTCTCGGCTCATGTATGTAGGAGAATTGTTCAGAGGATATCGCGGGTGCGAAGACGTCAACGAACATGCCACTATGTATGGTCACGGTCACCTAATGACGGTTCCGACTCAGGCTCGGAGCGATCGAGTGGGTCGGGATCTTGAGCACAGTACTGAGCAGTATGCTTTGCGCGTTCGCATCAACCAAGAGCCGATTCAAGTGCGCACTTGCAGACTCAGCTGCCAAGTGCAACTAATACTACTGCCAAGATGCACCGGTGAACGTACAGCGTGCGGTCACGGTGCCACTGCCAGTCAGCGGGCGCGCGAGCGGTAAGCTGCAGTATACAGTAATCAGGCTTGCACGTCCATCGTAAGTCGTTCCGTCCTTACTGAGCAGCGAATATTTGAATGGCGAATACGTGACCGGTGCCACCGCGCGCTGCGTGCGCGGTTGAGCGGTGTGGGTCCGCGTTCGAGAAACGACGATCGGGTCTCTCGTATACTCGAGCCAGGGCTTCGAACGGACGGGTCCTCGGACAGCATTCCACAGTGGCGTCCTGTAGTCTGGTCTTCTTCTGCACGTCCTTTCCGCTTTCGCCTTCTTGCCTTCTTGTTTGTCATTCACCGTGTCAGCGCAGTTGCTCGCGGAAGGAGACCGCGGGAGCGCCGTCGATAGTGCGGGGTGGACATCCGACAGGGAGACAGGGAGACAGGGAGACAGGGGAGGAAGGAACAGGACGGAGTGGGGACAACGTTTGTGCATTAGCTGATTTTACCCTGGCATCATAGGCAAGAGGAGGCGAGAGACCGGTTGTGTGAAGTATTACTCTATGGGGGCGGGATGCGTGGTAGGGGTACAGAAGGATGGATTGTATTCATACGAGACGAGAGTCTATGGACGAGCAGCGGGGGCCTAGGCATGGGGCAGATTAGGAGACTGGACTGGGGACTGCGAGGGAGATGAGGATGGGGATGGGATGGAGATGGGAAGGAGCACTGGGATAGAGCGGCGACAGCATTACCAATATATGGATACATCGAGAAAAAGAGAAGAGAAGACGAAGATACGGAAGCCAGGGTCAGGGCCTATGACGCCTGGGCGTCGTCGATGCATCGATGAACGCTAACCTTCACTGCGGTGGAAGCGGTTGGGGATTTGAGTTCGGGTTTGAGCTTGACGGCGCAGTGGCGCAGGATGGTTACCGGGTGAACTTGGGAGAGCACAGGATACCGGATCCAGGAGGAGCGAACACCCCACCGGGCGACTTGCAGAGAGGAGAGAAGCCTTGGACGGAGGGACAGCTGGACGACTCCACTTGGCTCGTCCGTTAGTCAGCCATGTTGACCTGCATGACAGTCGCGTTAGTCAGGGCACGGCGCGCACGAATATTGAGCGGAATGTCAGAGAGAACGCACCGCCTCCCGGTCGGGATGATCCCTCGGGGTGCCAACTTTGGTCTGCTCCCCAGACTCGTCTTCGCCCTTCGTGTGGCCGACGACGCCCACGCCGCGCAGGAAGAGCAGCGCAAGGATCGCACCGACCAAGCCAAAGCCAAAGCCGGTCCACATCGCGTCCTTGTACGCCGTGAGCTGCACCTCGCGCGGCGCGCCCGTCCCGTTCTCGTCTACCTGCACGCCCAGTGCCGCAGACCGGCTCTCGAGCACGGCATTATACACGACCGTCGAGATCGCGAGCCCAAACGCGGTCCCGAGCTGCGTGAGCGTCTGGAACAGCGCGCCCCCGACCGACTGCTCGTGCGCGAGGCAGACCTTGGCGACGAAGAGCGTGCCGGTCGCGAACACAAAGTCCGCGCCGAACACGGAGAGGATCGCGGCGGGGAAGCCGAACGCCCAGTACGGCGCCGAGGGCACGATCACCGCGAAGAGCAGGTTCGCGAGCCCCGTGAAGAGCGTGCCGATCACGATGAGGATCACGACGTCGACGTGGCCCACGACGAGCGCGATGAGCACGTTGCAGAGCACGCCCGTCACGAACATCGGCAGCAGCCGGACCATCGTCAGGATCGGGTTCAGCCCGAGGTAGTCCTGGTAGTACAGCTGCGCGCACGTGTCAGCGGCGAGCGTGAACGAGAAAACACGGGGCGCACCTGGATCCAGAAGTTGAACGAGTTGAAGGAACACCACTCGAGGAAGGCGATCACGAGCATCACCGCGAGCTTGCCGTGTGCGCGCGCCCAGATCGACACGGGCATGAGCGGCGGCGGCGTCCACCATCTGTGGCGCACGGACGCGTCGGGGCTCGCGTGGACGCGCTCGAGGTGTTGCTCCCAGAGGACAAACAGGATGAGGAGGAGCACGCCGACAATGAGCAGCGCAATGATGTCTGCGTGGGTCAGCGGGGCACATTACCGCCGAGAGATGGACTCACAACCGGTCTTCCAGCCATCAGGCGCGGTGGGGCCGTCGCTGAGCACGAACACGATGAACGTGAGCCCGGCGGTGACGAGGAAGGCCCCCAGCCAGTCAACACGCTTGTCGTCGAGCGCATAGGGCAGGTCCTGGTCGATGGAGAAGACGGCGCCAATCCCGCACAAGACACTGAGCCCAGTCAGGAACCAGAACGTCGACCGCCACGTCTGTCTGCGCACAATCAGTTGCAGCGCATAGGCGAAGAGAGCGGACGTACCCGGTGAGCTGAGTGAGCACGCCGCCCACTGCGCTCCCAATCGCCGCCCCTACTGGTGCACCAGCTGCGAAAGTCGCAAACGCGATAGAGCGGATAGGAGACGGCGGGAAGGTATGCGCAAGAATTCCGAGCTAGGGCATAGTCAGTATGTGGCTACTACCAACGAGCGTATCAAAGGGGTAAAGGCAGAGCAGGGACTACGGAATGGTGACTGGATAAGCATCAAGCTCATTTGCACGAAGCTCACGATACGCATGCTGAGGGGCAGTGGCAGCGGTGCCTAAATAACATACACGCCGTAGAACCCTTTGGCATGGCGCATGCAAATGCACTCTTGGGACACACCCCCGAGGATGCTCGAGACACCAAGATTGCTTGTCCAGGACCGAGAAACAATCAGTGGAGTGCTGGACAAATAACTTCTTGACGGAGCGGGCGAAGCAGCGTCCGTTTCAAGTCACGATACGCGCGCAAGAGCCCAGACTGAGAAAGAACGCGACCCCCGGCATTGCGAGAAGTAGCGGACCATGGATGAAGCACGATGGCAATGAGGATTCCGAGCCAACGCAAGACACTGCATCGGTCGCGCGGGCGCGACATGACCAACACGCAACCACTCGAAGACATACGCGGGACGCTGCACGCCGGGGCGCTGTCCCTACACAGCTCAAACGCACAGGGGCGTATGCGGGGAAAGAACGCGAAGACGAGTGCTGTGGAGCCGGAGACGCGGCCAGAACGCGCATATAGCATATAGCGAGTGCGGGGGTAGTGCGAGACACGGCGCTCTACCTGCGAATCTTTGTCACCGCTGCTCCTCTGCAGAGCCACGCTGACAACGACCTCGTCCGACACGGATCGCGAGCTGCGCGAACCTTGCGCGACAACAGCGCGGACCTTCGCAGGACGTCCTCAATGAATCACACAGCGCGCGCGCCATCGCCGATGGCCCACGCTCTGACGTCACGGGAAGCACTGAACAGCAGACAGAGAGCGAAGACTCACCGCGGCGGGGATAGACGCAGCTGACCCCAGTCCCTGCAGCGCGCGGAGGACATCGATCGTGATCTCGTCTGGCCCGGACGCGACGTGAGTGTATGCGTGCACGATCGGAGACGCCCATGTACGCACCTTGGGCAAAGCCGCATCCGAGTCCGAAGACTCCCATGAACGCGCACCCCAGGATGAACGTGATCTTCCGCCCGAACAGGTCCGCAAGTCGGCCGAGGAAGAGCAGCAAACAGCCCTGCCCTCGGCGTCAGCGTGGGTCAGCGTGAGGCAGGCAGCGCGGGGGGAGGGGCACTCACGGAGCTGAGGGAGAACGCGGAGAGAATCCACTGCAGCTTGCTCTCGGAGATGTTCAGGTCCTCGCCGATCGTGGGCAGCGCGATCGACACTGCCGTCGTGTTCGCAGTCTGCACATGCGCATGGGAGAAGCACAAGCTTAGGGTGCGCGGGCGTGCGAGTGGGAAAGGGGGCGCACATTCAAAATCATCGCCAACGTAACCGTCCCGATGAGCACCAGGTTCTTCGTCGTCGACCGCGCAGGCGGGCTCTTCTTCTCAGACATGGCCGCCATCGCGTCTTGGATCTCGCGCCGCGACGGCGCGCGAGGGGGGGTCGGTGAAGGCGGCATAGCGCTGGCAGCAAGCAGCTCAGAGTGAAGCGGGTAAGCTAGAGAGAAGAGAGGTACCAAGCGCGAGAAGAGCAAATGGGATGGAGATTATGAAGCCATGGGTGGGCGTCGGACGCGAGCTGCGAGTCGTCTGAACCGTCCCGGTCCAAGGCGCGCAGCTCTGCTGACTTTTTGCGTTTCGCTCCGGCGCCTGCCATATCCGGAAACTATCGCTCACACCGTCCGCTCTTCGGCCACAATCTGGCCCACGATCCTGCAAGCTGTACATGAACCCACCCCTTGCTCCGATTCTTCCCCGTCGCCAACTTTCTGTTCTGACAAATCGGCTATGTACTCAGGCGGCTAGCAATTTGAAGTTCAGACTAATGCCTACTGCGTCCACTCGGACTGTGCAGACACTCAGGCTGCAGGGAATCGACGTCTGTGCAAGGATACAGCGAGGCTCTCGTATGCGACAGCATCATCATGTGAACGCCAGACGTAAGTATCTTTACCGTGGCTGTACATGGTCGTTCAACGTTCACCTGCTCTACCGGGGCGAGACTCGAGGAGGTCATAAATAAGCGACCGTGTTGAGCGGACGGTCGCGCACAAAAAATATTTCATCTCGCATGCTACTCTACGCTTGAACACCTGGCGCATCCTGTGCGAAACCAGTGGGAGGAGACTCAGCAACGAGAGTGCTACGGGTGGCATCAAGAAGGATGTTGGACCCTTGTTGATTCCGACACGGGGAATCGAACCCCGGGCTATCGCGTGAGAGGCGATAATGTTAGCCACTACACCATATCGGATTGGCAAACATGTGGTAATCATGGCCTATACATGGCTCCAATGGACCACACTAAGTATGCTTCGTCCCGGATGCGGCGTGCTCAGCAATCCTCGTCAACTACAACCAGGCTCTCCAGGCTCTCCGAACATGTTCAACATACCAGTGGCGAGTTGAGTCGACGCCACGGTCGCATGGCGGAAAGCTCCTCTTCAAGCTTCCGAAAAGTTCAAGCTTCTCAGACGCGCCGTGTCACTCCCTTGAAGCACGGCACGATGTCCACCTAGCAAGGTTCCCGATCATTGTCCATGGACCATGGCAGGATCTGGGGCCTGGGCCTGAGGCCTGAGGGTTTGGACTGCCGCAAAGAGCACCCTGCATTTGTATCCAGCCGCATGCCTATCCGTACCTCCGACTCCGTCCGGAGGCACAAATCCGAGTCGAGTCGACGGGAAGTTTCAGTTCAAGTTGGCCCAGGCCGATGCGCTGCCCTCGACGCTGTTGGTGAATCCTACTACAGATGAAAGCCATCTGGCATACTGACAAGCCCTCCTTCGTGCAGCCGTTTCAAGGTCACCGACGCCATCCCCTTTGCTGTCGTCGCTGCGCTCGCTCGTCTCGGTCACAAACACAAATACCAGCTCGACGGTCTCCTAGCGGAAAGCATCCGTCGCCTGAAGAGCGCATTCCCCTGCGACCTCGCAGACTGGGACGCACGCCCAGACGGAAACACCGCGCTCCTACCCGTCGAGCCTACGGACGCTATCGAGGCGTTCAATCTCCTCCGGCGCATCGGCCAGCAGGAGATGCTTCCCGCTGCATTGTACGGATGCGCGCAACTCGACTGCGGCGTCCTCCTCCGCGGCGTCACCCGCGCGGACGGCAAGACGCTGGAGAAGCTCGACGAGGACGACCTCGCGCTCTGCTTGCGGGTTCAGCGCGAGCTCACCACCCGGAACGTCAAGCTCGCGCTGAGCCTCTTCGCCGAGGGTTGCAGTCCGCAGTGCGCGCGCACGACGGGGTGCGAAATCTTCGTGGACATACACAGCACGGAAATGTAGGAGTTTTATGGGGATGCGGGTCCGCGCGTGGGAAGCGACTACTTCCGCCGGGAGTACATCGACGACCTCGAGAACGATCTGATCTGCACTGTGTGTGCCGACATGATGAGGGTCATTGACCGGGATGCGCGTGTCGGCGCCTGGCAACATCTTCAACGGCGGTGTGTGGGATTGGACTCAGGAGGGGCGTTAACGGGTGTCGTGGAGAGTACTTGAGTATCAATACTTCCAAGTTCCTTGTGAGAGACAAATTCATATAAGTATCACGCAAGTATCAGTACTGATGTCTGCCGAAGCGCCCAGAATCAGTATTGTATCGATCGAGCTTTGCGACACAGTGGGACCAGGAAGTGGACTACTCAATACTCTGGCAGCATATCATCTTCACCGTCAACTACCCCAAACACATCTGGGACGACCATCTTAAGACCTCCTCCTGGCTCGAATGCGGGCAAGTCGAAGTATAGAGGGAGCTCACGCCATATGCTCTGTTGCGCAACCTTGACCGGGATTTCGATCGACGACTTGCACTCCCCGCATAGGTCTCTGAATCGCCGATGGAGCATGCGAGAGGACCAATCGCGCCAGAGGGTGTTTCTCAGCGGATCGGTGGTGATCTCGAAGTCTCCCGAGAGGGGGAAGAGGCTACGGTGGAGGTCTTGTATGATCTCAAGGCACTCTCCGGGTGTGGAGCAGTCCGGAAGATGAGTGATGTACGAAGCGGCGACGGCAACGTGGCCAGAGGCCTCCATCAGGGATTCCTTGGCTCGTAGACATTGACGAGCATCGTCAGCACTCAATGCCACGACTCGCCCTCCACGGCCCGTCATACCGTCCAGGAGGTCGTCTACGGTGAGCTGGGCACAACGGTAGAGTGCGACGGGAAGAATGGAGTGGTTCCCCGTCAGGCGTGCCAGGTTGACCGCATCGATGTCGTGGGCACTGGGACCCGCTGAGATGAGGAAAGGAGGGTCGCGAACCCCTCGGATGTACTTCTTCCAGACGTCGAAGTTCGTGGTGTAGTAGACTTCAAGCCACTTCATCGCCTCCTCGACGATCTCCTCGAACTCATACTTGTGTCCGAGGCGTACGAGAGCGGAGAGGGTGTCAAAGCTGACTGTCACAGGCCACGCATCTATGTTCATGAATCTGGATGAGATGATCAATATTCTGACGAGCGAGGATAGTATGCAATATGAACGCACTTGCGGCCATCGTATATCGCATGTAAGAGACAGGTGATCTCGTCGGCGCTATCAGAGACATGAACAACAGGGCATCCATCGATACGCTTTGCATCTTCTGCCTGTGGGAGATTGATGATGTTCATGAAGACGGGAGAATGCCTAGTGAGGATGGAGGTGTGGACGCGAAAAGCGGTGCTATTTGCGACGAGTACGATGCTACCGTCGCTGAACCAAAACGAGTCATGCTTCTGAGGTACGTTATTCTGAGCTAGTTCAGCAGTACTCGCAATACTATCCTGAGCGGGCTCCATCGCGATGCTGGGATGTGGAGGTGGTAAGTAACAGGGAGATAAGGAGGCAGACCGCGTGTCGGCTGATATAATTCTCCCGCGCCTCGTGGCTTTATTAGATCTCTCGATTATGTGATGCCGGCGTGCTTCTCTGAATCTCACAATTGCCACCCAGTTGCCACCTGGCCACCACGACAACTTCTCCACCAGCTGCGCAGTTGTACTGCTACATCTGCGAGCTCGAGCACTTTCATCGGTTTCACAGAGTTTGTCAGTGCATCCTCCATTCTGGGTCTACTGCTTATGCTCTGAGTCAGGCTGGAGTCCCATAACCTTGCCAGTGTGGAGCGACCTGAATTCAGGCTTGAAGGTTGAAGTAACTCGTCGTTGACTGACTGAAAAGTCCGCAATGGCACGACCCCAGGACATTCAGGCCGCGGCTGAGGCCAATATAATCAGATCTGACGAACTCTGGTACGACGACGGCAACATCGTCTTCGTTGCCCAGCAGACCGCGTTCCGCGTCCACAAGAGCCTCTTCGCGCGTCACTCCGAGTTCTTCCGTGACACGTTCAGCCTCCCTCAGCCTACAGATCCTGGGTCGACCGAGGCCGCTGAATCCATCGAGGGGTGTCCAGTAGTCCGCGTCCACGAGAGTGCAGCTGACATGGGGCTACTCTTGAAAACTATGTACGGGGGCTTCGGGTAAGTGCCATCCTTCTGACGTCCTTGGCGTGCCCGAGTCTCGAAGAGGCGAGTCTGATAGCGATATTCAGATTACTCCATCCGCACTGCTATCACCGGTTCTCAGAGATCTCCGCGCTCACGCGTCTAAGCCACAAGTACCAGCTACTCTCGCTACTCGAGTCATATGCCAACCTCTACGTCGCCGCGGAGCTCGTGACTGCGGTCCCGAGTGCGAAGTGTGTTGGCCATGCGAGCACACTGGCAGGCTGCGCGCAGCTCCCCGCGGCGGAACGCATGTCTGTGTTGGACGATCCGGCGTTCTTTGCACAGCCTCACCCGCTGGGGTACTACCACAGCACACGTATTCCCACCTTCCTCGTTGGAGAACGGCTGTGTGCTGCTTGTGCAAGCGCAATGGACAAGCGTCTATATTATCTTCAGAGCGAAGTATGGGAAGCATTGCCCGCATACTTTGGCCTCTCCGTGGACGATTGGAACTTACCAAGGAGAACCTCGGGTCGTGCGTAGGTTACGAAGTTCCTATACTGTGTCCAATTTCATCGGGGTGCTTTCCTGAGTCGTGATCATGCCCCCAGGGCAAATAGTGATGTTTGCGTCGACGCCCTAGAGTGCGCTGGTCTCCCATCCACACGGCATCCAAAAACTCCACTAGATCGCTCCATGTGTACTTGAAGACGAACATCGGAAGCTAACACCATGCACAGCCACGGCATACTTGCCTACATCAAGTTGATCGCTTTTGCCCCTATGATGGTCAATAGCACCTATCTCCTGACCACGTTGTAGGATTGAGCGGGGGCTCAAGGTAAGGCGTCGAAGGCTCTTTGAAAATATCAAGCTTATTCTTTACACAGGTCACACTGCACACGTGCAACCTCTACTACCAGCTGATCCTTGTCGGGTAATCGCCGAAGACCGTACCCCAGCGGCCACGACAGTACTAGGGAAGCATTCCGACGAATCATGTCGACCAATATTGCTGCTGTTCGCCCTTACACCCCGTGCGACACGGGCGACACGGGCGGCGCTGCCCTAGGCACCGCGCAGCCAGATCCCGACTTCTGGTTCGAGGACGGGAACATCATCGCGGTCGCACAGCAGAGCGCCTTCTGCTTCCACAGGGGCGCACTCGCGCGGCACTCCGAGGTCTTTCGCGATTTGTTCAGCGTACCACAGCCTATCGCATGCGATCGTGACACGACGAGCACGCTGGACGGCTGCCCCGTCGTACATCTGACGGACACCGCGTACGACTTCAAGCACCTCCTCCGCGCGATCTACGACGGTGTGAAGTACGTCCCTCTCCTCCCACCCCGATCCTTTCACACAGGGGCTAACACGCATACTCACTATCCGCAGCTACTTCCCGCCCGACAAACCGCTCCCATTCTCCGTGCTCGCGGCCCTCGGCCGCATGGCCCACAAATACGCCCTGGACGCGCTCCTCACCGAGTCCCTCCGCCGCCTCAAAACCATCTTCACCACCTCCTTCGCCCTCTGGCAGACCCACCAAGGGACGAGCACCCCCTCCCTCACCCTCGCACCCTGCGATGCCATCGAGGCCGTCAACCTCCTCCGGCTCCTCAACCGCCCCGAGATGCTCCCCACCGCACTCTACGCCTGCCGCCGCCTCCGCCCGCGCGCGCTCCTCGCCGGGGTCACCCGCGCGGACGGCACGACGCTCGAGCGCCTCAGCGCGCCCGACCTCGAGCGCTGCCTCCGCGCGCAGCTCCTCCTCGTCAAGTACGACGCGCAGATCGCCGCCCGCTTTTTTGACGCGGAGCCGTCGGGTGCGTGCACGTGCGCGTCGCGCGAGGCGCGTCGGAGGGTGCTGCGGGGGAGGGCGCGGATGGTCGTCGAGGTTTACCCTTTGGTGCTCGACGTGGAGCCGCTCAGCAAGTACTATTCTGATGTCGCGGATGAGCTTGCGGATGAGGGAGCGATATGCAGGGGGTGTGCGGACAGGCTCAAAGGGTATCATTATGCGCTGCGGCAGCGGATCTGGTGGCAACTCCCGGAGATCATGAACCTGGAGGTGGAAGGATGGCGGGACGGAGAGACATCGACATGAGACATATAAACAGGGTCCCATACTATCACGAAGAGCCTTCGCGGTCGTCCGATACCAGAACATGTAACTAGCTAGAGGACGATACAGACTAAAGTACAACACTACGTACCATCCAAGGCAGCCGACGATCGAGACATTGTCCTGAGACTCGAGTCGTAACGTACCTCACAGTCCTTCTGTGAACCGACTCTCAGTTGGTCCACTGGCTGGTTCCTGCTCCGTTTCGAACCCACCAGGGACATGCGGCGCACGTCCCTCAGGAGCCTTCTCCTGCTGGCGCTTGCTCGGCCGCCTCGAGATGTTCGCCCCGCCGTCCCCATTCCCGCCGCCCACGGGCTTCTTGTCGACCTACAGAGAGAAGAACAGATCAGTCACCACCCAACGCATTAGCATCTCGCGCGCCGCTGCACTCACAGGGTATCCATTCGCACCATACTCCATCTCGCGCGCCGATACACCATGTCCGTGGTGCGAGTACTCCGGCGGACCAGTCTCATCGTCCGCGATATCGCGCGCCTCGACGTACACCGCGTCGTCCTCCTCGTCCTGCTCCTGCTCCTCCTCGACGCTCGACCCCTCCTCGTCCGTCTCCTCAATACCCTCGTCCTCGCTCGTGTACCCCGCAGCGCGCACGGCCGCCGCGACCGGGCCCGAGCGCTCCATGGCCTCGCTCGCAACGAGGTACCGCGCGCAGAGCATCCGGATGTCGTTCCACCACTCCATCATGTCGTCGTGCGAGCGGGCCCGGAACGCCCACGCGCGTCCGCTGCCCTGTCCGCGTCGGGTGATCGTCTCGCGCAAGCCGCGCAGGGAGCCCGAACGCGTCGTGCCCGTGCCGTCCTTGCGCTCCTCGATGTGGAACTTGTGGCTCTTGCCGTTCGTCGACGACGGCGGGCCGAGCGTGCACATGGGCAGGAAGAGACTGAACTGCGGGCGGTCGGCGAGAGCGGGGTCGGACGAGGCGTATTCGTGGAGGAACCCGGCGGGTGTGAGGACGTAGTACGCCTCACGATAGGTGCGGGTGTAACGCTTCTTCCGCTCGAGGAGACCAGTGTGGACGGGGATGACGCTCGGGTCGTCCTTGCTCGGGTACGTGATCGCCTGTGGGTCGCGGAGAGGGGTCTCTGGGTCGACGAGATGGTCTTCGCGTGCAGCAAACGAGATCCACTCGCGATCGGGAGGAAGGGCGGACATGTCGCGTTGGAGGTTGTTCCATAGCTCGCCCACGCTGTTGTCCATGCGCGTCCGCCATTCAGCGAAGGTCGCCCAAGCGGATTGGATCGCCTGGATGAGAGAGGCCTCGAACATGGCAGAAGAGGCCTGGGTGAGGAGCAGTGACTTCTGCAGGGCGTTCTCGGTGTGCACCTGCTTGACGAGTTGCCGGTACACTGCCTGGTTGGCAACGTAAGGATCTGTCCTCGCAGTAACTTGTAGTGGCGTGTTCTTGAGGATGGAGACGTTTGTACCAAGGTCACCGATGAGTTTCGCGGAGAGCTCCCGCTCCTTGGCTACGGATGTTGCGAGCTTGCCGGTATCGTTTTGTATGTTCTAGTGAAACGCGTCAAGGTCAGGACACATTCTCGGGGCAGAGACAGCGTCGGGGGTAGACATATACGGAGGCGCAGTCCACCGCGGGCGCACGCATGTATGCACAGTCAGACTGGCTCGTTGGAGAATCGACCGTGTTCAATGAGGTTTATATATATGACACGAACCCACCACTCAGAACCTTCGGCGGGGTGGGCGTAGAGCATGGGTAGTCGCACCCTAGCCGGCACTCAGAGGGACAGTTCCTGCCTCCCTGAGAGACCAGCGAGGACATGGCGGGGGCAGAAGTCCACCCTCTCTACGTATATATGCCGGTCGCAGACTAGTTGGGTCGCACGGCACTGGTAGAAGCAATCACTCACCTTGATATGGGCTTTGATCTCCGTTCTCAGCTTCTGGAGGTGTTGCACAATCGAGCCGTCGACGGTGCGACCGAGGTTCGCGTGTTGGTCTGCGATCGCGCGTGTCTTGTCGCGAATGCCGTAGAAGACATCCTACCCCGCCCATGTCAGAAAGATCCTGTACGCAGCCAAGCGGACTGACCTGAAGGCCTCCTTCGCCCAGGAACTGGTTGCCCGAGCGGAAGGGCACCTGGATGACGGCTCCGAGCTTCGTCATCTCGCGGGCGACGTTGTTCTCAATGTCTGCGATGCCCTCAAAGTACGCAATTAGCTGCTTGACAATGGCCTTCCACGCCGTGAAGCGTTCGATGAGGATGTCGGAGGGGCGGAGGTCGTGTGGCGCGATGTTCTTCTTGATGAGAGACTGGCTGCGAGAGACGGTCGAGCCATGTCTGCTGGCCCTGCTGGCGGGGCGGGAGAGAGAGGCAGCGCGGGATATGGAGACGGTTTCGTTCATCTTGGTGCTGGGGAGAAGGTGGGAGCGTGGAGAGGCGGAAGGGAGGGCAATATATGCGACGCGCAAGAGGTGGGGACGACGCGGAACCTTCGCGTCTGACGCCCGCTATCTTCTGACGTCACCGCAGCTATTCCACATATGGAACCTGCTATGTAAGTACCGTCCCGTTCCCCTTGATGCCCACGCTGGCTGGCCATGGCAGCGCGAACAAATTGCCTGCTCATGTTGCGATGCAAAGGATAATTGTATGTAGGCCATGACGAGTCAGAAACAGGCATGCAACGAGTGAATAGTAGGAACAACATCCAAATCAGATCAATTGTCGACTTTGATATCCAGAGAGAAGTACGAAGGAAGCTCGTGAAAGGCAGCCTCGCAACACTGAGCACCATATCTTCGTAACGCGCTGCTATAGGTATGGCCCTCCGGGCAGTCCTGGACACTGTTCGTGGGTCCTATACAGTCTTGAATGTGATATGATTCAAATCGACACCGGCTGGTCATCGGTCATATACAACAAACGGTGAAACAAGAAGGGGATGCCGTTATGATTGGAATAGAGATCGCATGACATATATGCGCGCTGCAGGCCGTTCATCGTACACATCGGACGTACAAGTACATGAGGTAGTTGGTAGAGGGGAGCATATGGATTCAGAATCATGGCAGCGGTACGTCTTTGTAGTCCTCTCAAGCGTCGCAAGATGCACAGCCCTCGTTATCGTCCATATCGGGCTCAGCAGCCTGAGTGGATGTAGCTGGCGCTGGGACTGAGAGCGGCCGGCGGCTCGACGGGAATCCGTAACTTAACGGGAATGTGGGTGCTCGGGTACGAAGGTAGTAGTTGCCGGTTTTGAGCCCACGTAACCAAGCATACGCCACGAGATCGAGCTGGTGATGGGTTGTTAAAGGTGCGAAACGTCCCGTACGCGGCGTGTTGACTCACTATAGCATCTGAGGCAGGGACGGGGATGTGAATACTCGTTGACTGGCTCTGATCGATGAAGGGTCCGCGATCGGCAGCCATGTCTATGAGTGACTTTGGGTCAATCTCCCACACGCTTTTGGATCGCGCCTTGATGTCGTCGGGAAGATTCGGTATGTCTTGGACAGAGCCTAGGATGCTTAGAAGATCAGCACCGCTCACAGAAGCAAGTTTAAGTTGCATACCATGAGCGTTCATGATGGCAACCCGCATAGACTCTGTCCAGAGATCAAGCGTGGAGAGTTCTCTGACAAGCCAGGGGCACAGTTCGGTGAAGTCCCCACTCAGCACACGGTAGGCGGTGACGTTACTATGTACCATAGGCAGTGTGAGCTGAGAATGAGCAGTTTCATCAGTAGATCCCCGAATCCCTTATGTCCACTTATGCGCCCTTATTTGGGGACATAAGCGCACGTAAGTGGGCGGCTAATGGGCGCTTCAGCACAGCTTTTTGGGTCGTTTGAGACCCACTCGCGCTCGGTTTATAGCACCTTCGAATCACCACCGTTTCATATGAAACCTTGTACGATGGTAGCTCATGGTATCGGGAATGTCTGGTTAAAATTTGGCTGGATTTTATTAAGTCGTTGGGACGCTGTTTACAAAACCGTAAGACCCCCGAAATGGCGCATAAGTGGAATAAGTGCGCATAAGTAGACGTAAGCGACATAAGGGATTCCGGGATCTACTGATGTTTGCAACATGTGACAATGATTTACCTTGAATAGGGATCGACGCCCTCCGCATTTCCGAGCACATGTGCAGTGGAGGCAGTCGGCATCTGAGCAGTGAGCATAGAGTTGCGTAGGCCCTTTTCTACAACGACGCGCTTGAGTTGATCGAAGTCATATCTGGTGGAAGGTGACGACGGCCACATGTCCATCTGCAAGATGCCCAACGAGGCCGGCGAGCCCGCCCATGAGCGGTGTGGACCGAGGATAGCTGCACGTTCACTGCTTGCTTCGATAGCGGCGTGGTATACGGTTTCGAAGATGTCGATGTTGAGTCTCCTGGCCTTGGGCCCATCGAAGGCATATCGTCCGCCAACCCTTGAACGCCGACGCCGACGGCGCGGGTGCCCAGCGCGGATTTCCGGGAGGCGTTCATGGGGTAGCAGGCAACGTCAATAAGTACGTCGGTGTTGGTGACCGCAAGCTTCGTGATAGAATGCAAAGCATCGAAGTCGAACGTTCCATTCCATGTCACAAACTGAGGCAACGATAGAGATGCCAACGTGCATACTGCGGTCTCGCCTGGAGCGGAGTACTGGACGACTTCGGTACACAGGTTTCCACATGTGACTGGTCCAAGATGCGCATGGTTGTTCTTGGCTATGAGCGAGGGTGTAAAGGTCGATCAGGAGATACCATTACACGAGGCCGGATGGAACATACTGTTAACGTGATCGCCGAACAGGATGAAAGGAGCACCCGTCTCTTGCAGTGCCTCCGAGATCGACGCCCACAATTGGATGGCGTCTATGCTGCTCCGGGGATGGGGCCCACGTTCTTCCTCTTCATACAGCTTTGTGAATGCGGTACCAAAAGTGCCATTGAAGTGCGGCACATCGGCAGGATCAAATAGGGACCACTGCCCTCCCATGAGGAGACGGGTCATGCTGCGATGACGAATGTCGGTGAGTTTCCACATCAAGCAGGAAGAAGGGGTACGGTGGAGCTGGAGAGGGAAGGCGTACAGAGATCCTGATGGTTTATACGTACAAGATGTCGGGGACCCACAGCGCTGGAAAGACACTATCCACTCTGGCACCGAGCTGTGTGTGCACGGAGCGACAGGTTACAAACGCGCGCACGTCCGCGTGCCAAATGGGAAGATAGGCGGTGATGGCGGATGGTCGACGAGGACGACATAGGCTAGTGTACTGAGCGTGCGCGTCGAGAACTCGCAACAGGGGCATAACACCAGGTTGTAGACGAGGCTCGGATCTGTCGCGATCGAGGTTAGATGTTAGAGGCTCACGGATTTACACCGGCCGAAGTGCTCAAAGTGCTCACTTGAACGACGGTACAGAGGCGAGCGAGACGCCCACGCCGCCTTCGACCATCCAAAGTTTGTCGACATCCGAGATGCTGGACAAGATGTCTAGCGGCGACGATGTGTCCGGTTGGAAGATGAAGCATGACGCGTGACTGGGCATACGGGTTCCCGCATGGAAGAAGACCGGAGACGCATGGGTGTAGAGCTGACGGGATAGGGCGTCGTATGTCTCTAGCACTGCGCGTATGTTGTGGCCGTGGATAGACACCGCGGTCCGCATGTACATGTGCTGGGGCCGTTCTACGACGCGGCCATTGAAGCGAAATAGATAGGAACGCGCTAGCACCTGTACAGATCGGCTATGAGGCGCAAATCAGACATGGTGTGGTAAATAGAAAGTAACAAGCGTACTAAGAGAAATGGAAGTCGCGGATGGGGACGATGGCGTCGTCGATGGTCGTTCCATGCTGCAGGACAACGGCAGCGAGTATCGGATCAAGATTGGCGTCGGGGTCTATAAACAAATGAGGACAAACGGGGGCAGGCACTCGATAGAATGCACTCACAGCGCGAGTACTGTTGGACCCAATCAGCGAACGACGGGGGGACAAGCTTGTGCAGGTTAGCAATCAAGACTCGTCCAGCAAGAAGGGAATAATCCGGGTGGCGACCAGACAAAGTGGCCAAGACATTGGCGCAATGATCCTAGGACATCGTCAACATAGCTCAAGCTGTAGCGCGGTCGACTTACAGCGAGATCAGCGGAGCTGACGTTGAGCGTGAGACCACGAGAGACGTTGGTCACGGTACTGCCAAATGTGCATGTTAGCCACGATCCACAGTGTCCAAACGCGAGGACCCACCCCTCGAGGTCGACGAATCGGCGATCCAGTCCCCATGACAGCTGTACCAAAAATTATGCAGGTAAGTAAAGTAAGTCGAGTGCGGCCAGGCAAGGGTCGTACTGACGGTCAAGAGGTATCGGAGGAGCTTTGAGGACGATGATCAGACGGCTACGGTATATTACTGGTGGTCTTGATACTGACCTTTGAAGGCTCGAACGGCTCCAGGGCGCTGTGCGATAAACGTTGGTACGGGAGTGACGTGAGACGCGAGTCTGAGAAGTCATACCCGCCTAAATGGACAAAGTTGATCAGACCAATTGTATTCGAATATGCGACAGGGAAAGACGCACTGCGCTTAGTGACAACAATGTCACTGTCAATAGGGGGTGAGTTTTCTGTGTCGGATGGCATGAGGTTGGAGTATAGTGGAGGATTTGGGGTGGATGTCTCGTGCTTAAGTATGTCGACTAATCTTGCTTTACTTATTATCGGCGACCTCTCTTCTGGTGAGAGACGCAGTTCTAAGTCACATGGGCGCAGGCAGAGTGTCTGTCTGGGAAGGGACAGGATGTACGAACCGATGAGTGATGGTGGTTCGTATAGAAGCAACATGAACGACTGCGAGTTCACGTGACAACCGTAGACGCTATGCAATCACTTCCATACCTGGTCGTAATGGGCTAGTCGTCGCAGCCAGTGACCGTACAGGTCGCGCGAGCGGGAGACAGAGGCGGAGACAGACAGAAGATAAGCCAATGTACTCGATTGGCAAGGGCGTGATTCGCGCGCGCCGTAGATCCAAGTGTCTATGATCGATGACTAGTAGGAGCAAAGGAGACTATGCGATGACTTGTATTGAGCAGCGAGGCGAACATGACGTGTTTGGACATATGAATCGCGGGCCAAACACACCGCAGAGTAGCGACGACAATGGAAGAATATGACCAGACATATAAAAGTGAATGTGGAGAGATCGGTACGTAGAAGCAGACGTTAGAATCGACGTCGCAGTATGAGTCTGGGAGAGGAATAATCGCGTCCGAGTTGATGACATGCAACGGTAACGTCAGCCTAATCGAAAGCGGAATAGTCTGTCAAGGGATAAGGGGGGTGAGTGGCATTTCAACATCGTGCGGAGGGCCAGCTTACCTCTGGATCAGCAGATCCACAAATCGGGTCTCGGCGTGATGAATGTTGCATACTCGGAGAAGTCGTCTAGCAGAATGCTTGACTACCACGACGTTTCCTCTGAGATACAAGCCTAGAAGATGATATACCGTTGAGTTCACGGGAGATCGCCTGGGCGATGCGGAAGTGATCACGGTGTAATCGTTGTAGAGCGCGAAATCAGAGCCCGGGACACAGGTGATACGCGTATAGCGTGCCCCGTGCGGGAACCAGTGCCGAACATCGACGTCCTCTGGCCAAGGAAGCGCGGGATCCGTGTGGCCTATGATCTCTTCGTTCAGGGGCAGACGAATGAGTCTTGGACGACCCCTGCACACGGGATAAATGACACCAGTGACGACTCCACGTAGTTCGCCCTATGAACCGTGATGAATATCGGAGATCTGTGGAGACCATTACGCTGTACTTACTGCGCGGAGTCGTGACTGTATATCCCCACTCCAACGCCTGAGCATAGAGGACGATGTTGCATGAGTCTGGGTTGCCAAGGCCTGCGTGTAATAACAGAATGAACGACGTCGGTGAGTGTGAGCGGATTGACTCATACCTGACGGTGGGCTGCTGAAGCAGACGGCATAGACCATAAGATCACAGGAGTAGAGTGCGCGCGATTCGCTGTGATGGAAACACTTTATTAAGTGATATCGTGAAGAGGGACGCACCGATGGACACAAGGAAAAAATGGAGCTTCCGGACACATGGAGAGAACTAAGCTTGACGCAAGAGGGAAACATCGTCGCTCCGGAAATCGACCACGTCATCGAGCGGCTATGCGGAGGAACGAAAGAGACGGCTCATTTAGCAACAGACGCTACAGAGACGTTCATTTCATTCCTCGCACTCGCGAGAAGACGCGGTGAGTCTTTGGGGTCCGAACTCTATTTGGGCTCGAGACGCAAGGGAGTGGATACGACACATGCGTGCTCGCATACGGGATTGATGTTAGCAGTCGGGAGCGTAGCGCGAGACTGTTGGACATACACGATGAATGTCACAGTTTACACGAGCAATGTTTCAATCGTCAACCTTCAGCGGACGGATTGATCTTATGGTGAGTCCCGGTGCCGCAATTATAAAAGAAGCCGGGTCTATCGATGTGTCGCCATCCACCAGCAGAATCTTCACCACACCCTGCATACTTGATGAGCTCTCATTCAATCACGGATACCTTGAATCACTGGAAGACTCACCGCTTCCGGCAAAGTGACATCCCATTGACTCGCGCGGTACAATCCTTGAAGCATTCGCCAGCGCTGGTTGAAGTCAAACGGACTGGAAAGTCTGAATGGGTCGTAAGTAAACACATTTAGACGTGAAAGTGGCCGGTACAACGACTGACGAAGGTCTTGAAGTTTTGCCTGAAAGGGACAGACACGCCGGCTGTGTTTAGCGGTTCGGCGGTGTTTGCCAATTCCGACCCTTACGACACCGGGAATCTCATTCCCCCCAGCCCAAAACACTCAACTAACTCGGAACCAACGAGGCTGTGAGTATTGGCAACTAGATTGAGTTGAGTTGACTCACCGTTACCATACACGGGGCAGGCACGAGTACGCTAGTCACAAGTGTTACTACGCGTATTGCTTCGACACATCTATAGATAATGATCTGTACACCGCGCAAGACGTGAGTATTCAATAGTCACGGGAGCGTGCGGGGTCTCATGTTGATGTTGCTTAGGTATTCGAAGAACATCTTATGTGACAGCCGGAGTTCAACCCCAGATGCGTTCCGCGGAGAGCGACACAGTCTGGCGTGTCCATGCGGCAGAATCGATTCTGGATGCGCACACCCATGTTTGTAAGAAGGATCCGCGGCGAGGGCAACGAACCCTGCCCGCCACATATTCATGAATGGGTTCGAAAGGCCGCGGAAATATCGACTATGTATCGACCGAACCCTGCACGCCCAATAATTCGGGCAGTGGAGAACGGCCGACTCAAGGACATTGAACGTGCTCACCCGGATCACCTTCAGTTCGGCGACGCGGTAGCCCTGACATTCATGGTCGCGTACATCGAAGGTCGTTATGACTGGTACCCTCAATATCATCTACTGGACATCGTCCGAGTTGAAGCCAGCGACTCGGAGGAGTTCGGTCGGTTCGCGGTACCGACCATAGATAGCAGCGCCCGGGCTGCGCTACGAGAAGGAGAGATCGTCGATCCCGACGCCGCTGACATATCACAGGAGAAGGCGGACAAGGACGATGAGGAGGACGAGGAGGAGCAGGAGGAAGAGGAGAACTCACTCGACGAGCAACGCGCACCGCTGTTCCTCCCGGATGCCGAGAACGACGACGAGGATGACCGTTCCGTATCGGAGGACGAGGCAGTGGATGGAACCGTGAAAGAGGCCATAGGGAACGTCAGCAACACCGTAGGAAGGGTCAAAAATTTCACTGACGACGAGATGGATGTGGACGACGAGGGGTGGACCGCAGGACCAAATCGATTGTTGGACGTCGAGTCATTCGAGGTCAGAGGAGTGCAGGAGGTAGGTGAGAAGGAGGCGAATGGCGAGGGGAGCGATCAGTCATCGTTGACCGACTTGTCCGATCTGGCCCCCCCGCCTCGGAAAAGGAAGCGTTCAAGGCGCTCCATATCGGCTCAGGTTCCGGCCTCCGCCCCGAGAGCGTCTAGCAAAGGACAGAACGCCTTGTCGAGGGTAACCAGGTCGAGAGGAGCACGGAGGGGCAACCGAAAACAGGGATCTTAGGTGAGGTACCGTCTCGGGTAATGTTTTGTTTGCATGATTAACCGGATTTTGCAGAGACCCTGCTCGTTGTGCGAGGCGCCCGGGCAGAGAGGAGAGAGGGATCGCCACGCATGGACGATTGACTTGAATGGATGTATACCTATGTTATAGACTACGAACACAGATACGAGCACACAAAACATGATCAGATTTGTGACCAGCGACAAAAAGCAGACAGAACCGACACTGTACATGCAAGAGACTGACAACACCAATGAAATAACTAACAGGTGAGGTCCAACTACGATGAAGAGAGAGAGAGCGGGAAGGGGGAGGTGTTCGGAGTGCGCGAACACATGCGACCGTCAAGTCCCGCATTGGCGCGCGAGGAGATGTCCAAGATGGCGGCACCCAAGAAGTTGTGTCATAAGACACGCCACTCACAGATCATATGATACGACAAACGCGGAAGTGAGCAATATCTCAAGACCTAGAAAGGCAGAGAAGGAGTCCAAACGGACCGATCAGTGCATGCACGGTCAGCGGCCACCAATGTGATGTCGTGGGTCAGCGTGACGATGGTTAGGAGGCCTCGTCTCGTTTATGTACGAGCGCCACGAGCGTGGCGACCGCGACGCGAACCACGGCTTTGTGCAGTAGTTGTTGCGCGTCCACGAGTACCTCGGTTGGAGTGTGATGGTCCCGCCTGCTGCAACGGCGCAGGGCTTGGTAGCGCCGTCTCAGCCAAGTACACCTCGTACTCTGCATAGCGCAAACCGAACCTAGATCCAATATCGATTAAACCCGTGCGCCACTCCAGTCCACACGCGTTGCAGAGAGTACCGGGTCCACAGGGGCCCTATGGATCTGTTGGTCAAGGTCTCTACTAGTGGTGGATACGATATCGAGTGACATACCCGACGCCACGACGTAGGCCCGGTGGCACCGCATGAGGGCACGGTGCAACGGGTATTAGGAGGAGCGACCACCGGGTACTGGCGTGATCGTCGTTATCAAGTTGAAAGAGATGCTAGAGAAGAACGCGCCGCATACGCGTACCATAACAGTCCGGGGACGAGGCATCTCGAACTCAGGGGTAGGCCATCTGTGTATCGGCACTAGATGAGCGACAATTAGCAATGAAGACGGGATTAGGAGGTCGTGGAACGCACCTTCCACTTGAATGGGGGAGCGGACAGGTTTCTGCTCTAATTAACATCATCAGCGTGCTTAAGATGACGAAGCCGATAGACACACGCCACAACAAGCAATGATTAGACGTGACCAACGGGCGTATGACGAACCCGCGTCGCACATGCGCGATGGTGAAGGAAGTGCCAGCGGTGCACTCACCTGTCGGATGCTCAGGGACCGCGACTGCTGGCGACACATTGAAAGCGGGCCCAGCCGGGGTGGGCACGTAGGGTGACGTGAAAGGATGTCCGATTGGCTGCGCAGGGCACGGCGGCATGCGCTGGATCTGAGGTAGCAAATGCCCGGGGGTAAACGTGGGGGAAGGCGCGTAGAAGACAGGATAGACCTGGGGAGGGTGCATCGCCGGGGAATGATATGGCTGGGATGTCGTTGTTCTCGGGGAGAAAGCTGAATGTGGGGGGCGGTGTGGATACGGAATGGGGTAGTAAGCAAATGGAGGCGGGGTGTGATAGAAAGCGCGCGTATGTTGCTGGGAGGGAGTACGTTGTCTGCTATGGGACGAGGAGGCGGCGGGAGCGATGACTTGGACTACATGTGCCGTTTGGACATGGTCTTGCGAAGTGCTGGGAGACCGTTGATAGGGTGGCGGCTCTATGTCGATTGGTAGCTGAGGAGTAGAAGAGAGTACGTGGGTTTCGGACATGACACGTTGATACAATGGCATCATTGGAGGAGGGGTACCGCCCATCTACAGAGGGAATACTCAGGTCGATTGCGCGCATCAGTCCTAGATCGTATATATACTCACTAGATCAGCGTAGATGCGTGCAGGAAGAGAAGGGGGTTGTGGACGCGGCGAACCCGTCGTAGAGACAGAAACGGACGAGGGGACGGCTCTCACCTCGTCTATGTTCTCCGTCGTTTTACTCCGGGAAAACGGCTCGGCATGTCGATGCGCTTGTGTGTCCTCGGTGAGACCAGAGTCGTACTGAGTCGAGTGAGGGACGGAAGGCGCCGCGAATGCGCGACGAGCGTCGCGACAGGGGGTCGACGACTTGAGTTTAACGTTGGGAAGGTGTAGTCAACGACAAAGACACCATCTTGAAATAGAACCACGTACTTGTTGACGAGGGTTAGGCGAAGCAAATTGACGTAAAGGCTCTTCGCCGCGGACTTAGTGGACCGGGCGAGGGATGAAAGCGGGGGCGGGAATATGCGTGAACGGTCTTGAGGAGTCCGTGTAGCATTCCGTCCCGGCCACGAGACACGCTCCGCACATGCCAAAGCCGTGGCACTGCCAATAGGGGTGGGTGCAATACTACGAGTATGATCAAGCACACGTACCTTTGTACCACGGGTCAGGCAAGGAGTGCATGTCTCTCGATCGCGCCCTACAGCCTCGTTCTGATCCCAGAGGATTTGAGTCAGCGGTGGAAGATCATCGTTGGGATATCCGCCATCTAGTCCATGAGCCGTGCGAGGTTGAGAGAGCATGTGGTGAGTAGGGTGGAAGGATTGAGGCACTTTGAACACGACGTCAGTATGGTAGCAATGTCCAGAGATAGACGATGCACTTACGCTGCACGGGCTCAGGAACAGGAGCATCGGAGGCGGAGGGTGGCGTAGGCATGGGTGTGCCAGACTCAAAAGCAATAGAAAGACTATCGGTGCCGCTAGCCTGAAGAGAGTGAAGGACGATGAGGAGAGAACCAACCTCGACAGCTCTGTTCGTCAAGCGCTCTTCCCGCGTCATTGATCAGCGCCTCAACAACAGCCTGTATGAGTTCACGTGATCGCGAAACGGATTTGCGAATTCGGGCCGGCGCGCCGGAGAGAGAGTTCGCGGGGGCATGCGCTCGTAAGGTGGGTGCGGGACGGAGAGGAAGCATAGCTCGCGTTTATTCTGCAACGTCTAGAAGTTATACAAAGCCGTTCTGACAGCAGGCCTAACGGGATTCAGACGATCAGCGCGCACTAATCCGTGAGCAGTTGGAACCACTTACTCGACCTCACGGGTTTCGTCGGGACAACCGTACTCCTTGTCGACAGGGACAAAGGCGCGGGAGGAGAATAGGTGCAAATGCAGGCCGCCGGCCCGACGCGAACGAGACACCTTGCTGCAAGGGACGCTGTGCGTCGAGTACGTGACACCCTTACCGCATACCTTGCCAACTGCGCGTACGATGGAGAGGTGTACATTGGACGGCGTACATCACATAAACGGGCGTACTGTACAACGGACAGACGAGATCGCTGGAGACGGAGAAGCACGTAGCATACACAGGAGCGGAAGCGTAAGTTCACGACGTCACGCACGCAGGCTACCGGTGCGCCCTCGCTTCCTGCACGAACTGTATACGTTAAACGTTAGCATGTTTGTCAATAATTACAGACAGACACGTACGCATGCTGAAGCGACATCCTCCAGCCGCGGGAGGTGGGCCAGATGGGAAGCTCGGGGGAAGGGTCATCGAAATGGAGTCTGTGGTCAATGACGAGCGCGTTGGTATCGCCGAAGTACTGGTGATCCCACGCGACTTGGACAGTGGTCGATTCGCGCCAATGATCCTGGACAAAGGAGAACTGGCGGTCGGTGTACTTCGAGATGGCCGCGTCGTCTCGTTTGGTGAGGGGCCCTGCCTTGACCAACCCGCGTCTGTTCATCGTGGGGGACGGGAAACCACAGATGCAGGCGTCTGGAGTAAGGAAGTTGCTGACGAGCGTACTCCAAAATGACTGTAAAGGAAGGACTGGGGTGCGAGCAAGACTCTGGACAATGTCTACAGGTCGACCCGTGCGGGTATGGTACCTTTGAACGGCACGAATCCCGTTGTGTCCGATCTCCCCCGATGTAACCGCCTCCCCATCCCCGGAAGCAGGTGGACTCTCTGTGAATCCGAGCAGAGCTGGGTCCGTTACGCGCTTGATGAAGGTGTCGAACTTGTGTTCAGGTATGTAGATGTCCATGTCACGAGGCTCCCAGCCCTCGTCTTCGAGAAAGAAGCGGAGAGCGAGAGAACCCGATATGATGCCTTCTGCCTCGCGGAGAAGGGTGTCGAAGAGGGGGATATTGTCAATGAAGGGACGTACGGCGGCTCGGTAACGCGTTTGCATCGTGACCGCCGCCACGGTGAAGAACGCTCTACAGGTCCTGCACCATACGATAACGGCGATGATGTCAGATTGGTGGATGACCTCGACGAGGACGTCGATGGGCACGCTGAGTACGTGGCATTGAGCGCTGCTAAGCTTCGAGATGTTGGAGACAACGTACTCGATAGGCCCCTCCAAATCTAGAACCACGGAACCCTCACGTCCCTCGGGATCGCGGCTGCCGTTCAAGTCGAACGTTTCGGAGATGTTCAGGGTGGAGGAGAATGGTCGAAGCGCGGCTGCCGGTGTCGAAGTGGTGAGAGTGACCTCGTACTTCACAGAATTCGTGGGCGGCGTCGGGATCAGCTGAGTCGAGATGGGCTTGAGCGGTGAGTGCGTGTGGTGTGTGCGCGCGTGCGCGGATAAGGCAGTCGGTTGGATCGAATGAATGTCGGATTGTAGTCGGCGTAGAGTAGCTAGGGAAGTAGTAGTCGGTGCGAGTCAAGTAATACGGCAGGTCGTCTGTCGGGGTAGGAACCAAGGAGCAACGCAACCGCGCAGCGGTCGTATATCTACGCGGAAGAATGATAGAGTCCATATTGGGTAAGCGAGACGCCCAAGACGTCGGGCAGTAACTACGAGTACAGCACGCAGTACTACCACAGTCACCAAAACATCAGAGACGTCGACCTCGACGTCTGGAAGAAGCAAGTCAATATGAGAGAAAGAGGAGGAAATGGGGGCTCATTATGTGAACAGATGAAATCACAAGTCACCACAGCAAAATAGACGTCGTCCCGACGTCGTCAACATATGCAAGTCGTCGGAAGATCCAAAAGAAGGGTTGGGGTGGGTGGGAGTGGAACGAGATGGCAGAGAACTCGAAGGGAATCAAACAGTACAGTATCGCATCGTCTTCAGGGAAAGGGAGGGTAATACTATGGGGTGAGCAGAATACACACTATCCGGATGGTCGCCATGATGGCATGAAGATGGTGGTAGGGATGATGCTGACATGATGTCCATCAGGAACAGTCGGTCTGTGTATTCCGAGGTGGAACGGGGGCTGAATGGCTCGCCATGGACGGTCGTGCTCTGGGCTGGTGCAGGGGCGCAGAGGGAAAAAGGTTCGAATCGGAGATGGTGAGATGTGGCGGCAATGCGACAGAAGGGTGAGAATGAAAGTGACAAGCGGCGGATGCAGAATATGGAGGGGCGCAGCTAGGATGCAGGCGCGGATGAACGGGATGGGCGGCTCAGAGTCGTGCGTGATGTTGGACGCAGGCATGTTGTGTAGAGTGGTGGGAGGCATCGGAGCGACAGGACTAGGAGTGGAGGCAGAATCCGCGGGGTCAAACATGAGGCCTCCGACGTGCCACGCCAATGCATCGCCATCGTGGGTGCAAGCGTCGTGAGTCGGCGTACTGGTAGGCTTGTCGGGGGAGTAGATTGGATAGGGTGGCAGCTGATGTCCTCCAACGCCGACACGCGCGTGGTCGAGGTAGACGGGGAGGTCCATAGGGCGATCGTTCACGTTGAGGGACGGGAGACGCTCTGCTATCAGTATGCACTCTGGTGTGCTGGGCTCGGAGTATGGGGACTGTCGCATGACGGCGATGTCGACTTGATGGACGAGAGATGCGGCGGTGGCGGACAGATCACCATGGTTCAGTAGACACTGCCTGTGTGGTTGCTTGAGAGAGTGGTTGAACATCTGAACGTCGAGTTTGGTAGTCTGTTGAATATCTGAGGCGGTAGGAACTGTGTGCTTAGCTTCCAGCTGAGGCACGGACGTGTCGTCTCGTGTTCCCTCGTCTTGTCTATACCCAGGACGCGCCGTGTCCGATGGCTGTTTGGGAGGCTGATGGCCGTCGTTCTCGGGCTGGACTAGAGGGTTCGGAAGGGAACGCAAGGGCGACGCATGTCGCAAGTTCGTAGGGAGAGACGTAGTGGGTGCGGAGAGAAGTGGGATGGTCGTGAGTGCAGGAGATGCAGCCGAGGTAGGAGAAGGGAACGACGGAAGCATGGGGGGCGGTTGTATCGGTTGGCTGCGTCGGACAAGGGAGCGGAGAAGGTCCAGCGTATCGTTGACCGCATATGGTGTGAAGCGGTTGCGCCGTTCAGCCGGAATGAGGTGTCGCAGAGTTGCCTTCATGGACGATGGCACGCCCTGAATGAAGGCGAAGCACAAGTCGCCATATGATATCTGCACGTTGTCAAGCAGTGGCTGGCCTCGGGACATGAAATCGGTGTAGTACGTATTCACCTGGGTCTCTGAGACGAACGCGGGCTTGTCCGCCATCGTCTGAATCCATTTCCGGAACTCTGGGAGCGGGGAATCGTCGTCGAGCTCGCCATAGAAGTCGAGGAGGAAAAGCTTCGCTTCTTTCCAGCTCTTGCCGGTCTTCGAGCGATCAAGCTCTGAGAGGTGACCGATATCGCGTCGAATCTCTTTGCAGCTGTAGCGCATGATGTAGTTGACTCGAATATCTTCGTCTGTAATCTTCGCGCAAGACAGGTGATGCTCGAGGGCGGTCATGAACTTGGACAAGTTGTGGCCATTGAAGCAGGGTGCCTCGGAAGTGCGGGGAATGGGCATGAAGTACGTCTGTGAAGACATGTCGGTAGCTATGCAGAGCGATATGTAAACGAATAGAATGGGAAAGAGTCGGTGGTTGATCGTGTGAGATCAGGGAAAGAGAGGAGAAAGCAGCGGTAGTGATGGTAGGAAGATAGGGGTATGTGGTAGCGGGACAGTATCGAGCGCGGTACTCAGCTAATGCCCAGAAAACCACCCCTCGCGGTGGGCTCCACTGTCGAAGTGGTGAGAGTGACCTCGTACTTCACAGAATTCGTGGGCGGCGTCGGGATCAGCTGAGTCGAGATGGGCTTGAGCGGTGAGTGCGTGTGGTGTGTGCGCGCGTGCGCGGATAAGGCAGTCGGTTGGATCGAATGAATGTCGGATTGTAGTCGGCGTAGAGTAGCTAGGGAAGTAGTAGTCGGTGCGAGTCAAGTAATACGGCAGGTCGTCTGTCGGGGTAGGAACCAAGGAGCAACGCAACCGCGCAGCGGTCGTATATCTACGCGGAAGAATGATAGAGTCCATATTGGGTAAGCGAGACGCCCAAGACGTCGGGCAGTAACTACGAGTACAGCACGCAGTACTACCACACCGGCGCGCTAGTGCCAGTGTTCTTCTTTGAGGGGGACTGCATGACTTCTATGCCCCAGAATCCCTCAGCTGCGGGTTTATATGGGCCAGGTGGGCATGGTTCATGGGAGAATGAGGATGCAGGGTGCGCGTCGAAGGAACAAGACAGGAGGGTTGTTGTAGATTTTCTCACGAACACGAATGAGGCAGTAGACTAATGCGATATGATCAAGCCGGAGATCGCGAGGCCGCGAGGCACCTGTTCGATGTATATTGACGGACATTCTAGCCAAGAAGCGCATCCAAAGAACTTAGAAGTCTACGGAGCCCGTACCTTGAGAGCCATTCGAACAAAGGGCCCCTGTTTCAGCGCCCACCAATGCCCGAGGACGAGGAATGTGGTTTTAGCCGAGACACTTGGGGGCGCGTGTGTTCGCATTCCATTCTTTGGGAGCTTGACGACATTTTGACACGTGCGTCCGGTACTCGTTGTGTCTATTGAGGGAGAAACCAGAATGTGTAGGAGTCGAGACTCTCATGACCATACAATCGAGCACGCGTTGGCCAGAGAAGCCCGAAATGCGCGAGCCTTGCTGCGCTGTTCACAATGGGGAGCACATTACTTGGGCAGTGAAGCACACGAAGACTGTGAAAAGACGTATTCCAGGAGCTTTTGTGACTACGAACATTGACGAGTATCAGTAACAGATCGAGGCAAACGGAGACGCAGCGGGGGGGGGACGCGGGGGGGCCGAGCGGTACATATATGGTATGAATACAGCAGAGAACGCGTGAGATCGAGAGACGACAAGACTGACAGAGCAGTACACTAGGGGGGCGCGGAATGGACGCGACTGGGTGGGGAAGGAGGAGGCGATGTAACGGATCTGGGGTAATCGAGGACAGCGTTGTTGTATGGATATTCTGGGAGAACCGCGCGGTGGGCGATGAACAAGGGCATTGAGACCACGCCTTCGTGCAAAAGGTCGTCCAGGAACGCGCAAAGCTGAACGCACCGACTGCTGTTCCACAAGCGCCACGCGGCTGCATGGCCAAATGGCATGATACCACGAGCTCGAGCAAACGCTGGATCAACGCCAAGCGTGTCCATAAACGCCACGAGGGATCCCTTGTCCCCGAAGTACCGGCCCTGATCCGGACAAATGTACTTGTCGTGGAAGCACGGGAACGCGTTGGACGTAGCGTCGCAACTCACGCGGTTGCGATACTCTGGCCACTCCGCCGGATGGGTCGCGAACTCGAACCCGAAACTCTTCAGCCTATGAGACACCGTGTAGTCCTCGTTGGAGAGCGTGTCGAGAGACAAGTCCGACTGGAGGGACTTCTTGCTCAGCGTCAGGCGCGGATATGCGCACCCGAACGAGTACTCCGTTACAAAGTTCATCAGCGCGCTACAAAATGTGCGGCTAATGGGGGAGCAGGCGCTGACGCTGTCCGACTCGTACACCCAGAGACTCAGGCCGGAGGTGGTGATGAAAGGCGAGACTCTGCGAATGTCTCGATGACGCGTGAATTCGGGAGTAGAGTCGGCTGTGTCCAAGGGGGTGAGACGTGTGCATATGCAGGGACTTGTCGAGAAGTAGGCCATGTCTGGCAGAATACAATTGATGAGTGAGAATATAATTAACAAAAAGCTTACTCTAAGATATCCTGCCAAGTACCCATAGATATATTATAGATACAGTGTGCTGGAAGTGGAACCTGTGTAGTTATTAGTTGATAGTAAATAGTTGGCTCAGTTGTAGCCAGATTATTTCCAAAGCAGTGCCATTGAATAGAGCTGATTTTTCTGGTTTGAATGGTATATCATACGAGCCCACTCAGTAGAAATCCTCACGTTAGTGTTCGAGCCGGGCTGACAATTGCCCACTCCAGTGGACCAGCCGGGCCCGACCGGGCATAATATATGCCCACATGTATGTACCGGCCGGGACGTAAACGCATTGACACTGACACATCCCGGCCGGGAACTGCTGCCTGCCCACTGCCATATCCCGGCCGGGAGAGTGTGTTATGGTAGTGCTGTAGTGTAGCAACATGAATGCAGCCTGGCTGCTGTGTAATTTCAGCCAGAGGACCAATTTACCCAGACAGGGTGGCAAGGTGCTCAGCCGGGTGCACCGGGTCGCTTGCATTAGCAGCATCCTGGATACAATCAGGGTGCACACACACCCTGAGCTGACTACCCAGACACTTTAATGCCCACCTCAGCTGGTCGCACAACCAGCCAAGAGCACACTCCATTCAGATAGAGCGGAAGATGTGTTCCTACCTCAAGCCGGGTGCACCGGGTCACCTCCAGCCGGGTGCACCGGGTCACCTCGAGCCGGGTGCGCCGGGTCGCTCGCACCAGCAGCACCTGGGATACAATCTGGGTGTGCACCTATCTTGAGCTAACTATCTGAATACCATAATGCCCTCCTGAGCCGGTTGCGCGACCAACCAAGAGCACACTTCGCCTATATAAAGAGAGAGATGTGCTTCTACCTCGAGCCGGGTGCACCGGCTCGGTCACACAAGCGGCACCTGGGATATAATCTGGGGGTTCCCACCCTGAGCTGACTACTTTGACACTTTCATGGCCTCCTAATCTGGTTGCACAACCAACCAAGAGCACACACCACCCAGATGGAGCAGGAGATGTGCTTCTACCTTGAGCCGGGTGCACCGGCTGCACAATCACTGCATATCTGCATATTTTTCCATATCACCATTATGTGAAGTTGCATCATATATCGTCAAAAAGATAAATACATACACTGGTTGTTCTACATCTGCTTTCTCTGGCTGGACTACATCTCTGGTAGTGCAGACAGTCCGGCCGGGATCTATACGTTGCAATGCAGACAGCCCGGCCGGGATACATACGTTGCAATGCAGACAGTCCGGCCGGGATACATACATTGCAACGCAGACACTCCGGCCGGGGTACATACGTTGCAATGCAGACAGCCCGGCCGGGGTACATACATTGCAACGCAGACACTCCGGCCGGGGTACATACATTGCAATGCAGACAGCCCGGCCGGGGTACATACATTGCAATGCAGACACTCCGGTCGGGGTACATATGTTGCAACGCAGACACTCCGGCCGGGATAGCTACATTGCGATGCAGACAGCCCGGCCGGGTGTCCAGTGGTGCCATCTGTGTTTCCCGGCCGGGCCGAAGACATCATGACCCGGGTAGCCCGGCCGGGTGCACAGTGTCTGTACAGTAGTAGCCCAGCCGGGTATGCAGCATCCCCACAGTAACACCCCGACCGGGAAGACTGCATCTGTACTGAGGCATCCCGGCCAGGTGTACTCCATCTATACAGGAGTATTCCGGCCCAATAAACTATGTGTCTACAAGACTGGATAAGCAGAATCTATATATACATACTCTGCACAGACACTCCATTCAGTTATGGCTGTTGTTTGACCAACACCACTAACATCGTGTAGTTCAACATTATTTTACTTCCTTCCCAGCCCTCCGGCTGCATTTTGTTTACCCACAGCCTTGTGAATATGTCACAGTGTCACAGACTTGATTCATTTGCAGCTCATCAGGGCAAACCAATTTTTTCTGACTCCGCTTTTCACTACAATACGGAACCTTGTCCCAGCCTAACCAGGGCTGTTTGGCCCGACCATTCCACCCAGCCCGATTGACCCGCCCAGCCCGACTGACCCGCCCAGCCCAATTGGCCCGCCCAACCCGACCAACCCGCCCAGCCCAATTGATCCGCCCAGCCCAAATGACCCGCCCAGCCCGATTGCCCCGCCCCGCCCAGTCCACCTGCAGTTGCTGCATTCTCCTCTCTTAGTGAGTACAATCATATTTCCTCTTTGAGCTCTCAGTCACAAAGATCAATGTGTTGATCAACTCTGCTGCCTGCATCAAGCCTGTGACAGCATCAAGCCAGTTCTGTGCAAGATCCTTGGTGGTGCCTGCAAGCTGGAGGGTCTCAGAGATATTGACATGATAGCTGGTCACAGGGTGGTACTGCAAAGGGTTGGATTATGGAAAAGATTGCCTACAAACTTGCACTCACCACCCATGGATCAATGCTGCACCGCCAACTGGGCCATCCACTGCCCGGTCCGGCCTGTCCGGCCTGCCCGGCTTCATCAATGCATATTCACCATCAGTTCTGGTGAAGCAGGTAAAGACTACCACCTGTAGTTTCCAGTTTTGTATTACAAAACACCACAGATGTAGTGAAACTGTTGTATATTTTGGGGAGGTGTTTTGTTTAACTCTTCACCTTTGTAATAGCAGTGTTATTAGACACTGTAGCACAATACTGTTCTATAATCCCCTGTAAATCAGAGGCAGTTTTTGTATATCTATTGTATAACTGACTTATGTCAGCCTGATCAGATCTTTGTAAATCTGCTGTAGAACTGACCCATGTTAGGCTGATTAGATGGAAGAGATATCTCTTGCTCTACTTTGAGTTAACCAGGGCACCTATGCTCATGAGCAGAATGCCATCATGTAGAGATACATTAGGGCTAATGAACACATTTTTGTTCAGTGTGATACATGGGATATTGGTGGAGATATAATGTATTTTGTTTTTGCAAAAAGTGGCCACTTTGTCTGGTCTATTGCTTAGGTGCCCCTGGGTACCATCCAATGCCTCTACAACCATTGTGTAGGGATTAAGTAGGGCTTTCGAAAAATATATCATACACCCCAAACTGTCCACATTCACCCACCCTCTCCTCCTGACCCCCTTCCCATCAATCCTCTAATATATCCCTTTAGAGGCATTGGATCAGCTTGCAAATTTGAGAGTCTATATTAGGATCATAGTACAGCCCACTATTAAAATATTACATGCCACTGCTGTCTACAACCTCCCAGTCATAGCAAACAATTTTGTGCATGGACATTAAATATCCTCTCTATATCTCAGCAACCAAATTACCAATTAGCAAGCAGTCTTTTGCAGTCTGTCAGTATGTAATGGAACTATATTCTCACCAACTTCCATTTCTCAGAGATGTCTGGATCTATCTGCATAATGCTATCAGTTGTGAACAGAGATAACCACTTGGTACCAGATCTAGTGTGCTGTACTTCTCCATATGTTCAGATAGGGGTCTGCTAAATGCTCTGTACTGAATGCAAAAAAAATCACGGAAAACGGTTGAGTACTTGTGGTGCTATGGCAAAAGATGTGCCCGGAGGCTGTTATGTGAATAGTACAGCTGCATGTGCTGTGCAGAATTCATCAAACACCATCCAGCACATCTTTTGCCATATCACCACAACTACTCAACCGTTTTTCATGATTTCTTTTGCATTCAATACAGAGCATTCAGGAGACTCCTATCTGAACATATGGTGGTGTACAGCACACTAGATCTAGTACTAAATGGTTATCTCTGTTCACCGCTGATAGCATTATGGAGATAGATCCACACATCTCTGGGAGCTATAAATTGGTAAATAGCCAGTGCTGTAGTATAGCAGCAGAGTGAAAAAAATTGCATATCAATTGGTGGTCAGACTGCGAAGATATAGGGGAAATATTCAACGTGCATGCACAAAATTGTTTGCTATAACTGGGAGGTTGTAGACAGCAGTGGCATGTAATATTTTAATAGTGGGCTGTACTATGATCCTAATATAGACTCTCAAATTTGCAAGCTGATCCAATGCCTCTAAAGGGATATATTAGAGGATTGATGGGAAGGGGGTCAGGAGGAGAGGGTGGGTGAATGTGGACAGTTTGGGGTGTATGATATATTTTTCGAAAGCCCTACTTAATCCCTACACAATGGTTGTAGAGGCATTGGATGGTACCCAGGGGCACCTAAGCAATAGACCAGACAAAGTGGCCACTTTTTGCAAAAACAAAATACATTATATCTCCACCAATATCCCATGTATCACACTGAACAAAAATGTGTTCATTAGCCCTAATGTATCTCTACATGATGGCATTCTGCTCATGAGCATAGGTGCCCTGGTTATCTCAAAGTAGAGCAAGAGATACCAATTGTCCGGTTCCGGCTCAACCGGTGGCACCGGCTTATTTGGATGCACTATCGCAGATGGTCAATTTGGGGGGTTTAACTGGATTCCTGCAGATAGATAATTACTCTAGGGATTGCTCTGGTTAGAATGCTTCCACTCCTCACTTCAGCCGCTGCTCTCCGGGCTGGCCGGTCCGTCCGGCACAAAACAGAGACTATCCAGGCCGCTCAACCCGGAGATCATTACCCATCATCTGTGGCTACCAGTGGGGGGTCAGGTGTGCCAGTTAATGTCTCATCAACAGATTTTACATCTATTGAGATTAAGAAACCCTTCATTACAACTGCTTTCCCAGATGATAGGTCACCTGTCTCGCAGACCGGCTCATGCGGGTCATCCGGTATTGCCACTGAATACAGCCCTGGAGGAATCTTAGATGTCACCATGGACCCTTTCCACTTTCTACACAACAGAAAGCAGGCGTGAAAGCAAGTACTCCAGACACATGGCCACCAGCACACCTTGTCTTCACATGTCTCTATTTGTCAATGACAGAATTACAATAATGTGCTTGTAGAGACAATCACATAAGATGTGTGAACAGTGATGATGTCGGAGTATGTGTGATGTGTAAGAGATGATGTTGTGATTTTTGTGCAGCAAGACCGGTGAGTGCTGTCATTTTAACACCAACCAAGAAACAACCTGTATCTGACCTGGGTGGTTGCACCGGTGCACCCGGCTCAAGTTAGGAGCACATCTCAAACTCCATCTGGATAGAGTATGCTCTTGGTTGGTCACGCAACTAACTTCAAAGGGCATTTTGGTTTTTTGATAATGAGTCCTGAGTGGGTGCACACCCCAATCATATCTCATGTGCCGCTGGTGCAAGCAAGCCGGTGCACCCGGCTTGAGGTAGGTGCACATCCTGTACTCCATCTAGGTGGAGCAAACCGGCTTGGGAGGCCCGTGCAGTGTTTGGGTAATTAGTATATAATGAGTGCACACCCAGATCATACCCTGGACACCCCAAGTGTGAGCGAGCCGGTGCACCCGGTTTGAGATAGAAGCACACCTTTTGCTCCATCTGGATAGAGCCTGCTCCTGGTCAGTCACAAAAGAAGCTTGGGTGGGCATTTTGGTGTCTGGACAACCAGTCCTGGCTGGATGCACATCAAGATTGTATCTCAGGAGCCGCTGATACGTGTAAGCCGGTGCACCCAGCTCGAGGTAGGTGCACATCTCCTGCTTCATCTCAGCAGATTCTGATCTAGATATGCTGTGCCACCCACTCTCTACACCCTCCATGATATTTGGTAATTTTGCCAGACCCCATGGAGAACTAGGGCAAACTCCATGCCCTGGGTTAGATTTGGAAGCCGACTGGTGCAACCCACCCAATTGTGCGAAACATGAAGTACATTACTAACAGCGGCAACAATGTAGAGTCAACCATATTATGGCACCATTGCGTATGATGGAGTGAGAGATCATTAGACTACAGAGCTCCAACCGCAGCTACCGGGCGGTCTGCATTGCAATGTATATATCCCGGCCGGGCTGCCCGCATTGCAACATATGTACCCCGGCCGGGCTGCCCGCATTGCAACGTATGTACCCCGGCCGGGCTGTCTGGACTGCCAGGAATGTAGTCCAGCCAGAGCAAGCAACTGTGGGACAACCAATATATGTGTTTACCTCCTCAACAACATCTGATGCAACTTGACATAATGTTCAGATGGAAAAATGTGTAGATATGCAGTGACTGACCAAGCCGGCGGAGCCGGCTTGAGGTAGGAGCACATCTCTTGCTCCATCTGGCCAAATCCCGCCCTGGTGTCTTGTGAACATAGCTGTATATAGCATTACAGTGTATGGGTAGTCAGCTCAAGACTGGTGTACACCCAGATCGTATGCCAGGTGCTGCTGGCGGGAGCAAGCCGGTCAACCCGGCTCAAGGTAGAAGCACATCTCGTGCTCCATCCGGGCAGAGTTTGCCGTTGGTTCACTGTGCAACCAGCTTGGGGAGGCATTATGGTGTCTGGGTGGTCAGCTCAGGGTGGGCGCAGGCCCAGATCGTATCACGGGTGCCACTGGTCTGGCCAAGCCGGTGGACCCGGCTTGACGTAGGAGCACATCTCTTGCCCCATCCGGGCAGAGTTTGTTGTCGGTTTGCTATGCAGCCAGCTTGAGGAGGCATTATGGTGTCTGGGTAGTCACCTCAGGGTTGGCGCACTCTCAGATCGTAGTCTGGGTGCCGCTGGTGTGAGCAAGCCGGTCGACCCGGCTCGAGGTCGGTGCACATCTCCTGCTTCATCTCAGCAGATTCTGATCTAGATATGCTGTGCCACCCACTCTCTACACCCTCCATGATATTTGGTAATTTTGCCAGACCCCATGGAGAACTAGGGCAAACTCCATGCCCTGGGTTAGATTTGGAAGCCGGCTGGTGCAACCCACCCAATTGTGCGAAACATGAAGTACATTACTAACAGCGGCAACAATGTAGAGTCAACCATATTATGGCACCATTGCGTATAATGGAGTGAGAGATCATTAGACTACAGAGCTCCAACCGCAGCTACTAGGCAGCTGAACATGTCGCCTTGAGACAGTACAGATACAAGTCGTCATTAAGTACACGGTGTGCTGTCCCTCTGTATGCCTGCTGCTATGCTGCTGTATGCCCATAACTATACTATGCATGCTTAAGATACTGTCCCAGACTCTCATCGTATCCAGTCAATGTGTGCCAAAGTTGAGTGCTCTGACCCGGACCAACCGGTTTTGACCGCATTCCTGGTGACCCCGCACCGGCCGGTTCATTTGACTGCAATATGGCAAAACACCCCGGCCGCATCACTCCAGTGCCATAGAAATGGTCCCGGCCGGGCCCGGCTGGTCCACTGGAGTGGGCAATTGTCAGCCCGGCTCATACACTACAGTGAGGTATTTCTACTGAAGTATGTGATCATACTCCATTTATTCATTAGAAACTGGCAGAGATACACATTGAAGTCAGTACTACTTACTGTACTAGTCTCTGCAACAGTTGTAACTGTTGACAATGTCACTAACTGTAGCCACGGACCGTGTGAACCAAATGGTATACAACACTATGTGTTTATAATCAAAACTGTATGCACTAGAATCAAGACAAACTTGCCCAAATTGGGAAAAATAGGCTGTCTTTTGAACTTACAAGCATCTGCACGCCAAATATGGTATATTAGGCGCCGGCAGCCCCGTCAAGCGCCCATGCAGATGCCAAAAGACAGCCCACCTTCCCGATATAGGCAAGTTTATTTCGATCCTAGCACATACAGTTTTGATTAATAACATATGGTGTTATATCGTTTTTGGTTCCCACGGTCCGTGGCTACACTTTGAGATTGTCAGCAGTCACATGACACTGAAGTGTCAATCACCATCGGCCGAAAATCCGAAGCTGCCCCAGCCTCAGTTGAAGCAAGGCTGGGACAGCTTCGGATTTTCGGCCATTTGGGCGCTTATCTTTGATTTATACGGCATACAAGCCCGGTTATAGTCTTTATTACTGTGTCACTGTGTCACTGCTAACATACTATGTGTAGAATGCAGAACAAAGCTAGACATAGTGGCAGTGCTGTGGGCGGCTAACAGGTTCCCGCGCGGCTCAGCCAACCTTAGTCTAGGGTTGGCTCAGTAACAAAGTTTGTTATGAGTGCTTATGTCAGCGCTTACTTTGTTCTTACTCAAAGTAATCGGAGTATGAAATATATTCTCACGGGGTCAGGTTCGCGTTACAGAGTTTGGCAGAGATTGTCGCCCTTAAAGGACGATTTCTTCGTTTCACTCATCAATCGTAATACAGGTCGAGGTTCTCCACGAATATGTTGTACCAGGTCTGGGAGGCGAAGACTTCAAGGCGGGCGGGCTTCACCTGATCATCTCGGAGAAGGTATGCGAGTGCAAACTCCCCGCCGATGACGGCTTGACAATCGGATAGAAGTCGAAGGAAGTGTTGATCGCATGGGAAGAACCTGCGCAACATGGTCCTCAGAGTACGACGAAAGGCGTCACACCCGCGCCTGTAGTTCCATTTGCAGGTCGTCCTCCAAGCAAGCAGTGTACGCGTGGTCATTTTATCCGTGAGGGCGACTTGAATGGTGAGCGATTTCCTAGGGTCGTGGTCAACATTCGGACGTTGCATGAAACACTAGATCAGACGTACAACAGCTTCGCGCGCACGACAAGTTGTCGGGCCGAGTACTTTATGGTAGAATTCGGCAAAGGATCCGTCATATCACAGAAATGGGGGATAGACGAGAAGAACGGCAATGTGAATCTGTCAATGCGAGAACATCGCTCGGCATCGCTCGCTATCCAATATATAGCGTCAGACTGCACCTTATTAAACGTGAGGCCGTATGTCGAGTGAAGGTCAAACTTCTGACAACGATCGATGCGCAACACGAAGAGGCTGCGAGCCTCAATCTTGTCTATGAGGACCTTATTTCATCGGATAGGAACAGAGGCGGGCAAACGTCAAGTCTTCTGAGGGCACTGTTTGCGAGGTAGTCCCATGTCACGGTACCTGGTGAACTCTTGCTGACTCTCGGCACGAATGAACACGAGTGCGATGGAGACGCATCACTCACAGCTATCGGCGGACGAACTCGACCAGCGTTGGAGACAGCGAGCGCACTGACAATCACTCCAACTGGGTAGGATAGGCCTCGATACCACGGTGAAGGCGGCGCGCATTCATTTGCTGAGGGTGCTTGTGAGGTGCCGGGGTGGTACAAGGGAGGGAAGAGTATTTGCACTTGTTTGCTCGTGCGACGCGCGGCTTCGAGTTGCGCGGCCCGATGACCCCCACATCCCACGCCACAACTCCGTCTCATTTTGTCCACCAGAACCCCGTGAACTCCCCCTGTGATTTGCTGCGTCGACAAATCTGTGTTCTGGTAAGTTTTGAAGGTATTCCAGGGGCCGCCGACAAAGTCCACATTCATAGTCACTTCAAAGCCGTGCGTTAACTGGCGTTCATCCCAAAGTGAAAGAAAGCGCGCGACTAAACAGTCACAAATACTCAAGCCCCGCTCCATCTCTCTTGGCTAATCAGTGCCTACACACCATCCCCTTGGCCGTGCTGAAGCTGTGATACTCACATCAAAGGTAAGTGAAACATAAGTATACGCCACATAAGGGCAGTAATGATCAGTTGTACGATTATACGTGTAGTCATTCGGCCCGCCCAATTCATAACAGGATAGGATAAGACTTCGGGACCGTCTTTCCTCGGTATATGCAATGATAAGAATCCTCAGCCTGGTCTTGGCGCGCTGTGACAAATTCAGTTCCGAGTACCCTAGTATCTCTTCAACCCGACAATCAACTGATTATATATGTCAGGTCGCGAAGGCAATTGATGGAGTGTCTCCGGCATCTCCCCAGTCGTTATGCGCGCGCGTAGTAACACACGGCATATATCATCGATCAATGACTACATAGCCCGTTGCAGCACTATATCATTTTACCGACAGACAATCAAATGCAGTACCCCACTCAAATGTCTGCCAAGTCTACGGTGAGATAACGTCACAGGAACCAAATGATTTTGTGTAGGCTCTTGGCGATTTAGCATCTCCACGGTCTTGTCGACATCAGGACATGTATAATTGTATAAAGACACACGGTGTGTGCCCCATCTATGTGCGACAAAAATTCCCTCGAGCTCTACGAACTACTCAGTGTGTGGATATCTTTAATGTCCAGACACCAGTTATGCAAGATTCTCTCTCGACTGGAAAGACGACTTGGTCAAAGTCAATGTTGACGTATCGCTTCCACTACACCTGTAAGTTAATTGTTTGCAGTTCAACTGCGTGCATTTTGATGTGCGAATGATACACACATACTATTCACAAGGTCGATCATTACTCAAAGTCAGTAGTACACAATGCTGCCTCCATGGCAAGGTGATATTGAAGTCCATACATCATCCCTGCTCCAAAGCGGTGAGATTTTCACTTCCACTTCAAGTATCAACTAGTGTTTATTCTCACATATGATTACACTTCACAGCATCAGATTGTCAAGTCACGTTACTTCGCGCATCATACAAAGATTACTCTGATTACATGACCATTCAGTCTAAGCATAGACATGACATCTTTTCATTTTTCGAGACGAATTCGGAACACGGGCCGCATAACAGATTTGTATCTGTGACCGTTATATAAGCATGATCTGAGTCAAACACCTATTTCATAATCTCCATATAATTCACGTGACATTGTTGCGACTACTATATAGCCTTTATTCTTCACACACCCAACTCTCCCATGCTCCAGTATGAATACGCCACCCACTGCGTCCTCAGCTACACCCCGCTCATCATCGTCTCAGTTATCATCTTTCCCAACAGCAACCGAGTCTGACCCATCCCCCCCACATCCTCTAACAGCTCTACGTCTGATCGATCGCCCACGATGTGCAGTCTGCTCGGAGTCCACCTTCTTTACGTGTGCATTATGCGACACAGGTATTGCGTACTGTTCCCCTACGCACGCTGCAGTGGTGAGTTCCGCAATACAGATAACATCTGACTAGCCATTTCTAACAATTTGTACACTGGGTCACTTATTAGGATTGGCCCAATCATCGCCAGCACTGTCACCGTCGCAATATCCGCAGCGTCTCCTCTGTCTTCTGGGAGTTTGAGCTTATGGAGCTACAGTCCCAAGCTACTCGAACAGTAGCAGACACTCCCCATCCTCGCTCTCTCACTCCTACCTCAACACGAACTCTTATCACGATGTATGCTCATCCTTTGAACAGTGAGTATATTATGATTCTTGTTAGTGATACGAAAAGACTCATGAGCTATAGCATATCCCCGTCTCATTCCCATCACAGTCCACGCCAATGCGGCGTCAGTAGACCTCCAGCCCATTCTTAACAACTTGCTTGGAAATCCTTCGGGACGCTTCACGCTTCAGTTTGGTGCGGGCATGCATTTTCTTCAGCATCCTTATCATATTTTTTTCTCTCTTGAAGCGTACGGTACAGGATCACCGGTCAATTCTGCAATTCGTGCCCTTACAACTCATGCTCATGATGCACGCCCTTGGGCTGGTGCTGTTTTGGTACTGAAGCTTAAGGGTATCTCAAGCTCTCAGTATATTGACTTTGAGCATGCAGATTTCAATCATATCTCCGCTTACTTTGCTCTACGTCGCTGATTTTGTATCTTGAAATTATGCCATGTTGATACTAGTTGTATTGAGCATTTTGCGATATCACTATCAGTGTAATAATACAATGATCGTTATACTCTCTCCGAATATTGACACTTCACAATTGTGCGTGAAAGTATAAAGCAGTGATGAGCAGCTTAAGCAACTATACATTTCACTTATAGGCAAGCTGTAGCAGCTCACCGTCAGACAAAATTCTGATTGTATTCATGCCTGCAGATGCATTTCACATCACCTCTGCATCGACTTCAATGCCAACAATATGATAATGGCATTTAACCAGTGTCTCTCTCTCATAGTATATGACTTTGACACACTCTTTTACATTTGATAGCTTGGACCCACGAGCTCATCATTCACTTACACCCAGCTGGCACCCTGGCTTTCATGTCTCAATTGATAACACATAGCACAGCCAGATTGATTATTTTTAAAGCACATGATGGGAGCACAGTCTAGTCATTTCGATTCCACCATTTCATTGTTCCTGTCAACAAAATGACACCTATGCATGACACAGTAAATGATTCCTCCACACACATTGTATCACTTGGAAATCATATCCATTTCATTCAGACAACTCTACAGTTACATTAAAAAGAATTAACTTTACTCCTTGCACCAGATCTCAATGTCTACACTTGTTGCTTCACTGTATAGATATATTACCCAATAACTGATTTGTTTGTTCTGGCCATTGACATCTCATCTCATATATGTTATTTCCACTATAATCACTATGTTCATACCATTCTGGCACAGACATTAAAGCTCAAGTGGAACTGATAAGCTAAACACAATTTCAATGAGAGATTGAGCTCTCACCAGTCACACGGTACTAATGTAGCTAAAGAGGCATGCTTCGTTGATGCAACAGTATGCAGATATTCATCAACTCCCTAAAGAGCTTATTATCTGAACGGTGGAGTATTCTGACACTATCAATAATGCCAAAGAGAAAGTTCAGTACTAACTTGCAAACCAGCAGCGTCTGATCTTCGCTGGCAAGCAGCTTGAGGATTGCTGCACGCTCTCTGACAATAGTGTTTATAGTCCAGAATGTACGCTCCATCTCCATATGTCACTATGTCTAACATCACAGCTATATCATCAATGTTTCTGAGTGAGTTCTTCGTCCTGATGGTGGCATGCAGATCTTCGTCAAATCTCTGTTGAGCTTGTTACGTTGAAGGTGGAGTCTTCTGACACTATCGATAATGTCAAAGAGAAAATTTAGTACTGACTTGCAAACCAGCAGCGTCTGATCTTCGCTGGCAAGCAGCTTGAGGATTGCTGCACGCTCTCCGACAATAGTGTTTATAGTCCAGAATGTACGCTCCATCTCCATATGTCACTATGTCTAACATCACAGCTATATCATCAATGTTTCTGAGTGAGTTCTTCGTCCTGATGGTGGCATGCAGATCTTCGTCAAATCTCTGTTGAGCTTGTTACGTTGAAGGTGGAGTCTTCTGACACTATCGATAATGTCAAAGAGAAAATTCAGTACTGACTTGCAAACCAGCAGCGTCTGATCTTCGCTGGCAAGCAGCTTGAGGATTGCTGCACACTCTCCGACAATAGTGTTTGAACGAGATATATACCACTCCATCTCCATATGTCACTATGCTTGACACCCCATATATATTATTAGACACCATGTCAGGAATTTTTCCCAGACCAAGCAAATTGAGCATAATCACGCACGATCCGACTAGACTACAACATTCAGAATGAGAGTACACTATACCCTTATCAGCAGCATCATCACCTTGACCAAAATCTACTTGAATGTCATATAGATCTCATCAGTAGATGTCCGAGTGTTCTAAACCCTCTAAAATCTCTAATTTAGAGGATTTAGAACTTTTGGACACCCTTTAGAGAGTTTAGATATTAGAGACTTTAGAAAAAGTGTATCCTGATGAAGCCGCAGTAAATGCAAGAAAGTTAAGTTACCCTTCAATTCTCCACTCTATATGATCTATGAAGAGTCATAACCAGGACAAGTGCATAAGAATTGAATTGTCAATTCCCCAATCTTCCTCTGCCCCAAAAACTCTAACTGTGCCTGTAACTGTTCTTTTCCTTGTGCTACTCTCTTGGTTTCATGCCATGGCACTGATATAATGAGTATGTGTCTGAATTTGCACAAGTTCATCTCATGTCATTGATTCTGATGATCTCTAAGACACCTAAACTTCTAACCACATCTAAGAGACATTTTAGAGGTTTAAGAGCTCTTAGGGAGCATGGACATCTACTGATGCTTCAGGGATTACCACACATTCAAGAACTACAGAACCATCAATTCACCCAAACTATATTCTCATATCCTGAAGCTTATAACATATGCAGACTCTGTCACAGATACTCGGTGTACAGATCTCCTCAAGTGTACTGGTCTTCAACCAAGAGCATCCGTGGGCATTTGCGCGTCTCGCGAACATTGGTTGACTGTTCGGTCTCGCTAATAGTCACCCATCTGCATGGAGGTTACATTCTGAACACATCACAGACGGATAACAACATCGCATTGGAGCTGTCACAGTTATTGGACATCATTGACAGCCAAGAACAGTATGAATCGTTATTTAGAATAGCTAAACCGGAGATCCGGAACCCCATGATACGAGAGACACATCAACTGAAACTCAGCCACGCGATTACTATCACTCTCAGGAACGCCGCACAAAAGTAACATCAAGTTGGAGTGAGAAGTGAATTCTCATAACAGCCGATCAAGCGACAATATCGCGACCATAAACGATCAATCAGACACAGCAAAGTGGAGACAAATGAACGTAACAGTATGCAGTGAAATCTCGCAGTGGAGCGGAGTGGAGGAGCAAATCATTGGACGCCTGAGAGGGAGGGTGTAACAAATTAGAGCCTATCGTCTTCGCTCACATATGAACTAGCCGAACGCACACGACGATCCGCGCAACCCATAGCGCAAAGTCGCCTGGACACGAGTCCCTCGAGTCCTAACGTCCACCGAACCCCTTCTCTACGAACCGTTGCGGAAACTTGAAGAGCTAACCCATCACTATTGCGCGATTGAAGTACGGCAGCGACGACTCCATGATGTCACTGTACGTATCGATTATTGACGATTGTGACAAGACAGGGACGCCCCGGAGAGCATAAGTCAATCAAATGAGCGTCGTTAATGAGGAGAGGTAACTTGACGTACGATCTCGAATGACAAAGATTGTCATGGGTTTCTCTGACTTTTGCAAGCCAGGATGGCGAGAACGGATGACGTTAGAAGCATGGGTGAGTGCATGAATCGGCTTCTTGAGAGGGAAACGAGCCCGATGAGGATGTTACGGTCACCGTTCGAACGTAGGTGATTGCGCTGATGAGCGATGGCGTCCTGGCATGAGTCGGAACGACACCGGCGACGGCGGCTCGCGACCGGCTGTGGTTGGCAATATGTCTCGGAATGACGCCGTCCTCAGTGTCGTTGTTCCGAAGAGGAGGTGACTCGTGGGCCATACGGACACCTGAGCGGGACCACCGTGAGAGGATGGACACGCCGGCCCGCATCACTTTGCGCGCCACATGACGCGTGAGACGAAACCACCCAACGCTCGTCCAACCCCGGGGCGCAGCGATCACAATGGTGCCGAGGTCTGCAATGCGATCCCCGTCCCCTACCCAACGCAAGCACGCAAACTCAACCCTTCCCACCGACACCGAGCACAACTCCTTCAACTCAACCTCATAGATCCTCGGCCCGTCTTCATGATCGCCACAAACCATTATACGAATGACTTGTCCAATGTCCAGCGGTTCACGGGGAGCGGAGAAGAAGTCGAAGACGTCGATATCGCTAGACACGAAGCCCATGCACTGGACTGGTTAGAGCGGTGTGTAGGGAGTAGCGGGCGACGGTGATGAACGATCAACTGTGACTGTGCCGGCTTGTGAGCAAATGTTGGAACGCTCGTTTGAACGACAGCCAGAGAACATGGCAGAGAATGGATCGCGTGTGGACGGGGAGTAGCCTGTCGCAGGAGACGTCGCTTTCCAAGACACTGAGCTGGCAGATTTGTAGAACCAAGCGCCATGAGATCCGCAATGCAGAAGTCGCATCTAGACGTGCCTGCCACTCATACCCCGCTGTCGGCCTTCTTTCAGGGTCGATGCGCCAGATGACATGGCCGACACCGAATCCGTATGCGTCATGGCGGAAAGGAGCTGTTTCGGGTCTTGTCACTCACCCGCGGCTAGCGAATGCCGGCTATTATCGGCTTCGCCCACTTCTTCATGTGGCGAAGCTCCGCTAGTGGGCCAGTAGAGCTTCGCAAGACAGTAGCCGCGCGGACAAGAACAAGGATTGTATATCGTACATGCGAAAATGACCACGCATCACCAAATATCATTCAATTCCACGCGCACATGCATGGACTGGACGTGACACCATGTAAGCGTGCATGCATCGGATACAATGACCTCCCAGTCCGCGTGGATGACTGAGTACATCGTCCTACATGCCGTCTTCTATGGACAGCCCTTCTGTCTCAGAGCAAAGTCAACATCAGTACAACAGTCCACTATGATTGATGAGCAGCGCTCACCAAGTGTAACGAGTACAAGATCATGCTCCAATGGACGAGAGGCCTCAACCACGCGTACACGCACTTTCCGGGAACGCCCGGGAGACGCAAACCTCTCTTGCTGAGAAGACGGGGGTTCACGATGGCCTCTTCGCATCCTTTGCGGTTATCGCACTTGTATGTGGTCGCGAGTCTCCATCCCACAGTGCCCCCGAAGGGCGGCATGCAACGATCCTGCAGCAACTCCCGGTCGGCGGAGAACGGATCCATGAACTCCGTGATGGACCGCGCATCCCCGAAGAACCGAAGTCTCCGCGGACACAAGCCGTGGGATCCGAGGCACGGCATAGGTGGCAACAGGTCCGTGTCCATGAAAAGGTGTGAGCGGATGGGAACTTTCCAAGCGGGATGAAACCGGGGAAGAGGGAAAGTGTTGCCCCCGTACAGCGTGACGAAGCCGACATAATCGACATCGGTCTCGACGAGCGGCGACTCAGACGCCTCTGTGGGATGAGCGCGCCCAGTAAAGCGTTGTAGCGAGTTAGGGGCCCACACGATCTCCAGTCCTCGTTTGTGCAGAGTAGAAAGCGATATGTAGTCGAACGGGAGGGGGATCAGAATCGCATTGTCGGCAATTAACGCCTCGCCGTTCAAAGTGAGGTCGGGATAACCACACCCAAACGAGAAAGGGGTCACGAAGTTGATGAGCGCAGTGCATGGTGCGAAGGAAATGGGGGAAAGAGCACTAGTCGTTGTTGATCGCCAGATGACAACCAAGGTCGCCTGTTTGAGATGCATGATAACACAGTCGCTCGTCTTGCGGAAGGCCCGACCCAACCCGGCAATGGAAACCACGGAGGATATATGGGGCTCCAGTGAATCATGCAGCGCGTCCACCATGAAAGGAAACCACACGGCTGGCACGAAAATTTGGACGTGGTGCAAGGGAAAGTCCGCATCTCGTAACACGAATGCGAGGGCCAACTCGCCACCGATGACCCCCCGATAAGCGTATAACGCGTCCAGGATCAGCTGCGGCTCGGGGACCACCACTCGAAGCAAGCGTCGAAGAGTCGATTGAAGACCGCGGATGGCAATGACGGCCGTATTGCGACAGGTATCGCGCCAGGCCAGCGCTGAACGGAGGTCCAACTCGGCCATGATTGTATCGTCAACATCAGTGGGCAGTCTGCATTGCGGTCAGCTGTGCAAGTCACAGAGCACAACAAATAGTAGGTACTCACTCCAGAATCGGCGGCATTTCAAAGTCGGGTTGCTCAGTTCTCAGCTAATAGTCCGACCACAGTTTGTGCGGACCATATATAACAGAGACGATGTCAGGATTCGAACCATATCAGCACGTAGCGGGCACTCACATGAGCGAGAAACAGCCAGGAATACTGGAGAGAGGGGGGCAGAAAGAATACTGAGCTGTCATCGAACTCGGACGGTTTTGTGTCTTAAGTACACATGAAGCGCCGAAAACAAGGCTTGCATAAGAACTATGTGTTTAAGCGCCGGAAATGCTTACAAAACACGTCACATGATATCGGAGTGCCTCAACTCCAATTCCAACTGCCACCTTAGACATCTCAGCACACTTTGATAATTGAGACACGAATGTCTGGACCTCCCTGGACTATCCATCACCCCATGTACATACACATTATACAAGCACGATCTATCTGGTAAGTACGTCCTTTCGGTACGGATTCATATCCTACTCCGTTCGACGCATAGTCATATTTCGTACGGGCCTCTCCTGCAAGTTGAACATAACCGTAAGTGTCGCTGTCCTGCCCACCAATATGAACTCGGAACTGACTTACTCGTGGCGTAGCGCCGTACCCAGCTCCCTCGCCAGCCCTGCCCGCAATCTATCGCATAAAACAAATATCGCCGGCGAAGAACCGATAAACACGCCAGACGTGCGCATGTCCCATTCCACGTCTACGTGCGGGATCTCGACACCTCGTCGCTGAGTCTCTAGGATGACACGAATTCTGAAGAACAACTGATATTGAAGATCAGAACACGCACATTCGAAAGAGGTATGAATAATAGACACACCCTGCGGCCACGAATGACAATCACTACATATTGCTCAAGGTCAACCGTCCGATTGGACTCGGCCACCTCAGTCTGTGATCCCACTTCTATCAGTTCGGGGACGACCACGGAATCGGTGTCAGACTGTGCGGAGCGATTGACAAACCTGCATGATCGATCAGCTCCAGGGTACACCTAGAGACCGATTATGTCACGTACGTCGAGTCTGAGTCGCCCCGAGTTGATGCACGATAGTCACTGATGTTTATGGGCATTGCGACACACGCAGGTTCAATGGGAAATCACATATCTCTACTCGAGCGATTTATTTGCCGAGCCCCTGCATGCATCTGATCTCTATCACGCCACGTCCCAGACTCTTTCAAGTCCCATGACCCGATGCGGTCTCTCCCAATTCAGAGCGTCTATGACCACATGCCTCGATACGTACCGAGCATTGCGCTCTGCTACGAATCCTCCTACATAACACGTCAACGACATCATGCACAGTTGGTCACCATGTTCACGTGCCATGGAACTACGCAACGCTCGCCCTGCTCCTAACACCCGGCGGCCGCTACTCGGCGATGTCGTCGCGTCGTATGGGCCCCACACTCCATATCCTAAACGACCCACGAGACCACGGAAACCCCACATTTTTATCAGCGAAGTATATAGTTATTACGCATATTCCACAAATTCCCCTGACAGATACTCGACAGAAGCCGCATGCGGCCCATGGGCAAAGTCGAAGAAGACTACATGGACAGAGCAGTCGCTTTCCGTCTGACTAGGTGTATTCTACATCGCTCGGCTCCCGCGCCACTGCGGCCCATGTACTGCTATGAGGACGAACGGCCCCGGCTACATAGTCGGAGACCGGTCTCTCGAAGAAATTCGCCTTGCCTCCGACTGCGCTGCCTTCCATGAATGGGAACTAGGGACACAACGATATTGTGAGCTCACTGTTCACCAAGTCCGTCAAGTACTTACAGGATTCTCCTTCCCATACAACGGTGCTACCCCCAACATCCCGAGCAGATAGTCAGCAACATACTCCACGTAATCGCTCATCAGTGCGTTGTTCATTCCCAGCAACGCAGACTGAAGTGCTTCTAGGTGGACGATGGTGATCATTAGCATAGCATAACGATGAAGACGTTCGAAGTCCAACAACTCACCCGTGAAAAATTGTTGCTCCAGCACGACGGCATCACTAATCATTTGGTAGATCTGCTCCGTCGGCACCACCGCCATCAAATGTTCGTAGAGCAAACAGGCGAATTGAACATGCATGCCTTCATCTCGCGAGATCAGCTCATTTGAGTGGCACAAGCCTGGTAAAAGTCCTCGACTTCTAACCCAGAAGATCGCAGCAAAGGAAGACGAAAAGAAAACGCCCTCCACGATCGCAAACGCCACCAAACGAGTAGGGAAGTCCGCGGAATCATCGGAGATCCACCTAAGACACCATTCTGCCTTCGCGCGCACGACTGGTATGCAGTCTATCGCAGTAAACAGCCTCCGTTGCTCATGAGCGTCAGGGACTAACTCGTTGATCAACCGGCTGTACACCTCAGCGTGTACGTTCTCGCTACAAACGAGGACATAAGTATTCATGTTGACCCACGCGAGAATGTGCTCGCTCGCACGATGTACGCTAACACTCACATCATCATCTGGAACGAATAGAAACAGCGAGCCTCGGGAACCGGCACCTCCGCGCAGAACCTCTGTGCGAGATTGTCGATGACGATTCCATCCGAGCCCGCGAAGAAGGCAATAATCATGCCCAGGAAATGTCTGTCATCGTCGCGGAGATTGAACTGCCAATGGGCCCTATCGACGCTGAGATCAATCTCCTCTGCCGTCCAGAACGACGCTTGGGCACGCTTGTACGCGCACCACAACTGTCGCATCGTCAACATCGGTCCGCTACCCAAATGGCACGTCGCACCTTCGGATACTTTATGGGGAAGAGCACAAATCGCGATCTGTCTATCGCGAGAACAGGTTCGGCTTGAACATCCATGTTAGAGATCTAGGTGTAACGAGCTGAATACGACAGGTCTATCCTTAAATACCCAGGCTCCGGCAACGGCGCCAACGACAATGATTATGTATGACTGTCATCATAGGCCTCTCCAAACTACATCGTCCAGTCGCATCCCACAACTTCACGGTCTAGAGGGATCAAAACACGCGTTCACCCTCCAGTTGCTTAGAAACACGACAGTGCACAGTTCTCATTCGCGATTCCGTACATTCGGTGTTGTGCACCTGCACCGGCCATGCCCCGATTTCGTCGACCCGCGCTCTGCGACGCGCCCTTGCGCGAGCCCTTCGCGCGACCTTCCCGCGGACGGCAGCCGCGCCCCACCAGCCTTCCGACTGCGCGCGGTCCTACCACACGAAAACACGCGCGACTTCGAGACCCCTTCATTTCCCCGACGGTCCGGTCGGAGCTCCGCAACGCGAGGGACGAGGCAGTCTCGGACGCACGTTCCGCGAGCCAAGGATGCGGAAGAACATCGCGCGCGGGGGCCGCGAGCGCGGCATTCGACCGAGTCATGCGAAGCTGGCCACTCACGAGCTTGCGAGCTATCGCGACTGACGGACGAGACCTGGGAGCGCGAGGATGCGATCGTGCGGAGGGACGTGCCGAGGATCGAGGACACAGCCACCGTCCGGTAGCCTCGAGGCTGATTCGTCGAGAGGCGAGATCGCGATCGAAGACCGCGTTTGAGGGCGACGGGACGGGGATGTGGCGAAGGCACGCGCAGTTGGGAGAGGATCAGGCGGACGGTGCGGGCGGTGGAAGGGTTGATACGAGAAGTTTTTCGGTTGTCGCGTTCCGGAGTTGCGGACGGTCGCAGGACCGTGTAGTTAGAGTAGTGCGAGGGCAGGAGAGGCAGCGAAGGGAATCCCCCACCCATCGAGACTCGGCGAATACGCGTGCGTTTGCGTCTGCGTTTGCGTCTGCGACAGCGACTTGCGTTTGCGCCTGCGATTTGCGTTCTTCTCATCTCGAGACACCGTCCTGCGGGTTCCCTCCGCAGAGCTTGAGTTAGCCACACCCCTTCGAGCTCTCTTCCATAGTCTTCCCCCGCGGTCTCTGCGATCCTTCGCAAGAGCCTTTCGAGAGTCGACTCCGCGTCCGCGTCCTGCGAACCCGGGAACCAGATCCCCTACCTCGCACCACCTTCTCGAGTTCTTGGTTTCTTAGTGTGGTTTAGTTGTTTCTTTCCGCACACAGAGCCGGAGCACACCCATCATTCTGGAGCCCACCGCGAGGGGGAGTAAATCTGCCACCGCCGGTAACAGGTCCCTAGACGATTCCCTCGACATCTACATCGAAAGGACGGCCGCTGCCCTCCGACAATTTCGCGAAGAACTCGACGCGGAATTAACCCCCATCGAAGACTCTGACGCAGGCTCATCGCCCCGCGGAAGTCAGCTGGAGGTCCCCCGCACACCCAGAACGCGGATCGATTTAGACATCTTCGGTTCGTCCCCTCTTACCGATCTCGAGGACTCTCCCCGCGATTCGTTCCATACCCCTCTCCGCGAAATCCTTCCGCGAGCAAACCCGCGAACCCAATCTCCACCCCCTTTCCCTATCCCACCCCCTATCCCTTTCAATCCACTTCCTATCGCAACTGCGCCACCCATGGCTTCTACCGGATTCGACAAGCTGCCCCTGAAGCGAAGCAAGGAGGCTCCGCGGTACGATCCGTCTTCGCGAGATGCCGTCGCGGAGTACTTCGAGGAGCTCGAGCGCCTACTCGCGCGCGAGGGTGTGACATCCGAAGAAGAGAAGAAAAAGGCCGCGCTCCTCTACGTGCCTATCGACGTCGCGAAAACCTGGAAGGTCTTGCAGACGTTCACGAACAAGGGACCTACCGACACCTACGAGAAGTTCCGCGACGAAGTCTTGGGGTTCTACGTCGGGTCGGACTCTAGTCACGTCTGGTCACGGGCACAGCTTAACAAGTTAGTCAACGACACCCGCGAGAAGGGAATTCACACTCTCGAGGAATACTCCGAGTTCTACCGGAAGTTCTATCCTATGTTCCGATACCTTTCGACGAAGCCGCGACCCGGCATCGCAGAGGATGACGCTGCAGCCGCGCTCCTCAGCCTTGTCCCGCCCGAGAAGGCCGCAGCCGTTAGCGCTCGTCTCGCGAACAAGGTCCCCGACAAGCACCCGAGCGACCCCTTTTCCGTCGCGGAAGTGCACGAGGCTATGACCTATTGCCTCGAAGACCAAGGCCCTTTCGGCGTACTCCTTCAGGGCTCCGACCATCGGTTTCGGTCCGGCGCGGGGTCGTCTCTCTTAGGCACTTCGGCGTTCGCGACCCAGAGCGCGCAGACGCCCGCGCGCGAAGTCAAGCAGGAGCCGGCTTTGGAGTCCTTCAAACAAGAGATGCTGAGCGCGATGACGGAGACCTTTCGCACCCTGTTCCGCAATGAGAACGGAGGACAGCGAGGGTTCCCGCGCGACGACGCGCCGCGAGGAGGAGGCTGGCAGCGGAATGACATACCGCGAGGACCCCCTGCGAACGTCCGGCTGAGCAATGCGGGACTGGGCTTCGCAGGCGAGGACCAAAACTGTTTCTACTGCGGGACCGCTGGATGCCACTCTAAGACCTGCCCGGCGGCTCGCGAAGATCTCGCGAACGGTCTCATCGAACGCGGCGACGGAGGACGTATCTTCCTTCCGAAAGGCACCTTCGTCCCTCGGAACCTTCCCGGGACTTGCATGCGCGAGCGCGTCCTAGTCTGGCACGACCTCAATCCCGGCAAGAAGAACCCTGCCCAAGTCGGCCACATGATGCTAGTCGTCGAGCCCGAAGAAGACCCGTACTACGCCGGCGCGAAGGAGAGCGAGAGCACGATCGAGGAGGAACTCGCAGTCTTGATGCAGCGCGCGGGCGAGCTCAAGAGTCAGCTGGAGCTCGAGAAACAGAAGCGCAAGGTCCGGTTCGACGGAGTCGAGATCACGACGCGTCCGAAGAAGCACACGCGGGAGGAGTCTGAGAAGGATCGCGAGCAGCCGCGGAAGCGCGATGCGCCACCGCACCTGTCAGACCGGGCGGAGGCTAAGCAGCGGGTCGCGCGGGATGAAGGCCCTTCGCGCGACAAGGACGACGAGAACATCCCGATCCACCCATACTCGAAAACGCGACCCCCAGTCACAGCTGAGCCCATCGCGCGCGACTTCGCCTTCGGGAACCACAGGCGCGCGAACAGCGCGACCGACACTCCTTCGCGAACCGAGCCCGCGTACCGTCACACCGCCGCGATCGTAGACCCCAACGCGGAGAAGCGAGTCTTTCAGAGGAGCTTCGGCGAAGCGCAGTCGGTCACCATGACCCCGGTCGAGCTCTTGAGCGTGTCTCCGGGGATCCGGAAGATGCTGAACGACGCGACGTCTTCGCGGCGGTTCGCGATTCGCGCCGCGCGGGAGAAGGCTGCGGGAGAGGACGAAGAAGACGAGGGAGATGAGAGGACGAAGAAGAAGGGCGAGGATAAGGGGAAGGGACGGACGTACAAGACGTTCGTACAGGACTGCCCGGAGGAGGACGAACCGACAGTGTGGACGCACAGCGGGGATGAAGCGGAGACCTTCAAGCTTTCGCGGGAGAAGAAGGCGTCCCAGACGGTCGAAGAGGCGGAGTCGGATGATGAAGACGAGGAGCTACCCCGCGGGATGTACCGCGTACGCCGCGGAACGTTTTCGCGCGACGAGGACGAGGACGTTGGACCTGACATAGTCGTCGGGGATAAGACTCACAAGTTGAGGTCTATCTTCGCGCATGTCAACAACTCGGACGTCCCGACCGAATGCGTTCTCGACCCGGGCTCGCAGATTGTCGCGATCAGCGAGGCGAAGTGCTTCGAGCTCAAGATCCCTTACGACCCGTCCTCTAGTCTGCGGATGGTCAGCGCGAACGGCACAGTCGACCCTACGCTCGGTCTCGCGAGGAACGTCACAGTCGAGCTCGGCCCCGGAGTCGTCGTCTACCTTCAGATGCACGTTGTGCGGAACGCCTCTTACGACGTCCTCCTCGGTCGCCCCTTCGACGTCTTAGTCTCCGGCACCGTAGTCAATAAGCCCGACGGTCGTCAGACTATCACCGTTCGTTGTCCGAACTCGCGCCGCGAGCTCACCCTACCGACGTATGCGCGAGGCGAAGGCCCGAAACAATCGCAGACGTCGCGCGCGGGTTTTCGGACTTCGATGATCTGATTTCCGGTCAGGGAGAGGTGGCCCTCGTCCTGGACTACGACGCGAAAACGAGGCAGATATACGTCACCGCACATAGAGCCCTCGAAGATACCTCAGCTACCGCGATCCAAGAAGCGTATTTATTAGCGAGCGACGACCCCAGCGTAAAACCAGAAATCCATACATATCTCAGCTCTCAGTCTCGAGTTTCGGTTTCCCTCGACTCTACCCGCGCGACCGATACCCCTCATGCGACGACTTCCGAGCCGGAGCGCGGTCGCGCGACACCAGATACCCGAGCGCCTACAGACGCGATCCGCGGGACGCGATCACGTGGGCGCGTCAGGCCTGTCTACCCTACGAAATCTCTTGGACGACGTCCGGTGCGCTCGCGATCGGGTTCGTATTCGAGACCCCACGAAGCGAAGCCGGACGGCCGTCCTGCGACTCCCACACGCGAAGAGGAGCAGGTCGAAGTGCTGCTGAAGACGAAGAAGAAGTACAAACCGGTAGCGCTCAAGGTCAACCCTAAGCCGACCGAGCTCCCACAACACTTCCGCATCGTCCGAAACCACGTCGGCGACCCTCTCGAGAACATGCCTACACTAGACCCCAACCCCAAACCTTTCGAACCCACCGGACGTTACACCGCGGAGCGTCGCGAGAAGCTGCACGAGGATCATGCGGAGTGGCTGACGCCCGAGGAACTCGCGATCTTCGACGACATGATGTGCAAGCAGAACGAGGGCTTCGCTTGGGAGGACTCCGAGCGCGGGCACTTCCGTCGCGACATGTTCCCGCCGGTCAGGCTCGCGGTCATCCCGCATGTTCCGTGGATCGAGAAGAACTTCCCCATCCCACCCGGCATCTACAATCAGGTCATCGCGCTCATCCGCAAGAAGATCGACTCCGGAGTTTACGAGCCGTCGAACGCGTCCTACCGTTCGCGATGGTTCTGCGTGCTCAAGAAGGACGGGAACATCCGCATTGTCCATTCTCTCGAGCCGCTGAATAAAGTCACGATTCAGCACAGCGGCGTGCCCCCGATCCCCGACCATATGGCGGAGAGATTCGCGGGACGCGCCTGCGGAACCACGCTCGATCTCTACGTTGGCTATGACGAACGCGAGCTCGAAGAAGAGTCGCGAGACCTTACCACCTTCCAAACACCCTTCGGCGCGATGCGCCTCACCACACTTCCTATGGGCTGGGCGAACTCAGTTCCCATATTCCACGACGACGTAACCTTCATCCTACAACCCGAGATCCCCGCGTACACTATCCCCTACATCGACGACGTTACGGTGATCGGTCCCGCGAGCGCATACCGCCGCGAGGACGGAACCTACGAGACGATCCCCGAGAATCCCGGAGTTCGGCGCTACGTGTGGGAGCATCTGCAGGACGTCAATCGGATCGTTCAGCGAGTCAAGCACGCAGGAGGCACCTTCAGCGGGAAGAAGATTCGGTGCGCAGCGCCGGAGTTCACCGCGGTCGGACACCACTGCACCCCGGAAGGTCGCGTCCCGGAACCGAAAGGCGTCGAGGCTGTCCTGAACTGGGGCCCGTGTGCCAATGTGTCTGAGGTTCGCGCTTTCCTAGGGACCGTCGGAGTCGCGAGGATCTTTATCAAGGACTACGCAACGAAGGCGCACCCTCTCAACCGTCTTCTGCGAAAGGACGCGCAGTTCGAATGGGGCCCGGAACAAGAGCTCGCGATGCAGACCCTCAAGGACGCGCTCCTCGCGTCTCCGGCGCTCCGCGCGATCGACTACGAGTCCGACGCTCCCGTGATTCTGTCCGTCGATACGTCTAAGATCGCGGTCGGCTTCCACTTATGTCAAGAAGACCAAGAGGACCCGCGGAAGCGCTACTACAGCAGGTTCTGTTCCATCACCCTGAACGATCGCGAAGCGAGATTCTCGCAGCCGAAACTCGAACTCTACGGTCTTTTCCGCGCGCTTCGCGCGCTCCGCTTCCACTTGGTAGGCGCGCGCAAGCTCGTCGTCGAGACGGACGCGACCGCGATTAAGGACATGCTCGCGAACCCTGACGTCGCGCCATCTGCGGTGATGAATCGCTGGATCATCGCGATCAAGATGTTCCACTTCGACCTCGTGCACGTTCCGGGAAAGAGCCATACCCCGGACGGCCTCAGCAGACGACCCGCGCAGCCAGACGACAAGCCCGACGAGGACGACGGGGAGGAGTTTGAGGACTGGGTCGACAATATGTACGGCTTCATGCACCTTATAAACCCTCCTCCGCGACTCGGGGACGCTGCGATCGACTTCTCAGTCCCGCGAAGCATCGACGAAGTCGAGACTCTCATGCAGCAAACGAGCGGAACCGCCGCGAAGCTCCCTGTGATCGCGCCGCCGCCGTACAGCGACTTTCCGCGAACCGCGATCGCGCGCAACTTCGACTTCAGGATCGAAGAAGTCAAATACTGGCTCGCGACTGGTGAACGACCCGCGATGGAATCGCGCGAGGCAGATAAGTTCGCGAAGTACGCTTCCCAGTTTTTCCTCCGCGACGACCGCCTGTGGAAAGTAGGACGCGATGGGCACCATCGTCGCGTCCTCGAGGCGGAGAGGCGACCTCAAGCGCTCGTCGAGATGCACGACTATGTCGGACACCGCGGGATTGCCGCGACAACCTCTTTCCTCGCGGACCGCTTCTGGTGGCCCGAGATGAAAGCGGACATCGCGTGGTACGTGCGGTCGTGCCATCAGTGCCAGGTGCGACAGACCACCAAAGTTCGCATTCCCCCAACGGTCCCCATCCCCGCGCCCCCGATGATGCGTGTGCACGTCGACTGCATGGAGATGCCGGGGCGGTACCGATACTTCTTCCACGCGCGCTGCGCGATGACGACCTACTGCGAAGGACGCGCGAGCACGGCGCAGACCGCGAAGGCGATCGGCGACTGGATCTACCAGGACTTGCTTTGTCGCTGGGGCGCCGTCTGCGAGATCATCTCGGACAACGGGACGCCCTTTGTCGCCGCGCTCGAGTACATCGCGAAGACCTACCACGTCTACCACATTCGGATCTCAGGCTACAACTCGCAGGCGAACGGAATCGTCGAGCGCCCGCACTTCCACGTACGCGACGCACTCTACAAGGCCTGCGAGGGAGACCCGAGTCAGTGGGTCTCGCGAGTCTACTCTGTCCTCTGGGCGGACCGGATCACTGTTCGACGCCGAATGGGCTGCTCGCCATACTATGCAGTCACAGGCACGCACCCGATCATGCCCCTCGACATCGCGGAAGCAACCTACCTCTTGCCGACGGCTAACAAAATGATCTCGACCACCGAGCTCATCACCCAGCGCGCGATCGCCCTGCAGAAGCGCCCCGAGCAAATCTCGCGACTGCGCTCGAAGGTCTACGCGAGCCGAGTTCGCGCCGCGGAACTGTACGAGGAGCACCACGCGTATACGACAAAGGCTTTCGACTTCAAGCCCGGTCGTTTGGTTCTCATGCGGAATACTGCGATCGAGAAGTCGCTAAACCGCAAGATGCGCGCGCGATACTTGGGTCCGCTGGTGGTCATCTCGCGCAACCAGGGCGGCGCTTACATCGTCGCGGAGCTCGACGGCGCCGTACACGATCGCCCTATCGCCGCGTTTCGACTAATCCCGTATCTCGCGAGGAAGAGCCCCATACCTTTTAGGATGGAGGACTTAGATGTCGACGCGAGACGAATCCGCGAGATGGAGGAGAGCGAGGAGACGTTTGAGGACGAAGGGCTAGGAGAGCCCGAGGAGGCCGAAGAAGATTAGGCGCTCTTGTGCGCGAAGATGGGACGTCGACGGGGACGTCGACAACATTAGCGGGGGGGAGGAGGTACGATACATGACTTGGACACGGTTATCCTGCGATCACTTTCTCTTTTCGATTTCCGAACTCTGACTTTCGACAGCCCGCGAACGCCGATCGCGGCCTTGTTTTGCGACACACTTTCCTTACTATATATCCATTTCGCGAACTCTTTCCGCAGAACCGTCCCGCGAGACTTCCCTGCGGGACATCCTTTTACTTACTACTTCGAAGACCAGTCACACTTTTACTTAGTCAATCACACGCTCTTTCTATCACGCAGTTTATTGATAAAACAAGAAAGCAAACGACAAAAACAAAAACTACAAAACAAAGACCACAAAACGAAGCTTACGACTACTTTTACGATACATTTTACGATACTTGACGACGGGACACGAGTTCGAGACGGGACGGGACAGGGATGCGATGCGATGCGATGCGGGAGAGGGGCGAGAGCGATGGCGAGAGCGGGATGCGAAGGGAGAGCGAGACGGACGAGCGCGAGGACGAAGACGACAAGAAGGAGGAGCCCGGGAACCACGGCGGAGCGACCTGCGACCACGACCCGCGAAGCGCGACTGCGAGGACCGGCCTCAGCATTCACGAGCTCCAGGATCGCGGTATGTGCGCGCCAACAGCGGAGCTGCGATAGCGGCACGACTGAGGCGCGCCCCGCGACGAGAGCGCGAGGCCCCTACTGGTTCTTGCGGAGCACAGTCCACACCCGCGCGTCGGACTCGCGAGAGTCGACGACCTCCGCGAAGGTCAGCAGGTCGGGAACGCGAACCGAATCGTCCAGGTCGGCCTCACCGAAGTCCTGGCCTGTGTACTCCTCCTCCTGGTCGCGGACGGCGATGAGCTCCTCGACGTGCTCGACGATCTCGCCGAGCAATACGTTCGCGCGCTTGCGGCACGCGGCGACCTTCTTCGACACGGCCGGACTGAGGTCCGCAGGCGGGACGACCTCGCGAGAAGGCTTCGAAGTCGACGCCGACGCGCCCTCCGACGACGTCTTGGCCTTCTTCTTCTTCGCGGACGCAGGCGTCGGCTCGGGCGTCTTCTCCGGCGGGTAGCACTCCGGGAGCGGCGGGCCCTTCGCGGACTTCTCGGGCGCGGCGCCATCGTAGGCCTCAAGGAGGAACCCGTTCTGGTCGATGATGGGGTAGACGGTGGGAGCGGGAGGCCCAGCGCGCGCGGCCAGCTCCTTCGGGCGCGCGACGCGGATCTTGGGCGGGTCGTTCTCGAACGCGCGGACGGCCTGGACAGCTTGCACGCGGTACTCGGGCAGCTGAGTCTTGAAGGAGCGGAAGACGAAACCGACGCCGTTGTACTGCGCGAGAAGCCGACCGCCCTTCTCTGCGACAAGGGACGAGTCAGCGTAGAAGCGACGAAGCGCGACGGAGGTCGACCTACTCTTGGTCTTCAACTCGCCGTACGAGTTCAGGCCGCGGCGGGTGCACTGCATGTTCCGCGAGCGGTGCCCGCAGAAGTCGCAGGAGAGGCCGCGCTCGTCGTGCGTACGGACGCAGATGGGGAACTTGCGCGTCTTGCACTCGTCGCAGGGCTCGAAGAACTCGAGCGCGTACTTCGAGTTGGGAAGGATGGCGACGGGGGCGGCGGGCGTAGTGGAAGCGGGCGGGTCGTCGGCGGCGTCATCGGGCTTTGCGGCGGTCGCGAGCTCCTCCTCTTCGGACTCCAAGACCTCGACGACCTTGGCCCTCTTGCGGACGGACTCGGGCCGCGCGGCGATCTTCTCCTTGCGTTGCGCGCGCGTGCCGTGGGCAGGAGGGGGACGGACGACCTCGCTCACCTCGACGACATCGGAGTCAGCGGCCGCATCAGCCTCGTCCGCGGAGACATCTTGCGAGACCGCGCGGCGCTTGCCCTTAGCCGGCGCGGGATCGGGCTTCTCCTTCTTGATGCGCACCGGAGTCGAGATCGTCGCGGGAGGGAGCAGTGCACGCGGGGGCGCTCCGGGAGTCACGGGCGCGCTAGGCGGCTCCGCGGTCGAGCGGCGAGGGTAGTGGCGAGAGAGGCCGCCGGCGAGGATGGCAAGGCCGACCGGGAGGGGAACGGGCTCCGACCTGAGCAGGCGGAAGTCTTTGATCTCCCGGATGCGCTTGACTGGAGGCCAAAAAGAGGGAAGGTTAGCTGAGGAAGACAAGAGAGGAGGGGCGCGCGAGGACTTACGCTCCCAGTCGGTCACCAACATGCGGGCCCTGACCACCTTCTCCTGGCGCGGCGTGGTCGTGTGGTCCGGGCGGCTGGTCTCCAAGTCCGCGAGCTCCACCTCGAGCGAGGCGCTCCGGGCCTCGCGAGTGCGAACCGAGAAGACGAGGAGGACGACCTCCTGCAAGCGAGGGGAGGCGTGCGGGGAGAACCGCTCCCAAAATTCCGGAAAGAGGTCGTCCGACTGGAACGGATCCTCGAGCGAGTACTGCGAAGCGGTTAGTGGCTGCGGACAGGAGTCGCGAGGGGGCGCGGGACTTACGGCGATGTGAACGAACCGGCGCGCGAAGTCTTTCGCGGCCTCCTCGCCGCCAGACTGGAGTTCCTCGGGCGTGTACAAGCGGAGGAGCTCTTGCAGCTCGTCGGGCGCGTACGGAGTGCCGACGCGCAGGTCTTCGTCGTTGGACTGGAGCTCGACTTCGGCGGCGTCGGTCGCGGGATCGTCGGCGCGGGTGTCCATGGTGTTGGAGGACTCGGGAGGCGGAGGCGAGGACATGGTGGCGAGGCGGGTGTGCGGGATGGGCGGACGAAGAAGACGAGGGACGAGTTGGGCGAGGGGCGGAAGGCGGAACGAGAAGAGGGGCTGAAGGGCGAACCGGACGGAAGGCACGCGTTATGAACTCGGGCGCGGCGGACAAGAGCTGCGCGCGCGCACTACAATTTCAGCTCGACGAACGGCGAAGTACAGGGTCGCGGGCTTCTACGCTACATCGCCGCTCCTTCCTCCTCAGAACTCCTCAGAACCAGTGTCGAGGCGGTCAATCAGGGACCTGCGCTGAGGGACTGCGCCCCCAAGTCGGGCAGTCTCCTGGTCAATTCGGTGGATGTCGTCCTGCAGCAACTTGACGCGCGCGCGGGCTTCTCCGGCGACGTGCGACAGCTGGCGCGCGGCGATCTGTTGAATGGAAGCGACGGTGGCCTGCTCGTACGCGAAGACAGCGCGGTACGCCTCGAGGTACCTCAAGCGGATACCAGGGCGCGCGGCGTCGACGGTCTTGTTGAACTGCTCGACGAGCGTGGGGCCGCCCTCGACCGACGCGAACGCGAGGCGGAGTCGATCCTTGACGCCGGAGTGGAATTCGCCGTCGCCCTCGAGGAGCGCGGTGAGGATGATCTGCGATTTCATTAAGCGGCGCCGGCGATCAAAAATGGAAGCAGCGCTCACGTAACACTCCGCAAGCTGGTCGACGAGAAGGGCGAAGTCTAGAGCGGTGCCGGCACCAACGGGACCCGGACCGGGGCCGCGGGCCACTTGAGCGTCGATGGCGTCAAGCAGGTGCTCAGTGCGAAGGCGGACGAGAGGGTAGAACCGCGAGATCATTTCGCGGTACGAGATCGCGCGCTCAACCATCTGGGAACCCAGCGAAGGCATGGTGTGAGAGGATGTTGCGGGACGTCTTTGCGACGCTCGACGACTTAAATCCCTCGACACTGGTGGCGTCTCAAGGGCTACAGAATTTCCGTATCAACGACAATCGCGATCTACCCTATTCCCTCTATGGACCGTTCCCTGCGACCCCTATGCCGCGGCCGCCCATCGCGAACATCCCTCAGCAGTCCGCGGCAAGGAGCGCCCGCCTGTTCTGGTCGCGCAACGCCGCTATTTCGAAGTCGAGCCCCGTCTGTTCGCGGTCCAAGGCCAGGATGACGTCGTCGAGGCGGATGAGGAAGTGAACGTCGTGTTGGTTAGCGCGGGCTAGGGTCTGGCGGATGAGGCGAACCTCGCGGAGTCGAACGCGGACGGCGGCAACCTCGGTCATCAAACTGTCGAGGCGCGCGCTGCGGCGGACCCCGACAACCTGGTCCGAGAACTCATTCGCGAAGCGCGTCCCGAAGTCGGGCCAGCCGCGTTCAAGCGCGTCGCGCGTGCGAGTCACGTATTGCGCCGCCGCGTTAAGCGAGGAGTTGAAGACTATGAGCGGACGCTACGAGTGCGGGATTAGCGCACGCGAGACGGAATACAGACAGGACATACCAGGAGCTGGATGATCCCGATGTACATGTCCGCGATGTGACCCGCGTCCGACTCGGTGTTTGCGTCCGCGAGCGTTTCGAGGTCGAAGACGGCTCGCTCGAGAGCTTGGATTGCGACGGAGATGGCGCGTTCGCGAAGGTCCGGAGGAAGCGGCGAAGACATGGTTAGGTGCGGAAACCCTTTCTGCGCGTTCCCCCCCTTTTATCCCCGTCCGTCTTCGAGGGACTGGGGACAGTCCCGATATTAGCGGGGGGGAGATGTTGTGCACCTGCACCGGCCATGCCCCGATTTCGTCGACCCGCGCTCTGCGACGCGCCCTCGCGCGAGCCCTTCGCGCGACCTTCCCGTGGACGGCAGCCGCGCCCCACCAGCCTTCCGACTGCGCGCGGTCCTACCACACGAAAACACGCGCGACTTCGAGACCCCTTCATTTCCCCGACGGTCCGGTCGGAGCTCCGCAACGCGAGGGACGAGGCAGTCTCGGACGCACGTTCCGCGAGCCAAGGATGCGGAAGAACATCGCGCGCGGGGGCCGCGAGCGCGGCATTCGACCGAGTCATGCGAAGCTGGCCACTCACGAGCTTGCGAGCTATCGCGACCGACGGACGAGACCTGGGAGCGCGAGGATGCGATCGTGCAGAGGGACGTGCCGAGGATCGAGGACACAGCCACCGTCCGGTAGCCTCGAGGCTGATTCGTCGAGAGGCGAGATCGCGATCGAAGACCGCGTTTGAGGGCGACGGGACGGGGATGTGGCGAAGGCACGCGCAGTTGGGAGAGGATCAGGCGGACGGTGCGGGCGGTGGAAGGGTTGATACGAGAAGTTTTTCGGTTGTCGCGTTCCGGAGTTGCGGACGGTCGCAGGACCGTGTAGTTAGAGTAGTGCGAGGGCAGGAGAGGCAGCGAAGGGAATCCCCCACCCATCGAGACTCGGCGAATACGCGTGCGTTTGCGTCTGCGTTTGCGTCTGCGACAGCGACTTGCGTTTGCGCCTGCGATTTGCGTTCTTCTCATCTCGAGACACCGTCCTGCGGGTTCCCTCCGCAGAGCTTGAGTTAGCCACACCCCTTCGAGCTCTCTTCCATAGTCTTCCCCCGCGGTCTCTGCGATCCTTCGCAAGAGCCTTTCGAGAGTCGACTCCGCGTCCGCGTCCTGCGAACCCGGGAACCAGATCCCCTACCTCGCACCACCTTCTCGAGTTCTTGGTTTCTTAGTGTGGTTTAGTTGTTTCTTTCCGCACACAGAGCCGGAGCACACCCATCATCGGGTCGAGTCGAACACACTCGCGAGCATCCCGCACGGCATAGCTCAGTGTGTGAAAGAGCGAACGCTTACGACACAACAAGTTCGCCTATCTGACGTATGCTGCGACCTCAACTTTCCCTATCCCTAACACTCCACGACATATATACTGACTGCTCACCGTTCCTCTAACTTCAACCATGTCTAATCAACAACATTATCTTTTGCGCAGCCTCGCGGATGACATCGAAGGCGTCCGTGTGGCATCTAACACTATTGAAGACAATGGTAGGTTGGTCACACTCGCACATACGCTCACGCGCCCTAAGTTTACTTTCGACAGACCCTACCTCGCTCTCTCCGCCACTCACATCAATCCCTCCCCGAACTCGGCCTACAGGTACTCACTCTCCACTGTCTACTGTGTATCGTCCACTCATAAATCTCGTAGACATTGAGACCACATTGTTTCGTGCCGCGGCCGCCCAAGATCCCGACTATCCTTTGATAGGTGAGTCTCTATTCTCCGTCACGTTATGTTCACCCTCTCACCCTTCATCCAGCGCGTGTCTCAAATGCGACTCCGCCTTCCATCTCACTCGAGAGTTGCGAGGAGCGCAGCCTAACACTAGACTACACCCATGCCTTCCGTGGCCTCCGCATCATCACAGAGACGTTGACTCTACAGGAACTATCGCTCGCATACGACGACATCGTAATCAATGCCGACCTTCGGCGCGCACTGTTCATGTACAACATGTGGCAACGAGGCGACCTACGTGAAATAGCTCACGCACATGAGGTCCGCATTGTAACAAAAGACACTAAGTACTCGCTGCTCCAAAAATTGGGAGAACATGTATGCACTCCGAAATGTCCCGTATTACTACTCATATTCACCACCTTACGGGCACTCCGGACCGAGGATCAGGTGCGAAAGGCGACAACTGCTGTGTCGTCGATCCATTCACCATCCGATGACTATGCTTTCTTCCAGTTGGCGGACGATGCCTTGAGACGTGCCATGATCGCAGAGTGGCAAGAAACCTTCACCACCAAGAACTTCGCGCGCGTTGTGTGCTCAGTCTGCGCTCGGTCAACGTCTCAAAAGGACTGTCAATGGATTCATCCCAGTCAAGTTGACCTGAGATTACTGAGAAATGATGCGCTCCCGATCAAGGTAAGACCCACCAGTTATGACTTCCAACTATATGACCGCGCGTTGCTAGATCCCACTGGGCTGCGAGATCCATGGGCCATTTCCGAAATGCAGATGTGCACTACATGTCATAAAGAACTGTGCCAACGCAACAGGATGCCGAAATTGTCCTTAGCAAATTGGCTCTATTACGGACGCGACGCTTTGCCACAGGAAGTCAAGGCCGCTCTGAAAGAGAGTACCCAATTTGATCGGCTACTTGTAGCGCGAGCTCGAGGAACGCGCATCTCTTTCCGATTCTCAGAACTCCAGAAGTTTGATCCCGCTGATCCAAATCCACCCCCTCGTGAAGACCCGACCGTGTCACAACGTTGTATCAAGGGTAACGTACTCATTATGCCTCAAAATACCACCCGCCTCAATGTGCTCATCCCACCTAACCCCGATTCAATTCGAGATACCGTCTGCGCCGTATTTGTCGGTCGCACACGGCCGACCCCGCAGACAATCGGTAGGTTGGGTCCGGTGCTGGTGCGCAAATCGCGCGTCAAAACGATCGCCACCTTTCTCTGTCGCGACAACCCCCATTACGCCCCAGATCAGGAGTTCCATGGATTCAGCCAACACAACCTGGACGTCCTCTTTGGGACGGATGCAGAAAGCCAAGACGAAGGTGTGCCGTGCTCGATGGACATCGGGTTCCTCGAGGCCGAGGAGGCTATCGACGCTCCCAACGCTGACCCCGCTAACCCCTTCATTAATGAACCAGAACCACAGGTCACTGAAGACATTCTGATGGAAAACGTGGGCTACACAAGCGGTGATGACTCGCCCGTGGCATATCGCGATATGAAGCTGCAAGCAATATCTCATTGCTTGAATAACGGCAGGTTCATCCGCTCACAAGCAGGTGATCGCTTCGTACCAGACTTCGAGAACCCAAGCCTGTTGACTTGGATGTTCCCACATCTTGACCCATGGGGAATAGGTGGCTTCCATCATCCCGGACGTGCAATTCCTTTGACCATGCAAGAGCAACTGACATATCTCCTTCAAGTCCATCACAGTCCTGATGAACTTCAGACCTGGAAGGCTGGGAGCCGACTGTAAGTCGAACAGAGAGAGATCTTCAGTCAGTGAGCGAACGACTATATTGCATAGATAAGTACCTGTAAGTCGAACAGAGAGAGACTACAAGTACTTAGTCAGTAAGTAAGTAGAAGGCATATGTATGTAGGAGACTTACTCTTCAGTCAGTGAGCGAACGACTGAAGAGCAGAGGCGAAATGTGAGCTGCTTATATAGACGTAGGGAAGGTAGCTGAGTAGGCGTAGAAAGCAGTCACATGTTAGCCACAAGACGATGAGTAAGAGGCATACGAGGCTATGGTGCGAGGATGAGTCAGTATGACGCGAGGATGAGCACCAAGTCTGAGTCAGACATAAGGTCTGGAACTATCCGGAACATCGTAGAACGCACTGGTACGTAGAGGTAAAGTCCGGAAAGAAAGAACTATCGTACAGATGCAGAGTTATCTATATATAGTAACGAAGAAGCATAGCCCATGCTGTGCGTCATGTGAACGCATAGCCACAAGTCCATATGGGGACATATCGGTCCGGACAGTGCCGGATAACCCTAAGTTCAACACTCCCACTCGTTCAAGATGTGACATAAGCAAGACCAATCTCTTGGACGAACTTCGACTGAATTGCCAAAGGCACATTCTTAGTCAGAGCGTCGGCGAGTTGATCCGCAGTTGCTACATAGAAGATCTCGGTCGATCCCAACTCCACCTGTTCTCGGATGAAGTGGTATCTGACCTCGATGTGCTTGGTCCGGCGGTCGATCACGGGATTGACGGACAGGAAGATAGACCCCTGATTGTCAAGACACATGGGAGTTGGTCGAGACATGTCATCGCCGAGTTCTTCACCGAACGTCCTCAGCCACACCAATTGACGACAAGTGTCAGAGGCCGCTTTATACTCCGCTTCGGTCGAGGAAAGCGAAATGGTAGGCTGACGCCTCGATGCCCACGATATAGCAGCACCTGCCATCAGAAAGATGAAGCCAGAGGTAGAATGCCGATCATCACGGTCTTCGGCCCAGTCCGAATCGGAGTACGAAATCAGACCGTCATTAGACGCTCCCTGGTAGCGCAGCCGGTACGCCTTAGTACCCTGAAGATACCGGAGGACATACTTGGCATAGTGAAGATGCGCGTCTGAGGGATTGGCATTGAACTTCGAAAGCCGCGTGACAGCAAAGGCTATGTCGGGCCGCGTACCGAGCATGGCGTACAGAAGACTGCCAATCAAGCTCTGATAGCGCTGACGCGACACATCGGTGGCGGTGTGCTCAGATGACTCTAGAACAGCACCAGCAGGGAGAGGGGTATGCGACGGCTTGCAGTCGGCCATGTGAAAGCGCTCGAGAACGGACTGGATGTACTCTTCCTGGTCGATCTCGATGATCCGCGAAGCACGGTCACGAGTGATGCGAAGACCAAGGAAACGTTGAACTGGTCCCAAGTCCGTCATCTTGTACTGCTTAGAAAGTGAACGCTTCACGTGCTGTATGTGGCCAGGCTGATCGCCGAGGAGAAGTAGATCGTCGACATAAAGAACGACGATAGTAACGTGATCCCCCCCTTGTCGCCGATATACGTAGATCCCGGCATCGGAATAGGTCCGTTTGAATCCCAGGCTAATAAGCGACTGGTGGATTTTCACGTTCCACTGACGGGATGCCTGCTTAAGACCGTAGATTGCCTTTTTCAGCAGACACACGTGATCCTCCTTGCCAGGAACGATCCAACCTTCCGGCTGTTCCATGTAGATCTCCTCATCCAGATCGCCGTTAAGGAACGCGGTCTTGACATCCATTGACTCGATGTCCCAGTCCTCAAGCGCTGCATGCGCAAGAAGGTACCGGATAGACTCGAACCGCGCCACAGGGGAGAAGGTCTCGTGATAGTCCTCGCCCCACACCTGAGTGAAACCCTTAGCGACTAGACGAGCTTTGTACCGCCCATCGTGCTTGATGTCATAGACCCAGCGGTTAGAGACCACGTGCCGATCTTTCGGACGAGGGACAAGGACCCAAGTCTTATTCTCAAGCAACGAGTCATACTCCGCTTTCTCCGCATCACGCCATTTCTCAGCTTCAGGCGACTTCATGGCTTCCTTGTGGGAGTTCGGAATGCCAGTTTTATACTGAGACGCCATGAGAAACATGAGAAGCGCTTGGTCCTCTCGCTGCGTGCCATCCGGATCAGTCCGGGCATCGACTTTAGCCGGTGGCTCGTTGCCGTATACGTTATCACGAGTCTTCGACTCGGACCGTTTACCCGCATTCTCACGCCGTGGTCTGTCACGCGCAAGGCTGGGAGGTTGTTCTCCCACTGGAGGGTGACGTCCTCGCTTGTGAGCAGGCTTAGGCGGTGGTACAGCAGGCGGTTGAGGCGGTTGCGGCGGCGGAGGAGCAGGGGCGTCGGCTGGAGGAGGCGCTTCAGCTGGAGGTGGCTGAGCATCCGCTGGAGGGTCAGGTGGTAGATCTGGGAGTTCAGGAACAATCTCGGGATGGAGGTCGTCCTCATGACCGTCGACATCGGCTTCGGAAGCCTTATCAGACTGATCATCTGGGAACGGATGGTCATCCGGGGTAACAGGATGGTTGCCGGGGAGTTTATGAGCAGGGAAAGACTCTTCATCGAATGTCACATCGCGAGACACTACGATAGAGCGGTTGGCTGGATTCCAAAACTTATACCCCTTGGAACCAGACTCATACCCCACGAAGATCATCTCGACAGCCTTCTTGTCGAGTTTCCCTTCGCGCTTTGCCTTCTGCACGTGTACAAAGGCTTTGCACCCAAACACTCGGAAGTAGGAGACGTCCGGAACGGTTCCGTCCCACTTGGTGATGGGGCATTGCCATTTGTGTCGACGCATCGGTTGACGATTGTAGATATGAACGGCTGCATCAACGGCGAGTTGCCAAAAACCGTGACTAAGACCTGCCTGATGGAGCATGGCCATGGCTTTTTCGACGATAGTACGGTTCCAGCGCTCAGCGCGTCCATTCTGCTGCGGAGAGCCAGGCATAGTCTTCTGGTGCTCGATCCCGTGCGAACGAAGAAGCTCAGAGAACTCGGTAGAAGTGTATTCTCCCCCTCGGTCCGAGCGGACCTTCTTGATCTTTCGACCGGTCTGGGTCTCAGCCCACGCCTTGTAGTCGAGGAACGCTTGGAACACATCCGACTTCGACTTAAGGTAGTAAGCACGGGCGAGTCCGGAGTAGTCATCAATGAAACCGGCGAAATACTTGTAACCTCCGATAGCTTGTGTGCGCATCGGGCCATCAAGATCGGTGTGAACGAGCTCGAGTGGTTCCGTAGCACGCTTATCAGAAGGCGGGAAGGGGAGACGAGTGGATTTGCCCCAGGCACATCCCTCACACGGTTCATCTTCGTCTTCAGGGGAATCAACAGAATCAACCCCTCGGACGTTCTTCGGGAGATGGTGCAGCGCATCCTTGCCGAGATGACCAAAGCGACGGTGCAAGGTACGAAAGCGGCTGACGTTAAGATGAACACGCTGGCCATTGTGAAGTTCGAGCTTAGCCCAGTAGATATTGCTCAGGACGTTGTACTCCGCTTCAAGGATCTTGCGACCCTTGATTCGAATCGTCGAACCAAATTTGACAGCGCCTTCTGGCAGCTTGTCAAAGATGCACATCTTCCCATCTCCTTGAACAAGGGAGTACCCGTTGCGTTCAATGGTGCCTGTCGAGAAGATACGACCTCTCAACTTCGGGATGTAGTACACATGGGTGAGCGCGATCGGAACTTTGTCACCATCAACCCAAGTGTTACCACGGACTGTGCCCTTCCCGAGAGCAAGGATCATGTTGCTCGCATCAGCAGTATTGAAGCTGATGGGCGTATCAAACGGTTGATACTCGGAGAAGTCACTTAGGTCGCCCGTGATATGCTGAGAAGCACCTGAGTCCATCAGCCATGCAGTCCAGTTCTCACTAGAGGCGACGAGGGCCTCGGGGTAGAAAGAACCAACAATGTTAGACGACGCGACTACATTTACAGACTGAGACTCGACGACGGTATGCGCATGGGGCTGATTGTCCTTGTTATTCCCTTTGTCCTTGTCCTTATCCTTGTCCTTCGCCTTTCCCTTTCCCTTGCCTTTGCCCTTGGGCTTCTTCTCGGGATGCTTGTCCCAGCAGTTAGACTCATGATGATTAGAGCCACCGCAGTGAGAGCAAGGACCCTTAGGCTTAGGCTTGGTCTGCGAGACCCGGTTCGCGGATTGTCCGGCCTTGCGCAGCGACTCCTCGGCCAAGGTCTTGGACATGATGTCCTCGACGGTGACCTTGTCGACGTCGATGGTCGCCATGAGCGCAGAGATCATAGACCGATAGGACTCCGGAATCTTCGACAGAAGGAGGAGGGCCTTCATCTGGGCAGAGAGCGTCACCTTGTTCTTGGTGATGTCATCCATGCGGTTGACGATACGCATCATCTGATCCTGGAGGGACTTCTGCTCGTTCATCCGAGGTTCAGCCACAAGGGTCTCGAACTGTCCCCAGACGTGAGCGCTGTTTGGCGTGCCAAACTTGTCCTTCAGGGACTTCCACATGTCCGCTGCGGTCTGTTCCCGAGATGTAGTGGTAGAGGACCCACTGGTTGTAACGGTGTCGAGAATTTCCGCATCGAGGATGTAATGGAAGCTCTGAGCAACCCGCATGTACATCATGCCGCGAGCCTGCCCGTCGAGCTTGTCCCAGGACTCCTGCTTGTCGGCAGCAGTTGGATGTTTGGTCTTGCCGTTGACGACGTCCCAACAGCCCATGAAGATGAAGTAGCCCTTCATCTTGGCAGACCAGTCGGTGTACTGGTTTGCCGACGAAAGGGAAGGGATAGAGTCGAGCTTGACGTCTCCCATGATTGATAAGAGAAAGTGCGATGAGTCGAGATAGTCCTCCGAGAAGTCTACGGATGTTGTTACCGGTGCGACCGGTGGAAGCGGTGTTGCAATAGGAGGAGGTAACTCGATGAGAGGAGGAGGGAGAGTCTCGATTGGCTCAGGGATAACCTCCGGAGTAGGAGGGATTAGGACGATGAAAGGAAGAGGAGTGGTATAGGGTGTGTCTGATGCGACTGGAAGGGCAGTGTTGACTCCAGCAAGGAAATCCTCTTGGTCAGGAGAGGGGAAAGCCCACTTGAATGTGTCAGGATAATCTTTGGGTTGAACGGGAACCCCGTTGTACCGATGAGGACAAGGACTCCGGTGACAGTTGTACCAGAAGCCGTCCTCCGGATGGAGATGAGAATCGGCAGGGTATTCCTCGTCGAGAACGTGTGGAAGTTCCTGACAAGAGTCGACGGTGGGTTTGTAGTCAGAGGAGTCAGACGACGACTGGGAGTCAATCAGATCCTCGACTTCCGCCTCAGAGGGAGGAGATGCTGGTGTCGGCTCCAAAACTGTGGTCTAGAAGGGTGCGATGATTGACGATGCCACGTGCGAAACGGTAGATGGGGAACACCTATTGAGGCGAGCCAAGAGAGTCAGGAAGCTGGAGATCCCGACAATCTGGATAGAAGTTGCCAACTGTGCCCAGAAAGACTATAGTAGCTATACGAGAGCAAAGGGTACGGTAAGGAGGGTCCACACGGTTGTCCTCCGTCTCCAAAGGTGATAAGCACCCCGGATACAACTGCTGGCGGGCGCAAGTGCGTGGCCTGGCAGAGGGATACCTGAAAGCCCAAATGCCTCGAGAGCACAACAGGCTGTACAACAGTACTAGCTACGCGACAACTATACAAAAGCGCTCAGGGCTGCGTCACGAGCGCAGGAATGTCCCCCTGGCAGCAGTGTCGGCGGGCACAGTCAAGAGGTGAGGAAAGATGGAGGGAGCACGGGCAGAGAGTCGACGAAGAGAGAGGTGTGCGCACGAAGATGTCGACGAAGTAGCAACCGGTCAGAGCGCAGGGCTCATAACCTGATGAACTTCAGACCTGGAAGGCTGGGAGCCGACTGTAAGTCGAACAGAGAGAGATCTTCAGTCAGTGAGCGAACGACTATATTGCATAGATAAGTACCTGTAAGTCGAACAGAGAGAGACTACAAGTACTTAGTCAGTAAGTAAGTAGAAGGCATATGTATGTAGGAGACTTACTCTTCAGTCAGTGAGCGAACGACTGAAGAGCAGAGGCGAAATGTGAGCTGCTTATATAGACGTAGGGAAGGTAGCTGAGTAGGCGTAGAAAGCAGTCACATGTTAGCCACAAGACGATGAGTAAGAGGCATACGAGGCTATGGTGCGAGGATGAGTCAGTATGACGCGAGGATGAGCACCAAGTCTGAGTCAGACATAAGGTCTGGAACTATCCGGAACATCGTAGAACGCACTGGTACGTAGAGGTAAAGTCCGGAAAGAAAGAACTATCGTACAGATGCAGAGTTATCTATATATAGTAACGAAGAAGCATAGCCCATGCTGTGCGTCATGTGAACGCATAGCCACAAGTCCATATGGGGACATATCGGTCCGGACAGTGCCGGATAACCCTAAGTTCAACAAGTCCCTTCGAGAAAGACCCCGACTTCGCATTTGTATATTACAATATTCTGCAGAAGAAGGCGGTCTGCGATTCCGTAAAGTTCAAGGTCAAGGCGACTCACCAGCGCGAGATTGTCCAGCGAATTCTGAATATCGACCGTCTCCTTCTGGAGAATCTGATCAGAAAATTCGACCGGAACAAACAATATTTACCGGAGACTATCGAGGAACGCGACCTACTCAACACGATAAACAGAGTCAGCACGGTCACTCGCGACCTTCCCGGAACAACTGGGTACAAAATCCGCATGCGCAACGAAATCAGATCACTGGTGAACTTCCTCGGCACCCCCGCCTTCTTCATAACCCTGAATCCATCTGACGTGAATCATCCACTAGTGAGACTGCTTGCCGGAAAAGACGTGAGTCTCGAGCATGTGGAGCAAGGTGAAGAGCTGAGCGAATGGAGACGGAGACTCGTCGTGGCCGAGCACCCCGCAGCATGCGCAAAATTCTTCCACACCATGATATCGTCCTTCCTTGACATTATCGTACGTCACGGCCGTCCCGGACGCGGGCTTTTTGGCAAGTGCTCTGGATATTACGGAACTGTAGAGGCTCAGGGTCGAGGAACTCTGCACTGTCACTTTCTCATTTGGATTGATGGACATCCTAATCCCCAGAGAATGCGAGACCTCATGCAGGAGTCTCAGGAAAACCAGCAGCAAATGTTCGAATGGCTGGAGAGCTTGATCAAATGTGAACTACTTGGTACGAGCGAGGTTGTTGCGGAGCCGGGCGGTAAGCCTTTGAAGCGACCTAGAATTCCTGAGCGCGAAGGGTTCGTTCATCCTGGTTTACAACCGGGCCCCCGTGTTATGGACTGCACGCCCGAACAATTCAGCAACGCATATGACCTATACGTTAACCAATTGGTAGAGCAGTATAACTGGCATGAACATACTTTCGCCTGTTGGAAATACTTGAAGCGCACTGACAGTCGCGATGATCAAGCGTGCCGGATGCGCATCGACGGCTCTACTCGGCCTGCTACCGTAGTAGACGAAGAGACAGGCTCCATTTTGCTCCGCCGCCTCCACCCACGCATCGCCAATTACAACGACCTTGTAATGTTTCTCATGAAGTGCAATATGGACATAAAACATATTGGGTCGGGTGAGGGCGCAAAAACACTCATATATTATGTCACGGACTACATTACCAAGTCCTCCCTTCCCGCACATCTTGGTCTCGCCGCACTGCTGTATGCAATCAATCGCACAGACCGCCGATGCGCGGGCTCCTCCGAATGGACTGACTCTCATGACTCGGCTGCCCTCACCACTGTTGTGAATAGTATGCTCGCAAGACAGGAAATCTCTCACGCGCAAGTCATGAGTTACCTTGTAGGAGGAGGCGACCACTATATGAGCCACCAATTCCGTGTGCTTCACCTCGCACATTTCGAGCGCTATCTTGCACGCAAGAATCAGTCATCGAGATGTCAAACATCAACGGAGGAATGTAGTAGGAACGACTCCGCTACCCCCCACAATACACAATCTACGCAACATAACTCCGAGCGTATGGACATCGAGGAAGAGAACGTTACATTGACATTGGGGACCGGCTCGATTGCAGCCCTCAACCAAGTCCAAGATTATCTGTACAGGCCCCAATCAACTCCCTTTGACGGCATGACCCTATACGAATTTGTAGGATTGACAGAGAAGCTCACCAAACGATGCGAGAACGCGCGACTGCATCGACGGACTACGGGAGACCCAGACACCCTTCACAATCCTACGAGAGGTCGTCCGGAAGAGAGTCGTGGAGAGTTCACCTTCCAACATCCACATTCGGACACTCACATCGTCCGAAAACGAGTAACATGGGTGGTACCCGTCCTTCTTGGAGATCGAATTCCTCGAGGCGACCGCGGTCCAGAAGAAAGAGAGGAGTGGGCTCGCACCGTGCTTCTCCTGTTCCGACCGTGGAGAAGCGAATGCGACATCCGCTTCGAGGACGAATCCTGGACAGATGCATACGAGCGTCAACGACTCGCGATCTCACCTCTACATCAGGACATCATAGAAAATATGAATGTACTCTGTCAATGTAAGGACGCACGAGACCAGGCTATAGGAGAGCAAATTCGTCGAGTACCAACAGATCCCAGCACCATCAACGGCTCAGAGCTCAACATGGAAGCTCTATTCGACCACCCACCCAGTGGCGAACCGGGTGACGATCCACCGCACCGCGCCCAATCGGCAACCGATCTTTCAAACTCTGAGAAGAAGAGCCTTATGTCAACGTTAAGAAGAATGCTTAGTATCCCAGGCCTCCACGCCATCGATAGTTGCTATGGGTCCGCGACATCCCAACACACTTCAGCCGACTACGGAGCAGCGACCATCCCAACAGCAGCAGATATGGATATAGTAGAAAACGAGCATAGCCGTATGCGCACCCTAAAACGGAACAGACGACCAGCTCCTCCCAACGAGCCAGATCCGCAACGTACTCGCAACATCAGAAGACGGGTGGATAACCCTTTGGGACGAGTTGACATTTCGTCACTCGACACAACGAACCCCGCCGGCCCAACATCAGTTAATGAGGAGACTGACCTAGGCTCTGTGATCAACCAAGTCGCCCTCGAGTACTCACTGCAAGGAAACAACGACCAGCATCGTGCATTTGACATCGTCGCTCGCCACGCCTGTTACGGCGGAGAGCAACTTCTCATGTACATAGGAGGCATGGGCGGCACAGGCAAGTCCCATGTCGTGAACTCAATACTGCGATTGTTTGAGTTGCTTGGCCGCCGAGAAGAGATCCTCGTATCAGCCCCCACAGGCGCAGCCGCAATTCTGATCAATGGGTACACAATTCACTCCCTACTCATGCTCCCCCGGAAAGAAGGCGTCAACCTGCAAAACCTCATCGGGCTATGGGCTAAGGTCAAATATCTCATAATAGACGAGATCTCTATGATCGGCGCTCTGCTCTTGGCCGAGATCTCCGCAAGACTACAACAAGCGAGAGGTATTTCGGAAGCAGAGGACATACCCTTCGGAGGCATAAATGTCATCTTCACTGGTGACTTCGGCCAACTGAAGCCAGTGCGAGCGAAACCACTATACAGCTATTCCTTGGTCAACTTACGCGATTCCTATGACACGCAGCGGAAACAAGGGATCACATGTTTGAAGGGTGCATACCTGTGGCGTTTGGTGAAGACAGTGGTACATCTGAGGAAGAACCAGCGACAGAAGCAAGACGTCGAATATGCCGAGTTGCTCGCGCGTGTCCGAGTAGGTGGGTCAGAACAGGCATTCCGACAAGGTCGGGCCGATGACTACTCCACCCTTCATCAGCGCCTATTAGAAACGCTGGATCCATTGAAACTCCGCGCGTTTAATGACGCCCCAATCATCGTAGGCACCAAGCACGTCCGCGATTTCTTGAACATACGTCGCATCCAGCACCATTCGCATCTTCTCCACGCCGACGTGCAACTGTACTACTCTAGAGACCGCATTGCCAAAGGGTCGCCGCCGCAGGACGTACAAAAGATACTATGGGGCCTTTCGTCCACTGCCACTCATGACGCGATTGGAACTCTTACTCTCTTCCCTGGCATGAAAGTTATGGTCCAAGAAAATCTCGCGTTCGGTCATCATGTAGTGAACGGAGCCTCAGGGACTGTCCGTGACATCCGATACCATGTTGACGATGGACGACGTTACGCCGTCGTCGCTTATGTCCATATACCCGGAGTCGGAAAACTGTGCCCTACCGCTCAAGACGACATCGTTCCAATCTTCCCCGTCACCAACAGCGTCAAATGGATCAAGGTGCCTGCAACAAAAACATCACGAGCAGTGGAGATCAGTGTCAGTCGATCCCAGCTACCACTCCTTCCAGCTTACTCGTACACTGACTACAAGGCACAAGGCTGCTCTCTAGACACCGCCATAGTCGATCCAGCTAGCACTACCTGCGGGCTTCAAGGAGCCTACGTAATGTTCTCTCGCGTCCGGAACATCGAAGGACTGGCTATCCTCAGACATTTCCCACGCAGCATCATTCACGACCGTCTGCAAGAGGAAGTGCGCAACGAGTTCGCTCGTCTAGAAGCACTCGATGCAGAGACTAAGCGACGATACGAGACTGATCCTCGTCGATTCCTGTAAGTGAACCTCATTTCTCCCGCACCCATCATAAGCACCCCAATTCGTTCGGCCAAGAACGCCCGCCAGTGGCGCCCTCGCGACGTGAACGTTCCATGGCGCCTGCTTCGTGCAATAAAACTCACCGTGCATTCACATTCTGCCCCATCGCATCTCACCACGATAGCAAACCCGAGTGCGCCATGAGTGCCCAATCACAACAGTCCATCGACAGCCCTCCATCCCTCATCTCGGCGGTATGCCGTCTTTTGCCACATACACCTCATGCGCTGCTCACACCTATATGACCCGACAGACGCGTATCTGTACAACTGGCCATCCCTCACCTCGCGACGCTCGAGCCAGTCTCACGAAGTAAGTACATTCGCTCGACTCATATATAACACATTGTCTCATCAACCCAAAGTCTACACCCCGAACTCCATGGGCTTATTACAGACTCCATGGACATGAACGAGCTACAGGTCTGGCGGCACACGTCGAAGACTCTGTATACACACGCGACCGGCGCGCTTCGGAGATTCCTTATCGTCATCCTTAGCCACTTCTTCCCATTCCCTTGCACCTTCCTCCGCCATCTCACCCGATGTCGTGCTATTATCGCAGGACTCGCCGCCGTGTCCTTCATACTCCGTGACCGGTCCATTCGACCCTCCAAGCTCGAGGTATACGTCTCGAAGCCTCGATTCAACGACTTCGTCCGCCGCCTCACCACCTGCGCCGTGAATAGCCACCACATCCGTCGCACTGTCCAGCGCACTCTCCCCTCCGCGTACTCCCTCGACAGGAACATCTTGACTTACACCACACTTTACCTCAAAAACGGTCGACGAATCGTCATCTACCAGTCGGCGGATGTGTCTGCCTGCTCGCCGCTCGCACGCACGACCAACAGCGCTCTGTTCACATTCATCACCGAACACACCTTCGGATGCGCATACGCACCATTGACCCTTCGGAGACAGTCCCTCCTATCAGATATGCGTCTGCGCGATGTCCTGGACATCGAGCTCGAAGCCATATCCGACCTCCTCAAAGCCGGTTTCTCTCTGGGCATAAGCCCTAGCACTTGGCCCGAATATCCGATCACCATCGACAACTTCCCTCCACCCCATGAACATGACACACATCCATGTTTCCGCCAGTACTTTGTATGCCCATTCCAGGGCCGGTACTTCGGAGACGGAGGCACCCTCATGGGCTACATGGACCCTCTTGGACGGACGGCTCCGACATTGAGACGCCTCGGAATCCCGCCGTTTGGTGCGATGATGGCCTGGAGACTCCACACCAGTTTCACATGCGCTGACATATGCGACGTGATAGACGACGTCCTCCCCGACCACATCGTGGCGATGCCTCTCATTGTCGTCCCAGACCCCTTCCCCGCGACAAACCATGACTTCCGCCGTGTCAGTGACCCCCGAGAGGCACCGACCACTACCATCCAAAACACTACCGCCCATCGTCAGCGCTCCCGCTCCCTGTCTTTGTGACGTAAGCCATCCCAAAACCACGCGCACACTGTTGCATTCACCACTGTACATCCCCTCCCGAAGAAGTTCCTGCCACCACAACATCTTGTCCTTCTCACATTCTCTGTACCATTACATAACCGTACTACGAGGTCCGCTTCATGGTAGAACAATATGACATACTTTCCCACGTGCATTCACAACTAAGAGCACAATCACGCACACACAATTATCAACAACTTACTTCCACGTGACAACGCAGACTCATCGTGCCCTCTTCAACCCACCAACTTCAACGACAGCACGGGCTGGATATTCGAACGTTCCGAACCAACGACGTGTAAGACGCACCCCAATTACTCGCGTGTCCCTTGTTCTCCATTCTCCACAAATGCAACTCAAAAACTTTCCTCTTCGCTCCCAGGCCGCCGCTCCAACCGCGTGCCTCCTCGATTCTTTCCTCGAAGCACCCTCGTGGTCTCGCCCCGAACATCCGAGCTACACCAGAACGCTTCCTCTCCCATCGGCCGGTCCATCACGATTCTTCGTGACGCTTCTCTGACCACCTGTCAAACCTGAACCTTGTATCGAACGCCTGAGAAGCACCGAAACATGACATCCTCCCACCCGAAGCTCAGCGTCTCCGCCCACGACAGTACACACATGCACATGCCCTTCCCGAGAAGGATTGCAGGACCTCCCCGACACAACAACCTCCGAGGGTGCGAATAGAATCTGCACGACTCTACAACAACAACCACAAGGGATCATCTGCCGATTGAGCCGCAGTAGAGCGACCCTCACACTGTGAATTTGGACTTACCCACATCGGCCCTCCTAACCCAAACAGCCTCTCAGCTTCCGGCTCCAGTTCCCTCGGTCAAGCATCACACAAACCGTACGTACACCCGCCCTATAAACTCGCTCAAATCCTGATCAATAGAAACCGCGCCTCCCCTCTCATTCTGGGTTCTCCACTCATCCATTCGTCACAAACCCGACTGCTGCTCTCCCGACACCATGAACTACGACTCGTCGTACATCCAATCACCGAATAACCTACCTCGTCAGACTACGCTCTCGCATGTGCCACAGATACCACACGATAGCGACGCCATGGACGTCAACCCTGCAGACGTTGTGGTACGCACCGCCTTCTTCACCCATACATACGCAATCAATGACGTTACTTCACAGGACCTCAGTCTCTCACTCAATGACTTCAATTTCAACGTACATCCGGCTTCGTCGATGAGCTCCTTCCCTTCCTCAACATCAATTCCTCCCGGATACGCAAACACATGGAACCACCACCAGGTCTTCGATCATAGCAGATCCGCCCCCCCTCCTCCGAGCTTCAGCGCCCCCCCGTATCCTTGTCAGCCAAGCAGCGCCTGGATGTCATATCCAGCGCCACCCGGCCCATCACCCCCCAATCAAAGTCTGCAACCCTCCCTCACTATATCCCGACCACAAGAATGGAACTACGATCAACCGAACGGGCTCTTCCCTGACTTCCGACCCATTCCGTCCTTTCCGCCCACTTTCCATCCACACTACGTCCCGCCTATTCAGCACATGTCGCAGCCCCCCCTACCCTACAACGATCCACTCTACGGGTACATGGGACAGCCTTACCTTCCGATACCGTCCAACAATGGACCAGGCATGTTCTCAACCCCACCCCCTCATATCCCCGCTTCATTCTCGCAATATGCCCAACACTCATATACCAATTCCTCCACGCCCGCAATTGCGAACTACTCCACTACGCATCCACCATTCCTCTCTCCCCATCATACTACTGCATTCGCGCCCAGTCCCGACATCGCCTCCGTCTACGCAACGGAACCCGCGCGATCCCACGAGCAAGTGAGACACGTCTCCCATTATGACGCGTTCGCAACTCCATCAGCTGACGGTCAGTGCGATCTTGCGGCCCTTGCGACTACTGAGCTACCGTCGCAGACGTACTCACAACCGGTCGCCTCCACCCACACCGACAGTCAATGATCACCCGCTCCCCCTGAACTTGCCCCGATCTCGCTGCCACTCGACACACTCGACGTACTCACTCGCCCACAACCTTCTCAGTTTCCTCACTCGTCATCCTTCGACAACACGATAACTACGACTATCGAGAACGACGTGTTGCCCGACACACCTAACATGTCCCCCCGAACCCTTCCCGAAACGGTGCCTTCCGACATCGACATGCTTCTTTGGACGCCCTCACCACGACTACAGCTTGAAGCAGATAGCAACATCCAGCACACGCATCCGCATCATCCGCCCACACCTCCTCCAATACACATACGAAGCTCGCTTGTGGACGCACTCACGGACTCCTCCCGAGCCCGCACTTCTCCTTCTCCATATGTACCTTTCACAGAGGAGACCCCTCGCGCTCCACAACCATTCGCGCTCACCACGTCTACCGCTACACACGAGAACATGCTTGCCACCCCCGCCCTTCGAACACCATCGCCATCCAATCAAGCTTCCGCGCGAACGGAGACGTCGTCACCCGGCCCTGTGGGCGATATAGAACTGCCCCCAAATACAGTTCTTAACATCGCAAGTCATTCATACACATTTACTCCATTGATACTGACACACCACATTACTTAACGCGTACAGGAACCCGCAGGAACTCGTATCACAACAAGACGTGTGATGCCATGCGCTCCGTGTGCCGCACGATACATCGCGCGTCGGGGAGGCGCTTCCATCAACGTCCAACCCGGCAGATCATTGGCATGCCCGTACGTGTCGCCATGCAACCTACTCAACTTTGTGCAAATCGCTTACATACTACGACCCTCTTAGAGGCTGCCAAATAGCCAATCGCCGCTGTGTCCCGTCTATCCCTCCGCTCCTATACGAATGCATCCGACTAGCGCCAAAATGCAACTCATGCCGCGACCGCGGGCTCTACTGCCAAACGCCGTCCGACGATCCCGGGGGGTCCAGATGCATGTACGTCCGACCTCGTTCTGTTCAATACCCCAACTAATAGCCACCTGCGAAAACCCGCAGAGAATGCATCCGACGTCGGCAGCCATGTGTCATCGTCCACCTGTATCGAGTACGCCGCGATCGACCCCGAACAAGGCCTATGTGCCCACGATGTCTCCTCGCCGACGTCCACAACCCTGACACTGACATCGGGCTTTGTGGGTAAGACCATCGATCACCCTCGTCATATTCGGTTCCTACTCACACGAATGACAGCTGTGGTCGACGAGGCATCCTATCATGGCGAACCAGCTATGAAGCAGCTGTGGGCATCCCGGCTATGTGCGACAGGTGCGCTGACCGAGGCGTACATTGTGTCATTGAAGTAAAGTTCATCGACGGTGTACTGCAAATTGAGGACACATGGATGTGCAGGTGAGCTACCGCATTAACCGCGTCACAAACACCACTAAGCAAGTTCTATTCTAGGACATGCTGGAGAATCGACGCCTTGTGCTCCATGACACCCTCTACATCTACATCCGCACACTTCAACAACGACCCATATACGCCCCCCTTCGTGAATGGACTACAGCCCACTACCGCAACCCCCCCACACCCATCCGCATCTCCTTCACCCGGTTCTTCTCCATCACCCGCATTCTCGCCTATGGACATCGTAGCCACCACTAACGACTCATACGACGTGTACGATTAGACCAATCCTCATCCCAGCACACCCCGACCTCCGTAGTGCACACATGCTTGCTGAATAACTACCTGAGTCATACCATGTCGAGCGACTTGTTGTACTCCGAATATGCCCCATCGTCGCACCCCACTTGACCCGCGTGTCCATGTACCATATTGAACTACCTCTCATACTGTGACTTGTATCTTCACCCTCGTCGTCCTCCACGTTGAGCGTGCAGCAACGATACTCAGCCCCACAATGCTATGCTACAACGTCTTGATATACAACCTGTCAACCCCTCCCATCACGACCATCCACTATCTCTGCCCACCGCGTGATATCCCACAAAACTTCATTATGAACGTCGACAACATAACTTCATAGAGAAACCCTCATCACGCGCACATATAGGTCCATATCAACCCTCCGATCACATAATTATACCCCATTCATCCGAACAAAGTGGCTCAGATCATCACAGTTTACAACACGAAGGGAAACGGCCAATGCTCTACGAAGTCCATCCGCCCGCTCGGCGGCAGGTTGCGCGCAGCGCGCAACAACGACATCTGATATGCGACGAACCTCACCCGAGACCCTTGGAACTCGTCCACCCGAATCGCGACAGTTTCCACCAAGACCATATCCCCCGCTTCCAGGACAGGCGGGTAGATCCGGGACATCTTCTCCCGCGCCTTGTAACCTCCCCTCGCATCGTACACGTCCATGAAGAGCTACAGATATTCCGATCAGGAAAAATCCAAGACATATCACAAGAACTACTGACATAGGACCAGTCGTGACACAACTCAGCTTCAAAAAGCTCCACAGTCCCTCGCGGGGCGTGCAGATAGGGCCGCACTGCAAGCGCACTATCGTACAGCGCCCCCAACGCAACGCGGTCTTCTTCACGCATCAGCCGAAGCAAAACACGCAAGGTCGGATACTCCCCCATGCGAGCGGACTCGACGGACAGGGACTCCACCATTCCCGCCACCCAGAGACGTACCGCCGTACCACGAGCACTCAAATACGCGAACTGAGTCTTCTGCACCCACACTCGCTCAGCGGGAACGCGAGCGATAGCGAACCAAGGATACGGCGGTTCCGACTCGTAGTCCTGAAACTGCCGCAGCCACCTACGACCCATCTAATCAGCACACAACAAACCTACAAACACCATCCCCACATACCGTTCAAACGACTGCTCCTCCTCCGGATGCTCATCTATGCTCGATCGTTCTTGAGAAATATTGCTGGCAGACATCCTGCTCAAGCTGCATTAGTAAGAACGCAAGACGCGGTGTAAAATCAAGATGCATACACCAAGCACTTGGACTGCTACACCACGACACCGACGGCCCCCCGCCGCCTGTTATACCCTACGACCGTCCAAGCTAAGGACAACCACGTACTGCCCCGACCAACTTCAACATGACCAGAAACCGTTCTCGAGATAACGTGACCTCACGCACTGTTGGACAACCAACGAACACCACCGGCATCATACTCGCCAGATTTTGCATCCCAACAGCGTCACCCAAAATCCCAAGCCACGCCGAAAGTCGCAACGCATACACGGACAATGGAAGAAAACTTACCTATGTGATCCCCCTGTGTGAGTACCAAACACTCGCCAGGAAAAGAGTCACAGCCGCGTGGATATAGGGATTTCGCGACTCCCTCCACCTCGCGCCTCTATATACCTTGCTCGAACAAGCGTCTACGTAAACAGAGACCAACAGGACACCGCAGCACCTAAGTGCCAGGGGGTCCGTGCGAACAACCTTCCATACCTAGCGACTTCAAACGCATTCGTCAGCTTTCCCACCCCAGATGGACTCGCCTTTACTGGAGACAGACCTGTCCCCTACTTTCTGTAGTGTCCAGGAACAATTCGTGCACATTTCCCCTTTGTCAAACTCGCCGAACGAGAATAGGGATGGAGATAGGATGAGCTGAGGGAGCGATTCCGTCTCAAAGTCCTGCAGCAGCTTTTGCACCCGGTTCTGGCATCCGGAAAAGAGGCTACACTTGTTATATATTCGTACCGAGTAGTTGAAAGTCTTCACCATGGCCTTCCGGTACGCCTCCGCGAGTCGAGGCATCGCCGTGATGCAACGCTCGTAGTCCTCTTTCGTCAAACGCTCCACGCCGCCGTCCTCCCTAACAAGCCCGTCCCGGAGCGCAGTCCGGTCGCCGGTACAGCAGATGAAGAGTGCAAGGGGAAGCCACTCTGGTTTGTTGATGCGCCGAGCGAGGTTGAGGACTTCGAAGGCGTCTTCGGGCTTAATCTCAACACCGATCCTCGTCAGCGTGATATTGGTCGAGGCCTCTCCTGTCCACCAACCCCACTCTGGGCTTGTGGAACTCAGCCGAGCGACTGTGAGCAGTGGGTCCAGACGCGATATTGCGGCTTGGAGCACTTCTTCCGCCCCATACTTGTCCGCAATGCAAATTATGCTCCGCAGCGTCGAGAAGGAGTATCTGTATAGGTCGAAGGTAGCCACGTTAGCTACCGAGACAATGCGGCGTACGAGGAAGCGATCGCGAACATTGTCTGCAGAGGTTGTTCCCTGTATTCGAACATCCTTCGGGGATCGGAAGGTCAGTCAGGGGCATAGAACTAGAACGTCATGTAAATTGGTCACCTACTCGATCGCGCTCCGGGTTATGATCCTAAGGAAGGGTCGCAAGTCTTGAGCTTCATCGTCCATGGGCACAACCGAACCCGCACCCTCTCCATGAGCCTCGTCTGGGCGTCCGTCCTGGATCATGTTCGAAAAGACGGTAGAGACTCTGGCGAGGAGATACTTTGGGAGTCGGAAGCAAGTTCCATCCCTGGCGACGAGGATGACGGGAGTAGTGTCAAACCAGAACTCCTGGTCGATCGTCATCTCGATCAAGCCGAAGTTGCTAGACGGTAGGTTAAGCGGTGTAGAGAGACTCGTCGTCTGCAGACAGGAGGGTGGAGGAGTGTCGATGGGAGGAGGGTGAGGCGCGAATTTGAGTTCGATATCGATGCAGCTGCGGTAGGGCGAGCGGGCCGGCCCGATGAAGTCGAAGTCGAAGCCTTGGTCAAACCGCGCGAGAACGAGATTCGAGTGTGGAAAGCTCGTGTTGCTAGATCTAGTAGTCTCTTCCACTTGGTCGTACCGGCGGGCCCATGGGGAGCCTATGAGCGTGCCACGAGATCCGGTATAGATCTCTTACTCACCGTACTCATCAGCGGCACTTCCGCTATGACAGCCGCTCATAGTGCCAGAATGTGCGGTCTAAGGGGTGACGTCACTGGAATGTCACGTCCGAAGATTGCTCCATTTGAGGCACGAGCGGAGAGAAGAGAGGAGTAGCGTACAACACAGAGCAGACAGAAGTGGGCACTGGAACGTTAAAAGAGTCGACTCTGTGCATCCATTCGTCAGCGTACGTCGGACCACCGCAGAAAAAGTCAGAGCGTACCGTGTATCGTACAACACAGAGCAAAGTGTTTGAGACAAGTGGGCGGAAGAACGTTGACGGACTCGACACTAGTGTGCATCCAGTCGTCAGCGTAGATCCGGCAACCGTAAACGAAGTCAGGGCGTACCATGTACTGAACCGATGGACTACGGCCATTGCCAATGATCAGGAACATGGACATTATCTGATATACACATAGATACAACGCACCATCTTCCACTAATCGCGTCGGGGTGATGGTTTGCCGTCCGAGGATGTCAGCGAGTAGTACGCCGGAATGTCACAGAACGCTTGTGTGAGCAGAAATGCATAGAGCACAAGTTGATTTGAGTCAGGTGCAGGGCCAAGTCTCAAGACGAGATATGTAGATGAAGGACAATATTGGAGGTTCAAACGTTCAAGAGCCAACAATGCATCAACCCTCCTCCAGCGTTACGTAATCTTATCGTGTCGTCCCTGAGTCACGTGTCAGAAGGAGCAGAGTGCACCTTCCCGAAATGGCAGCGACACGTCTAAGCCAGATTTTCGAGCACCTCCTCTCCTCCCTGTCTCCTCCACTCCTCCACCTCCTCTCAGGCATCCCCGTCCTCCGGCTTTCCCTCTCGTCGTCGTCGCCGACTCGCACACCGTCATGAACCCGGCCGTCAGCAACCTTGCCATCTCCCTCGTCGCCATGCAAGGTCTGTCAGACTGTCCTCCTGTGCCCACGCACGCGCGTTGCTGACCTGGCCCGTTGTTTATCCGGATACTGTCTCCGTGCGCCCTCTTCTCACCGCGACCTTCCTTGGAATGGGACTGCTGTTGCTTTACGTGCAAACGGAAACGGAAATGGTGTTGCGCTGGCGTGGGGGATATGGCGATCAGTGGCGAGGAAGATCCCGTTCGACGACCCGCAGACGTTGACCTACGTGCGCATTGCGTACGTCACGACCCAGGTCATCGTCCTCGGCGTGTACTACTACGTCGCACAGCAGGTGCGTATAGTCGTTCTGGAAGGCGGACTGGACTGGAGCACTCACGCGACTCGTGCAGATTAAGACCAAGAACGACCAGACGGTGCTCAAGTATGGTGCGTCGCCCTCCCTTCATCCTCTATTCATAGTGTATCGAGTAACTCATCGGGGTTGGTCGGACCGGCATAGTCGAGCCCAGTCCTATGGTACGTGGTCTGCTACCTGCCCAAGTGCGCACAGGGGTCGCTGACGCGGTCCCGATGTCTGTCAGGACAAGGACGGCAGCAAGCTTGTGACGACAACCGTACGTGATTACGACCTGCAAGAAACGAACAAGCTTGTCCGCGCGGTGTACTTTGGCTGTGCCATGATGGCGTTCATGCATCTCTACATGAAGTACGTGGCATCTTCCTTCACCGAAATCGCCGTCTATCCCTTCTCCCGCCCGTTCGCGCGGTCTGCGCTGCCTATTGCGCAGTCTTCTCGTGTTTTTCCATCCCTTCCCTATGTCATGCGTGGGTTCTGCCTCACAGCGACGGTGCTGACGTCACGCAGGTACACGCAGCCGTTGTTCATCCAGGCACTCATGGGTCTCAAGTCGCTCTACGACGCGAAGCCGGTCGCGATCCACGTCCTCGGAAAGCCTGCAGAGGGCGACCTCAAGCGTCCGTTCAAGGCTGGCGGCATGTTTGGGGCAGCATCGGACCCGCAGACGGACAAGGCGGCGATCGACGAGGCGGAGAAGAAGGTCGGCAAGAAGGACGACTAGAGTGCCCGGTCTCTTCTCCTCGGGGCCCCCTTGTATGCGTCGGAGACGCTTGATGTATGGTACGGGATCTGTTTGTGCGTTATAGGCGTTCCTACTTGGACGGTGCAAAAATATCCTTGCTTAATCCTCCATCCTACCGCGCGCCCGACGTCTCTGCAAGCGTGCGTGGTCTGAATGCGCAACGATCACGATGATGGTGGTATGGTGATTCAATATAATACAAACGCAATCCTCCATGCGACAAGAAGTTCACTTTGGCACCCTCTCACAACGCACCCACGTCGCCATCGTTGCCCGCAGCCCCGCTCCCCTCATACTGCCGCCCACGCTGGTCCGCATACGCACTAGCCAGCCGCTCGTCCATCTCTCCCGTGTTGTCCGGGTTCCGCCCGTACGGGTTGAGCGCGTCGAAGTCGCGACGCGCCTCGTGCGCAAACTGCGCCCGCGTGTGCGCGTCCGAGCCCTGCTTTGCGTCCTGGATCTCGCGGCCGATGGGCCCGCCGTCGAGCGACTGGTCGATGAGGCCGTGGTTGGAGGGCGAGAACTGGTCCTGGGTCGTCTGTGTTTCTTTGTCGCGATGCATACGGTTGGTGTCGGCGCGCCGCTGGTTCTGCTCAGAGAAGGCGTTGGCGGCGCCGTACCCGCCCTCGGAGGTCGCTGCATCTCCTGGTTCAGTATCGAGCGTAGACTGAGAGATGGGTAAGGGGAACATACTATCGTTCTCCGGAGGGTAGTTGCGGTTCTGGTAGTTGAAGTCGTTGTTCATGGCTGCGACGTCCATAAAGCCGAGGTCAGCGCGAATGCCCTCGGCAACGTTCCCGCTCGGTGGGGGCTCACCGTTGCTCATCGTCGTAGAAGCTCTGGTTGTGCGGGCTGCTCGTCATGCCTCGATGGCGCCGTTATACGTGCACGCACAGGCGCGATGACGTCTGTGCGCCACCCCGCCCTCCAAGTGACGCGGACGCGCCGCCACAGGCGCGATGCGTCGCTCTGGCGTCTATGTATCGGCTTTTCCCGACAGTGCCGCCACGGCGCCTTGAATGATGGACGGCAGGGATGTTGTTTCTGGCCGTGATCTCCATCGACATTCTCCCAGATAATGTCTTCAACCCTGGCAACTATACTCCAGCAGAAGCTCTAGACCTGAGCGCAGCCCTAGACATTTGGTTCTGATAACGTTACCCACGCCAACTTCGCAAGAATGGCCACATCTTACTAGGTAAGACCGACGGAGTGCTCTCCTCGCTAAAGACAAAGACGTTGATCTTCGTGAGTGCAGAATTCGTCGAAGAAACATGTGTGTTGTGTCCGCAGCGCACGAAGCTCAACGATATCCGTGGCTGGCAGTGCCAAGTGCACACGCGACTCGTAACCTGCCGTATAGACTCGACACACCCGTACATAATGTCCGTGGTGCAAGGCGGGGGTTAACGCGGCTCGCCCGGTATCGCAGGGTCAGTGAATGCTAGAATATCAAGGAACGCCGTGCACAGCATGGTGGACTTGCTCCGTTTCCCATCCCACTGTACACCCGGGTCGAGAGTGTCTATTCTTACTCCTTCTCTTCCAATCAGATGCCCCACCAGCACGTCCACCCCTTGCCGCGAACATGCCTCGACACAATACTCATTACGTCGCCGGAACGTCGGCCAAGTCCTCCGAGGGCCCCGTCCCGCTGTCTGTCCTAGCTAATGGCGCACTGAGGGTGGATATTGAAGACTTGGCATTGTCTTAGGGCACCCACGCCAGTGAGCAGTGTCCCAAAACCTGTTGTTCATATGACACGCGGTCTAGCAAGGCTGGTGGTGAGTATATCCTCATGGAGGGGTGCATTTTGACAGGGGACGCCTATTGCCATCGTCTGCAATGGCTTATCCGCACCTATTCTCCCCCGGTGAAGGCGCTCCAGACAGTATCCGGGCTAGATGCAAGAACAGCGGTTTGCTAGCGGGTCGTGAGCTCGTGGAGGGACGATCCCAGTATCCCGGCTTATCGCCGTCGCCGAGGCTATACGAAGAACATCCCGTATAACAGCAGCGTGAGGGGATACGCGTATTCATCCGCACACACGCTCCCAGGTTGAGCCTGTTCTTTAAGGTCCCACCATCGGACCCACGGACCCATCCACTACCTTGCCGGGGTTCATTTGCTATCACTCACTACCACTCGGCGACCGTCAGGTTCGTCATCCACCTCTGATCTGACCCGTCCCTATCTCGCTGACCACAGTACGCATGCAGGATAGTCATGTATGATGCGGAAGCCGCACGCGCAGACTCGCACCAGTATCCGCCGACCTATTTAGCGTCGGTCCTCGTACATGAAGCCGGGACCGACGCCGACCTTCACGTCCGCCATTCCACCTCGCACTCTCGCCCGCGTCCTTCCACGGTCAGCGATGAGGGCAAGGAGGACGCTGTGGGAGTCGAGCTGCGCGAGGTCATGCGCACTCCAAGTCCCACCCCGTCGGAGGCGCGGGTGCTGTCGGAAAAGACGCGCATATGCGACTGGAAGCTCATATATGCCCGAATGCGCCATCCGCGGCCGTACATGACCAGGAGGAACATCTGTGCGTCGTCTCGTTCTATGTGCTCACTGTCAAACTCATAGACTATCGTGCTTTCTACCTTAGGGATCTTCGTGGTCGTCGTCTGCATCATCGCTTTTTTTGCCGCTTTCCTCGCGACGCAGAAGAAGATTGTGCATGCTTTGCGCCCGTTCGCCGATTGGATGCGCGAGTGAGTTGCAGTCTGATCCGCCCTTTATCTGGCTCTTTGTTGAACACGGCCTCTCTGGCAGAACGCCTGCCGGTTGGGTGCTTCCGATCGCGCTCATGTTCGTCCTGTCGTTCCCTCCCGTAAGTACCGCCCAACGCGTTGTGCAGCGTATGCACTAACTGTGATATCCGCCTCCGCCCACTGCAGCTCTTCGGACACGAGATCGTTGCGATTTTGTGCGGAACTGTCTACGGGATCTGGATCGGCTTCGGCATTGTCGCCGCGGGAACCTTCCTCGGCGAGCTCGGGAACTTCTAGTACGCACCCACCCTTCTCCCCTCCTCCCCCCTGTTTACTCGCTCATCGATTACCTACTCGCAGCGCGTTCAGATGGTGCTGCCAAGCGCGCGGCAGGAAGTTCGAGGAGACCCGGCTGAAGTATGCGCTCTATGCGCAGGTCGTGCGCGAAGGCGGGTTGAGGGTCCCGACCATCATGCGGTTCAGCGCCATCCCGGGACATTGTGCGTGTTTCTCCTCCGCGTCCGACCCCGGCAATTGTCTCTGTGATAGGAGATAGTGATAAGCTGACTGTTTGACCCCCGTGGCCTAGTCTCGACCGCCGTGTTCTCGACGTGCGGGATGAGCGTGTGGATGTTCTGCGCCTCCGCCTTTCTCTCGCTCCCGAAGCAGCTCGCGGTCGTCTACGTCGGCGTGTCGGAGGAGGACAGCGGATGTGAGTACATATCCGAGAGGACGCTCCGATACTGTAGTGGACATGCGCTGACCAGCCTCCTTCCTGACCCGACACTCGCCCGCACCCCGCACCCACACCCGCACCCCGCACCCGCACCCGCACCCGCACCCGCGCCCGTCCTACTGTTACCGTGTCATTCCGCTCGCGGGCAGTGGGGAGCCCCGGAAAGGGCAACGGCGTCAAGGCCGTCGTCATCGTCATCACGCTGGTGATGACCCTCATCGCGATGGAGTACATCAACAGGAAGATGGACGGAGTAAAGCACCGGGTCGTCCATGCGCGGCGGAAGGCGAGGTACGTTCAGCCCGAGTCCGAGTCCGAGTATCTCCGTTCGCGCTCGGCTAATGAATACCTTGTGCGGCTTGCCCCCGCATCCCCAGGCAGGCCAAGGCGCTTGCAGCCCTCGAGTCCCCAGTCCCCGCCATCGATGTCGACCTCCGGCCCGTCCGCTCGAAGGTCTCGCTGTCGGCTTCAGCCCGTGACCAGCTCGCAGATGGCGCGACCTCTAACGTCCGTGAGGGGTCCAATGCCTCAAGCGCGTTGCCTCCGCCCGCGCAACAGCAGCCTGAAATCGTTGCAATATCCGCCGTACCGCTGGCAGCGCGCGAGGAGGGGAAGCAGAGGCTGAGGGGGAAATGAGGAGGGCCCGTACTATGTGGGTGGTCAGGTAATTATTTTGTCCGTAACGGCTTGGCGCCGTTTGAACCTGAGGCGGGGGGTATACACGCATGACTGGTAGCTGGTTCCCTTGTATCTTGATCTTTGGTCGTGGGTTCTGACGGGTAAACCCGTTTGTTAGAGCTCGTTGCCGTCGGCGGGGCGGTATCATTGATTTCGTCCGACGCGCACGGACACTGCGGGATTGGCGAACGAGGTTGTATTGTTACACATCACGTTAGGTGGAGATCAGTATAAAGGGCGCACGATCCCCTTGCCCTCGCCGGTCGGGACGCTTGAGTCGAGCTATCATACCTGCCTATGCTCGGCTTCGATGGGGACGGATGGGCTGCTCTAGCGGGACCGAAGCCGAGTCGACACACCTCGCATCGAGTCGCATGCAGTCGTCGTATGAGGAAGTCTTTGTTGGCCGTCGTAAGGAGGTTCGGTTATGTACATACCCATCTTTCCTACTCGTTCATCTACCGAGGATTGTTGCCACACCGAGGCATCGGGATTGTCGTGGTCTGCGGAACGACTGCGGGAGCATGTGTGTTCCCTCCCGCTCGGTCTTGACACCGGAATCCTGTGCAGCTGTTCAATGGGTGCTCAGCCTGGAGCGCATCGCCCGCCGTCAGGGTTTGCTACGGCGGTAAGCGGGGTGAGAGACAGTAACTTCTCTGGTAGACAGGGGACTCGGATGACTACATAGGCACAGTCTCCGGGAGGTGATTTCCTCGGTATATGGCCCCTTGGTATGCGTGATAATGCACAGTGAACTGCAGTCAGTGCTTTGACCTCCTGCCATTCAAGTTGTTCCATTGCACTACCAGCTTGAGCGTCGTGCTGGAAGATTTTGGTGTAACTCAGTTGGGCGTGGGGGCGTGAGTCCATCGACCATGGCGCGCGACACCTACGATTCGACTCGATACAACCACAAAGCGAGAGGTGCCAGCTGGCACGACTAGTAAGGGCACATGCCCGCCGGTGGGCACGCAGGATGAGAGGGTTGTTGTCATCATGTACGTCCTGACAGTCACTCGTCATCAATTATCACCGGACCCAACATTGAGCATTCCCACTTGCGGTGTAGGCCGTACATTTAATACTTACCGGACTTACCGTTTGTGCGAGTTCCACGCAGTAGAACGGCATTTGCCGAACGTGAGTGTCGGTGGCCGGCCCGAGGCGCGTCGTCGACGGGTCGGGCTCTCCGCCGACGTTCAACGTTCAACGTCCAAAAACGTCTCGACTCTCATTTCCGTGGCTGTCGCCGACATCGCCTCCTCTGTCTTTCTTGCTCATCTCTGCGCTAGTGAGCGCAGTCCGCGTAACTACAAGCGGCACCCGACCGTGACGGATCGCCAACACTGCGCGCAGTCGTCGTCTAATCTCTGATACCAGCACTGGTGGCTCTGTCAACCAACACTGCAGTATTACTGAAGACATCGGCCATATCTCGCCGTCATAGCTGCTGCACTTGTGAGGAATCGTCGAGGAAATTTGAAGGGGTGGCAGCGGCGCACTGAGGTAAATTTTTGCTAGTCTTGCAAAGAAAAAAAACAAGCCCGCGTGCGGTCCATAGTATCCTGCCACTCGTACTGTGACTTTATACTCACCTCTAACTACGTGAGTGATGGTTTGTAGCCTCACTGCAGTATCGCCGAACATTGGAATGACAAGTGCACGGTATGCTTATCTGCCTTCGCTCATATGCGTACACGTAGAGGACGCCTGTTTTTCCTCCTTTTCTTCTACCAGAAGCACCATGCGTACATCCACCGCTTGTTGAAATTCTGCATATACACAATTCTCATTACGTTTTCGGAACATCGGTCAAATCCTCCGCGAGTTGCGACATCCCTTTGTTTGTCCTAATCGCTCATAACATGCTCAAGATACGCACGACGATTGTCTTAGGACAGCCGCGCCGGTGAGTGTTATCATACACTTCTACTTCATTTTCATGCAGTCTGCAGTCAACGATCTTACAAGGGTGTTGGTTTGCCTAGATGCCAGATGGGGCTGTCGATCAGTGAAACGGCGCGCCTATGGCTTGGCCCGAGTACCATTGTTCACGAGGGCTTCTCCGCAGTTTCCTCGAGGAAGACGCTCTATACAGTGTGCGTACCAGGCGCATTACCGCCGTTTTCTGACGGATCGCGGGCGCCTTCCGGAGGGCGTTCCTTGTATCTCGGCCCTTTCGCCGTTGTTGAGGCGATGCGCACACTATGCGATATAACCAAAGCATGAGGGACCTGATACATATACCCACCGCACGCGGACCCAGGCAGAGTCCCTACGTGTCCCACATTTGACGTAGACTTTGTTTGCGCCCACTACTTCCTCACAGACACGGCGACCAGGTTCGTGATTCCCTTATTCTTTTGGCCACCGGTTCTCACTCCCCAGTGCACCGCGAAGAAAAGATATGCACGACCCCGAAGTCGCACGGGCAGACTCTTACCCGCATCCGCCTACTTCGTCGGTACTCGTACACGATCCCGGAAACGACGCCGACCTCCACATCCGCCATCCCTCGCACCCTCGTCCGCCATCTTTCACGGTCAGCGATCCGGACAAGGAGGACGCCGTTGGAGTCGAGCTTCGCGAAGTCATGCGCACCCCGAGTCCCACCCCGACGGAGACTCGCGTGCTGTTGCAAAAGTCACGGACGTGCGATTGGAAGGCTCTCTACGCGCGGATACGCCATCCGCAGCCGTACCTGACCACGAGGAATATATGTGCGTCTTCATGTCCATTCTCCGTTGCTCTCGAGCTCATCGAGCTCGTGGACCCCACACGTAGCGATCTTCGTGGTCATTTTCGTGGGCACCGGGCTCACTATCGCCTTGCTCGCGCTCCAGAAGAATATAGTGCGTGCGTTGCTCCCGCACGCGGATTGGCTGCGCGAGTGAGTCGACATCAGTATCTCCCTTCCTCTCGCTCACCGCTCATTGCTACCTCTCTCGCAGCACACCCGGAGCCTGGGCCATTCTGCTCGCGTTCTTGATCGTCCTGTCGATCCCTCCCGTATGTACTGCTTGTGTCCCACATCAGTGTGCACGCACTGATTGTCATACTGACATCCTTTAGTTCTTCGGGTACGAGATAGTAGCAACCCTGTGCGGGGTTGTGTACGGGTTCTGGGTCGGCTTCGGCATGGTCGTCGGGGGGACCTTCATCGGCGAACTCGTGGCACTGTTGTGAGCATCCTCCCCGCTCTCAATGATATCGTTACTGACTGGTTGTATTCTTCAACAGTGTGTTCAAGTGGGGCTGCTCAGTGCGCAGTAGGAAGCTTGAGGAGCGCCGGGTCCAATACGCGCTCTTGGCGCAGGTCCTGCGCGAAGTCGGGCTGTGGGTGCCGGCTGTCCTACGGTACGGGGCGATACCTGGACCTGGTGCGTGTTCTCCCTCGTCCGGTCGCGTCTCTGTGAGGAGCTGACAGACGTGGAACAGTGTTGACCGCCTTCTTCGCCACATGCGGGATGAGCATGTGGAAGATCGGCGTGGCGGTCATCCTCACGGCTCCGAGACACATCGCGGTTATCTTCATCGGCATGTCGGAGCTGCAAACCGGTAAGTTCCTGGGCGGATGTTGGTTTAGGAAGTATCTGACTTGACTTCCCATCTGGCAGGGACCGGCAACTCCATTGGCACGGCACTGAAGGTCGTACATATACTCGTCGCGAATGTAGTGACCTTCGCCGTGATGCACTACATTCACAAGCAGGTGGACGAGGTGAAGCACCGGATCGTGAACGAGCGGCGTAAGGCAAGGTGCGTCGAGTCCCCCTCTCCTCTGGCTCCCGGACAAGCCGCTGATCATCTCTCTGAATCATGCTCTACTTGCATCCAACCATCGCATTTCCATCGTGTGTCGGCTTGCACTCCACGCGGTCTGCTGGCGCACATCAACTACATAGGAAAGCCAAGGCGCTCGCAGCCGCGACTTCTTCGGCCGTCACTCTCGACTTCGACACCCTGCCCGCATTGTCCACTCCTCACACATCTTCGTCTTCGCATGGTGCAAGCTTGCGGATGCACGACAGGGTCGATACTTCGACTGCCCCGATCTCGGAGGCCCCGCCTGAACCACGGCTCGCACTCATCGAGCTCTCGGCCCTGCCCCAGGCGGCGCGCGGGGACGGGAAGCAGAGGCTGAGCTTGGGATGAGGAAACTTCGTCTGGAGGTGGCTGAGCGGGGCTCTAGGCGGTGGAGGAGGTTACTGTGTCTGTCTGTGACGGCATGGCGCTGCGTGCGGTGGTTCATATCGGAGGCAGGGCATACAGGCGTTTAGTATGGGCGCGACCTTGTCTCCCCTAGGCAGACGATGGGACCTGCTGAGGGGCGGGGATAGACGGTCCTTAGGCGCGACCGGGAGTTGGTTTCTTTGTATCTCGATTGTGGATCTTGGGCTCTGACTGGTCATCCCGTTTGCTAGAGCTCGCATGGGCACCTCATTACTGGAACACGAGTTTGAAACGCATTACGAAGCATGTGAGGAAGATATGCGGCCACTCTAAACTTAGAACTGATCGGAAAAAGTTGGGTGTGTATCATACAGCCATATGATATCCTCAACGTAACTGCGATAGAGGTCCTGCAATCGCGATCACAGCCTTGATCGACGCAGCTACCACGCGATCGTTATCGGAAGTGAGTGCGTTTCCCATAGGTTCTGCTCCTTCGCCTACTAACGACTGCGCATACTGGCAGGTGAGGCAGTGACACCCGAGCACAGGGATCGTCTGCGGATTCTGATTGTTCAGGTGCGTTTCCTCCGATTGGCTCTCATGTACAACTTTCCGATGAGTGGGAAGTTTCGAGCGCGTCGCTGACCGTCAAGTCTCGCTGCGGTGGCAATGGTGTCTGGGGGAGGAGACGCTCGGTCACCCGAACGGGGTGGGTCGAGCACTCCTCACCGTGAGCACAGCTTACGGCTATGCTGGGTGGAGTGAACGAGTATTGTGCTAGTTTCGCGCCTCCGCTCGGAACGTACACTGGCCGCATGGCTTCACATGGAAATCAACGTAAGTATCGCGTTCTGCGAAGTCTATGTCTTCACAATCGGAATCCGGGACGGCAGTGCCGCCGCTTACGAAAATTGGTCCCGGAACCGTCTAACGTCTTCGTTCCTCTCTTTTTCCCCATTCTCCGCTCAATGTGGCCGGGTATGTTGGAGGACAGCAGTCGACAGCAGTTTTGGATGCGGTGGCGGTGTATGGGCTCCACGCGCCGGAGACTTCCGCTGATATGCCGGCAATGCAATACTCTCTCCCAGTGAAGGGTGGATCGGTCCTCATTGCGGCGCAATGCCGCGCATCGGCAGACCTCCACTGCGCTGCGTTGGCGTGTACATATATCAACCAGCCTGAGTGGACCATGGACGTCGACCCTCCACTTTGGACCTCTTCCCATCTTTCACTTACTTACGGTCGTCGACGGCGCTCTTCTTCAGTCACTTGTATTTTATCGACATGAAGTGAGTACGGCTATTGTGACCTCTCAACGTTTGCTGATCGAGTATCTGGCGTCTAGTAATGGCGCCCCTCAGGTTTACGCGCCGAGCCCGCAGCCACCTGCCTACGCTCCTCACTTCGACTACTCTGTCCCCAACGAGCCTGCATACCCTCCGCTCCGCCCTACAAACAGCTCTCCCAACCCAACGGCCCCACCTGGATATCAAAAGGAAGTCCATATTGGCGTCGACTATCGCGATGTGGTGCGCACGCCAAGTCCCACACCGTCCGAGAATGAGGCGCTATCGAAGAAGATGCGGTCGTGCGCCCCCGACATCAAGAGATACTTGAACAAGGAGTGGCTCAGCCAGCCTAGAAATATCAGTACGTCTCCCTCCCATTCCATGCCTCGCTGGTGCCGGCGTTCTGACTGGATCCTTAACTTTGACAGTCCAGCTGGTGGTGTTTGTCGTTGTGATTGGCCTCTTGATCACGTTCGTCGTCATGCAGCAGAAGATCGTCGAGGCACTCGGGCCCCAAATTGAGTGGTTGAGAGAGTGAGCTGCTCGCATCGGTACGATGTCAGCGTGTGACTGAATCGCGTTCTGTTCCTCTATAGAACCCCGGGCGCATGGGCCATCCCCATCGGCATCATGATCATCTTGTCTTTCCCCCCAGTACGTATATATCCACTCGTTGTTGCAGGCTAGAAGCTAACAGCCTCGCGTGCAGCTAATAGGCCATGAGTTAGTGGCTATCATATGTGGAGACGTCTGGGGCGTCGGGATCGGTTTCGCGATCGTGGCCGCGGGTACCATCATTGGCGAACTCGTCACGTACTGGTGAGTGGTATATTTGTCGGCGCTCGCAAGACGGTTTTCATATGATGCGTACCTGGACAACCAGTACCTTCCGGTTTTGCTGCAGAGGGCGCGGTCAGAAGATGGAAGAGAAGAACCTACAGTACGCGCTATTGTCTGAGGTCATCCGCGACGGAGGCCTGAAGATGGCAATCATGATCCGCTTCAGTGCTATACCTTCACACTGTGAGTGCATCTTCGATGGGGTAACATACTCGGAGCACATGATATTGACGATCAACCACCGTAGTGACTACTGCCATCTTCGCTACGGCGGGTATGGGTATAGTCACATTCTTTATTGCAGCGTTCGTCGCGCTCCCAAAACAACTTGCGGCCGTCTACCTCGGCGTGTCGGAGAACAGCGGGGCGCCTGTAGACGAGAACGGAGGTGCGTCGAGTCATGTTCCTCGTGAACAAGGATACATACTCAGATCCTTCGCGCGCGCATTGTAGAGAAGAAGGTTACGAAGACGACGACGATAATCAAAGTCGTTGTCATCACCATTACCGTCATCATGACTCTCGTGGCTATGCGCTACGTCGACAACAAGATCGACGTCGTAAAGGGGCGCGTCATTTACGCTCGCCGCAAAGCCCGTCAGGCGAAGCTGAAAGCGACATCCGACGCCGTTCCGTCGGCCCCATCCTACGGCGTCACCCCATTTGGCACCAATCCTCACTCTGGGTCGGTGACGCTCCCAGACCTGGACCTTGAGGAGGCGACCACCCCCTTGCGCCCTACACGTGGCACTGAGTCGGACGACGTTCCGCTGGGCGCAATGGCTCCTACTCCTCCTGGCGCTGCGCACCACTCCTCATACTATGCGCATGGCCGATACGACAGTATCTACGGCGGCAGTCAGCTCGACGTGTCGGCGACGTCCTCATCACAGAGGCTGGCCCCTTGATCACGGTGTACAGGACATGTCGGACCGCGGGACGGTAGAATGGACTTTATGAATCACTTGTTTATCATGCATTGTGTAGACGAACGAATGATAGCACATACCAATTGCGCACAGTGCGTCACTCGATGCTCGGCGGCTCGTACCGTTTTCGCTGGCAGTGGTTGAATGAGCAACAAGTCAGGAGCCAGCTATGAAGAAACGAGGACTGTGGAGTCAGTTGGATGTCACATCGAGGCATCTAGGACGACAGTTTTGTGGGTCAAGGCTCCCTTGATATGGCTCCCCTTACTCAGAAGACATACCCAATTGCTCCACCGCCGAAACTTCGTGCGGGCCGACCTGTCCTGCGGCGCAGCGAGGAGCAGCGGAATCCTCATTCACTTGGCCGTGGGGTGCTCAACGTAACGTCTTCCTAGAGAGTATCGGGGGCACACGCCTAGTCTACACTGACGGTGTGTGTGAGAACGCGGTGTACTTGAGCTCCGGGTCAGGACAGAAGCTTGCGCAGGACGCGGCTAGCGCTATTACGTCGGGCCACTTACAATTGTTCGGTGAGTCGCCGATCGGCGATAGGAAATGTATCCAGCCTCACCTTAGCCTCACCACTTTAGCCCTGTAGGTCGCACGTCGTGTTAGACTCTATTTACTGCGGAGCAGTCCATCCTCATCGCCCCATTGTCTGTCCATCGAGCCCACATGACTACTGCGATAGCCACGAACATTGGTCTTGGGCGCCCAAAATATCGCCGCGCCATTCACTGCCTTGCCTTGCATTCGCTCCGAGACTCACGCCGTGTTCACCTATTGGGTCAGACATACGAATCAGCGTATACAACGCGGTTTGCACTTGGTGTTATGCGACTTCGTGATAGCGGGATTGCTCACCTCCGCACGCTCTACGCGCATGTCGGATCGGTGCCAACTCCAGAGGCTAACGCAGGCTGTAATTTGTCGAGACGTGCACATGTTAAGACTGCAGCAAGTAGTGGTCATGTTCAAGTCATGGGCAAGCTGTCGGCTGGGATGCCGCGGCGCTCCGACTCAGCATCCGGTCCGCCGGATGGGCTTGGCTTTCCACAACTGCTCGAGGTGGCAGTGCTGACCCTTCGTGGTTCACACCACCAGCTATTCACTTGCTGTCCATGTTCACTGGCGTCGCGAAGCATATCCTTGTGATCTCATCAGCATGCACCGGAGGCGTCATTCTCTGCCGCAGGCGAGAGTCCGCATTCTGTCTCCCCGCTTATTGATAAAGGAACGGTCGGCCGACGATGACATTCCTGTCGCCGTTTCTTTCCTCAACCCTCTTCTCCTTGTTTCTCTTTTATTTCCCTTCACTTCTAGGACGGTCAGACCACTGAAATGAGGTGCGAGCTTTTGTCGCTAGGTCGTGAACTCTACCTCTCACACCCTACATTTACAGTAATCAAGCCTCGACTCCTCCCACTATTTCAACCGAGCCGACCGCATCCACCTCGTCCCCTTTTCTTCAGCCTCCAGGTCTTGCGTACTCAACCACTCACCCCGACCCTACCACTGTCAGCTTGACATCGTCGGTCAACGAACAGAAAGATGGCGACGTCACTGTCGACTGCCGCGCGTTGATGCGCACTCCTAGCCCCACGCCGTCGGAGCACGAGATTCTGAAGACCAAGCTTCGTACGTGTGGCATCAACTTCCGAAAGTACGTCAGCTGGTCCTACCTCAAGCATCCGCGGAACGTCAGTACGTATCGTCGGAGATTTGCCTGTCCGACACGATGGTCGCCCAGGGCTTTCGACGACGACTGACGTCGCGGGCTCAATAGTGTCGCTGTCGATCACCATTCTCGTCCTCGCCGGACTCATCACCTTCGTGGCGTTGGAAGGCAAGATAGTAGACAAAATCACGCCTGCGGCTAACTGGCTGAGAGAGTGAGTTGATGGTCGTGCATATGGAGCATAACACTTAATCGCGCGTACTCTAGGACACCTGGCGCTTGGACTATCCCGCTCGCTCTCATGATTGTCTTGTCGTTCCCTCCGGTACGAGACTCTCGCCGCGCCGAAAATGTAGTGGGGTACTCAAATCACGACTTGTAGCTCATCGGCCACGAGATCGTTGCGATCCTGTGCGGCGTTGTATGGGGCCTGTGGATTGGCTTCGCTATCGTGGCCGTCGGGACGTTCGCTGGAGAGATTTTTGAATTCTAGTAGGTTTCATCCGGTTTTGTTCATATGCAGGCCATTCACGGGCACTCGTTTGCAGCCTGTACCGTTACTGGTGCAGAGGACGCGGCAAGAAGATAGAAGACAAGAACCTTCGCTACGCCCTCATCTCCGAGGTTGTTCGTGACGGCGGCCACACGATCGCGATTATGGCCCGTTACAGCGCCATCCCCGGCCATAGTATGTCGCGCTCAATGTTCTGTTCAACTCATTTACAGTTATTCCTCCCGCCCTATAGTCACGACCGCGATATTTGCAACGGCGGGTATGAGCGTGTGGACATACCTGCTCTCGGCCTTCCTCTCGCTCCCGAAGCAGCTTGCAAGCGTGTACCTCGGGGTTCAGCAGCACGGCGGACCCGCTGTCGACTCAAATGGCGGTACGTCGACGCTTCTTTTGTTTTGTTTCCGAGACCATTAGCTGATGACGGCACTGGAATGCAGAGGAGGTGCCCCTTGACTCGGCCACGACGGGCCTCAAGTACGGTGTCCTCGGCCTCACCATCTTCATTTCCATTCTCGCGCTCTGGTACGTCAACTACCGTATCGAGAAGATCAAGGTGGAGGTTATCTACGCTCGTCGCAAGGACCGTCAGGCCAAGATGGTCTCGAAGATGGAATCCTCCAACTCCCTCAATTCAGTCGCGTCCCGTCCTGCGCCCGACGACCCGGAGGCCGGGAGCGCTTCGCAGCCTGCGCTGGAGATGCGCGAGCGGGTGCAGGAGATCCCTATCGTGACCATCGTGCCGAAGTAAACAACATCTCCGCATGCGGGGCTGGTGTTGCTGTCAAGAGTTGTACGAGCTGGTATGAGACACGACACGTTATCCCTGGCCGGATGTATGCCTGGCGCGGTTTGCATTGAATATTTTGCTTGTAACTAGTATCGAGGATAGCTGGTTGTGCGTAGGAGATGTGACTAGAGGATGGACGTTTGGAATCATTCGGACTGTTTTCTTTCTTACCGTGATGACCTTCTTATTGTCGCTCTTTACGCTGTTTGGCAATGATCATGCCGTGATCACTTGCTATAGATGAGGGTATGCACCATAGTGATGAAGGTAGGACCGCAACGCGTCGCGTCTCGGCGATAGCCCCCTAGATATTCGGAGATGATTTCTCTCTGTAGACGAAACAAGGCGAGAAGATCCTGATTCTCCGTCGTTGGGGGGAGCTCAGCTACGACCATTCACGTTCTATGCTTGTGAGCTGCCAAAATTAGAATGGGGCCGAGCACATGCTGCGTCATCACAAACGAACTCACTTCATGAACCCGTCTTCTGTAGACCAAAGAACTTCGGAAGATCGGCCAGAACCTCCCTACACAAGACCACCGACCGGTCCAAAAGCTGTTTGCGACAACTTGCGCACAGCTGGTACTGGTAGGAGCTGAACGCCTTCGGCACGGGGCTCCGATAGTCCATGCGCACGAACAGGTCGGACAAGGGGTAAGGAGTCCTATCCATGGCGTGTTCGTTCCACATCCGTGCGACCACCTCCTTGCATCGTCCTTGTTCCGTGCAGCTGTGTCGCCAAACGTAGTTTCCCCACCTGTCCAGCGGACTGAACGCGCGTTGGGCGACTGCGTGACACTCCCACGATAGAGGGACCATAGCTTGTGCGCAGCGCGTGTAGTCCTCGTCCGACAGCAGTGCCACCGACTTGTCCTCGCGGACGACTCCATTCCGACGCTGGAGGGGCTCGCAGAGGCAACACAGGTAGAGAGCGAATGGCAGGGGATCATGCAATTCGATGAGCCGGAAGAGACCGACTGCGTCGACGGCATCCTCGAGCTCAATGATGACGCGATGCTTGATGAGGCTTGCTTCCCAGCGCTGTGACCACGAGCTGGCGGCGTCTACCCAAACCGCTCCGGGCGAGAAGAACTTGACCAGGCGGTTGGATCCGAACGAGAGCGCCGAGTCGACCTGATACTTGTGCGCAATGCGGATAATTGACGCAAGGAATGAGTAGGACATGTCTTCATTGTGGATGTTGATCCTTCGGCCAGCAACACCCCTCCCAGTCAATGGTGATCCTCTGGAAGCAAGTGGGAGAGACTCACTCATAGCTCGGTTCGAGCAGAAACATGAGGAATCGGCGAAGCGCTTCTGGATAGTCTGTCACGGTCACGACAGGGACCCCGTCCATCATTTCGCCCACTTGTACGGCATCGATAGCGAAGAGGTCTTTGAACACGGGAGAAGCGCGTGCAAGCAAGCCCTTGTAGACGCGGAAGGCGACAGTACCCTGAGCGATGATCACGATGTTGCCGTCATCGAGCCAGTATTCTCCCTTGGCCACTGCACCCTCCGTCCGTAATTCACTCGTCGTCGTTGGTGGGTCGCTGGTCTGTGAGTCGGCCATTGCAGTTGCAGGTACCTGTAGGGACATTACATCAGAATACTTCCTGATAAACATGATGTCATTGAACGAGGCGTAGAGGAAGCGATGATGCGCCTGTTGAGAAGTGCTCACTTGTCGGGATCTTGGATGTAGAGTATAGAGCTATGACGGTGGGGGACGACGATGGGGGATCGTGCTTACAACACGCGGTCCGGATGCTGGGGTTGTACATACCCGTGGCGCACACGTTGTAACAGGCTTTGCACGTGGGTAACCAGAGTCTATTGAGATGTCTACGTGTCTGACACGACGTCCCGCTACTGGCTTAAGGTGCATTCAACATCCGGTGACCCACTGGCAGTAGCACGATGTCGTCAGGCAACTAACACCAGACGGCGATAGACCTGTTAAACTCGCACCGTGAGCACTGAGTGGTGAGAAGGTGACGAGCGAGCTCAACACTTGACTCACCCGAACATCACAGCAGCCCATTCTCACCCACTTCCAATCAATCCTGGAAGCTTCTCCCAGAACTCCCGGCGCATACCCTCCTCACGTCGCCTCAGCATCGCCGCGCACCTTCCACACACGCTTCCCGCGGTCTCTAACAGGTCGATCTGATCACGGAGAGCGCAGCCGAGCGGGTCCCCATGTAGCGCCCCTCCGCCCAAGATTTTGCTCCGATTCTCAGACGCGAGGGTGATCTTGCACGTATTAAACACGAACGGCCGGTTGTTTGTGCACCCGTCGCTCCGCGTCGTGTCGTACAGCCGCGCAGCAATGTCCGCCGACTCCCGGACAAACGCCTTCTGCAGCCTCATGCACCGCGCCACGTCGTCCGTGGCGAGCCGCTCCAGCGTCCGGTCCGCCCTGCGGTGCCCCTGGAGGAGCGGTTCGGGCCTGAGCTGACTGCAGAGGTAGAGCGCGGCCGGGAGCATGTCTTTCCAGGATAGCGCGCGGAGGAGATTGACGGCCTCGATCGCGTCCTCGGTATGCAACAGGGTGCGCTTGGCGCGAAGGCTCTCGTGCTCCACCCAGGTATCGAAAGACGCGGGGAAGAAAGTTTGCAGGGCGATCGTCGCGCGGTCCATGACGGAAACGATGTTGTACTTGTGGGCGAGTCGAGCGGCGGCAGCGTGGTATCCAAACGCAATCGGTCCATGAGTGCGTTCCATGTAGCTTTGTAGTGATCGCGACGCGAGAGTTGGCACCCTGTTAGCAACGACAGTCAAACGGGAGCGATCAAAGCCTCGAACTCACTCGAATCCATCATACAGTATGTGGAACAGATGCCTGATTTCGTGGGCTGAGTCGGAGACTTTCACCATCCAATTCGGAACGTCCCACTCCTCTAGCGCGCGCGAAATCGGCTGCGCAAGATCGAAGAAGTTGTCCGACCAGCGCATGATCACGTTTGCGTGGACACGGAAGTAGGTCTGCTCTGCGAGAATCACTACATTCCCGTCATGGAACCAAAGGTCGTAGTCCTTGGCCAGTGAAACCACACCGTTGTGAGATCCGGGTGCTGGTGAGGTTCTCCCTGCGTTATTACTCCGCGATGAGGCTATGGGTAATTGGGTCAATCCAAGTCGAATCCCCCAAGCTGAGGCTGATCCACTCACCTCCATTAGGCCGCCCAGGAGCCTCACTTTGAGGCGAAGGATCGCGTGTCTCGGCGTAAGGCTAGACACAGTTCATAAGTCCGTTTCTGTGCGATATGCGATGGAGCCGACAAACCATTATAGCCAACATCGTGAAGGCCAGTGCGAGGTCCAGGAGACGAGCAGACGGTAGTTGGGTATAAGTGTCCTGCCACTAACTACCGCAGCAGCATACATAAGGTTTGGGACCGCGACGTCATTCATCGCTTCGACAGCGCGGCCGTACGACCAGCCTCACTGGCGCGGCGCGACGTACGTGGATTGAAATTGCCATCCGAATGCCGGAGAAGAATGCCGATGGGAATGCTCGACGCGAAGTCGGGCGAGGATGCCGTTGCAAGGGTGACATATCGGCCTACAAGAACACGCCAACAGATGAGTGGGAAGACGCACCATTCCTTCGGTGATGCGACCAACCGGTGAAAACGACGCAAGGTGCTATAGTCGTGCACCAAAACGCAGCCATCCATCAGCTCGTCGGAAAGAGATAATCTGGAGAAACCGGAAGGCTACGAGAGGTCGGAGCCTTGTGGAAGACGCGAGAACAGTCGACCCGGTGAACGAGAGGATGGCGTTGTCGTGGTCGAACCGTGGCTGCTATCTAACCATGAGGTTCGAGTCTTGTTGCCGAGGGATGGGGACTGCAACCAACAAGCCGTCAGTACACGCCAAGTCAGGCATGAGAACAGAAACGGCTTAAGCCTTACGGATTCGGGTATGAGCAGAAAAGTGGGATCACCTTAGAAGCAGTCTGGGAGGCGATACTTACATGGCCGCAATTCTCCGTATGTATTCACGAGGTATGTGGTGGGGATATGTTTGGGGGCGTTGAGTTGTCATGCGCGAAGAGAGGGAGCACGTACGATCAGAGAAACGTCTCCTGCTCTGCGTCGGACACGGCCCATCTTCAAACGCACAATTCGCTCTATGGAGGCAGCGATGCATAATCACTGTAGCAGGAACATCGTGGCCGATGTTACATAGTCCGATTAAGGCGGGTCTACATGGTGAAAGAGCGCGAGAGGGTAAGGAATCTACTGAATGTTGTACCCAACCAGACTTCTGCGACCAATAATCTCGCCAATCTAGCATGCGTGTCAGCACGAACACGCACCGAGAAGCATGGAAGAACGCACCTTGAAGATACCATATGCCTCGACCGCGTAAATCCCAACCTTGGTCAGGTCTCCCGAGCGCGCAAGCTCGCGCCAGTACTGCGGGTTAGAGGCACGCGCCCATAGCGAGGAGTAGACAGACGTGAAGGCGGAGACGGGAGGGGGTTGAAGGCGCTCCGCGATGTAAACCTGCTTGAGGACCTCCCGGAACACAGCAAAGTTGTACGTCAGGGGTTCGCGGTATGCTGCAGGGACACAGATGGACGTGTCATCAGCTCAGAGCATGCGATACAGCAAATATAGCACAATGTATGCGTCTCGGTGAGACGGGGTTGAAGCCAGCAAGGCAGGCACGCGAGAGCAACGGGACGTACCTCCAAGCATGGTGGCCGCCTTCTCGCCAACGGGACCAAGGAGCCTCTTGCCAGTTTCGAACGCCTGGCCCAAGCCCTTCTGCACGGAAGCGAGGGCGTCCTGGGCCTTTTTCTGGACCTCCTCCGTGCTGGGGGTCGACGACGCGAAGCGTTGCTGGTGCAAACGAGGGTGGGACTGGGGGAGGCGGCGAGGGCGGACGGCCTGCGCCAGGCGGGCGGACATGGGGCGCACCATGGCTGTGAGGGCGCGGGGGCGGGGAGGATGAGGTGGTGGTCGCTGTTGGGCGTGAGGAGAACGTCGGTCGAGACAGTGACGAGCCCTCCCGACCGCCAATTTACTCACGCATCGGCTCTTTCCGGAGCGGCCCTCCGAGCGTTCAGTTGGGCGCTTCCGCGCTCCTCATCGTGTCCTGAACTTCTCTATAGGCCACCTAAGCTTGTTGGACCGTACGCAAAATCAACATCGCGATAGTGAGAGACCTACGAGATGTTCTTCTGACAGGGAGGGTATGCCACCTACCAGATGCGGAAGGCTTTCCACTGGCAAACGGAAGTTGCCGAAGGGCCGTAGCAGTCTCGAGGCTCGAGCTCCTCACCTCAGGCCTCCGCTTCGCCCTCATCTCAGTAATACCACCATGTCTGCTAGTACTTGGACTCTCCAAATAAACGACAGGGAGCTCCTTATCAAAGCCGCATTCGAAGGTGCGAACCGCTCAGCAGATGCGTCTCTTATCTCTGATGTCCACAAACTCGTCTTCCCAGCGAAGGAGTTCGCATACTGTCGATACTCCAACTTCAGGGTCGGTGCGGCATTGCTGACCACGACCGGTGAGGTTATCAAGGGTGCCAACATTGAGAACGCTTCGTATGGTGCGTAGCATCTACCGCAACCGCGATCACTACTTATCAGATTTTCGGATGCTAACGTGGAGACTCTTCGCAGGAGGAACAATCTGTGCGGAACGTACCGCGTTCGTGAAAGCAGTGGTACGCTCTCAGATACCTGTGACATTGTCTCGTTTACGAGCGTAAAGTAGAGCGAAGGCAAACGCTCCTTCACCGGTCTAGCAGTCGTCACGTAACGTCGCTCCTCATCTCATCTCACGTCTTCCTACCTCTGACAGACCCTGTCTGCAGCGACGTCAAGTCCGCCATATCGCCCTGTGGCATGTGCCGCCAAGTCATCCGCGAGTTCTGCGCTCAGAACATGCCCATCCTCCTCGTCCCGGCCGACTACGAGAAGCGCCTTGCTGATGGCACGCTCGACGGGGGCGTGAAGGAGACTAGCATCGGAGAACTCCTCCCTGACAGTTTCGGTCCAGAGGACTTGGACCTTCCCAGAGATCGATAGGCCATCGTGGGTGTTGTGGCAGAACAGAAGGTGCGCACATTGGTGTTCGCGGTCGGCTTTATCACCGCGGGACTAACCTCAAGTGCAGATGTATGTATGATATATGTACCCAGTATCACTCTGTGTATTCATCTTCCACGGTCAACGTTTCGCCTGGCGAATATCCAGTATATCACTGTTCCTGGCGATCTGCTACCTCATCACCTCTGTCCGAGTCTGCCCCTACTTTCCAACACCCCGACGCTGCTGTTGCCTTGCCCTGGATCTTCCTCCCCTGACGGACGCAGCTGAGGTCGAGCTCGATACGGTACAAGACCTGAGCTTCAAGGATATCGAAGCGCCCTATACCTCACGCATCGCGAGCGTCGCAATTTGTCGGTCTTCCTGGCCTCGGTCTATGAGCTCCAGATCCGAGGCTTGCAAGGCTGGGCTGTTTTGCTGCGCCTGACCCAATCCTCTGCCGCTCTCTGTCCCACATCGCGTCCATCGTAAGTAGTCCCATCGAGCCCATCTCTTCTCCACCCCGTGACGGGCGCTACTCCTGGTGTCATGACTATATGCGGCCCCAGGCTCCAGCCACCACCCCGGACATCGTTATGAGTTCCAGTCTGGCGGAGACCTTCTCGTCTGACGACTCCTCAATATTCACATCCTGCGGATTGCCCGTCGTGGTGCATAAGAGACAGCCGGGCCGTAGCGGAAGTCGGAGGATCCCTGGCAGGGCCTGAACGGAGGGGCTGCCGTTGAACTTGGGAGGAGATCGCGAATGTCGTTGAGCGACAGGTGATACTTAGTGTGAAAGGCGCGATGCACCCCGTCGACGGCTGACTCGGAAAAGTTAGGAGATGATGCATGCGACACCTGTGGCTGTGGTGCTGGAACTGCTCCCTAACCTGGTTTTGAGACGTACCTCCCTAACTATGCTTCTAGCGCTATTCGTTCCTCGACGCGCATATACGACTATCGCGGGGGCCGCGGAATCAGATCTCAGAGCGCACTCGCGCGAAGTACTCAGGGACGTCCCACACACAACAGCGCCTCGCTGCTCGCATCATCCAACAAGGAACGGGGGTACGTACTACTACAAGGGGAGGCTCGGATGCCCCTGATCAGTAACTAAGTTGTGAAGTAGTGACCGTACCTACTATCTCTCCTACGTACGGCCTTCACAACCCGCGTCCCCTCTTCTCGTCTCGTCTCATCTCAGCTCGTCCGCGCCGGCGCCAGGGCATCCGTCGGGTGCGCGATGATTCTGACGTCACTCTCGGTACTTACAGGTACAGATTCCAGGTTCAAGCGCGAGGCAATGCACCGCGGGCCGTTCGGGGTTGTGCGCGAGGATGAAGCTTCCTGCGTAAATCGGGGTTCAGACTAACGTTCCAACGTTCAACACACCATCAGCCAGACAAGGGACGCGCGCCGGGCACGAGGGGGGACAGGAACGGTGAATGCTGGATTCGAACCTTGGTGGGACGTGCGCTGATACGTCGGGTGGTTGAGCAGGACTCGGAGGACACATGCAGGACGCCCCCTCGGTCTTCAGCTTTAGATCTAGAGACTCCGACTGGGGCGCTCAAAACTGTGCAACGCACCGGCGGAGCATGGGTATGAGCATCCTGAACGTATTTGTGCGCGATCCAGAAGCATGGCGGCTCTTCGTCCCAACGGGGGGCGGTGGCGGGGACGAGTAAGATTGAATATCTACCAGGCCTCACGGCCGGAGCATCGACGACCACAGATAAATACAGCGACAGCGGTGACTCGCCTCGTGCCCAGCTCGGACGGACGTTGAGTCTTGATGGCAGAAGTTACATACTCTTTCTCAGTCACGTCACCACGACCACAGGCCGTGTGGGCCCGAAGTGAGTCTATACTGGACTAGAAGCTTCAATCACGATAAGTGGCTGTATGCGGCAAGACGGACGTACCAGAGAACCTGAAGAAGCAGGAGAAGGAGAAGGCGGCCCTGATCCATGTGCATGGTCACTCTGACTTCGGATTCGGAGGTGCGATACTCGGAGGTCTCGATGGATGAATAGCGGAGGCGGGTAGCGGGGGCGCAACGTTCCACGAGAGCGGTCAGACGAGGGAAGACGTAGACAGACTCAGACCGTAGTATCATCGGATCGTGCATGTTCGTGGTCCGCGCCTGAGCCAGCTAGATGAACGCGTCGGAGTCGGACAGGTGTTGCGTGCTGGCCTCCGAACGACCGTCTTTGCTATCAGTTGCGTCGCCAGCTGCATAATCGACTGTCACTCGGGTTAAGTGAATCGCGTGATGATCACGCTCAAACTTGGTGGAAGTTGTGCGAGTCGAGGGGAGGTACCGATGGTCTATATGCGTGGCCGTCGCCAGTACTATCTTGAGCTGCTCTCGCTGGATAGCTAGCCGTTGCTGAGCGCTGAAGCGTGAGGATCCACCGTATCAGCTGGTGCCATAATTCGAAGACAACAGCCTACAGATACACTCGCGGTGTGATTGTCGGATGCCACGGGGTTGTATAGGTGTGGCGCTGGAAGAGAAGCGATGTGACGTCTTGAGGTTGGTCGGTCCATATAAGTAGCTTGAAGTCCTGGAGCTGGAGGTTGCAGCTGCCGAAGTTCCAAACGTCCTGGAGGCACTGTTAGTCAATGGTATGACTCGGAAGTTTGAGCGAGCATACTTACATGTCCTCTCACCCGGGCAGAAGTCGCAGCATTATGGTAATGCCTGCTTTCAGTTCACGGTGGCCGCTTTAAAGGTGCCCTCGAACTTGAAGGTGGCCACGCACGGCGAGCGTGGTGCCCCCGATGACCAGCTATAATCCTAAGGCCTAAACCTAGATAGGTGACTGTCAACGCAGGTCGTCAACGTCCATGAGCCAGCACCGCAGCGGCGGGGTGGAGCAGGCTCACGCGCGCGTGTGCATATGGTTATCGACGTCAGGACTCAGACGAGTTCTCGCCTACCCAGTAAGTTACGACCCTTTTCCATCCGGGCTCGATCATCATCGACATCACTGATCCCGGACATCTCGTGGAGCGCCGCGAAATGAAACGGTTGTCAGCAGTGAGCAAACAGGTGGAGCGGGTGTGGAGTCCGCAGCGCGCTGCTCCACGATGGCCTCCATCAATATGTACCGGGCTTCTAGTGTGCCGGAAGAGACGGAATCGGAGACGACCTGGGGGTTTGTATGTAGTCGCCACTCGGACGTGCACTCGTAGTTCGGGTATGTCGGATGGGAGTCGAGTTCATGAGTTGAGCCAATCGTGGTGGTCAACCCGGTCAACGCTCAGTATGAATGCCCCGCCCCGGGCCCGAAGGGTACCGTCGGCGTAGCGAACGACTGGCCAAGGTTACGGCGCGGTTTGAGATTCACGTGCAACTCGTCCGAACGTTCAGAACGGAATGGGAGCGATCACGCGCCGGAGCGACCAAGAGACCGCGCCGCAGGGTGTGCGAATGGAAGCGCGCGAAGGAGAAAGACGGCCGAGTTTTGCGCCACAGGAAGCTTCGTAGCTCGGATTAGCGGGTGTAGTGGCGTCCGGACGCACGGCCGTACGTGAGTTGGGGTTCAGGCGTACAGCGACCGCTGGCGTTCGTGCTGGTATTCTGATTCCTCGTGGGATGGCGGTGGACGGCCTTGCGGATATGTATTGTCTGACTGTCTGAGACGGCCGCGGGACGCGTTGACGTCGTCATGCGTAGAGCCGTATGCATGTGGCCACGGGATAGCCACCGCGATAGGATTGAACAATGATGATTGATATCTGTAGTGCTGTGCGACATGGACGTAACTGCTGAAGCGCGGTATGTAAGCTCGAGGATGGCATGCGTATATGATGGCGATGAGCTCGTTCTTGGAGGGTGCGCACCTTGCGCTTGAGCTTGTCGGAGGGCCGCGCTTCGAATTCCATCCGTCAGCACGGAGCGCGAGACTCGTCACCGCGCACTGAACCTACCACCCCGGTGTGCGCTTCTATGATGAGGTTTACGACGTGGAGTGCAGACTGAGAAGCCTGAGCTGCATGCAGACGCATGGAAAACCGACGGAGTAGGTCCTGGTAGGTGCGGGGAACGCGTCCCGCGGAGGTATAGGAGATAATCCGGGACCATGGCGCACGCGAAGACAGAGAAGCTGTCCGGTGCGCGCAAGCAGATGCAAGTCGGACTGTTGGAAGAGGTGCCGTAGTGTTCGAGCGATAAGGCGGGGTTTGTGGTCCGTGGGTACCCCACCATGATGTGCGGGAGGATAATTGACATACTGGAACTGACGGGAGATAAGTCTATAGGAACCGAACTGACCGAGCGGAGGTTTTGCGGGATGAGAGCATCAGACACTCGGATGAACCATCCGGCGGCGCGCGGGATACTCCGAAGAGGGAGTTCATGCCAGCCTGCGACTGGGTGTACCAGCCAGTGAGAACGGGTTGTATTCGGGGTGTGAGAGAGGTTCGTCTGTGGTTGGGTAGAAGAAGAACTGGAGTGCGTTGGTGAGAGTGGACATGTGCGAAGACGGTCGGGTGCAGAACGTACAGCCTTCGGAGGACGAATAAGAGCGTACGTCATCGCGTCTTGCATCCATCGTATTCCAACGCGTCGATGCGCCGCGCCGCGGAGGCGCATTGCGCGCTGCGAGACCTGCAGAGGATGAGTGTAGATCAGAATCTACATAGTGCGCAATGCGCGGAGGCGCTCAGTCGCCGGTCTCAGGCGTCGGGACGACGGGAGAGGCGCGGATCAGTCGGGGAGATATTGAACGCCAACAGGCTACGTGGGCGCCCTACCAGGGTCAGGAGAAGGACGAGTGCGCGACGCGTGGATAAACGACGGTCAAAGAGGGCGTGATGCGCTGATATACGCCCTCACCGCCTCGCGCGTCGTAGGGTGACAGCGGTGACCGCGGTGGCGACGCGAGCGGTCGTCAGGTCGACGGGGAGTTCTAGCGTACCACGAAGTTCGAACGGTGCAGATGACCGCGTAGGGAAGCACGTCATTCGGAACGAGGGTGGGCGGGAACTTCTCGCGAAGTGCAATGCGCAAGGAAGGGCGCATCGCGGTCGGGCTGCGCAGCGCATGGGCGGTCATGACAATTTCGGGAGAAGTGTCGGCCGTCGGCGAAGCGCGTCAGCTGCCCATCGATATTCCTGGGGTTTGCCCGCCCCCGAGCGCGCTCCGTGTCCTGGGCGGGGGCGCGTGCGTCAGCGCCGTATACGGACGCACAATCTACCGCACACTAGAGGCTCACCGTGGGCCCGTCCAAATGAAGTCATCGCCCGCCTCCAGCCAATGAAGAGCGGCGGTCCATTGCAAGCCCGTATGTACCAATCGCCGTCGCAGGAGGTGGAACTGAGTCGTGACCAAGTCACGACGCACGTCCACGGCGCGTCGGTGCGATCTTGATGCTATCAACGCATATCGAGGGTGCGAACTCTATGCTTCGTCGTCTTCCCCGGATGTCCATACCGAACGCTACCCGCACACGCACCCCGGCTGCATTACAAATACTTACGCGGGAATGCGGGCGCGCGACCGCGAGGGAGGGCGTCGACGACGCACAAATGGATCGCCCAATTCGGACCTGGCGTGTGCCACGGAGGCCAGTGCGCAGTGCGTGTCGTGGCCGGGAATGGAGAGGAAGAACGCACACGGGCTTTCCCACTTTGAGAGGACGCTGGACGAGTGCTTGCGAGCGCTGGCCTACGTCGGAGGCGGGCAGGTGTGGCCCGAGCTGAGCGGACAAGGCGGCAAGTATGGGCGATCTGGGGGAGGGATCGGAGATGACTGAAGCGGATGTCGTACCAGAGATCGTGCTAGGCAGGCTGCAGTGGGCTGATGGAAAACGAGATACCGTCTACGGTCTCGGTTGCTATGCAGACGTCAGTGCTTCTCGCGCATAAAGTCGTTTGGGGGCTTCACAGCATCATAAGATGGGGTGCACGCATAAATAGGCTCCCAGCTGCGCATAAGTATCTTCCTCCGCAGCACGCGTGATTCACCCTCATCCGGGGTCTGCAAAATTTGCAGCATGGTCCGAGTCGCTCAGAGTTTTAGCTCGAACCAAGGTTGAGACTTTTGTCTTGTGTCACATAAGTAGCAGTCACGAAGATCCGGAGAACGGCGCTCTGAAACTCTGGATGGACGTGCGAGACAGCGCGAGAATTGGCGAGAACTGGCCCAATATGGAAGGAGTGACGCACTGATCTCCGAAGCAATCTCGCAATTATGCGATGACGTCGCCCGCTCCACAACGCCTGCAATCTCCACCCGCCCGTCGCCCCTCCTCACCCACGCCTCCCCGTTCGCGGAGCTTCGAGCTGGGTGACCTGAAAAGGGTGTTGTTGCATGCATGGATGTCGAAAGCGTCAAAGCGCACGGGAGGAAAGAGTCAAGGGAGGAGGGATCAAAGCGACGATTGGGCTGGGAAAGATGACGTCAGAGTCGCACGGGTGATTAATGTGTGACAAGCAAGGATTGAGTAGGGAATCATCGGTCCAAGCACACATCCCGCTCTTAACTTTCTTCCACCAACACCCACTCTCTCCCATACCATCTCCTCGACGCCATGGCTGGCGACCACAAGGTCCGTCCCGTCCCCTGCTCCCCTCGCCGTCGTCGTCCACAGCGAGCTCACTCCCTCCCCCAGTGTCCAGTATGCCAATCCACCTTTACCCGGCCCCAACATGTCGCCCGACACATGCGTTCCCGTGAGTGGCTTCTCCATCTCCCAGCGCCCACCCCGCCCCAGTGGGGCGCGCCCCACCATCTCCCCCGATCCCGCCGTCGCTTACCGCCCTTCTGCTTCTAGACACCGGAGACCGTCCATACAAGTGCCAGCACTGTGGGGATCAGTTCGCTAGAAGGTGCTTAGCTTACTTCTCGAGCGCGTTTATGCATGGCTAGTTTCTAACTCGCACCTCTCAAACAGCGACCTCCTCTCAAGACATATCAACAAATGCCATGCCTCCGAAAAGCCCCCAACAACCACCGTGCCCTCACGACGGAAAGGTACAGCCGCCGCATCGCGAGCAACGACCTCCAAGCAAGCCTGTGATCAGTGTGTGACTTCGAGTCTGCCATGTGATGGAGCGAACCCGTGTTGTACGTCTGCCCGTCCTCTTCCTCGTATCCTGCCCTCACTCACCCCACCCTCGTTGTCGGCGTTCAGCAAAGTGCGTCCAACGTAAATGTCGATGCACCTACGTCAAGTTCCATCGTCAAACCGCACCTGCTGGTCCTGGTCACCCCGTTCCTCCAACTCTCCCTCCCGCGGGCATTGGCCGCCACCCTCTTACCCTCGGAGGCGCACGACTACCCGATGAGTTCTTGCTCGCACCGGCTCCAGGTACGATGAACTTGTCCTCGTTGTATGCCCCCGCGCAGCAGTACGCCCTTCCCCATACCGCCGCCGTCTATCCCCATGATTACACCTCTCTACCCCCACTCGCCTCTGCCCTTGCCCCTTCGGAGAGCCCTATGCCTGGGCTATTGCAAGCTCATCATCGCGAAGCGATCGAGAACCCTGATGCCATGGCGCGGATGCGTGCGCAGGCGGATCTCCTCACTCGTGCCGGCGTCATGCCAAACGGTGCGCTCGCTCTCGCACAGCCTGCACCCACAGCTGACACGAGCGCCGCATTGCCTGGGCTCTATGCTGCCGCAGCCGGTGTACAAGACGGTCAGTACGACCGGTTCACCCTTCCTGCCCCTCAGTGGGATGGGCGTCAGTATCAGCAAACACAGACGAAGGATTTTGAGGCGCCGTACGGCCCACGCAGTCAGAGTCACCCCACGGTCCCATCTTTCTCTGCGGCGGGTGCTGCCGGCGGCGAGCCCTCCCTTCAAACGCACCCGCCGACGACCGTAACATCATCGTCATTCGACCCAGGCGCCGGATCCACTGCGACATATCAACACGCGACATTGCCCCCGGCTACGTCATTGTACACGCACCATCCGCCCCACCACCAACACTCTCGTTCGGACGACGTGAGCAGCTCCGAGGGCGACTTCGGGAGTGACGCAGGCAGCACCAGCACTGGCCCCAGCCATTCTATTCCGAGCAGCGCGAGCTCTAGCGCAGTCCACCTGCCTCTCCCCGGGCTCAACAACTTCCGTACCCGGTCCGATAAGGAGGCCTTCGACCAGCGGTATCCGACGGATGGGCAGGGTCAGACGCACCCGCATGAGGGTGAAGGAGGCTTCTCATCAGCGTTCGGGCTCATGAGCCTCGACGACCCCAACGTCATCGCGGGGCTCGCCAGCGACGGTCAGCCCTTCTTCTCCGGCCTCACTCCCTCGGGCTTCACGCCAGGCAACCTGACGGGTCCTGGGGGTCTGCTCGCGACGCCCACCCAGGATCTCATCGCGCAGCTGAAGAGCGCGGGAGGTCGGGAAGGCGAGAACAAGGACATGCGCGACTTCTGGAAGATGTATCTCAAGACGCCGTTGACGGGCCCAAACTCGGCGGGTGGTTTGATGTTCCCTCTCCAGACGCCTACGGGCCCAGGTGCGCAGCTCGGGAGCGGTCTCACGGGAAGCCTGGCAGGGCGGCCGAGTCCGACGCGGAGGCATTCGCGCGTGGCGAGTTTGCCCAGCATGAAGACCCCTCCGCTGTTCACGGACGAGCGGTACGGCAGCTCGTTCGCGCGGCCGTCGACGGGCGACCACTATGACTCGCACCCGCACCCGTCGCAGTCGCAGCAAGCACAGCAGCCAGCTGGAGGATACAACTCGACCGTCCGGACGACGCTGCACGACGCGGAAGACCTGAAGAGCTACGAACAGGCCGTGCTCGCCCGGAAGGCGCCGATGAACCTTAACCTCATTCCGAAACGCAAGGGCTCGCTGGCTAACCCCTCGACGGGGGGCGTGCCGCCGAACCCTGCGGCGATGAAGAGCAAGAGCATGAGCCCGGTCGTACCCCACTCCTCATTCCCCGCCAACGTGTCGTCGAACGTCGGAGGCGGGAGCAAGATCGCGGAGCTGCTGAACCGCCCTGGGTCGAGCTCGAGCGCGGGCACGTCGGCGACGAACGACAGTGCTGGGTCGGGCATGTCTGCGCCCTCGGAGACGAGCACGGCGAACACGACTGTGAGCCAGGCGAGCTCCTCGCTTGCGCACGCGTTTGGGAGCGAACATGGGGCTTCCGCTGCGGACTCCCAAGCTCAGGCGGGCGGCGCCTACTTGTCGGCGCCGACGTACCGGCCGTCGTTCAAGCGGATCGCCTCGCAGACCCTAGGCCCTGAGAACGCGAAGCGCGCGCTGCTGGGGCCCGCTGGGTGGGATCACGACGAGGAGGACGAGGAGGGGGAGGAGGGGATCGCGGAGGAGGAGGAAGAGGAGGAGCATCCGAGTTCGAGGATGACGATCGTGGAGGGGGCGCGGCCGGCGAGTTTGGCGGCTCCGACTTTGAGCTGAGCTGAGGTGAGTCGAGGCTCGGGATAGAGGGAGTCGGAAGCCGCTTGGTGCGCGAGCTGCCGTGGATGAGAGGTGGGGGAATGCCTCGGATGCGGACATTGTCGACGCAGTTCCTCCCCCCGAAGAACGCTCCCCGTGCGCTGCCTGGGGGCGCGCGAATATGATGCATGCGCATACGCATACACATATGCATATACATACGTACACCATGCTCTCTGATATGTCATGATGCGGACGGACCCCATACGATACGCCCTTCATGTGCACATACATACGCATACGCATACGATACATACCGATACCGATACCGACACGGATCCCGGGGACGGAGCTGAGGTGCAGGCTTTCCTTTCACTTACTTACCATACTTTTTTCGCTCGCGGTTGACGTCGTCTTCGACGCGGCTGCGTTAATGTTTCCTTTGCACTCTCCTCTCCTCTTCTCTTCTCTATCTCGCTCTACTCTCGCCCTATTATTCGTCTTGCTCCGCTCCGTTTCCCGCCGTAGTCCCAGATCATGTTCCGTTTGCCGTTTTCCGTTTCCCTCTCTCTCGATTCTCTCTCTAGCTCGTCGACGTCGTTTCTTGTTGAGTATGATATACACTATGATGATGCTTTGCGACGCACGCGAGACTCGAATGTTCCCAATGTAGTACTAGCACCGTTCGTCCGTCCGTCTGGAATCTCTCTCTCTTTGCCTGCAGCCTTGCTGCTTGTTGCGAGCGATCCCGAGAGTCTGGATGGTGACTCGAGTAAGTACTCGCCTGCCAGTCTGGCTGAAGCTTTTCTTCGCTTCTCCCGTTTTCGGAGGTTCCTCTTCGCCTCGTCTCGTTTGTCGATTCTATTCGCTCGTTGTGGATAGTCGCCGGAGCACGCGAGGGAATGGATACAGCATAGATTCGCGACATAACAATGTGGAGGTAGGGCTCGGAGTTGCAATGTTTGCGCGCACTGGCAGCAGACTGGTAGGTGAGGTTTTCGTGAGAGATAAGATAAGACTAGCGATCGGTCAGGGACAGTCAGCTCGCTACGCAACCCGAGAGCAGGGACACTCGTGTTCGATGGGTGACATTGTCACTGGCCGGTCGGATATCTACGGTGACTGCTAGACCTTGTACACGGTACTGTAGAGTCTATCCACTCAGCTTCCGAACGGCCGGCGCGACCGCAATCTGGCAACTTGTCCATCAGGAAAAACCTCCCACGCCAATATGTGTGAATTCATCAAATTGCACACAATGTCAACAATCGGGGCGCATTCGGTACGGTTTGGAGGCGGATCTCTCATCATTATGATCACATATAATGCCCCCCAAGCATGAACTGACTTACACATTTCTTACTGCCACAATCGCTGCCCGAGACAGCATGGACGGCGGGCGCCTCGGCCGTTGCAACAGTTGCAACTGGCGCTTAAGCCTCGGACACATGCGGGCGGAGTTTGAATCCTGCCACGTCATCATCCCTCCGTTGTTCTTCGTTCAAGTTCTTCTTCACCCTCACCCTCCCTCACCTCACTAGTCAGTACTTCTCTCTCTCGTCGTTCCATCAAGATTCAACGTTCAACCCTCGTCCGCCCCATCTTTGCCTACCCGAAGCCGCCTCGGTCGCCATCCTATCTAGCCTGGTACGATGTACGTTCCCTATCCGCACCCACCTACCAAGAGACCCATCCCCGTCCTGCTTCAAGTCTCTTCATTGCAGCCCCTTTTGCCTGTCGTAGCCCTCAGCACGCATTAGTTGGCTGTCATGTCGCCACACTTATCCTCGCCCATCTGTGTCCGCCCTTTCGCTCCTCTCCACCCGTCTCCTTCGCCCCCATCCTCTGCCTTCTTGCCATGTCCATATCGCGATCGACCGTGGTTCCTCACACCGTGACGCACAACCTACAGCCGCGGGCAACCGTTACCCCAGCATCAATACTCCCTCCTCACGCTCTCGGTCCCATGCCTCCGCACTCACTCAGCCCGCGCCCCTCGTCAACCTCCTCACCAACCCGTACGCGCGCGGCGCGCCCGTCTTGTTCGTTTGCACTCTCCATCCTCTTCACCGTCTCGTCTGTCCCTCCGTGCGTATCAGCGCCTCTCAACATTTCCGCGGACGGATCACGGACGGAGCCGCGACCACAGACGACAGCATCGCGCATTCAACATTGTCCTTGCCGGTGTCGAGACCGTCTGTGCTCCTCTCCGCCCCTTGCTGACCTTCTCCGCCCACCTTGTCTGCGCTGCTTCCGCCCTTCCGCTTACCTGCCGTCCTTGGGCCCACCCTGTCCGCCCTCTCGCTCTTTCTGCCTCCTTGTGTGGCCGCCCTTGCTCGTCACCGCCCTTGCGCTTTGCCGCTCTCGTTCGTCACCACTCTCGTTCGACACCGCCTTCTCTCTGCTCTCTAGTTCCTTGCTTGCGCTCTCGTCTTGTGTTCTCTCTCTGCATGTGCTCTCGTCTCCGCCCGTGCGTCCGTCTCCGCCTGCGCTCGCATCTGTGCTTGGCTCATCCCGCTTGCCTCCTTGTCTGTCCTGTCTGTCCTCCTATCCTCCTCTCCATCGTCTGGCGGGTCTATTCTCGGTCAGGTCTTGTGTTGCTTCTGTGCCTCCAGTAGTTGTAGTACTTGAACCCATGTACACTGTAGACAGACGTCATAATGAATATGAGTCTTATCATTTCCACCACTAGTTCTGTGCAATGTGTAGCTGAATGAGTGCGAAGTTGTGACCAATATCCTACCAATCTGTTCGCAATTCCTTCAAATTTGTATAATCCTCAAAATTATTCAGGCCCCCTAAACGATTTTTCCAATTGCAACACAGTTGCCAATCTGCAGCGACTTTGACACAATTCTTCAGAATCTCTGCTAATCAGGTAGGGGGGTTTTTCCTGATGTCTGCTAACAGAGGATATCGAGGCTCTTCACCCTGGAGAGCTCCGCAAACGTCCTGGAGGTTTGGGTGCTGTAGAGTGCTGAGGACGGGAGGCCTCGGCATGATATCAGATCCATTGGCATCCGGTCGGCAGGAGTTAGATGGGGGTTGTTTGTTAGATAGAGGTGGTTCGGAGGAAGCATGGCCAGGCGAGAATTGTGGTACGGTGGTCTGGAATACGGAACGCGTCGCGACACGCGGTCACGTCGCGGTTATGGCCGCAGCGATGTTGTTGAAGTCCTCTTCTTCAAACCGCGTGGTTAGGTGCCGGTGGCCTGTCGGATAGGAACGCGCCGTATGCTGCTCTCCAATGCCTATCTGAGACTGGCACATCGAGTAACCAGTTCATTCTGAGTGATAGAACATCTGTATGGAGGATTAGAATGAACAGAAGTGATGAAACGGGATGTTGGAATTGTGGGGGTACATGGGCGCTTCGAATCAAAAATGCGTAACTCGTGCATACGGCCTTCATTTCGCACAAAAACTTCCATGTATGTTGCTAAAGCATATACAAATACGTCTGTGAAAATTTATGTCAATACGAGGACATATGAATGAACTATGCGAGGAACGTTGGGCGACCTGTCCCGATTTGGGTTCTCGCGTTGCTTTGTACTTGTTTGTTGCCTGGAGCACCCCCCCTAGCCAATGTATGCTCGCTTCGCTCGCAATTATCGACACGGCTGAGGTAAGCCAGTGAGGCGCCCGGCATGCGTCGGCACGGCGGTCGGCCGTTTGTCGGCGGGAGGGACACATACGCTCACACTGAGACCCCCAACATGTTCTGGACTCTGGCGGCGGCGCGACGTGAAGAGGGACCTCAGTTCGGTGGTTTGAACCGCTCCGCCTATTAGGCCAACTGCGGATACCATTGATTTGGGCGAAGGAGGAGGTCGGGAACATCACACGCGCGCTGATACGCGCCATGAGGTAGGCGCGTGAGATGGAGATGCAAACGCGTTGTGAACGAGCCATACATAGTACGGTATCTCACCCCTACAGTACGCCTGGTCAGTGTACTGTAGCCCATGGAGTACGATGACAAACAAGTAAGAAGTGTCTTACATCCATCCCTCGTGGACAGTAGAGCCTCGAAGTCGCAGATCCGGACTCCTCAGCACGACGCCTCGTGCTGCGGGTGGTACAACATGCTGATGAGCAGCGCAGAGAGCCACAGGTCGGCGGTATGAACTGCTCCGTTTCCTGTACTGCGTCTGTACAGGGGTGGCACCGCCTCAGCATCACACTACACATGATCTCGTATCCGGTGGTATGAGATGCTGCGCCGTCGGTATGAATCGCTGGTATGTGGTGCGGTATGGTCGGTATGACTTGCTCCGCCTTGGTATGATATGCTGACGGCCCGATCCGCCGATGCCAGACGCTGATGCGACAAGTGATACCAAGCGAGCGCCCGACGCCAAGCGGTTTGAACCGCTTGCACTGCATCCATCAGCCACTCAAACCGTTGAGTCCTCCACCAATCAAGCGGCCGAGGTGCGTCCATGCAGGCTACTCCGAGCTCAGGCTTATTCGGTTGGTTCTTCGGTCACTGACGTCTGTTCTGCTACAGTGCCTTCACGCCGGCTCATGCATGAAGGCACTCATTGAAGGTCAAGTCCCCGGGCTTCCTTCCTGGATTTACACATATACAGGCTCTTCACACGGCACCACTCACCGACCTCGTCATCGAGGATCCCTCGCCGACTGAAATACTGTACATCCGCTCAGGCCGACCTCGTCGCCGTTGTTGCCAAATGTATTCATCTCGTAAGCTCCAGTCCAACGCAAATCACGAGCTTTGACTGAGCATACCTGTCGGGCCTATCCTTCGTCCTTCGTCGATCTCAGTCAGCTCGCTCTCTTCGACAATTGTCAATAGAGAGCCTCGGCGAGGTGGACATTCATCCTCTAGGCTCTGGAGCGACGCCAAGCATCCCCCCCTGCTTGATCTCGGTCGTACGCCTCCGCGAAAGCGGGCGGCGACACTCCCTGTGGCCTTTCGTCGTTTGTCAAAGCCTTTCCCTGGGGCCAACCTCAGCGTGCCCTTCGTGGACTTCCGCCTCAAATGCGTGTATACACGCACACGCGGATCGTTGTAGCCAGGTAGGCATAGCCGTGTACGGTTAGACTCTGATTCTAACGACGCTGCCGCTAGGGGTATGCGCAATGGCGATGCCATGGTTCATGGAGGCCGCCGACGTTTGGAGCCCGTCATCCAGCGGCTTGCGTATACGGAGAGGATCCCGATGCTCAGTTTGAGGACCATGTATTAGGGCCGGATGCCACGCGGCGGGGCTGCCCATTGAATATTGACCCACAGTTACAACTTGACATAGTTGCTGACGAGCGCATATCGATACGGCATGGCCGCTGGGAGGTGTGAGTGCGATGCTAGCGTACTATGAGTCAAAAATAGGCGACCCTACCTCTCCTTCACAGCGGGCGCAGGATGGTGCTGTACGCGTGATAGACTGGGCTAGGTAGGCACTTACTCTCTTCTAGTGTGTAACACCCCACTGATCCCCGCATCAGGCTGTCTTCGCTCGCATCGCTCGAGGCTCGAGCCCTCTCCCGCCAGGACGCTGAGGCGACGCGCGCGCTTGGGGGACCTCTCCCTCAAGAACTCAAGGGCCCCTGGCAAGTACGCACTCGAACGCAAACTGGCGCCAATCTCTCTTCCCTCAGCACGCGGATCAGGCATCCAGCTGACCAGCGCCCCCTGCCGTTACTGAAGATGCGGTCGTGCGAACCCTTGCCAGGTTGATTGACTACTACCCGGTGTGGCAGGGAATGCGTCTCTCCCGGAGTTGTTGACAGCCTAACCGCACAATCAATTGGCGGATCCACAAGCGGTGTCTCCCAAGACGCTCGACCGTACAGCGCTCTCGCTTTGGCAGACCATGTCTTACAACATCTCTCCTGTTCCCACCTGCGTTCCTCGCTAGGTATCGGAGCGCATCTACGCTTACTAGCACTCTACCAGGAGCATTTCACGCTCTTGCCAACTCCGATCGCCCCCCCCCCCCCGTGGACGCATGCCTTCTCGGGTTGCGTAAGTGCCTCTATCGAGTCAACCGTCGTCGACGTCGTCTTTCCATCTGTCGTACCACTGATGATAACGTCGGAATTCACCAGCGATGGCATCACTTAAACGCCCCAAGCACCTCTGGCCTGAACGACTACCATTTATCGCTACTCTCGCCTGGGTTCAGCTCGCGCTGCCTGCCCGCCGCCATGGTACGACCCAGAGCACGGCCCCCTCCCCCGGCGCCAGAACATGCAGCGCGTCTTTCAGGTGGTCCGCTACGACGTCGGAGGGCCCTGCAGCGAGGCACCGTCGAGCGACATGGTTGAGTTCTCGCTTTGTGATCCGGGCGTGCTACGCTTCAATTGGAGCGGGACTGATTGGACTGTCGCGTGCATAGCTTCTCAAGAGCATCTCCACGGACGGTGCGACCATTGGAGTTGGGTGGGAACTTGACGACTGGTACGTGCATCTCATCCCTTGTCGCGTCCCGAGGTACTCCGTTTCGCTGACACGCGCATCGTGTGATGCCTGACCGGTGCCATGTCTCAGCATCGTGCTCTGGAAAGGAATCGTATGGTTTAACCTCGGGAGCGTCGTCCCGGCTGAGGCAGTACGTTGGGTGCTCTTACTATGCCATGTCCGCATCAAGTCGGATTCGAGATCGGAGGCACACTGGGAACTTGCTCCATCCACACACATCTACACTTGAGTGTCGGGGTGGGGGCGACCCGCGCGAGGGACTGTCGAGTACCCGGTAGCTAATATCATGAAGTCTATCACAGATATATAATGTCATGGCATTCGCGCGGTAGGTTCTCAGTGAAGCGGATACATCCGCAAGACTGTTTGATCGTCTCGCGGATGTATCCGCGTCAATGGGGCGCGAGGGTGCGATGATCGGGAGTCGAACCCTCGACTCAGCGCTTCCAAGCAAAACAGAAAATTTAGACGATCAACCGACCACACCAACGACGCATGAATTAGCAGCCACGCTGACGCAATATGTCACGATGCATGATGCTTGTCCTCGCACGAGTGACACCTACCGCAGCGTCTCTTTTCTCGCTTGGGCACAAAGCGCAACCTCCGACCTCGCGCGACCCACGCACCGACGACCACAGCATACTGAGCCATGACTGGAGGATAGGATCATGTACGGCTGCCGCGCTCGTGCATGGTTGTCAGCGAGATCAGGGCGTGGAGAAAGGACTCTTCAAGAGGTCGCCAAGGTGAGAAGTGGTCGAGCCAGCAAAGATAGCGCATAGTCTGAAGCTCAGCAGATTGAACCCTGTTGGCACTACGGGCAACGGCGGAAGAGTCCAGCGTAAAAGAACGAACAGGTGTTGGTCGACATACGAGGACTAGGAGACGGTGGTTGCATATTATTCTAGATTTCTACTCGTCTGGCGTTCATCCTGCACGCTGCGACGGTATATGCACCTCTGCATCACAAGCTCCTGCATGCAACACGCCCCTCTGTGAGTCCGGCTCTGTTTTGCTGCATGCTATGTGTGCATGTGCAGTCCTTTTCGGCTTTTCTAGGCCCTCTATTCGGCAGATCTCATGGTACCTTGACTACCGCAGGATTGGTCGAATCAGTATTGCGGCGCCAAAACTGCTCATACCGACACACGGATTGGCAAGTGCAAATCGGGCTGAGCGAGTGCACGAGAAGAGTACGCAGTCAGCATCTCATTCATGCGACCGACTTGCACGACAATCAGTCACAGCGCGTCGCTGGTGCGAACAAGCTCAATAGCCATCTGGCCGTGGAGCCCGAGGCGCACTGCGAGCGTAGAGTTGCGCATCGTGCAACGGTGAGTAGTGACTCAATCCAGAACGTCTACATGGCGCTGCAAGCTTAGATGATGCTTGCGGACTCTCCGCCGACCGCGGCGGATGCCAGAGCACAGGACCCCGACTTGGTGCAGTTGGATACTCAAGAAGACGGCACGACGCAGGCGCTTCCCGGAGCGGCGAGTCATGCAGCAGTCACAGTCCACAATGAGAACCGGAGAACAAGAGCCGACGGTCTCACTGCGAGCGTCGGCTGCTCTCCCTTCAGACGCTTTCTCACGCGCATCTTGGGCACGTCCTGGGTACGTCTAGCCTCTCACTGTCACAGCTGATGATCTCCTCAAATTTCGATGTGCAGGTTCTGCGCAGGCCTTGTCCATCACTTCAAGTTGGGACTCGGAGGTCTCTGCCACAAGGCCGTGCGGACCTCCGCAGAGGTTGGATTCGCATATCACTTTGGACATCGACTCGTACGGGTCATAGAGCATCTCATAAGACGTTGGAAGACGTAATGCCAGTGCTACGCGACCGACACTCTGTCCTATTGAACACGGTTGAATCCTCCCGTCGAAACCCTTGAACAGTCGCAGACTCTGATGCGGCACGCACCCCCGCGCCGTCATGTCATGCTGTTCGCTCTGATGGCCTCTTCGTCAACGCTGACTCTCCACAAGCCACCGTTGTCGACGCTAGCACTCGTGTGACTGCTCCGGTACAAGCCGGGCAGTGTGAGCACTTGGATGTCGTACGTACCCTGTTTGCACCCTCCCTCTGTTTTCTCTTGTGCAGCTTCATACTCTGCCGCGTGTCTTCACACCGACCCCGTGTCTGTCTCGTCACAGGCTTCGCGGTTACCACATACGAGGGCACCCGGCACCGTCAGTGCATGCTGGTGTGGCGGGGCTACCGACGTCATGGACAGGCGAAGGGCATGTACATATACCCAACATCGCCTAGTGGTTATGTTGTACGGTAGTCCATCAGTTAGCATGCGAGGACGGTCGTGTGCATGCCCGTGTTCGATCTCCGGTCAGAGTTTTGCTGCGTTCGCAACCTCTCCGACGACGGATGCATCGGTTGTCAGCGGATGTATCCGCGAGACGATCGCCAGTCTCGCGGATACATCCGCTTCACTGAGACTGCTCTCGCGCGACCCATTGCATTCGCGCCCAAAGGTTGAGATGGTGATCACGTGATGCCGTCGGTTCTCGAGTCTAGACACGGGCGCCTCGCACCAGATGCATTGTTTCTCTTCTCTCGGTAGCCTTTCCATGTCTGCCCTCGCCGGTGCCCTCAATTTCGCGACCTCCTCACTAGCTCAACAACCCTGCCCCCGGCAGCTTTGCAGCAAATCCTCATCAGTTTTCCTCGCACTCGCACTCGCCGATTACCCTCCCGGCCCGTAGTTTGCCCTCTTCCCCGTACATTCGTCACATCCGCCACCATGAAGCAAGTTGGGACTGAAGGCATGGCTGAAACCGTAACTCTCGAATCTCGTCTCCCGTCCCGTCGAGGGAAATGTGATGGAAGTTTCCAGTCCCGTAGTTCTGAGATCACAGGTACGTTCCACTCCACACCCCCCAATTGGAGCTAATCCAAGCCCGACCTATCACCTCCACCTCATATCGGCTTCTCTGTGGGGTTTCGTGACGTATACACGCGCATTAGCAGGATACGTATCCTGACACGGACGAGGGTCCATGGCGCGTCACTTCGGGCGAAACGATTGGCAACATACGATGTCCGTCAAAATTCGGTGATGCATCGGATCGTAGGCGAGTACATGTCTTCATTGTACAATCCCGTGCCTCCAAGTATCGCTTCCAGGTACGGTCGAAGGCGGATGACGCTGCATCACGGTTCTTGCCCTGATCACGCGCCCAACGGATGACAAGTATAAGTACAGCCAAATATGTGGACTTTAGGTGCGCATTGCCATCCTCGCTATCATGGTACGCCCCTCCGCAACTACCCACAACCCACCGATTCGCCACCGGTGTCCCTTCACGCGTCAAGAGCCCGTGCTGTCGTCGTTGCCCGCGTATGATGGGGAGACGGTGGAGCGACTGTGGGCCCTCCAACTTCCCCTTTCGTCCAGCCGCCCGAGGGGCAATGTCGCAATTGTAAGTCTTGATGCATGTTGATCGCTTGCCTGCAACCTTCACCCCTTCTGGGACATAGACATCCCTTGACGACGGCGCCCATGTGGCGGGTACTCACGATGGGGGCGCGACGACGCCGCCTGGGGATCTAGCAGTGAGTGTATACCTTTGCACGTTCCATCTACTGCCTCACTGACTATCACTTGCGGTGTGGAGACCAGCGCAACCGGCGACCATCGATTGGAGGAGATTGATTAGATTATCAACGTTTGGCGATGTTGTACTCTAGTCCACACGTGGAGGTCATATGTGGAATGTCTGGATTCTCATCAGCGAGTGTGATGCGTTGCATTTGGCTATGTTTGGTCATCGGTACGAGGTGCTGATCCCCGGCATCGATGGTTCAACATCGTGAGAATATATCGTAAGCGGTAGCTCCTCGCCAATCTGGTTCTACATGCCCTACTGATCGTAGTTTTCCCGAAGTCCGCGCAATGGCAATGGCCACGGCCCACCCTCGCCATATTCTGGTATAGTAGGAGTAAGGTATCGCCCGCTCCCTCCTGTTGTTCATGCCCTGATCTCACGGCTCAACGTCGCAGTGCTCGTCCACGCGAGGACTTTCCCTGGCCATCGTATACGATGGAGTCCTACGCACTACTCGTCTCTCTGAGTTCGTCTTCAATTTCTTCATCTGACGGGCTGCCCGCTTCACAGTCGACGTCCGCGGTTGCTTACGCTGATATCTCTCTGCCAGAGAGCGTTCACGCGGACGCCACCTTGCCGAAGCCCCTACAAAGTAACCAGCCCGTCCCCCGATCAACCCGGCACCGCCGATGACATGCACGCGCCCCCGCCGTCCCTAACCCAGCGAACCACACATCCCTGAGGGTAAGAACATCCAGGCCGTCTTAGCTTGGAAACCCCACTCCACGAGTCTATTGCGCAACGGCCATCGCCCAACCGATCTGTCTATACGACGCTCAGGCAATATCTGGCTTTTAGCTGACACTTATCCAGGTCCGAACGCACGGCTTCCCCGTCCCCATACAGGACGGGACGACAGCCACCGTCTGGTTCGACGACGAGGAACGCATGATGATCAGGTGCGGAAGTCGGCTTGTCCCTTGGCTACGTTATCACTGGTCTAATCGTTCACCCGCAGCGCACGCTTACGTACCACGAATCGGTCGCAGAGCTCATAGATTACTAGTTTTCGGGTTATCCCTGTGCTTCTGTCCGAAGAGGTATGGTACATTGCTTCATCGTTGCCGTATCGCGTACACATCTTGTTATTCCCCACACTCTGCTTGTTCTCAGTTGATCATTCGTTAACCTACTGACTTCCCTTCCCGAGATCACGAGAACAAGTTGCTCAACAGCGTTCCGCACCCGAAGCAGCCCGCAATACTGGCTCATGGGCGTCCCGGTTGCAAGGTCAGAAGTGGGTGGGTCCCTACGGGCAGAGTGTGGTCTAGTAGCGCCGTATCCAACGAGCGTCGCGGCATTCCTGGCCTTCCCTCCATGCACCCGGCCGCTGTTCATCGGGAGCCTGTGACTAGTTCTCAACCGTCAATAGCTCGCCGGTCGCCGGCGTGCCTCCTTCGCGGGCCGTTCGCAGGGTCCATCACGTATCTCGAGAAAGTCAGGCTCTTGGCGCGGTACACATCGTGAGTGCGTACACGCGGCGTCTTTGGCGGTGGTTCAAATCTGATCAAATAGATCTCTTGATCGATACAAAAGGGGACACTCCCCCATCGCTGCACCTGCCCGTTCCCCTCTTTTCTCCCTTCATCATCTCGCGCCTACGCTCTGAAGGTTAGCATGCGTCAGCCCTCCCGGTCTACGTCTTCCAGTGAGTAGCTCTCATCGTCTATCAATCGATATACTGATGTCCCCTAGACATCAGCGACAGAAACACTACCCGGGACTCCCCGGAGTCGGGATTGTCGTCCGCGATGTCTCTGCTTGGCCTAGAAGATCATGGTCGGCGCGACGATCGCGAGGGCGCGGTGCAGGTCAACCGTATGGGCCGCGAGGCTCTGCCCAGGCCCCGCGACCGGCACGTCATGCGGGTCACCATCCACGCGACGAACGTGACCGTGTACAACGGCGCCGCGCCTCCCATGCCCCCAGCCCATGGCCAGCGCCCCGTCGGTGCCCACCGAGGGGTCCAAACGCCCCAACTGCACGCCATACACCTGTCTCCGGTCGTCTCGACCCCGACGACACCCACGAACACCCCTCGTAGAGGGAACGCACTTGGAGTCGAGTTGCCGCAGCCAGGTCGTGTCGGTACGCCAATGGCCAACGATCATCCCCTTCCTCACGATGCCGCTGGTTCTCCCGCTTTGGGACTCGCCGACGATGGGCCCGAGGAACACTCCGACGACGACACCACGGAGGCGCCTCCAGCCTACCCCGGGAACCGACTGCCATGGAATCCTAATCGTGAGTCGTTGTCTACCGTGTTTGGTCTGTAGTATACTGATGTTAAGGTAAGGCCAATACTTCGCCCCATGGGACCCATTGCACCGTGGCAAGTGGTACGTCGTCACCGCGGGCGTAAGGGTCGGCATCTGGAAGGCGTGGGTTGACATGGCCCACTATGTCAACCACGTACGAGGTAATGCCCACCAATCGTTTGCGACGTTCGACGAAGCACGGCACTGGTATCACAGGAAGATGGCGGAGGGTAAAGTGATGTTGCTCGCCCCGTAGTTCGTAGCATTGTTCACGTATGTAGTTTGAATGGACTATACGCACCCGATTGCTTGAACGACGCGGACCCATTGGATGGCATCCCCACTGTTGACTCAGTGACTGAGTGGCAACAAACGCATGCTGACATCGATGTCCCGTTAGCCATGGTGAGGAGGTAGCAGACGGGTTTGTGCCCAATACGAGTCGGCGCCTATATGTGCGATGTTCCCACGGTCAAGGGCAGGACCAACGCGCCGCGCGGTGAGCGTGAATCTTTGGTCTCTCCCACCACCACGAGAACCATCCCCTCATCACAAACCTCGTGCGACCTATGAGTATGAACCCTCCGATTGAGCAACGCTGGTAGGGCGCCCTCCGATACGCATTGGGAGACTTAGCTCATCTAGTGTCCGCTGCTGTAGGACACTCCGCTTCGATCCGGTTGATCACAGAGGGAGGCTGGTGGATGAGGCCGGCGTCATGCAGGCAGTCGCGGCTCGAGACGGTGCGCCAACGTCCTCCACTGTCGCCTCCTATCAAGCAATTGACCACCTCCGTGACGGACAGAGCTAGGGAGAGTATTGCAGTTGGCAATCGACGACGCTCGCGCGTTCCTCCAATCTCGGCAGGCCTCTACGCTTCGAATCCCCAAGGATGTGGAAGATCTCATAGGCCTGTGTCAGCTGTACCGTATGGCCGCGCTGGAGCACGAATACCGATGCCGCCGCTTGACAGAATACATTCTGCACGTTCACTCAACGCATCTCGCCCACGTGTCTCCAGCTCTCCTCCCTGCCATGCCGGCAGAGATTGCCTGGTATGTCGCCGTCGCTCGAGAGGGTGCTGCACCTCCACTGTAGCCACATTCAGTATTCCGCGCTTGTCCTGTATGTAGTGTAGGCCCTATCACAGCCGCCCTCCTCCCACATCGTTGACCCCATGCACTTTAAGCGGGCCCGGGCCCGCAAGACGCGAACACGTCTCGACAGCTGCCCCACCCTCGTTCATCAGTCCTCGTATGGCCGCGCTAGTCCACCCGTCTAGTATATCCGGGGCTACCCGCCTCTCGAACTGACCTGCGCGCTGTAACCATGGCTCAAGGTGATTGGCTGCGAAAGAACAGCCTAGGCTCTGGACCCGCTTCTAAATAGGGTTAAGGCGTTGCATCGGCACACTGATGTCAGCCGATCAGTCTGCGCGCGGTTCGTACCGCGGTTTGATGTTCCCGCCGATCGTACCGTGGTTTGACCGGCTGTGCCGATCCACCGGCAAGTTGCTCCGCGAGCCACGAACTGCCACGAAGCCTCACGAAGCTCGAAGACTTGCGGGTTGTTCAAGCCGCCGTTCGGTCTCCGTCAGCACCGGATTGGTCAGTCTCGTCTGGTGGTCCGTAGAATCACTCCGCCAAGCCTAGACTACATAACGAACGGCACGTTGGCAACGAATATGGTAATGAGCGGGAGATGAATCAGGCACAGGCACTGTACTAGTAGTGACTTCCAGATACTGAACTTCCTCCGCGCGACCCCGTCGTTACAGTTCGATGGGTACTTCACGCGAGCTTCCCGCTTTCACGTTCGCGTTGGAACCTTCGGAGAGTCGCCGTCGCACCCTTTTGTGTTCAACCTGCGCGTGTCTAGAACGCTTCTGTCGCGAGGTTGTTGGGTGTTCGCGAGAATCGAGACTGCTCTACACGGCTATGTTAGGGCATAATGCCCACACTAGGAAGGAGAAGACTCACCCTTGAAGTTGGAGGCTCCGAGATCGCAGAGGCGCGGCGTCGCTTTACTGCACGAGGAGAGTCAATGTTTTTGGCGTGGGATTGGGTCGAGGACGTTGTGCTCGGGGTTTTGTCGTCGATGTCCGTCCACTTGTTCGGCCAGACAATCTTCTTCGAGCCTACTGGGTCATCGGGGAGGTACCAATGTGTCACCCACAGAAACCGCTTGGGCCAATCGCCATAGGAGGTCCCTTCATGGCGACACTAACAGCCACATGGTCATGCAAAGACAAACCGCGTCAGCGATTGCATTATATATAGATAGCTGGCCCGTATCCGTGCTTACCTCAACAAACTTACAACCAAACATGTAGTGGCCTTCCCGATCGCATTGCTGTAGTTCGAGTACGGAGTTACATAGAGGACAGTGATACTGGGGTTGCTCGGGATCCGTGTATAGCCGCATATCGGATGAACTGCAGAGGGCGAAGGGAGGCGACAGGTAAATATTGCAGGGGGTCGCTGGGTACGTATATACCGACGACCTGCGTGCCTGCAGTACTTCAACTTACTCAAAGCATTTTGTTGGCGCGCGTGGGCGCGCGCACGGTCGCGCGCGGTCCCGATCACTGGGTGGCTGCGAGTGGCAGGCGTTACCGTTCTCAGATTTCGGAGATCTCCTTGATCGCAACCGGCGCTATCAACATCTTGCCTGGCCTCGAAAACCGTCGTGGCCGTCTCTCTTTCGCCGTTTCTCCCCCCTCCCCGTGTCTCGCCCCTCCGCCTGTCTCTCCTGTTCTCCCTGTTCTCCGTCTCTCTGCTTCACCTGTGACCCACTGACCCTTCTCGCACTACGCGCGTCCGACCTTGCGGCTGACGAATACGTGGCGCTTGCCGTCGGTCGGCTTCGGGGGCGTTGGCTAGCTATCATTTGGCAGTGAGCTGCTCCTCCATTGCGGGTGTGAGGTGAGTGACCCCATTGTCCTGCTCATGCGACCCTAGTCATTGGGGACCTACGTGGCCCCCTTGTCCTCTGGGGTCATAGCCCGCTCGAAAGTCAGTCGTTCGGTGCGCGTGTGCTGTTCGTGCGGGACTTCTCTCGCTCGACGGCCACAGCCCTCTATCCCTCTCGCGGGTGCATCCTTTGGTGCGCGTGCGCTGTTCGTGCGAGATCTCTCTCGCTCGACGGCCGCAGCCCGCTATCCCTCTCGCGGGTGCATCCTTTGGTGCGCGTGCGCTGTTCGTGCGAGATCTCTCTCGCTCGACGGCCGCAGCCCGCTATCCCTCTCGCGGGTGCATCCTTTGGTGCGCGTGTGCTGTTCGTGCGAGATCTCTTTCGCTCGACGGCCGCAGCCCGCTATCCCTCTCGCGGGTGCATCCTTTGGTGCGCGTGCGCTGTTCGTGCGAGATCTCTCTCGCTCGACGGCCGCAGCCCGCTATCCCTCTCGCGGGTGCATCCTTTGGTGCGCGTGTGCTGTTCGTGCGAGATCTCTCTCGCTCGACGGCCGCAGCCCGCTATCCCTCTCGCGGGTGCATCCTTTGGTGCGCGTGCGCTGTTCGTGCGAGATCTCTCTCGCTCGACGGCCGCAACCCGCTATCCCTCTCGCGGGTGCATCCTTTGGTGCGCGTGTGCTGTTCGTGCGAGATCTCTCTCGCTCGACGGCCGCAGCCCGCTATCCCTCTCGCGGGTGGCATCCTTTGGTGCGCGTGCGCTGTTCGTGCGGGATCTCTCTCGCTCGACGGCCGCAGCCCGCTATCCCTCTCGCGGGTGCATCCTTTGGTGCGCGTGTGCTGTTCGTGCGAGACCTCTCTCGCTCGACGGCCGCAGCTCGTCATGGGTCGTGGACGCGGGGACGGAAGTACTTGGGGGTTTAGAACCTTTCCCGCGAGCTATGTACACGCATATGTACAGAATATATTTCATCGATTCACTGGTTGAATGTGTTGAGCGGGTCGTTCTCCTCAATATGTCGAGTTGGAGCCCACATAACGAACATCCCCTCGCATCTGCACCTCGTAGATCTCCTCGACCGACACAGCTTTTTGCGGGCGCACCCTTCGGTGCGCGTGTGCTGTTTGGTGCGGCAATGTTCGTACTTCACGGTCCCAGCTCGTCGTGGGTCATCCTACGGGAACCTAGGGAATTGGGGATGTCCTCCACCCCTCCCCCCTCCCCGAGCGTTGTAAGACGTACACACATAAGTGTGAATGGATCTCATCGAAGCTATGGTTGAATGTGTCCAGCACGCTGCACGCCGTTCCTTCGGTCTCTCGAGTCATATACCGATGACCCGTCACACACTGAGTTCTCAGTCTTGGACAGCGTGCGTACGCCAGCCCAGACATACGGTGTAAAAGACGATCGATAATGATTCACGGTCACATTGCTCTGGTACCCTCTACGAGTCTAATCCTCCTCCTCCCATTCTTCGTCAGAGTCGAAAAACGCGTCGTACCAGGGGCGCTGAGCCGGCCTAGGCTCGTCCCTCTGCCGAGTTTCGTTTGAGCGTGTCGCATCTCTGGGGAAGCCATCGTCGGCTGCAGGGCAAGACGCAGGGTTCGACGTCAGCTCGCGATTGGAACCGAGGGGCTCGTCGTCGCTCTCATAGTCGGCGTCGTCTGTCTCACGTCGCCCACCGGGACGGCCCCATCGAGCCACTAGCTCTGGGGGCATCGGTGCCTAGGAGGGTCGATGGTCGATGCTTTAGAATGACGTACAGCTGCGCATCGGACACTCACCATCGCAAGGTCTCGGGTCCAAGGGACTATGATCTCCTGAGACCAGCGTATGAGGCCCACGAGGTACGAGGAGACGTCCCGTCCGTCCGGATGAATTGCTATCATCAGAAGCTTCTCCAGGAAAGTAGGCCACATCGCGATCGCTTCTTGAGAACCTCCGTGGACAAACTCGAACAAGCAGACGACGGCCTCTACTGCATCCCTCTGGGTTTGGGAGAGAGCCTCATGAACACCAGAGCTGACCAACGACGCCCGGAACTCATTCCACTGTGCAGGGGTGGTCTCGCATGCGGCCGCCAACGACACTGGCAATTGACGCTAACGTCCCGAGTCAGCCATGAGCCTCATGAAAAGTCCCAGCAAATGCTCACCTGCACCTTGACTCTGCGTGCATAACCCTCGACGATGAGATATAGGGTGGTCTCCACTTCATCCGTCTCCTCGTTCGTCTGCTCCCTGTCTATGAGTTGAACCCTAGGTTCACTGACGAACGCTCCTCGCAGAGGCATGTGTGCGAGCAAGGCGCGCTGACTAGGGGAACGGGGCGGGGCTGGCTGGGCAATTCGAAACTGCGACGCACCTAGTCAGATATATATGCCCGCGCCAAGATCTCCCATCACCTTGGATTTCTAAACGATTCATGGAGCTCCGCACGCGATCGTTCCAAATGTGTCGAGGTGGAGATCACCGAGATGTGATCTAGAAATCGAGCGCGATAAACGGTCGTCGGTCGCTTTCCATGCATGGCTAGATCCTCGACCCGCACCCATGGTCTCCATGCATGCCATCCAATTCAACACTACATCAACGTTACATGCGCACGCCACCGGGGCGCGATCTTGTGTGGGTGATACTTCCGCGTGTCTCCCGTTTGCGTCGCGCCTTTTCGTGAATCACGGCTACCTCGCCCGGGTCCTCCACCAGCTCGATTGACGGGCTTCGAGATCGGGTCCTGGAGAGACACTCGTCCACCCATGCTCCGCCGCCCGAAAGTGGCTCTTGAGGGACAGCAACCGGGGGCTCGATCGCTTCATGTGACCGCAACTGCCGCAAGGGCAGCTCCGTGGTCATATCCTATAGCGCGCCCAGGTTGAGAGTTAGCCCATCCGAACGTCTCGATGATAGATGAGCACAACTCACGCAATACGCGACAATCTCGTCCTGCGTTGCGGCGGCTGTTGGCCGTACCGGGCCGTCGACCTGTTGCGCAGCGCGTTGCTGCTCGAGATATACGAGCGCGTCACCGAGTCCACGAATGTAGAAGGCATCCTGACGGCGCAACAGGAGCACAGGGGAGTGACGATCCACGCGCAAAGGATGCTTAATCCCAATTCCTTGCCACTCTCCGCACTCTTTGTCCCAGTACGCGATGCGTCGGGCTCCCTCGAGGCCTGTCAGCCCGCGTTGGAACGCTTCAGTCTCCGTGAGACTCAGGAGACCAGAGGCTGGCAAAGGGAGGCAAAAGACTTCGGGATTGGCATGGTCCTACCAGGCTTGCTGCGTTAGCATTGAGGTTTGTGCGACTTCAGCCCACATACCTCGTTCCATAGTAAGGTCCAAATCGCCGACGGAAGTGTTGCGCCAATACGCTCTTGCAGCGTAGGCTGCCCAGTTTGCCACCCAGCTTCGCGCTCGATGTCGCGTAGCACAGCCGCGAAGCCACTGCACGTCACCGCGCGACCCCTGATCAAGACTGGGAGGCCTTCCTTTTCCACAGGAATCGCCTCGCTCGGCCTATCCAACCGGATCCAATGGGCAAGATCATAGCTCCAGTAGTCAAAGTCCCGAGCGTGAACGTAAATCCAACTCATCTGGGCGATGTACAAGACGTGCTCGTCGCACTCGCCATCTACAGGGCACACTCGCCTTTCTGGATCCGCCCAAGACTGCGGTTAGCGTTAATCAGGCGCGGAACCATGGTATGTTGCACATGAGAACACATACTTCGTACCAGAAGTACACGGTGACGTCCGACGGCCCCGAGCAACCGTCGCTGTGCACCTGCATCAACATAGCGTCAAGGGGAAGTCGCGACATCGTACAACAGAAGCTCGACGTACTACCGTTTCGACATCGTCCGACGTACCATCTTCGTCCTCATCGCCTTCAGCAGGGTCCTGTATGGTGACGGTCGCGATCAGCAACACGCAGAGGTCGCAGTTGAGGGTGTTCACGTGCCTTTGAATCAGCCTCATTGTGACGCGTCTGCGAGCACGCGTAGCACAAGTCAGTATACAAGGATACACTGAAAAAGACGCTGCAGCTGTTACTTGGAACACCCGTTTGGTCCTCGCTCGACCATCCTCCTGTTCGATGTTGGGCGAGATCAGTACAGTCATGTACAGACTACCATATTGCGGACCAACGTACTGCTTTCGCGAGTGATCGCCCATTGTTGGACTGGCGCAAACGTTTCTTGACGGCAGGGGTCTTCGAGGCGCCGACCAGGGCCGATGCATGTTTGCGCACCACTCGTACCACGACATCGCTTCGGGCGGTCTTGCCACGTCCACCGTTCAAACGATGACGTTCAGCCTCTATCTCCTCTAGCTGAGCCTCGGACGGGCCCTCTTGAATCGGCCAATGACGATGCTTGCACCGATCACCCTACACAATGTCAGAGATAGGTGTTACAGAGCCACAAGAGGTGATATTGACTCACAATAAACACATACGCACCCGCCACACCTTCCATGAAGCAAAGCTGCGCGAGGAAGTTGGTCTTGCGACCACACCTTGGGCACACTGGTGGTGGTGATGGGAGACGGTTGGACGACCCATGACGACATAAGGATTTGAGCGTTTCGGGGTATTTCCTCTCGCGCGCGCCATTGACCCGCCACACAGGTCGCGCCCCTGCTTCACCTGGCCGAAAGTAGTCACGGCGAAGGGGCATAGAGGAAGAACGACTTACAACCAGTTCTCAAGCAGGCCACTGGAGGGCTATATATACATATATACATATAAGCCGGGATAAACAACAATCCTCGCTGATAGTCATAGGTGTCGGCCCATACGTTCCTAGCGGCGTACAACCGCGCTGTTCTCTGGCTTGACCATCAAGCTGGTGAATGCCATCCAAGTCGCTGTCGTACGCGTTCTCAGCTAGCGTCTCGTACCACCGAGTTGATTGTGTCGTTCCGCTGCGCAGCGTTGTGCTTAGGCGGTTCCCGGATTGAACACGGCGATCCGGGACGGACGGGGAGAGCGCGTGTCGGTCCGAGCAGAGCGCTTGGTGCTTTAGAAAAGCAGAGCCGGCACTGCGGGTCGAACTGTCGTCACGGGAGTTGGAAGCGGCATCCCTGATGTTGAGCGGCATATGACGACCCAGATTTGCGGCTCCAACCGTCGTAAGCATGCTATGTGGCGCTAGGTTCCTAGTGAAACGTCTGTTCTGCTCAGTGACGAGCGCAGTCTTTGGTGTCGAAAGCGCAGTGCGTAGCGCCCCGAAACTGCGGGTCGAACTGTCGGCACCGGCGAGACCCTGGCAGGAGGACGCTTGATGAGGGCCTATGGAAAACCGGATATGCGGGTCGAACTATCGCCAGGGGCCCTGCCGCCCTGGTACCATGGTGGCGTTGTCAACGAGCGTGGGAGGAATCCAGTGCGAAGGCGTCAGTTCAATATTTTATCCCGCTATATCGGGCTGCTGGTGGCGGTGCCATGCGCCCTCAAGTATTACGTCATATCGCATGTTGGACTGTCTATGCTATGTCGGCTGTTCACGACTACACCAGACCGAATACAATACGCCGCCGTAACTACAAGATCTCGTCTCATTCATCACACCTAAGGGCGGATTGGGGATGAACAGGCGTCTGCCGCACAGATCATAGGTCAGCCGACATACATCAGGGGCTCAGGAACTCTATTGCCATCTCACCTCCTCCGCGTCATCTTCAATGCCGTCGCTGATCTTGTCCTGGATCCACATCTCGTGCGTCTGTTCCTGCAGCGAGGCGATGGGTGCACCCGCTCCCCGGATGTCCTTGTTCTTGGGGTAGCGCACAAGCAAGAGCCGGTGGTACGTCGAGACACCTAGGCGAGCGTGGATGCACTCATCCCGCCATCGCTCGTCCTCCGGATCCCAGACTTCGACTCTCTTGGGGCCAAGCCAATCCGAGCCAAGCACATGGTCCACGATGACGCGATGATTGGCAAGGCAGACACTCGTCTCGTCGGGGACGTTGACATAGAACAGGCAGGGTTCGACGTCACCCTGCATAAGGCTCATCAGTATATCGCTCTCATGTTATACAACGTTTCTGCCTACCTTGCTCCATGCAAGAACCCGAAGTGTACGGCCCTGAGAGGTAGGTGGCCGCAGGTCGTGCCTACAGCAGAAGTAAGTGCCGACGCGATCTCGCGCCTCATCGAGCAGGGCAAGCTCGCGACCCAGTCCAAACGCATGAGGAGGTGGTCGACTAAACCGTAACAGAATTGTAGGACGCCTTCGGTCGGCCGTGATGTTGATCTCGTCCGCCATGCAAGCGGACCAGTTCCCGGCATTAGGCTCCCAGACATCGATGTACATCGCACCGTTGCCATCACAGCTATTGCTGAGCCAGTCGTCCTCCTGCCATAACGGGATCAGTGAGCCACACTTGGCTTGGTAGAAGTGTTGCAAAGGGGCGACGAAGTGCTACAGAATGTACGTGTGAGTGAGTGCATATTCGCAATCGAGCAGTCAAAGCAGGAGCAGTTACGTATTTCCAGAGAACGGCACGGATCAGCATGAGGGTGCAGGACGGGGTAATGCTAGAGCCCGTCGCAGTAGGTCCGTCAAGCTGATTTATATGTGGATCCGAACGGGACCGCGCGCCTCGGCGGGCCCTGTTCCGGGTACGCCGTTGACGGCGTGTCTCCGAGCTAGGCCCGGGGATGGCGATAGTCAACAAGGAGCGTCGAGGGTTACCTCGGGCTAGCGTCAAAGGGTCCCGAAAGCTGCGCAAAGTCATCGTGCCAGCAATTTCACGACACCACAGTACATTGAGTTCAGCTACACATGGACGCTCGTACGGTCTAATGATCATAAGACTACGACGCATGCACGGACGCGACATGCCAACTCCATCGCGGTCAGATGTGCATAAGCAACTCCTGCGCGGTCAGACGCGCGGGACCTTCGAGCGTCGCCTTCCCCTGCCAGCAGGTCACCCACCACGGCACAGCTGCGAGGAAATCGTAAATACTCACTTGCCCGGCTGCCTTCCTCGCATGGCGTTCGATACCACTGGCGCGCTGGAGCTGCCCCCCGTCGATTCAGACTGATGCCGTGCGTCTTGATCAGCGTTGCGCTGCGCAATGGTCCGAACACTGTGAAGCTCGTGAATTACCATTCCGGGACATCATAAGAAACACATCGTCGTACCCGTCTTTCTCTTGCGCCTTCAGGGTGGGGACCCGTTGACGCCGACCACTCACAGGCGTAGGAGACGTGTCACGACCACCTGGATGGCGACGAGGCGCCGCCCCGGCGCCAGGGCGTGGGGCGCCCGGATGATCCGTCCGCGGGGGGCGAGGGTTTGACTGTAGCGCGGCAAGTTTAGTCGGGGAATGAGGGGTGCCAGGGTGTGGAACCGCAGAGGGAATGCCTTCGCCTCGCGCGGGGGTGTTGGGTGCGGTGGGCGGGTGTGGCCGCTTGCGCGGCGTTGCCGGTATGACCTGCCCTGCAGGTGCGCGCTGTAGGGTACTATCCTCGGCAGAAGATTCCTGCGCAGTCTCCACGCTTTGCGACGCTGAGCTCTCCAGCTCAACCTCCGGAGAACTTGCGGGCTGATGGACGACGCCTGCTGACAAAGCGGAGGTGTCGCTCGGACCGCGAGCCGTGTTTGCTGGTGCCATATCTCCTCGGGACCCTATTGAACGCATCCCAACGCACTCGTTTGACATGGGCGTGTTGGCTTGGATGGTCCTGTGGGCGTGAAGGATAGACGCGGATGAATCGCCATTGGATCGCGCGTGAAGCAGCAACCGCTCGAGGTTCGGCGAGGAATGAGTGTTGATGGTGCGCCGCGCAGACGGCGTGGAGCGCGCAGGTGAGGCGACAGGATGAGTCGGTGAGCCGACGGGAGGTCGTGCAGGTGAGGCAACGGGGCGTGCAGGTGAAGCGACGAGAGGTGCAGGGAGAGTCGTGTGGTCAGACCCATAGAGGGGTGCAGGGGTCGCGGTGAACACATCATGCTCTTCCTGATATGGGCCCGGCTGTTCTCGAGAGTCATCGCCATTGTGAACGTCCAACTCTCGCTCGGGGCCCGCCACCATGTAGGTTCCATGTACGTTGCGGATGGTGCTCGTTGTCGACCTACGTCCGCTCGTGCCATGAGGGGCATGAGGAGGAAGCATATTGTGTCCTAGCATGTCCGACCGCGCGGCCCCCGAGCCAGGATCCCGAGTTAAAGCCATCCCTGGTGTCCCGAAAACGTCGGCGGCATCGTGAGCCAGCATTCCCCGAGACTCGGAAAAGGGCTGTGGAACATCCCCGGGTCGTGGTAGACCTTGACGAGCTACAGCCGGCGGGGACGCGCGAAAGGGAGTTATAGAGTCCTCGCGCTTGCCAGAGCAGGCCCGTGGTTCGCGCGGAAGGAGGTCGGAGGGCACTGTAGTCAGGGATGAATAGCGAGACCGAGCAGTTAGTACGAGGTCAGGTCGTTCTCGAGCTAGGGATGACTCACTGCTCTGGACCGATTGCTCGGGACGGGGAAGGAGATCTGGTCGCGCTGCAGCGAGCGACGACTCACCACGAGCAGCTGCTTCTTCGCGCGGGAGGACGTCGAGGCGAACTGTTGCGAGCGAGGACTCGCCCATGGGACCTACGGCCTCCGAAGACTGGCGTGCGAGGGCGGGTTGTTCGCGGGGGAGGACGTCCGGTTGCAACGTAGCTAGGGATGAATTGCGGCACCGAGCAGTTAGTAGGAGGTCAGGGGGTCCTGAAGCTAGCGATCACTCACGAAATGGAGCTGATTGGGCGCGAGGAAGGAGGTCGGGGCGAGCAGCGGCGAGCGACGACTCGCGAGATGCTTGTACGCGCGGGAGGTCCGGGCGAGCAGCGGCGAGCGACGACTCGCCACGTGGAGCTGCCTCTTGGCGCGGGAGGAGGTCAGGTCGCGCGGGAGCGAGCGACGACCCGCCAAAGGAGCTCACGGCGTCCGAAGACGAGTGAGAAGGGGCGGGTTGCTCGCGCGGGAGGAGGTCCGGGGGCACTGTAGCAAGGAATGAATCGCGAGACCGAGCGGTCAGCATTCAGTGAGGTCGTCCTGGAGCTAGCGATGACTCACGAAAGGGAGCTGATTGGCCACGAAGAAGGAGGTCCGGGCGAGCAGCGGCGAGCGACGACTCGCCACGTGGAGCTGCCTCTTGGCGCGGGAGGAGGTCAGGTCGCGCGGGAGCGAGCGACGTCCCGCCAAAGGAGCTCACGGCGTCCGAAGACGAGTGAGAAGGGGCGGGTTGCTCGCGCGGGAGGAGGTCCGGGGGCACTGTGGCGGGGGACAATTCGTGAGACCGAGCGGTCAGCAGGCGTCGAGCTAGCGATGACTCACTGCTCTGGACCGATTGCTCGGGACGGGGAAGGAGATCTGGTCGCGCTGCAGCGAGCGACGACTCGCCACGAGCAGCTGCTTCCCGCGGGAGGACGTCGAGGCGAACTGTTGCGAGCGAGGACTCGCCCATGGGACCTACGGCCTCCGAAGACTGGCGTGCGAGGGCGGGTTGTTCGCGGGGGAGGACGTCCGGTTGCAACGTAGCTAGGGATGAATTGCGGCACCGAGCAGTTAGTAGGAGGTCAGGGGGTCCTGGAGCTAGCGATCACTCACGAAATGGAGCTGATTGGGCGCGAGGAAGGAGGTCGGGGCGAGCAGCAGCGAGCGACGACTCGCCACGTGGAGCTGCTGCTTCGCGCAGGAGGAGGTCAGGTCGCGCGGGAGCTAGCGACGACCCGCCAAAGGACCCTACGGCGTCCGAAGACGAGCGAGAAGGCGCGGACTGCTCGCGCGCGAGGAGGTCTGGTGGCACTGTAGCGAGGGATGAATGGCGAGACCGAACGGTCAGCATTAAGTGAGGTCGTCCTGGAGCTAGCGATGACTCACGAAAGGGAGCTGATTGGCCACGAAGAAGGAGGTCCGGGCGAGCAGCGGCGAGCGACGACTCGCATAATGGAGCTGGTTGTTCGTGGGACAAGAGATCCGCTGGCGTCTCAACTAGCGTTGATTGGGCAGACCAAAGAGGGGGCATCACGTCGAACCCAGAAGCGGCGAGCGTCGACTGGTTTGGCCAAGCAAGGTCTTGGCGGGGCAAGAGGTCAGGTCGAGCTGAGACTAACGATGACTCGCTGGGACAAGTTGGCCGAGGGCTATCGGGGGTCGGGCACGAAGTGTTGCTCTCTGCCTGGAGGTACGACGCTGAAGGCGACCGCTCCATGATAGTTGCATCAGACGTCGCATGCCACATCGGGTAGATCCCGCCTATAAAGGGTACCGCGCGGGATGGGAGCTGATCAATGGCGTTGCCATCGTGAGGGACGATAGTGGCTGGGGCGTTCAACGCGTGGAAGTCGTACGCAGACGCGGCGGAAGAGTAGGGAACGAGCTCAACAGCGGCAAGTGGGGGACTGGTCGGTGGCATGTCCGCGAGGATGTTCCCGGAGTTGGACGACGAGATATGCTCCCACGACGTGTTCTCCTCGGCCAGGGGAAGTCCGTACCCATCTGCATGGGAAACCGTTGGGGATGTGGCCGTGTTGTCACCACGGTCGGCGTGCGTAGGCTCCACAACAACTTGTTCGCCCGACGACATCCGAGAGCGCGGCGTAGACGCGCCCTCCGAACTCCACGAAGACGGAGGCGCGAAGTCCTGAGGCTGCGGAGTGTGGCCGTGACAGTCATGGGAGGCCGGCAATGGCGATGTGGCGACAGCGTTCGGAGGGACAAGAAGTGGGGTAGGCTCGGGTTGATGGAGTGGGTCCGAGGGGGAGGAAGAGGAGGACTGGTGGGAAGTTTGAACCGGCAATGGAGACGGAGTGTGATCGTCGAACGGAGGCGGTGCACTGACGCTCGAAGAGGCTGTGTCACCAGGGTTGTCATCATTGGCGCCCGAACTGCTTTCCCGCTGTTCGGCAAGAACATCTCGTTCATCGAAGTCATGAGTTTTGAACCTCACACCGGCGCCACGCTTGTCTTAATGGGAAGGTCAGCAAGTGCAGAGCATCCGGTGGCAAGCAATCTATACTCACTTTTCAGTGCGTCATAGAAAAAGGAGGCAGCAAAAACGTTGAACTCCTCTATCGTCCACCCGGCGCGGATGCACCACGCAGTGAAGAAGTCATTGCCTTGACTGTCGTAGGCCGTGACCGCGCTGCGCGCCCAGTAAGTTACTGTCTTCGTAGCGATCTGAGTCAGGCAGTGTACTCACGATAGGATCTCCACTCGACCCGTTTCATTGGGACCTGCCATGATCTGTGCAGCCAGCCACCACACCTTGTCGTCTAAGTGCTCTAGCATGATATCGACCCATTCCGGGATGGACGGCACCCTCCTGAATCCGACGTTAGGCGATGCGCGACACCTCACAACTGGATAGGACTCACAAGGCGCGCAACTGCTCCTCAAAGTCTTCGTCCTCCACTGGGTCGCCTTCTACTCCTTCGGCGTTCCTCGCGTCTGCCTCAGCCTGGAAGGCAGCCTTCTGTCCGATGTCCAGCGTCTTGAATACGACCGCGCTCCGGCGACGATTCTCTGCGAGGTCAACCTGGCCGTTGGGAAGACGAGGAGTTTCGACGAGCTCTTCCTTCAGGTCGCTCTTCATGAAGACGTCAAGAGCGCCGAGGCGTCGATGACGGCGAGCGGTGGGTATAGGTGGAATAGCGGCAGCGTTTTTGTCGGCTACCGCCAGTACGCGCTTCCAGTGCGTTTTTATCCAATCGCGTATGTCCTGCAAGAGTCATCTGAGCACCAACCTTTGAATACTCATCCGTGAGTACGCCTTACCTTCAACCGACGCGCGCATCGCTGTGCAGCCTCCTCCGGAGTTTCAGCTCGGCGTCGGGTCAGGAACGGACGTCTATGAGGCTTCGCGCGCCGACGACGGGCCTTGAAGGCCTCGAGGTCCTCCGGGGGCAACGGGCCTCCAAACTCCTCGAGGTACTCCTTCCAAAGAGCCCCCGCGGACAGTTTGATCTTCTCTCCTCGACCAAGGAGCAAGGTACGAATGTCGGGACGGATGATACGGCGAGCGAGCCACAGTTTTTCTAGGTCGATGAAGATAGCGTCGTCGCGGTATATGAACCTGATGTGTCGGACAGGATATTTCCTACACATCGAGCAATGAGTATCGAGGGACTGTGTATGTGTGCGGCAAGCTTACATGGTGTCAGGCAGGAAGACTAGACGAGCCAGTCAGAGAGGGTCGCGGAAGGGAGGACAAGCCAAGTGTTGAAGCCCAAGAGGGAAACGGTGGGATGGTTGAGCGGCGGCACGGTGAAGGTGGCATGAGAGGGCACTAAATAGCGCTATCCGCCCGCCCGCCCGCCCGCCCGCCCGCCCGCCTGGTCGCGCTCGCGTAGATTGAGCCTGTTCCTGTCTGACGGCCCAGTCGAGCGCTATGACTTTACCTCTGTGCCCGGTTTCGACGGCCAGGAAAATCAAAGACTCCTGCACCCACCTAAGCGAGATCACGATCGAAGGAGCGTTCTAAGAACGGCTCAAGCCCATCACACTACGACAGTCAGACGAGCGCAGTCATTGCCGTATTGGCAAGAAGCTTGAGCCGAAAAAATTGACATTGCGTCAGCTACACATACACTCAAGGAGATCTGGAGGAAACTGGACAGGCACGATGGGTAGACGACGATACATCCGCACGAACGCCGCGGTGTAGAACTCGGCGGCCGTGTTTTGAACAACCTCGTACTCTTCCGCACTCCAACCTCCTGGCTGCACCCGCATGCGACGGAGGTAAGGCGGGCAACCAGGCCAGCTTGCAATTATGTCGACGAAGGCACGGAGATATGGAACAGACGAGGACCAGGCAGGATCTGGTGGAGTCCGCCAGCAGAACATCTCCGTTTCTGACGATAAGAGTGGTATGACACTCATAACGGCCGTCGGAAGGCCCCAGACAGCTGAGACTTGCGCTTCGCGCGACCACCGGTCAACCACTGGCCATCCATCGCGCGGTAACATCGCTTGGTCAAGCGCCAGGAGCTCGCACCTCCAATTGATCTCGTGCGCTTCCCATACCACCAGACTGCGGGTCCGTCGATCATGAGCCGCTGAATGAGCCGACACGGCCTGGCCGTCGAAGAGTGGAAGTGCAGCCTGCGAATACGATTCCAAACATGCGCCATCACCGAAAAGTTGCCCGATGGCGCACTTTTCTTCATGCTTTCGCTTGGCCCGGCGACGCGCGCCGTCTGTGCCTCGCAGGAGCGGGACTGGTTTGTGATCGTAGTCACCCCACAGCGCGGCCCGCCACTCCGCGATGGACAAGGGGCGCCCGCATATCGTTGGATCCAACAGCCGGATTCGACAGTATTCGCGGATGCGGAGCAAGTTGTGAACATATCGCGAAACTTTCTCGTCCTCTCGAGCAGCGGATGGATTGGGGACGTCAACGGGCAAGGGCGCGCGATGCGAGCAAGTATCAAGAAGGAAAGGTGGAGGGTAAAACCAAACAGCCGAGGATGGAGGGGAGTCTAGGCGGCCCTGAGCTTGCAAAGCCCGTGCCCACGCGTGCGGAGAGTCGCAGAAAGGAGATGGCGCGTATTGCCGGGAAGGATGACTCCAGGGCCCATGGGGGTCAACTGTCGGATTTGAGTCGGTTGTGATGACCTTGCGATCGCGTCCGCCGCGTGACACCGATAATCCCGAAATCTTGAGAGTGCGACCCGAGCTCGTGTCATCGCATGCCACCCTACCCGACACAGGCAGACGAATAGAGTTGCTGATAAGCTCTGCACGAGAGCGCTTGACAGGGACGATGTCATTGGTGGCAGGGTGCAGAGTGGGATACGGCGTGTTGCAGAGCTGTCTGCTCAGGGCGAAGACCATGGAGCTTAACCAGTTCCCCGTTGGATTTGCTATTTGCGCCATGGTCATGGGGGTTGAACGGAGATCCTCCCCTCCGGTGCCAGTGAGCTGCGTGCGTGCCGCGACGCGCCACACTTTGATGCTGGGCCGGTACGGCTGCACGTACCAAGTCGGAATACCTGCGCGGGCCAATTTCTCGGCGGTATCAACATCCCGCACGATCGCGCCCAGTACAGGCAGGATTTCCTCTCGGAAATCTTCTCCTGATTCCAACCGGGGCAGGGCGACTAGCAGATACGTCTCGAGACCCAACAGCTCCAGGCACATTCTTTGGACATGTACCGCTACCGAGATAGCCGTGGCCGGTCGTGAGGGGACACGACGCATTCTCTCTACACATTGCCAAAGCACGAGACAGAGCTCATGCACGAAGGCGGCACGGCGCTCGTTGACCCTAGTGGTGATTGCGCGCGCGCGGGTGGCCACGAGGGTCGCCGCCTTGCGTAAGGCCTCACAAACGTTCGGTGATATCATGCCGACGCCCGGAATCCCACTGGCTGGATCTTCAATCCAATCGGCACCTGGTTGCAGTCGCGTCCATAGTATCTCTGGTACGTCCGAGTTGCTGCGCCGCGTCGGAATACAGGCAACGTGCCACATATTCGGAATAGCAAGTTGAGGCCAGCGTGAATACTCGTGAACGCCCCACGTTCCATCAGTAAACGTCTGGATAATAGATGGCTCGATATCGCACTCCGGGATCCAGTCTTGATTAGGTGTAGTGATGATCAGACCCTGGATATTAAGAGCGGCTGCCACCCTTGCATCGCCAGCGGCTGTTACAGGAGGTGCTGCAATGCCATTGAGAATGTACGGCATCACGGGAATGGTATTGAGGGGAGCTTACGAGGAGGAGACTGGTTCACGCTGAGAATGAAGTCAGAGACCTGTCGCCGTGTAGGGCTCAACGACCGTCCGGAGGTAGGCAGGAACGAGTGCTTGGCAGACATGAAAGAACTCGATTGGGAGCGCGCGCGTGCATACGATTGCAAGGGCAAGGGGGGGCGTGAGCTCGAGAGCGCCTGAGGTGGCATATTTACATGACAGAGTGTATTAGGGGGTGTGTGGGTGTGCGTGGACGAGGGGCTCCTGCTAGCGTCTCAATTGTGGATCCCCATCTTCACAGGACGATCAACTTACATCGGCGAGTTGGATAGCGGGTAGGAAAGAAGAAATATCGTTGAAAGGGGATGTGACACTCTAGGCAGATTGGGGGAGAACGCGAGTATTGAGGAGGGAAGGGATAGTGCTCAGGTATTCCAAGCACTTTAGGAGAATGCACGGCAAGGGGAGGAGACAATCGCTTTCCGCCTAAACCGGTGTATTCTCCGAGTCGAAACTAGTCGTGACGAAGTTGGGATAGGGAGGAAGGATACCAGGAGTGAGCACTGATGCCTGCTGAGGGGGAATCTGGGGGGATGGAAGGCGAGCATGCCCACCTGATGCCCACCTTGGCAGGATGAGCTGGGCGCCGATTGTTCTACTTGGCAGGTCTCCCCTGGAACTCCGATGAACAGGATCACATATCCGTAAGTATAAGCATTGATCCGCGCGAAATCACGCTAGATATGTATCTCCGGATCCACCTACCATTGAACCGGTCATCAATGATCGCTACGAGCATCATAGCGCGCCGATGCTAATGCTCAGATTGCGACGCGACGTGAGGGTATCGGAGGTAAAGGCAGCATACTCAACGACGTGGAAGGCCGAAGCCCATGGAGTACATACAACCCAATGCTCGACGGATAGAATACGCACCGTGAAAGACCGTGGCTTCTGTCGAGGATAGGCGTCTTCGGGTTCCGAGACTATGTGAGCGCGTGAGCTACTAGATCAGATTGCTGAGTAAGTCTTACCATACTCCCAACGCCGGCCTTTGTAAGTCTCGCAGCCTGAGGGACGAGTGCGGCGTTCAAGTCTGGGAACCTCCCCCGCCCTGTTGAAGTGAGACTTAGTGAGCTGATGGTGCTTCGTCGAGAAGGATACTTGAGTATTGCATATGAAGGTGCTCGAGGAAGACGAATGAGGCGAACGAGGAAGATAGCGAAGGGAGTCGACTATCATCTTTTCATGGTCAGCCACGGGAGTCGGACCTGAGTCGAACGATCTCAGGTGGCGTGGGAAGGCGACCGAACGCACAACATCGCATTCCCACGCATGTCGCCCTATGTTGCTGTTCTTCCATGGTTGGGTGCCGCAGAGCAATTTGTCAGTACTCTCTCTCCACACACGCGTAGTTCTCTGGTGGGACTAACTAGGCGGAATGGCAGCATTGAGTTAACACACTACATGAGCGTGACTGTGATGAGCACCAAAAGTAGAAACCGATGGTGCGGCCACCATCACCGGCAGTCCAGATCACACCTATGCAAGACAACGGCTCACGTGGACCGCGACGGGCAGCCAAGTAAAGGTCCAACGTCGACGAGGTACGCATTCCAATTCTTCTGCAAAGCTGCTCTTCTCTATGCCACCATGAGCTCTCGCGCCGGCCGTAATCGACGCCTGGCGCCGGGCAACATATCCGCAGATGCGGTTATGGCCGCAGCGGGACAGAAACGACCCTGGGGGGAGGCTATACCGCATCGACCGCGACCTCCGCCTGCAACCACATTCGCTCGTCAGACACAGCGAGATTCCATGCGACAACACTCAGACTCTCATGTGATGTTGCCTTCTGACATCGCAGAAGGGAGACCCCGAGATGATCCACACCTATCGGCACGCGAATGCATGCAACTGACTGAGCCGAACCTTGAAGGAAGCGGCGAGATTTCGTCGGAGTCCTTTGTGCGGGCGCCCGTCAGCCGTCCGCAATCGAGCTCGGAAACAGCAGCAGGACGAACCTCTGCGCGCTCTACCTCTGCAACCCCCAGCAAGGATTCCAATAAACCGTACGTCAACAACACCATAGTGAGTAGATCATCCTATCTGGACATGTGAATGTGCCGACATCGATATGTGCAGCCCCCCAGTGTTCGGAACGCGACCTTTCTGGCGCATCATGCGCAGCAGGCCCTAGAAGAACTGCTAGAGCATGAGCGCCCGCCATCCAGTCAGGATGTATGCGCGTTCTGCGATACGCAGCTTGGGATTCCGGCTAGAGATGCCGGGGTCGAGCAGGCGCGCTATCGCTGTCGAGACTGCTACTCCCAACCAGATCTGTGCTCTCGATGTATTCTCACCGTCCACAAGTTCTCGCCCTTCCACCGACTACTCCGATGGGATCAACGCCAACTGTTTTGGCAAAGAGCTAGCACATCGGAGCTGGGCATGCGGCTGTACGCTGGACATGGTGGGCGGCCATGCCCTCTCATTTCTCGTAGACCCCGGATGATGGTGATAGTTCACGAACACGGCGTGGGCCACTACCCCGTGAGCCTATGTGAATGCTTACAACAACCCGAGTCCTCCCCAACATCCTCACATCGTCACGACACCTCTCTTCCCCCATGCCAACCGCGGCCGGCGTCGAGCTCAGACACAACTCTGCGAACGCCCGAGCCCATCCAGCTCCTTCGCCTTGGGCTCTATCCGGCATCCTGGACCACACCCCGCACGGCTTTCTCGTTGAATCTGATGAACAGCTATCATTTGCTATCCCTGCAAGCGAACGTCACTGCGCAAGACTTCTACACCTACCTGACCCGCACGGCGGACAATGTGCGCCCTTCGACGGTGCCGGTAGGTAGCATCCCACTTCTGTACTTACTTCTGACTAACGTCAGTGACAGGATCGCTATCGCGAATTCATGGCATCCATGCGAGAGTACGCGTTCCTCCGTGCCTGCAAGAGGGCCGGTCGTAGGCCATCTGCCAAGATGCCAGCGCGAAGTCTAGCCGTCTTGTGTCCCGCATGTCCTCAGCCTGGCATCAATATGCGATCTGGGTGGCAAAGCCGCGACCCCAAGTTTGCGTGAGTAGTATGATTGATCATCCGAGTCAGCTCCGTCCCAGCACCGCTCAACATGAGTACCAGCTACCTCGACGCCTTGTTCTATGCGATCGACGGTAACTACCACCAGCATCAGCGCAAGAAGCCCACCGATCCCAACGACTTCCCCTTCACCAAGAACGCCGCGTATTTCGCTAATGAGGATGACTACCGCAAGTATGTCGACCTCATGGGGGACGTTCCAGCAGAGGTAATCACCTGATTCGTGCACGTTGACGGTAACTCGGTTCTCACTATGTAACCCAAGGAATCCACTTGCAACAAATTTGGCGCGATTGGCCCCGGTGGTTACACGCACCCAGTAAGCGGCATTTTGGCCCTCTCTTGCCGGCACGAGTTGTTTCTGCCGCAGTCTATCATTGACTTGATCAGCAATGAGAAGTAAGTCTTCAATGCAATGGCTTCGGTGATATAACTCACCCATGATCCGGTTAGAGCCCACCTCGTGGACTTCGCTGTTGTTTCAGGGACACAGCCGTATGTCGAGTTGACGTTGTGGAAGCAGTACTATGACGTCAGTTGCCAGTACATGGTGCGACTCCCGTTGCGGTTGAAGGAAATGGCAAAGATCGTGCCTGCGCTGGAGTCCATCAAGACGGTTAAGCTGCCTACTATCCACGGGGCCATACCTGCTTTCCATCAATATGCTCACCGCGAGCAATGTCAGTCGTTCCAGTCGCCGAACTGCCTGCCTGGAAGCGCGAAATACGATGGTGAGACCAACGAGCGTAAGTGGGGTCAGACGAATCCAGCAGCGTTGCGCGCCAAGGAAATGCTATCTGGTGGACGTCATGACTTCATCAACGACATAATCTCCGATCTCAACGTTCGCAACGTTCACGCAATGGGTGAGTTATACAGCCAGCGTTCACGCAATCGCAATGCTGAATTGTAGGCTTGCGATTCAGCCCAAACGCTCGTCGACAAACACGAGGAGGCTGTGAAGTACCTCGCACAAGCGAAAGACTATCTAGATCAGGTGGAGATGTCGATTCCCGCCGAGATCCTTGAGCAGTGGAAGCAAGAAGAGGCCGAGTGGCTAGCCAAGGTGGTTGATATTCGCAACCACAAGACTCTAGACAATCCGTTTGTGGCGCCGCAGGATGGTGAGTGGGTCGCGATTGGCTGTAGGAACATGCTACTGACGTCTCCACTAGCGATGTCCAAGGCGGCAACCAGTCGAAGCCTCAAGCGAGCAGATGCCGGGCTGCCAGGAGAGGGTTGGAGCGTTGAGCTCGTTGCCGCCATTGAGGGCATGGTGGACCTCGAGACTGAGAAGTGCGTTGCAAAGCTTTCCTTCTCAACTCACTGATTTCACAACTCGTGCCGTAGAAATGAGCTGCTTGACAAGATTTACAGCACTGATAGCACTAAGGCGCGTCAATGCTCCGCCATAGCCGCCAAGGTTTCTGCTTTTGTGGCCAAAGCCGAGACGTGCGAAGACATATATAGCCGATACGTCAACCCTCTTGTGTCGCAGGCTTACAACGCCGTAGCTGCGGAGATCGGTCGCCGTCAGACGGGCCCTGGGGACATCACACAGGCAGTAGAGGACAGGGAAGTGCAGCCGGCCGTCGCAATGCCAGGTATGAACGAGCTCAGTCTCGATGGACCCCAAGTTTCGACCGGCCCTTCCGACGCAAGCCGAATTAGCAACCATGACGCTACGGGAGGTCCAACGATCGACGACTCGAGAAGCCGCGCTGCCGCTGAGCACACTTCTGTAGCCGCCACCCAACAAGCGCCTGCGCCATACGCGCACCTTACACTCTCATCCTATGATGTCGCTGCTCCCCCTCAGCCTTCTCCTGAGACCTCCGTCAACGAGAGCATGTCTACTGGGCAGCACGCTAACACTGAAGAGTCAAACCTCGTCGGCGCCGTGGCACCTACCTCATCCAACCCACCCGCCGTCGATTCCACTCTCTATCTACCTCTAACGTGGCCCCCACCCCTCTGTACCATTCCAGCCGTCGTCCCATCGGCGCTGCCTTGGCGCGATGCAGCGGACGATCTCTCCCACCAAATTCCTACTCGCACTTCGAGGCGACGTCCTGTTCTCCGAGACGCGTTCCTGTCTTCACTGATCGCGGAAGTCCAGGCGGTCGAGATTTACTTACCTTCGCTTTACCACAGTCTCATCCGGCGGCACCCTGCGATGGCATCCCCTGTAGCCATAGAGCGGAAGCTGCGCGAGGGCCAAGCGCGAGACACTCTCAACGAGGTTCGCCTCCAGATCACCGCTCGATACAGTCTACAAAACCTTGAGGACCAAGGCGCGGGTCAGGCACACGGGAAACGCATTCGCGAGATGGATGAAACGCATCAAGCAGCGGCCGACAAGGCGCGAGAAGAGTACCAGCGACTGCGAGATATCCTGCTCGTCTTGGGGTTGAAGCCCGACAATCCTACGTTCCGCGAGCTGACAGACTCGGACTGTAGGGCAATCTCAGAGAGTCGGCGCAGGGGTGAAAGTCGGGAGACTCGTAGCTGGTTATGGGCGGATCTCTCCATTCTGAGGAAGCAGAACATGGCCTCGGGTGTGAAGGAGTTCATGATCAAACGTGGGTCCGAGCCGTCTGATGAACTGTGAATCCTGACTGATCGGTGGGTACCATAGACTCGCGCCCACACTGGTTTCAGTGCCGCGCTGCGAAGGCTCGCTGGGAGGAAGAGGAGCATCTCACTCGCGAAGAGATGTTCCGCACGCTCATGTACTTTGCGCGACAAGTTGCCGAGTGGACGGCTCATGCGCAGATCGCAATCCAAGAAGGTCGGATGGGAGCAGCAGCATATGCGAGGCGGTAAGCTCATGCCACCGTGCGCCAGAGGAACGTGCACTAATCGACCCTGCAGTCAGGCACATCGGTATGAGAGACTCCACTCCCACGCACGCGACCTATTTCCCCAGGACATATACGAGGTATGTGCACACCCTCCTGGGTCTCAGGAAGGACTGAGTCCTAGCCCGTCTAACACAGGAAGTTGGATTCCCCGATCGCGACGGCTAGGGTGAGACACCGCGCGCGAACGTGCCGGCCGCAATTACCCTGGCCCAACGCACTCGCGTCGCGAGGTAGAACAGAGGAGCGGTTACAGGATGCTGGCTCACGACTGTATCAGACGCACAAAGCTATACCAACAACAGCCCGAGGCGACAAAATATATGCTGGGGATGCACGAATACACAATATATGCCATTCACACCCTACACATCTTCGTTGTGGTGCTCCTCTGAGTACACCTCCCGACGCGTGTCGTTTCGACTCGCCTGTCCTTCGTCGCCGGGCCAAGGGCCTGCGGGCAGCTCCTGAAGGTGATGTAAGTACTACACATTGGTCACAGCCATGAACATGCTCGCCACGCACCGAGAAATGGGTCTCAACCTCCGAGAGAAAACAGTGCAGCACGATTTCGGGAGGGAAAGGGTCCCCCAGTGCCCTCTGCAGACTCGAAACGGTTCCAGCCATCTCTAGATACTGCCGAAATCCTTCCCACAAAGGCTCGACCTGGTCGGGATGCTCGACGGCCCACGCGAAGAAGTCGAGCGTGCTACGAACTGTGCGTATCTGCCCTTGGGTCATCATGACATAAGCCCTTCCTTCCTCGATCTTCCGCCAGAATTCGCGCCATACGTGGGCCCCGCTCTCCTGGAGGTGGCCGAAGTCCCACGTGGGCAGGACAATCTTCACGCAAACCCGTCAGCCGGTGCAGATTGAGATGTACACGGAGAATCTCACCGCGCCGTAATCCCCACCGCCCTGGACCTCCAATATCGTATGCACGTGAAGGATCGCGTTGCGGACTACTATTGGTGCTACAGACAGACGCAGGAGGAACTGCGAGCGGTCTCCCTCCGCGTCGGGAGCGCTCTGCCACACATAGGGGATCGGGAACGTCTGCGGGGTAGCGCGGGTCGATGGCATGTGTTGAGACGAAGGATTGTGTAGGGACGGCGTGTTCAGGGGATCTTAGGGCTTGTCTGACCACCTGAGGTCTTCTGCAGAATGTATTTACGGCGAGCACATTCACTAGTCAGTAGCAGGATGCAGGAGATAAGACTTGAGTGGGGAAGTTTGATGCGATCAGGGATAGACTTATATGGTGCGGTGATACCGCCAGGGCGGCACGAACTGGGGTGATACCGACAGGGCGGCACGAACGCGCGGTTCGAACCGCTAATCACGGTACCGAACAGCCGGTGGCGGCACGACTGGTGACGGAAGCCTGAAACATCTTTGCGCCCTCCAGCCACGATGACTACGCACATAATTCTTCTACTTCTCCTCCGCTGGCCGGAACCTGTCGACAGTGCCACCTCTCGGTCTATCCTCCCTCCTCTCTCATGGCGCGCACCAAGCAGAACGCACGCAAGTCAACTGGAGCCCCTGCGCCGCGAGCCGCACTTGGTGAGAGCGTCCACTGACGTTCCGCATGCATCTCCCTAAAGCGCTATGCCATAGCTGAACACCACGACGACGTGGAGGGCATGGACGCCTCTTCCGATGAAGAACCGCTCGCTCACCGCGTCTCGTTGTCGGTCGTCAAGGGTGCGCGGCCAACTGGAAGTAGGAGACCACGTTCGGGCCAGGGAACGAAATCGTTGTTGGGGGAAGCGAGTATGTACCGCGCACCTACTGTCAAGTGCTTGAGTGACACCTCGTAGAACCCCCGGCTGTTCGCAAGAACGGCACGCCATCTCGCCGCCCCAAGGCACCCGGACAAGCTCGGCCGGCCATAGGCGAGGGGCCTCCGATTCAACTCGATCCCCACGATGATGTGAGTCCTCCTGAGCCATCGTGACGCCGCACTCACCGTCTACTAGTTCTGCTACATATGCCAGAACGGCGGCGACACCATCACATGCGACACCTGCCCCCGTATCATATGCTGTGGCCATATCCCTGCAGTCGCGACCATACCCCGCGACACCCTCGCGACCCTCGAATTTAACTGTCCGTCGTGCCATATACGCTCGGAACGAGGGCAGGCGACGCGTCGACCCTACATGGTGAGCCCATCGACCTGGAACAGAGGATAGTGTCTCATCTCCTTGCAGGGCTTCTTCAAACGCACGCCGTCCCGAGAGCCATATTTCAGCACTTGGCTGTCTGTCGAGGCTGACGCCCGGCGACCCTTCCACGCTCGATGCAACACGACCCCGATCATCATCGTGCAGGTGCGACTCGCATCGCTCGAAGAGGCCAACTCCCCTGCCCGGCTTCTGCACGCGGCCTTGCGAGGTTACTTCTACGACGATTCGATCGAACATCTGGTTTTCATCGACATGCCGTACTCGATTACCACGGTGGAGGAGGCTCAAGCCTATCGCGAATCCACGGACGATGCGTTGAGAGGGCTGGACAGGTGAGTGGTCACGGGTTGTCCATGCGTTGCCAACTGACCGGACGCATCGAGGATAGGTTTCCCCACGGCCGACTCCTCCTGTTCATCTATACGCACTCTGAGGACACGTCGGGCGACCTCTTCTACGCTGATGGAGCCGCTTCAGCCGACCTCGAGCAGGTTTGTGTTAGACCGCACCTCGTCCTCTCTTCGCTGCCTCAACGTATGCGTGTAGTGGTGGGACGACGTTCTCTCTCCCAAGATTCTGCAAGCCGGCTGGCGATTTGATGTGACCGTAGCCCTACTTTCTTGCGGTGCACTCGCCATGCGGGATGAACAACTGAAGAAGCTTCGCTCATGCGCCCAAAGGTATGTGGCTTCGACACTCATTTACTGGTTTGTCATCAATGCGGTGCCATAGGATGCAGGCAGCGCAGGTCATAGCGTTTGGGGCACATGCGCTTCAAGCGGCCTTCAGCGGCTCCTTCTTCCTCGCCTTCGTTCACAAGGTCTACATCGAAGGCGTCAACCTGGATCGGGAGCATGTCGGTGAGATGCTGGCGAGCTCTCCTTATCTCGGGAGGCACACACCCGTCGTGATTATGCGACGTGCCATCCCTGGTGAACGGGAGGGACAGCATCTTGTGGTCGAGGAATACCGCTGGACTCACCCTACTCTCAGACCGTGGGGCTCGGAGCTTCCGATGCAGTGCCCGCGCTGCGGGGCTCTTGCTTCATTGAGGTGCAGACAACTCGGCTCCGGCATCACCGACACCTTCTGCTCCGTGCCAAGCTGCAAGTTCAACGTGGAGTACCGCAAACCGGACCATTGGAAGACGATCAAGAGCGGCGAGGGTGGGCTGTGGTCTGTGGTAGAACGTACCGTGTAGATAGACGTGTGATTAATGGACGACGATGATTGCGATCTCTATCCTGCTCATGTGGCGACCGAACAGATGATGTGTTCCGAGTGTTTCTGTTGCTTGCATCATGCATGGGTACGATGGGGACGGAGCTCTTCTGAGTTATGCAATACACGCAGTACGGGGAACAGACGAGATGGGGAGCTATAGAAGCTCAACGCTCGCTGCTCATCCGCTCCTCGATTATCGATATGGACGATCACGGGGGCGTACACAGCCGTTGTACGTCAACCGACGGGTGGATCAAGAACAGGAACAACCCGTCTCTTTCCCTGCCTCAATCACCTCCGCTAGACTCGCCTTGACCGGTCGAGATTCGAGAAGCCAACCAACATGGACGAGAACGAGCACCATAGTGGTGCTATACCCAGGGCACAGGATCCTGTATGTCTAGGTTAGTAGGCATCGAGTTGAGTGGACTGTGCATGATCTCATGCACCATCTAGAACGCCACATAGTCCGCCTGCGGCGTCTTCAGTTCGTCAGGGCGCGGCTCGAGGAGGAAGTTCTTTTGCGGGAGAACGAAATGCGTCGCATTGACGCATTGTTGACCTATCTCCTAGGTGTGTGGTGCCCTAAACTCATCGTCATGGACCACTGTAACCGTTGTAATCCACCGCTGTACAAGGGGGTGACGTGGGCAGATCGTAGAACAATACCTCAGCGAAGTACATGGACGACCACAAGTAGCATGCCTGGGCCGTAGGATCTACATAGATACGTCAATGTCGTCATGTCCACCAGCCCGATGGCGAACACAGTGATACTACCGCGCCAGATGCTCCGAGTCGACCGCGGACTTCCCCCTGCGATTTATCGCCCCATATTCAATCTATCCACCGTTACTTCTATACTAGCATCGGCACGAGCGTACCGCCCCGCGTGTTCACCCCGAGGAGTTGGGGCTGGGTCGATTAAGCTAGCAATGGGAGTCAACGCGCCGGAAGCCACGCTCAAGCCAGGCTTCTCGAGACCCAAAGCAAGCCCTAGGCCACTGGCATGAATTGCGCCACATGGGGCATTCAGCCTTCTCAGGTGTTCGTACTAGTGAGGAGGGCGTCCTTGTGCTAATGCGATAGCGCAGGCACCTAGCATAAACGAGGTGTTGGCAGTGCGAGTTTGAGCGGTCTCGTAGTATGGCTCTCTTCGCGCATTGCTGATCATGAGTTCAGGGACCAACGACGAAAGGGTTTGGTACGGAGGGGCACATCCGAGGCGCGGTCCTCAAGGTCTGCGTGCTCTACCATGGGCGAACACTAGTACTCGCCATTGCGACATTTCAGATAGCGATTGCCAGGGACATTTTGAATGTGAGGAGAGTCAGCGGTAGGAACCATAGGAAGCGGCCGGCAGCCTCGCCTCGTTTTGCGAGTATGGTGTTTCTAGTGCGGGAAAGGTCTTGCTACACGGAGAGGGTCACCGTTAGACATACAGGCCGTACGAGGAGGCCCAACGAAAATGATCGAATTGGCTGCACAAAGTGCGTCGCGGCGGTAGACGCATGACTTGTTGGACTATCACAATGTACGTGAGGCCGAACATGAGCGGATGCAGCGTGGGTGGGTATAGCACTCTTCGGACAATCCTGAAGATCTTGGAAGGACGCCGAGTTTCGTCTTCGCTAATACGGGATCTTACTTGATGAAGCCACCACCTGGTGAGCAGACACACGCGCCAGTACCAGGGATTTTCCATCTACGGCATCACAATTGGTTCCAGACATACACGATAATGGACACATGATTGGCAATGGAGCAGTATCATGTCATACAGGCAGATGGAAGCGGGAAGGCAACATATGAAAGCTGTACTTAGGCCTATGGGCGTCTCATGTCGAAGAGGTCCAACGAGTACCTGGAGGGCGAAACCCGCCCACCTTCCTCATCGCGACGATATCGTTCACGCCCACCGTGAAGGCAGGATCCAGCGCCTTCGCCTCCGACCCACCTACGCCCCGGTCTTCTAATGGGGGAGAGGGGGTCAACGCAGCGCGCAGCGGCTTCTCCGCGACGAAAGCGACGCACGGCGACCCCGCGCTCGTCACCAGCAGCACGCGTCCCTTCTTCATCCGCACCCGCGCCGAGAAGCTCGTCGTGCCCTCTCCCGCCTGACGGCCAGACGATAAGGAGCTCAGCTGCGACCTCCACCTCGTCTACCGGCTCATAGTCCTGCGCGCGCTCCGCGGCCAACTTCCCGGAGGTAGAGGCCTGTGTGGGCGAGGACGGGGTGGAACTGGGGTTGGGCGAGCGGACGGCGCCCAGGCGGCGTTTCGAGAGCACGCCCCCGACGCCTGCGCGTCATCTTCGGCAGGAAGCCGACGATTTTGCTGCCGCGCTTCTTTTGCTTCGTCGCCCTCGCCTTCGCTCTGGTGACTCCTTGCCTTCGTTATCCACGAGCGTCCCATCATTGGAACCTTCCTCGTCTGAGTGCGCCTGCGGGTGGTCATGGTCAACGACCTCGATGTCATAGCTGTATGAGTCAAGAGGAGAATCGTGCTACGCGCTGCTGCTGCCTCACGCATATGCTCGGCGGTTGGGTTCGAGGCGTCCGCGGCAGCGGCAGTAAGATGGGTGTCACGAGGGGCGGATGTGGGAGGGGCACCTTGGCCAATTCTGCGAGCCACAAAGCGTGGTCGGCACGCCCTGGAGCAACGTCAGAACGCCCTACGTCAGGCAGAATGAACGCGGATATCGTCCCAGGCTCACCGTCTGAGCTCCTGGACCTTCCGCCAGTGGGGGAACGGTTGCGTGAGCTGGTAGGTGAGCTTGGAGAGAATAGGCTGGGAGAAGAACAGTATGCCGACGAGCAACATCGTCCCACCCACGACGGTCTTGAGCGGGGCAGGGTGCGACGGATTCAATTGCGCCAGGCGACAGGATTAGTAGAGCACCGGAGCACATAGCATGTACGACTCACTTGCCGAGAGGCTGCCACGTATCCGTAACGTGAGCAAGTGTCCTCATGAGAGGGCGCATCTTCTCCCACAATGCGCCCTCGACGCTCTTCTTCGCCACACGCGCCGCGGGGTCTTGTGCTAAATCGGCATTGGCAGTTGGCTGTGTCCTTCGTGTTCTTCGCCTTGAGCGCGGCCCGACTTGCATCCGGCAGCGCGCCCGCAAATGAGTCTTCGCTGCTCTCGTCCACCTCAGTCTCCGTGCCCCGCCTAGGTGATGTTGAATGATGGGCTTCGCCATGCTTCCTTGTCGGAACACTACCTTCACCCATGACCGTACACGCGCCCATGGCGGGGAGGACTGCAACGCAGTGAGACGCTGCCTGCTCGACTGCTTCGTGTTGTTGGGCTTCGGGAGCGCCATAGAGCGAATTGGGAGAGCCAGGCGTGCCTGCCCGAGGAATCTGGGTGGCGCTGATGGCGGCGAGTGGTGCAGGAGGGAAGGGGCAACCCAGGTAGGGGGGTGGAGGATGAGGGCAAAAATAACGGAAAAGTACCGCGTCATAAAGTACGCCTAGCAGGACGGAAGTAAGATGCAAAGTCGCACTCAATAAAAGTCATACGCACCGCAGAGAACTTGGCGGTGCGACGAGGTTCGTTCCATGAGCGGGGGCGACCTATATGCAGCCATGCCGACAATCTTGACGGCGGCGGTGAATACAAATTCGTGAAATCACCAAGCTATATGGACGTACCACCGTCAAAGCCAGGGTTCAATATCGGCGCGCAGCGTGTCGGGCGAAAACTCTTAATCGTTCGGCACGTCGACGTCAAGGGAGCGCGGGAGGCGGCGCAGGGAGAGCTGGGACATGGTGAACTTGCTGCATGTCCATGAAGCCAACAGTCTCTATCCCAACGAGCGGGTAGACGCACCTTCTTGAACCGTCTGAGCAGCATGAACACATCGTCATTCATCATCTCACGAATGAGATACGGGGCGCGGATGGTATCGTCCCGCCAGCCGAGGTCCTTGACGCCAGCATGTTCTAGGTAGGACCTGGTCTTGAATGCTTGTGAAGGGAACGCAGAACAACGACTCAAAGCTTCCACGTACGAATGACAATGACCGCGAAAGCCATTGGAGCGTGGAACCGTCGAGAGCGCGTTGAGAACATGCAGGAGAGGTGGAAGGATGCGACAAAGTGGACGAAGGCAAGGCTCGCGAGATGACGTAAGTGTCTGTCACTTTTCCACGCCCTTTGCGCATGTGACCCCCAGACTACTCTCCCGCTCGAGTGCACACCCTGGTAACTGCCTCTCGTGCTCTTACTCCTTTCTGGCAGCCCCACCAGTCCGCGCTTTCTAAACTGAGGTGTACGATGCGTGGTGGAAAGCACAGCATGGATTGCCCTGCGTGATAGTGGCCGTCATCGCGAACGACAAGTCTTGGGTGAGTTGGACATCCCTCGAGTAGATTCGTGAGATCTATGTCATGACGATTGTCCTGCAGCTACTTCGGCCACCGCGGCAGTGTCTAGTAAACATGCGTGCAAGACTGGGTCGGCGGTATGTGTTCTCCCTCTGTCCAATATAATACCCAGCCTGGAACTTCGGCCCCAAGTGCGTTCCTTGGCCCTCCACGCGTCGCACTGACAACGTACTCACACGCCTGACCAGCAAATTCTCAACGCGTAAGCCAGGAGATCAACGAAGCGGGATTCTACGTTTGGGGTGTGCTGAGGGTCAGGATGCGCGTGCCGCGACGTCGAGGTGATGGTCTTGCTGTGCGAGACGTCCGGCTGAGAAGAAGGGCGGTTGGAATCTTCGCGCAACGGCGCAACGTCTGTTGGATGAGTTCGGTGAGTGCTCCCCGCCCGAATGGACCTCGGAGGCTGGTTAAGATCCAATTCATCTAGAGTATGGCCGTGCTAGCAGGGGCTGCAGCGATCGCGAAGGTCAGCCCACGTCACCACTGGATGCACGATCGGTCCAGATCGTGATGATGTGCATTGCACTAGTACTCCCTCTCCAGACGACATGCTGCCTAGATGACCACCTGCGCGTACTTCAATTGACTCCATCACCTCAGCAACGCCGTGTCAGCCTGCGCCGCCGCCCGGGGCCAAATGTGCGCCCTGATCCTGCTCCGTGTGCGCCATGAGCTGCTTGCTGACCTTAGGGCCTTTCGCGTTTTGTAACCCCGCACCAGCCGAGTTGCTTGTCGTGCGTGCATTTAACAGTTGATGAATGGGGTATGTGATACATTCTTCCAGCTCGCACAGCGTCATACGTCAACCGTCTCCAGTCCTGCGCCCCCCTGCGGTTTCCCGAGGGTACCCTAGGCGCCTCTGCTGCATGGCTTGAACGGCCTCGACAGGTCCTCCTGTGGGTCTGCGAGGTTCCTCATCGCGCGCCTCGTAAGTGTGGTCTCTGTACACCTCGTGTGGTTCCATACTAACAACTTCGTCCAGTGTTGGGCTCTCGCCCTCGGATCGACGATATCCAGCCGATCCAAGCTGAGTCGGAGACTGATAGGCGGCAGGACGTGGACACACGCATCTCATTTCATCGAGGTCGGTGCGTAGATGTATTCGAAGACACAGCGTGACCTGCACAGCTGTTTGTGTTGTGGAAGTGGGGGCGGGTGCCTCAGCAACTGACGAATACGTCGGTATTCGCCAAGCGGCCCGGCATCCTGTCTAGTTTGCCCGATTCGATGACTGTCCCGGCCCCCACCCGGAGCATTCTCGCGTGACTGTATATACGTCCTATCCCATTATGAACACGGATGCTATATCACTGCATGTACACCATTTGGTGGTGTGCAATCCAGACGCTTGAGATACGGCAGCCACGACCTCAAACAAAGTGGCTGGCTGGCGGTCTTGCTAATACTTCGAAATATCAGCGAAGACAGGTTTGTGTCTGAATGATTTGAGGAGACAGACCTCCGTAAGCTTGACGTTGTGGCTTTCGAAGAAACCACACACAACACCCACACACCACGCTCGCATTTGCCGCAGATGGATTACTCCGCGGGATGCCAGACAACAAGTGCAAGGAGTACGTATACTAGTACACATCATGTATTGGTGTCGTTTGTTCTCGTGAGCACTGCGCGCCTGGATGCAGGCTTCGAGTGTATTCAGCGTTAGACAGAAGTCTGGAGGCCCTCGGACTGGATCATGCTGCGGCGATACCTGATGTCGCGTACATAGAGGGACTGTCCAGTATTGACGATGGGTTCGTCAGTAGTGTACGGCTACTCCATGGTGGTCGTGGCGCTCGGGGGAGAAGACAGACGTATGCATGTGGTCTATGCTGAGTACCTCAACGATTTCCCGAGACGGTCCCCATAGCATATCTATGCGTCTGGAATGCTGCAATGTATCATGCATCACTCGTGCATATTCCAAGCGGTAGCCGCAAAGAATCACTAACGACGAACCACCCAGGGATCAGAGCGCTGCACCCACACATTGGGATTGACGTTTGCTGCCGAACCATGCCATGATCGCATCGTGGCCGCTGAGGACCATATGGACACTCCTTAGACTGATGGGTGTCTAGGTCTCCCCTTGCATTCGTGCCCATGCGCACCGACTTACTCAGATATAGGGATGCGCCATGAGCTAATGAGATGTCGCTGTGCCAGGACGGAGTTGAGCGGACGAGATCGACTGCTAGTAGGTGTATGAAACTTGGTACACAACGAACGATGGGCTGGACTGCCATTATGAGCAATCGCACATATAGCATCTGCGGGACCGTACTAGGGAGATGGGGTTGAGGAGCCCGAGACGGAAGCGGCCGTATACTGGTATACATCCTATGAGGGTGCTTGAGGTCAAGAGAGCGCGCTGTAGTGGTATACTAGCTAGCGACGTACGAGGACGAACGACTTGAGCCGGAACATTCGCGAAGCTATGCAAGCCGCTGAAAGGGACACAGTGGACGGACCGTTGGGTGGAGGCCGTGGACTAAGCTGGATAGCCAGGCTTTCAATGTAGTTTAAAGCTCAGATTGATCATGATCATACGAACCGTGTACCTGCGCAATAGCTGCGTGGCATATTGGTCTGGCCTACACTGTGGACAAACGTGGACCTGCCTGGTCGGACTTGAACCGTGTGCGTCGGATAAGGTAGGCAACGAGGAGACGGACTACTCCATGCTGAAATATAGCAGTTCTCGACGGATACAAATTAAGATCCTGAGGGTGTGTGCAGGCACGGTGGAAGCATCGGCACCCCTCGAAGGCGTCGAGGTGCCCAACCAACGAAGTGCGAGTAACGAACGACCATACTCTGCAGTTGGTCAAGCAACCATGCTTCCAGGGAATGTGCTCCCACCTTCCGGTGAACGGTCACGACGTGGGAGCATTCTCTCGGACTCGGAGAGGGCCGGGATAGAAGAATTGAACGGCCCTACCTGATGAGCGACTCAGATGGATGACTGCTGAGTTTCTGTGACACGATAGATAGTGCACAAAGTATGATCAACACTGACCGTGCGCCGCCTTATCCTCCTGGACCGTCTCCTGCACCGTGTCTTCCGCCGTCTCCGCCGCCATCACCACCGTCGGCTTTCTGGCGCAAGCTCTCGCACATGATGAACGACAGGATGACTGCATCGAGGAAATGCGTTACTTCTGGCCGAACGTCGATGCTCAGAGTCCGCTTTCTCGAGGAGGCCCCGACTGGCGCAAAGCGTCTCCGCAACAGTGATTTTGGTGTTCGAATCGAGTAACTGGAGTCACGTCGTGAGTACCCATTCGTCTCTTCACCGAGTCCAGCTCTCAACTTACGACGAAGACGTTGGAGCCCATACGCTTCTTCCATAGGTAGCTTCTTCCATTCCAAGAAGCGTTCACAACGCGAGAGCTACGTGAACGTGCACGGTGACGTCGACACCAGAAAACTTGCTCTGTCAGCTATGCGTACCTCGACCAAGTTGCCTTCCTTGGGAGCCATTCGGAGACACGCCTACTCTGCCCGTGGAAGGTGACGACGTCCGGTGAGGCTCGAATCCTCCTACAACCTGTCGGCACGCGTCCAGCAAGGTGGATTTGTCCGCCGCTGAAGGATGAATGAGCGTACCCTGCGCACTCTTGGACAGATGAGGAGTTGGCTGCCATGTGCGGTAGGAAGCGAACGAGCCTATCCTGCGCACGCATGGACAGATCAGGAGTCGGAGGCGGGAACGATGTTCGGTAGGAATGCAATCTAGATGTCAAAGCACCGGGTCAGTAGGCATCCCGCACCGGTTTGAATTGCCGCTCACACCGGTATGGAAAGGGCGCAGGGCCTGGAACTGGTCGATCAGCCGAGAGGCGGAGAGAGATCTAGAGAGATGGAAGAGGCGTCTTGCACCGGGAGATCAGCAGATCAAACCGCGCAGAGCAATTGTCAATTTGTCGAAGAGAGGGGACAGGCGTCTTGCACCGGGCGATCTGCCGCTCACACCGGCGTGGAAAGGGCGGACGCAGGAGGGCCTGGAACTGGTCGATCAGCCGAGAGGCGGAGAGAGATCTAGAGAGATGGAAGAGGCGTCTTGCACCGGGAGATCAGCAGATCAAACCGCGCAGAGCAATTGTCAATTTGTCGAAGAGGCGTCTTGCACCGGGCGATCTGCCGCTCACACCGGCGTGGAAAGGGCGGACGCAGGAGGGCCTGGAACTGGTCGATCAGCCGAGAGGCGGAGAGAGATCTAGAGAGATGGAAGAGGCGTCTTGCACCGGGAGATCAGCAGATCAAACCGCTGATATTGCCAAGTCTTGTCCCGGGCGATGCCTCTCACACCGGTGTGCAAAGGACGGAGGGCCTGGGACTGGGCGATCAGCAGATCAAACCGGTCTCAAAAGACTGTCGCCGCTTACACCGCACTTGTACGAGAAGCTCGGCGTCTTGCACCAGCAGATCAAACCGGTAGGATATCGAGTGGCGGAGAGAGACGGCGTGTCGCACCGGGCCATCAGCAGAGCTATGGGGACGAGTGGGTGCCTGGCATTGAGCGCTGAGCAATCAAACCGGGGAGCGGCCTGCACTCCGGGGCAGAATCGCGGACGACTGGCTACGAGAATGGCAGGGGTTCAGTTCGCAACCAAGGACACGCGCTGGACACGATGCGAGGGAAGCTTGCTTGCCAGTGTATGAGACAAGACAACTTGAAGGGTTACAGAGGTAGGTGGCTAGAGGTGCCTATGCTTACAAGTGACTGCCAATGATGTGGATGTAGAGTGGATAGGCGATCAAGGGGGAACGCTAAGAAGAGTGGGCGTCAGAAACATGATGGTGAGGATCGAATGCCAAATTAGGTAGGCAGGCCTAATAGACGGAGCGGTTCATACCGCGGAACTGAGAATCCTGACGTGAAGCAGGTGGAGGGAGGGAGGGGTCGTGTCGCGAGCCAGTACCAATGGGAAGGTTGGTTCGCTAGGAACGCGCGCGCGGCACCGGTCAGTGGGGTTGGAAGTTGGGTTCAACTGACTCCGAAGTGCTCAGCGACCGTGACGGCGATGGCGTTCAAGTTGGAGAACACTAGACAGCGGCGTTCAGCTGGTCGGTGGCGGCCCTATGTGCTTGGTACGTGCGCTCGCTTCGTGACTCTGTCTATAGCTCATGCCGCTGTCTAAGGTCAACTTGTTCGTCGACGTCGACTCAACCTCGATGACCCTTCACAACTTGAACATGGGAGTGCAGGTTCGCGCGTTCGTCTCAGGCTCCAGGCACCTTCTTCTGACAGTGGCACTAGCCTCGCGGTGCCAGTGCGCTCTGGAGCCGGGTTTGTCTTGACTCTTCACAAGGATTGTCGCGGCTTGGCAGGCGCGTTGCCCCGTTTACGAGAGCGCGGGCGAGTCGCGACTGGAACTCTCTCACCCGGCCGGGAGCAGAGCGCGCAGGATGCCTTCCGCCACATCAGCAAGGTGATGAACCCAGGATGAACCCGCCGCCTACGGCCTTACTATGGTGGACCTCTCGTTAGGGGGCAATATACTCTCAATCTCGATGTCACGCTCGAACTCCGGTAGCATCGTGAGCGCCAGGGCACGGGATCGTTTCTGCCGGTACGCACGCATGGTTCCGTCTTCGCATGCCCCGTTGTCTCTCAACGTCAACGTACATGTGTCCCGGATGCCCACAGACCACGAAGTCCTGAACCGAAGTCTCAACCCTCAGACCTCAGGCTCATGTGAACCTCGAGCGGCGTCCTAGGTCATGTCGGCGCGGGCGAGAAGGCCGAGAAGTGAGTGCATATGGCGTTCGACGTGCAGAGCTGGGATAACTCACGCGTTCGACAGTCTGCAGCCGCGGCGGTGACGTGAACAGGTGGCCCGGGCGTTCGCACGCCCCGGCCGCCTTCGCATGCTAAGCTGCACGCTACATAGTGCGCGCGAGTCGCAGACGCCGCCGCTTGCCTAGTGCCTGCCGGCTTCTTGCATGACGTCGTGGGGTGTCACAGGCATGCTGCACGATACTTACGACAGGCAGGCTTGTGATGTCAGCCGTGCGTCGGCTGCGATGGACGGTTGCAGTTGGCGGACGAACGCTCCCGAGCCTTCTACGCATCATGTGGTGCTCACTCTGGCGAGGCGGGACGAGTCGAGGTGCACCCAACTTTGCGCAATGCGCTGGAGGAAGCTCGAGGCCCCGTACTCCGCTGGTGATACTACTTGCAGGCCTATCCAAATTGGCGAAGGCGTGACAGGTGAGCCCGAACGTACTCAATCATATGGAGGACAAGTCTCTCATGCTATCTGGCTCTGGACAGCGCCGCCATAGAGCTCGATAGGCCGCCATTCTGCTCCCGCCACAACGATGACGTCGGCGGCTTCGCAGTTCTGCAGCGCGTGGTCGACGGCGCTCGCCTTCGCATATGCTCGGAAATCATGACAGTCACGGCATGACTTGAACGTGCACCCCGCGTTCTTCCCGTCCATCCGTGCGACACTATTCGTTCCCTCCGACAGGTCCGTCGCAAACCCGAATGCATATGAGGGCTTCCCAGTCATCCATCAGTACGCCTCTTCTCAGGTACACGCGTTGTAACGCGTGGATGCCGTGTCTATCGAGCGCACTGACGCATCCTGGACAGACGCGCACATGGATTCGGATATGCGGACGAAGACGAGAACCCCGAAGTCTATCACGGCGCCTCCTCACACGCACTCGGGTCCGGGAGGGCACCAGCACCAGTCCGCGCATGCGAGACGCTAAGAGCCTTTCTCAGCAGTACCGGCTCCCAGAGTACACCGGTGTGTGGATGACCTGGCGTGCCGGAGGGACTTACTTCAGTACGTTTCATCCCAACGTGTGGCGAGACTTGGGGCGCGATTCTCGTGGCAGGTGACGCTGACTTACGACACCCTCTGCAGATGTGCAAGAACAAGAACCTAGGGTTGACAGAACCCTCGGAGGGGCACACACGTGGTATAGGTGTGTGCACGAAGAATGGCGTTGGAGCGCGGCCTACCTGGAGCTATCTCCGAAGCCTGCCGAGAGAGAGGTGAGTCAAGTTCTTGGCGGGCCTGCGTCAGGGGAGAGACTCACATTTACTCATATGATATTGTAGTGCAGCGCTTCCGTGTGTTCCTCAGCTCGGGGCTGCCCTGAAATTGGGTTGTAACGATCCGTTGACTGACAACCGCCCATGTCAGGCGTCGGACTCCGCGTCAGCATAGTGCGTCATCTCCCTCCCTTCAGCCGAGCAAGACAGACCTCGAGTGTTCACGATCGTACCTTAGGTTGAATATCCGGAAATCGCGTCGTTGTGCTCCACTACTTACCGCAATCTGGTCATGAGGGGCGCGATGACGGTTGTCGGAAATTCGACCACATCCACATGTGGATTCCCTCGTCCTGTTGACGTTCACCACAGCATTCTCCACACCCGCCACCTCTCCACGTATCCGAGGACGTCGCTTCCTGGGGTAGTTGTGTTCTCAGGCGAGATCCCACTCTCACTGTCTATCAGGGACCGAAGTCTCCACAGTTGCACGCCTGGAGTCGAATCTTTCGGTCTCCATGGATCTGGATCTCACCATCGGACCCGGGACGATAACCCAGCAAGGCGAGCTTCCCAGAAACACTGCCCTGGTACCAGTGCACTGCCCTGCCAGTCACCGCATTGGTGCGCGCGCCGTCGTACTTTCACAGTCTGCGAGCCATTCTGACTGACAGCTCACAGATATAGTGCAGCCGCCATCGCTCATTCTGCCTCCGGAGCATGAGAGGCACAACCATGACGGACGGAGCGGTACCGACGATACGCTCGCTCGACTCGTCGCCATAGAACCGGCAGCGTGTGGCGTTGTACTTGTGGCGTCTGTACGGCGAGAGCGCGACCTCACGCGTGTGATTGTCCTCAGGCCGCGTTGAGCCCGCGTCGTGCAGTGTCACTGGCGAAAAAGGTTGTGGGGGCGCTCAGGTACGGGAACCGTAGTTTGTGTTTGACGGCCTGTCGTCATGCTGATATCACGTTGTCCCAGTAGACGTACGTTGGACTATAACTGGCATTGGCGATCCGCGATGGTACGTTGCAGCTATCTGGCATCTACCCATTCTTCCCAGGCTGACCCCATTCAGCTCTCATGCGTCTACTTCTTGTGGATGTGGATGAACAGGATCTCGTTTGAGACCATCGAGCACGGTGGTTCAAGGCTATCATGATTGGGAGAATCGGCTTTAGAAGTCAGGATGGTCGACAGCTCGAGGCCGCCATACACCAAAGTGAAGCCTTCTTCGGCATACACAGCAACTTCACAGGCTCCTATCCCACAGCGCTCGCGCCGCAGGATCTTGACAGATGGCCCAGTGTCTCGCCATTTCCTCTATCCGCCCAGGACAACGAGTCTGGAGCCTGTCAGATGCCATCTACACAGCATACTATACATATACATTGCTCCCAGCCAGTCGACTCCGCAACGCGCCGGGAGCACTTCATTCTCATTCTCTTTCCCCCCACGTCGGCTCTGCGACGCTCCTTCGCACTATCCTTATTCTGTTCATTTTCGATCGAATTCCCGTCTTGTTCTTCAGGCGACGCTCGACGATGTCACAGCTTTTCAGGAGCATGTTCACCTTGACGGCGGGTTCCGGACCGACGAAGTCGCGGCGAAGCGTGCATGGGAGGGCGGTTGCCAAGAAGGTCGGCGCGGCTCGCATGTCTCGTCACCGGTCGGAAGGGAAAGGTTCGAGCGTTCACAAGCTTGTGGACCTTGCAGACATGCTGATCACGCGCGATAGTGCAGTGGGAGATGCTGTCGATATGCCCGACCCTCGTCGACGAGGACGATGAGGTGGCGCCGATCTGGTTCAAGACAGCTGCTTCCTACGGAGGTGAGTTGATGCCCTACTACGTGGCTCGGATGTTTAGAGGACTGACCCTTACCGCATTACAGCGACCGAGGATCGCTCGCTTGACCCTCCGCCCCCTCCCGTACTCTCAGACCTCAGGCTTCCCTTCGAGCTCTGGATCGACGTGTTCAACCATCTCGAGGATGGCTATGACATCCATTCGCTTGCTCGAGTGTGCAAAGGAATGCAAGAGGTCGCCAAGGATTCCGTTCGACAGCACGCAGCCTTTGTCAACACACATGGTGCCGCGGTGCTGCGCAACCACGAGTCTATGTCCGACTTCTTAGAGCTCGTCCAACGCTCTCCCCGTATCGCCGCCGCCGTGGTTCGACTGACAGTCCAATGCGAGGCGCGATGGAGCGCCGAGTTCGGTACCCCCACGAAACTCGTGAACATCCTGCAGGTCCTTCCGAACCTCCGGAGCTTTTCTCTCCACATCATGAGTGAAGACAGCGCGACCTCGTCGCGGTTCTGCGACGCCCTGCTCTCAGAGTCGGTACAGCTCCCACACCTGCGCGCTTTCTCCACGACGATGCGGTACACGCCGGACATCCTCCGCTTCATCCACCGGCATCCCACGATCCGCGAACTCTCCATCACCGGCGCGCAGGACCTCGCGCTCGGAGCCAACGCGAACGCGAACGGCCGGGATGAGCCTGCGAGTGTTCTCCCCGCCCTCCGCACGCTCGCGTGCGGCTTGCCCTCTCTGCTGCGGCTCGGACGCTGCTCGACGCTCACGCACCTCCACGTCCTACTCCACGGTCCGCAGACCCTCGAGACCGTCGCGTCGCTGCTTGGCGCGCAGCTCGTCAGCCTGCGCCTGGGTGTGCTGGAGCGCTTGCGCGACCTCTACTCGCCCCGGGTCGTGTGGTCGACACAGGACATCCTCGCCCGCTTCCCGCGGCTGACGTACATCCAGGTGCACATGTTCGAGGTGCGTCCCGTCAGCGATCGCTTCTCTCTCTAGCCATCATCGCATCCTCGCTGACCCACGAGCCTTTGCAGCCCGATATGCTGCCCCAGCCAATTCAGTGGCAGCAGAAGCGCGACAGGTCGCTCGACCTCGCCCGGCCTGCCAGTGCACCGCTGACGATCGCGTGGGTGCTCGAGGAGGACGCGTGGGGGACGCTGCTCGACCCGCGGGATGCGGACGTCGTGCGCCAGATGTTCGACGAGGTCGCGTTCGACGTGCTGCGCTACTGGATGCCGTACGTCGATCGCGTCGTGTATGGTGACTCGGGCGTGCCGGACACGTATGTGATGCTTAGCTCCGGTGGGAACACGGTCGTGCGCACGGAGGATCCGTCTCTGGGTGAGGATTACTGGAAGCGGGTGTGAGACGCGCGCGACTTGCTGAGGGGAAACGGGGTGTCTTGCACTTGTCTATTCGGGTTATGTGTTCCTACGCTTGAAGCGTTGTACTGTTAGTGTACCATGTGTATCGATTAGGGCGAACGAATTGTACACAATAGAGATGTCGTAGACAAGGCGTAGGGCGTGCGGCAAACTCGTTGGCGGCTGGCATATAGATCAAGGTATCATACGTCGCCTGATTGGGTTTTCTCGACCGATTCTGCAAACGACAAAGCCTACTACATGGAGGAGGAGACTCGGAAAGCTTGAGTACCATGTCTCGGTAGTCGGTGGGTATCACGTGATGCAGCAGCCACATGGCGTGGTCGAGGTCGAAGCGTCAATTTGATCTTTGCTTCCTTCCACCAACGCCCTCCGGGGGCTCTATGCTGACGACCCTGTCCTGAGGCTTCTCAGCGTCAGGTAAGCCCTTCACCACTTGTGGCAGTACTTCCACGAGTCGTGTGATTTTTTCCTGTCCAAAGACTTGGGAGCTAACCACGCCGTTGATTGCCACGCTCGTTCACGCAGGATGACGACCATAGGCCGTATGCCCCTCTCTTCTCACTCATATGCCGCTATGGGACAGCATGCACACCGTTATGATGGTATACCCTCTACATCTTGCGTCGGAGACGCGTTGAGAGATGGACGCGCCGCCACGCAAGGTAGGACCAGAACTCCTGCTTATTGTGGACTGGCGCTGACATCGGTTGGACATCATCCATAGGCATGGCGCGTACAGCCGCAGAGCAGGCTTACAAGTGCTCGGAGCTGTATCTACCAGCCGCGAGACGCCAATTCGTCCTTTCCCAAAGCAGAAGACGCAAGGGGCGCGGTGGCGCGCGCGAAAATGGTTCGTTTTGCCTGTGGTCCGAGAGGCCGTGACGGTGTTGCTGACTTCCATGCCTCAGATCTTCCTCCATCGGAACGGGTCGTCCATGGCCAACATGATGACTCCCCGGGACGCTGTGAGTAGCAGCATGATGCGGCTCCGTCAACTTCTATCCAACTGATGCCTCCTCCCTCAGACCTTTCCGACGAAGATATCAATCCATTCATCAATCCCGATGAAGAGTTGGATGTCGTCATGAACTCAACTGAGTTGGTTTCCACTGCACCCACCGCTTCTCCCGTCGAGGTTACCGAACCTACTGTGCCGTCGGTTGCTGCGCAAAGCTCTGCGTGCGATACGTCGCTTTCTCGCACATCAAGAGGATCGGAGAGCAAGCAGAAGCATCCGATGAAGCTCGATCGTCGCGCTTGGGAGGCACCTGGTCCATCACCGCTATCAGAAGCCACCCAGAACCTCCTGTGGACTCGCGATGAACGCGATCTCACGCCGTCCCCTGCGCCGTCTGCCGGATCTGGATTGGGTGAAGGCGAGGAAGCAGAGTCTTTCCGATCCTTCCAAATGCGACCGGCGCCGCTCAAATTCCGCCCACTTCTACGCACGCTCGCAGGGAGGAAGAAAGGCCGAGTATCGGTGCCGCTGCGCCTCATTTACTTGAAGAACATGTTCCTGTCCCGCATCTACGCCCTCGGGGTCGAGTCGCCGGAGCTGGACTTCGTGGACGAGTACAGCATCGAGTTCCTCCTCGATCTGCAGGCCGATCTACGACGTGGTCATGTCACGATTCCTCGCCTGGCCGCATACAGCATCGCGGACCCGCCATCCATCGGCACACCCCGACGGCGCGTCCAGTGGAGGGCGGGGCAGACCTTCCCTCGTCGCGTCGAAGACTACGGCCGGGCTGCCGTAAAGATGCTCGCGCGACGGCGATCTGGAATGGAGTAGGACGCGCGTTGCTTCTGCTTCTAATGCCCTTCTGTTATGACGATTCCTGAGAGCATGAGGTAGGGTCGTGGTGTGTGGAGAAACCCCCTCGATGATTGTGACGAGAATACCCTAGGCTAGGAACACTATGATGCGATACCGTCTATCCCATGCCCATCTTCTCCTGTCGATCTCATCGCGATGCTACCCTGCTGTATCTGTAGATAGTTTACCACTTTGTATCTGTACTTCGTGCTCTCCCGATGCTCTCGTCGCTACGTTACCTAGTATCTTGCCTTTGAACGTTATCTGCCCCTCTACTTAGCATTCTCAAGTCTAGTATGTTGCAGCACTTGATGCGTTGGTGAAAGTACGTGTTAGCAGCTCGTCAGGCTCTTGGATGAGGTCGTATGAGCAGACGTGGACTCAGGCTAGCGCCAAGTCAACGACTCGGATTTGTCCGTGTTTGAATCGGAGGCTCTTGGCAAGCAAGTACAAACAACCGCTCGCGAGAATGTGACTTGTCACCTGTCACAACATCCAATGGAATGTGCTGGAGACTCGGCGATACAGAGTGCAGCCGAGAGCCGAGCTGTAACTTGTCAAGGATGAGCTCAGTTGTCAATGTAGGTACCGTTCCGTCCAGTGCGAGCCTGCTTACATGTCAGGCACAGGGCGCCTATGGAGAACGCGGCGCTGGGGAATGATAAACTCTGATTCGTTCAGCATGTACGGTCAACTTTGTATCCTGAGCTATATAACTGCAATATTGCTTTTGCTAGTTTTATGTCACTCATGTTGCGGGCACAGAAACAAGGTCCGGAGAGATATCCTTGATCTCAGATTCAAGCTCCGCCCCAACGTAATCAGGTGGCCATCGACTCCGACATTGACGCTTTTTCTGCAACTCTGTCTTCGACCACAACGCACCCGCCGCTCACAGACTCCATAGCTTCCCTAGTTCACCCTCCCACATCATCTCAGACGCATTTCTACACCTATCGCTTCCCTCGCACCCCCGAGTCCTCGACGTCATGGGCATCCCAACGCGTTTACCTCTATCGGACCGCACAGTGCTCTCAGTAAACTGCGTCGCCCCGTCCGATACTACTCAAGTGGGCGATGAAAACGCGGATAAGTACCTCCGCTCTCAGCATGATAGTCTACCAGGTTGGTCGTCGTGTGTGCTTTGTCTAAGCAACTGAGCTCAATGTGGTTCATCTCATGTAGGCGGCACCCCTCCGACGCTCCAGACCGCGTCAACTGAGCCACAGTTGTACGTCTCTACGGAAGCGTACCACAGCGATGCGTCTAGCTTGCGCTTGGAGGGTCTTCCGCGAATTGACCTCGCTGAGAGGTCGACTAGTATCCAGACTACGAGCAACGTCGAGTCTACTTCATACACTCTAGAGCCATCGACCACCTCGGCTACACAATCCAACCCGCCCGCAACTGTAAGTGCCACTTGGTCAGGTGAGAGCTGCTCTGGACCTCCCACATCGTTCCATCGTATTGATCTTACAGCGATAGACGATAACGATGTCGAATTGCGCGCATTCGAGTACGACCCTCGCGAGGAAGAGATCCGGATGGTGCTGAAGTATCTTGTGGATCTTGAGGAGGGCGGTCCGGAGAAATGGCACAGCACCCGCACGCAGGGGCTCCCACCCAAGCACAAGAGGCAGGCACGGCCGCTTGACGAAGCACCATCCAGGAATCGTCCGATCCAAGTCCCTCTTTGTTATCTCCTGCGCAAAATTCGCTTTGCCTCAGCGTGAGTGCCACGTTCCTAAATTGTCGTAACTTTGAAGCTCATCGTCGTAGGATCAATCGTACATGCGAGGCGGTGGGGTCAGACGACTCGCCCTTCCCCGACTGCACCTTTGTCTTCAGATCGGAGGCAACGGTGTCTTATGGCGTCTCCAGGCTCGACCACGGTTCGCTCCATGACCTCCGCGCGTTGCATGAGCAAGTCTTCTACTCGCGTCTCCTACCCCTACACCCATACCACTGAACCGCCAACATCAGTGCGCAAAGACCCTTGCGGTACCTCTTCATCTTGCGTTGCATTCACGGACGCTCGCGTAGAATATCAGACGCTGCTCCTTAGAGTCATCGCGCAGTTTGTCGCGCTATCCACCCCTGCTCCTCCTTGATCTCACGCGCTACCTGTTTTCTTGCTTTGTCCGCTCTACCTCTTATGTTCTACTACTGCGCTTCTCTCGTCCACACCTCGCTATCTCCTTCGCTCACCGATCCCACTGATCTTATTCATCTAAGCCTCGGATTTCCCTCCACAGCATTCCCCTATGGCTTCAGGCTCCCCGTTTCTGTCGCGCGTTGTATCATACTGTGTATCTTTATCCACTTTTCCGTCTCTACTTCTTCTTCGGGTATCTCGGGTATCTCGGCCCTCACCATCAGGCCGCACACGCGCGATGTATACACACATATGCTCCGTATTGTATCATCTTGTGCTGATGCTTCATCCATCGCGCTCGAATGTAACAAAGAAGTCGCGCCGTTCCACTCGCGCGAGTCTCGACCGCCCAGCGCTTAGCGTCCTGCGCGCGCCGAGGCTGTGCCACGTGTAACGTCGAACACCTCCTTTTCATCTTCGACCTCGCTCTGCACGGCAAAGTACCTTCACGCGCTGATCTTGAGCTTGATGGAAAGCTGGAATGAGGTACGTTATGACGCGAACTGACATGAGACAAGGCGTGGCAGTGGAGAATATCGCTCAGACCAGCTTCAGCCTTGGTCTGGCACGCTGACGACGCTCAGGCTAAGCATGTCGCGCGCAGACTTCTGCATCCAGTCTTCACCATATGTTGAGCCAGGTGAAGAGCTCTGCTGTGAATGATAGTTCTTAGGTCGCCCGATGGATGCAATTCCTATATCCCTCACGACGGGGAAGTCACGGTTGGTGAGTGGCGTAAGGGTAAAGGCTCTGCATAGATGGAATGCTTCAGACTGATCCTCTCACTTCTGTAGGAAGATACCTGCTGGTGTTCGGGAGGAAGCTACCTCAATGGTATACTCACGATGGCGACATGCATTTATCTCGTGTGTTCATCTTTGAATGGTTGCTAGTCGCGACTCGTCCCCGTGCATTGAAAGTGACAGACAACGCCAGACAAGGCTGCCTCGACACAGATCACAAAGTAGCGAGGTCTGGCTGTCGAGTAATAAGCGCGCTCTGCACACCCCAAGCCGATGCAGGTCGATGACCGTACGAAATGTCGTCACTGCGGTAAGGACAAGTGAGTATGTGACTTATATTATTCTCCGGGAGTTCTGACGACATAATGTATGCTTCAGTAGGAGCATTTATATGGCATATTCCGCAGGGATTGTTGCAAAAGAGGCAAGCGAGCGGCGTTCCTTTGTCTAGACGTGGTCCCGTGACCAACTCGCTTTGTACCCAGCTCGCGCAAGCGTGGCACTTATCTTCCGCCACAACCACAGAAACTGCTGCACCCTCATTGTATCCCCTCCACGCTGTCTCCTGTCACCCGAAATCTCCCGCTGCACCGCTATCTCCAACTTTACACCACGCCTTGACCGGATCGCGATCCCGGACCACAACCATCTGCAGAGCATGGCAATTAGCGTAGCTACGGCCCGTCCCGCTTGTCCCACGACCATCTCCTGCGTCAAACCTGGCAAGTCGTCGTTGACCATTAAACGTGGCCTGGAAGAGCGCCTTGTGGAAGAGGAACCTGACGCCAAGCGGATGCGGTTCACATCCCAACCATTGGCCGATGAGTTAATTAGTGCGTGTCTCTCCATACCAAACCATGCTCTTCTCCTCATCAACTTCACCTAGTTACTCCATTGGATCACACCATCGCCGCCACCGCTGTCTTCCAGTCTTTCGGCATCGAGGTGACTGGGAACGACTACTGTCCCATCATACCTGGTTAGTTATGTCGTCCCATTCCCACTGCATAGTCAACTCAGGTGTGACTCTGGCGCACTCAGGACTGCCAGCTCCATGGGAAAAGTTTACAGAGGAGCCCCTTGCTCCCGTCGACGGCGGTTCGAGTAGCTTTGGTACGTCTGGTTAGGAGTATGTTCTGCTCTGCGGTGGCCCTGATGTGTCGCGGTCACCCGCAGCCCCCTCGTCCTCTGGTCCAGAACAGACCTCGTATGTTCCCCCGCCCATCATTGCATCAAGCGGTCCGACATTCGGATACGATGAGTTCCTAGCTGGACTAGATCCAGCTCTGCTCGACGAGTCGCTACCCGGACCGTCGACCCCTTCACCGCACGCAGCTGTCGCCGCACAGAAAGAATGCCCTAATCCGCACGCCGAGCGGGCAATGACCCCTCCCCCCGAAGAGCCAGCTGCTGGAGATATGAATTGTGCTCAACCGACCGAGCGCAACCCGGACGAGCGGCCGCCGGTCGAGGGGAGGGCGGAGAGGAAGAAGAAGCAGGTGTCATCACCAAAGAACAGCCTTCGAGCCACAGCTCATAAGAGAGCTCACGCGTTGTATGTCAATATGCTTCCACTGCTACGAGCTACGTACCATGTGTACTGATGTACCGACCAGCCGCACGAAGACCCCTGTTCTGTCCTCGCCGTTCTACGAACACGAGTACGTGGAATACCGTGCGGGCACTCCCAACGTCGCATCGAAACGACTCCTCCCTCCTCTCGGCTCGTACATCTATGACATACCCGAAGACAAGTGGCCCGAGCTTGACATCTCCAGGCCGCAGCAGTGTACACGACAGGTTTTCCTTGGAGGATCCATTTGGCGCACTGCCGAACTGCTTCGTTCTCACATCGTCCGGTCCCTACACGACAGAATCGTACCACACTCATCCGTCCGACTCACCATCGAACCGCTTCAGTCAAAGGGTGGGGCGAACTCACTCGTCGCTGTGCGCTCCCATCCAGCGGCGATCAGGTACTGGTTCGAGCATGCGAGGGCGGTCCATGCTTTGAAGACACAGCCGTGGAAGACGACCAAGGATATCGTCCCGTCCAGCATCCCGAGCTACTCTCCGGAACGCCCGCAGCCCCTCGTTGATCCAGACGTGCCCACCATCTTGCAGAACCTTGACGCTGAGGAGGAGGATTCCGAGGACGTGGATGTCTTCGTGTTACCAACCGAAGAAGAGCTTGGGCCCGATGCGCAGGATCTGGAAGCAATGAGGTGGTATCTCGAGAAGAAACTCCTGGAGAAGGAGAAGGCGACTCAAGATGAGGATGAGCAGTCTGACTCGGATGACTCGGACTATTCGGATGATGGAGACGAAGCCAATACGTCTATGTCATATGATGACTGGACCGAAATGGCGTCGTGGTGAGTTTGTCGAGATATTACAGGGAATGGACTATACGATACTGCCAATTCGCCTATGGACTCTGTAGTTGTCGTCGCCAGTTGCTGTGCATATTGTAGCTCTATGTATGTAGAAATTGTATCAGTACAGCTCCGAATGTGTTTCGTGTTGCGTTAAAGAGTGGCATCTCCTAAATGCTGACTGTCAAGTACCTATCGACCACGCTGCCATCCGATTCACGATGCGGCCCAGTAGATAATTTATCATGGTTCCCTCCAATGGGATGCACGGCGCTCGGGGCGCATTGTTTGTATGCCCTTTACGGTGAACCATACCATACCAGCAAACTTGGCCTGTGCTCCGACAGGCAGTGGGTCACGAGAACTCGCTCACCTGGTCTATGCGATTCAGGAGCCCCATGGCTATGTCGTTTTACAGACTCCGACCGTACTCCGCAGCCGATGGGCTCATTATCCCGCCGTATTAATATTGAACTTGCTTTCAGGTCTCTCCTTCACCCCCACCGCGTTGGTTTTCGCTCTTCTTTTCCGCTGTTTTTGACAGCAAACCTCCATTCTTATCTCTCCCAACTCATCTCGGATCGCCTGTCCTTACCGCAAGCTTCCTCGTAATGTCAGCCGGACGTCCTCACTTTCGTCTTCACGGTCGCTCCAGCACTCCTTTGCCTCCGGTACTTCTGAAGCGTTCAGGAGAAGTGAATCGACCCGAGCGGCGTACTAGCCCTTGGGAAGTTTCAGATGGCTTGCGTCGCCTACTTTGGGATGGTATGTGGCGTCTTGCCTATAACGGTTTGGTACTAATCCGTACTTACACGAGTAGACGAGAACAGAAAGGCACGCTTGGAAGGGCCCTCTATCTGGGATGATCCCTGGACTCGACCCGTGGTCATCGGTACGACATTTGATATTGAATGTCTTGACGTGATGCTACTAATAATTTCTGCCAGTCTACCAAGTCGTCGAGTCGGAAGATAACCAGACAGACAGCGCCTCTAACCATGAGAAGTCTGTCAAAAACTGCGGTATGTAATACATCTGCAATAAGAAGAGAGAAACAAGACAGCTAATACGAGTATGTTGTGGGCTATGTACTCAGGCAGTAGCATAAGAGACTGCGACGTCTCTGCCAATGTTGAGACCGGTAGCTCATCTCGCTCGCTGTCTCCGCCAGAGCAAACGCCCCTCGCCGGGCCCCAAGTCGATGCCCGAATCCGTAGGTCATGCGTTGTGCTCATCAGTAGTCAAGCTCTCTCAGTACGTCTAACTAGCGGACACAAAGGCTATCATGTCTCCTGGAGCCCTTCCAGGTGTACAGCCATGGGAGTACCACTCCGTCAAGGCGCTCATTGAGAGACGTTCACAAAACAAGAGGCTACCATCTACAGCTGCTCAGGGTCTGAAAGAGCTTGGTGAATGCGAGAAATCCCTTGGCTGGGAGCTGACTGCCTACAACTGCGAACGAGCGTGCGTATTCACCAGTTAAAGTTTCCGGCATGGGCATCCACTGATTTCTCTTATAGCATCAACGAGGTCTGCTCACGCCTTCAATCGAAGCCGTTGTTTAGCCCCAAGCCAAAGCGTCTTACCAAGGAGTACCCCTCTGAAGGGCTCGCGGGTGTAGTTGAAGAAGGGTCGTTGGTCAAGGTCGATAGGCGACTCGATAGTTCCGCTCAAACCACCCTTGAGCGGCTTAGAGGTGAGCTTAACCAGAAGCAGGAGAAGAAAGTCCACACCATCACCGAGCTGCGGGCTAGGCGTGCTGCTGTCACAATCTCAGGTACTAGTCAATGAGTATCTCGGCCCTAGGGGAAGTGAGTGTTCCCTGCTTCGATACAAGGGCTGCAAGTCTGACGTTCGTGATAGATCGTCCGCGTCAATCTATCTTTGTACTAACACTGATTTATTCATTGTATACTGCAGATACCAATTCCCTCAGAACGCTTTCAAACTGCATGATCATGTAGGAGTACTGCACATATCGTCGGAGGTGTTGTATTTATAGTCCGTCATCACATTGAATCTCAATGATAACGATATGTGCTGCCATAAAGCGGGGCAAAGTTGTGAGGCACTCATAATCATTTAGTGCGGTTATAACATCCCTGAAGCTCAATGGAGATAGTCGAGACAAATGCTCTCTTGCGGAGGGTAAGCGGGAACAAAAGGGCTTCTTTGTCAATCGGATGCACGTGACTCTCCAAGGGCATTTCAACCTTGTTTCGTCCGTGTACCGCTTGCCCCGGGCTTTAAGCTGTCGCTGCCATCATCCAATCTCCTCTAGAGGGACTGCCCGCTCTCCAAATACCCCTTCGGCTTGCGTTTCAAACGCGTACTCTTTGTCGGCAGTTCACGTTCCTCCCACATACCCCTCAATTGTGCAAAATGGCTCTAGCCACATTCCGGATGCCAGGTATGAACACTTCGCATACTGTGTCAAAGCTGGTTAAGCAAGCTGGGTTGACGGATATGTCTTGTAGCTGTGGCAAATGTTGGATACAAGGCACTCGCGACGTCTCATGGTCTCTCTCACACCGCTCCTAGATCAACGACACTCTTCCCCAAAGGTCTTGGAGATGACGATTCACGACCACGGCTCAACTCGCAGCGCAGACGGGCAGAATCACTCCCTACACGCCCCTTGATCCAGAAGGAGATAGTCATCATGCCTCCTATTGACGACATACCTGAGATTCCGGACGAGGATGAGACCCCAGCTTCATCCCAACCACCTCGCCCAGAGCCGCTTCATCAAACCAGAATTAGTACATCCCCAGCAGTCTCTGTCATCCACACGGCTCCTATCACGCAGCGTGGTGCTCCCAGTCCTCGACGTAAGACCCGGGATCTTGTCCGAACATATCGGTGTGGATACGTCGGAATTCGGCCCTCGAAGCTCTCACCACGTACTCTCGCTACTGTGCCCGAGAACGGAGAGCTCGTCACCATAATCAAGCGCGAAAGAACGATAAACAGGGCTCCTACTCCTCCTCCTCCTCCAACGCCTAGAACCTACACAAGTCCACGTCTACCTCGTGCGCTGCGTAGGGATGAGAACACTTCGCACGTATCGCACTTATCTCGATCTCTTTATTGGGACACTGACATGCGCCACAGGGAAGACAAAGATCGTTCGAAGCAAAAGATGCGCACCGTTAGAGCGGTCTCCCGTCAGTTTGGGCAGGGTGCCTTTGCTCTCATCAATCGAGCACGGTAGATGGAGGAGTCCCGGAGGTCGTTTACTGTCCTGCGGGCTCCACGGTGTACTACTATATGTCATCTTCCTTACGTTGTTCTAGTTCCTCCAACTCAACCCATCGCATGAAGATAGTAAAATAACGACCTCTTGAGAGCCTCCAGTATGCATGGACAACGTCATCCGATGAGATACGTAATGAGGGATGACCGGCTGTTTAGTCCGGTCGGCTGCGCGTCTCAATCCCTCTATTCACGAGCGCTCAAACAACCCCGCTTTCATCCCAACCACCGACATTGGCACATCTCCTTTTGTCTGTCTCCCTACAATCGCCCTTCAGTCGACACAACCTTTTATAATGCACTCCTTCCTCTCGTACATGGACTTCGAAGCACCAACCACTCCTAGGCCTACTCAGAGGCGATCGGTGGGACCCCGGTATGACCGAGGGTATGACCGAGCACGCCGACCATACGTCCCCTCTCGTCTCTCTGGAGAAGTCACCGTCAATGCCGAGAACAACCAAAGTGGACCAAGCTACCAGAGTAAATACCCCGATTGCCTCCTGAGTTGTGTGGATTGTTGCCTAACCAGCATGCGTAGACCAGAACATCTCGCCCTCGCGTAACTCGCCATGCAAGTCTGGCGCCTTCCGTGGAGCACATGCACCAGGTATTATAATATTTTGCACAGACCTCGCTATGAGTGCTTATGTCGCTCTCATCAGCCCGTCGAAGGCACTCTGTCGAATACACCAACCTCGATGTTGATGAGCCAACCTCCCCATCCCCACCGCCGCGAAGGAGAGCGGGGCAGAGTGCAGGGTTCGGTACGTCAACGTTCGCTCGTCGTTGCACTTCTTATTCCTGAGTTTTGTCTTCGACGAAAAGCGAAGCGCAAGTTTGATCGCCACTCGTCTCGTCGCCCATGGGGTAGGGAATGCACGGTATTGACCGATCAGTCGGAGGACGCATTCCTCGCCACATCTGACGGGCTACTGGCATTGGTTTCCAAAAGGTGCGGGCAGCCCTATCAACCATACCGGTCCGAGCCCGTAATACCCGACCATTGCCTCGAGTTTGAACCAGTCTCCGCCCTAACTGGAGAGCAACTTAGGATAGAGCCTCTGGACGATGACGGCATGGCTCTCGACGAGGATTGGACGGTAGGGAGGAACGACGAAGACCTCGTTCTCTCTCAGTTTGCGACTCTTAGGGTAGACGACAAGGAGAACGACTGCCCTTCAGTGGATCTGGTGCAGCGCACTTTCGGGGGTCGGTCTCAGAGGCGGACTACTCGTCGCTACAATCCCTATTAGCTGTACCTGCTACATGTAACCAGTTGGACAGTACTTCCATTGTCTGTATTTTATCGTTGCTATTGTACTCCTATTACACGCATTCGTGTCTCTTAGACCGCCATTCATTGCCTGTCAAAGTGCTATGTCTACTATTGGCACAAGCGACTCCAGAGTGACTGACCACTGTGTTCTTTCTCGGCGACGGCAGAGACAATGAGCTCTGTGATCATGCAAGCCTTCGTGGGTGCCTGAAAGCTGATTGGATTCACTTGGCTGTTCACCTTCCTATTCAATCCTTTCACGAGCCAAATAATCTAGCCGAGGGACTACTTCAAAGGGGCGTTCACGAGCGCCAAAGGCACTCGCGCTTTGCTCCAAACCATCACCATCGACATAGCGGGATCCCTTGTCTTCGGAGCCACATAGACACGTACCCGCCTGAGCTTGCTACAATGTCTTCTACATTACCAAAGAAGTCCGCGCAAAAGATTCCGCGAGAGCCCTATGTTCCTTCAAAGCTCTCGAAGGGGGTGGTTGCGGTACCAAGGACTCTGACAGCTCAATCTGCAGGTATGTCCTTTGTATCTTCGTCTCTTATATGCACGAGGCGAGCCGACGCACAGTAGAAGTTAGACAGTCGGAGAACACACCCCTAACCACCTCACTCGGACTCGGGAGCATTTCGTTCACCCCAAACCACCACCATACCTCGGTACCCTCCGATGCCCTCTTCGTACAAGGCAGCAGCACAGGGTCACCATACCTCCCCAGCTACTCAGAAAGCCGGGACGCGTTCCAGCAAACCATGCTCGACATTCTCAACCTTCCACCAGAGCGCATGACCCCGGGGTTCCGAGATATCCTCGCGAAGGGCAAAGAGCTCCTCGGTACGTGTAACGTCTGTCGGTCTCGGGCCCATTGTGTGGATGTCTGACTCGATCTCTAGGAGAGCTCGATGACCTGCAGCAGCGCGCCAACGAGCGTGAACTCCAACGAGCCTCAGCACTCGCACAGTACGCTGCAGGCTCACACATCCTGCCAATCGTCCCAGACCGCAACCGGGGCCCGGCGCGGGTCCTCGGACGTCCGCCAGTCGTGCGCAAGAAAGCGTCATGGGCGAAGTACCGGCTCGTGAGTCGAGCGAAGGAGTCAATACTCGGGAGGACCTCGACCGTAGCCTCAATAGCAAACCAGAAGCACTGGTGTCAGGTGCTGGGCAATCGGCCCAAGGGAAAACACGCGCCGCTTCATAAAGCAGTCGTAGAAAAAGCGTTGCAACAGGAGAAGAGGTGAGTGCTCCCTCTATCCTTTATCCAAGGGCGGGCAAATTGCTGACCACTCTCGTCGTTGAACAGCGGCAAACGCGTGAAGGGTCCAGATCTCGGACCGCCTCCATACGTTCCGCGTGGCACGCCGTCTACGTCGCGGCGTGAAGACTGGTCAGGTCTTGTCGCTAGACGTTGCTTCACGAGCCTGGGAATGGTCAAGCTCCAGGACGTAGACGACATGGATGTAGACCGACCGTCATGGGAGTCGAACGGGCTCATTCATCGCACGTTCGGCCGGCGAGCCACTCGAGGGAGACTGGTGATCAGAATCGGGGGTCGGACGTACGTGGTACTACAGGATTCGACGTGGGTGTTGATTCCGGGTCCGTGAATCAACGCTTTCCATAAACTATTCACTGGAAGGCATTGTGGCGCTGCTGTAGGCTTATATTATTATTCGAGTAGGGGATAGGAGAATCGCACGAGTGTCAATCTCAGATTTGTACTGAGATACTTTCAACTTCATGTCCTCTTGGGACAAGTTCCACATGTACTCGTAAGTGACATGAGACACGAGACAACAACCGGCAGAGAGACGAACACACGGCATGCGCACTTCTAACGACTTCGTACAAGCACGGTCTGATCCACACTTCAACTCTCCAGATATTCACGCGCTACCCTACATCTGCATCATCACGTTCTGCGTCCTCGAATCCGGGGAGACGCACTGCTTGTTATGAGATCGCATCAGGCACACCAAGAAGTTGTCAATTTCAACCCCATTTCCTCTCGGAACAAGTTCGAGTTCGCTACATACACTCGCAAGTTACACCAGACACAAGACACGAGAACGAGACCCGAGCGCGACACAGGACAAATATACTAATACACCGCATTCGCACCTCGACGCGACTTATTCGCAGTGCGCACAATCAGAGTGCTGAGTACACTTCATCTCTCCACCGCACACGCGTTCACGCGGCGCTGCCCTTAGCCTTCCTGACCGCCTTCTGCATCCTCAACTCCATCGCCCTCAACATCCAAACCATCGACGCCTTCTGATCCGGACACACTGTCACCTCCACGCCCCCAAGCACCATCCTCCTCCCATGCATCTCCCTCCACCTCGACGGAATCAAGCCCCACTCCCTCTCGCCCTCCCTCACATACCTGAACCGCCCCTTTCCGCTCTCGCTCTTCTCCTCCGCCCGCACCAGCGTCCCCCTCAACCCTCCTTCCTCTCCCTTTCCCCCAGCAGTCGTGCGCGCCGGAGTACCCCGCGGGACGTACGCCCGCGCAAGCACCTCGTACCACCACCTCGGCGGGCCGCACGCCTCGAGGTCGCACTGTATCCTCCTGCAGAACTGGTACTCGTCCGCGCGCACCGGTGCGCCCTCCGCGAGCCCCCAGAGCCGCTCGAGCGCGTGCCACGCGAGCATCTGCGGGCGGAGCGACGGCATGCACGCGTTCGCGCGCGCGCGCGATCCCTGGGCGTGTGTGATGCGCAGGGACGTTGTGAGCGTGAGGTTCCGCGGGTTGGGTGTAGTGAGGGCGAGGAGCGCGGTGAAGGTGGGGAGGTGGTTGGGTGCGGGGAGGGGCGAGTCCTCCTCGTCGTTGTCGAGCGAGTCGGGATCGGGGAAGATGCGTTGGCGGAGAGGGGAGGGGCCTGGGCGCTGGAACCGGGAGTGCTGGAGACGAATATCGCGGCCGCGAGGCATTGGTGGGTAGATGGAGCGCGGACGGATGGGGGGAGGGAGTGCTTTGACGGGAGCGTCGTCGGTCCTCCACGGCCGATACTTGTGATGCTTCGCGGCTGCCTTGCTGCGAGGTGCCCGAGCGGGGGTGGTAGGCACAGGGGCGGGTACGGTGGACGAGGAGGATGCGCTGGCGAGCGCGTGCGCAGGTACGGCGGGGACAGCGAATCCCTGCACGGGCGGGGGCGAGGCCTCGACGGGTAGGGCAGAGCCGGGGATTGCTGGCACGGGCGCAGCCTCGATCTGTCTCCACTTGATCGCGTGTGCACGAATGATGGCGATAAACTCCTCCAATGCGAGGCCTGCGAAGGAGGGAGACGGGACGAGACGGGTCAGCGAGCTGCAGGCGATGTATCGATGAGAATGGGGTATCTACGTACGGAGTGATTCTGGGATTGGCACCGGGTCGATGTCCATGGCATTCGGATCCTTGGCTGCGCGAGCTGCTGTATGAGGTGTGGCATGTGGTCAGTTCGGTCGACCTCGTCTAGCTAGAAAAGCAGTGGAAGGGCGCAGGATCGGTCCACACACGCACCTCTCTTGTCCGCCTCCATCTCCCTCCATCCACGACCTGAACGCCTCGTGAATGGTCCTGCATTCTTCAACGCTGATGTATGACCATGACTGCGGTGGTAGTTCTCCTTTCCCTTCGTCCGCGCTCGAGCTATCCGTTTGAAGTTACAACGAGAAAGAGCGAGAGCGACCGTGAGAATGCGCAAGGATAGGAGAACACGAGGGAAACGTGCGCACCTTCAGCGAGCTGAGCTTGCTCCCTCTTCTTGTCCTCGTCTTCCGGGGTGCTACGAGGACGCTTGGGGCTCGGCGGGTCGGACAGCGCCGCCGCTTCCGAAGGACGCTTCGGGACGTTGAGCCTGTACAGATTGCAAGGGAAGATGGGAGAGAAGGAGGATGGACGACGCGCTCAGCGTCGACGGCCACAGCGTTGAGGAAGGACAAAAAAGAACTCACATAGGTGGTGTCGAGGTCGGCACGGTCATAGCGAGTGTCCTTAACAGTTCAAAGCGTGCGTGTGTGATATGGTATTATGTGGTTGGCTTGGATCGGGTGTCGGTGCCGAGAGCTGGTTAGGGAGACAATCGTGCTTCAGGAGCTTGACCAACGACACCAGGATGACCCCGCTACAGAAACAAGAGCCAGACACGCCGAACGAGGTGGCGAGGTCAAGTATGACGGGGTGGTGGTCGTGGTGGAATGGAGGAGAGGCGGCAAGCGAGACAATGGACGCTTTTGGGAGGACGACAAACGCCGTGCAGGATGTGCCACCCGACACGTGCGCGCGACGCGCTGACTCCTGCCGACTTCCGCCTTCACTTGCGGGCCGCGGAGGGACCGTGCCTCCCTCGCTGTGAAGCGCAGTCCGTGCTCCTACATACTGCTCAGTCTATATGAGCGATGAAGATATATCCTGGATGACGTACGGGCTCTTCGCTGACCTCGGCGAGTGTGATCGCGCTGCTCGAGATGTACTGACCTGGTTAGGCTAGCGTCGAGGGCTATCGGGTTGAAGTCGAACATGATGCTCAACATCTGACGGATATCCCTAGCGACGTGAGGAGAACGGACAGTGTCCTGACAGGTCCAATATACGCAATCGTCTGCTGACTGCAAATACGACGACGTACCTTGATGAACATTCTCACCAACAGGCATCATAGGCGATGGGCCCTGGCCTCATCCTCGAGACTCAAGTCAGGCTAGTACTGCGAGATTAGTGCGTACGCGCATCGTACGCTCTACGTGGAGTGCACGGCAGACAGACGTATGTGCCATGAACACGAAGCTTGCAGGTACGTCCTTGGACCTCCCTGACCGTGAATAACGAGCTCTAATGCAGCCGTTCAACCTTAGGAACGATGCGTGCCTTCTGCCTCTACACCTATTCACGCATAACCACGCACCTCGTTCTGAGGCTAGCAGCAGTCACGACTCGGACAGTGTAACCTGAATCCCATGCGGACGACGTGCGCTCGAGCAATCAGCATACGCCGTCGTTGACTGCGCGTCCATCGGCCTACTTCCTGCCGCGGAACACAAGTCAGCTCACGGTACGTGCATCCACAAGCGTACGACGGAATACATACCTGACTCGGCTTACCAACTCAGTGACATCCCTCACCTATACATAGAGATCATCATCGCACATGCCTTGGCCGACAATACTCCCACAAATACAAGAGTCGAAGCAGATCATGGCATGCCGACGTCAAACTCGCCCAGGCCCTAATAAACACAGGAGTAACACTGAGGTTATCGTCGCAGAGAGCAGAGCACCAGAGGTGAGCTGCGGCGCATACAGTCACTCCGTGGCCATCTCATGACGTCTAGCCCCGATCAACACGAACCTCAGCCGAACCTCTCGTCGCAGAGGAGAAGAATAGTGAACTGTTACGCATATAGTCACCTCATCAACCCCCTCATGACATCCAGACCTGGTCAACACACGCGCATCGGGGCGAACCTCTTCATGCACTCGGCGAGAAGAGATACCAAATGCATGCCATAGACAACGAGCTGCACATAGGGAGCAACCCGGGAGCCAACACGATCTCACACGTCGCGGCCTTATATCGGAGAGGGGATCAGAACACGTTGCGGCGACTTACCTGTCTGTTCCGTCCCTGCGCATCCCTTCACTGCGAGCTCCCATGACGGAGATCGCGTGCATGACCAGGAAAGCACCGACCGATGCCTTCCTCCTTCCCGCACAATCGCACGGAAGTTGAGCTCGCACTGTGGAACTTGCGCTGCGAAGCAATGGCCTGGCGGTCTTGCGACATGGACGACGAACATCGGGCCGGGAACGAGACCGCGGCTGGTGTTGGCAAAGGAAGAGTAGATGTTGCATTGGACGTGCGGTACAGTAGAGGGACGCGAGGGAAGGAGGACGCTGGGAGGACGAGAGAGGGACACGGGGGACGGGAGGGAGGGGTTATGTACAGCAAGGCGCGCGCTGTTCGCGCACTCTGATTGGCTCAGAATGGGCGACTGCTCTTGTCTCCTACTCTCACCTGACTCTCACTGTCTCACTCGCCACTACCGTCTCTGCATATTTCCTCCTGTCCCATGTTCTTCATAGCCCTTCATTCACAATGACATGGGAAATTGCTTACAGCCAAGTCATGCTCAAGCTGTCGATTTGATCCTGGGGCATGACGACGGCAACAACACTGAGTGTAAGTAGTGCGCGCACGCGAAGGCTTCGAACCCTTCATACGGGGATCAAGTAAGCTATGAATCCAGAGGGATCTCTGAAGGGATACAACTGTATCGTTCTGTCATTAGCTGCGCCCGCAACAGCGACACAGGTGAGCACACACTTCTCCTGCGGCGCACCCTTCCCCGCACCCATCGAACCTTCCACTCTCCCCTCTGTGTACCTTCACAGCCGTGGCGATTGCTCCTGCGTTGTCATGAGTCCGGAGACATATCTTGTTCGATTTTCCAGAGGCATTTTCGGGCCATCTCGCTCCAGCCTCCAGGAGTGGGGTGAACGCGCTTTGTCCTTGTTAGATTCGGAGGGTCTTGGCAAACATACGCAAACATCTGCTCGTTCTGACACGTGACAGCGTATGCCTTTCCGACCAAATCGGGCAAGGGGCGACTTTGGACGCTCTAGACTCCGGTTCACACTCCGACGTCGACTCTCTTCTCTTGACGTCTCCTCCAAATACGCTGCGCGCGACTCAGTGCCTCCCTCCTCTGCCACAACTCCTACTTTGAACTCGCCTTTGTCGTTAGAATGCAACCATACCCGGCAGTCTACTATGCGCCACCACCGCCGATGGTTTGGGCTCCGGCGCCCGGGCCCTGGCCCACCATTCCCCACTACACCTGGTGGGTCCCACCGCCGCCTCCCATGTGGGGCTGGCAGCCACCACCCGTATACCCCGCGTTTCATGACGCGTCGAACTATTGTGGGTAGTATCGCTTATTCAAAACGACTAGCTACTGACCATCGACCTGTAGATCCCGTTCCCCAACCACCCACCAGTTCACCTCCGGGAGAATCAGTCCAGGAGTCGGAGACCGCATCGTGTGAGGCCCCCAGCATTGTGACCTACCCCCGCACTCGAACTGACTCATCTCCTACATAGGCGCAGACGCTCCGGAGCAGAAGCACGAAGAACACGAGCACGAGACCTTCGTGGCGGGCTCCCTGACTGGCGATGACTTCTCGATTGCCCTCCAAGCTGCAAGGTCCCGCCCGTCGCGCGGAGAAGCCAAGCGCACGATGTCGCGCATGCCCAACGCGTCCAAATCCTCCGACCGAGCGCGTGGGGCGATCGAGGAGGCCATTCTGCGGAACTACACCCCGACTGACGGTGACCCCGACTCGGAGCAGGGAGGTACGCACCCACGTCCCGTCTTCCGCCGCTCGTGCCTTACTCAGCGCCAACTTACACACAGACGCGTTCAGTAAGACCGCAGAGACCAACATGGTGCGCAAGTGGGCGAAAGGCCGCTCCAAGCTCAAGCCCAACCAAGCCCAGGCGCCGTCGACCGAGTTCCACGGCGTCCCCGCGAAGAACCTCATCCCGCGCACGAACAACGTCGAGTACTCGCTCTACCGGCGGCTGCTCCACTACAAGGCGGAGTGCGCGTGAGTCCTCTTGTTTGCGTTCATGGAGTCCGTGTATGCGAGAGGTCTGATGCTCAGGGGTCTTCAGGCTGGACAGGAAGTGCAAGGAGCTCAAGATGCGCCGCCACCTCCGTCCGGAGCGCGTTATGGTCGATGACGGATCTCGGTTGTATGGCCGCCACAGTTCCAAGGACACCCCGCCGCTTGGGCCTTCTCGTCTGCGCGAGGTGTACACGGCGCAGGACGACTAAGTTCCACCGAGCGTCGTAAACGACGTGCTTCCCTGAGTGCCTTACGCTCACACGACATCCGACATGTTCGCCACCACGAGCTACATGCGTCGCCGTAGTCCAAGGCAGAAGTCCAGCATTCGGCACAGCTCGATCGCCCACGTCACGCACCCTGCGATATATATATCCAGCTTCTCGAACACTAAAACACATCCGTCTATCACACTCGCCACAGTCCAGTCCTCGGCGCGGACTACCCAGGTTACGAACGTCCTGACCCTCACGATTCCATTTCTTCATGCGCTTCCCCTCTTCTCTCTCCGTCTTCATCTCTGCTTTGTCGTCGCACACTCGTCGCCATCTCGACTCTCAACGGTTTCTATCATCGCATCTCATTGCTATCGTTGCCTCTTCCGTGCTGCTCTCGCGAGCTCATCTCGTACCTCATCTCTCGTCATCTATCCGGGTTCCATCGGTGTCGTATCCTTTCTCCTCGGTTTATTCATCTTCCCCATCTACGTTGGTATACATGCTCCCTCCTCCTACGTACATAACATATCCCTCCTACCCATCGCGCCGTACTCGTAGAACTTAGCAACGAAGTAGTAGAATGTATGATACCCCATTCATCACACTCCTGTATCTGTAGATATCGTCTTCCCTCCCGCCCTCACAAACCAAATCCTACTCGTCCGAAGCCTGCAGGTTGGTGAGCATTGATGAGCGTCTATAAGAAGCTCATCCCGTCCCGTGGAGGTCCGCGGGGCCGTGCCCCGTCGACCGTTCGAATTCGAACCCTTTCTTCTCAGCACGACGACGACCAGGACGACGACGAACGCGTTGGTCTCGCTATTGCCAGGGATTGTTCTCTCTTTAGCTCTGTTCTCAGTCCCGACGTACGTCTTGAACATGCCACGCCAGCAAGTACGGAGTCCGAGATCCCCGAGCGTTATCACGACTCAGGTCTCAGGGGCGATGAACGTTCATGAGCCTGAGCAGGGGTCTGTCTGGCACCAAGTCAGCTGGTATGGTGAGTATATGTGTGAAAGCATGCTCACCTGGTGCAATCCCTGTATACTAACACACGAACGGCATCAATCTGGTCAGCATCAATGCATTGAGAGAGTGCGCAACCTGTACACTGACAGATGGCATGTATCTGTCACAGCTCTTCCTCTACAGCGTACGCTACTTGCGCCAGCCTCGGATTGCATGGGGAATAGCGCGAACTTGCGATGAAGCCGCTCAGGAGTCAGTTCAGTATGTAGGCAGCCTAGCTGACAGATGTCCCAGTTCTTCGCGAAGTACTAAGCCCATACTCTTCCTAGAAGCAACAGCACTCTTTACTTCATGAATTAGTGCCGTGCACTCCAAATATCAATGGCCACAACCTACGGTAACCTCGGAGCCCAGACCCGCGTCCTATTCCTTTGTCCTCAATAAGGTCACGTGACGCCACCTGGCTTTGACCATGGCCACACACGGCAACGCGTCGCCCGCCACCTTCCGACCTTCGTTTCCCTCCCACGACCACACCACAATTCTCCACGTTGCCTCCTTTCAGAGAGCAATCCGCGATTATCTCACCAACGATCCGCGCTTGCATCAACGAATACCGTGCTTACCCTTCACACCAAACCTTCACACCACATCAACTCCCGAAACCACCGAGTGACTGATGGCCGCTGTGACCGTGGATCCATACTGCTTCGGAGCCCTTCCCGGGCCGTCCTCATCCTCAACCCCCTCTTCGGGAGTCGGCACTGCTTTGGTGGCCGACTCCCTCTTCGAATCGACCTCCGGCTTCGGCCGTGCTGGGTCCGGGAGCCTGAAGCGTTCGCGCGAAGACTCGGATGCCGAGTTCCCGGCTGATGCCAAACGTCCGCGAACAGTGCCTTGGAGTGCGTCCCTCTTCATTGACATACTCTTATCAAGCTCGTGTTGACCCTGCCCCTCCTTAACCAGCATCGACGTCCGTTGAGCAGCCCCGCTCAGACCCCAAGTCTCTCGCTGCCCCGTACCCTGCTGAGTGTATGTCTCTACTAATTTGTGCTGTTCTAATGTCGAACACTGGCTGACGACTACTTGCAATGCCTAGACATACGCGTTGGCGATGGGCCCATCCTACGACGGGACGGCGACCTCTCATACCTATTCATGAAGTCCGATGAATGCCACTACTGCGCTCGTATGCCCCAGCATTCCTATGGTCAGTACCATCTCCAAGTTTGCCTGTATCCGCACTGATGTGGTCCGACTGTGTGTCGTCAACAGAAGCACTGCTCCGTGCTCCCCCACCTTGCGACTGTGCTCGAAAGGAGGCTGAAGAGCGTAAGAAGTCGGCTGAAGAGCGCAGGAAGTGGGCTGCAGAGCTGCTGGGTGAGTGCCATCGCTCCGACTCGGACTGGTTTGATTTTGACCTAATCGCGTGAATGCAGCGATATCGTCCGGCTTGATGTACGACGGCGCGCTCGAATCGCAAAGCACGATGCAGCAGACCGGGGAGTCGTGGGACTGGTTAGGCACTGCCGCTGCGTTGACAGCCTTGCCTGGTTCTCCTGGCGAGGAAAGCATACTCATCCAGGAAGATGAACCCTTCGGTAAGCTCAATCATGGTGCAGTGTCATCGTATCCAGAACTGAGTAATAGACTAGATCTAGGCTTACCTCTTGAGGAGTCGACCTTTGAATGGGGGGAATCATGGTATACTGAGGCCACGCCCTCGCCGTCCACCGCTCCATCCGACATCCTTCCCAGTGCGGAAGTCTTCGGTCAACCCACACAGCCAGAGCCTGCTTCCTGTACGCCTCCAGTAAAGGACCCTCTAGACATCGGCTTCTCACCCGACGAGCCCGAATCCTCGCAACCTGAAGATGCAGCTTCGTCTACAGTCTCGACGCCGACCGACATCTCGAGTGCCGACGACGTGCCAATACACGAGTTTCCCGTACGGAACAGCTCGTCAACCAGGAGACGGCGCAGAAGGGTACACATCGAGAACCTGTCTGAAGAGGAGAAGAAGCTGAGAGCCCGCGGAGGGTGGAACCTGGGCAAGAAGCTGCTGCGTGCGCGAGCAGAGTTCCGGTGAGCTCATCCTCCTCTACCTCCTCACCAAGCCCACATCTGAAACCCAGCACAGAAAGATCTCCAACGCGGACGACATCGATGCGTCCTTCCGCTGCCCCTTTCCTGAGGAAGATCGTCCCCCGAGCCGCGCAGGGACGCCCCCACGCTCCATCAACGACAAACAGCTCCTCGTTCTCCCGGAGTCGCACCAGTACTACACCTACTACCTCGACCACGCCGCCCAACAACGTCTCTGCACCCCCATCCTCCGCGGGGACCTGATCCGCGGGTGCGGTCCCGCGGGGCTGCGCTGGGCGACGCTCGTGCGGGACGACGCCGCTCGGCTCAGTCCCGACGAGCGGCCGCTGCGCGCGGAGGGTGCGGTCTTGGAGCATCGGTTCCGGTTCTTGGGGATGGAGGGGGAGGAGACGCTGACGATGTACGCGGACCCGGCCGCGGTTCAGGCGTGGAGAGCGCACTCGGAGGCGATTGCGAGGATCAGGGATCCGAGCGATGGGGCGGTTCGGGCGGCGGGTGTGACCACCTCGGGAGAGATCGTGTATGGGATCGTGAGTGTGTAGATCTGCGTGTGTTGGATTTGGACATTGGACTTGGGGGGCCCTGTTCTTGTATTCTAGTTTGGGGTGATCTGGACCGGACTTGTACTATTGTAGCTATACCGCATGTACATGTTTGTATCATACTACTTACTGTCTGTGGGTGCTGTATTAGAGAAGTGAATTGATAGCTCGATTGACCTTTAACGATGTGATTTGGTGTGATGTGGTGTGATGTGGTGGAAGAGATGATCTCCGCGAGCGCGGATCTCAACTGCAGCGCGGCGGCGCTTCGACCCTAACCAGCAGGGTGTCCTTCGCTACGGGCCACTCTCCTTCACGTACCTTCTCGTTGCTTGACTGTATTCCGCCCAACTGATCTAGAGGCTGGTTTACGAGCCTATCGTTGCTCCAGTTGTCGTCGAATTCTTTCCGCAGCTCATCCTCATAAGATGTCTCACAAGCTGTCACGCGCTTCGAAGAAAGTATTCGATAGTTTGAAGCCTGTGCTGGAACAAACCAGCCGCAACATCGGGCTTCCCAGGGACTGTGAATGTATGCCATTACGCCTCTGTAAGCTCATTGAGCTTTGGACTAACGTGCTGAGATAGCATTGAAGCGGGAACTACATGGTTCTACTGGCGAAGTTCGGCTTCGGTACAAGGTTCGGTGCTTGGTCCGTCGAGAGTGCAGAACAGGTACGCTGTGCTTTCTCATATGCTCGCAGCTTCATATTTTCCTCATATTTTGGCTATGTAGACTCTAACCAGGATACGATGAGCTTTGGCTATTGCGCGATTTGCTTGGGGACCTCGGAACGGTCTTCCACTGATGGTGAGTGTCCTAACCATGCTCTGATCCAGGTCCTTCTTATTCACCTCCGATATCTGAATCAAGGTCGTAGTTCAGAAGCATCGTCTGAGCCGTAGGATATCCTTGAGGGTTGACCAACCTTTTGATATACTGGGCTGGGCCCCTGTATATAGCACGCACAGACGGGTACTGGTTACCTCTCTACGATATGGTAATCCCCATGTTACGGTTCCCCAGACTTCTCTACTCTCGTGCTCTTCTACGATGTGTCTATATGTACGCGCTGACAACGCCCGTTTTGAATCCAAGAGCTTTGGTCATCGAGTACAAAGGACATTCAGTCGTCACCGTGCCCATGTCCAACATTGGCCAGCATTGGCCTCTCCGTCGGACCACACATACAGGTAATTGGACCACGACCACAACTGCTGCGGTGATCCGCTTAGGTGAACCTTGCTGCTGTTCTCGTCCGACTACTCGGGTCGGGAGCCACTCAAACCTATTATCGGCCACACTATAGTGACTCCAGCCCAATACAGACACACCCCGCCGCTCCTTTCGCTCCTCCCCCTCTTTGTCTGCTGCAACGATGCTCACGGACCTCTTCTACGACCGCGACTCCACAAGATCGACGTGTTATTCTATAGAGACGAACTCGAGCTCTGCAACCACGTTCCTCAATGAATATGGTATGTTAATAATGTATGGGCACGTAAACGACCATCCACTCACTCGGACCCATCGCCGCCAGGTCTGTCGCACGAGTCGGAGGATCTCAGTACCGGCGAGTACAACGTTCTGTACCGCGTGCGCGACATCGACTTTCGTGGGCGAAGAATCGGTACGTCACCCCTCATCCGCCCTCGCGCCACCTCAAACCACCCACCGCTCCGACCACATACTCATGCCGCCCGGCGCGCTCCGTTCTTCCAGACTCGAACGCACACACGCGCAGCTTCGGAATGTCCAGCGACATCATGCGGTTCGAAGAAGCCTGTCAGTGCCTATCCCCAGTCCCCTCGTTCGCTCTGGACGCCGTCGAGGTACGATGCTCACCTGCGCTTCTACTGCAGATCACATAATGACCGAGCCCTGAACATTGGATCGTGAACCTGTCATCGCGACGCGCGCACCTCTCCTCGCGTTCGCCACACGTGCGCCTCCGCCTTGATCGCGACACGCCATGCGCGCATCGTGGTGCGGCGTGTAGAGCCTTGGGGGCGAGAAACTCTCGTTCGTGTACTCGTGCGCGACGGACCCGATCCTCGCGCGCCTGTTGTTCGTGGCCAGCCTGGTGCTGTACCTTATCTCGCGTCTAGACCCGTTCTTTGTCGTCCAAGAGGTAGCTTTGTAGAGTACGTTCCCTAGCTTACAGCTTGTAATTCCCCCCGATGTCGACCTGGATTCGGTTCCACCCCGCTGGTATCCATGTCGTGGAGACCGCACTTGCCCGTTCTGCCAGACCGTAAGGAAGAAGAGAGACGGACCCAAGTTTCACTCGTCTCTCTCCACCATGTCAGAGCCGTGATGAGAATGGGCCACATACCAACATAGATGTTGATTGGCGATATGTCAGGAGAACCGCCGCCCATCGCCGTATACGATCACCGAGAGATCCTAGTCCGCGCACGCGCCACATCCCAGTACAACCGAACCCACATGGTTCGGGTCATCGCTAGCAACAGGATCAAAAACATCTTCAATTGGGTTCGTGTTGTCTGGAGCGGAAAATGGTCCTATTGACGGTCAGCGCGGCGTATTGGGCGTGTGCTCCATCGGCATTGGAATTGGTGGAAATGGCCAAAGCGCAAATGGGAGCGCACCTATCTGACCATCAGCGTACTGGCGAACACGGCGAATGATGCGCCAGCTGGCTGTTGCTCCTCGAGTGTGAATGTGGGAGAGGGACTCGAGATGGAGGTAAGACCCGCCCGGAGCTGGACAGAAGTCACACGGTCAGTGTGCTCCGATCATGCTCGAAGCTCAGCGCTCATCGTTCAACTCTCTTCTGTCACCCATCTTTCCCCAGAAAGATATCTTCGTGCCCTCGCTTGAGAACTGTGACTTGCGTTGATCGTCCAGCGATCCTCCCATCGAGCTCCTGCGGCAAGTTCCATGCCTCAGCATAGCCAAAGTCCATCATGATCTTGTGGGCGAACGGCACGACCGTGACAGAAGTCGCTCAAGAACCACATAGATTATGACGTGTATATCGGATTGTAAGCGTACCAACTTTTGCCCCGAACACCATCCAAACTGCATTCATAGACCCTGTGGGGCCACTTCCATTGCGCACGCTGCCGCCGCGATTACCACACGCTCCCTGTGGTCCGCGCCCTCTCCGCAATCCTGTGTTAACGCCGAGGAAGAGGGCTTGAGGTGAGCACGGTCGCTTCCGCAGCCAACATTGAGGAGAGGGGGACGAGCAAGACGATGATGATTAGACCTGAACATGACCGAGTAGACCGAGGTCCGAGAAGATGACTCGGGAACTTTGGCCTTGTTGAATTCAGAGGCCTTTGCCAAACAGCGTCAAACTCGTCCGTGATGGTGTCACGCGGCATGTCACATGGGCGCTTGGTCGTTTCCTATCCGCGATCACGTGCGGTTTGTTGAATGTTCGCGACTTAGCCTGCATTAGGATTCGCACTCCGACACCCGCGCCCTTTTCTACCGCCGCGCCCCGCCCCGCTGGCTTGTCATCTACCTCTCTCCTTGACGTGGTCCTGTCAGAGGTACACCCCTCCTCCAGTCCTTCATTCGGTCTCGGTGGGTCAGCTCGCACGTCGCTGCCACTATCCACGCTCCTGTTACGAATATTAGATTATCGTCCCTCCTCTTCTCCACTCCGCTCTGGAAATGTCCTTGCGACTGCCGTTTGACATTCCTCCACTGGGACTCTCCGACGTCCCTCTCTCACCTCTCTCTCTCGACGATGTGAGCGGACTGGAGGCGTCCTCTGACACCTCCAAGCAATGCCCCACTATCCTCAGCCTGCGCCAAATCTTGGGTGAAGGTATGTGTCTTGCATCACCACTGCTAGCAGCGATTCGGAGTGCTCACCAATCCTCAACCATCGACAGCGCCGACCGTCGAGGACGGTCATTCACAACCGGTCATGAGCGACGCAGCCGACGCTTTGCCGTCATCAGACCTCCTGCCCATTTCCATTGGGTCTGCGGGAGGCAGCTTACGTTAGTACCTCTTGGCAATGGTGTGGCCCGCTCGGCGCATAACAGTCCCGCCTCTCTTCTCTCTTCAGAGCTCTCGTACCGGTCATTGGAACTAGCTTCCTCCACGGAAGATGACAGTGCAGGCGGTAAGCGCACCAGTGTTCTGTCAGCCGGTGCCTGAAGTACTCATCGATGACGTAGACCTGCATTCGGTAACTGACGAGTCTACCGTTAGCGACGATGAAGACGATGGAGACGACGATGTGGCCCGCGCCCTTGCGTTCGCGAAGATGCGGGCTGCATACTCTGGTATGTCTGCCGCCATGATCAACTTCAGCGCCGCCATACAGGAGTCGGACGATGAAGAGGGTGACAGCCAGCTGTCCGTCCTCGCGTCGAAGGTGATCTCCTCGATCTGTCAGTGTGAGTGCTCTTCCTTCTCCGAGGTATGCCCTGTGCTCATCAATTCCCGGATATTACAGCACCTCCTGCCCTTGAGCGCCATATGTCGCTATCCTCGCTCTCGTCCGATGAGACTGACGAGGACGACTTGACGGATGCGGAACGCGAGGATTGCATCATGGTCAAGGCCTACATCGAGCGATGGGCATCAAATATCCGGCTCGCGTCGACATTCTGGCAAGGGTTCACACCTATGCATACTAATGTCTCGGTGTCTCCCTTCCAGCGCCTGATTGTGTACCAGGCGGAGCAAGCGTGAGTGTCCTGGTAGTAGATAGCGGACGTCTACTGATTGATGCTCTCAATCACAGTATCAGAAAGGTGAGCGAGCAACTCGACATTCCCGCTCCGCTCGAGTTCGAGCGACCTTGCCCCCGCCTCTCGCGGGATCCCGTCAACGAAGGCTTCGCAGGCCGCGTCGAGTTCGGCACACTCTCCCGTCGTGTACCCCCTCAGGACTACTGTCCCATGACTCGACTCGAAGAGATCAGGTGCGCGCTCAACAGCGATAAGGGCAAGAAGGTTCAGACAGTCTCAGTGCGCCTCCAAGCCGGCGCGAAGCGTGCTGCTGGCACACAACGGCCGAAGGAGGCTCATACGATCCGCAATACCTGGGAACGCACGCTATCGAGACGCCGCGTCGACATCACGCTATGGCTGATGACAGAAGAGCTCGAGACCGACGCTCCGGCCAACTCTTGATCCCCGCTCGGCCACATCTTCCGCTTTGCGTAACAGTTTCCTCCTCCCTATCCCTCAAATCATGTCAAACAGGACTCCTTCTCGCGCAACCTACAGGACAACCCTCCCACCCCTCCGGGTACACCCACCCGGTCGACCTCCTCTATTCCTCTTCCACCTGGCTGCTTGTTCATATGGACTCCCCGAACGCTCACGGACACGGAGATACTCGACGACAACCATGCGACGCACTGTACGAATACCCCCCGTCACGACCTTTTACGACTCTTCATGACCACTTACGACCTCTCATGACTACTCCCGCTTCCTGCTTGTGCTTTCGACGCTCTTGTGTAGTGCTCCACCACGCTCTCTCTGCTTCTATCCCTCATAATACCCTAGTACCAGTCCGGTCCCCATAATTCAGTGCTGCGTATGTTCGAAATGCTTTCCTCACGGCGCATCGTAGCTCTTCTCCTGGACCATCATATCTCTCCTTCGCTCATTGCTCTCTGCTCTCTCTACGATCCCAGCAATTTGATGTCTCGTCGCTCATACTGTACGAGATATCTTCCCCCCTCTCTGTCCTTGTACCGTGCCGTCGCATCCATCGTCGCGTCCCTCCGTCGTCACCGTGTAGCTCTAGCTCTTATCGCGAATACGTGTACGATCATTCCCCCTGCAGTAGTCAAACAAACGCGGTGTACGACATGCTTCATACTTCAGAGTATTTCAAATCTTAGTGTACAATCTAGCTGTTCATACGTACCAGGCTCGGACCGGGCCGAAGCGACCTGCGACTCATTGTTGAAGTCGTAGGGACCTCCGTTCGGACTCCTGCTCTGACCCTACACAATGAACATACACGTCCTCTCCAATCCTATGTCTCCTTTCAGCACCGCTCGCGAAGTATCAAGTGCAAGAAGCGAGCCCCTCACCAGCCAATCGCGTCGCGCGAAGCATTGGGCGCCTAACATTGTCGTACGAGGAGGAACGGTCCCTCTGCTTCCTTCTCTGCTCTTCGATAACCCTCACTGCAGCTGTCTGTTACTCGTGCTATGATTCTACACACTTCTCGTCGTATCCGACATCATACTCAAAGCGAAGTTCGACCAGAGGAGATCGCACCCTGCCAGTACGTCGCCACGCTCGTGGCAGGGTGAGTCGACAGCGGCAAGGCATGATGCTCAGCGCTCCGCGTTCTGGGTATGTTCAAAGGTCAGCTTCCTGGGACTCACGCATGGCTCCACATGGACCAACCTCAGGAAGTGTATGCTGAGAGCCCGAAAATGCTAGCAGTGCCCAAGTGAGGGTCAGCGTCGTCGTCCCGGAATCTGTCTGGTACCCTCAACGCAATTGCTCAGGACGTACGAGGCATATTAGCAAGAGATATAGCTCTCTTTGTGCACCCATTGCGAAGAGAAAGACGCTGATACCGTCTGCCCATAAGCAGTTTCTCAATTGACAGCGCCTTGTCACGCCGGGATTTTTGCGTTGTCTCTTTCCCGCTGGTGCGTCAAAACTCTCCCCCTCTCCTCTCACTCATAACTAACACCCGATTATGGAGCAAGTTGATAGCGAGTCAGTATCAAGTTGCGCACCGCGAAGGTACTCGGGTTTGACCCTTGAGCTGGGGAGCACTGCTGGTTGACGGCGGCAACTACCCATTTCCTGAGTAAGTTCTTTACTTATCTTCTCTCCAGACATGATCTCTGCGTATTTATCGCTGTGTATGATGTCCATCAATGGAGCGAGAGGATGTCGCCGGCGGACAGAGGTTCGGGCCCTCCTTTGTCGGTGCCACTGTGACGCGTGACCGCCTCGTTGCCCGTGACCGAACGGTTGACCTGCAGCCAGACTGTCCCACTTTGTTTTCAACCTTACCGTCGCTTTGCCTGCTTCAGCTTGCGCACCCCTCTCTGTACACATTACGCTTGATTGACCGACACGCTACCCGATCGCACTAGTACGACGCTGTCTTGACACAATGGCCACCATGATCATTGCACCCGCTTTCTCCAAGCGACAACCAGCACCACGCCGAGCAAGCTCTTTGCTGCTGTCGAACAAAGCCAAGGACGACGGTAAGTTACTGCTCTACTTTTGCTTTGGCGGTATCGCTAGAGACTCAATCTGGTGCTTGCGTCGCTTGCTCGCGTCGTTCAGTGGTCAACGTCCCTCCATCATTGCGAACCCGCGCTATCCTCTCCATCCTAACCCACCACGAGCCCCTAAACTCCATCTCTTCTGAGTCCAGAGCTTACGCTCTGAAGACTGTCAACCGTACTTCAAAGCCCCCTCGCGTCAAGGCAGCCATCCCCCACCCAAGCCGGGAGCGATGCCGTCCACGCCCTCCTCCTCCCAACAACGCGATCGGGGCAGTCATCAAGTACGAGAAACGACGCGATGAGGCTCTCATATTTGGCATTCGCTTGCGCTCCAAGCCCCCTTCTCTACCTCGCATTGATGAACATATGACCTATCCGCCGCCACCGCCAGCACCGATGCACCCGATGGTTAGGACGAAGGCTCGTCGCCCTCGGCCTCGCTCACGGGAGATCGAGAACCAGTCGCCGTACGTCATCCCGTGTCTGTGAAGTGTATGTTACCCTAACCATGCGTTCAGAACTGGCACTGCGCGAGCATCGCTGCAGCTACCATCTACGAAGATATGTGCTGTGGGCGCAGGCTACTGCGGGATCCCTCGCGACGTCCTCGTACCATTCCACAGGCAGTGAACAAGTCGCGCACGCTTCCTAGTGACCACCCCACGTCCCCCGTATTCTTGAATTCTCGCTGCTCTCGCAGTTGTTCGTGTCAATGATGTATGCAAGCTATCGCGATTTCTTCGTTCTCCACCACATTCAGCATCCCCATTTTCGGCTCTGTGTATTGTAATTCCGTTCTGTTGTACTTACGCTACCACGCTACCTCCAGTAGAGGGATCTCCCCATTGCTATACATATAGACCATATCTCTGTCCCATCGTTATTCTGTACATCGTAGCTGTGTACATGAGAATGTAGTCTCGGAGTCTGTCAAAGTGATGCTTGTCGTTCTGATGGGAGCGAGGTGATATGGGAAGCTACTCGATCGTCAGTCAGGACTTACATACACGTGCGACATGATTCGACTCAACAGATGTACCATCCCAGCTTGTGTGGTATGGGATTCTGGCTCTTAGGCATACCGCCAGTCTCCACGACGAATCACAATGTCCGGTCGCCTCTCAACATCGTACCCATCGGCAGCGAGTGCCACAGTCGCCTCCCACATCGCCGGATGGAGGAATGTGACAGTGAAGACGTAAGGCCTCCACGCAGTGAGCACCTCGAGAGCGACTCCTGTAAGGTAGTCGCGCCAACGCTGGCCGTACTTGTCAACCTCCAGCGCCCTTTCCTGACTGAAGGACCATACAACTTGAAGACGACGGAGCGGAGCCTCGCAGACATGAATATTGACCTTCTGGTACCAGTCCACCGGCTGGATACTGAGGTACGGGCGGCCTGGGGGGATCTGGGGTACTATCAGCCAATAGGTTTGTAGCAGGATATTAGCGACTCACGTTCTTAGGGGATAGCATGTCGACTTCCAAATATCGAAGCACCGGAAGTCGGGTAACAATCTCGTAGACAGACCATCCCCTGCCCCCGTACAGCATCTCACTCATACGGAGACTAGCGAGCTGCGGCCCGACGAGGTCGATAATGTGGGACAAATCCTCGTCTGTTGCTTTGTGTAGATCGAGATGTGTGATGCTCGTAATCGTGCTTGAAGCGAGACGTCGAAGTAGAAGGGGCTGGCATGACACGATTCTCAAGGAGGGAATGGATGCTGGGGGCTTGGCAAGGGACCACGATGAGGCGTCCGCTTGTGGGGCGTAAAGCTCCTCGATACGTGGGTGTGCTTGGAGGAATCGGGGGAACGCAATCTCCGAGGAGAGCGGGAGAGTGGTGACAAGGGCTCGAAGGTTGGGAAACCAAGCGTCATCCATGCGTAGGTCGCATTTGACAGGATACATCTCTTCCGGACGCCGATAAAAGTATCTGAGATCAAAGTGGCGTACGTTGACAAGGAAGCTGAAAAGAGCGGGGAGGAAAGCTGGGATGGTGAGGCCATCCCAGTTGGTGACGGCGTGGATGACTAGCTTTTGGGTGACGCTAGCAAGCTGTCGGTTGCGGAGGAGTACGCAATAGAACTTCTGGGCCTGGGAGTGGCTGCATAGGAAAACGGACTTGTAGAGAGCGGAACGTGCCTCGGACTCGAAAGACCGACACACACGCAATAGTTGCGCTCTATCGCGTTGTCCTCTGACATGATCAAAGACCAGGCACCACAGCTCAACGGGAATAAGCAAGCCTTGTATACATGTCATCTGCTTTGAGAACCTATGTCAATCAGTCGGTACGTATGTTTCAGTGACCTGGACCTCGCACCCTAACCAGCTACAGGTGAGATGTTCTGAAGTTGACGTCCGTACGGAGCACAGCTTCTGATCTAAGGTTCATATATGTGAGTAACGCTTTGGAAAATAAACTCTCATAAATGTACACTGCGCTTACCTGCTGAACTGATTCCGGACTACTATAGGATGAGTGGAATCTGAAAGACAAAGACTAATCCCTTGAGTGGCGTCAGCGTTACAGCTAGCTTTCGTGACACCACTAACTCGCTCTTACCTATATGTATGGAGTGGTATGCTCAAGCGGTTCTCTTTCTCTTCATGTGGGTCTTCGTGACGACCTTTCACCCGGTAAGGCCCAGGACGTGCGTGGTGATGAGCGAGGTCGAGTAGGGTCGAGTTGAACGGGGAAAGGCGCTCAGCGGAGTTTCGATTGAGTCACGGTGCTCCTCCCAAACAGGTAACTTGAAGCGCCCCTTTACACTCGTCGGAACTCAACCATTGCCATCGCTCGGCTCTCTCTCCGTCCATCACCATCAGGAGCCCCCCCTCTTCAATATCATTCGTTCAATTCTGATACTAGATACTGGCAACACACTCAATACTACTACCGACATTTGTGCCTTCCTCACAAATCCGTAACCACCGGTATCTCCATCATGGCTTTGTGTCATGGCTCGTCTCAAGCCACCGAGAGCAAGCGGAAAGTCCGGTCGTCGTTCAGTACCCACCCACTACCTCTCATCAAAACGAGGAGGTATCGAAACTCTCCACTCCGACACGAAGTGCCTGTGCGCTTGAAGAGGCGAGAGTTGGTGCGCGAACAAACAGTCGTCGTTCAGCAGGACCCCGCAGAAGGTGCGTACACAAAGCTCTCCTCTAGTCTCACCTATTCAATGTGCTTTCTCAATGTACCAGTCGTCGCACGTGAGGCCCCTCCTCGACGGCAACTTCCTGCTGCGCGACCGCAACTGATTAGGTTGCCTACTCCAGGTCAGTTAGATTTGCACATAGGCTGAGGTAGTACTAATGATTTGCAAACACGCAGACCCTAAACTAAGCACAAACGCAACGGCTGGAGAATTGAGTCCTTCTAAGCAAGTGGTTGTACCCACTGGAGGCTACGCCAATATCCCGGAAGATCGCACGCCCGCTCCCGCAAATGCTCCTTCCATTCAGCCTGCAGTCGCTCTGCGCCTTGTCGCAGTCCCCGCGCTTCCTCCTGCAATCTTGTACTACTCATACCATGGTGGTGCAACGATTGATTCCAAGCCAACAATCATTAGTCCACACGCAACGTGGGCCTCATCCCGAGATATTACCTTGAGAGCGTCAAGCTCAAGGAAGATTCGGTCATCGGTCACCAAGGCCCTGAGCGGCAGAGCGCGTAACAGCTCTACCGACCGTATCCTTCGCCGGAGGTTGGAGCGAAGCTGGTCCCAGTATGTAGCTCTCTGTCTCCTCGCGTGAAGTAGTGTTGATCGGACCCTCAGGTGCCAGAAGGCTTTGCAATCATCGCAGGAGACGTCTTGTTTGCCCCCGGCAGCCGTTCCCCACCCTCCAGCAAAACAGCGAGAACTATTTCTCGGGAGAGGAACCCCGGCTACTCGGACCTGGTCGCCGCTGGACATGCCTTCCGAGTACAAAACCCCAAGTCTCATCGCCGATTTTCAAAACCTACCCGGCTTGTCACTAGCAGGGATACTGCCGGGGAATCCTTCCGCGACCTTGCACTTGCACCATTTGGCATGTAAGAAGATACCCCGAAGAGGAGCACCGAGACAGACGACATCCTCGTCTGTGAGAACGACGGACATCTTGGAGAGGAAGTTACGGTCTGCATTAGGACAGGGTAGCCAGTCGGACTGTTTATTGACCCACGACTCCTCCAGAGATACATACACGGACATACACGTCTAGACGCATGTAATGTTAGTCTATTGTTACGATTGTCAGGCTCTCGTGGTCTTGATTGCGATTGGGCGACGAAGTTCCAACTCAGCCCCTCAGACGATAGCTTACTCGAAGCTTTGGACGGCTGTACTAATAGTACCACTACCCTCCAACATCTTGTCGCCGTGCTCGCCCTCCTCTTGTCGGTGAAACCGCCACACTCATCGTGACCATCTTCCTCGACAGTGCTTGTAGTAGATGGGGCGTGTTTCAGGAGAGAACATAATTGACGAGTGGCAAGGCTGTCATTGCAATTCTCTTCGCGCAAGGAGAGACGTGCTGGAGTCATCACGGTGTGAATGTTGCTCATTTGTGTTCGTATCTCCTAGGTCTGATGGTCGGCGCGCAATCTACAACGATGGACACAAGACCCGTATGAGTCATGGATTAGGTTTTGCCGAATAAACAGTACTCACTTTGTGGAGAGCTGTGCACGCAGTAATTTGATCCTGAGCCTCTTCTGCGTAGGGAAGTCAGGTTTTGAAGTTCGACGTGCAACGAAAGTGCGAGGAGGTCTTTCAGCGAACGAAGCTATTCGACTCGAAGTGTGTTGCTGGCTGAGAGGCGATGGTCGTGGAGACCAGGTGCGATGTCGGGGAAGTCGCAACTTCATGAGCTTGGCTGTATTTCTGTCCTCCTTGTTGTTGCCATCGTCTGACTCTGTGTCGCCTTCATAGCCCTCCTCGTCGTGGTCCCGCACAGCGTCGCGAACGATGCGATTCAACAAGATAGCCTCTGTGGGATTGTCCATGACCATCGTTTCGTGCACATGTGGCTCAGAGAGGGCGTTGGTGTTGCACGGGGCCTTATCACAGTCGGTTGACCCGACGGGCAGTAGACCTTTCTCCTCGGCATCGTACTGACCGCGTTGATTATCTACCAGCAGGTCATGAAATGAAGTCGTGGCTGTCCGTAAAATAATCCACATACCTATATTCCTGTCAACGCCTCTTGCCGCGGTCGAGAACTTCATCTGGTCCGCTAACATACTCACTCAATACAAAGTCACGATATCTGGAGTTGACACCTTACCATGCGCATCGAAGAGGGGGGTCATGTCTACATGGAACGCCATTCGCGATGTTCTCCCATCCAAAAACGGGTCTGTACGCGAAGGTTGTACGGGTTCATGCATACTCCAGAGGTGTCAGATTGGCGGAGTAGAGCGCACCTATGTCACTGGAATATCTTGGACGCTTTGCGACATATTCTTCAGCGTCCTCTCGTGTCCGTTTTCCTTCTCGGGATGACGACGGCAAATTTGAAGCCGTGTAGCTAGGAAGTTCGTGTTTCACCCCGTTGACCGGGCGAGTAGATCGTGTAGCAGACACCGTGGGTTGTAAATGGGGAGGTTGGGGAGCAGAGGCCGAGACAGTCGAGGTGAGCACTGCCGTGGTTAGGGCTAGTGTAGCGACCAGAGAACGGGAGGAAGCGCGTGTTGATCGGATGGTCATGTTTTCAATGACGGCGTGTGGTGCGATGGGATGGTGCTTTCACAGTTCGGTGGTGAATCAGGAAGAGCGTGTGTTGGATAGACGCTACCACGCCGGATGCGTTTTGGTCCAGTCTCGAGCGCCACGTGATCAATACGACCAGCCGACCTTCCACTTTTGTCTCTACAACATATGTTCTATAAAATTCTATAGACCTATCTTTGGGTCAGATAAAGCAATGCAGTTACACAGACGGACCCACCAAGTCGACATAGAGCCAGAGCTTGTGTGCGTCTGTTCTTAGCTCTATGGTCACACCGGCATCTTGTACTCCGCTGCCATCAACTCAACGGAGGACGGCAAGCACAGACTAGTAGGTAGACTCACCGTTCGTCCGGCGGACCTGTATCAGCCTTGGTCTTGTCCTAAATACTCTCGCGAAGGGAAAGGGCCAATGTCCATGAGGTTGCTCAAGTGATATCGGTAAATGGACCTTGAGCCCAAGATGGACTCTGAAGGTCGTGAGCACTAGCTCTTGGTCCTACGGTTGGGGAGAGAGACAACGACATATAGGAACAACCATAGGCTCTGAAATCAGGTTAAATGGGTGGTATGAGCCTGCCCTCGCAAAGAGCGTAAGTATCACTCTATATTGCCACTCCTCTTGGAGTTCTACATTTAATGGTGATTTCCTCATAGCTTACTGTCTATGTATAATGAAGAATGGAAGAGAAGAGGCGAATAGCCTGCTCTGAAAGATCACTCACTCCTAGACATCTCGAAAGGCATCATGAGCGAAGCTAATTGGCAAGCAATCACCAGGACGTCTGTAAATAGCTGATGTGAGATGACAATCCCAACACGAGGATTATCGGGCTAGTAGTTGGTAATTGACTTGTCTCTAATCTCGTCAAGCGGGTTGAAGGGCACTGTGTGCAACTTGATACATCTGCGACGGCAAGAGTTGAAAGCGCGATAACTGTCCTCGAGCTGGTGTCTGCAATGCGTCTTATAGAGTGCATGCCCGCCACCTGTGACCATCCATCATTCAATGTTACTGTTCAAACTTAGCTTCGGCTAAGATGACGCACATGGAGCAAAGCCACGTACCAAGCTTAGGAGTCACAATCGACCTCCGAAAGATACCATCGCCTCTGCATGAGTGTGCAACGTCACACATAACCGCACATTAACTGTGAAAGGTGTCTCTCTGCATATATGTTCGGAGAGGTTGGCAACTTCGCATGACTCGACTACGCCCCAGTAATGTCGTCGCGGAAGAAAAACTGCAAAGGCGCAGTTGATCCGACCGGTCCGACTATCCGGCATCAGACGTGGGGTTCGAACCCTCGCGGAGGCAACTCCTCCGCACCACATCTATCCAACCCTGGTCCACCGCCGGCATCATCTCAGCTCGGGACTACACGCGAGGTCCTATCGCGCGATCATGACCGTCAGCTTGATCCGCAGCCTCGATCCGGAGCGATGAAGACAATAGCGAAAAGGCACATAGGCCCGGACAGGGAATGGGGGAGCAAAGTACAAGGTCCACGAGGTATCATTATGATGGTATGCAGCAGAGTAGATGCGTTAGTACAGACTAGGGTTGTACAGGAGCCTGGGATACAACAGCGAGCGGTGAGCCATGCAGAACCACTATGTACAGCTGCGATGCGATGATGGGAGTCCGTGACTGATGAGCGATGGGCGATGCACATGAATGGTGAATGAATGGGCGCGGGCGGGATGGAGGAGAGACAGAGGCAGACGATCCGGAAAGGGAAGGAAGAATGGGATGAAGACAACGCTAAGCGACGGATTGGAAACTGGAGAAGATAGAAGTCGAGAAACGGCGCGGACCGAGGTGAGCGTGTATCAGGTGGCAAGGGGTAAACCAAAGGTAGTATGGTATACGATGAAGCACACAAAGACTATCCGAGATGAACGTGAAGAGGACAAGGAAGAAAGTCAACGCGCTAGGTGAAGATGATCGTACGGTCCAATCGAGCTGGACCCGTTCCGACTGCTGGCCTTGAGATTGCGGAGATGAGCAGAACCAATAGGAGCGTAGACGACGTCTGCAACGCGCTCTAACTAAGTGGTTCGAGCACATTACATTCCGTAGAGAGCGGGCGGCGGCGTCGCCTGGGCGGCACGCAGCGACGAGGATGAAGGCGCCCAGCTCTGCGAACGCGAACAGCGGATGTGGTCAGCGGCAACATGAGATGAAACCGCAAGAATGCACACTCACCCTGCGCGCAAGGCGGTCGGAGTGCGTCTGCCAAGGCAATCGTCCTACGCCGCTCGTTGTGGGGCTGTCGAGTCCGAGCGCATCCATCGCCTCCCTGTTCACACTCTTCGTGGACACACTGATCCGGCGCGCGTGCCCGTTCCGCTGCTCCTTGGGCGGCACGTAAGGAAAGTCGTCCGCGGGAGTAGAGAACGCGCGGGTCTTGGGCATGGGCACGCTGAGCGGCACGGTCGGGGCGGCCTCCTCGGTCGGACGGTATGCGTAGCTCGCGACGTTCATCGAGAGCGACATCTGGCGTGGGATCGCCTCCTCCGGGTACTCGGGCACAGGGAGACCTTGAGGCCGAACGAGCTGAGGCATGAAGTGCTGCACGGTGGGCGGACGGTTGCTAGAGAACGTGTCGCTGAACCCGACTGCTGCACCCGGCCATGTCGGGGGTTGGACGGCGATAGGCGTGTATCCCACGGTCGCAGGCGCATACGGCAGTTGCCATCCCTCCCATGGGTTCGTAAAAATGACGGGCGGCTGCGGCTGAGGTGCGGGCGGAGGCGGAGGAGGTGCAGGGAGCGAAGGAGGGAGCGACGGCGCGGGATGATGAGTCGGGACGGCGAAGTAGAGCATACCGTTGTACTGCACCGCCCCGCGGGGGACCGCGTCGAGTTGAGTCGAGGGCGCGTTTGCCTGCACATTCGCGGGAGGGTTCGTCGGCGAAGTGGGCGGTGACTGAGAGACATAGGGCTCCGGGTGCTTGTACGGACAGAGCGGGCCACGTCGACAGTTCGGCCATGCGAGACAAGGTGTGTGAGCGGCGACTGCAGACGGGACGCGAGTCAGACTTTCATGAGCTTATCGGATCCGTCACTGCGCAGTACTCACACATCTGAACGGACGCGGGGTGCAGGTACTGGCAGTCTTGGACGTGGCACAAGCCTTGAACGTACGCCCAACAGTGACTGTGCTTGCTTCCCGCCTTCCCGCGCTCATGCTTGCCACCGAATCCCGAGGAGTTGCGGCTCTTGGGGAAGCGGACGTCGTCCTTCGCGAACTCCGCAAGCGTGAGATCATGGATACTGGCGAGCATGGTTGTGAGTAAGTCGTCGACGAATGAAGTAATTGACGTACTAGTTGCATCCGTCGCCCAGAGGACACCAGCCACGGTTCTTCAGGAAGTGCCTGCACAATGTGGTGCGCCATGACAAAGGCCGATACTTTATCTGGGATAAGCCCTGGTGTCCCGTATTCGACGAACTGCTCCAATTGTAGGCGGGGTAGTCCGAGCTCGCGTTGGTGATAGGAGAGAGCGTTGGCCACAGGGTAGGGGAGAAGGTAGAGGCTGAAAGTGGGTCGTCGTTGCTTCGCTGGCTGAGCTGTCAAAGAAGAACGGACGCGTCAGCATCGCCTTCCTCGGAGGATACGAACTGATTTCCGGAGCTGACCGATGGCTGAAGTAACGGGCCAACGGTGTTGTTCTGGATGGATTCGGGGGATGCGTGGATGTAGTTGCACTTCTCGCCCTGCGGACAGTGACCGAGCGCGAAGTTCCGGCAGAGTTTCGCTAGAAGGCGTTAATACGCGGAGTACAGCGGACCAGAAGAGAGAGAGGACGTACTTCGGAAGCGTCCACGTCCTGCAGCCATAGCTCAAAGAGTGGATGGGAGGAGGGGAAGAGAGGGAAAGGTCAATTGTCTGGGTAGACCGCGCGCCTGATGCTTATATGTCACGTCCTGGACAAAGTGAAAGAGTCGGATATGAATGCCAACTGTGCCACGCGCACGTGCAACTCACGCGAGGAGGGACCTAAAGCTCCGGCTATGACCAGACCGCCCCGTGGAGAGTCAATGCACATTGTTATCCTCCTATTATGAATGCTCCCTCCGGCGCAAAAGCACTACAAAGCCCCGGGATCAGGTCTTGGAGGCTGTACCGCAGGTCGATGACGAGGCAAAGCGTCCACACATGCGAGGGCAGCGGGGAGAGGGAAAATTTCATGCTGGGGTCGAGCAGAGAGAGATGAACAGCCTTGAGCACAGGAGAAAGCGGGGGGAGTCATTCACCTTGGGGCCAGCCATGAAATGCTCTGCAAACACCACCAACACGCCCACCACACGCGTTTCAGCGACTACCTAATATGGGCGCCTCGAGGTCCATTTCGCTTAGGTAAGCTCCCTTACAGGCACAGCCGCCCAGCCATGTTCACCTCGAGGCCACTCGGCAGGTCCCCGGCAGCACTGATTCCACCTCTGGGACTTATCTGGGACTATCTGGGACCATGTCGTCAGCACATCTTACCCAAGCTCATGTGAATCCAAGACCCGCAGCGAACCCCTCGTTGCACCTCATTCGATTGGACGCTCGGGCACAGCGAGCCACCGACTGGAAGCGTGCAAGCTTCAGGCTTTGTGCCAACTTACCTTGACTGGCCTCGGGTGGTGCATGCTCGGATTGCCTAAGCGACCCGGTGTTGCTTTCCCGTCCCAGCCAAAGCCTCCGAATGTCCGGGAAGGAGAACTGTGCCCGAACGAGGCCTACTGCGGTACTCCGGTGAGACCGCCCCGCTGATCAAAGGAGATCAGCGGGCCCAGCGGACCCGGACTACGTCGGCGAGCCCTGGCTTCACGAAACCTTCCCCGTCTTCTAGAACGCGCCTGTCAGAGTTGTGGACCTCACACATACCCAAACGGTGATCTCGATACTCACAGCTCTCCGTAAGTGATGCGGACCACAAGCAACCACAGCGCGCGACCAACCGTGGTCGACCGTCGGCTAGCGCCTTGAGCTCGCTTGAGCAGTGGTTGTGGTTTGGACGATGAATCATAGGTTATGACGAAGTCTGTCCCGATAGGTTGCGTCGTGGTTGCTGAGGCTATTATGTCCGGGACGATATCATTAAGGGCACATGACAAGAGCAGACAACAACGTACTTGTGGCCATTGGCTTCTAGGAGTAGATTACGCCTCAGGCAGGGCGTGGTCGTGCTGTGACGCGCATGACCAGCCTCAATCCCCGTGGAACCGGCAGAATCCGTATCGAGGTGAGAGCAATATTCTCAGCCAGGGAAGTCGTCCATGAAGTTTCAGTTTCGTAGTGCGTAGCGCATACTGACTTGGGATCTTCTGTCGCGGTCTGGTGGATATGCTCCAGGCAGAATGATATTCTGCAGAGTCTGCTTGATGTTAGGACGAATGTATTGTCAGCGAGCTGGGTATAGAGAAGGAGAACACGCTCGGCGTACACATAGACCGGGTCTACCATTGTCGACGAGAGGGACATATGGTGTAAGATTGATCAATGGGATCTCGACATGCGATTCACCCGGGTCCTGCTCATGATGGGATGTAGTCGAGGACTCGTCTGCGGTCGAGTCGTTCCTCTTAGATTCCGAGCGATCCTGGATGTCTGCGACGCAGACAGGCTCGCTCCCTTGACTGTCGGGCACGACGAACTCAGTCAGCTCTCCGAAGTTGCATCTGCTTGCACCATATGGTCTATCGAGGAGTACGTACCTTAACTAGCTTGAAGCGAAGAGCTCCCGCGACCGCACCTCCGAACTCCTAGCGACGGGCTGTGTCGCGTTACCAGACCGGTTCGAAATGCAAAATTCAGTTCGCCGATGTATCGTATCCATCGAATGACGGATGAACTCACCTCTGGAACCCGTTTGGGATTCAGTGCCGTCACATAGCAACCCGTTCCGTGCCAATACTCCGCCTGACTCGGAGCTCGAGACGAGTGACGGCTGAAATGGGGACCGGGAAAGGTAGCAGGATCCCCCCTGGGGTAGCGAGCGCAACGCACATCATCAGATGGAGGTCTCACCTGCGAGATCTGTTCGGTGGAATGCATGTGAATTTATGTGACTCGCGGGAAGGGGAGAGAATGACCCCTTTTCTCTTTTGAGTTTCCGCGACGAGATCTGACTGCGAGATCATACGAGCATTTCGACGTAAATCAGAGCCTAGCGGCACAAGACCTCGGCGCAGCGCTGCTATCAGCTATCACGCCTGTCACTGTAAAGATCCATGTGAGAGCGGCGGACGACATAAGCGAAAGACTGGGTAAATCCGGATAAGAAATAACACGCAGCTGACGGACTGCGGCTCAGCTGGTGGCAGCACTAGCCCCAGCAGCCAGAGGTGGGGCCACTTGACCCAGACATGGCCACCTCGGGCGGGTGGCTACGGTCTAGGTGTCACACGCCGCAGAAGTCGATTGCGGACACCGCAGAACGACATTCCCCGATTGTTGCGTAAGGTACTGAGGCACTGCGCATACCTCAGGAAAACCACATTCCAAGGACTCACCTGCGTGGGCGCACGCCCGGAACGAGTACATGGTGGTACAGAGCATGGAGAGAACGCAGCCGAGCCACCGCGCGCGAGCTCGCCCGAGGCAGTGCCCCGTGTGGTTGCCTTTTCCGGAAGACACATCTGCGCGCGTGAGGGAAGGGGAGGGAACCGCGACCAAACCTTGAGCCCAGAAATCGCATTCTTGTGGCGCAAACCACCGCGGATTTGTCCACGGTGCCTGCGCGCCCTGGACAGGGGATGAAAAAGTCATCAGCGAGTGATGTCGAGGCGGACACGGTGACGACGACGCACCATTATCAAGGGGCCTAGCTCGGCGCGACGTGCCTGGTGGGTGCTCTGGTTCACACACGAGCGACGCTCAGGACGCTTGAGACCACAGTGCATTCTCATGTGTCGTAAGTATGCAGCCCAAAACATCGCCTGGGCGGCGGGAGACCGGCGATGTGTGTGGCATGATTGAAGATGCAGATACCTCCGTTCGCCTTGCTCGTGTACATAGAGTTCACGATCGGTGCACTCACGAGACTCGGCGAAGCGGCCGATATTCACGGCAGAATTCCAATCGGAGATCAGGACTTCCGGAGATGCGTACGGAGTTTGAACCCAGGCTTCAGAGTCCAGACAGACGGCACGAAGGCTCGAAGGCACACAAGCGGTGGGACGCACTCGGATGGGGCAGATGCTAGTAACACAACATCAAATTGAGAAGGGGCGAAAATGCAGCAGAGGACGACAGCGATACAATCTACACTGCGAGTGTCACATTCGGATCCGGGAAGCGCGTGCGAGGGGAGGGGGCTCACCAAACAAATAATCAAGCAGGCTTGCGCGGGCGTGTTGTACAGACTAATGCGAAGATGCGAAGGGGATATCGGGATATCTACAATGGAGGGATGAAGACTAGGATGTGGGATGCCGTGCATGCGAGTGGAGTCGGAGTGTTCACGGGCAGGAGTTAGGTTCTGGATGCGAGGCGCGTCGTGTCTCGTGTGGGTGGGGGGATCAAGGGGAAGGGAGAGAGTCCATTGTCTCGAGAGCATAAGGATATGTCAGAGCATTGCAGGCGAGACGGAGGCGAGGCAGCACAACATAGAATAACCTTATGCATAAAGAGCGCGAATGTCCGAGTGGTGGCGGGGGCGGGATGCAATGCATCGGCATAGGCATGGGGCGGGCGGTCAGTCGCATGTCGAGCGGTAGGCGGTGAGTATCCATGGAGTTGCAGGGTCGGGGATGGGAGCGCGGTCGGGCGCATTAAGTGAAACATGTAGTATAACTGCGGAACAAAAGCGGTCAGCGCCCTCGGCGGAGTTGGTGGTAGGCGGAGAACGCGCACGTACGACGGCGGGGCGCAAGGCGTCAGAACCGCCGTTCAGCACCGAGTCATAAGGCCAGGCCGCTCAGCTCAGCGGCGTTCGGCGGTGCGCCGGCGAGGACGGCGACGCTCTGATGCATCGCCGCCTGTCCGGGCGGCACCATCGCAGACTGCCTTATTGAGGAGCATACCGAGCGAGAAGTTGCCAGGAAGTCTGCGCCGGATAGCTGATGATGGCGTTTCCGCGGTGGTAGAGAAGAGATATCCTTGAGTGTCATCACAAGACGGTCACACCATAATACTTTTACGCACAGTCTTGAATCACTCACTTCGAACGCGGTTTGACCTGCAACAGAACGTTCGGTCAGTTTCAGGGCAATGCGCTGCATGACGTGTGGCGGGCGGGTGTCGCGATGCGAAAGAACAGGAGTGAGACTTACTCTGCAACTCCTCCCAGCTTCGTGGGTGTTTGCGCTCCATCTGGCCCATCGCATTAATCTGCATCTCCTGGGCACGCGCTGCGGGAGAGAACGTCTAAAGATAGATCGTTAGGAGCGGAAGACCCGGACAACTGGCCGCAGAAGACCGCACCTGATCAACTGAGCTCAACTCATGGTGTCCTCGGGAGACATCAGGGACAGCCATGGCATCGCCATGAGGCCATTGCATCTCCCTCATAGTCTTCCAAGCCGCGACGTTGTCCTGCAAGGCCACGTGATTGTTGGGTCTGTTGCGACCGGTCAGTTCGCGAACCCTGCGCTGCGGGAGAAGACCACTCACATCGTGTTCATTACGTCGTCGTGAGACTGCGATGTGCTCGCCCGGGAGTCGGAACGCTCGAGAGTGTTTTGCATGTCGTCGACGAGGGGCGACTGTTTCGTGGACCCACTTGGTGCTACAACAGGGTCCGTGTCAGAGATGAAGCGGTCGCGTTTCACCACCGGTACGCACAGTCCATGTAATCGGTTCGGAAGCTCTCCGCTAGTGAAGCCACTGTATCATGTTAGTCAAATCGATCATGACGACATCGGTATCACTCACTCAGTGCGTCGCGGCGTTCTTCGAGCATGCTGAGCTGTTGCCGTGCTTGGGTCTCGGCCTCCATACATGCGGTGTACCGAGCGAACGCCTCCTGTGTGTCCCTCTGTGCTCGCGAGAAGGTGACTCTCGCGCTCGCGAGATTGCGTCCTGTTGAAGAGAATGTGCGATCAACATCGGAGCAGAACAAGGGGCTGCACATCAGATCACGTACGGTTCAGATTGACTTCGTTCAGCAGTGAATGTGACCCCTGCTCGCCGTCGTTCGGATTTGTCGTGTCGTCTTCGTTAGGTTCTTCTGGGCGGATGTCAGCGAACCTCTCTGCATGGGTCACGAGACGCTGGACGTACGCTTGTCTGAGAATCCGATACAGTTCGCGAGGGATATGGACGGTGACGAGCCAACAGAGATCTTGGACGAGTACTGCTGGTCCACGCCTCCAGCCCGATTCTGACCGAGGGCGCGGCGTAGGCGGGGATTATGGGGAATGCCCTGTGCTTGTCGCTCGATGAACTTGCGCAGGAAAGTGAGCTCGATGTTGTCGGGCATGATGTATGGGGGACCCTGGATCTCGCCCTTCTGCATGAGCACCTCGAGGTGGGACATGACCTTGTCCTTGAGCTGCTGAAGCCACTCGTGAAGCTCCATGTGATCTTGGTCCGCGCGCGCATCGTAGTCCTGCCGGCGACGGGCCTTTCGCCAGTAGGTCTTGGTCAGCTTGAGGGCGCGGTTGACCTCGGAGTCGAGCGTGCGGTACCAATCGCTAGCCTGGCGATTGAGCTTGACGGCGAGCACGCCGGGCTGGACACGAAGCTGGAGGAGACAGCGACCCTCGCTGTCGGGAGGGCCCAGAACGCCTTTCTGGCCCTGATTGCCCCTAGTGGCGCCGCGCGAGACGTTACCGAGCTCCGGCCAAGGGAGGTCGTCAGTTAGCATAGCAGGGCAGACGTGGAGGGTCGGGTCGTGTTCGTGAGTGCGCGTGCAAGGAGGAAGAAGGGGGCGGGGACGAGGAAGCACGATGGTGCGAAAGCGGAGATGAAGAAGTTGGTAGGAAGGAAGGGAGGATGGACGGTTTTGTGCTAGGCTCTAGTGCTGTGGGAGCGCATCTGAAAAGCCCTTCGACTTCGAGCGAAAGTGATGGTAGGACGGCAACTTCTGCACTGCCCAGATTCAGCCGCGATTCAGAATGTGGGCCTCTGGGATCAATCATGGCAAATGCCTTACCACCGTTTGCGGCGGGACAGGTAGCGACGTTTGTCAAAATGTCGTATTATTGGCGTCCCGCGAGCGCGAACTGTTGACATGCCCCTGCATGCCCTGGCTCGCGACGCCATCACATCACTTGCCTTATCCAGTCCAGTCCATTACAGAAGCCGATTCGCCAACGTCCGCGTTTGGCAGATTGTTGCGAAGTGATATTGTCGCCCGTCCATCGCCTCCGGCCCTCCGCACACAACTCCCGCCTCTCGCTCCCTCTCCGCGCCTCCGACTACTGCATCCGCACGCCGCCCCAGCCCCTCGCGGCGAACTGTGCGCTCTTGGGCCGAAACACGCATGGCGCACGGCCTTCGGGCCCGCCCTCGTCGCGCGCAGCCCGCCCGACGATGTCCGGCCCCAGTCGAGGCACGACGGCGGCCCGTCGTACGGTCCAGCGGCCGTCGGGCAGACTGCGGCCTCGCCAAACCCTGGACCCTCCGAACTCCAACAGTTTGATGCCACATCAACGCCAGCATCATCCCATCAAGGTGACGCTGCCGTATGTCTCCTGGTCGCCAGCTACTCCATATTTGCAGTCCAAAATACATACCGGCGGCACCCGTCGCGCTTCGTGAGTCTGGCTGGCAGACAGTGACTGCGACCGAGCGCGAATCGTGCTTCGAGTTCTGTTTGTGCGAAGCGGGGTGTCCTCGCTGCTCGCGGCCGAGAGAGACGTCGGGGGCGTTGAATAGAGGACGACCGACTAGATCAGCCCCATTTTTCAGCGCAACAGGAGATCAGCGGCAATCTTGTACGCAGCTCGATAACGCAAAGCCTTGATCCGCCTTGATTGACTGTCACTCTTCTGCGACATCCACCAGGCGGTTGCGCTTGCCCTGGATCATGAGCGCCTGCTCCCGCCGCACAAGTTTCCCACGGCGCCTACCCTTACGGCGCGCCCCGGCGTACGGTCGTGCCATATATGGTACTCGCCTCCCCGACCCTCTCCTCCGCCCAGCTCGGAGATGGGGAACGCCGCAGATACCATCCAGTGCCATCCTCTCTCATGCTCTGGTCAAACCGTAACAACATGTTCGTGTTCCTCGACGCCGCCCGGAAACATTACGCAGACCGTGGTAATGGAATGCAACAGTCGTGTGCCAAACAGCGCTCCGAACCCCGCCTCGACCTCGGGAGAAGGGTCGCTCGGGATGAGGAACACCCACCTATCATATTTTCCCTCCCGCCGCGATATATTTGAGTTCGCCCGATCTGGAGGTATGCAGCGCGTTCTATCACTTCCGCCAGGACCAATCACCTCCCGCTGATCTTGTGCAACGAAGATTCGAGGAAAACTCGGAGCACGGGGCTGATGTGCATTGTGCACAACGGGGATTGGCATGATGAACCTCGCCATGCATTGGTATGCATACGACACCTCCCCTGGAGAAGCCCAAGTCGTGAGTATGTCGGACATTCCGTCCCATGCTCTCGCGAGTTTGAAAACACCGGCGGTTCGCGTTACGTAACGTTACGATGGCCAGCTGCAAGCCGCTGGAGGTCCAAGTGAGCATACCAGGATCGTCATTGCGGGAGGACGCCTTGGATCGCGCACACCGGGCCGCGATCAACAAGGATCTGATTTTGACCGCTGACGGCTCGGTCGCTGACAGGACCACACTCCTCTCGATGCCAACATCTTGACCGGAACGCTGCGGGAACGAACCAAACTCGCGAACCCTCCATCCGGCCAGCCGGCATCCATGCCTACTGAACCTCCGCGCTGCGAGCTGTAAGTTGAGCAAGTAAGTTGTCATGTTCCATTCATGCCCTCGGCAAAAAGACCACTCACCTCCATAGCTCGTGTACAGCATCCTACGTCGGAGGACGAATTGTAACGTTATGTGGGAGCCGCGAGCTGCACGAAGCACGCCGCTTCTCCGGCCAAGATTCACTTGCATCTCCTTCTAATCTTCCAAATCCAGCTGCGGCTTCGGAGCGGTCAGCAGCCATGCCAACATATTATGGCTTCCTCGTTGCAGCCGCTGCACCGCCTATGGTGCGAGGCCGGTCGTCGCCAATAAGCTCTCGTGCAGGTCAGCACGGGATAGGCTGCCACAAGGGTTCGCGAAGACTCAATCACGATCACGGCGCGGTAAGGCGGTAGCCTCGTCGAAGGATCACCTGGACCACAGCGCACCCAATGCGAATTCCCGAGGAGGTACGTACGTCGCCCCGGAGGAGAGAGCATCACAGAGCGAAGTGCACATTCGGGTATCTGGGCAACTCGAGATCAGCAGAAATGTCGGCAGACGTAACGGGCAATGTTAATGTCAAATACAAACGTTGCGATTCCTCCTCTGGCTGCGCAGCTGCAGACATGTCGATGTCGTTGTCATGTCCCAGGCGAGACTAGAAGCAGCCACCGTATGTCCCGCGCCGACTTGCGCGCACACTCAGCGGATGGGTGTACGACGGCGGAGCGCCGGCGTGACCTAGGCACGGGCGCGCCGACGTCGGTGCGTGACAGATCCGTTGGGTAAACATTCTCATCCCGATGTCGTGTACGGATTGTATCGTGTGGATACGGTATGTCTGCGAGGCATAGCTCGCCTTGGTTGACGTCCGCGGACGGGAGACAGACGCGACGATCAAACTTGCAGGACCTGAGACATTCCGTGCCTTCGTCAGGGGTGACAGGGCAGCGTCATGGAGTGGAAGAACCTATGGGAAGCCCGACGTCTCCAGCACTGCGCTGTTGGAGAAGTGAGCGACGAGACGTGCTACCAGCGGACGAGGCGGCGATGCCATGCTAACCTCGCTGGCCGAACTCATGTCGGAGTGACGTATAGTCATGCATATGCCGGGAACCACATCGGGACGAAGGTGCACCTCCTCTGACGGCTAGGGCTCCTATGTCGGGACGTCGCTTGCGGCATTTGGACAGATAAGGCACCAGTACGTTTCCACTCGTGCCGCTCACATGTCCCGTCCACTGCCAAGTCGGATCTTTGACGTGGGTGCCGATGTGCGTTGTCGGCAAGCCATAGAACGACCGGTGCCGCGCAAGGCCCTCCACTAAGCACACGCACATTCGCTCGTTGCCTTGAATAAGACGAATCCTGGGGGCAAGATAACCTACGCAGCCCACGGAACAACGATGCAGTGAGAATGGAGTTCCATGACGGTGATCGAGCCGAGCGCCACAAGGAAAAGACATACACATAGGTGTGAGACCTATCACATGCTTCCTCCGCTCGACAGGAGATGGCTGAAGATCCGTCGCACGCACATTCAGCAATCACACCGACGCTATGGCAAGAGCCATGAGCGAGGAGGACAGGAATAGCTCGGCGCACGCCTTCGAGGTGGTTTGCGGATCTTGGCATGCTGTGGGGCTTCGTGGACAAGACGTGCGTTTCAGCGATTGGGCGTCGAGCGCTGATATCGACGTGCTTCAGACGGTTGTTGTCGGCATCGATGAGGCCTGTGCTGCTACGGAGAGCGCTCAGTCCTGCTGAGGTTACAAGGCTCACTGCCTGGGAGCCAGACGCACCTCGAGAAGGGGTCGAGCCCTTGTGCCAGCGGTAACTGGAGACGAGTGCCCTCGGAGTCTCTACAGCACACTTGCTGTGTGCAACGAGCGACATGACCTCAATGATTCGTGCTGTCCCGGGGAGAAGGTGTCGGACTTGCCGTGGCCTGTTGAGCTCCATCGCTACGACGTACCTCTCGAAGCAGTGCGCCTTGTCTCTCCTCCTCTAGCGAGCTTCAGGCTGTACCATCAGAGCGCCGATGCTGTCATGTCGCAATTGATCGACCATTATTCTGAAGCGAGGTAATACACGGCGCACCTTCTATCCGTGGGCTCATGCGGCCTGCCCAACCACTCCGGCTCTCCGATGCTTCCTATGTCCGAGGTCCCCGCAAGCCCAAACACCGACCCGCCAACTCCGCCAAAGGAACATGCACTGCGTCCGCAGGTGGTCTGTCGGGAGAGGCTCCAGTCAGAGTCAGAAGAAAGCATGACTGATGATATGGGGCGGAGTTGGGAGCGAGCAAGCGACCGCAGGAAGACGTGGCTTTCGCCAAACGTGGCCGCATTATCAGGCCTCGTCGAGCGGAGACACGGACGCCCTTGTGCTCTGGCTGGGAACAAGCGCAAACCACCGCAATTACGTGATATCACCTCCACTATCACGGACGTCCGCACTGACTGCTGACTGCTCATCGACGCCCCCGACTGTTCCCCGGGGTGTCGGTGTGACGGCTGACGATTGGACAGCGTGCGGGGGCTCATGCGCGGGACGGATATTTTGAGTCTATGTCGGGCCTTGGGCGTGGGCGACTATGGCGGGATGCCGTACAGCTTCTGAACCCCCGGCGCGGAAATTGGTGCCGCACTCTCAGTATGTGGTCAGTTATGGACATGGCGCGTGGCCGTATGAGACCGTAGGCACGTTCGCAGGAAGTCTGCTGCTGTTTGGGGCGGAGAGCTTAGACATGACGTGCTCAAGTGCGTGCAAGAGTCCGCTTCGAGCGGAGGGTGTCGAGGGCGACACCGATAGCGATACCAGCATAGGCTCGCCCGTGGAGAATCTGCCGCAGTTCACGATGTTCAGGGACACGCTCGAGATTGCGTTCGTGCCCCAGGTAGTGCGTGCATGATCGTGTTCAAAGTCATGACATTCGCGATGATGACATCACGCGCTCTCGGCTCGCCGATGCCTTCTACGGACGAGAGCAGAGTTCAGGCAACGAATGCGGAACGTAGCGCTCGACTGCGTACCTGACGAGGTCTGACGGCCGAAGCGCACCCAGCGGCCATCTTCACACACGCCCACTCAAGAAAGCACAGGTGGGTCCTCTTGGTGGTCGCATGTCCCTCCGAACGGATCTCGGGCGACAGAGAAACGGGCTGCTGCCAGGTGTGGAAACCCATATGCTGCTTCGGTGGTCAAATTGGGGACGTGCATGGACACAGCGGAGTTAGAGGATAACCTTAGAACCTCGCTCCCGGAACCACACCGTGACGAGCAAGGGCTCTGCCGCATCGAGCGAACGGTCCCAGTTGAGCAATAGCACCACGTAGCGTTGGCTCGGTGCGCTTCGAAGTTCGAGAGCTCTTCCCATTCGATGTGCATGTCATTCCGCAGCGGCGTGATCGCACGGCAACACATTCTGTCGGGCTTCCCGGAAAGGGTACCATCAGTACCAGCTAACAGATAGGCGCGCAAAGGGTGGAACGAGAGGGGAAGCTCGGAGCTGCGACCAACCTGCTTACGAATTCATTCCCGGTGACAGAACCAAGACAGCCAGCTCGACTTCCCGATCGACGAGGTCCATGCCTTGGTCTCTCTGCTTCCACCCGCAGCGACAGCGCAGAGGGCGTGGCACCCATCCCGGCATTGAAATGACACCCCGTACCATCCGATGTCATGCGCCTGTCCAGTGTCTGCCTCTCCTCAGTAAGGCGCAGGGGGCACAGGTCCGGCGAGGCGGTGATGCTCGGTCGCCATAGAGGTCGCGACGTCCGTTGCCGGCCCGGAGGACAAGTGCATCACGTCGTCGAGTGGGCCCACAGCCACGGAAACGCCGATGATGGGAGTTCATGTCGCGTCCATGAATGCACCGTCGCGCGCACGAGGCCTTTCATATGTTGAGGAAGATCATCGAATGCGGGCGACCATGAGAACGGGAATGCGGGAGGCCGGCATGGGGTGCGAGGGGTCGGAGATGGAACGGTCTTTGACCTTGGGAAGCATCGACCGTCGCCCTCACGCCATCGGACGAGAGGGGAAGCGCGTGCAGCGGACGGTTGGGCCATCTCAATCGATGGGCTTTGTGGCGCCCGAGCTGGGGCAGCGTTTGCACGCTACTTTGACGTCTGGTGCGATCAATGAAGTCGCTGATGATGACCAGCAAGAGCTGGCGTTTTGACGGGAACACCCAGACGGACACATTGTTTCGGCTCCTGTTCAGTCCTGTTCTCGTCAACCGTCAGACTTCTCCCGCGGTTCCTCAACCTGTGCAGGTCACCAGCGTCCTCGCGCACCCAGAGGCGCGAGGCCATCGGTGCAGCTTCATGGATTTCAAAACGCTGCTCGATGACAGATACACGATGCGTCGGGCACAGCTGCTGCCGGCACTAGAGTCGCTGCTCATCGCTCTCCACAGTCGCGCTTCTAGAGATAGAGTGAGACGTCGGTTAGGAGACGGGACATGACAGTGATGGAATTCATTACATACCTGAGTTGCTCCGACCAGGCCGCCGTCGATGGGCTTACGAATGCTTGCGGAAGTAATCGGCGTGGATTGCGAACCTTGGTGGAACGTGCTCGAGCATGACCGTGAGGCTGTGCGGTAGGTAGCGAGTTGAAGGAGCGTTACGAGTGCCGAACGGTGGCCAACATTAGCCGTGTTACGCAGGATCGAGTCCAACGGTGGCATGTGAGGCAGTAGAAGTCGTACCACCGCATGTCAGGCTAGTACGAAGCGAAGCGACAGACGGATGGTGGTCTGTTAGTGGTGGGAATCTGACGACGAGGTACAGGCGGATGCGCCGGTTCTATCTCAAGGCAGTCTGGGGAGGAGTCGAGACCCCTAATCTCACGGTCACGTCGGGACGCAGTTCATTATGACGGGGACCAACATTGGAAGACTAACCTTCCAAATCGATATATCCGAGCATCGTCGGACCCTACAGACTGAACACCGCGCGCGGTTTCAAACCGATAACCCCTCCGCCCTTCCCATCCCATCCCGGGATGGGCGCCCTGCACACCGGACATCTGAGAAGAGGCCATGATGAGCTTTGAACGGATGTGGTGCGGGTGTGAGCGCACCTAGCTGTCAGCCGTTCTCCCGCAGGCAGCGTGTAAGCGCCGCGCTGGATCGTCGTCTTAACCGCGGTGAAGAGGCACTCGCCACAAAGGACGTGGCCACATGGGGTGATCGTGGCGTATGTCGGTGGGGAGAAACATATGGGACATGTGTATGCTGCTAGCGGTTCGACCTCTTGAATTGGTACCAATTCGGGAGGCCTGGGCTTGGGCGTTGCCACTGCCGAAGCTGATGCTGAGCTTGATGAGCCTGCCTCAGGCGGTTCGTCCCGCAATGATGTGGGCGAGATCGAGCGGCTTGTGCCTACGATATGGGCCGGAGAGTCAGGCGGGAGAGATAACGTACTTGCAAGGGAGGCTGTCGCCCCATGATACCAGGAGTCGTCATAGGTCATCGTGTTTTGAGTAGCGGATGCGGTTGGGTCAGAACTAGCGCCCGTGGAGGAGGACGTAGCGGAAGACCCCAACACAACCTCGTCCATCATACGTTCGTATGCCTCCGTTGGCTCCTCCTGTCTGACCCGACGAGGCCTGAGACTCGAGTTGCCACCTGCAGTAGGGGCTTCGGCATATGACGGGCCTTCGCCAGAGGAGGCTGGATCGCTTGATTGTGTGACGCCCTCACGACTGTCCCTTGGATCCTCATTATCTGCAAACGGGACACGTCAGTCAGATCTTCGACTACATGGAGAAAGGCCAAGATAGCAGGTAGTTCGCGATATCGCCAGAGCGACCAGGGTCGCGCCTTCCAACGCCCCAATACGGGCGCAATCTGAGCACTCGTCTCAGGATGATGCTGCTGCTAGCCACCGAGATAAAGCACGAGGATATGGCCACCAATGGCCTCCTGTCGGAGCGCAGGATAGCATAGGGTGAGGAAATTTTTGAGAATAACCAGCTCCCAGTACATGCGAAGCATACGGCGGGCACTGGATGAATATCCTACCGGCAGTTGTGGGCGCATATCTCGGCGACAGCGAGCCGCAAAGATTGACCGCAGCGACGCTCAACTTACGAGACGTCTTCTTCTTCGAAAATGCAACAAAGGGGGAAAATGATACTCACCTGCTAGACGGGTACCTCGCCGTCTCTTCCCTCGACTGCTTCCTGCGCCTGAGGGAGACGAATGCTTCCTCTTAATCCCTGCGCCGCTCCCTTCTCCTGTGCTGCCTAGAATATCACCGGTCCCTATCTGATCCTCGACGGTGGTGGCATCATCATGATCCGTTCGTTGAGGAGACTGTGCCAGAGAGCGAGACGACGAGCGTGAGGAGTTAGCGGAGGAGGCTGCAGAGGATTTCTGCTTGCGAGGTCGAAGCGACCGGATGGAGATGGTCGTGGGCGTAGGAAGAGGAGCAGACGGCGGAGAACGAGTCAGGTCCAACGTGGACGGCTGGTCTTCAGACATTCGAGATCGTAACTGAGTTCTCTCTGTGGAGTTCCGTGATTGTTGGCCTGGGGCACGGTGGTTGTGGTAGAAGTACAGGCGTGGGCAGACGAGGAGAGGAGCAGCCGAGCAGCCTCGCCAAGGTCGATGGGCGTCTGTTGGACAAAGCACTTGCTCCTCAACGTCCATGTCGTCTATCTCTACTCCTCATCCTCCCACTTCAACTGATCAATACCAGTTCTGACGTTGTCTAACACTTTTGGACTCATGATACTGGAGATGCCCCCAACATGAAGGACCCAGGAATGTGCTAGCGACTGGGATATGTGCGGGTTGCCAAATGCAGGGAGGCGCGGCGGTGGGCTATAAGCCAATGCCATTATACATGGTAGACAGGTGGGTCGCAGTTCCCTTATACGCGATATAACTACCTCTAACTGGGCTATGTGCATAGTGTGTTAGAATGTTGCTGCGTCCGGAACATTCGTCTTACCCTCTAAGCTCACGCGGGCTTTGCGCATTTCGCAGCCCGCACACGAGGTGCGTCTCATTATAAGGCTTTTCGTGTGCTTTATACATGTGCCTCCGCACTCTTGGACACGAATGGATTACCGCAGTCGCGTTACCCTGGCGTGAAGAGATAGCTTTGCTACCGAGGAAGAATCACGTGATCGAGTTACCGGTGAAGGGCAATGCAGCTTCTCTCGACCACAAAAGCCGTCGACCCCAACCTTGTTCTCTTCCTGCGCCCGACATCTGCTAATCTTTTTCCTTGGTGTCAGGAATTCTTGCTGGACACACTGCTCTCGAGCGACCACTGTCCTCATCAGCGTCTGCAGATGCCCGTTTCAACGACGACTTCCAAACCACACGCAAGTTCTCGAACGCTACGCCCATCGAGTGGCAACATGGAGAGGACACATGTAGTAGACAAAACCACTCGGTATTTTGACCCTCCAAGCTATCATCGCGACGAGAACCTGCGGCCTTCGAGTCCCGTAGGCGCGACCTTGGGTACGTATCTATCATCTCTCGACCAAGATGTGGCGTTGATCGTGAGAACTCAGCAGAAGAGTTGTCGCGTGCTGGAGCCAAAGAGCCTGGCAGTGTTTCTTCCAAGGATCTGCGTGGACCAGACGGCATCCTTGTATTCGGTATACGCGTCTCCCATCCCGACCTGTCTTTTCCTCTGACCATGACGTCCTCAAACGCCACAGAGACGTTTGTGGCTGAAGGGGACATCACGGAGGTGGACATCACCTTCGACGACATCCCCGTCGAGATCTCAGACCTTCGTACGTGTTGCACGTCCTGGTGTGCGTCTACCCTCGTGATTAATGGTCGTTTGGTGGCTCACACAGGCACCACCATCTCACAAATCCCGACGGACGTCGTGGCAGATGACGGCCAAAACGAGTACGGCGCCGCCCCGCCCGCCCAAGGCACGTCGCGACATTATCCCGAGCCTCCCATGCACTGACGTCCGTCGACATCGCTAGACATCCCTCGCAGCAGGCGCCCGCGCGGACCGACGGGCGCTGCAGATCCTGGCCCGTCACAACGCAGTGGACGTCACCACCGTGCGATGGGCCCGCACACTCTCCGCGAGCGGCGACTGTTGTTCCTCCGTGCCATGCAGTGCGTCATACCTCCCGCTCTCCTCCCTCTCACCGTCACTGATCGGCCATGAATGCATGACGTAGCACGATGTCCAACCAACCCGAGCCCGACCCCAAGCTCCCGCGCGCGGTTCTCAACACCTCCCCGACCGTCTACCGTGGGTCGCAGTGGAAAATTGAAGCCGGCGTTCTCGGCGATCGACACGGATCGAGCTCGTCGTCGCACCCCAAGCTCCCGGAGTACATGGTCAAGTACGGCGGGTCCGCGGTCGCGCTCCTCCGTGCCCGGCGCGAACTCCTTCACGCGGAGGTCCGGCGGACCAACTCGGCGAAGATGCTCGGCCAGGGCTCGAGCTCGCAGACGCAAGTCGAGGTGGTGGAGGTGCCGCAGATCGACGAGGACTCGCTCAAGACCCGCACGGAGCGCCAACGGCACGACCACGAACGCGAGGAGCTCGCGCGGGCGCTGCGTGATGCGGATATTGACGCGGCGGATCTGGACGAGGGCGATATGGAGGACGTGGTCAACGCTGTGATCTCGGCTGCGGCGGAGGCTGCGCGCTTCATGGGATGAGTCTTGCCTGCCTCCGCATTGGAACGTGCCCCAGCCGTATCCCGTCTGCTGTTGCCCTTCTTGCTTGCCTGGTCCCTCTGCCCTCTCGCTCAACGTCAAGTTCGGTTCGCCGTCTCTCCTGGTCCATCATCGGGTCTTTGGTCTTTTCGTGTTAGTTTACCCTTCCCATTCTGTGCTCGTTTTGCTGCTCCCATATCCAGATCCGTCCGTTTGCCCACGCTGGTCGACATCCTTGCGCACACTCCCTTATTCCTCCGTTATGCACTGCAATGTATCACACGCACTGTAACCATGTATCGTATCACATTCTCCCATATCGTATCCATCGGAAGGCGCCTAGCTGATATTTAGGGCAGGCGCCGTGCAACTTGGAGGCGGTGTCAGACCTAACCTCGTGAGTCACTAGTCACTGGTGACTGGTAGTGGAGCAACCATTGCAATGCACTGTGATCCACCCGCATGCGCCCTAGTGGCGGGCAGTCCCAAGGACGATATGTATGTCATGACAGTCCCGTCGTCCGTTCGACACTGATACAAACTACTAGGTTCCGTCGACTGAACTACGATGTCCTCGTGCGAGTGTTCGAGCTGCTACGCCCACGCAGATGGCTATTCCAATTATCCAGGACATGTCGCTGGCTTCATGAAACGATATTGCCGACACTTTACGCTTCATGCGTTCAGCGTCGAAATGTCGTCACTGCGTCGGACGTCATGCCGCGCTCACTGTGGCCGCATGTCAGGTATCTCGACCCTTGTCCTTGCATGTAACCTTGCAGTGCTGATGTGTCATAGGTCGTTTATGCTTCAGTGTTACTGCAGCGATAGCGATGGTCGCTACGAAATTGACTATTCTATGGAAGTCGACAAGATACTCCCAGCGGAACCACGAGACGTCCTCTGCCCTGCGTTCGACCACCCGCTGCTCCAGGACGCACTTTCGAACATGCCTCGCCTGACGACACTCAGGCTAGCTCCTGCATGCGCCCATAACTATGGACACGGGTTGTCGTGGCGGACGATGAAAACTCTGCTATCTCTTCCCCACCTACAAGCGGTCACTCTGCATTCCTTCCACGTCACTCCTCAACTCATAGATGGCGAGCGCCCTCAGTTCAACCATCTGAGCCCCTTTACAACTTTCAATTACTACCAATCTTTCTATCGACGTCTACGAAAGCTTCCTTCTGAGCAGGAGGGCTTGCAGTCTCTTATGCACGCTGCGCATACGGCGTCTCTCGAGGTCCTCCGCTTACCTGCAGAAACCGCGCCCGTTGAAGCAATCTCCATGCTGCCATGGCCCCGGCTTCGAGAGTTACAACTCTACGGAGCGCGATGGACATCTCCAGCTACGCCGATTATATCACTGTTTGCAAATCTCACAGGGATTCAGGTGCTCGACCTGGCCTTGTCCGATCCAGAGGGTGGCAGTGTGGAGACTCGGGCCGTTTGGCCCCGCGGACATGAAGCCTACTACCCGTGGCCCGAGCTCCGACGTCTCTACCTCTCCCACCCATCAACTCACGATGAGGTGTATTCTCATCTTCCTCCATCGTTGGAAACGCTCGCCCTGCGCCAATGGCCGCGCTGCTATAGACGCCCTTGGAGCGAGATCGTCGTTCCGTCTCACTGGATTGGCCGTACTTTCCCGCTTACCCAGGCATCGACGCTCTTGAAAGTGCTGAAAGGCTCAAAGACGTCGTCGTATCTCCGCGAACTGGACCTCGAGTACCGTGCGGATCCAGCAGAGTCCGATCTCTTCCACGAGATATCGGTCAAGTTCCCTTGCCTGCACGTGCTCGAACTTCACCGCTATCGTGAGTCGGGCAGTGACGATATTCCTGTGGTGAGTTGGCACTCAACTTCTGTGTACTATATTGAGTCTCAACACACCATGCACAGGTGTCTATCGCCCAGTTCCTACACCGACTAACGGCCCTCCGGATAGTCAAGCTCAATCTCGACTTTCCGGACACTCCCCCTCCTGCTCGTTCCCATGATATTAGTCATGTTGACATGGAGTTGGTGCGCGCATTTGAGACGACACAAGAGGCATGTGCCTCTATATTTGCAGACAGCAGTACTTCTTCCCTCGAGGAGGTATGGGTGTACGGCAACTCTGCTGACCCATACTGGAACGCCTTTGATGTGAAGAGGACGCACGACGCAACGGGTACACGTACTAGGGTATCGCACCGCAGACGATTCGTGTTGTGACTGATGTATCGTTTGTAGTGATGTACAGTATGACAGGGAAAAGGAGCCGATGTAATGGTACATCGAAGTGCTACTAAACCGTGCGACTCGTGCTGGGTCAGTCGCACGACGACCGTCGAGGTACTAGTTCGCTTGACTTCGTCTGTTGCTGCCACTACCCTTGCCACTCGTCTTGCCACTCGTCTCTCGCTTCGATGTGAGCGTGTTGTGTCACTCTTATCTATATTGCATCTTGCAGCGTCGCTCGCGCATGGCAGTCACTCTCTCTTCAATCAACCATTCACGAACACACTACTCAACTTCACTTGTGTACGCGCAGGTATCCCGATCCCTGTCAAACGGATCTCGGAGTCCGCGGACGATGATACTAGTAGGGGGATCTTCCATTCGTACAGCAATACTATACAATCAACAAGAGCGCGCCAGTAGTTCCGATCATATCAGAGCGTCTCGTGAGGTTTGAACTGATCCTGCTTCCAAGACCAGTTCGCAGCAAATCGCATGTAGGGCAACCCCTGGTCAGGTTTATGCATAGACACGAACATGGCTTGGAAGAAGTTCTAGACGAGTATCAGACCGAGCACGGTTGGGTAGAAACAAGAGACGCACCAAGCCCAGAATACCCATGTTCGGTGTCCCGACGTAGTTGGCAGGCAAGGCATATAGTAGCCCATCGCGAACATTTGACCCAGGATCTTGCGACTTCGTGCAGATGAAGTCCTCGATGGGACATTGGACCTTCACCGGTTCCTTGAAGCCCTTGAAGTAGAACTCGACCCGCCAATTGTTGAGATCGTTCCTCGACGCATCGTAAGGAGCCTTGAAGTCAGGATGGGAGATATTGCCAGCTCCACGGCCAGTGAGGTCCAGGTCCAGGTCCGGGTTGTCGGGGTTGGGGAACACGTGCTCGCGAATGTCGTTAATTACTTGCAGCGGTACCCAAGTCACACTACAACCTGAGTACCGCGGGCGTATACGTATCAATAATGATGTTGCATCATGCATGTGTTTATACTCACCTGTGTCGAGCAGCATGTCGAGGAATCCGCCTTCGAATCGTATTGTGTGAACGGTCTCACTGAGCGTGCTGGTGCCGCCCCTGACGAACGACATCGATTCGACTCGAACAGACCATCTGCCAGCGACTGGGTCCTCGCTTGGGGAGAGGGGAATGTCATCTGACCAGGTGGGCTGTGCCACGCAAGGCCATCGATTTATGGCCATCCAACTAGTTCTGCAGACAACATCAATACAGTGGCCGAAAGACAGATTAAAGTATACGTAGATAACATACGCTTTCTCAGGATCTGTGCGAGCAGCTTCGTGGGGTAGAAGAGGAGGGCGAATTGCAAAGAACATAGCCTTCCCTCCCGCATGCCGCGTGTTACTCTCCTATCATGGAATGAAGATGTGCGATAGTGAGATACGGGTGATAGCGTACTGGCAAGACCCCGAGCGCGTGTTGCTGGATAGCACGGAGGAAGCTCTACGCTGAACATCAGGCAACATTCACCCCAATAAGCGGCGGAATACTCACAGGAGCGGTATCCGCAGTTTCTCCAACACAATCCTGACATCTGTATGTCTACCATCATCAGGCTGTCCAAAATACAAGTGGGTGTGAACCCACTCTGACAATCCCAGCCCCACGAGTCCATGATGCCCCGCATAAGCTAGGTTGAGGCTCACGTAGTACGCCGCGCTCAGACGGAGCTGGAAGCGTAAAGGCGAGTACCACCTCTTGGTGCTCCAGCTGTAGCAGTGTACAAGCTCGAGGTCATAGCGACGATGAGCCAACATGACTTCTATAAGTGATATGCAGCCAGTCAGTATTGGCCCGACATATGCGGGTATGTCACATAGTAGTCGACGTACTGGCTCTTAAAGACCCGTTAGCATAGGTCAAGTCTCCATACGAGCCATTTGCGTCCGTGCTTGGATCTGGCTTTGTTGGCGGATAGAACAAAGTCGGGCGGTGCGGGGGCCGGTTGACGGCCACCGTTCGATTGTCGCCCGAGAACGGCTGTGCTTCCAATTAGTGTGTTCTCTGATTCGCAGAACGTGTCGCAAGAGGCCATACCTCTACTTTGTACAGGTACCAACAGGCCCACCTGATTGATTTTTCCGGTCCATGTTGAGTGTCAAGCAGGCAACTCACAGCCCACACTCACGTATGATTGGAGCCTGTGATATATGCGAGGATTTAGTCCAGGCGAAAATGGAACCAGACAGTGGTGCTTACCCGTATCGACGCCCAGATTGAAGTCCTCGATATAATCTGTTGTCCCCTCGACAGCCGCAAGCGCATCGGGAATACGCTGTCGAATGTTCTGTAATATACAACGTGAGATGAGGTCGAAGAACAAATCATGGATCGCCCACGAAGGTTGCGGTGTAAAGCTGATTAGTCCACACAATCGAGCGGAGTATGGGTGTTGGAAATTCAGACTGCGCGCTGGTAATTGCAGCTAGAGAACGAGCAGGAGCAGACAAGTTTGGGTAGGTGAAGTGGCTCCCCGAGGAAGTATGCAGAGGGTTTGAGTTGCTGTAGTTTGTTGAGCGACCGTCCTAGAACATTGTGAGATCTCACCGATGCCACAGCCTTTCCCTATCCTAGCGACGTACCTCAGATATCTCGGTTGTACCGGTGGACTCTGAACAGACAGAACATGCACGACCTTCAATCTCGCCCCTTAAGTCACCTGTGGCCGCGATAGGTATGGATTCGGACATGTCTAATAACACATTGCTTGACAGCCTCTCACGAGTATAAGTAGTCGGGACAAAGAGCTTGAAAGACAGGTCCCATTCGGCCTGCAAAAGCACGCTGTCATCATCTAGACGAAACGAGACAGACACAATAGACGTACTCGCTCGGTTGATGAAGAGTGTGGCGGGGGACGAAGTGGAAAGACAAGTACTTCAAGTTCTGACTTGACCTCCATGCTAAAGTGGATGTGAGGTGCGTAGCGAGAGTATCGCAAAGCAAGCGGCCAGCTTCAGTGAGTAGTAGGATGAGAGTCTGGGCAGGAGTGTTGTTCAGTTTAGCCTAGCTTTTGCCTAAAGTTGCCATGCACTCCACAGACGCCTGCTTGATGGCGGTTGGCCGCGGCCCGAAGAAGCCGCGCCTCATCGATCGTCGGCTCAGGCTCCAGACATACATGCTTTCCTTCCTTCCTTGAAGTCCTTCCAACTATTCGGGCGTAGCGCTTGCTGGCATAGGCCGTCAAGGCCGCGTTACGTTACATTACACTACAACTCCGACGAACCTCGTAGTGCGCGGTTCGGCCGCGCGGTCATGCAGCTTTCTACCCGTGGCCCGAACTTCGGTATCTCTACCTCTCCCACCCGTCGACCAATGATGAGATTTATTCCCATCTTCCTTTATCATTGGAAAGACTTGCCCTACGCCAATGGGCCGCGCTGCTACGCACGCGCTTGGAGCTAGCTCGTCGGATCCGTCACACTGGCTCCGGGCGTGCTTTCCCGCTAACTCAGGCATCGACGCTCTTGAAAGTTGACGCGATCCTATGTCGCGGGTGAGAGTGACCGTCGTTACGGCAGCCAGCAGTGACTCGTATGCGCCTATCCCGGACAGCAGAGCGCACGACTGAGGGTGTCCGAGATTGACAGGAGCGCGGAGCTCAAGCACAGTCCGGAAACAGCCATCCCGATGCGACGAAGGTTCACCCCATCTCCAGCTTCGTATCCTGGCTCGCACGACTGCAGCGGCGGCGCGCGAGGGAGGCAAGTGGGATTATGAGCGAAGCGGGAGCGGGGATGAGGGGAAGGGCTGCCTGATGACGAACGGCGCGCCACGACTGCTGGCACTAGGTGGTAAGGCATGAGCCTGACATCGTGAAGTCCGAGATGACGTAAGGTGGATAAGCACGACAGCCTGACGCAACAATGAGGTCGACGGGGGCACGACGGCGGACGGAGGCGGTGTGGCGGTAATCTGCATGTCCATGCCAATCGAAATCCGTGGGCTGTCGAGCTTCATACCCAAAGGATACGGGACCTCAGGGGCCGGCGAAAAGTAGACTGTAGTTGTCGTAGGCTGGGCCGAACTGGAGAAGAAGCGAGGTGCTGACGGTCGACGCATACCGTCAACCATAGCAGGGATATGGATTGGGCATGTTGCCTCTGGCGATGCTTCGGATACGGGTATGACGGAGGGCGGCGGGAGTTTGCACGACCCCACCATCGAGGGCGACAACCTCGAGGTACGATGAACTGCGACTGTACCACGGAGCCCTGATCTGTCCTTCTTCGTCGGACCAGTACTGAGTAGAGCGAGCCTCAACTTTTCAAGTCGTCCCACTCGCCGTGATCGTCGTGCCCTTCCGGTCGTGATCGTGCTTCCCCATGTACCCGGCCGTGCTGCTAGAGACGACTGCTGGTGCCGGTAGCCTGAACGTTCCTACCGGTCACAAAACATATGGTCAGCACTTGCAGTCGACCCACAAAGCCGGAGAGCTTCACACATACCCGGGAAGTGATACAGGAATATGCGGGATGAGATGGTGGCATATAGTAGCGCCCGTGATAGCGGCATGTCGAGACTGTAGGACCCCGTCAGCACATAAACCGTAACGCATCTGGCGTGCATCGCACCGATCACAATTTGTCCTCCCAACAAGAGACCCTCATCCTGCACCTGCGCCATGATATCCCCACCAGCCCTGCAGACCAGTGGCCGAGTTTAAGACCAAAAGATGATCCCATAACAATGGCACGCACCGCGGATTCGTAAGTCCAAGTGAGATCTTCGTCTTCGTAGACACACGTCGCTGTGCTAATCTGGAAGAACAGAGTGAGGATGGTTACATATGGGTTGGGCGGAGGTACGTACCTCCACTAGATTGGCGAAACATCAGTTGCGAGGGGCTTATAGGTCCAACAGGAGGCGTGTAGTGCTCAGCACTACGTCGTGCCCAATGGAGGTTCTGGTCGGATCATCGCAGCAGGTTGTCCGAGAAATCAATTAGGTCGAGGTAATGAGCTCATTGGAACAGGCGAAGCTTGCACACGATAGTTCGTGACGCCGCAGGACCACAGCACTGGCGCCCGGTACTTCAGGGCAAGCTCGAACAGTTGCAAGCGCCCGCCGTTCGAAGCCTGAACTGTCAAGTACTACATGTAGCCCTGCAACTTCAACCACACCAGACTTCGACATGGCTACTCGGGATACACATGTCATATGTCACGGTGCGCTAGTGAGGGTTTTGCGTTGTCATAGAGACTGACTTGGGTGCTGCAGAGCTCAGCACGGCTCGGAGTCGGACGACGTCCTTGTCGACTCCGATATTCAAGTTTGAGGAGTTACACCGAACCCGTACGTTGCCAGCCCTTCCTACGACTGGTTGCTGGCTCTTCAAAGCAGTCATAGCCGAAGGTAGCCAGTGACCACTTCGCAAATCCTGCCGAGCTCGCTCTGGCCCCATATCAGGTATTTTCATAGCCTCTCCCTTCTCATATAGTTGACGTCTTCCTGAACCCCGAAGACATCCTCTGTCCGGCTTTCAGCAGTGGACGACTTCAGCATGCATTGCGTGGGATGCCTCGTTCGTCCGTCCTCACCTTCCACTCCGACTTTCCTCGCAATCACGGTCAAGACATACCCTAGATAAGGGCTGCGGAGCTTCCTGCCGCTCTCTCATGTGCGCGAACCCCGCTTGTATACGTGGAGCGTCTCGCCAAAACTCCCGGACGACAGACACCCCCACTTCCGCTCACTGTCTCCAGTCAAACGCTGAAACTGCATGCCTTACAACGTTCTCCAGCCATGGAAGCGAGAAGCTATGACTGGACCATCTCATGCTTGCGTTGCACGCGGCGTCCCTCGAGATGCTCTGGTTGTTCACAGAGTCCGCGCCGATCCGGACAATCTCGAAGAGTTGCATTGGCCTGCGCTGCGCGCACTCAGGATGTTTGGCGAACGGAGACATCCATCGAAGCCGATCTTGGCTCTCTTCGAGAACCTTGCCAACCTCCGGATCCTCCTTCTCGCTTTGACAGAACCAGAGGGGTTGCACGAGGGCGCGATCTAGCCCCACGGCTTCGACGCGGCGTCCCCATAGCCAGCGTTTGACGACCAAGCCCACCATCATCTTCCATCGACCGTGTACCACCTTGACTTGCGTTGCGATTCTGGTACCACGTGTGCGCGAGGGAATGGGACTACTGGCATGGCGAGTTCATACTGCGGCCGGAATCCCCGCTCGCAGACCCATCCACACGATATCACGTCAAGCGTCGAAACCGAAGCCCCCAAGAGGTCGCAACGAGGTTCCCTCTTCTCACGTGTGTTGAGTTGAGATTCACAGATATCAAGTCGTTGAACAGGACATTCCAGTGGTGAGTCAGTGCACTCATATCTTCCCTGTGTCGCTACTGATGATCAAGATCGCGTGCAGACTGCTATTGGTGACGCGTTGCGGCCACTATTGATGCTTCGTGTACTAAACTTGCATCTCGATCTTCCAGACTTACACCCGTACCGTGCGAGGCATGTTGGCTCCCGCTGCATTTGCGCAACATCTGACCGGATCTGAAGGACGCGTTCACGAAGCTTCTCCAGCCATACGCAGGTGCATTCGCGCGCGCGAGCTCCCCTCTCTGGAAGCTGAGGTGTAGATTCTCGGATACGATACGGGTCCCCGATGGGTCGTGTCACACGGACAGCCCGCGACGGGTTGGCCACTGTGGCCTGGGTGTACAATTTTCGTGTAATCTAGTCTTGCGTTAACCTTCGAGCCACGACATGGACTGCATGCTCCAAAAGGAGTGTTTCACGAGAGCGCGTCGAAGAGCCAACGATCAGCCACATGTGGGCCAGCCACCGTGGCGAGGGATTATAAGCGATCCACAATCCGAGGAATAGTTGGCAGCTCGGAGCTCGCGAGAGTCGGAGGTTTCTGGAACAAAGTGGTGACCAGCTGGTCGTGCGCCGCCATCCTGACCACTGGTTGAAGTTCAGCGACCGTCTAATGACACCAGCACACACAACACCCGTCGAGATGGCATGCAGCTATCAATGATATGAAATATCGAATGCACCGCTATACGAAGTGAATGTGCAAAGGACAAGAACATTGGACTCCGACTAGTCGTGGTCCCGCATACCAACGGCCGCCTCCAAAGTCAGTCTACTGTCAAGTATTGTCACTAGTGAGTGTGATGTTGCCGCATAGAGAGACAAAACACTCACCAGAAGTCATAAGGACCGCGCGGGGCTCTCTCCTCTCCGATCGACACGGAACGGGATCCACCCATGGTGGAGGGAGTCATCGTCTCCCACAGGGGGGCGAACTCCTTCTGGGGACTCGGATCGCTTACAAGAGTCCATTCACTCGGTCATCTACAAGCCCAACAGCTGATAGCACCAGGAAATGTTAATTAATCACCCAAACACACCAGATGTAATGAATGATTTACATACCTTGGTCATCATTCAACCGACCGTAAAGCATATCGATATTGTATTTAGCAATCGAGACTTCGCGCTGTCCAGACTCAGCAGGCGCTGAGAGCAAAAAGCCGATCCATTGGGGACCGCCCTCGCTAGGGCTTGCGAACTGCACTGAACACACGGAGGAAGAGAGGTATTGAGACAGCGTTGTAGCTGCGTCAGTCAATGTCTTCGTGAACGCTTCCAGGTCTTGGAACTTATGTTTAGCGAAGTCGTACATGGTGCGGTCGTATCCCGGGGTATTAGCAAAATCAAGATGTAACCGAGTGTGGTGCAGCTCGGTGAGCCGGCCTAGTGAGCGACCGATGACATCCTGGAGCGAAGAGTACAAAGGTCAGAAGATTAGCTGTGTCCCGCGCGCGCGGGAGACTTACTAGGGGCACGTCTTCTTCCTCCTGCCGATACCGATGGAGTTCCAGGAACGTTAAGCGAGGAAATGATGTCGTTATGCAGCTGAGAAGCGCAGCGTCCACCTCATCCGCACGGTATTCGACCACGAGGGAAACCAAACTGGGAGTGAGGCACTGTACGAGGATCTCCCTCATGTACTTCGCCTTGAGCAGCGGCTGATGCCACTGATTGTCTGATCTTCCCTTATACCACGACGACTCGTAGTGATGTGGCCAGCAGCACAGGGAGAGGTTGCGAAGCGTCGTAGGGAGGTGTTGGAAGAGCCGATCCTGCGGATGTGGAAAGGATAGGGCGAGTTCTTCGAGCTCCGGCCATGGGTACGATGCTGACACATCCGGTGGCCAGATGAGGTGTCTATCCAGATTCTGCGGCAGCGCGAGGGCGAGTATGAGGAGCCGGAGTCGTGGCATTCCAGAAAATATATGAATGAAAGGGTGCGGAGGCTCCTCGGCCAGCTCGCCTCGCAGCGTCAGCTCGCGCAGCTGGGGCCACTGAACTTGAGACATTGCTGCCCAAGGCGTCGACTCGGCGGGAAGCAAGAGCTTCTCCAGTGATGCATGAAAGCACCCCACGGCTGATGAGAGAGCTAGGAGCTCAGGTTGATAGCAGCGTGGGCGTGTTCTTACCAGCGGTAGGCGATATTCGAATGACTTGAGCTGAGAGACGATGTCAAATTGTATGCTGGATGGTTCCGCCGTCGGATCAATAACAAGCCTTTCCACCACCACGTTGAGCGGGGATGGTATAGACAGGATAGTCCTCAGGAAGGAGGCGGGTATACTGTGGCGATCGACGTCGATGGAGCAGCAGCACACGTCTAGGGTGTGGAGAAGAGGCATATGGAAGAGCGCAAATTGGAGATGTGAATCGGTGACGACGCTGCAAATCGTCGGATCATCGGCAGCAAGGAGCGGAGTGCGCTTGCGTTGGCGTTTTTCATAGAGTTTACACCATTCCTCTCGATCTATGCATTGTTCGAGAAGAGTCAGAGTCCTATGGAGGCGTCAGCGACGGTGACTATGCACTTTCAACAGAGCCGTACCGAATGTGAATCCATATTGATCTTGGTGGGAAGGCACCTGATCTTCGGTGGAAAAAGCCTCTTTTTCCCGCCGGAACAAGATCCAAGATGCAACTGCTAAATAAGAACGGCACGCATGCTTCTCTGGTCCGCCTGCAGGTTTCTGAGAGGGGGCGACAGCATCGTTGAATGCGTGCTTGTCTTGCGATCTCGATGAGGATGTCGTGGGGTATGTCGTTCAGGCCTAATCCGCGCGGTCATTCACTATGCACTGATCTGTCTGCAATACGGAACGTACTATGTGGCATCGCGGATGTGATGATCGCGGTGAAGGTTCTGCGTACAGACTGAGACACCGCCGGCGGTCCCATTGATGTCTGGCGCCCATAGCTTTAGGGCAGGCTCCGAGCCGGGTCACGTCACAATGCGGGTAAGGAACGTTGCTACTTGAAGTTCAACGCTGCCAGCCTCACTTAAGCACTAGCCCATAGCTGGCAGGATACAAATGACGCGTGCACCTGTGGCGTCGTCAACTGCCCGCGCCTTGCACATATTCTTCGTCACATACCGCTCCTGGCCAATTCGACTCTCAGCATTCGGTTCCATGCCTTGCACGGCGTTTCCTGGCAGTTGCTGAGACGCATCCTCAAGCTGCCGAATCTTCCCCACATCTCCCTCGACAACTTCATTCCTTACTCACGCGATTCGCTTCGGACAAGCTTGATCTTGGCACGGTAGCCTGCCTTATAACATCCTTCTCATGTATATATATACACAAACTTCGACTCCCGTGAACCCTACCCTCACCTGCAGAGAGAGGCGCTGACTCTGATCCTACGGAGGCTCCATAAGTCGCTCAAGATTTCGGTTCTGCCTACAGAACCTGCCACCGTTAAGGGAGATGTTGGGACTGGAGTGGCCTCTCCTACGTGAGCTCCGCCTCCGAGGTGAGCGCTGGGATACGCCAGATGCGCCGATCGTCTCGCTCCTCTCGTGCATGCCAAACCTCCGCGTACTTGTTCTCGAGCTCACTCAACCGTCGGACATGGTCGAACGAGGGATATGGCCGCGCGGAGATACCGGACCCTTCCCGTGTCCGAATCTCGAGCACCTGACTCTGGCCAATCCGCTCTCCTACGACGAGCTATGGACACATCTTCCGTACACTATCCATACTCTCTTGGTCTGTTATTGCCTACTGTATACTCATCGTGGGTATGAGATACACACCGAGCCTGGCAGGTTGCCCGTATCGTGGCTCTCAGTACAGATTTCCTCTCTTGTCTTTGACACAGCTTTATCAATACCCGCACGACCCCATATGAGGACACAGGAGATCGAGTACCGCACGGATCATGCCGAACGGAATCTCCTGCGCTATGTTGCATCTGCATACCCTGGCCTCACTGCAGATCCGGAGGTATCGTGCAGAAGGCGAGGGCGATATCCTAGTCGTGCGTCATATGGGTTGTTTGTCTCGTTCTTTACGACTAACCCGGATCGCTTTAGGAGGACTTTTCCCGGTTTAATTGCCCGGCGGCCTAGGGTATGACCGCTTCGCGGAAATGTCATTCTTTGCCAAGCTGGCGCAAGTTGCGCAGACCTTGACAGAACTGCGCAATACGTCGCTCCACGCGGTGCTTTTGTGGACCCCGTCTAAGCAAGCAGGATTATAGAAGGAATATCATGTCCCGCGGAAAGAGGGAGCTCACGAAGTTCAGGGAGAGCTCGCGGCTCCTCCTATGGAGTATGCGAATATGCTCGGGATCTAGCAACGACGTACAGGCCTATATGTACAAGCGTACAAGAATGTCGAGTAGACTCGATTCACTGCCAGTTCACTTGCGCATCCCTACGAGCTAAGTTCGATCTTTCGCATCCTTGAAGAGGCAACAGTCTGATGACGCGGTCCTAGCATGTACCAGATTGCTCTGCGTCTGATCTCGATGTATGCAGTAGGACATTTCCGCGTCGTAGATACTGGCGCACTTCGGGGTACGTAATGCATTCTGTACTCAATTACTGTTTATCGGCGATGAAATGCGACATCTGTACCAACAGTTGACAGATACAAGGTTTGGTAGGGGTGAAGTGTGTCACAGTGCGTCCACATTCGTCAAGCAGGGAGATTGAGTGGGCTCGCATCTCGCTTAGAACACCCCATTCACCCGCTCATCTAAAAGACTGACAGCTGATAGGGTAGAGGAAATGTTGATCAGATACCAAAACTGCAGCAATGATTGACATACCTCGGTCATCATTCCGATTGTAGTATATGTAGGTACCGTGGTCGGCATTCGAGACTTCGCGCATCCCAGACTCAGCAGGCGCTGAGAGCGACAAGCCGATCCATTGGGGACCGCCCTCGCTAGGGCTTGCGAACTGCACTAAATATACGGAGGAAGAGAGGTATTGAGACAGCGTTACAGCTGCGTCAGTCAATGTCTTCTTGAAGGCTTTCAGGTCGTGGGTCTTGTGTTTAGCGAAGTCGTACATGGTGCGGTTGTATCCCGGGGTATTAGCAAAATCAAGGTGTAACCGAGTGTGGTGCAGCTCGGTTAGCCGACCTAGTGAGCGGCCGATGACATCCTGGAGCGAAGAATACAAGGTCAGAAGACTAGCTGTGTCCCGTGCGCCCGAAGACTTACCAGGGGTACGTCTTCTCCCTCCTGCCGATACCGATGGAGTTCAAGAAACGTTAAGCGAGGGAATAATGTCGCTATGCGGCTGAGAAGCATAGCATCTACGTCATCCGCACGATATTCGACCGTGAGGGAGACCAAGCCGGGATTGGGGCATTGTATGATGATCTGCCTCATGTGCTTTGCCGTGAGGAGCGGCTGATGCCACTGACTATCCGATCTTCCCTGATACCACGACGACTCGTAGTGGTGTGGCCAGCAACACAGGGAGAGGTTGCGAAGCGTCATAGGGAGGTGTTGGAAGAGCCGATCCTGCGGATGTGGAAAGGATAGGGCGAGTTCTTCGAGCTCCGGCCATGGGTACGATGCTGACACATCCGGTGGCCAGATGAGGTGTCTATCCAGATTCTGCGGCAGCGCGAGGGCGAGTATGAGGAGCCGGAGTCGTGGCATTCCAGAAAATATATGAATGAAAGGGTGCGGAGGCTCCTCGGCCAGCTCGCCTCGCAGCGTCAGCTCGCGCAGCTGGGGCCACTGAACTTGAGACATTGCTGCCCAAGGCGTCGACTCGGCGGGAAGCAAGAGCTTCTCCAGTGATGCATGAAAGCACCCCACGGCTGATGAGAGAGCTAGGAGCTCAGGTTGATAGCAGCGTGGGCGTCTTCTTACTAGCGGTAGGCGATATTCGAATGACTTGAGCTGAGAGACGATGTCGAATTGTACGCTGGATGGTTCCGCCGTCGGATCGATAACAAGTCTATTTACCACCACATGAAGAGGGCATGGAATAGACAGAATGGTCCTCAGGAAGGAAGCGGGTATACTGTGGCGATCGACGTCGATGGAGCAGCAGCACACGTCTAGGGTGCGGAGAAGAGGCATATGGAAGAGCGCAAATTGAAGCTGTGAATCGGTGACGACGCTGCAAATCGTCGGATCATCGGCAGCAAGGAGCGGAGTGCGCTTGCGTTGGCGTTTTTCATAGAGTTTACACCATTCCTCTCGATCTATGCATTGTTCGAGAAGAGTCAGAGTCCTATGGAGGCGTCAGCGACGGTGACTATGCACTTTCAACAGAGCCGTACCGAATGTGAATCCATATTGATCTTGGTGGGAAGACCCCTGATCTTCGATGGAAGAAGCTCGTTTTTCCCGCCGGAACAAGATCCAAGATGAAACTGCTGAATAAGAACGGCATGCATGCTTCTCTGGTCCGCTTGCAGGTTTCTGAGAGGGGGCGACAGCATCGTTGAATGCGTGCTTGTCTTGCGATCTCGATGAGGATGTCGTGGGGTATGTCGTTCAGGCCTAATCCGCGCGGTCATTCACTATGCACTGATCTGTCTGCAATACGGAACGTACTATGTGGCATCGCGGATGTGATGATCGCGGTGAAGGTTCTGCGTACAGACACCGCCGGTCCCATTGATGTCTGGCGCGCATAGCTTTAGGGCAGGCTCCGAGGCCGGTCACGTCACGATGCGGGTACTAAGTAACGTTGCTACAAGTTCAACGCAGCCCCATTTCAAGCACTGGCCCATAGCAGGGTACTGCGCCAGACATCTCTCCAAGTCTACCGATGATATGAACACGTCATCGTGAGTATACAGGGTCAAACCTTGGAGTACCCGGGCCAAAGAGGCACTCATGAGTAGCTCCGACAGGCTTCGAAGCTTAAATGAAGATGTCCTCCTTCAGATCATCGACGAATCCCGTGGTTCAGTGCGGCCATTCTCCTCAACTTGTCGATTTCTCAGGAAGATGAGCATGTCCGTTCTCTTTGCCCGCGTAGAAGTCATGCCACGCTTCATGAGCTCGAATATGCGCGGATTCGTTCCTGCTACATTACGGCCCTATGTCAGGTGAGAACCTGGAATTCGATGGTACAGTAGCAATCGACTAACCGTACCCTGGATCGCGTAGGCATCTGGTATTTGTCGGCATGTTCCGTCCCGCATTCACACTCTATGATGGTAGACGACGACCTCCTCCTGATCTGCCACTACACTATCAACTCGACTTCTCGCTTTCCGGTGCTCTAGCAGAGATGCCTCTTCTCCGAAGTGTTACTTTCAGTGGCTGTGAAGGCGTTCCGTTGATTGGTCTATCCGCTGTGCTCTCAATACCCCAACTACGCGACATCTGTTTCGATGATGGTCGTATCGCGGAGTGGCGGGATGTGTCGTTCGGATTCCGGAGCCGGGAGAAACCCGACCTCGCAGTTACAGCTCTAGCTTCTCTCACGTGCACTCGCAAGGTCGATTATCGTGTCAATAAGGACAAGAAACAGCAACTCGCTCGTGACATCGTCCTTGTGGACCACATCGCCCGTCAGGCGCATCGTACCCTGGAAGTTGTCGTACTTCCTAGTCAGGTTGCACCATACCAGGCATTCCAGGAGCATGTATGGCCCTGTCTGCGCCACCTTGCTCTGCACGGTCGACGTCATACAGCAAGCGAACAATCCGGCTTGAACGCCGTGCCTTTCCTCTTGCATATGCCGAACCTCCGCGTCCTCAAGCTCGAGTTGTCTCAACCCCGAGGAATGGAACGTTGCATGATATGGCCGCCAGGGATGAACGTCACCACTCCATGTCCAGATCTGGAGACGCTATGTCTCTCTTATCCGCATCCGGACGACCATATCTTCACTCATCTCCCTCAAACCCTCCGTCGTCTCGCACTCCGGTGCTGGCCTCGGCACTACATGCACCTGCTGTGGCACGATCGGCAGGTCCTTAACAGGCTTGGCTTGTCCTCTCCCATCTTGACGTCCTCCGAGATGCTGTCTATCATCCGACGCTGTCAGCTTAGTCCGCTCACAGGAGTGGAACACCTTGACATCGAATTCGAGGAGGACGAGCGGTGTACCGAACTTCTCTCCAGCATCCCGTCTGCCTTCCCTAACGTGACGTTCCTGACGGTTCATCGTTACCGGCGAACCGGAATGGATATGGTTCCCGTGGTAAGTGACTTTGCCTGTTGGTGAGCTAGTCTGGCCGCTCACGTCCTCCTAGAGCGCGATAGCCACGGCGCTGGCATCCCTGACATCGCTACGAGTACTACGTATCCACCTAGACCTCGAGGAAGCGCCCCACTCGTTCGCGTACTACAAACAGGGCGGTCACGCGTTCTTTACGAACTTCTACGCTGCTTGCAAAACCGCCGCGCACGTTTTCTCGCAGACGCTGGCGCCGTCTGTGCGATGGGTGTGCATACTCGACCGCAAAGGGTGCAATAATTTGTGGCGCCCGTATCGCATGGTCCGAGAAGGCGGGATGTGTAGTGCCGCCTTCGACGTGAACATCAAGGAGCTAGAGGGTGTATCGTAAGTATGTCGGCTTTGATCAGACCGTGATACTTACCGTCACACTGCGCAGGATGAAGGACGAACTCGGACCAACTTGCAGAGTCCCCATGAATACCCTCCAAGAGAATTTCTCATTACGCGTAGATCGGTGATATAGATAAGAACATCGTCTGCCAGCCATCAGTTCGCGTTCGGAGGCACCGCAGCATGGCTGCTGGGAGAGGTCGCGAGGCGTTCTTGCTGCGAGGGCTTCAAGTCAAGGTGCTGCTCGATTCAAATCGCTCGGACGACGACGAATCGAGGCTCCTGCGCGAGATTGAGAGCACCGTCCCGCGGCTGATCGCGACCGTTTCCGGGTCAGTGTCGAGGATGACACGAATTGCCCCCGACTGCTCGAGACGACACCGACGGCCGGTTGTCCCGACCCCCGACCGTTTCAGCGCGGAGATGCACGTGCCCTCTCCTCGCTATCGAGCGGCATCCTCCTGCTCCCACTCAACTTGCACTTTCCGCAAAACCCTGCTGCTCCGACTGGCTCGCAGGCGCGACCGGATACTCCCCGCTCCTCAAAGGCATGGCGCAGGTCGAGAGGCTCTTGTAAGCCTCCGGGGCTGCGCTCGCGAGACACGCGGCCCGGGGCCTGAGGGAGGTGTGGAACCTGAAGGACGGACGCAGACGTGTGACGCTTCGCTCGGTCCGTGGTGTCGGCCACCAATATACCGTGTCCGGCGGGCGCTGGACGATGTAGGAGACGGCGTCGGTCGACGTCGCCTACGATCGCGCTGTGCGATACCTCCGCGATGGGATGTATAAGTGCTGACGGGGACTTGGGCTTCCGCGTATCGAGCTGCATGATCTTGGACGATGGCGGGACGTGTGCTTTTGCGACTGGGGCTCGCCTCACGTCGCTATCGGAGTCAATGCAAGGGAGCAGACTTGACGGCGCTGCTACCCTCGTGACAGCCGCTCCCGTCGAGGCTGGACGCACATACAGCCCAGTCCTAGCCGGTGGTGCAGGGTCGGAGAGCGGGATAGGTACTTGAGCGTTACGCTCCGAAGGCGGGTGTAACCCAGTGCGCCTCTGGCCTAGCGCATGTCTCCCGCACGAGGATGGACATTGAGATGTATAAGTTGCCTGCAGTCATTAGGTGCGATGGATAACATGAAGACCTGGACGGACGGATGTAGCTTCGGTGGCTAGTTGCACCGTCTCCAACGTGGTGCGGGGGAAGGGACTTGGACGCCGACGGGGCGTCTCTGCCAAGTTCTCCGACAAGTGAGCGTGCTGCGTCGGAGAGAAACGCCAGCGAGAAACGGCTCACGAGATGCGAGACGGGGGGATGTGAGCGTCCCGTGGGCAGTGCATGCAGCCAGCAATGATAATTTCTAGAGTGGTGCGAACTGGGGACGGAATCCACATAGGACCTTGGGCTTGGGCTTAAGCGCGAGTTGGGTCCGCTCCAACCTGAATGTGATCCATCCCCATCGCAGCAGCTGGCTGTACGCCTTGGAGTCGTCCTGGATTGTGGATCACGGAATGTGGGTATGGTGGCGTCCGATAGAGGTACCGGCACTTGGAGAGCCGTTAGAGAGGGTTTGAGGGAGAGTGCTGGGTCGGCAAGGGGCCATTGTCGCCCAGGACGACTTGCGATCTGCGTATCAGCAAGGCGGGCAAAGCCGTCTGGATAGCAGCCCGACGTCGGGCGAGCTCGATCATCCATAGATGCGCGGGTGCTCTTGGGTAGACACTGCGAGTCATCTCTGCGCTGTGCCTCTGAAAATCGTCGTGGGTATCGACCATCGGGGAGCGCGTCCTGAGGGTCAAAGCGGGGATTCCGATGGGTTCTAGCTGCCGGACGTTGAACCGCAAGCTGACGTGTGTGGTGAGACGGTCCCACTAGTCGAAGAATTCGTCACGGTGGGCGAGGCGACCCTCGTGGGGCATGCACAGACCACTCAAGGTCCTGCGGAGTATTCTGGCGCGACGACTGGACGTCGCGGGTTCGCAACAATGCCGGCGCCACGAAGATGAAGAAGTGGGCGGGTGTGGGCGGGCATCTGTGCGCGGCAAGTGCGGAGTTAATGACTTGCTCCCAACGGGTCGGGTACGTACCTTCTGTGATCGTAGCAGTGCAGAGTTCCCGTATGGCATCAGCGCTGGCCTTCGCCCAGGACGACGACACGTCGGCGAATCAGTGCGACTGCGAATGATGCTTCCTTTTCGGGCGAGTTTACCACACGAATGGGGACGATGGTGAACGTGCACAGGCCCCGCTTAGTGATGCATTATCGATGCTGGCTGGCAGCACCTCTCAAGGCGGAAAATAAATACTAATGTCGAAGACGCAGTACTTAGTACATATCGGGAACTTGAAGACACGTATGAAGAAAAAGTCTACTTACGGTCTGCCAGGGGCACCTGCAGGCGCGGCGAACTTTGTTTGTGTGCCTTGCCTTTATAGTCGCGCACACGAGCTCCCTGGTATGGATTAGCTGACATGCCGGAGAATGCCCGTCGATGCCGGCGTTGAGTATGTCAGTGCTTGGGCACCGACGGTCCGACGCCGAGCGAGTGGGGTCGATCATGCAGTGCATTTAGATCGCGATTGAGGCTGGTGTCCAGACTTGCCAATCGGCGTCGAGCTAACGCAAGAGACGTTCGAACTCGTAAGCATACAGTCATTTACCGGTCCTCGGGACGGTCAATTCTTGAGAGCAGTGTCGTGCTGCCTGACCCTCCCAGCACACAAATCGGGGTAGCTAGCTATACGTGTATGAGCTTCAGCTATGTGTTGCCCAGTTTTGGTGGCAAGTGAAGGGAAAACAGTGAGTATCGAGGCGGATCTGTGTCAAATCCCGTTATCAAGTGTTATTGAGTCCTCGGGACACCTCTCTAAATGGCAACTCCGGGCGCTTCATGGCGTTATCAGTAGATGCCGCTGCATGCCGACGACCCAGAAAGGCATATCTCTGTCCTAGCGCCCGTTCGGTTAAGGGTGCCGCAGCCATCGTTTCTTCTCCTCATTGAGTGTCGAGCAATGCGTTGATCCGCTCTGTGTAGGTGAACAAATATATAGTATGTGTGCTAGAGAGTGTGCTGGGAAAGTTTCAAGGGAAAAGAATCACTCCAGCCACTATTACATGCAAAAAGATCCAAAAATGCTCTTTGTGACTGTTTGCGAAGCTGCTGGACCAGCGAGTTCATACCCTCACACTCTGGAACGAGTGTCAAACTGACTGTATATGTTGTCTGCACAGACGAAAAAAAGTTTGAGGAGAAACGATGCACGGGCGGCCGAGAAACAGCCAGGTGTCCCGAGGAACCACAGTGTCCCGAGGACCGGTAAATGACTGTAGATGGGAGGTGCTACCAGTAGCTGTAGGACGCACCTAGACGGACTTCTGAGTCCAAGCAAGCGTTCGCATGTCACTGCTTGAAGTTACGGCAGGTCAGGTGTCGCGAGAAGGTAGAAGAGCGGCTGCTGTGCGGTTCGAACTTGGAACCTCGAAGCTTGTTTGCGAGCGTCCGTGGATGCGGAGATCATTCTCAGGGCCGAGCGATCTATAGTCCCGCAGTCCGGTAAGCCACATCCCCATCGTCCGGCTATTCACACCCTCCAAAAGGCAACCGCGCCTCCTCACATAGCTCCATTCGACTCGCACTGATGCTCCTCGCTGCACGCTCCCTGCAGGATTCGCCCTCTGAAACTCGCCGCCCTGTGTGCGAAGATCCGTATATGGGCAGCCAGACGCCTCGAGGTGGTCCGTGCGCGGAAAGGGGGTCACGTGTGGCTTTAGGGGAGGGCGCGGCATGTCGGCAGAGGCTTACGTGAGGGGGTACGTGGCGTGTTGGGGGAGATTGAGATGGACATGGAGGGATGTGGGCTGGTTCGTGGACGGAACGAGCATCATCGATATCCGATCTCGCTCGAATTGACAGTCTAATTCGTCCGGTTCCGTCTCCATCCTCTCGGCCCCTGCGTGCCATCCCCATTCCATTGCAAGAACTCGCCCAATATATCCACCGTAATACACTCCTTCTCCTCCTTCTCTCCCAACGCCCAGCTCACCATGTCCATCACAGCCCCCTGCGTGCCCGTCCACGCGTGTCGTCGACAAGCCAGCAACGCCCCAGCCCCCGACGGCGAAGACCAACGCATCACCTCCATCCGCCATGGCGCTCGTCATGCACTCAACGCCTGGAGACAGCCCCAGGCGCTCCCCCCGCATCCGCGTGCGCCGTCAGACAAACCTTAGCCGTCCCTCCTGTGTCCGAACCCACACTCAGACTGCCGTAAGTCGCCCCGTCCTCGCCCGCTCGACCCACCCCTCCAATCTCCCTCCCGACGCCCTCCTCGTCCTCGCCTCCAAACACGCCGCCCCCAAATCCGGCCTCCGCTCTTCCCTCTCCCACTCGCAGTCCCAGCGTGAGCCCCACAACGCCCGCACCCGTGCGAGCAGCAGCAGTAGCACAGCCGCCTCGTCTTCTAGAACAAAGTCCCCTTCAAAGAAGAAAGCTGCCGTCCGTCTCCCAGACCTGTCCCCTTCCCTGCCCGTTGTCGCAGGCACGAAGCGCAAGCGGTCGCACTCCCGCCCTGTACCCGCATATGAGCTCGTTTCCGCCCGTCCAGAAGCGGACGAAGAGGCTCAGACCCCGAGGCAGCTTCGCTATGCGAAGCGGCAGCGTCTCCTTGTCGCCCGGTCCGGCACCGACGCTCCCGCAGCCTCGGCCGGATGTTCTCGTACACTCGTGAACGACCCGTCGCAGCGCGGAGATGCGTCCTCGATAAGGAAAGTGGACGAACGAGCGGGTAGCCGGGAACGTGTCCTGCATCGTGCAAGCACTGTAAGTCAGGTTCTGATCCCCGTCTGCCTTCTTTGTTTGACCATGGCGTGTTTCTTTACAGGAGGGACGTCTGTTGTCCCCTCCGCCATCGATACCCCCACCCTCATATACCCAGCCGAGCGCTGTCAGGTGAGCACAGCCGGTACTTGCCCTTCGTCCCGTTGACTCACGGCTGTTCAGTTCTGACGACGTCCCTGACACACCCTCTTCCGACGGTTGGGAGCCGCCAGAACGTCCCCCGACTCCCATACCAGCACCCGCTTCTCCTGTCTCTGAAAAGGCCGTCCCGACGACTGATGTGCCTCCTGTGAACGTACCTCCGAAACCGGAGCCTGTTGCACATTCAATAGAAGTAGACGATTCGGAAGATGTAGAGGGTCCCACAATCACCCCCATCCGTCGTCTGCCCCTCCCGCCGCGCGAGCGCAGGCCCGAGACGACGGATCAGAGTCTGTGGAAGGTTGCGTGCCAGGAGCGAGTCGAGCATCTGTACGTCCTCCGTCTCCATCTCCTGTCACCCCAGTCCCATCACGTGTCGTCCACCCATGCCTTGATTGAGTGGACGTGACGGCATGCTTTGTGCTTCGGTGCTATTCGTGTGTTGCCCCCTTCTCATGCTGACCCACGCATCTGTCCCGCAGGAAGGAAGTCTATCGCGACGTTTTCGAGGCGGTGCTCCGCGCAGAGGCGCTCACTGCCCAAAGATCATCCGAGGAAGCGCCGGAGAGCACAGCCACGCCACCCACAGAGCCTTCCGTCCAGGCACAGACGCAACGCGAGTTCAAGCTCTACACGCCTTCGACGTGCACCGCGGCGCGCGTCGATGCGGATGGCGACACGGACATGGACGGGGACGTGGGATATTCGAGCGACTGGGACTCGGACGAAGACGAGGAGGACGAGGACGACGATTTGCTCATGGAGGATCTGGACGGCACGCTCCCGACGTACGACGAGGTCGTCGCGCTCGACGGCGCTGGGTCGGGCAAGCTACCCCCGCTCTCCGCAATCCCCGTGTATGCGCTTGAAGCGGTCCCGGAGCCGACGGGGAGGAATGGCGTCCCGTTCATGGGCCGCGGTACGCCTGTCGACCGTCAGCGCCGCGCGGACTGGGCTTCGTCATCACCGGTTCGGCCTTTGTCGCGGTTCTCGTATCGTGAAGCGCAGCTGCCGAGTCATGGGTGGACGGCGAACCCGCCTTCGTCTGTGCCGAATGTGGACTACTTTGCGCCGGCGCCGCAGATGGCGTATTCGTCGGGGATGCAGATGGACGTGAGCACGGGCACAGGGATGGGTGGGGTGTATGATAGCTCGCCGTCCCTCCCGATGACGATGCCGATGCCGATGGACGTTCAGATGCCCGCGCCTGCGCAGTTTGGGATGCCCACGATGGAGGTGGAGATGGAGATGGGGATGGGGATGGAAATGGCGTACGCTCAGCCGGATTGTATGCCATGGCTCGACCCTACGCTCCGCTCCGAGTCTGCCTCGCCCTCCCCGGTGCCCGCGAGCCCACCACCACCGACGACGACGATGACGACGATCGTGCCTCCGTCGGTCCCGGCGATCCCGTCTGCGCCACCGCCGTATCCAGCCCACGCGATCGCTGCGATGTCCGACTTCTCCGCCCCACCCACCATCCCTGTCCCGCCGTCGACGCCGCCGCCCGCCGAGTTCCCGATGTTGTGCGCGCAGGATGGCGTAAGCTCTACCTCAGCCTCAACCCCGGGGTCGGGGTCAGGTTTGGGCAGCCCGAGCCCGACAGGGTGCGCGTGGCACGCGACGTTCCTGCAGTGTCTGCAGTCATCTGGCTGTGCGCCGTTCTTTGCCTCGCAACCTTCGCCCTCTCCCGCTCCCGCCCCGCCAGCTCCGGTTCCGGCCCCCGTACTCGCGCCCGCGCCGATGGAGGCCACGGCGGGCCGGCTGTTCCCAGACCAGGAGCTCGCGCAGTTCGTGCGGTCGCACCTGGTGCCGGGCTCGGTTGCGCTCAGGGGTGCGCTCGGCTGAGCGTGGCGGTTGGAGGTGAATCGTGCCGGCATATGGGCGCTGCATATACGCATACATACGCATACCGCATACACGCGCGCGCGTGGACTCGTCTCGTCTCGTCTCGTTATATCGCATTGCTTTCCGCTTTCGCTCACAGTCGTATCTCTCGTCCGTTCCGTCCTCTGTTCGGACGGGGGACGGACGGCGGGTTTCGTTTGGTTTTGTCGTAGTCTGCGATCTTCTTCCTTGTCGTCTCCGTGCGGTTTGTACAGCTGTATTGTTTGTATCGATCATATCTGACCTCCATTCCTCTGCTTGTCTCTGCTGTTTGTCGATGTGGCCTGTGGCGTTGGATGGCGGCTGGTTATATGCGTCGAGAAGGTGAGTTGGCACTGGCGCTTAGTGTTGGTCTTTAGGGCAGGCTGCCCCTTGTCGTCCGACGTCATGGGTCGCTCGTCTTACTGCCTTCAAGCTTCATGCACATGCAGCCTGTGTCCGTGTCTGTTCCTTCGAAGAGGAGCGGGTGAGTGAGGCAATCTTTATATGTTTTCAGTGACACTGAGGATACTAGTACACTGTTACTACAGGCCGGATATTCGCGTTCACGAGGCTCGTAGCGTGGAAGTGGTCTGAGTCACCTTTGGGCTCCGGCCTAAGCTCAACCTCAGGCTGCTCCGCCGAACCTCGGTCCTCCTTCCTGCCTGCCACTCTCTCGGCGTGGCAACACTTAGGACTCTGACGTCTCCAAGCGATAGCGTGAAGCGTCGACGCGTTGTTCAGGTGGCTACTGGCAGCATGTGCGTTTCCATATGTATTGGAGTCCGCGCCAGCAGCCTCACCGTCCAACAGATCTCACAAACACTGCAGATTCTGCCCAGTGCACGCCAATCAGTGATTCTAGAAGGAGCTCTGGGACGCACACCCGCTGTGCTTGCTTTGCACGGGGACAATTGCGTCCCCCCTGCGGAGTCTTCTCCACTGCCTCGGCTTCGTTCGCTGTCGTTGGCGCCTACCAGAAGACCGAGAACCGGAGCGGGCTAGCATGGGTTCTGCTTCGGGCGTTGCGGGGGGCGTTCCTGCCATTCATCAGCTGCTCGTACTTGCACTGTGCAGGAGCTCCAGTGAGTGAGATTTGACTTGATCCTCGTGCGCTTCTAGTAAAATTCAGGACGATGCAGGCGGCAGGACACGAGGTTGCTCGCACCCACGAAGTGCTCAGCGATGGCGAAAGCCTGATGTGCTCTGCCGAGGCTCCATCCTCCTCCCTCTCTCTCGTCCGATAACGGGCGCTGACTTGGACCAGTACTCTGACGTCTTCCTGCGATCAAGCCTTGTGTTCACAGTTCGGGTGAGTCAGAGTATATCCCGCTCTACCTCTCTCCGTAGACAGCCTAATCGATGCACAGATTCCACCAAGATCATGGCGAAGTTTTCCCGGACTTAGAGAGACGCAATCGGGTCCGGGATGCAAGCTCGCTGTTCTTCCTATTGTGTCCTTCTCGGGTTTTTCCACCACTCGTGGGCTCCGCCTACGCGAGCTCCTCCATCTTCGTTCGCGGGCCTACCCGAAACCAGGAACAAGGGTTAGCCAGTCATCATGGAATCTGCTCTACAGCCTACCGAGCGAGAGAGCCGTGTCGATGAAGCTGTCCGTGACTCTCGCGACGCTCATCGATGGCCCCCGGCCGCGACACGAAGAGTCTTATTGCAGCGTTCTTGGCCCTAGTATCAGTATCCCAATCCCATGCATGGGCCGTGAATCCGAGCTCGTCGTTGTCGGAATCTCCTTCAGTACGACGTAACCCCTCCGTGGTCTAGCCTCCGGACTCAGGGTCTTCTTCCTAGAGCTCGAACGACTCCGGTAAAGATCGGGGGAACGGACGGACGCGATTATCTTTCCGAGCACCCCCGAACGTCCGCCGATGCGACGCACGGACCACCCCGAGTCTGTGCGGATGGCGGAGACAATTCGCTGCTCAATCAGGGCGTGGCGGCCTTCGAGTCACCGCGTTCGACCTTTTCAAGAAACCCTGCTATTGGTCCGCACCTCGGGGGCGAGATTGGCGTGCGGTACACGCGCATTATTTCCAACGTGTTGCGCGGCACTGCAGTCCCGCCTCTCCATGTGCTGTACTCGAGGCATATTCGCCCCTTGGCTCACCTCTGGCGCCTGATGGTTGCTTTAGGTTGATGCGTCTTCTCGCCCTTCTATACGTCGCCTCGAATATGCGTCTTCGCGTCTAGCATGGAGCGTTCGCGCACATTGTGGCGTAATGAATCAGGTCGATCCATCGCAGAACTCTTCAGGGACCCGCTCAGCCATCGGTGCGCATGACCGGAGGTCGCGGCTACGGTGGCGTCGGGCGCGCTTGGTTCCGGCTGCCCTGGTGGACGAAACAAGGAGCCCTATGTATGGGAGGTCACGAACACCCGTGTGTTCACAGACGGGGGCAGCTTCAGTGGCTCAGATTCCCCACGCATCAACTAGGGTTGTGCCAATAGGGCCGCTCGTTCGGGCCGTTCCTCACTCGTAGTCCTCCCGCAATGGAATTGCGCTTCTCAGGTAGACAGACTTATTGTTCTCATTCTGGTCAGAAGAACGCTGCTCTCAACCTTCAAGGCCCAGAAGCACGAATTGAAGGGCACAAGCGCATCACGACATCGAGGATGGCAAGAGACGTTCCGCCACAGTGATATCTATCCAACCTCGTAAAAACGGCCTCAGCGTCCTTGAGAGTGACAGACGGTTAGCAACTCAGCTGAGTGACACCGCCAAGTCACGAATGCGGGTGCCCTGCGTGACGGTACGCAATCAACAGCCGCCGTGTCCGATCCGAGTCTCGGATAAGATTGATCTTCCCGTACACGCGTTCCCCTTCTTCCCAATATTCGGGCGTGGCGCTCGTCGGATGGGCAATTCAGATGTGTATCACCCACACCTCCGCGGAGCATCGGATTCGGATATCAAATGAGATACTGGAAATTCCATGCTACTAGTCCCCTCAAGCTCAGCCGAACTTGGTGTCCAATTGTAGTCCGCAGGAGCCGAACATTTCCAGACGCATTCAGAATGCTTCCACCGAAAACCGGAAGAATCGTGTCAGGGTGGGACATCTTCCATCCCTTGGGATCTAAGGGCGGTACCACCTTGCGGCTCAAGCGTGGTCTCTTGCTACCTCCTCCAACGTTTACGAACGTCAACGCTATATCGAGGTATGCGGGTCTCATGCCGAGCGTGGGTCTGTGACTACTGACATGGCATCAGTAGCATCATGCGGTTCCATCACCCACCACCCTCGTTTCGTTTGGTGCTTCGCAAATGACGCAAGCCTCTGATGACTCGGAAGGAAGCTAGCTGTTGTCTGATTGTTCACTCCCCGCTATCACTGTGAGAGCGGGTACCTGCCAGTGTCCAGTTCTCCGACTGGTGAGCACCTCTTCCTACGGCCCCGCGTTCAATGTGTCATCATCGCCTCTGAAGCCACTGGACCCTGGACCCTGTGGGGTAAATCGTCAGGCTGCAGGCCTGGCTGCATGGCATGCAGCGGTTTGCGCATAGTGAGAGCGAACAAAACGGGTCGAGAACACTCACGCATAACTCAGGGCGGAGAAGGAGGCGCATCAACGTGCGTATGGAGGACGGCCCATCGAAGCTCAAGGGGCGCTACGCCCTAGTCCTTGCCTCGAGGAAGAGACCATGAGCATCATCAGAATTATGCATGGAACTAATAACATCGATGAATAACGATGCTTGGCGCAGCTGCAGATCCGTGACTTACTATGTGTACTGCCACCCGTACTACCGCTACCGTACGTCACTGCGTCACTGGAACTGTGGCGACGTACGTCTATATTGCAGACGCCGTCCATCTTCATGAAGATATATGATGGTCTAAACAAAGTTGTGCATCTATAGTCTCAGATACCAGCTTCCAAGCTACTGGGCGCAACATGGACCTGGCGGCTTACCAACGCCGACAATTGACACCGTGCTCCACAACATCTATGGGTGAGCCAGAGGCTTCTAGTACGGAACATAACCCAGAGGTAGCCTACACGTGTACAGTCCTTTGTGCATTCGAAGAACAGTCTCAGGGCCTGTGCGCGCGTTCTGTTGTGCACCGATCATCCGGTGGCAGTTACTCTCCATCACGCGGTTCTGCCAGCTGTCGGTGTCCGATGCTGATGACGCGGCCGTATCCTTGCAGGAGGATGAATCATCGATTCTTACGGCGAATTCCGGGGCACGCACTGTCACGATCTGAATAGCATCGGTGACAATCGTCGACACCCCAGCCAACCCATCCGTCCAGCGTTTCAGTGGGATCGAACGAGACGTGTAGGTGCTGCTGCATCTCGATTACCTTTGCGTTAAGTCTGTATCTCAACGTTCGCATTGTGCGGTCAATCGCCTCATTTGAGGTTAATACTTGGGACACTACGAGCCTCAGATAGCATCCGTCGGCTAATGTTCACTCCGAGTATGTCACGCTGAGCATTATCCTGAAGCTAGCTTCTCAAAAATGTGATTAATGAAACAACCGACGCTTCTCCGCTTGAAGTTGCGGAGGTGACGACGGAAACATATATAAAGGATGCTCAATTCACGACCAAGTGCACCCTCAGAGCTCCTCATGTCGTACGTCGAAGCAGACGAACTTGTCCCAATCTTTGAAGTCGTCCCGCCCGAGCCGCAGTGTTCGTTGTATCGGGTGAGTTCAGTTGACATCGACTCCCGTATTTCTGTCAATCTCTCTTCCATAGCGGGCATTCGATGTCGTGCGCAGAGGTATCGTCGCAAAGGCCGATTCCCCTCCCGGCATCTACCTAGACCCAGCCGACCAGTCAAAGCTCCTTATCATTGAGTGGCCGTCGTCCGAACCCCCGCCTCTTGCTGCAGACTCCGGCACAGCATTTCAGCAGCTGACGCCTGTCAGCACGATGGCCCACACCACAGCGCCACAGTCTCCGACAACGTCCACGACGAACGATCAGACCTCAGTCTCAGGATCCCCTACAAGCCCGACAGCGTACACAGGTTCTCTCACACCTAGATCATCTTCTGTTGGAAATGCCGGGACACTCGTCAGCGACGTCAGTGAACCACGTCCGCTAGACTCTACTTGACCGTGACTCACTGATCCCATGTCTAGCTCGAATATCAATTTGAGAAAGCGGGGCTGCAGGCGTGGGAGGATCCCCAAGCCGGTACCCCTCCTGTTGTATCTGTCCGGCCTCGCGGATACTCCAGAGCCCCAGCTACGGCGTTGCTGGGACTTCAGAGGGGAACGTACTTCACCGGGATCGAGCCTTGTACTAATACTCCCATCGACGCGATTGACAGTCAGTTGTATGGGTTACGCATTGTGAGTAGATTTCTGGCTTCCGTCATAAATAACTTCATAAGATGACGGTTGCTGTCCAGGAAATTCCTCCTCGACAGGTACCCAGTGACCTCGTTGAACAGGTGGGAGAGACATCGGACGTGTCTCATCCTGTCCTGGCGCTTGACACTGGTAAGATGCCGACTCACAATGTGCGCACGTACGTCCCCTGCACTTACGTACTCATGCTCCTTGTAGGAAGCTGCACAACGTACGTATGATATACTAGCCCCACGCTTAGCGCAACACTTACGCAGGACCTGGCTGCAGTTGGGTGACTGGGCTTGCTCCACGTGAACTTGTTGATTTTGATAGGCAAACGTTGGATTACCACGTTCGTCCACTGGACGAGTCACGATACAACCACGAGGTACTGGTAGACAAGGACCTGCCGTACTACCTCGAGTGTACCAAGGAAGCGCGAGGCACCTTGTCTCCCCATCAAGCCTGGATGACGTACGCGGACTCATCTGCTGTTCGTGAGTCGCCCGGTGGTACAAGTTTGGATTCTGAAGATGACTCATGTATGCGTTGCTTAGTGCTCCAACTACAGCCAAAGCCTACATATTGTACGATTCACCGCTGCTTCAATTGGAGCGCAAAGGCCTGGTCATCTCCACTCAGTATGGACTTTCGGTTCGGAGTTGCGTGGGCACTGTCCCGGAAAGTTCTGTACGATAAGGCGGATGGCATTATCGGACTAGGGCCAGAAGGGTAAGTATATCCATTTTTTCTTACTGCTGCCGGTGAATTCAACATAGCACTCTGATAGACCTGAAGCGTTTTGGACAGACCCACAGTCAATGGTAAGATGTTTGCGTTCTCACGACTCCGATCGTGATCGTACTAACAATGGCACCGAAACAGAGCTTTCTCGATGCTGTCGGGAAGCGTGTGCGACCCGCTATCGATGTAAGTATCACGAATGCTTGATGATGCTCGTCGCCTTTTCTCACCTCAAAATTTCTCACCTCAAAACACCAGAGAGACACCAAGTGCAAGTTGACAATCATGTACTTCAACTTCGAGAGGCCGCAAGCCCGAGATAGGTTGGTCTAGGCCTTTGTATTCACAGTCCCACTTGACTGAAATCGGAGCCTGTCAGAGTCAGCTGGATGGCGATCAATCGTTGGCCCTGTGAGGTAGTGCCCAATTGGTCCCGGCGTATCCCCACGGTGGGACTGGGAAGAACGTGGGAGGTGCGCATTATCAAGCTACAATTCTTCATGCTGGGACCGGACGACGAATCTGTGGATCTCGACAATGGGACCATTATGTTTGGTACACCTGGGGCAGGAATGAAAGCCTTGCTAGACTCTGGTTTGTGTCCGTTCTCGATTCAGTGAACTTATGTGTCTAATATCTGATTGTCCTGTTCCATAGGCTCCAGTGTGAACGAGTTTCCCCCAGCTGCGGTGGAGGAGATACGTGCGTTCCTGGCACGTCACGCCCACGACACCCCTCACGACACCCCTCAGTCCGAGTCGGACTCGGCGCCCCTCCACCCCCCAACAAATGCAGTTGCCTCAGCTAGCAATGCGCCGTACATTGTACCAGAGGGGTGTCGCACTTGGGGAGTCAAGCTAACATTCAAGTGTGACGGCAGTGACGAGGACACCATCCTTGTTCCCCTCCTGCCGTTTGCGTGCGAGCGGCGTCCCAGGGCAACGATGAATACTTCAGCTTCTACCGACATCTTGGAGGGTCTCATTTATCCATGTAACACCAACAGGAATCAAGTAGCAGTGCTCGGCATCGTATGTGATCGCACTACTTCAACTTCCTTCTGGCTGTATGCTCACTCATACCACGGCAGCCTTTCTTCCAGTCAGCTTGTGTGGAGATGGTCAAGCCCGAACCTGATGAGGGTATGCAGCCTTACGTCCGGCTGGCTGGCAGGTGGAGGAACAAGTACAAGCTACCTCCTACTCTTAACGGGCCCCTCTCCAAGTGAACCTGCGGCTACTACTACGGCGGAGAAGTCTACTTACACTGAGCCAAGGTCAAGGGCGACGCATGGAGGCCGGCGGTGATCCTTGCAGCATCGCATATGCTATCTTTGAGTACTCGCGAAATTGTCCTTCGATAGATGAACCCACACGTCGTGCATCTGCCAGAAATGCGGTTCGTGACGAATATCATTTTGGGGGACTCCCGGGAAATGATATCTTTCACCATTCACTATCTACTTGTCTCAAACATGCGGGGTATGAAAGGGCTAGATTCTCAGCGCAGTCCGGGATATCCCGTTCGTATCACAATCTGCCTTTCTGGCGAGTGCACGTCGTGCCAGGGTGAATAGAACCGTCCAGATTCGGTAGGTGGGACAAAGAGGTACAAACACGCGCACCACACGGGGGCGCTCAACGTTCAAACTTCGACATGAACCTCATGACCTCAAGAAACTCTTCCCTCACTCTTTGCAGCCTGGATGCGGATGCGCTGCTCGAGATATTCGAATTGCTCCGTCCCGGCTTGCATCTGCTACCACTGGCCTCGACATGTAGACTGTTGCGCACGTTGGCCTCCCCTGTGGTATTCCGCAGAAGCTACATCCGATCTAGGGATCTCTGTATCCCAGGGGAGCTCCTCCCTTCAAGTCTCTGGTGCTTCGTGCAGTGAGTCATATATTAGTTCTTTTTGACAACATCTCACTGGTCACCATGCATAGATCATTGTCGTTCTACGGTGATTTCGCGATTGACCTGGGAGAGCGCCCAGATCAAGACACCACGCTGCGGTTGTCTAGAGCACTTTTGGGCATGCCCCAACTGCATACCATTCTCATACACGCAAATTATGGCTCTGGATTGCCGATTTGGACATTGCAAATCTGCTTTACTCTGCCTCAGCTCCACGAATTCAACGCGGCTGACTTGCTCACAACCGAAGACGCTTCCCATAACGATCTCCGCAAGTTCTGTCCACGAGCACCCTCTCTCACCCGCTTCATACACGCCCCCGATACCTACTGTGACCGCCGGCGACTCGAAGAAGGTGATGCTGTTCTCGTTTCCTCAGTCGCCAGTCAGGTGCAAGATACCCTCGAAGTGCTCGTACTGCCGAGCGAGAGCGCGTCGTTTTTACTGACGCAAAATACCGTATGGCCTCGTCTTCACACCCTTTCCCTGTGTGGTAGCCGCTGGAGACCAACGGGCTCAACCCAATTGCTTGCCTCAGCACTCGGCCGGATGCCCGAGCTCACTACACTGACACTCGAGCTCGCGCAATTGAATAACATCCCTCGACAGGCCCTCTGGTCTTCTCCCGTGACATCCACCGAGTTCCCGTGCCCAAAACTTCAGAGTCTCGTGGTCTCCTATCCCCACCCAGACGACGAGCTGTACGGACATCTTCCCTCCCACCTCCGAAAGCTGTCGCTCAAATGCTGGCCGCGCCACTATCTCTATCTTCTATCTCACGACAAGTGGAAGCACGGGGGTATGGGCTGGTTCTCGCCCATTCTGACATCGTCAGAGATGCTGCGCATACTGGAGCAGAGCTCTCTGCCGCAGCTGCAAGAGCTCGATGTGGAGTGTATCGCAGACGAAGATGACGCGGCGTTGTGGCGGTATATACCGTCGGCATTCCCGCGCCTCCACTACCTCCGCATCCACCGCTACCGCGACCGCTCGCGCCACATCGTGGATGTGCCTGTTGTACGTGTCGTTCTGGTTCGTCGCGCCCTGACGTGCTACTTATTCCTGTTACAGAGCGACATCGCACGCAGTCTGGCCGGATTGCGGGCTCTGCGCGTGCTCTTCGTGCACCTCGACTTCAAGACCGCGCCGCATCCCTGGGCGATGTACAACCGGACGGGAAAGGAGGAGTTCGCCGCGCTGTGGGAGTCGATGACCTCAGCTGCGGATATTCTTGCGCGCACGCTCGCGCCGTCGGTGGAGTACGTCTGCCTGCTACGGCGCGAGCTGTCCTCCAATCTCTGGACCCCGTTCCATATCGAACGTACCGAAGATGGAGTCGGCGAACCCCGTGCAGTCTACGATAAGACTTTGACAGAGATCGACGGGTTTTGGTGCGTTTTGTTCCCTCTACCATCACGTCGCACTGACTGTTACAACAGCTTGACGGACGAAAACGGTCCTTACTTTGGGCGCGGCCGTTGGTATGCAGGACCATTTGTGGTCGACGACTAGCTGGGGGGAGAGATTATGCAAAGACTCTCAATTTAGTTCGACTCCATGTTGTGTTGGGCGAGTTGTCAAGTGCGGTTCGTCCCGCAAGATTCTGCGCACCCCACATGTGGATCCTTGACGGACACGCGCCACCGTGCAGACAGACATCAACTCCGTGAAACGACGTAGTACGTCATGGACGGCGCGCGAGCATGTATGTAGTACATGGTTCGTGACAAGGCATCACGGAGCATTCAAGGGCAAGTATGTGCAAATGGATGTGCATGGATGTACGCCGATGTCAGTACACAGAGGTCTCAGAAAGGCTAACTGCATGCAGACGCTTGGGATCAGATCGGGTGCCAGCCATTGTGCTGTTCTGGACATACCAATATTGCGCCAGTCGTATCCCGTAGCCCGAGCCCGCTAATGGTCTTGGATGTTGGGTCCCACCACTCGTCGCTGCTGCATGGCTCCGTCGTAGGAGAGAGAGAAGTGCTGCCATGAAGGACCGGAGTATCCGAAGTGGAACAGCCAAACCTCCTCTACCGACGAGGCCAGGGTCCGTGCGAGAAGACCGGCAATAGAGTCCAACAGCGCCTGGAACTTCGCGTCTCTGGTGGGATTATGACATCGAAATCGCTCAAACGAGTTACGGAGCGCGGGGGGCATGGAGGGGAAGTCGAGGTGAAGCTTCACGATGCGGAGGCGGGTGAGTCCCGCGAGGATGCCTGCAATGTCATCCTGGAATCCCATGAGTTCGTATCCGGTCAGCATGAGAGAGGGAAAGACTCACAACAGGCACTTCCGTGTCGACAACTCGACGATGACGGTGAACCTCTAAGATGACGAGATTGGGGAAGGAGTGAACAACTTGCTGAAGAAGCAGCATCTCCGACGCATCAACAGAGTATTCGATGCAAAGTTCCTGCAGAAGCGGCGTGTTGCACTTCGGAACGATACGCAACAGCTCAGAGGAGCTTGGCAACGGACAGCACCATCGTCGTGGCCGATCGCGTGTTTCATAGACGTAATCTTCGAACCACAGGTATGCACTGCGGTGCGGCCACGGGCGAAGTGAGAGCAGGCGGAGCGTAGCAGGAAGATGATCGTAGATCAGGTCTTGCGGGTCGGGATTCGACACCGTGAGGTGTTCGAGGTCAGGCCATGGATATGACGCCGCAAATCCCATAGACCACACCGCTCGTGCGTCGAGCCCTAAGACTTCGCGGAGCTCGATGCTAAGCGTGCGGAGATTGGGCATGTTCTGGAACAACGAGACAATCGGAGCTGTCGGCGTAGTCCAACGATCGCCCGACAGTTTGAGCTCCAGGAGTCGAGGCCATGTTACGTGAGCGATGGATTGGACCGGAGCAGCCTCGCTCGGAAGCACAAGGCGTTCAAGCGTTGGGCTCATCCTCTCGAGCACTACTGCTAGCGCCTCGCGCTCCGATGGAAAGGTGCACGGCACGCGAGGATCGTACTGCATATATTCCATTGACACTAGTGGGGCTTGTATGCTCTGAATGTCCCCGAAGTCGTCGGTCTCGAGTTTCTTCGGGCAGAGGGAGAGTCGGTAGGATATGAATCGCCGTAGATGAGGAAGGGATAGAAACGTCTTGAAGGCAATCCACGGAATACCGTGCGGACCATCAGCGGCCGGTTGGAGGATTAGAGTAGATAGACAAGGCATCCGTCGCAAGGCGGAAAATAAGACGGGCGAGCTGAAGACGCCGCATAGCACGGGGTCGTCGGTGTACTTGAGTGTATGGGGGAAGTCCTCCATGACCTCTTCTGCACGGAGCACTCTGTCTGGACACTGATCCAGGAGCGTTAAGGTGCTATACCCAAAGCTTATGAGGACACGGATGGGCTTGACACAATGGCTGCACGTACGTTATGAATCGCCACAACGAAGCAGGCGGGAAACCGATTCGGAGGGTTTCAAGAGGTCTGAAAAGCCAGACACTACATCTTTCGAATAGCACTGGAAGGGACGATTGCCTGAGCCAGCGACATGTGGTTGATGTCGAAACCAGGTCTGGAACAGGGCGAAGTTCCTGCCAAATCTGAAGAAGGATGTCCTCATTCAATCGGGTGAGACTGCTAACAGGGCTCGCAGCGTTAGTCGATCTGAACTGGGCAGACATCATGCTATGCCTACCTTGTCTGAGCTTCTGACATCTCCGACGATCTACTCGAGGCGCAGCGTTATAGCTACTTACATAGACAGTGTCTGCTCCAGCTCCGTGATCAAGTTGCGACGCGAGGACTTAGCCTGCCCTGAACAATAGGATCAAACGTCACGCGTCAGCGCTTCCATCGAGCTGGGCACTGACGCGGACTCTGTTGACTGCCCTACTTCCACACTAATGCTCACCTATCACTACTGTCAGTCCTTCGCAATGGTTGTGCACACTGCAGACTGTCTACTCTAGTCGGTGTGTCATTGTGCCTTCACCTAACGCATTTGAAAATCACTGTCCTCACGCCGTTCTCTCAGGATAGGACCGCGACGTGTGTACGAAGAGGAAGACGAAGGGCTCACGAACCTACTGTACGTGCAGTTATTGTGGGATCATTCTGTTGTCTCATCTGGCTGAATGTGATGCATTAGTTCCCCTCTGCGGCATACGTCGTGATATGGAGACTCGCTTCCTGGTCAATGACCCCTCTATGCTCGCGTTCAAACAACCCTGCCGCATGGACGCGTCACAATCCGGTCCAAAGACTCTGTTGGTGGGGAAATCACGGCGCAGGTGGAGGATGAGGGTCTCTTGTTGGGAGGACAGGTTGTGATCGGTACGATGCATGCCAGATGCGGTTCAATTTCATGCGCTGATGGGGGTCGTACAGCATCTACATGTCGCTCTTACGGGCGCTGCTATGTGCCACTACCTCGTTCTGCACATACCTACATCATTCTCCGGGTGTGTGTGAAGCTCTCCGGTTCTGTGGGTCGACTGCAAGTGCTGACCATGCCTGTCGTTCAGGCTAGCGGTCACCCAAGAACACGCTGGTTATGGCGAGCAAGACGACTTGAAGAGTTGAGCTTGGCTTGACTGAGCACTGGTCCGACAAAGAAGGACAGATCAGGGCTTCGCGGTACAGTCGTGATCAGCCTATCGTGTCGAACATACCTCGAAGTTGTCGCCCTCGGATGGTGCGCAGTCGTGCAAGCTCTCGCGGCCCTCCGTCATACCCGTATCCGAAGCATCGCCAGAGGCAACATGCCCAATCCATGTCCTTCCCATGGTTGACGGTATCCGCAGTGGACCAGCGACTTGCTTCTTCGCCAGTTCGGCCCAGCCCACGGCAACTACAGTCTACCTCTCGCCGGTCCCTGAGGCCACGTATGCTTCGGGTATTCCGATGGACGTTAACACGAAGATGGGTATGAAGTCTGATAGCCCATGGATTCCGATTATGATGGACATGCAGATTACCGCCACACGGCCCCGTCGGCGGTCGTGCCCCCGTCAACTTCGTGGCTCCCGCCCATATTCACCTCACGTCGTCGCGGACTTCACGACCTCGGGCTCATGCTTCACCACTGAGTCTTCAATACTGTGCTCGACAAAAACCTCCAGTCGCTCGTCCGACTTCAGCAGGATGTGTGCGCTCCGCGACCGTCTTCAGGCGCTAGCGCCGACAGTCGTCGCCCGCTGTTAGTCACAAGGCAGCCGCCCTTCCCCCTGGCCAATCTCGTTCCCGCTTCTGCTTTGCTTACAATCCCACCTTCCTCCCTGGCGCCACCGTTGAGTCGTACGAGCCAGGATGCGAAGCTGGACATGGGGTGAACCGTCGTTGCATCGTGGCGGCTTTTCCGGGACCGGGCTTGAGCTCCGCGCTTTTGCCCTCAGCCTCTTCTCGGACACCCTCAGTCGTGGGCTCGGCTGAGCATTTGTCCGGGATGGGCGCATACAATCACTGCTGGGGGTGGTGACGACGGTCAATCTCACCTGCAACCCAGGATCGCTCCAAGGACACGGAATACACGCGCGTACCAGGCTCGTCTCCAACTCTTGCAGAGAACACCAGCACACACGGTATGTACCTGCCCATCGTCGCGTCGTTGTTTCGCACTCTCCATCTCCCCCCACGCACTCATCGTCCCTTCACAGAAGAAAGCTGTCGTCCGTCACCCAGGGCTGTCCCCTTCCTTGCCCGTCGTTGTAGAACCACCCGCCAGCAGGTTCCTCCAGTGTCTGCAGTCGTCCGGGTGCGCGCCGATCTTTGTCTCGCAGCCCCAGCCCTCTCTCGCGCCCTCTTCCATTCCGGCTCCCACCCCCGCTCTTATACTGGTTGCCCCAGCGCCGGCACCGATGGACAGTGGAGGGCGGTTGTTCCCGGACCAGGAACTAGCGCAGTTTGTGCGGTCGCACCTCGTGCCGGGCTCGGTTGCGCTTAGGGGCGCGCTCGGCTGAGTGTGGCGGTTGGAGGTGGATTTATGCCGGCATGTGGGTGCTGTACATATACTATATACGCATACATACGCATACCGCCTACACACACGCGCGGGCGCGGATTTGTCTCGTCTCGTCTCGTTCTATCGCATTGCTCTCGGCTTTCGCGCACAGTCTCATCTCTCCTCCGTTCTGTCCACGCTTCACGGTCCTCGTCTCGTGAGGGACGAGAGACGGGGGATGTACGGCGGGTTTCGTTGGTTTTTGTTATGGTCTGCGACTCAGCGATCTGGTGTTTGCACTTTTTCTTTTGTCGTCTCCGCGCGGTTTGTACAGCTGTATCGTTTGTATCGATCATATTCCGAACACTTCTCTACTCGTCTCTGCTCCGAGTGTGACATGTGAGCTTTTGACGTGGTTGTCGAATCGCGGTCCGTCCTGGGTCCGTTTGTAACGGTTTGTTCGTGAAGTTGGAAGGCGCTTATTTCTTGTGCTTAGGGCAGGCTGTGTCGTGACGTCATTCGTTGCGATGCGATTCTCGTAGTTCTATCCTTCAAAGCTTCACTGTGGCCATGGCCAGGTATTAACATGTCTTCGTCTTCCAGAGCTCGTGTGAGTATGCATATCTAAATTTTCTGGCGTTTGTTTCTCACAACATTGAGTACATGCCAATGGCAGGCTGCAGAAAATGAGCGCACTGGCGGCATCTGGTTCGCCGGACCTCCTTCCTCCCTCAGGTCATCCGTTGATTACGGGCATCGACTTAGACTGTATTCGTCTCCTGCGATTAAGAGTTATACATCACCTCCAGATGACTCAGAGTAAGTCCGTCTCTACCGGTATGCGTCAGCAGCCCTCATCTTCCTGATACACAGATTCCTCCGACTCCCGTGTCCAAGGCCACGGTGAGCTTCGCCTGGACGTAGAGATCTGATGGGGTCCAGACGCACGCTCCCTCGGTGGCTGCTCTTGCAATTGTGTCCTCGGCTCCCCGGCTCCGCGTATGCGAGCTCTTTCCGTCCTTGTTCGCTGGCGTCTACAAGAACAAGAACAAGGGGGAGCTACGCACCATGGGATCTCCTTCGGGCGGTGCTGTTTGTGGTCAGCTGCCTACGAGAGCCTCGCATCATTCCGAGCGAGAGAGCCGGGCTGTCGCTCGCGTCACGAAGCTGACCGGATTCCCGAGACGCTTGGCCGGCCGCGCCACTGGGGATCACCTTGCAGCGTTCTTGGTCCTCGCACGCATAGACCCTCGTTGTTGCGGCTCTTGCAGCGCGAAGTACGCCCCTTATTGGACTGGTCTGGCCTACGGACTCAAGCTCTTCTAGATCTTCTGCGTAGAGCGAGTCGAACGGCCCCGGCGGGTGGTCGTATCATCCCTGGTTCCCTGGGATGCACGCTCTACCATCATACCAATACGCAGGAGCTGTACCGTGCGGCATACCCGTCTTCCTAAGTGCTCTCGAACGTTCGTCAATGCGACGTACATACTATGCCGAGATCACGTCCGTGCGGACCGCCGAGACGAGTCACTGCTCAATCAAGGCGTGGCGGCTTTCAGGCTATCGCGATCAACCTCCCTAACATCCTCCGCTTCTGGCTCGCACTTGTCGAGCCAGAAGCACACGTGTTATCTGTCCAGCAAGTCGCGCGGCACTGCACAAGAGTCCCTCCTCCCGCTGCGTTGTGCTCACCAGGCACGTTCCTCCAGTTTCTCCCACTGGTACTAGCCTACCTCCAGCGGCTGCACTGAATTTCTCGACCTCATCGGGGCGCAGCAGCCGAAGTCGGTGCTTCCTTCGCCTCTCTGTGCCTAGAGTTATGCTCATACTCGGGAGCAAGGTAGTTGGGGTCTTCCCGGATGATTTTTGGCACAAGAACCTGTGGGCGGTGTATTGCCGAGATCTTCGCGGACGCACTCGGTCGTGTCGTGTCGTGCACTATGAAATCCGAGATAGGTTGTGTGGAAGTGGCGAGAACGTCGGTGCGCGCCCGGGGTTGCCGTGTCGGTCGTGCTGGCGGTGGTCGGGCGCGGCATCTTCAACCTGATGAGAGCTCTGAGGCGAGGAGGCTATTGGGGCCGCGGAAGAACGGCGGACGAGTTTCCTCCACCAATCAGGAACCGAAGTCGAGGCAGCCTGAGTAGGCAAGAGAAATGGGGTCTCAGAGATGACCATAAGCTAGCTCATCCCCACGCCGGCGTACGAACACTCCGATTCTACTGAGTAATCAGACCGCAGCACACTGTGCCCCGGAAGAGCTCACAAGGTCTAGTTCGGAAAGAACGAAACGAGGCTTGTGCATGAGGGGACCATATGTGGGAGCGCAACGCTGACGATTCTGTTTCAGAGATCGCGGCTTCGTCAGTGGATTGGGACCCCAATATCTCAACATAGTGTTGGCGTTTACTAGGATCTTGTAGCCGGAGACCATGCTTGAGCCGCAAGGTAGCACCACTCTCCGACTACGGGGGAGGTAGAATGTCCCCACGATGATATTGAACCCCCAGGTTCGGAGCAAGTATTCTGTATTATATATACATACACAGATGTTCCAGTCAGGTAGATTGATATGTGCACAAAAAGGTGATCGGCGGAGTTTAACGGTAGCTACCGTCGACGTTCTGTCGCGGTGGTGCTATGCATTGGCAGGGGAGAGAGTGCCTCCATGTGGTGAGCGCTACGCCCGGATAGTTGGGAAGAACAATAAAGAAGAACGGAAGGCATAGGGCGCAGGGTCGACGATCATCGATTGGGAAGAACAACACTCGCGGCAAGCACTGGCACTTCGACTGATTATTACGCCACGAGGATGCGATGAGCCAGCCGTCACGAGTCGACTGTGGCGTCACGGTCCGAGTAACTACTACAGGCTGTCAACGCCGCTGCACAAAGAATATTTCTCAATTTCTGTGACAACCTGAGGTTCTGATAGCAAAACTCTGATAAGCAAACCAAAACCTTTCGACACCACGTCTGAGGAGTGTTTGACTCGGACTTTTTGGGCTTCGCTCTGGATCGGAATAGTTGCGGTCTTCCTTCGGCCTCAGGCCTTGGCACTGGGCCTCAGTGTCCATCAGAGCATATGCTTGCCGCGCGCACTTTTCAAGGATATTCGTCCGAGTTCCCTTGTCAGTGATGTTGTACAGGGTACACGCGGCTGACAAGAAGATCAAACGCGGCACAGCAGTAGTTGCCACCACCAACACGTAGTAGTACACTCTGAGGAGATCTGTGTAGTGTCTGGAGGTTGGAGTCAGCAACATGCAGGTTAACTGAGGGCTCCCTGCAGGCAAGGAATGATTCATAAAATGCGTAACTCAGGTCTAGCTTTGTGGGACGTTAACATAAGTTGACCCGATCTCGGTTCCGATGCTGAAGTAACATCATTCATCTCGCGCTTCTTGTCACACCTCACAGTTCTTCTGATCAGCGACCTGACGTTCGTGCAATATTTTTGTGGTATTGTTGTATCCGTGTTCTTCTCCGCCTGAATTGGTACCTTGCGCACGTGTAGAATGGGGGTACGCAATTGCACCGTTCGAAACTGCAGTCATATTGACGTCCATCATTTGCTCCAATCCGAGTGGTCTTGCTTCCCTGTTCCTCCTATACTCAGCTATATGAATCCCAACGACCAACCGCCTGAAGACTCTGGTTTTCTCTACTTGCCACTCGTGGATCGAGAGCAGGCCTCAGCCGTTGAACGGGTGAGCTCCTTTGTCGTCTCGAGGATCTCACTTCTCTCACACTCAAATATGACATAGCGTAACATGGATCTCTTCCGATTCGGCTTGCTCGCCTTCCGATCGATGGACCCAGAGGCCCAGGCTGCCTTCTCCCAAGCACAGGGGCTCAGCGGTCTGTCGCTCGGCCATTACGGGCAACAAGCCAATGCCCCGAGTTCACCCGCCTCACAAACGACAACAGCCTACTCCTCAGTTCGCACCGAGGTATGTCGCCGTTTTTCAAAATTGTGCAAGTTGCGTTCTCACCAGTTGACCCGGCTCTTTACAGGTGACATTGACAGGCACCGAGGTCACCGCCTTCGCCGCCGTCGCTGATGATGGACTCGAGGCGGAGGACGTCAAGGGCAAAGCCTTACCTCCCATCGCGTCCTCTGCAGCCGGCTCTCTTGGGAATCCTATCCCTACTTCCTTCTCCGGGAGAGGGTCTAGACCCGACGATGGACATGTCATTAGCCTTCGGACTGATGAAGAACATGAGGACTTGAAGCGGGTACTCTATACGATGAAGATGGTGCGTTGCAATTCATGTCGACGACGGCACCTCTTATTGAACCACTCAAAACCGTTCAGGATGTTCGAATGAAGCACAGCAGGATCTACGATACCTTTGACATGGTACCCGATCTCGGTAGGTCTACTACGCCAGCACTCCTCAAGGAATGAACCTGATTATTGAACTATCACTTTCATACAGGATCTAACGCCACGTCAAGCTGCCATTTCATGTTATGCTGGTCTTATCTAACTCCTTTTGATATATAGGTGGGTTCTAGGTCAGAGCTTCAACGTCTTAAGCGTGGACTCCGACACTGGCGAGTGGCGCGCGTTTTCCCGCCGCGAAGCAGAAGTGTACATGCATCATCACCAACGCATACCGCTTCCGAAGCACACTGAACTACACGACTGCACACATCTCTACCCCGACATGGAGGGAAACGACCAGATGGAGCACAAAGCTATCAGTGGTCGGATCACCTGCCTGGACGAGACACAGGCATCAGGCTGTAAGCTTCCCTATCCTTTGCTACCGCTTGTTGCGCTGAGTTACAAGCTCATCAAGCGGTCGTCATCTGTGGCCACCCTTGCTCCTATGTCCTACCCGGCTCTCGTCAGTTCAATGAAGACGAGAGCTACCGGGTCGAGATAATGGGTCAATACAAGTTCTGTATCGCGTACAACATAAGCTTTGACATCTGCAGACGGCCCTGGGATGGCATTCTAGGGCTCGGCTTATCCGAGTAAGTCATTCGAAGTTCCAATAGAGTGATATTCATATCTCTCCATCGGATATCTAGACACCAAACGTTTGCCACAACGGACCCTGCAAAAGCTACTGCCCTGACATCTAAGGCTGCCCCGGTAAGTCATCATTGTTCGCTTGCGATCGTGAAATAGAACTCACAGTTATCTCGACAATGAAGAGCTTCATGCATCATCTTTCAAGTTCTCGGAAGCTATTGAAGCCTAAAGAGGTCAGGACTCCGGAAGCGTCATGAATGAATCTGACCAACGCGAATCGTAGCCTTCAGCACTGTATGTGTTGTATCTGGTTCTGCATCACAGAAAGCCCTCGTCAGTGCATATACTTTCCCTTGACATCTCTGACAGCTTCTGACTCATTGAACCAACAGGTCAAGCTTCATATCCGTCAACGCATTTCCCAAGACTGCGACCACTGGCAATGAGTCAATCCCGTGGAGTCACAGGATTCCTGTCGTTCCACCGGCCACTGGCATCCCCTTCACTCATTGGATGCTTCGTCTCTCCGCTGTCGGCATTTTGAAGTACAAGAAAACCCTTCGAGTTGTGGCGGATACTCAGAGCCAGTGGTTTTACCAATCCCCGGGAACACCCCCGGAGATCCAGTTCAAGTTCACGGAGCCAATCGTCGTCTGTGCGGACACAGGTACATACCGTCATCATCATGCTCTCCCATGTGTGATAGGTAGAGCTAATTTATGTAGGCAGCAGCGCATCTTATGGTCCCGGCGAGCTGGTCCAATGGCTCCGGACCGTAGTTTTCCCGACCCAGTCAAACTTAGCCCTTGCCGACAATCGAGGAACTAGAGGTTGCACGTTGAGGGACCCACAGCCTGAGTACACGCTCCCCTCCGATTACGATCCTGACGAGATCGTAGTCCAGCTGGAATTTGTCGGGATAGACAACAAGCCCGTTGTAGTTAAAGTCCCTAGCGACCCGTTCTTGATATCCCGGGATTACAGCGCACTTGTTCCGAACTTGAAGGACTATGAAGGTCTGCTGTTCACAATCCCCGACGAATTGAAGAACCAGGGGTATTTCATCTTCGGAACGGTACGTCTTCCGGTGCAGGACACGTCTAGAATGTAACTCATTCATCTCTCAGAACTTCCTGGAGTCGGTGTTCGCTGCCTTTGTGCGTCCCACAAGTGGAGCACCATATGTACGCTTTGCGTCGAAGTACCCTCAAGACTCTACTGTGCAACCCCCTCCGTTGAAGGACGTGACGATCTAGCCAGAAGGATTCATGAGTCACATACAACCATACTGGGGACAATACATGTACCACATCATTTTCAGGAAATACGATCGCTACATTCATTCTCGGGAATAGTCTTCGTAGTACTCGAAGTTAGGGCGTAGCTCTACGGTGATGTTCAATGCGGGGCTAGCAGGATGTCTGGGCCGAACGACGTCGTAGATACGCCATGAAGGCCCGTAGAATGATATGAACCCCCACACCTCTTCCAGAAAAGGAGCGCAGACATGAACGAGACTACTGAGTCGCATAACCTCTCAAGGCGTGCTCGAACGCGCGCTCCCTCTCACGAGTACGCATCGTGTGCCCATATCCAGGGTAGCATTCTGCCGCAGAGGGCATGTCAGGGAAATCGAGGTTCAGCTTGAGGACGCGTAAGCTGGTGAGCGTGCGCAGCACAAGATTTAGATCATCCTGGGGTCATGAGCATCGTTAACCCCACCGTATCGGAACAGCGGTACGGTAGACTCACCAAAGGTGGATCGCTCTTTGGCTCAGTGACGCAATAGCGATGCATTTCGATGACAGTGATGCATGGAAACCTGGATACCACTTCGCGGAGAAGATCTAGCTCCGCTGCGTCTGCGCGATACTCGAAGTCAAGCTCGCGCAGGTCTGGTGTATCGATTCGTTGAAGTACATATGGCCAGTAGGTTGGATGCGGTCGCGAGTGGATAGGCCGGGCGTAGGAAAGGAGAAACGCGTGTCAATTCCTGCCACCGGCGTACGCACGCGTGCTCCCATGAGCGTAATGAGAGGATTCGCATGGTCCCAGGAAGATGACAATACACGGTGTCTTCTGTGGAGGTATGGGTGATGCGGAGGCATTGGAGCTCAGGCCAGGGGTATGACGCCTCGAGGTCACGGGGCCATATCGCCCGCGCATCGATTCCTTCCGGCTCGTACAAGCAGAGACTGAGGAGCCGCAAGCTAGGGAGTCCGGACAGTAGCGATACAATGGAGGGAAGAACGTAAACGTAAACGCACTCCGCTTCTTGCTGAGGCCTAGGAAGCGTCGTGGAGGGGACGAGCTGATATTCTGAAATCATAGAGCTTACAAAAAGCCAAAAAAATTCAACGCGACCTCCAAATAAACCCGGTCTGGCTTCCGAGTCTCACCGATCAGCATACGCGGGGAAGTAATGCGACATCATCCCCAACGGCACTTCCAACGGCGGTCCATAGTCATCCAAAAGCCTGTCCCATCAATACACGCCATCAACCAGTCAGCACCACGGTGGGATCACCAAACACGATGGAGGCACGTACGGCATTCTTTCCAACTCGCCCACGATCGATGCGTCCTCTAGCCTCGCACAAGGGATAGAACCGTGCTCGCCCTCTCTCAAGACGCGATACGGTTGCCACGCGTTCGTGTTTCCTCTACGCTTGAGGAGGCAGATCCACTGTACCGAGGGTGCGAGCGCCCGGGCGAGCGAGTCCGCCGCTCTCTGACACGCCGCGGTGAACTCGGAGAAGATCTCTTCGCCTTGTCGGTAGCAGGCCCATGGCTCGGGTGCCTCCCTCAGGTCCAGGTGGATACGCAGTACCCGGAGACGAGTGAGGGGCGCGAGGGCCTCAGCAATTGTCTCCTGCCAGTCCACGCGTAATGAGCTTCCTGGATGGCTTACAGCGATGGCGCGAGGGACTCACAACCGTCATATCGGACTCCTGCCGCCCTTTCTCCCGGTACCGGTGGATAGTCAGAACGACCACGTTCGGAAAGACCTCCAGAATGTGGCGGAACAGCTCGCCACAGCGTGCATCGTCTTCGAACTCGAGATCGAGATGCTCAACGACCCTCAGCGGACCGTTCGCACCACACCTACGGACCACCGAGAGCATCTCAGTGGCCGTTAGGATGGGTGAGCACCACCCGCGCTTGTCCATCCCCTGCCAGTCGGTCGGGCCCAGGTGGGTGTAATGCCGAGGCCAGCACCGGAGCGCAAGACGGCGGAGCGTCCAGGGCAAGTGGGCGTAAAGCTGATCCTCGGGATGCGGGTAGGAGACGAGGAGCGTCTCCAGGTCCGGCCACGGAAAACCTGCGTCCTCGACGCCAAGACCTGCGTCCTCGACGCCAAGACCTGCGGGCCATATCCGCTGGCGAGAGACTCCCCGAGGTTGCGACAGCTCGAGCTTCAGCGCGCGCAGTTTGGGCATACGCGCGAGGGCGTCCATCATCGCGGACTCGGACTCTGTGCCACCGGTGGCGACCGAGCGACGTGGGCCACGCAGCGTGAGCTCCCGCAGGCGAGGCCATTCGTTCCTCCGGAACGCGTCGTAAGGCGCGGCGTCGCTCGGCAGCACAACGACCTCGAGCGACTCGTGCGTCTGTTCGGTCATGAAGTCGATGACTGCGAGCTCCTCCGCGGTCGCCCGGTCCTTGTCCGGATAGCTCTGGGGCGTGCAGACGAGGGTGGAGAGTGGAGCTACCCTGGTGAGCAGCCCCGGCGGCCCCTCGTAGCCTAAGTCTTTCTCGGGCGTAACTTGATAGCGGAACTGAACGCTGCGCAACTGTGAAGTCGACAGCACCGCGGACAGCACGAGCCACGGCGCGCCGGAGTAGTCGCTACCAACGAAGGACACCGTGCGCAGTTTGGGCATGTGCGCCAGCGCGTCTGACAGCGAGAACTCGAGCACAAACTTGACAGGTTGTGGCGGACGGAGGCCCCAGGGGTCCAGTTTTTGCATTCGGAACGCCCCATCGAAGGCAAGAGACCTGCGAGGCGTATGAAGATGACTGATGAGTTCGTGGCAAACGAAAGAGGAAGAACGCTCACACCACGTAAGGCCATAAAGATCGGGGCACGAATTTCTCAGCGTCGAGGGTGCGCGAATCGACTGTGAGCTTAAAGAAGAGGAAAGGCTTGCTCCTCTCCCTGAGAACCCGGCACGTCGAGGAGAATTCTAGCAAGCCGCGAGTTGCCATGATCTCCTCCATGAGTCGATTGAGAACGTCGTCGTTGACATATCGAATACTTCCAGTTCCCTCATCAGTAAGGGTTGCACGAAACCGGATGGTAAACTCACAAAGCCTTGCCCATACCGTCCGCGTGGATAGAAGATGGCTGTTGGGAGTTGGGAGGTAAGAAGAACGAGTGCACTCCGAGTCTACCTTCAAAAGGCCGGACGTTGACACCAAACCGATGTCGAGGCAGTGCTCCTACACGTCCCAACGGGGGACGCCGGCCGAGCACGTAAAACAAACGTTCCACAAGCCACCTCTCAAAGTCCGAGTGCACCGCATACATTCCTCGTCGAGAACGTCCACGACCCAGAGAAGAGTACACGCTTTCTAACCCTAACCCAAAGTCCAACAGCCCCTAACGCATGTTCACAGGGACTCGTCTCTACTCACCCTCGAGTTCAAGCGGCATACTCCCTCCCCTCGCGCAGCTCCCTGAACGGAATCCGCACCTCGAGCTCAGGGAACCACCGCACCGTCCCGTCCGCGCCATTGCTCCGCCGTATCGCGACGACCCACACGTGCTCGTACGGCGGCAAGCCGTCCTGCCACGACTCGCCCGCGACCGCCAGCGGCCACTCGCCCTGCAGAACAATAAAGACAAGTGTCAGCCGCGCACAGAAGGAAAAGGGCGCGAGATCGGCGACGTACCTGAGCAGCGGCGCGATACTGCTCGCGCACGAGGAGCGAGAGGAGGTGGCCCCAAGTGAGGCCGCGCACGTCTTTGACGAGTTGCGTCGGCGGCTGCACCGTCTCGCCCGGGAACTACACGCCCAGAACAACCACCCCACAGAGTCGTCAGCACACGCCCCCCATTCGACCTGAAGCCAGGGAAGCACTCACATACGCCCGCCCGACGACGACCTTCCCGCCAGGGAACATCTTCCCCTCGTCGATCTTGACCTCCGCGCCCTCGACGCGCTCCATGATCACGCGGTTCGGCGCCCACTCCTGCTCGATGTTCAGACAGTCCTTGAGCCGGAGCCCGACGCGGCCTTTGGGGCGCGTGGTCACCGGGTGCGAGAACGCGGGGTCGACGTCGAACGGGAGTGGCACGTAGGTCACTTCGGTGCAGTCGTCGCGCGCGCCGCCGCGGCGCGAGATCGACGAGCGGCCGACTGTAAACATCGGAGCGCGGCGAGTCAGTGAGATGCTTCGCGTGGCTGAGAGAGCGAGAGACTCACTGCGAGCGGAGACGCGCTCCAGGGCGGACCCAGACGAATAGGAAGGCGACCTCGGAGAGTGGCTCATGGTTTAGGATGTGTTCGCGCTGTTGTTGTATGCGGTAGGAGCTGAGGAGAGATTGGTGAGTGAACGATCGAAGCCACCTGCTCGCCTTCATATATTGCTGGACGAGGACGCTTTGACTTCGCACGCGCATCGACACCACCTACGGACCACACCTCTGTGGCCCACCATGGAAGGTGGTTTCGACCACTCCAGCTTGCCGAGAGGCGCAAAAGACGACGGGCTTGGCAGAGCTGGTGGTGGTTCTGGGCCACATCTAGAGCTTGGGAACGAACTCGCAATGACGATAGCGAAAGCATAACGAAAGCATGACATTCGACAACGACGAGGTTCGCCTTAGGCGTTAATCCACACAGTGATACATGTCCTAATACCTAAATAAAGCGTCAGCGGACGGCGCAATGCAGGAAACGACAATCACTCACTTATCGTACACCATAACCCAAGCTGAGAGCACATATACTACATAGAGACAGCCAGTGTCCAAGAAACCGGGGACTATAACACATAAACCAATCACTAAGCAGGAGATGACTTAAGAATCGTCCTCGCTGTCTGGATAAGCCAGCTCGCCGAGGTCGGAGTCGCAGGACAGGGAACCAATGTTTGATGGATCCGATGAGGAAGACGGAGCGAGCTTTATGCGCTTTACGCGGTGCTCGAGTTCGGCCGTATCGGACGGTTTCGGATGACGGATGAGTGCTGCAGTTGGCTTCGCCGGCGGACGGCGTCGAGGGTCTGCAGTGCGAGCGGCGGCGCGGTTGCTCGAAGGGAGGCCACTTCGAGGAGGGGCGGGGTGTGGACGAGCGGATGGTACCGCGGGTGCGGCGGGCTTGGTGGTAGCCGAGTTGGACGCTGAACCGTTCCACTCCGCAAGAAGAGCGAGCACGTCCATAGCGGGCGCGGCAGCAGGCTGAGCATGAGAGACTACTGGTTGGAGTGCCCTCGAGGGAGCGGCGTTCGTGGGGAGGGGAATGGGTTCGGGTGAAGATGCAGGGAGAGACTGTATGCGGGGCGCGGATGAGGAAGGTTTCGAGGAACCGGCGTTACGATTCGATGAGTGAGATTTGTCGGAGTTGGACGTTGTCCTCTTGCGCTTCCTCGGAGACAGAACCTCGGTACTCCCGTTCACTGAGGGGACGGAGCGTCCCATGGAGGGACATGCCTCGAAGGGACTAGATGCTCTGGTATCGGGGGCTGGTCGGGCAGACGCTGAGGTTCAATCAGAGCAATCTTCAGTACGATGGCGAGTGGAGGGAGTGCGAGGAAGACCTACCCGCAGAGCGTACTTGCATACTTTGAAACCACTCTTGCCTTCGTCCATCCATGCCTGGAAGCAATGTTATGTTGGTGATCGGTAGATCAAGTTACTCAATACACGTACCCGTTCAACCACGTATAGACCATCATACCGATAACCCGCGGCGGGAGCGAACTTGGGATCAGCCTTGTACCCTCGAATCACACGCACGGGCTTCTTGTGTTCGGCAGAACGCTGCACACGTGGAATAAGATATGTAAGAACGAGTGCCGTGACTAGAATCAGCTAACGTACCCAAAGGGAAGCATTGCGGGGATGGCTCATGGACTGATCGCGTGTTTGAGGGCCATCACGAGGCTACAGACGCGCATAAGGACGGAATGACAGGCAATCACGAGGGAAACGTACCTTCTCGCCATCGGCTTTGTCACGACCTCCGCAACCCGTGTATATGCTAGCAGAACCGGAGATGTTGGCGCAGGGGGGAGACAGACGAAAGACTGTACTCACAAATGGTCGCCATGATCCTTGTCATCCTCGTAACCCCCGTTCAAGACCAAGCTAAAGCAGCCTTCATCCCTCCTGCCGGCTATGCCAGCGACGATGCCTGTGTGTACAGATGCGTGGTGGAGGAACAACCTGGGAGGAGATCAACCGACGATCCAAGTGCATACGAGCGCAGTCCATACCTGTTCTCGAACGTGGACCCGACTGGGACGCCTGGGATATGGCCGAAGACATCTCTGGCGTTTGAACGCGACGCGTGCGGAGAGACACATGGGAGATATCGATAGAGTTCAATGGCTTGAATAGTTTCAGACAAGTCGCGATGTACTCACGATGGGGTCGTGCGCTTATAAGCGGGCTTCGTTGAAAAGCCCATAGTAATGACTTGCACGGAAGATCGCGTCCAAGCTATATGCTCGAAAAATCGCTGTAGCACGGGGTAAGGTGGAGTGGACGGTCAAGAGCGAGGAAGGGGATTAAGAGTAAGGACAATTGAGGACTCTTGGGGACGAACCAAGCCTCGTGAATGTCGCGTGGGAATGTGAGGCGCCGATGATTGATAAGTGGTCTCGGGCCGATCCATCCGTGGGTGTGGCAAGACGCGCGTTCGATCCTCGATCAACCGCGATTGCATTCCACCTCAGCATGTCCATCGGTCGGGAACCAATATGCGCAGGTTAGCCGTACCAACTGCAGTATCGTTACAGTATGGCTAATTTCACAGATCCCAGACTCTAACAAGACGAGTGTTGCAGCACTATACAGACACTAGAACTCCACAAAGTTGAGCAGCCCGAGAAGGACAAGGCAGGCCGAGTACGCAGAGGTCATGTACGCTACAGAAGTTCATCAGCTCATCCCAGACCAATTATCAACGAGCGCGAACGTACATGCGATAGTGAACGCATCAGAGACTTCCCCGACGACGACGGAATAGGTGACCGCGAGCGCGACCGAGGCGATGACGGGCAGGAGGATCGCAACCGCAATTCGAGTCAACTGCCAGCCTTCGACGAACTCTATCCCGAGGTCGGTACGAGCGGTGAGTACTTGCATGAACTCGTACCGCCCCTTCATCTGCTCCGGGTGGCGGAGGAAGTATCGCAGGCGCATGTTCTTCGAGGGGCTGACTCCGGCGGGGCCTACTCGTCGCGGGTAGACGCAAGTGTGATCAGCCTGGCCACGTCGTCAGTATTCTGCAACTAGACCACATCCGAAAGGGACACCCACATAGACCATAGTGATAGACCTGTTTCCGATCGGTGAGCGAGCGACTTCGATTCAGACACACCCGAGGCTCACCTCACGCTCCTCAGCGAGAACCACTTCCTCCAGACCGTCCGCAGCTTATCATACGACCGACCGAGCTCCCTCAGCAGTTCCGCATCGTCCCACCCGGCGTGGATCTTCAAGAACGTATAGCTTGAGCCTCTGAACGCCTTCAGTGGGAACACCTCCCACGGCGGACTCCAGTCGTCCGAGCACTTCCTCACCGCGCGCAATCCCACCGCATACGGCCGATGGGGGTACGGCTTCACGCCCCGCTGCTGCTGCTGCTCCCGATACGCGAAGGTCTGCACCTGCACCTCAGCCTTCTCATCCCAATCCTTATCCTTATCCTTTACCACAACGGAGAGCGAGTCGAGCGAGTTCATCCCACCCACGCCCCCAAGCCGGAACTGCACCAGCTGCCGCTCGAGACCCTGCAGCGCCGTCGCGAGCTGCGTGTTCTGGTCGTACCACAGCCGCGACTGGCGCTCCCACGTCGCGAGCGAACGCTCGTGCAGTTCCAGGAGCTGCTCGAACCGCCGTCTGTCGACAGACCGTGCGCGCGACCAGCGGCGAGGTGACCGTGAGCGTGACGGTGACCGTGACATCAGCCGTCCATGAGGACGCCCAAATCCTGGGGGCGGAGGAGTTGCGCCTGGTCGGTCGACGAAAGGTGGGATGATGATCGTCGCAGGGGGCGGCGTTGTGATTAGTGGGTAATGTGGTCGTCTTGTGATGCTCCAGCTAGGACTGCGTTCCCGTGTGCGGTCACGAACGGCGGACGTAGCTGTCGGAGGAGGTACTGGAATCGGGCGAGGTCCCGGTGAACGGCTGGTGCGTGAAGGCGAGCGGCTCCGCCGCGGCGACACTGATGGCAGGTATTAGAATGCACCTATGAGGTGCATAGCATGATGGTATACAACGCGGGCTCTACTCACAGCGACAAATTTGCGACGAATGGACTGGCGAGCGAGAACTCCAGCGGCTCCCTGATGGGACGCGACGCGATGGGTATCGAGGATCGGGCGGACGGCAGCACTGCGACGATGGGGATCGGGAGCTATATCTTATCGGACGACGCGATACGCCCATGTGTTGGTCAAAATCCTGTGGTGGATATGAAACATCGTAGCGCGGTCGTCTGGAACGATCCGACTCTCGGTCCAGTGATGCCGACGGTGAGCGCGAACGCCGACGTCTTGCGAGCGAATCCACTATGGGAGAGCGCGAGCGCGAGACGGGCTGGCTTCTGTGTGCTACCATGTCACAACGAGAACGGTGCGTGAACCCTGGTCGATCGTGCACGAGCCTACTCGGGGACATCTGGTCATCGAACTGGCCACCATACACAGGGCGGCGCGAGGATCGAGAAGACCGTCGTGAAGGCGGTGTAAGTGACCGCTGGGCCGGCATGACGAACGACGTTACCGATGGCGCTCGTGGCGACGGCGGAACGCTGCCTGGTAGGTTGGGAAGAGTGGGAACCTAGATGGTGCACAAACGAATGAGTCGAAGCTCGAGAAAATATGGCAGGCAAAAAGGACTTACACCATCTCCTGGTGGCGTCGCGGTGCGGGGAGAGCCAAAGCGGGACTGAGAGGGGCGAGATGAATGCTGAGGGCGAACAGAATGTGGTGAGGACGATCGAGAGGACCCCTCCCTGCTTTCTGGGCGTTCCGATGTTGCCCTGGGAGGCTGATCGTACCATGCTATGCCGTCGAGCAGCACACACTCCTATGCGGCGTACGGAGATACATATTGTAGGTCATCGCTGGTACGCATTCGAGCTGAAGCAGACTTACTCTATCGGTTGACGGCGCAACGGATGGCGGAGAACGGGACCGGGACCCCAGCGGAATGCGGACTCGCTGTAGGGTAGTACGACCACTTGAAGATTGCCGTGTCGGGTATTGGACAGCTGGTGGCGGTGGGGGCGGAGCATAAGCGGGCGGCTGAACGATTATAGGAGCCGGGCTCTGCATGAAGAGCGCCATGTCAGCATTCCAGTGACGACAAGGCACATCGTAACTAGGCTTACTGCTGCACGTAGGGAAATCAGCGATTGAGGAAGAGACTGGGAGCGAGAACGGGATCTCGATCTACTTCTCTCGAAGTCTCCTGGTGCGTACATCGGTGGTCGCGGTGGGTCAATTGACACCCAGGAATTCTAAGAGAGATATGAGCACATTTCTGAGCCGTCGCATTGTGACACACCAACCTGCGAGTGCAATGGACGGGGCGAACGACTCCTCCCGCGCGCAGGAACTGTCCGTTCCTCCAAAACCACATGGATTGTGATAGGCTCCCTTCCGAGTTCCGACATCGTAGGAGGCGATTGACCCGATACGTCAACATGAATGGCGGCTATACATCTAGTATCAGTCCTCTGCATGTCCCACGAAATATCATGTGTAATACCTGGGACCTGAGGAGGCTCCGACATAGGCATTGTGCAGCATGGCAAACACGGAACTACTGGCGGTGGACCAGGTGCAGGTATTATGCGAGCAGGGAGATCCTCTGATTGCGTAGAAGAAACAAACGGGCTGCGATCGAGACGGTTGGACGTTGCGGCAGGAATGTGTGGGCGAGAAGGGGGCCTCTCCGCAGGTGTATACCATGAGTGCGCCGCGGGAGGGCCTTTGTTGGCATCTATGTTAGAGTGCCACAGCAATCCTGTCATCAAGCTCAAACACATACCATGAGTGGCTACAGGTCTCGTAGGAGGCCCTCCTTGGAGCGGCTGCGCGGAGCGCAGCCCAAGTTCAACATCGTCTTGTCGGGCCGAACGTTGCTGCGCGATCTCGACGGCCTCGATGAGCCGTTTGAATTCCTCCTCCTCTTGCTCTTCGCGGACGATGGAATAGCTGTTTCCCATCACAGGGAGCTCACAATCAGTATCGGATGAGGATCAAGAAGAGATGAGAGTCGGCTCACCGCCACGAAAACAAACAAGGGGTCCGATATATATGGACGCAAGCGCGTCAGGAGCTAGATGTTCCCACCCAGGATGCGCGCGCTTCTACGGCCTTTGACAGTTTGACAGGCTGGCGGTGTTGTTTCTTCTTCGACGGCTGCAATGGTCTGATTTTCACGGTGTGGGAAGCATGCTGACGCTCATTCCAGACAATGCAGGTCAGTGGGCAAACCCTACTCATTCTCCCTTGTAACGCACAGCCACGTAATCGTCAGACAACTTGATAGACTGCAACTTGAACTTGCTTGAAGAATCTGTTCCTCATTTTCTCCCCAAGATATACCTCTGAGAGGTCATTCCGCCATATGATGGTCGACGACAAATCGGAACTCCATCCTTTTCGGCTCCCGAAGTATCGCCCAGAGTACTAGGGGGAGCAGTTGAGTCGACGGAAGGAGTTTGCACACCATAAACGTCGCAAAGCCGACCAGCGTGCTCTCGACGAAACCGAACATCTTGAGACGAGCCTCATCGAGCTATAGTCTCCGTCGTTGACCAATCGAACTGTAGCCGGAAGGCTCTGTCAAATACATCCGCATGATCGAGGTGTGCTTAGAGCGTGTGTAGAGTGATAGGCCCAACCAGCAGACGAGAGATATCAGCCTGGCAATATGAGTATACTAGTAAGTGAGATTGGAAGAGAAGACCACCGCCGACGTGTCAGACTCAGTGTCACCTCAAGCAGAATAACGGACGTATGGTGACCTGTCCGGCGGATGATGGCGGACAGCTTGGCATCATCCTTGGTCGGCGCTTACTTACTGCCTGCCAAGCCCCGTCATGAACGCCCTTCAGCCACCCATCCTCGCTGCCCGCCATCTCGTTTCGCTAGATGTCCGACCTCCACAGGCAGGTCCGAAACCGACACCTGAGCTACATCCTGCAAGCCAAATGTGCATTACCCCCAAATCCACAAGCTCGGTAAGGAAACATCGCTCTATGTCACCATAAGCACAGTGTTGACATATCTGAGTACCATTGTCGTCCCATACGAAACCCATCAGACACAGTCCGAAACCCCTCATTTCGGCCCACACAGGATTCTTATTTGCAGTATTCTTAATACTTATCGCGAAGTGTACATTCTGCTTCAATTGACCCCATTTCTCACTAGTTCTATCCACACGCCATTGCCCCGCTCATACAGCTGTATGCCGATCTGCCGGCGTGCGGTCACCAACAACATGTCGGGGTCCCGGGCTCCATAAGCTTGTCGTTGTGGCCGACACCCTCTCGGTTCCAGCCAGCTTGTCGTGTCGGCCGACACCCTCTCGGTACCAGACAGCTCGTCGTGTCGACCGAGACCATCTCCGGTCTTCGCGAAACGTCGGGTGCGCGTCCGACAAGGTGTCGGTGTGTCGGGCGCCCTGAGCATATGGTGTCGCTCGACACGTTCTCTGTTGGACGAAAGGTCCGGTTCGAGCGACACGTGGTGTCGGCGTCCGACGAGGTATCGGTGTTTCGGACACCGGAGGCATGTCGTCCCGCCCGACACCCTCTCAGTGTTCGCGAAACGTCGGGTGGGCGTCCGACAAGTTTTCGGTGTGTCGTGCGCCCGGAGGAGATCGTGTCGCTCGACATGTTCTCGCTGTCCGACAAAACGTCGGTGTTTCGGACTCGTGTAGGCATGTCGTCTCCCCGACACCCTCTCGGTACGAGCGAAACATCGGGTGGCCGTCCGACGACCTTTCGGGGTGTCGTGCGCCCTGAAGAGATCGTGTCGCTCGACACGTTCTCGGTCGCTAGGACGGCCCGGTGCGAGCGAGACGTGGTGTCGGCGTCCGACAAGGTGTCCGTGTTTCCGACAAGGTGTCCGTGTTTCGGACACCGGAAGCATGTCGTCCCGCCCGAGACCCTCTCAGTGTTCGCGGAACGTCGGGTGGGCGTCCGACAAGGTGTCGGTGTGTCGGGCGTCCTGCGCATGACCCTCTCGGTACCAGACAGCTCGTCGTGTCGACCGACACCATCTCGGTTCGAGCGAAATGTCGACAAGGTGTCGGTCTTCCGGATAAGTACCTCCAAGCATGTCGTCTCGCCCGACACCATCTCGGTTCGAGCAAAACGTCAAGTGTCCGCGAAACATCCTTTGGGTGGCCGACAAGCTGTCGGTCTTCCGGACATCATCACCGTCTCGTCTCGTCCGACACGCTCTCGGTCAGACGAAACGTCAGGTGGGCGTCCGACAAGATGTCGGTGTGTCGGGCGTGTTGTCTCGCCCGACACCGCCCCGGTCCGACCAAAACCTCGGGTGTGAACGAAACGTCAGGTGAGCGTCCGACAAGATGTCGGTGTATCGGGCCCCCAAAGATTGTGTTGTCGCCCGACAGGCTGTAGTGCCGAGGTCACACGAAACCTGTGAACAACATGTCTGTCTCCACAGCCACACAGGGGGTACAACGGGAGAGGAGAAGAGTGACTGACTGCGCGCAGTAGACACCAATATAGCACTGTGGTCTGGGGAGGGGTTTCGAGATTGTCGGGGTTTCGGGGTGTCGGGGCTCTGGCGAAATGCAGACGAGGTGCTGAAATGTAATCGAGATTGCGGGACATTTGGTTCATACGACATGCTGTTAATATGACGTTTATTGGCTGATACCAACCACGCACCGGAATGCTTCCGGTGCGTGGTGTTGGGTCTCAAATACGACGACAAACATATATAAATGGAGCAACCAAGTCTGGCGGATGGGGATGACCATACAGGGAGGGAGATCCAGCAAGCGAGAACAGAGGAATGTATTGACAATCTTGTTTCCTGTATTGATTCGGGCTTACCGTTGCTCGTGTTTCGCTGTGTCCAGGGCCCTTTGGTGATTGGACACAACGACAGGATACATTATAAGAGGACATAAGTAGAGGTCAGTAGCTCGCATCCTCTAGCGAGCGGAGTCTTACCTATTCTGTGCACCCATCAGCCAAGCCATCATCCGCCGGATTCCGGCGGATTCCGCCGGACAACGCACCATACCTCGGTCGATCTCACCTCAAGACCACCTGGGCGTCACCACTCCCCCGTATCATTAGCTAATACATCTGTTCCTCCCTGCCTACCTACTAGCTAGCATCCCGCTGTTCCTATTGACCCAGCGGTTGACCCAGCTCTCAGCAGTCGACTTCTCTCCCCGTCTTGCACTCTCCTTAGGTAAGAGATAATCCGAGATCACGCGCCCGGCATGCCCGCCAAGATCTCGGCATTCCTCGCCGTTGGCAGTCCTCTAGCCGATGGTCCGCCCCCCGCCCTCAGCGCTTTCCCCGCCATCATCGCGCTCCCCGCCATCACCGCGCCCATCAGCGCCGTCCCGCCTTCGCCGCCGCCCGCGTCTGCTGTTCCCCGCAGTGTCGGCGACTTTCCCGCCTTCCCGTCACCCGATTGACATGAGCCTTATACCGTTCGACTCGTAATTACCTGTAGAATACTATTGTACCATCCATAATACAGTTGCATGTAGCAATGCACTCTACACGGGCCCACAGACGTCCTGCATGTGCTCCTCATAGTGGCGGGCGTTCACACAATTTGGTTCAATAAGCAGATGTTATGTATTATTATAGGGACGGCATACAAGTGTCTGGAGTGGTACGGCAGCGACGAGACTCGCAATGAAAGAGATTCAAGACAGGGACATTCGAGACAGGGAGGGGAGCGTATATACCAATGGTACCCTAGTTGTCGTCGTCGGAGCTGGAGCTGCTCTCATCGCTAGATGCGATGACCTCCACGCTCTTCGGCTGGGTGCGCTTCCGCTTGTTGCTCTGCTTCCGAGCTTTGTAGACGGCCTCGCCGTTCTTCACACGCTCGGCGTTGAGCTTCTTGCGCGCCTCGACCTCCTCGGCAGAGAGCCGCACCCAATAGCACGTCGGCAACGAACCTTGCAGAGCATCCAGTAGCTTATAGACATTGTCCCGACCGATCGTGCCGGGATTCGCCACCAACAAGCACGGATATCCCTTGAGGGCGACGTGGAGTGCCTCGACGATTTTGGCCTCGTAGTTGTCATAGTTCATCTTGACAGGCTTCTTCGGCTTCGTCTGCCCGGGCGGAGCAAGGATCCGGTCTGTGAAAGAAGAGGGAGTTAGTCCATGGTCGTCACGACGTAGTGAGACATGAGAACGATGAGTTGGACCAGTAACGTACCCAATCCCTCTTGAATGAGGCTACGGCATAAGCTGATAGCCTGACGGAGCTTGGGGGCACCCTTGACGAGGACTATACCCACGCTACCTGTCAACGATGCATAGAAGGTGTCAGAGATGATGTACGTACCTTGGTCGGTGAGCTTGCTCACTGCCCACGCCTCGAATCGCAATGCCAGCGCCCTGGGCTCCTGACCGAGAACCTCCCGAATGAAGCTGTCGGCGCCCGCAGTGAGGAAGACCTTCGGCTCATGGATTTGGTCGATACCCGAGCGCACGGCGAAATACATTGCTTGAAGACCCGTGCGATGGGTGATGGCAGTCCACTAGTACGGGGAGGTCAGCGAGCAAGCGACGGGAGCGTTCAACACGACATCACTTACGTCCTTGTCCATCTCGGTAAACGTCGCATCAACGTACTTACCCAACGCCTTGGGGTTTGTACGCGTGGCTGTGGCTTGGGCCTCGCGCGCCGTGGCAAGTCCCTCGCGAAGATGTTTCTTATCGAGGACTGAGAGGCGGGCATAGTCGGCCTTGAGCTTGTCGACGTTTGAGTTCACGAAGTCCTTGAGCTTCCACTTCGAACCGGCGGCACGATCTGGGGACTCATCATCAGGTAATGGTGGCTATATAGTACTGTAAGCTACATACCTTTGTTCGCGTCCTGCAAGCGCTTGCGGACGAAGGCATTCCATGCGCTGGCAGAGCGGCGCTGACGGGTGAACTTCCCGCCCAGGTAGAGCTGGGACTTCGTCCAGTTGAACGTCCTACATATGTTCCGACGTTGGCTAGGAAGGATTGGGACGGTTATAAGTTAATACGCACCTCCCGTACTTCTTCGCGATCTCCCGGGCCTGCGCCTGGTATCCCTTGTGTGCAGTGGCCAGCTCCTGCGTGAGGTTCTCGGCTTTCTTACGCCGGTCGTCCTTCTGCTTGTTGGTTAACTTGGCACGGGATACGGCCACCTTCTGCGTCGCCTTGCGAGCCATAGGGGATGCGACGTGGGGTGTAGGTGAATGTGGACGTGGTAGAGGGGCTGAGATGGGGCGGGTCCAGCCAGAGACAAGCATATATTCGAGAGGTACAGGCACTAACCATATGACAACCGGCACTGCGCAACAACTTAACAAGAGAGAGACTAGACTGAAACAATATTTTCCGATCATCTAGAACGCGTTTCGTAGACTGCGAGGGTGATGAGGAAACAAATTGATGAGCTGAGTGATCTGCTCCTCGGTCAACCCGCACTCTGACATGCGCGCGCGCCATTTGCGCGCCCCGTGGCCTGAGTGGCTGAATATGCACTTATGGACCGTCACGTACATATCTGCAGTCGCACCTATGCGATACAGATACCACGCGACGTCTGGGGTGCATAGCGTGGCGACGTTGTGTCCACGAACACTCAGGGCAGAAGGCGGGAGTGGGGGCCGCGATGGTCCTGGGTCCGATGCAGACCACGCGATAGAGGGTGGCGCGGGCGCAGCCAAGAACGGCGGAACGTCCTGGAGAGGTGTGTCGGTTGATGGCAGAGATGTGTAAGGCGGGGGGAGATCGGCTGCCAAGGTGGCCGGGCGAGACGGCGCGGGGATAAACGTCACGCCCGCCCTCTGATTGGATGGGAGCGGCGGGCGAGCAAAGGCTGCGGATATGGACGATATGGGGGGCGCTGATGGGGTCGTGTCGTGCTGGAACGCCAGGCTCTCTGTGGAGGTCTCCAACATAGAGACTGAGGAGATCGTGGAAGGAGGGGGACTTGGGGAAGATGTCGGCGACGAAGGGGCATCTAGGGGTACGTGGACAGCATATGGCGTCGGGGGCAAGGACGCCGCCTCGCCGACGAAGGTGCACTCGGAAACTGGAGCAGGCTGAGACACGACGAGGTCCTCTGCACGGCCAGAGGCCCTCTTTGCCTGTCCCCGCCCATTTGACGAAGAATCGGAGGGCATCATGCCCATGTCTGCGGAACCTCTGCATTCATCCTCGCTGTCGCTCTCGACGATCTGTACCGGTAGACTACTTCGCGTCAGATCAGGACGTGGGACCGGACGCCAACTTGACAGAGATGACGACGATGCAGTCGCCGGGGCCCCACGAGCCTCAGTCTGAGTCCCTGTTGATGCGGTCGCGGTTGCCTTAGCTCGACGGCGCCGGGCACGGCGAGCTTCGACATCGAAAGGACAATCCTCGGTTGTTGAAGGAGCAGGAGTAGGGGGAGATGGTTGGGGACGCGGCCTTGCGCTCTGGACTACAACTGTGTTGAGGGCTGGAGGTTGTCAATATACCATTGTTGAGACTTGACCGTAGGACGTACCACTTGGACCGTTCTCGAGACTGTACATGACGTCCAAGTCATGCTCTCCCAGCACTGCTGCAGCCCTGTGTGCTGCCGTAAACTCGCCCACATCCACCCAGTAACTACCGGTGCTGCCAGACTCAGAGCGAGGGGGAGAAGCTTGAGAAGTAGGTGGTCGAGTTGGAGCGACGAGTGGCGGTAGCTGCAGGGCGTGTGGATCTCTCGCACGATCCAGCTGGGACTGGTACGAGAGAAGGCCGTCTTCGCGATATAGATCCCGCATTATTTGTCCGAGCTCTGCGTTGTCTTACCCATTCGGATGCAGATCAGCAACATCGGTGTGAGTAAAGAAGCAAGATCGACTCACTGATAGTACCCCATGTGACCGCAATGACATTGGGATGACGCAGCTCATGCCGAAGTGCCTCGATGAGTTGCGATTCGAGCGAAATGGTGAAGGTCCTGTGATTCTACGACAATGTGAGCGCAAGACATGCTACTGATCGAACTGCTTCACGTACAGAAGGGGTCTGACCGGGGCGGATAGCGAGGTCGAGAGCTTCGAGAGGTCGAGATCGCTGTCCAGGATTCGGCGGGAAGAGGGAAAGAGAGACTTGGCCAGACATATTTGTCTGGTCAAGTCGAAGTTGCACGTTAAGACGTTCAAGACGCTTGACGCCGGGTCGCGCGCATTTCATGCATACCACTTGCTTGACGCTCTACGCTCGGGCTGCATCCTACAACATTCGTGCGCGCACTACGTTATACACACACTGCACTTGTACATAAGCTCATTTTGTAACAGTTCCCAACTATCAGACTGGAATATTATTCGTGCGTAGACAGCGTCCAGCGTGCTCGAAATGTCCGAACACGAACTGGCAGTCGGGTATGAAACATGTTATGGCATCTAACCGGAGACAAATACAGCGTATCATCGAGGCGCACATGCATTCCTCCCTGCACTACAACTGGATACTACAACGTGATGCGACTGACTGTCTCTTCTAGACGTACAACCTCGTCATTCAAATCGTCATCCTCGTCTGCTAACATTAGCTCCGAGTCCCCATCTTCGCCCGACACCAATCCATCCGTTACAGTACTACGCATGATCGGGCGTTGACCTGTGTATCCCGGAAGGGCGTAGATCTTCGATAGCCACAATTGATGCAGGTGATTGACTCGCTGCTGGACACGGTGATGTAGTCGGAGTTCCGCCGCTAGGGTCGGGTCGCTGCTCAAGAGAGAGGCTACTGTTCGTCCGAAGACGGCATCCTCGTCCTCTGTCCAGCAGTGAAGACGTGCGATCTCAACATTGAGTCGCGCAATCTCCGCATGAGCGCACTGGATCTTGAAATACTTGACCATGATGTCACGAGCGGTTGGGGAACTCCACGGCCGCTCCAACAGAGCATGCGACGAGTGCTTCAGAAGCTCAAACTCCCCTAGGGAGGCATAGCTCATGATGTCACCGTACTCAAGCTGCGGCCGCGGCGGATCCTGGAGGGGCGCGAGGGCGTTGTACGTCCTCAGAGCGGTGCGGATGGCTTCGGAGCGACGTACAAGTTGCTTGGAGATCTGTCGGTGGAGCTTATATCCTGTAGCAGTACGTCAGTAGGCAAACTGTGCAGGTGAGTGATGTAACACACCAGTTCCCGCGAGGTTGGCTTTTGACAGCTCGAACAGTCGCTGAACTACGAGTCGCTCGAGGGTGTCGATCGCGCGAATGAACTGTCGATTCTTCATGTAGGATTCGACCGCTTTGTACTTGGCACTCTCCTCGCTCCATCGCTCTGGAATACCAAGTGTTTGCTCGATCACCACGACTGCCTTTACTGCAACGTTGAGGTCTTTCTGGGCCTTCGTAATCTTGCCTATCTTCGCCCTTGCCAGTGCGATATTGCGCGCTTTGTGCTCGGCAACGTTGAAGTTCCCTTGATCAACATCGAGGAACTGCGCCGTCGTGGTGACGTTGTGGAATGCAACTCTATGTGCAGGATATCGATCAGCAAACATGCACTTCTGAGAGCGCCTTTATGCAACCTACTCGGCTGTCTTGAGAGCTACGAGGGCCTCGACATACGCCACCTTCGATGCGTCTTCCTCGGGCTCCTTCGCTAGGCGCTGGAGGTAACCCAGCTCTTCTTTCGGCCAAGCCTCGAAGTCGCTATCCGACAGCTGGTGGCTGGCCTTGTAGGCATTGACGATCGGGGTGTATTCGGCGATGACGCTGAGGGCTTGACGATAGTTATTGTACAGGAAGCGAGCTGCACAGAATCCAGTCAGTATCTCGTCACCGAGCGTATGACATCACTGGACGTACACGTCTCGAGGTACCGATCTCGATTCCATTGATCGAAGTGGAGATCAATGAACTGGAGCCAATGAAAATGTGACGAGAATCGTATAGTGCGAGCCAGAGGATTGGATCCGGAGAAGATCCGTTCGCATGTCTCGAGGTCTTCCAGACCGAGGACCTTGCGGAACAACGGATGATATCGGAGCTGGCACAGCCTATTATGCGCGTGGCCATGGAACGCGTTGACAGCTAGATCGAGTCGTGTCGCGCGTGCCTTGGCGCCGATGGAGCTATTACCGATGGTGGCCGTGAAGGAGCATGCTATGTCGTGCCCAACAGCTTGATCGTCGCCCAGCTTGTCCATGATCCTATTTGTCGTCGCTAAAGGGTACTTTGCCCTGTATACACAGGTGAGAACAATGCAACGCGTAAGAGGGAGAAAGGCATACAGCTCGCCTGAGTGCCGCATCTCCACTATAGTCTCAACCTGACCGTGACGACATGCGCATATGAATACACCGGTCTGTTCAAACACTTTGACACTTCCTTCAGCTGTTGCGTTCGCAGCCTTCCACCGCTTTGTGCACTCCGCTGCGTCGGCTGCGTCATCCGCATCGACCGGATGAACCGGCGGCGCGGCTGTCTGTTTCCGGGCCTGGACTTCATTTTGAAATTGATCGACTTCCTCGGGCGGGATCAGGAACGCGCTCCTAAATGAACGCTCGTCGGCATGGCCAGACGCTTCAACTCGCTTCAGGGAATTGTTGCCGTCCATCGCGTGGAGGCGCGCAGGAACAAGGACAGGCTCGCCTGGTTGCTGAGTAGTACAAACAAAATATATTGATGATGGTTCTACAATGACATGAGTGCTCATTACCTTGTAGCCGCACGGCGGACAGCTGTACTTCAGGCGCCAATCGGACGATGCTCGTCCAAGTGCGTTGTCCACAGCAGCCGCTACCCGGCGCACAATTTCGAGGTACGTATCAAACGCCTCCGAGAATTGATTGCGGAGATGCGGAGTATACGTCACCTGGAAAGCAATCAATCTATCAGCCCAAGAAGCGCGTCGACGATCGGACATACTGACGTTGTGTAGCGCACATAGGACCTTCACCATGGCCTGGATACTGAAGGACGCTTGACGCCGACGAATCTGGTGGTAGAGTTCAAGACACTCCAGGCCAATGGCCATGCGGGGCTGGGTCGGTGTGGTGCCGAGAAGTCCTTGGTTGATGAGGGAAACATTCGGGAGCTCGTTGACACGTTGTGGGATCTTCCTGACACCACGATACTCTGATCATGTGAGTACAGGACTAGCGGGGGGACGCAGAATGCTCGTACCGTGCGTATGAACCGTCGTGACGTCAAAGTGATGAAGATTGGCCATGGTGGAGGCGTCGTGTTGTGGCGCGATGCCTGGAGTTTGAACACTGGTAAGCGGGGTGCTCGCTAGTGGCTGCAAAGGCGTCGTTCGACCGCCAGGACGGTCTTCGGATGTTGGCGTTGACGTGTCTGATGAAGATGAGGTTAGCTGTAAGGAAGCAAGAGATAAGCACGTACTGGATGGGGGTATGTCGTCAAGGGGCACCGTAGAGGGAGGAACGTCTTGAGTACTGGGGACCGTGCAAGCAGTAGGATGTTTCCACTGGAGGAAGGCGTGGACGAGCTCCGGCAGTTGAGCTTGCCAGGCCGCGTTGCTGGCCTGGTTGCGGTCGCGCCGAGTTCGTTGGTCATTCCGACGGCGCTGCGCTCTCCATCGGCCAGAACTTGAGCGGCATTGGATGCAGTTCGCTCTACTCAACGAATGGCGGACTCACCTGGTAAGCGCACTCAGCTGAGCCGCCGTCCACTCAGTTCCATGGCGTTCCTCCTCCTTGTCAACCCATTCATCGCCATCTCCTTCTCCCTCTCCTTCTCCATCGCCCTCTCCCTCTCCAAGCGGGAACGCCAAATGATCTTGCATGAATTCGTGGACGTCAGCCATGAGGCGGTCTGGGTCGCTGTTGCCCTCAAGGGCGCTGTCGGCGAGAGCGGCTTGTACCTTCTGCGAGAGCTCTACAATCTCGCCATTGGCAAGGGCGTGCAGGTGTAATACAGATGTTTACTCACCATTCAATCACCTCCTTTTCGCATCTTGTTCTGCTTGGATATCGTTCGCCAGGTCGGCCAGCTTGCTGTCGGTGGTAGTGATGTCGCCATCGTCGCCGACGACGGTCATGTGGACGGAGCGTGAGGTAGAAGAGAAGCCGCCCTTGCGCCGTCGCTTGCCCATGATCAAAGAAGAACGACGGGGGCAGGGAGGGGCGGGGCGAGGAGGCGGGTGGCGGGTGGCGGGTGGCGGATGGAGGGAAGAAAGGGAGGGAGCGCCGGTGGCGAACAGGCGGCACGATCACGTGGGTTTGTTGAACGGGGGCGCAGGAGCCCGCCGCGCCGCGCTAGAGTGGGACGAGGGCGCGAACCACGTGAGTTTGTTGAACAACCGGCGTGGGACTTCCAGCGCGGAGGGTCTGGACTTCAGCGCCCATGACACATTGAGCGCTGTTTGTTTTGATGGCGGATCTCCAGCCGATTTTCCGGCTGATCTCCGGTGCAATCAGCTAGATTGCTGGGTTTTCTGCAGGGTGGAGATCACAGGGAGAGCCCTAGCTAATTAGGACGCTGCAGCGACGCGTTCCCGTAGCTAAGTATACGGCTAGAAGGTGTCACTCAGGTGCTCAAGACGATGCGGGAACTAGACGCCTTCCGTAAAGAGTAGTCAGAGCAAACAACACCATACAACGTCAAATTCAGGGCCGGCCTGCGGGCTTCGTTATAGCCCCTTCTATACGATGAGAGTCTAGGTGCAGCCCGTCCTCAGTACATCCTCGTTTTGCGGTGGTTTACATTCGCGGCGCTCAACATACAGGAACATACCATCACTATTGTTCGGATCTACAGGACTATTCGCCTTCACGAACTACTTCAATCGTGATTGATATAGGAACAACTTGGTGCCGATGCCACTACGGTGCGAGCCTCGCGAGCTCGAATTCGTACGCGTCATAGCTTGTATGACTTGTTGCTGCCCTTTGCCTCATCAGAGGCACGACTAACGGACGCTGGCCATGCGCCAAGAAACCAAGGAGAACGTGCCCGTCCCGGTGATATTTCACCATCCTCGCCATCATCTACCACTGGGCTCAGCTCTTCAAGAGGAGGTATCAGTCTACAGCAGGCGACGCCAATGTGACTGTCAGTCCGGTGAGTCACGCCGGTGGTGAGTAGAACACTTACGCCACACTCATGGCTACGTAAATCCCGGAAGGTTATCAGTAGCGTTCAGACGCGACATTGGGTTCACTTACATGTATCAATATCTACTGCGATGATGCGAGTTGCGCCACAGTCTTCTGCCAGTGGCGATGCAACTGCAAGAACTGTCGCAACTTGACTGTTGGCATGCTCCAAAGCGTCTCCGAGTCTGGTGCTGTCGTCGACGCTCTCAGTTGCAACGACAGGCATCTGCTGCAGTGCAGCATGGAATCGGCATCTAGGTTGTTGTAGAATCAGGAGACTCACCGTGACGGACGATTCATTTCCCGATGGATGTGGTTGAAGTGATCCAGACGAAGGTTTGGCAGCATGTCCCGTGCGTATAGAACTGGGAACATCTGTCCATCGAGACAGCCAGTGTGTGTCCTGGAGAACCTATGTCTGAGCCGGATGTAAGGGTAGTAGCCGCGGGCACTCATACACCCATAGCCATTGGAGAGGTGGGATGGTCGGTCGAGGTTGCGGGGAGCATCAACTGGGAGTACTGCTGGGCGAAGTGGCGTGGCGAGCCGACAGTCAAGTGCCGAACTTGCGATTTGTGCGGTTGTGAACTTTTCAGCTGGAGCAGCCATCGGACTTTTCATGTCTACGCGGGAATGTAGACAGGGACTCGGAGGGAGAAGAAGACAAATGGTTGTTCGTGCGGGCGGATGACCTGGGCCAACGTTCAAGCTCCATTCTCACCCTGAAACCGCAATTGGCATTGTACTACCACCCATCTTTCCTGATACACAATCAGAATGTCCATCAGACACTGTCTTAGGACAACTTTTGGGGTAGTTCTCAGAAGTCATTGGTCCTTCGCAAGGAGTCATCAGGGCACTGGGTACTTATTGTCGTATCCATTTATGGGGGACCGAAGCAACGGTCAGTTCTCAGGCAGCCAGATTCTGCAGCACTTCCGGGTCCGAGTGAGTCACAGTGGCAATGAAGGAGTCTTGAAAGTACACAATAACAAAGAAGATGATCTGCGAGAGCCAGTCTGGGGACACAATTATGGCGAACGGCTGCCCGTGGTACGCCTCTGGCGGAGTTGGCCATGGCGCGGGGGCGACTTACCGAGTCATGTTATTCCAGTGACTCGCCGAGTCCCTAAATGAGTCGCGAGTCACAATCTCAACGGGAACGACTTTGTGCCGCGGACAAGCCTAACAGGCAATTTCGGAGTGGGACGCCACAGTGCTATCAGAGTGGCGGTGCCGGTCAGCCTGGTAAGGTAAGTTGACTCCTCCGACTGCCGGTTCATGATTTTGCCAAGTCATCCTTGGTGTGTGAAGTTATGCTGGCTTCCTGCAAGGGGACTCTTGAAAAAACCACAAGAACCCGACAATGTGTGATGCGAGTACCCCGCCAGTTTCTTGTTAGTACTTCCGAGGTATGAGCGGTACTTCGCACACGCATGCTCCCTCTTCCTTGAAAGGAGCACTGTGGTCCCTCAGATGTGAAGATAATCGGGACAACAATTAGAGCATCATCGCCGCATGTATCAGATCCTTAGACTCTTTCTCTCTGGGTCGTGGTTCTCCGACGTGACTCGGATATGAATGCTTCTCTTTTGGAATGCGCGTGTCAGTGAGCCTTTCCTGAGACAGATGTTGAAAATGAAATTGTGGACACGCAGGAATCTCGGCTGGGCTCAGCCCATACAATCTTGGAACGCCTGACTGTCTGCCCCCGTCAGTCCTCGAGCATCTCGCAATATTGCAGGTGTGACCCTGGCTTGTCAGCTCAGCTTGTACTACTAGAATGATTTCAGCGCCGGACGGGTCACTAACTACATACTCTTGCATATTCAGCGGCCGTGTGCGGTAGCGGCGTGCATCACCATGACGGGTCACGAGTATACATTCTTGAAGTTTACGGACAACGCGAACACTCGGAAGATGAGCCAGTTTAGGGAATAGCACGGGTTTTTGACGGTTTTTTGGGCGCCAATCTTGTAGCCCTTGCCGAGAGCTTTCGAACGATACCAGATACGTCCAAATTGGACCAAAACTGAGGGAGATATCTCAAAAACGATTCTACAAAGTTTCAAGTCATTTCATCAAAAATTGTGACCTGGAGCGTGACCGCCGTGTCACGTCTCATCACGGGTCGAAAAACCCGCGGGTTTTTGACCCGTGAGACGCTCGTCACAATGATGTGACGCTCCAGGTCACAATTTTTGATGAAATGACTTGAAACTTTGTAGAATCGTTTTTGAGATATCTCCCTCAGTTTTGGTCCAATTTGGACGTATCTGGTATCGTTCGAAAGCTCTCGGCAAGGGCTACAAGATTGGCGCCCAAAAAACCGTCAAAAACCCGTGCTATTCCCTAAGCCAGTTTTACAACTCCGTCGCGACAGTGAAACTGTTCTCACAAGCGTGACGATGAAGCGTGCCCTCACTACCCTGTTCGCATAGCCGATGTCTAATCGATAAGTGCTCCATAATTGTCGCCTTACTAGTTTTTGCTGCTGTAGATCATTGAGAGACCGTATGCCTCGGCCTTCCCCATCTCTTGAATCACCGTCAGTTCTGCGACTCAGATCAGATTTCCAGCGAAGGGAAGAGAACGCACTTGTGAGCCCGGCGACTACTAGGTCGGAGGGTGTAACGTGCAACCCTTGTCCTCGTGCAGGCAGTGCTTCCGAATCTGAGCATATTCCCGAATTCCCAATATCAACCGCTTGGTCACGATAACCCGAAGGTTCATGCACCCCACATCGTGACCGCATGAGGCGCGAAATGCGAGCCTCGGGGTTCTTATGACATGACAATCAACGTAGCAGAGATGTGAAGACAGATACCGATACTCCACGGTGAATGATTTCAATTGCGGAGCTAACTCCTCTCTTGCAACGTTGTCAGGATGCTGAATACTATCTGAGAGAACTTGAGCGATATGACAGCTAGTTCACTAGATGTTGAAGAAACAATCTCATTGTTCACCAAGCCCAGGCGTCCCCACTACATGTAGCTCTGTTAGAGTCCGAACCGGCTGTGAGATCAGACTACTTGGACCATGCGTTTCAATTGTGGGTGTAATTGTCATGGGATCAAGCGTCTTCTGGCATCTGGCAGTAATAGGTTATTGAGATCTATCGCGTTACCGGGGGTCAACGGTGTCTGCGGTCCCGGTGGGTCCATGCCAGTCGAACAGTATATAAAGTGCTGAGTTAAGTCCTCCCTCAGAGTCCCCATCTCCTCCACGCGCTATAGCTAGCCCACTCACTGAGAACGTCGACTTCATCGTATTCCTGCACGCACTCATCTATGGAGATTGCGCACAACAACAAGCCTGCGGGCACCACCGTGCCGAGACCACCTGAAGTATGGTGCAGTTTCCGGCGGAATCCGCCGGAATCCGGCGGATGATGGCTTGGCTGATGGCCAGGCACAGGTGATGGCGGGAGAGTCGGCCGCATGGATCCGAGTACGCTTCAATACGGCCACTCAACGGCCACTTGACATTCATCCTGCGACTGTTGCCCACAGCAGTCTGTGCTCTTTCCGGCCGTTCATACGCCACCTCTACTGGCGCAGGAGATGACAAAGTTTAATGATATATAGCGATAGATGCTAGTAAGTAACATGATTCAACGGATGTTCTCCGGCCGATGAACTGTTTTTCCGGTCATTTGTCTGACCCTTCCAACACAGTCGGATGCCAGTAGCTGTCTCAGGCTGACTGTTCTAATGAACGTGTGCATGTCCTTCAATTTATTTGTCTGTGGAGTTGTCGAGGTATGTTCAAAATATTCTTGGGTACTTCTGCCCCTCACCGACACTCTTTTGTGCGTCTACCTTCAGGAAGCACTTAGAGTAGTGTAATGTGCTATAATGGTACTATCACGACTCGGATATGATGCTATGCGTGGTTAAAATCACAACGTCAACATAAACAGGACTTGACGGTCAGGAGCGGCGGGAACTATGCGCAGTGGGGAGCCCGCTCCTCCCATCCCTCTCTCTCCTCACTCCTCGCTATCTCCTACTTCCATTTACTTACACTACGACACCTCGCCCTGCGGCGACTCAATATTGGCGATGGTCGTCTGCCTCGACCTAATACCTTCCCCCTCTATCCCTGCTCAGCAACCCCCCAGCTACGTACATGCGCTAGGTACCCTGTGTAGTTACGCCTACCATAGGGCGCGGCCCTCCAGGGCGTAAAACAAGGATCCCAAAAAAAAAAAAAAAACATAAACAGGAGCTCCTGCAAGTGCTCTGCATGTGAGTTCTGATAGCTCAGCGACGGCTGTCGAGACCAGTAATCACAACCGGCGGTACTACTATATAGTAAGTTCTTCTGACACTCGAAGTGTTATCAACTGACTGACCTTTCAGCACCCAGCTGTGGCCTCCGGTCTGGCAATCAACGGCTAGTTGAGCTTTTAACTTGCTCCCGGATAGACTGATATTTAGCCTTTCTACTGCCCGTATAGAGCCGGAGGTCTCGACGCCCGGAACTCTCTCGATGCCTAGAAAGCTCTCGATGGCCGGTCAAGTTCTCAACGGCCGTACAAAAGGCAAGTCCTCAACGGCTTTTTACGGCCAAGAAGAGCTATATAGTCGTTGAGACTATGACCGGCCGTTGAGAGCTTTCCGGCCGGAAGCGCTCTCAACGGCTGGAACACTCTCAACGGCCGGAACACTCTCAACGGCCGGAACACTCTGGATGGCCGGAACACTCTGGATGGCCGGAGAAGCTCTGGATGGCCGGAGAAGCTCTCGACGGCCGGAGAAGCTTTCAATGGTCGGATACGCTCCGGCCGCTGACAACCTGTCCGGCCTGAGGGAAAGTTCTCAACGGCCGTACAAACCCTTGAATTGGACGGCCGAGCTGGGTTTCAGTGGCTGGAAGAACTCTCATCGACTCGGCCGATCATGCATCTGGCGGCGGTGGGACTAGCTCTCGATGGCCGGTCAAGCCAGTCTCTTCGTGAATGTACGGCCGCTGGGACTGGATCTCGACGGCCGGACAAGCTCTTGACGGCCGGACAAGCTCTTGATGGCTGCACAATCTCTCTACGGCCAGACAAGCTCTCGACGGCCGGATAAGCTGTCAACGGCCGGGAAATTCTCATCGGCGGTACAGGCTCTTCACGGCCGAAGTTGCTTTCAGCGGCCGGAAAGGGGTCATACGGCCGTTCTTTTGAAGTTGACCAGCCGTTGAGAGCTTTCCCGAAGCTGTTCAAGCAGTGACGGCCTGTCAAGCTATGAACGGCCAAAGCTCTCGTCAAGAATTAAACGGCCACTCAGTAGTTGGCCACAAGTATCCGATACACGGCCAGTCAAGGTCTTGACGACGCTGCAGCGGCTAGACAGGCTTCTGACGGCGAGACCAGCAATGTGGCCGGATTACCGTCTCATCTTGAATGAGCTCTCCCCGGGTTATGTCAGAATGGCCGGTCAAGACTCCAGCAGGTCTCAACGGCCGGACAAATTCTCGTCGGCTCGACGAGACTAAGATATTACTGGCAAAGTACGTCCCCGTCTACAACTGTCGCTGTTCAAGTTATGGTTATCATCCAGCGGTTCTCCGGCGGCCGTTGATAGTTCTCCGGCCGTTGATAGTTCGAGTTCGGCCGCTGTTCTCTGAGCATGATGTGAAAATTGGATTTGTATGCAACTTGTGTATTAGCCACCTGTTAACAGACTCTGAACCTGCCACTGGCACTGCCTCTTGCTGAGTACTTATCTCCGACAGTAAGTGTACCACAGATGTCCGGCAGCAGACTAGCTAACTCGAGAGAAAGAGACGCCAGATGAACTTTGAGTAGCCACGCCGGTGGGTATTCTTCCATCTCCGGCCGTAAGACTCCCAATGTTCGACCTGCGATGTTTGCTGAGATGAGCGAGGTGTTTTGGCATTAGTAGGCGCCCGCGCAAGAAACGGGAAATGGGATACGTCTTGGCATTCCTTGGCATCACCTTAGGGCCGAGATTCCGTGGAATTCCTCCGGATTCCGTCGGATTCCGCCGGATTCCGGCGGACGCTGCACCGTACTTGCGGTCTTCTGACCGTGCCGCTCATACCCCCTCCCCCTGCCCCATTCGTGGATCGTGTACGCACTCTTGATGCTTCTCAGGCTATCGCTGGTTGACTTTACTAACAAGTGAAACCTAGTACATTGGCGACGTCGCCCGCAAGCATGGAGTTGAACGCGCCCAAGAGATTCTCGCCGAGCTTATTCGAGCGATTGAGACGAAAGACACAGATGACACGGCTCGGGGTGCTTCCAGCGACTCTGAGACCACCTCTGATGCGTCAGTATCGGTATTCGCGTTTTCTGCCGCTGCAGGGCAATCGGATATCTCTGAGGTATGTCTGATTCGAATACTTACTTGATGTGCGGTGCCCTGCTTACACAAACCCTGTGGTCTATCATTGTCTGTGGTAGTCGGATGCTGAGCAGGGCAGCGTACTCAAGTCTTCAGGCGAGACGACCCCAAGTGACTCGGAGACGATGCCGATCAGGGCTGAGCGCTCTATCTACGTCAACGGGACCTATGTTACGTCAATGCACTTGATTCCTTCCAGACGCGGACACAAGCCGAAAGAGGATGATGTCCAACGCAGTACGTATCGAAACCTTTGCGGCCGCGGTGCGGTACCTTGAATCCCGCCAACGATGCTGAGCATACTTATATGACAGATCTTACGTATAAGATCCAAGTGGTCAGCTATTATTATCTCTCTGTTATGTAGCAGAGCTCGCTCATAGTCTTAAGTAGATCATACGACAGAACCATCCGGATTTACTGAGACCCCAGGATACCTCCTTCCGGATGGAGCTTGACAGCGGTAACATTGTGCTGTTCCCTCGTGCGATATAATTCTCACATAGGCTGTGGCTGTGTCGCAGGAAGCAGTACAAGGCAGGTGGAGCTTGTTGTGCTGCGTTCGGCTACTAGTAGTACACTGATTACTGTGCTATGGCAGCTGGAGCTTTGGCGACGGCTTATGCAGGCTGACCATTAATGACGCGTCCAGCACATACACGCTTCAACGCATGTCCCTGAAAGATTTAGCAAACGTCCGGCCCTGTCTGCTATGGGACTCCGAATGCTCCACCCGATCCGGTATCATGTATGGCGAATTCAACAAGAAGACATTCAACTTTCCGATCACCCACACTATGTTGGAATATGTCGACGGGAGTCGTGGTTGTAAGTCTGGTCTATACTTCACCTAAGGCATGGGCTGAGGTAGTCTATTAGACCTCATTCTTTGTAGATGGGAAAGTTCCATGAGTGACCCCCCCTGGGCGGACTTCCCAGGCCTGCCATCTATTAATAGCTGCTTCCGATCGCACTGTAAATCTCAGAGCCCCCTTCCGACCTCTACACAGAGCTCCGGTAGGACTTGAACTACATTTTGGAATGTTGCATACCAAATCCAGGGGGCATTCTTACGACACACGCGGCCTCCACGCGCAGAAAATTGCTCCAGCGGCTGCAAATCAGTACGCTTGCACTGTACCTCATTCCGTCTAGGCCACATGGATTCTCATGTGTTGCCAGCTCCCCAGACACCACCTAGTCGACCTCCTCGTCGCTCGGACCAACGTATTGGGGAGCATTTCACTACTCCTCAAGGACCCCGTGGCTCTCGAAGAGATGCAGCTATCGTGAATCGACCACATGCGACCGCGCGCCAGGAGCGATTGGCCCGAGAGATCCAGGAACTTTTGGGACCGCCCTCAAGCGGAACTGCCCTTGCGCAGGATTCAGGACCTAGCAATGGCGGTGATGGCGACTCCGATACTGAGATGGCTGATGCGACTGGAGGATTCGATCCTGGCGTCGGCGAAGTGGATCCGGACGATACCGTGAACGTAGTATTCGGCCCTGACTCCATGACACAAAAGCGCTCTCGGAGGTTGCACCCCGACGAGGCTTCGCACCGGCTCTACTCCGCGTGGCTGGTCTTGCTTCCAACTCTCATACCTGATTTTCTCAGCTATCTTCGAACCGCTCAACGGCGCACCGGCGGCGCGGCCGGGAGTATTGAGCATCAATGTTTCAAGGAGACGTGTATGGTCGAAGTGACGAGCGTTACATGTCTCTATTTTGATCGTAAGTGCCCTCTTGCCTTACGCAATCAATTTCACGCTGATTATATTTCAGATCTCACAACGCTAGACGTTCCGTCATGCGCTTGTACTACTCTACCAAGTTCTCTCGTCCGAAACGGACTATTCCCTACGGCCCCTACACATCCCCGGATGGCCGTGTCTATAGACCTTCTTGACTTCTACTTTGCGCTCTTCGAGAAATCGGCCGATGCAATCACAGCCCTAGCTGGCGCCCTTAAGACCTTCTACCAACGGCGGGGATTCTCGATTCTCAACGCCAAGGTAGTATCTTCCAGACGTGTTCCAAATGCATCTCATTACTGATTTACCATAATAAGGGAGAGCCTATCCAGGATCCTTTCCGTCGCGGAGTGGGCTACGCCGCCCAGTGGTATGACTGTCTCCGGACCAGAGTTGAGTCTCAGGTCGAATCTGCGGTAGATGAATGCATTCAGGCCATCGGCAATTTCCCTACGAGCGATGACCCGGAGCTTGGTGACCGTTTTCCCGGAGATCCCGGTACGTGTGTATTCTCAATCCAGGGCGCAATCGTGTTCTTCCAAGAGTCTTGCTCGCTGGTCCGATGGTCTAATGAATGGACTCCGTAGGTTCCCCGTCAAGCTCTCACCGCACATACCAAGGAGTCACAGTGGGAGGCAGACCACCAGACCCGCAAGGTCCACAATTGCAGGCTGGTCCGGTAGAGCACGAACACAGCCGCGGTCATCCCGGACAAGTTTCCGGCGCATCGAGCGGAGGTCAAGTCGAGGATGCGTTCGATGGCTACGGCAAACCCTCTGGCGGACACCATCACAAGCCCTCCTCCGGACACGCTCATGGACCCTCGACCGGACACGCTCATGGACCCTCGGCCAGACCCTCAAACCGACCTCCGAGCACGCCTTCGGCCGAGCACGCTCCCCGACCTCGAGAAGAACCCTCAACCGGAGATGCGCGCGAGCCCTCTGGCGGACCCCAGGGCGCACCTTCTCACACCCGTCCAGCCAACTCCGCCGCCGCTGACATGCATACTGAAGCGTCTGACAATTGCATGGCTGATCAGCGTGCACCGAGCACTACCGGTGTTCGCCCTATCAAACTGACAGCAGGAAGCTGCGATCGCATCCTGCAGAAGCGCTGTCCGGCTTGCTTCGGAGGGACAAAGTTTGGACGGGACTTTGAGAAGTGCGTTTTGTTAGGAGGGATTCATGTCATCTAAATCTGACTCTTTCTGCTCCACATAGGAACGGAGGAGACATTCACGTCGCTATTGATGCCACCTTCAGTCAGCGCCATAACGTCGCCGCCGGCGATAGCCCCTGGTTTCACGAGCCCAAGTATTTCATCTCCAAGACCGAGGTAGATGCAGTCGGCGCTCGTATCGATACCTTGCGAAAGACCGCACCCCGAAAATACACCTGCCAGGTTCCGGACGCAGCACTTGACGAATGCGAGAAGTCATTCGATGCGGCAGATGAGAAGAAAGCCAAGACGCATGGCGCCAAGTTTGACGACACCGGACTCATGGCGTTAGTCTGCCGACATGACATTGTGCTATTCCTAGCCAATGTCGACACTCCGGGGGAGCAGCAAAAATACGGGATTGCCCTGCTAGAGCACTTCATGGCGCTCCTTCCTCAACAAGCCACCGTTGCGGTGTTCTATGACATCGGCTGTGTCCTCGAGCGTAGCCTCCACCTGGTGCGTTCTCATACTGTCGTTATCATTCGCATCATATTGCTCACCTGGATTGTAGTACGACATCCTCCCGCAAGGCGTTGTCGAACGTCTGGTCTTTGCTACATCAGTCATGCACGCATATGGGCACCAGTGGTCTTGTCAGCTAGTCTACAATCCGAGACTGAGAGAGGGATTGGGCCTTACTGAGGGTGAGGGGACCGAACGAGTGTGGTCAAAGTTCCGGAAGTTGATAGGCGTCACGCGAACCTCCGGGGTGAGTCCACACGCTGCTGAAGATTGAACGATTATTGATTGTAGGACGCCAGAGATCTCGCCGGATTTGGTATCTAGACCGACACGCTGACGCCGTGAATGCTACTGTTCGCGAAGATCTGGGCAATTGGCATCGCTCTCGTCTCAAGAACGGGGTGGAGGCTCGCTCTGCTAAGGCCGACAAGGAACTAGCGGCGCTAAGCATCACGCTTCCCGAACTCCGGCAGCAATGGAAGTTGCAGCGCGCAGCGCAGCTCTCACTGCGTAACCGTGAGTTTCTCGGTTATCCCGTACTAACGTGCTCATGTTCATCAACTCGAAGATGCGCCTGCTCGCTTGAAAAAAGAGCTGGACACTGTGCTGAATTTACAGGCAGAGCTGGACGATATCCAGAAGCACGTGCGGACAGTTGAGGCTAGTATCTCTACGCAAGACGCGAATCAGGCAGCACACCGGCTCATCAAGGACTTGCAGCAGTCACACGCTCGCACCATGGACCAGGTTGAGCAACTGTACGCTTCTCTCAACGTCCCAGATGATTTCCCAGAACTCCGAGAACTCCCATTGCCTTTCATCCGCACTCTAATCATGGCGCGTGATCTCAAAATAAACATCCGCAAACGTGCGATCGGGAGCTTCTTCGAGTGGGACAAGCTGGATCGAGCAGCCGGAGGTCGTGACCAGCCACTAGGTGTGTTAATAGCTTTGTTCGTTTTTGGCCACACGCTCATCTGAATGCAGGCACCAAACTGCACCAACAGACTAGAAAGGCCATCTCGAAACGCACGCCAGCACTTCTAACGGCTATCCGCAAGTTCAATACCTACTGCGAAGAGTTGAAGCGGCTACACCAGAAGAAGTGGAACATCCCCTTGCCTAGTCCTCTCCCGGTAGAGCTAGGTGCATTACGAGACGACCCGAGTCTTCTAACAGACGTGTGGATAACGCCACTGCCAACGTCCGATCCTCCTCCGCGTTGGCTGAATGACATGGACGTCCGACGCGGAATACGCGCCATGCTGGCGAGAGATCGATGCTTGGAAGAGCGAAGACGTCTTGGCGAAGAAGCCGACAACCTGTGTCGCTGGTATGGTCGCGAGCTTGCGGCGGTGGAACTTGCGCTCAGGACACCACGATGTGATATTCTCCTTTATGTCGGCCTATGTTGCTAGAACGCTGACTCATGTGTTGCAGTTCAAACAGTCATGTTCCTGCTGGAGCAGCGGAAGGCTGAGCTACTGCTGCTACAAGCCCGGTGGCGCACTCCACTTGCTTCGCATTTACGCTTCGCCTCGAAGACAGAGGAGGCTGTTCGGATAGCGGAGCGAGTCTCAGGCACCGCTCAACCCAAAGCGCTCACATGGGTGCATTTCACTTTCCAAGATGGGGAAGACAACGATGGCCGGCAGGATCCGGAAGAGACGTACTTCGATTCCGACACGGTACTCGCTCGGGACACCATTGAGCAGCTTCTCAGCGACGACGACGACGACGTCGGAGCTACCAGCAGCGACAACGTGCTATCTCCTCCGGAGTCCTCCTGTTTGTCTCCTACGCCTACTACGTTGCCCCCCGACAGAAACCTCCCTGGCGACCGGGACGTCTTCACGCCGGTCCAGAAGAACGTTCACTGGGCACTCCGAGATCCCGACGCCGGCACCTCAAGGCCAGGAGCAAGCTCCATACTCAGCACCGAATCGACCTCACCAGCCGCTGCATCGCCGGTCCGTCCCGCGATCGACTCGGACCCGTCCATGTTCGAGATCAACATCAGAATGGCGAAAGAGCCGGATCCAGTATGTACCATTGGTTGAGCTCAAACATTCCATGAGCTGAGCGGGGCGAATAGTATCGGGTTTCTGTGGATGTTACCCTCCCTCTCTCCCGCTGTCCTAGGCCCGCCGGAGTTAAACTGGATAGCTCCCGCTTCCTAGCTCACCCCGATCGCAACTTGAAGGACATTCACTTTGCCCCATCAGACTTGGACCGGCTGCGAGACCCAAGCGCGTGGCTCAACGACGACTGCATCAATGGCTGTATACAACTTCTAGTTAGATGTTTCGGCACAGCCCGGACCCTTCACGGAAGCCCTGCATTCATCTCAAGCTTTGCAATGGCGCAGCAACGTAGCAATCAAGCAACGGACGAGTCGTATTGGCGCAATCATCACACGTCCCGTTTCTGGGAGAAGGACGTGTGGGTTTTCCCCGTCCACCGGCCGGCGGAAAAGCACTGGGAGGTCGCGGTGGTGTACTTCCAGAAGCGTCGTATTGCATACTTCGACAGCTTCGGAGATCAAGCATCCTGGAAGAATGAGATCAAGGTGGTTGCAGTCCTGATTGGCTAGTGCTTGCGCTGACTTCGACCTAGCTTGTTCTAAATCTCGTCCACAAGCTGCACCGTCTTGCCCGGGAACATGGATACAGCCCACCCAGCGTCGAAGGCCAGTGGTATGCGTACTCCCTGATTGTGAGTCCTGCGACAATCTAAATATATGCACCTGTACTTATCACACTTCAGAGCTCTGACAGACCGTTGCAGACCAACGGCGTCGATTGCGGAGTATGGAGCTTAGCCTTCGTGGCGGCCCTTCTTCGTGGGTATGAGTCTATCTCTATCTCTGAGAACGACATAAGCAAATTCCGGGCGCGACTACTCAATATTCTGCTCTCCAAGACGACGCAGGCTGCGTCTCATTGACGAGTAGCACTTCATGTACAAGTATTCGAATCGCATATCATGAGGCGTGGTCTATCGTACTTGGGTGGGTGCAAACGTACAACGGAGAGTAGTTTCATTGGAGGATACAACGTACATGACGCCGCTCTCACTCATCCTTGCGCAACTCCCGCTCCAGCTTCCGGAGGCTACGCTTGGTCAGGTCTAGCAACTCCATACGGTTCCGGATCATTCCCTGTAGCTCCTGCTCTACAGTCTCCGAATCGTGCAGCATATCCGCAAGGTCGGACGCGTGAGCCGGCATAGGGTATGACTGAGGGGACGGGTCACGCTTGTTCGGATGCACGGAATGTCGCGGACGGCAGTACTCACCACGAAATCAAGAGGCTGCGTCCACCATCCAGGAGCCGGTTGTTCCTCGGGGCCCGCCTCGCCCCATACCCACCACTTTGGATGACTCCAGAGGAAGTCGAGGGAGATGAACTGGGGGCGGTCGGCGATGCTCGCCACCATGCCAGCGTACGCTTGTCTGTCGAACGACTGGACGTCGAATCGAATGCTCCTACAGGCTTTCCACTCGACATGCCGTAGGAGGAACTGCATCGGCCGGCACGGACGGGGCCCCTCATCCCTTCCCGCCGTCACCATCGTCGAACCCTCTAAGCCCATCGCGGCAATCGCAATCCACTGCGTATTCACGACAGAATGAGTATCCCGCGACAGTGGGGATGTAGGAGCAGTGGGATAACACGACTGACCAGTTCGCGTGCGATTCCATGACTCCAACGCTTCAATGTCAACTCGTTGGGGTTGGATGAGAGTGCTTGTAACGCTTGATTGATTCGCCAGACTATGAGGAGAATTTCGAATCGAGCGGACCACATGGCTTCGTCGGCAGGGCCGCAATCGTCTGGGATGCTGCCGCCTGGAGGGAGCAAAGTGGACATGGTGATGGTCAGATGGAAGGGCCATTGCGGCGCGCAATCCCAGAGAAGACTTCAGACGCCGTATACGTAATCAGACGTGCGTTCTCCCTTCCCCGATCAGTCCAGATTACTGTCTGTTGGTCTGACGTGTACGTATCTGTACGGTCTTAGTTCTCGGTGGCTTTGCAGAGTACGAAATAGGGTGATCACTGCTGTAACTTATGATTCTATCACTCAGACGCCGGTAAAGCCCTTGAGTCAGCCGGTAGAGCTGGAGAGCTATCTGCTTGAGGGAGTATTTCCGTGGGCACATACGTGCCGGCAGGTCAACCACTTAGCTCTTCAATCATTGAATCTCGATGTTCTGCTCCAGGAACTAGCCAGTGAAGTTGGACCGCTGCGGTATACAACATCCCGCTACTAGTTTCTCCACAGCAGAAGATATAGGGGTGCGTCACCCGGAGCAAATTAAAACCACACTTAACACGTACCGATGCATGATTTTTCCGTGTTTACTCATTACCGGGGCCTCTCAACACATGAATGGAGTGGGCAAAGGTCGGATGCTGCAATACCGGCGCTCCGGAGCCAAGGTTGTCCGGAGCGCTCAGCGTATTTGTGAGGCGTATGTGCCCGGAGGGTGCTAGCTCTACAGGGCCTCACCGGAGGACGTCGTAGAGACTTCAAAGTACACAAATAAAATAGACTATAAGAGTCCGAAGACATCTCATGTTTCATCAGCAGTGCTACATCGGAGTCAACCACTCCACCAGTGCCTCTGTCCCGGAGCGCCCATTGGCGTCTGCAACACATACGTGCGGAGAGCTCGCTAGCTCTATAGCAGATCATTCCAATCACTTCGGTATCAATTGAAACACCGCAGATGCAGTAGAGAAAACGTTTCGGACTCAACCGGAGCCAGGCCATGATACTTCAGCGGGTCTACGTAGGGACTAACGGGACATAAGCAACACATGACTATACTATATGTGCGTCCACTCGGCGCACTCAACATCATTGTAAAAGAGGACGTCAGCTTTCATCAACCATGCAAGACAAATTCGATCCGGAGACACCGGTGGGACGCCATGAAGCACAATCCGAGACGGGATCATGACTATGGAGCCACTATCGTACGGTACGCTAACACCGAAGGTTCGCATGGAGAGAACAGCCTCTTCTCCATATGTGCCAACGGTGAGAAGTAAGTCAAACCATCCTGCAAGTCCGTTCTTGTCCCGATGTTGAAGGGTTTCCCGATTCACGATAACGTGAACCGCGTGGTACACCGACGGCCATGAGTTTACCAGTGCCCGAGCCACGGCGTCCCCGGCATGGAGCCTTGCCAACAACGCCCGTCCAGCCTCGTAGAGCGCGGGATGCGTGACTGCGAGGATCCCATCCAGGATTCCCCCTGTTTCTTGCATCTCCGACATCCAAGCGGCCGCCTCCGTTGTCTTGGTGGCTGCTAACACTATCGGAGTGTATTTTGGGGGCTGGAAATGTTCATCGTGAGAAGACTCCCTCGAAAAATGGCATTCGGGGCTGCAGCGAAACACACCGGATGCCCCTGTTCAAACCACGCCGGTCCAATGAAGACTTGTCCTGACCGTATATCAACTCCCTCAGTGAAGTACCGGTCGGCCGTTCGCCACTGGCGATTGGGAGGCGCCGTGGCTTCCACGCGAGTAGTGGAGAAACGTGCTTGAAGCAGGGAGGTTGCGTTGCGGACGAGTAGCTGCAATGAAGCGAGTGAACTGGGGCTGAAGTGATGAGAAATGATATTGCATGTACCTGATGCCGTTTTGGGAGGATGGATGGCAGCGACCATCCCAGGATCCGGCCTAGGAGATCGCAGAAGACGCATGGGCCCTCCAGCACAGGCAATTGCTCCGCGCCAAGAACTTTCTCTAGAGGAGGGAGCGGAGGGAACTGGCGAAGTAGATCATCTTCGTTCGAGACTTGCTGGGCGGCGGCAGCGTATTGTGCTGCATCCCAGTTCAAGGTGTCTTATCAAGAGCATGAGAGAGACGGTGTCAGTATGCGAAGTCATTACTCACGAATGTTTTTCATCGCCCTCGCAAGTATTTTGGCCACATAACAGCATTCATCCCGCAGAGTGTCGTCAACGTGCCCAGGGGAGGGCGGTAGTTCGATGTCCGACGGGATATCAGCCTGGTTACGGGAGTTTAGAGAGGCAAGGTAAAGTTCGTAGAGGGAGACGATGAAGGCGGCAGTTCCTGCCCGACGTTCAGCCCGGATGCGTGCGTGGGACGGGTCGCTCATCATAGGGAGTGATGAAGCTGGAGGAGCGAGTCAAGGAGTGCTGAACACGGGATTCCCACATGTTCGGGAACCATTTGATCTCTCACTAATCGGAATATCGTGATCACAGCGCCAAGCGTCAGGAAGAAAGTTGATATTCATTGTGATACGTCTACTACTTCGTTCCGGTTCCCCAGCCCCAGCCCGGGAATGCGAAAGGCGGCTCGCGAGCCGCTAACGACTCTCCAAGTCGTGTCAGGACGTCCGCATGCAGCCCAAACTGACTCAGATACGTCTGCACTACTTCCACCCCCGGCGGGGCGTTCTCCAGTCTCGTAAGCCGCTCGTCCATAGTCTTCAACGAGGACTGTATGTCATCCACCCTCTCCGGTGATACACATCCCTGCTGTTGCTCGAGCGCACAGAGACGGGCGTCGATAGCGAGGATGTGATCCCAGGGTCTCTCGCCACTGGCCTCCGAGCGCGCTCCGGATGGGCTTGAGATCATGTCGGAATGGTGAGTGACCAAGAGCGCAAGGCGTTCAAGCAGCTGGCGACGCTCCTCATCCGGGTGGTCAGCCGTACGGAGCAATGAGACAATGCCGATCAGAGGCTCATGGAGCTTCTGGGCGATGTTGCGGCAGAAGGTCTCGAGGACGGGGTGAATTGACAAGGAGAGGTCGTTGGGAATCCGGGTGAGGCTGTCGGAGACTGCGCTCTGCTCCGCCTGAACGGCCTGTAGTTGGGACCGTAGCGGCTCGAGGTGCTCCTGCACAAGGTCGAATTTTGACTGGGCGGTGCCGTATAGCTCGCGGAGCTGGCTCAGTAAATCGAGCATCTCTGTCAAGGCGCCTCCGGTCATCGGGACTGGAGGCAAGTGCTGGAACGCCGTGCAGATGAGAGCTAGACTCCGGGAAACTCGCTCGAGCACCTCAGAAATCTTCTGCTGCTCGATAGCAAGCTGCATCTGACGGCTGCCCACCAGCGTGAGGGCTTCGGAGACGGATGTGGGGTCCTGGACATTAGTCAAGGCGGCCTGGGCACGAAGGCGGCTGGTCTTGACAATTGCGGCCGCGTCCTCCGCCGCATGCTCTAGGAGCTGGCGATGGTTGCGTACCTCAGTGAACGCGTGCTCCGCGTTCTGGACGAGCTGGAGGGTGGCAGGGCCGGGCTCGAAAGCGCTGTGACGAGGAGGAGGTAGGCGGTCAGCGATAGGCGAAGGGGATGGGGTCTCGCGGTCGCATCCTGACTTCTCCTCGCATGGATATGGTAATGGAGGGGTGGGAGAGAGTGCGGGCGGTGGCTCCTCCGACTGCGATTGTACCGGAGGGACGGCAGGGAGAGCAGATAGGGATTCCAGGGATTGAGATTGTACCGGGGGAACAGGGGTGGAAGGGGATCGCCGAAATTCGCGGACCAGGGTGGGCAGATCGCGCCAAGAGCCTGAAGTTATATGAGAATCCGCATCCAACGCCCATCCGTTTGGCTCACCTTTCAATCTCGGGATACGAAGAGGGAATGACGACCCCTTGCCAGTGGACGAGGAGGCGCGGCTGTGCGACGGAGAAGGTAAAGCGTCCAAGCCCGCGCTACGTGTACGCCGTGCACGGACAGGTGTAGGGACAGCTAACTGCTCTGGTCCTCCGGGAGCCGTTGACGTACAGGAGCCCGTTGTTGGTGCGGGTCGTGTGGCGTCCACGGCACGGCTGGGGTCGTCGTGTGGGTTCGAGCGCTCGGGGGTCGTCTTGATGCTCGCGGGCAACGGACCGGGATGGGCAGACTTCGCACGAATGGTGATTGGGTTCTGTGGCCTGGCCATAGAAAGACCTCTCGCAGGCTCCATGGTCTTTGCGCGCTTGCGGCCTCTCGACCCCTGTGACTCCGAGAGCGCCAGCCACCAGTCTGGTGCAACGGCGGAGTCGGAAGCTAACTCGGGAAGGAGCAAGGCCGCAGGAGCCTGACCGTCAATAGACTGCTTCCACAATCTCCAGACGAGGTAACAGCGCAGCGTCTTGGAGCTGCACTGCATGAAGCTGCACTTGATCTTGTACTTCCGGCAATGCACGCACACGGTGCCGGCGAAAGTCTCCACCTCACAGGTCGCGTTGGCTTTGCGGCAGCCGTCGCAGCCATGTCCATGGGGCTGCAAGAAGATCAGTCACAGCTTAGAGGATCAGCAAGCACAGTAACCTACAAATGATAGGCGAATAGGAATCTGCTCGTCCTCGGGAAGATCGCCGAGGCGCTCTGTCGCGGCTGCAGAAGACTGTTGTATGTCTTCTTCACCTTCGGAGGCCACTTGCGATGGGGAGCGTTTACGTTTGCGAGCCGCTGCTCCCGACGAAGAGACCTGAGATGGGGTCTTGGTGGATGGCGTATGAGCCCGGGAACTCCGTCTAGGCATTGCTGAGGTAGAGACGCCATCGACGGCGCTATCCATGGACTGGCCAGCAGTCACCCCGCGTGTATGCGGGATGGGAAGAGGGGTAGGGTTGTGGTGCGATTCGTCCTCGTCAGGGTCTTCAGAACGGCATTCTAAAGCCTCTTCAGGCGTTGGTCGCAACCGAGCTGCCGAGGAAGGTTCGGGATCTGAGGAAGGCGGCCTCCTTATGACTGGGCGATAGTCAATACTTAGCGTGGAAGAGAGGCATGTCGGCGTACTGTATTTGTCCCACCACACATCCTTCAACTCATGCTGTGCTCGCAGCCCCAACGGCCCATCCTGACTTGGTCTGTAGTATAGGTCACGTCCGGTATCCGGGTCGAACGCAGGATGCCACTCGTCGTGGGCTTCGTGGATCGCGTCGGCGTCGACGACCCGGGTTTTGGCGTAACATCGTGCGTTATATTCCCAGATGCACCCAATCGTGAACGGGTGGAGTTCACGGAAGCTGTATTTTGCAAGGACCTTACCCAGCGCTTTGCAGGTCTTCGTAAACTCCGTGTCCCAACCGGGTCGGGAGGCAGAATCGACGGGAGGACGGTCTTGCCACGCGTAGTAAAGTTGGCTGGTCAAGTCCGTGACGCGATCCAGAGCTTCCGCCGTCGGTTCAGCCATCGGGGTTCGAGCCATGGCCGGGTACTGAGACACAGATGAGAGGAGATTCGAGCGGACCCCGCAAATGCACTGTCAGAGGAGAGAGGGGGGAGCGCCCACTTGCGGTCTCCCGAGTCCCGACGGTTGATGTAAGTCTTGGGCGTCTACCCCGCTTATTCCTTCACCTCCACCAGGGTCATCGTTGAGACAAGGTGCGTTGCCTCCGCCACAGGTCTGAGGTATTCTGCTCCGAAAAATATTGATGTGGCTGATGCTCCGAACGCATAGACTTGAGATGTCCAGCCGCACGAGCAAAAAGCGTACCCGGGCAGCGTCCTCGCACCAGGAGCCTGAGAGTGGTCAGTATGATTTACCCCTCGGAGACGGTGAACACATCGCTGACATTTGGTACTATTCTACTATGTATGTAGAGGATCGGGGTCGTCGTATTCGAGCTCGAGTGCATTCTCCGATGCTCAACCCTGCGTCCACCGGCGTGCCAGCTGGGGAAAGAGACGCGTCGCCATCGCTGGGACTTCCTCCACCACTCCGCGATCAGCGCCTTCGTCCAGGCGACGTTCTAGCGGTCCGCTCATCGCCACCGGTGTCCGTCCCTGTGCGCCGCGTAGCCAGCGTGGAGACGTTGGATTCGTCCCCAGGACAGCCCGTTGGTGAACGATACAGCACCGACGAGGCCGAGGAGCCATCTCACTCCAGCTCCTCCCCTAAGCCTGTGGGCGAGCGATACAGCTCAGAGAGCTCCTTCGATAGGACAACGCGACGCCGTGCCCCTGGCCTTGAAGATTCCTGCAGCGCTATCCCTGTTGATACTGCGTGGAGTCCACCTCGCCTCGTTGAAGAAGCCACATCCGGTACTTCGTCGTCGTCTGAGATAGGTCCGGTCGGCGAGGTCGGGGATCCGCAAGAAGAGGAGTCGGAATTATCGGTGCCCTTCGGCGAATCAACTCACGACGTCGGTGCCACATCCCCGTTCTCTACCGCAGTGTCCCGACGCACCACCGCCCATTCCCTCCCCAGCGAACAACCCACATTCTCTACGCTCAACGAGCAATCCCCGACCCCTCTTTCAAACCCTGCACTGTCCCCTCCCTCTACTCAACCCGCTACTTCCCCCGGCGAGACTGACAACCGGAGGGAGATGCACATGGACACCATCGAGTGGTTCGAAAAAGAGATCAGCAGTCTTCGACGGTCAGCGTCAATCATGTCCCGGACGCCGGAATCACGGCTTGCTTCCCGTACTGAGTATTGGGAGATCTACAACCGGATCCTGGGAGCGCGAGGGCCTTACTACCACCGTATCTGGATTGATTTCACTAACGATACCTAACGGGCTTAGTGTTGTTTGTTGCTATTGAATGTACTATCAGCCTCTCTTGCCTAGATATGTTTGCGAACCGGCGGCCAATACATGAATATGAGGTAGACACTCTGTTTTTCCAATAGAAGTGGCGCTCACACCGACTACTAGATATGGAGGCCGGTGTCGGAGAACGTCTGCGCAGAGCCTCATCCTGCCAGAATTGACCATCTGCGACCCAATGATGGTCACCGACTCAAACACGACTCCGCAAATGTATTGCCGGCCAACCCGCGAGTCACTTCTAAGAACTGAGCGTCGTGTGCGGCAAGCCTCGTGCAGCGGGCCATACCCGGCTTGACCTCCCTCGACTCGCCCCAATCCCATCCTTCATTCCCCCTCCCACTCTCTCTCTCTCTCCCACTCACACTCTTGCTCCCCGCCACTAAATTGCTCCGTGCACTCAAGAACACTTGCGATATACGTGCTGTTCACCATGAAAAAAAAAGTGAGCCATGCAGAACAATATCTGACCAGCCCGCTGACTGTGACTAGGTACCCCGTCGGACGCGTCAAAACGCGTCCGCTGTGCCTCCGACGAGCGACGACGCGTCGACGACGCGTCAACGATCAGGTTCGCTCACACCCAGGGGAGGCCCGGACCTTCCGCCTGTGCTGGAACCCGATACACCGACCAGGAAGTCTACTCGTAAGGTTGTGGCGACCCCCAAAGCCCGGCCGTTTGTCAAAGCGGCGGCGGCCGAGCGCGCCACCCGCGCCACAGGTGAGCTCAGTGCCGTTCCCATGGTCTTATCTCCTGAGGGCTTGAACAACTAGCTCTGTCGACCGATCCCGCCCGCGAACTCGGCGGCGAGGTCGTCGATGCTCCAAATGAGGAAGTCGCTCCCGCCGTTCTCGCCGATTCTGAGGTAGGTGTTTGGCAGATCGTTCACCAGCCCGCTGTTGTTGCTGATGACAAAATCAAATAGCCGGCGTCATCCAAGAGTCGGACGACGCGCTCCAAGAAGTCAAAATCGGGCCAGCCCTCGGCGCCGATGGGTATGTATGCCGAGCACTCTGTATACATCTCTGTCTAATAAGTTAAACCTATCAGCAGAGCTCAAACTTCCACCTCCGCCTAGCATGAGGACGCGAACCCGCCGGAAACAAGACGAGCAACATGCCGACGGTAAGACTCTCCTGCCCACATAAAGTTCGGCGCTGACGCAACTTGGACGGAGATAGACGTTGGCGGAGTACCTCAAGAGCACTCTGCGCACGAACCGGCATCACGGCCGTCGGGGTCTGGTGAGCATGGAGAACGTATCCCGGGTCTCTCATCTGTGTCGGAGCCTGTATCTGCTATATACATAGGGCGCGGCGGAGGCGCAACTGTGAGGGCTCCTGTGCAGGGACAGTCTCTGCGGGAGCAGTCTGAGACAGCAACTATCTCCACCGACCGACCAAGCTCTACTGTATACGCATCCACTCCACCGTTAGATGTCTCTCCACAGGATCCCGACGTCCGCCCCGACGTCCGCCCCGACGTCCGCCCCGACGTCCGCCCCGACGTCCGCCCCGACGTCCGCCCCGACGTCCGCCCCGACGTCCGCCCCGACGTCCGCCCCGACGTCCGCCCCGACGTCCGACCCGACGTCCGACCCGACGTCCGACCCGACGTCCGCCCCGACGGTCCTTCCGACGTCCGCCCCGACGGTCCTTCCGACGCCCGCCCCGCCGTCCGCACCGACGTCCGCCCCGACGGTCCTTCTAACGTCCGCTCCGCCGTCCGCCCCGACGGTCCTTCTAACGTCCGCTCCGCCGTCCGCACCGACGTCCATGCCGATGGTCCCTCTGCCGTCCGCCCTGACGTCCACGCCGATGCACCCTCCTACCTCCGCCCCGACGCCAACATCCACACCGTCTGCGGCCTCCGGCCCGACGTCGATTCTGACACCCCTCCGCATGCTCTGCCACACTCTAGCTCGTATGCTCGGCCAGAAACCCACGGAGAGATTGACTTCGGATCGGGCAATGTCGACTCGCACGCTCCCTCTAATGCTCACTCACAGCAGGCCCCCAAAGCTGTTGAACGTCATTCTCCAAGCTCAGACGACGTCTCCTCCGACACCAGGGCCCGCCCTCCTCCCAACGACGCACCCTCAGACCCGAGCCGCCGCCCTTCCAACGACGCTCCCGCTGAGACGCGCCACAATAGCTCGACGGACGTCCAAGAGACAGCTCCGGAAGACACCCGCGGCCGCGCCCGTGCGGCTGACAAGACCCGGGTCGACGCACGCATCGACGATAGCGTCGAGGGCCAGCAACCTCACTCTCATGCACGCTCCGGTGTACCTAATGACGACGATCGGCATGCGTCCATCAACGACGGTGGGCAACATGCAGTGCAATATGCTCCTGACGTCGAGATGTCCGACGTCCCCTACGGCTGGGACCAGATGCAGAGCTACACGGACGGCCGCCCCCCCCCGCAATCCGATAGTACGTTTGTATCATATACTGCCCTGTCACTACACTAACAGCACCATTTGTACGTTGAAATCTAGATCGTTGGCAGCAATTTCCTGCCTTCCAGCATCAAGCTGGTAGGGGTCCTGGACACTGGGGCTATGAGCAACACCCACCCAATCCCCATCCGGGCCGTCAGCGCTATCTCGGGGGCCTAGAGTCTCCGTTCCGTCTTGCAGACCCCGGCGGCAGTGGACCAAGTCGGGGCCACACCTCCTGGGGCCATGAGCAAACGCGCACTCATCAATTCGCTAACCCGAACGCACCGGTCTACACTTTCACCCAGCCCACTATGTACCGCATTCCCGGCGCTGAACCACACCCTCACCGGGATGCCAGAGCTCACTCTAGCCACGACGTCGGACCGCACGTGCGTCACAAAGTCGAACTACATACTCAGGACGACCGCAACCCGCAGGCTCATGACGCCGTCGACCCGCAACCTCGCGCCGACGTCGACCCGCACCCTCGCGCCGACGTCGACCCGCACCCTCGCGCCGACGTCGACCCGCACCCTCGCGCCGACGTCGACCCGCACCCTCGCGCCGACGCCGACCCGCACCCTCGCGCCGACGTCGACCCGCACCCTCGCGCCGACGTCGACCCGCACCCTCGCGCCGACGTCGACCCGCACCCTCGCGCCGACGTCGACCCGCACCCTCGCGCCGACGTCGACCCGCACCCTCGCGCCGACGTCGACCCGCACCCTCGCGCCGACGTCGACCCGCTGACTCAAGTCGACGTCGAGGCCGACTCTCCCGGTGTGCTCCCTTCGGCAGCGAGGGTGAGCGCTGGCACAAACCCCCGACGGGATCCCGTCATTGCGGACCGACGCGCTAGCAGATCCCGTCACGGTCAACAAGAAATGGCGGAGGATATGATCAAGGATAATGAAGCGGGGCCATCGGGGAAGAATGGAAAAGCCAAGGTGAGATTGGGGTGTCTAGAGTTCTACATACCTCGACTAATGCTGCATCCAGGCCATCGTTCTTAACGATGTAGACCACCATGACGCTGGGGTGGACGATGACGTGGAAGATGAGCAAGACGATGGAGACTGGGTCGACGAGGACGAAGATGACGACGACGCCTTGGACTTTGGCTTCGACGACGACGCTCCTAAAAAGCCGGGACGTATCTCCAAGGATAACCACACGATCCTTGATGAGGCCTTCCGATGTGCAGTAGAGCTTGCCAAAGCTGCCGCCGACAAGACCGGTCTCAGCGTCGGCCAGGTTCTCGACCAGTGGATGGTGTCGCGTAGCCGGAAGCACGCCAAGAAGAATATGTGGAATGGGTATGGTCAGTATTTCAAGGCGAATACCGCAGCTGAGCTGGAGAGAATTTCCGAAGGTACGTCCTGTTCCGATTGTTGAGGCTGAAACAGAACTGACTCTTCATCATGATGTAGATGAGCGTGCATGTGAGCATTGTCACGTTGTATTGTAAGGCCCACTGACTCTCCCCCCCAGCGGCAAAAGACGAAGCAGAGCTCCGGAGCAAGTGTTACAAGCGCTTCAAGGAGGCGTACGGCCTTCCGAAGGCCAGGAAGATTCTGGAAAAGTACCGCCTTTACCACGATCTCGCCCACGTCACGCGTGGTACCGTACGGCGTAGGAAGCGTGAGTTCAAGCGTGACATCGGGGACCTCGAACGGAGGGTGAGGACTTACCTAGATGTATCCTGGGAAATGCTGATGAGCGCGTGCGGAAGCTCCGTGCGTTGGAGTCGATACACGGATACAGTAGCGCCTTGATCATAGCTGGGAACAACGTCAACTCGGACGCTGGGTTGGGAGCGGTCATCGTGACCAATGACGCGGAAGGGGTGAGTAAAACACACGATGAATCCATGCGCTCCTGCTCAGATGCTCTACCTGATGCTACAGTTCTTCGCGGCTCGCCTGAGCAAGGACGACGACGGCCTCCTGGCGCATTTCAAGTCGCATATCTAGTAAGCCCGGATTACATCTATCTATCACGTCCGCCTGACAGGCTACCTGCCTCCAGCAACAAAGTATCGCTTGACCTTGCAGCTATGGAACGTGAGGAAGAGTCAGGCCTTGCGAGTGCGTTTGAACCGCTGAAGGCCGCAGGGAAGACCCTACCGCCTGCCCTGTCCGGTGCGGCCACCGGTAGTCAAACTGGTTCTGGACCGGGAGGCGCACCCCATGGGTCCACGGCGCAATCGTCCTACCCCGTTGCCGGATCCTCGAAGTTGGAGACCTTTCCCCTGCCTGCCTACACCGCTCCGCCGCCACCGAAGAAACGTCCGAAGTTCATATGCGATCACTTCCGCGAACTTGCACGTACGTATCTCTTGAAATCTCGCGACGGCGACTCACGCTAACATCTGATGCTGGAAGGACCCTTCGGACCGTCCGCCGAGCCTCTTGTCTCGGGCTCCATCTGGCACTGGAAGAACATGGGCACCTCGGTGGCGCACCATGACTTGACTATCGACGGGTGGCCTAGGAAGGTTCCCTTCCCGAACCCGAACGAGACCCCCGCCCCCGGGAAACACTCAAAAGGCATTGCCGACATAGGCAGCGACGCACTGAAGGCGATGGTGGATCATATCCTCGACGTAGATAACCAACACCCGCTTCGATTCGTACACTACGATGGCTCACGGATGGGTACGTTGATTGCAAATGTGTTGAGCGTATCACGGTCTAACTTAACGACGTCAGATCTGCTCAACTCGAAGATTCCGGTCATATGGGAGGCTCCTCCGCCTGCATCGTCCAAACACGCGTTCGGACGGCGCATGTTTGTCAACGGTACCATCGACCGGAACGGCCATCCCCGACTGCGTCCTTCGAGCTCAAAGCCTGAGCCAGAGGGTGATGACGGCAACCGCGGCGACGACGACAATGGCGCTGGCTCAGACTCCGAGCTGCACGCGGGTCCCGTTACTCCCCCTCGTCGTGTCACACGCAAACAGGCTAGGGCTCCTGCAGGCGACCAGGACGGTTCGGACTTCGACCCCGACCTGTTCGACAATGTCCCTGTGGTAATCCACGATACACCTATTCGGGGCGCCACCTACATCGCCTCCGATGATGGAGCGGAGTCCGGATCAGACACATCCGACGAGTATATTCCAATCAACGATGTCTCGGGGTCCGACGAGTCAGACACCCAATCGCGTCCTACCAGCGCTACGTCGGCGAAAGCACCTAAAGCAGCGTCGAAGACGGCGCAAGCTCCGAGGAAGCGCAAGGCCGCGGACGTCGACTACTCCGACTCCGAAGACGGGTTCCCTGACGCCGACCGTCCCCTACAGGATATCCATCAAACGACGCCGTCAGGTTTCGAGGGGAGCTCGGGGAGTACCGCACCCTCTGGGACAGATGGCGGGAAAGGAAAGGGACGCGCCACCGATGTTGGCTACCGTGCACAAGCTACTCATGAATCGTCCATGCGCATCAACGTACGTACACCCCGGCGTTAGATCAATGCGCGTTTACTGATGTCCTCGTCATAGTCGCCGCCGAACAACGGTCGCGGGTACAAAAAACCTCGCGTAGAAGCGGTACCAACGGAGCACGAGTCAACGGAAGAGCGTCTTTCTTCCACAAGCCGTCAGTACACCGCCCCCCCAAACGACCAACTAGACAACCAGGTTCATGGCAACTCCGATGTTCCCTTGAAGGTCGCTGCGCACAGCCGCACAGATGCCACGGTTCTCAACGCCGCACCGGATGGTTCTCGCCTACTTGGTTCTCAGGTGCGGCCCAATCTCGTTTATTCGCCAGCATTCAAGCTGACCATGCGCCGTAGACACGCGCCGACAACATGCCAGAGTCCCGTCAGAGCGTCCCGCAAAGGGCCGCCAAAAGCGTACCGTCGGACGCTCCGAAGGACCTCCCGGTGGACGGCCGGCCAGATGTCCCGATGGACGTCGACGCAGAAGTCCCCATGGAGGTTGAACCGGAGGTCCGTCCAGCGGTTTCGTCGGAGGTTCGCTCCGACAAGCCTCCGGAGGCTCGCGCAGAGGTGCCGCCCGAGGCCCGTGCCCGGATCCCGTCGGAGACCCCACCAGAGACCCATTACGCCTCGGCCCGCGTAGACGTATCGGCGCCGACGCGTTCGAATGACCCTTCGCAAAGTTCGCAAAGTTACGCCGCTGCCGACCTCCCCCCGCATGTCCGAAGGCAGGCGTCGCAGGCTCCCGCCGACGTTCCCCAGCACCATCGCCCCGACGGCCGACCGGAGGCTCATGGGAGCGCTTCACTTCAGGCCCGCGGAGAGTGGCAATCACAGCGAGGTGTCCAGCGCCTGGATGGGTATATCCCTGCCGGTGAGTAGTCTGCTTGACTGTTGGGAGCGAATTCGTGCTCACAGAAGTCACCGGTGTAAGGCGGAATGGCCGGACGAACGGCGCATGAAGATTATACGGGCACTCTCTACGCTCCATATCCTGGAGCGTACGGCTATCAGCCCGCTCAACCGCCCTTCTACCCTCCGCCGCCAATGCCGTATGGAATGGGGGGTCCATATGGCCATCCTGGTGGGATGCACCCGTCCGGCCGTATGAATCCATACCCGCCGTTGCCGTACATGCCCGCCGGTCATAACGCGTTCTCTCAGCCCCATCATCAGCCATACGCCGCACCGCCGCCTCTGCCAGGCTACGAGTATACAGCCGCCCATGCTAGTCCCCGTCTGCCAACCTCCGGACACTTCCAGCGCGAGTACTCCCAGCAGTCTGAGTACGCCCCGCATGACATCGCGACGGCCTCGGGATCGCGCTTGAAAGGAGCTGGCCCAGCTGCCGAGGGCAAGGGACGTCCTCACAATTAGACACAGACGCGCCGCGACGTATTCGTATTGTCTCTTAGCATACCTCTCCGCGAATCTCAAAAGTTGTGCATCATGCCGAGTATCCCGTTATGTAACAAATGCCTGATACATCTTACTATATGAACTCCGGCGTTTTCCTGTAGTCGCCTACTCTTGTCCCCAAACTTGTATACTGTTTTGAACGAACTCGTTGTCGCACCTGCTCCTCCGCTACTGGCAGCCGTCCCGACATCGTTCAGGTTGTGTGATCCCGGTCTCACAATGAACATAAGCCTGTCGGTTCCCAAAAGGCGTCCGGCAGCAATGACATTCTCGACCGTGTAAATTGTAGCAGTCACACCACGAAAGTGGACAAACCATCGCTTCCGATGATACATATCTCTACATTCATACATCAGAGGGCAGTGTCACGTCTTGGACGGACCTCCTCTCCGACGTGCGACACAGCGAGAAGTACATTCGACCATCGGGAGTCGGAGGGAGGCTCAGAACAGACGTCCAACACAGTGAACAGGGTGGGACGGCCGAAGATCGTCCTATATAGGTGACATCAATGACTGCCATGTATGGCATTTAGTGTCAGACGAGGTATGCGGGAGGAGGTCCCTTAGCCGACTTTCCCACGTACAACTAACCGGTCTGGCAGGAGGTTTGACCCCCTGCCTGGGGTGCTATACTTACTGTACCATTTCGATCTATTCGACCAGCACGTGACTTTTTTATTTTTCCGACAAATCTCCAAAATCCCCATAAATCAAAAGAAAATTCCTGGCGGTGTTTCCGAAAATCGAGTGTGACCGTGACTGGTCGAATAGATCGAAATGGTACAGTATTGTCAGTATCCTCTAGTACTTACTATATTATCTGTAGTCATCGAGCTCCCGTCGCAGCCCAGAACTCTCAATATCCACTGCTACGACTGGGGCCGTCGTAGCAACGCTCGCACCATGCAGATTCCCTTCAAGCTGCCATACTGCTATGCAGCGGAAAGAAAACTGTTCGATGACACCATCATGGACGGCTTGCTGGCTCTTGGACCTTACTCGTGCGTATCCTATCATTGTCTACTTGCCAGTACGTCCGGCACTGACAATGTCAAGCAGTTTCCAGAAGTTTTTCCGTGGACGGGCTGATGGGGATATATCAGCCCCGGTACGTTCCTGCGCAGAGCATTCACGAGTTCTCCCCGCCACTTATACATACATATTACAGAGCTTTCTGGACGCAATAAAACGGCATGGTGGAATCGTACCAAGCGCATCGGTGAGCTGCATATTTTTGAAGTAATATGATGATCATATTAACGGTTTCCCATTAGCCAGGGGGAGGTATCATCGCCTGCTTCCTGCTTCGGGTTCCGGTTCCCAAAGCCAAGCAGCCATTCAAGGATCATATTTTCTTGATCTCGAACTTTCAGTGAGTTTGGTAGTGATTTCCTTCTATCCGGTCATTCGATGAACACTATTTTTGGTAGCATCGAGCCTAGTTATCTAGCTTTCAACGAGTTCCCGTCTGTCGAGGAGCCTCTCTGGTCTCAACCCATTCCTATTGAACCCGTCAGGGCCGGAGCAGAACACAACGTGACGTGGTCCGTGCGGCTGTTGTCAATCGAGCTATTCAACGATCGACCAAGCGCCACCCCCTCGAATTCCGGTGCGCCTCCACTGCCAATTGTGAAGCTGGACTTCCATGGATGGTTCTCAATATTGGATACTGGTGCGTCAGGACTGCACATCACATCGGGTGATATACTAAGTATCACATAGGCACTAGTCTCTCGTATTTGCCTCAAGATATGGTCGCCCAATTGGCTGACTTGTACCCTAATCCCGACCCACGCACTTTGCCAGCGGACTACGTGTGCAACTCCGGTAACCATCCCAAATACTGCCGCCTCACGTTTGCCGGCGTCAACAACCAGCCGATACACCTGACTGTCCCAGCATGGAACTTCATTTACGACTCTTTCGGCGATGGCTTGATCAAGCCGATGACTTCGAGCGTGGGGGCGCGTCCCATCCTGGGCTTGGTACGTAGGAGTATCCAACCGTTTCTTACACGATCTGATGCAAACCATTACGCAGAATTTCTTTCATGTGCATTACGTCCGATTCCATCTGCCAGACACAGCTGAGAGGCCCTATGTGACGCTCTTTCCTCAAACGGTCGAGGAATGGGGCAAATATGGCGTTCCGTCTGCTTGATTGCTGATACACGATGTTCACCTGTACGATTGGTAGTAGTTATGATGAGAACGAGCGTCCAACAATACATAGATGACCTGATTGCCGTTCTGGCTTGCATGTCGAGTCGACGAGCATTGTATCATGGGCGAGCTTAACAGCTCCCCTCCCTCCTCCCGACCTATCCCGCACGATCAGTTCAACAGGTAGAGCATTAACGGGGTCGTCATCAACTCACTCATTCTGGTATATCTGTGTCATGAACCGCTTGTCGACGAACCCCGTCGACGTCGTGGCTTATGAGTAGCCGGTAAGTGATCCATTCCGGTTCAGACTGAGTCGGTCGCAGTATTCGCAACCACTGCGTCGACGCAGGCAAATGCCGAGCCATCACCAGGGCGGAGCTAGCGAGTGTACCCTCGACGAAGGCGTTGAGTCGATCCGGATCGAATTCTAACCCACCCCTACGCGACTCGAATTGTCTCGGAGGTATGTCGGCGTGGTCCAAGTGGACTGAAAAGTTTTTCAATAAGGTGAGCGCCTTTAGTCTACGACAGATGTCGGCCTATGTCAATGCGTCGTCAGCCCGCATAGTTTGGTCGCAGAATCAACTTACGACAGGGATCTCGGGGTCGGCGGGATCTCGATATCTGATGAGCTGTAGAGTTTGCAATTGTGGGAAGGAGATGGCCAAGTGCGAGAGCATGTCGCTGTCCTCCGCGCCCGCCCGATACTCGACCGCGAACTGGGTGAGATGACGAACGCGGCATTGCGATAGAATCTTGAGCGTCTGCGATGACGTCAAGACATGCTGTTGCCACCCTAAGTCTTCCGTTGGATGCGTGAGCCACTCATACCAAGGGTGAGATTGTTCGTAAACGTGAGGCCAGCAACAGAGGGAGAGCTTGGACAGTGTCGGAGGAAGGTTTGAGTAGAGCTGATCTTCTGGGTGCGGGAAAGAGACCGAGAGCTCCTGGAGCTCAGGCCATGGGTAGGACGTAGAGAACCCAGTTGGCCAGAGGGGGCGGTGATCGGTTGCGGAGGTGATGGCCAGATCGAGGGAGAGGACGCGGAGCTGAGGCATCCCGGAGAGTATAGCAATGAAAGGCAACGGTAGGTGCTCTGAAAGCTCTCCGCATAGCCTGAGCTCACGGAGTCTAGGCCAGTGAGCGTTCAATATGGTTTGGAACGGAACAGGATCCATCGGCATCTCCAGCGTCTCGAGAGTCCGACTGACTGCTCCGAGCACCGATGCTAGCGCATCTCGTTCGGTGCGGTGAGAGCGAGGCCGGTCTCGGTAGTCTTTTAAAACATATCTGATGGAACTGATAGGTGCTATAGTGTCGGCATGAGGATCTGGGATCGAGGCTTCACGTGGAGAGATGAGCAATCCCCGGACATTCAGCTCGTGCAGCTGTGGGAGTGCGACGAGAGACCTCAGAGCTGACCACCGAACGCCATGTTCAACGATGGAGGTTCGCATAATTGTCAGGGCGTACAGCTTGGGCATCTTGTGTAAGGCGGCGTGGAGCCAGGGCTCCTCGAGGGTGCCGCAGAGAGTGGGATGAGCCGGGCCGGGAAGGGGAGTCCCATGACGCTTGCTCTCATTCTCTAGTTCGGCCTCTTCAAGTCTGCCAATACACCTCTCGCAGAGGGTGAGATACCTGGTTATGTGTCAAGAACGGAATCGGCAGCAATGCCAGATGACCGCCATACCTGATGTAGGGCCACACGTGTTGAGGCGGTAGGAGTCGGACATCGGAGACCCAGAAGATGACCAGACATCGACTAAACAACACTGGAATACATGCGCGTCGGATCCAATGGCAAGTTCGAGAGAGTGCCCCAAGGGCATGAACGGCCTTGGCCTGTTCGAAAATCTCGTGAAGAACATCGCCATCCAGTTTCTTAAGGCTAGCCCCGGGAGATCAGTCAGTAGCGTATCGCACAAATGTCCCGTAGAGCTTACACTGATTCTCTGCGCTTTCTGCGTTGTCTATGTGTATGCTTGGTTGGAGACATGGCGGTAGGAGCCTAGGAAGGGGCTGCTGCGGTTCGGACGCTTGGCGCGCCGTGATGACGTGACGTGTTCCATGTCACATCGGGCCGCTGGTGCCGCGGGGCGTCCCGGGGCCTCTGATTCATTGGGAGGGCGCACGCTAGATCTACATAGAGATGGTTCATCACCGAAAAGGCCCCTTTGTGCAAGTCTGTGATACGCCAGCTATTTGACACATTCTTATGCAGCGACGTGCAACTTACTTATGGGCTTGCCACCAGCCAGGTTGCCGCACCGCCGCATTCAAAACACTAGTACGAAAAATGAGAGGGCCCGAGTCGCGACCTTAAGTTCGGCAGACATTTCTCTCTCCCGCTGGGCTATCCCAGGATCCAGCACTTATGATTGAGATGATCACATTTACAGCTGTTCACGTCAGAACATCACCTGAGATGCTTTCTACATTCACTTCTGTCATTCTGAAGCTCTCGGGGGGGGGGGGTCATCTACGCTATCCAAGTGTCCAGGTCACCGCAAGTAGTACAAGCATAGGACGCAATGCTACTGTATACGTCTACGTACCCGCACTGATGCTGGTCACCGCTGACAGATTGAAGTGGTGTCCGTCGCGCGACACGCGTTGCCCTCATGACAGCGGCGAAGCGGGCCCGAGAATATTGTCCGGCGGCATGATGTACTACTATCGACGGAAGAGGGTTTGGCGTCAAGCAACGGTTACGGCGTGCTTTCCTGAGTCTTGTACTCTGAAGGATCTGGCCGACTCTGCGGGTGTCTTTCGACAGAGGGATGGCTGATCGGATGGAATGAGATTGCTGTTAAACGTGAGATATGAACCTACGATGTTGTAAGCTAGTGGAAGCCTCCGCGCGTAGGAGCTGTGGCCGCTTGGGCAGTGCTGAGGCGATTGCAACATCGAGAGAGCTTCTAGGGCAGTCAACACAGAGGCTGGAGATTAACCTACCTTCCGCCTTGTCAGAGCCAGCTCTCAGAATTCCGGCGTGATCTCTCTGTCCCCAAGCTCTTCATGAATCACCAGACGGTGCCCTCTCCCATCATCGGATGGGCCCTTTCGGAATGTCACCCATGCCGGATCCGAATGCTGCAGTTGCAGCAATCGCAACCATCGCGTTGACGCAGTAAGATGATAAGATCCCGAGCCATCAGTCAGCGTAACCTCGACGAAGGCATTCAAGAGGCAATCCACATCAACCTGCGGCAAACCCTTGCGCGGCTGGACCTCTCTGGGAGATATATCGGGCTGATCCAGGTGCGCTTGAAAGGTGTGCATTGTGGTGAGCCCACTCAGGCGATGGGTAACATCGGCCTGTCAATTTGTCGTCATCAGTGCGCCCAGTCTTGCTGCAAGAAGAGGGGAGTCTTACGACAGGGATCTCCGCGTCGACGTGAACTCGATATCTGAGGAGCGCTAGAAAGGAGACCGAGAGCGCGGGCGGCGAGAGCATATCGTTGTCCCGTCGGCCTGATACTCGACCATGAACTGAGTGAGATGGAGAAGCCGGGATCGAGAGAGGATTCGATGCGCCTGCGATGATGCTGTTGAAAGGGTATCGTCGTATTGATAGTCAAGGGCTTTCCGAACATCAGACATGTCTGCTCGTCATAATCTATCAGGGTTCATCCTATCCAACACACGGGACTCATCGTTGTGTACATATACTGCATACATCGACAATTTGTCGCAATAGAGATTTTCCGACTTCCGCTCAGCTCCCGAGTTGTCCTCAGGATCCGCTTACCGCGTCAGATGGCAAGCATCCGCATCACGAGCGGTCGGGCACGCGCGCCAACTCTCGAATCTGCCAAACAATCGGATGGCCGACTGGCCACACTCGTCGACTTACACCTGCGATTATACACCTATGCATCGATGTAGTTCAAGACGCCCAACATCACGAGACATACCGAGTACACAGAGGTCATGTACGCTGCAGCAAGTCGCATCATGAGTGCAAGTCATCATCAGGGCCCGCCGGCAGTGGATAACACGCACCTGCGATCGTGAACGCGTCAGAGACGTCGCGAAAGACCGCATAGAGCACCGCCAGCACGGCGGACGCAAAGACGGGGACGACGATGGCGAGCGCGATCCTTGACAGCTGCCAGTCCTCCACGAACTCGATCCCGAGCTCCGGGTCTGCCGTGAGGGCCAGCATGAAGTCGTGCCTGTCCCGCATCTGTTTGGGGTCCTGGAGCAGGTACCGGATGCGTATGTTTCTGCGGGCGTGGATCCTGAGAGCACCGGGGAGGCGGTCGGGGTGGAAGTGGGTGTGGCTGTCGTGCTGCGTGGCAGACTACGTATCAGTCGAAGGGCGTGCGAGCGAGCGAGCACAAGGAAGATCGCTACCCTGACCACCACGAGAGAGCTAATAGGCGAGAGTCAGTGCATCGACACGACCGCAGAAGCAACCGTGCAGCTCACCGAACAGCGCGCAGCGAGAACCACTTCCTCCAAACCGTGCGCACTACATCATACCCTCGTCCGAGCTCTCTCAGCAGGCTCGCGTCATCCCAGCTGTTCCTGACTCTGACGACCGCGCGATTCGGCCCTCGGAACACGACCAGCGGAAACACCTCCCAAGCCGGCGTCGTCCACTGTTTCTTTTCCTGAGGGGACTCCGGGGGCTCTGCCGACTCCGCCGCGACGTCGTTCTCGAGGGTGCGATTGATGAACTTCTTGAACGCCTTTCCGAACTGTTTGTTCTGCTCCGACCAGAACCGCGATTGCCGTGCTGCGATGGTGGATTGCTTGACTGCCTCGACCATGCCCCTGATCCTCTGATCCTCCTCTTCCTCCTTCTCAACAGAGTAGGTCTGTCCCATACCGAACGAGATGTTGCCTGTTGCGAGCAATATATGATGATATGAGGTGGATGGGGGATAAGGACCGGGGCCTGGGAGAGGAGAGGGGTGATGCGTCGCTGAGAGTCAGACAACCTCAACGCAAGCCATCGGGGGAGGATATAAACGACCTTGAGCAGCATCCCCCCTCCAGAATCGGGCCTCCAGGCAGCACGTTGGTGGACCGATCGATCTTCTAGCTTCCTTCGTTGACATATACTTCCTCCTCCTCCTACTCGGATGGGCGACTATGCACTGGAGAACGCTCTACCCAGCTCGATCGCGGATACGTGCCTCGTGCATGAGAAAAACACCAACCAACGCCTCTGCCTCCACCCGCGGCACTGACAGTCAAGTGACAAGCGGGCGGAAGGTTGCATAGCCGCGCGGCAACGACCAGGACAAGGTATAGACCATTGACACCCGGCCCATGCTGAATCTCTGACGGACGAAAGAATAGGTTGAGCAGCGTTACGCGTAGCAGACCAGACTGCAGCGGACCGAGATCAGTGCATCGTCCCCAAGTCCTCTGCGCGATATATCCACACACCACGGCGGACGCACGCCCGGGCCCGGACCCGCGCGCCCATTCTCCACGTCAACGCATCCAGTCCACGAGAGGCGCGCAACTACCTCTGCCAGACAGAACAGGAGGCAATACTCACGCGCTGACTTGACCATGAATGACCCCAGGCCCGCTTCGGTCCACGATGTGGAAGCTCATGCAGGGAAATTGCAGGCGGGAGGCCCTCAAATAACCTGAGAGCAGTGATGCCTTCCATGCCCCACCGTTCTTCGCCCATCGTCGCGTCAAGGCGGTGCCCTCTAGTCTAGAAGTTTGCCAGAGGCCGGGCGCGCCACGTCGCTAGTCGCCGGCCAGGTGACAAGCGCTCTCTAGTAGTAGTGCGCGCGGCGTCGTAGCTGGGTCCAGTTCGCCCCCATCCGGCACGCTCGCAATCGCGCGCCCCGGTAGTCATTAACATGCCCGCGGGCCACCGGTCTTCGTCTGCAAGAGCATGCGCGTCAGCCACGACCAGCCAGAGACTATAAAGCAAGACCGCCTTCGGACTCACGACCCCAATACCTCCTCTAGGCTTTGATCAACTCACTCGCGCCTTCCCCACTCATCCCCGAGCACTCGCGACGCGCATCGCTCACCTCTCTCAGGATCTCCTCCTCTAAGCCGAGGTCTCTGACTGCCCCCCTCCGCGCCAGTCAACGTGAGCTCCCAACTCCAGCCTCGGACCGCATTCTCCGCGCTCCACATCCAGACTCCACATCCAGATCCTAAATCGTGCCTGTGGAGGTGTCTCGTCGGTCTAGGCCAGTCTCAGGATGGCAGCTGGCCCGAACTCGAGCCCGAGTCCGCGCTCAAGCCTATGCGGGCGGCGCCCCATCCGAGTTCGCAGACGCGGACGGTCGGAATCCGGCGTGTGTGTGAGCCTTGCGGGGGAGGGCGAGGACGCTAGCCTGAGCGTAGTGGGGTGTGAGTACAGCGGCGAGAGAAGAGTGCAACGCTATCTAGAGGCTGGAGCAGAAAGATGTCAGTACCTTCACGCCGCGAGAATGCACTCACGACAAGATCTCCCCCTCCTCTCTAGCTACGGGGTGGGCGCCTTCTCGCACTTGAAAAGTATCGACTGCCATCAGACGTTTTGCATAGGGTATGCAGGGGAAAGGACGCAGATGCATGCATGCGGTAAGGGTACAATGAGATTCCAGATACAGAGACCAGAGCGTAAATGCCACACGATGAGAAAAAAAGACAACCATAATGCACGACCACGACGTGACATGCGAGAGATGCTGGGGGGATGATACAAAGAGCGCGTATGCGTGTTGTCGCCGAATGGCCGACCGACCAGACCATCTACCAACACGCTGCGTGAGAAACCCGACCCAACAGAAGTTTTAGGGTTCAGGAGAAAGATGGGGGCGGGGGAGAGAAACGAGCGCGGGATGTGCGGCGCACCTATACATCCTGCGGCGGAGACCAGCGTGATAAGTTAACGAGAAGGCCCAAGAAAGCGACAGCGACGATAGCGGGCGTCGTGCGAGGCCGTGTCCCCGTCCCCAGTCTCCCGTCCCCTACCAGGCACCGACCGGCGACAACAACGGACCCTCCACAAGCGACGACGACGGAGAGAGAGCGGAGAGACGAGAGAGGGGGCTGGAGCGACTAGCGGCCTGTGAACATACCCGGCGCCTCCTTCATCTCGAGCATGATGACCCCCGCCTCCTCGAGCTCGTCCTCGATCTCCTTCGACACCTCTGACGCCGAAGTAATGAGCCCGTGATTGTGGTACTCGACGCGGTCGTACGTCGCATGCGCCCCACGGACGAGGAGGACCTCGTTCCCTCGAGAAAGGGCAGCGCTGCACGTCGCGCGGATGCAAAAGTCGCTCTGCATGCCGACCATGATGATCTCGGCGGTGGGGGGGATGATCTTGCCGAGGTCCGTGCCGACAAACGCGTTGTTCTTGCGCTTGTCGACGACGTACTCGCCGGGGAGGGGCGCGTTGACGAGCTCGAAGCCGCGGGTGCCCGGCTCGTCGGGCTCGCCGGCGTCGCCGCAGTTGCGGATGTGGACGATGCGCGGCGGGGGGACGGCGGCGCGGGCGTAGGCGAGGATGGACTGGATGTTGGGGCCGATGGTGGCACCCGCGGGGATGCCGGCGGGGGGAGGGGCGAGCATGTTGTACTGGACGTCGAGGACCATGAGTACGCGCTGTGGGTTGTCGACAAAGTCATGGGGGACGACGGGGGAGGCATCAGGGGTAGTGCTTGACGACGAGGACATGGTGAGACAGTCGGGCGGGCGGGACGAGATGGGCGTGGAGGGCCGTCGCTGGCGTGGTGCGGTCGTGGGCCCGTGGTGGGCGGGACGGGTGTGGTGGTCGGGTGGATGTGAGGGAGCGAGAGAAGAGGGTGGCAGAGGAAGAGAACGCAGAGCGTGCGAAGCCGACTCTCCTTCCCCGCGGCCGTTGCTGCCGGATATGGTCACTCAGGCGCCCAGGCGAATATCACCAAATCGGAGATCGATCGTCGATCGGCCCCCTCCGCCCAGACTCTGGCCCATCCTCAACGCTGCGCAGCGCACTCACCTTCGCGGTACTATTCTGACGTCATCCCCAGCGCATCCTCCTCCTCAACGCGTCGCCCCGTCCTTAGAATCTGAGTGGCTCGACGAGGTGGGCCCTTCTAGACTTGCCTTCGCACGTCGTACGCCGGCCATGCATGGACTCGGAGTTCACTCGGCCCCCGTGGGGCGGCGCGCGGTGGATGGCAAACACGGAAAGGTCCAGCGCTGGGGGCTCCGAGTCTTCGACGCACTGCTTTGAGACCGCTTGTAACGGACGCAGTAACGAGACGAAAGAAGCGCAGAGCGGCATGGAGGATCCTCGCCCACCACATTCGCGTACAGACTCCAACAAGGCGATTCGAGTGCCTGAGAATCTCAAGTCAGTTCCTCGAAATCCGCGTCGGCGAGTAGACAATGCACCGGCTTCGCGTGAGTAAGTCAATGAGAACACCTCGAACTACAGCTGAGGCGCCTCATTACCACAGAACATCCACGACCATGCTGGCAACGTCCACATCCCAGTCGACTCGGACGGCCCATGCTCGTCACCTCGTCAAGCTCGAGCCGCGCCACGCCACACGCATGATGCCGCTCCTGAACCATGTCAAAACATACACTCTATCGCACATTAATCCGAGTCCGTTTCCCATACTTCTCCGAGTCTACCTATAGCTGGCGCTGAACCCTCCACCTCTACTCTGAGTTCTCCGATCGCCCGTACCTCCCGGAACGCCTGTTCATCGCTCACCGAGCACTTGGGCCCGAGATGGAAGCTCCCGCGCACCCACCTGCACTTTACCGCGCTCTCGAACTGCGCTTCTTGCCACTTCCCTTCAGGCTGCCACCCCACAAGTGACACACAGGATCTCGCATCAGACCCTCAGCGCTCGCTGCCATAGGGCGGCAGGACCCCCGTTGCAGCGACGATCGATTCATCCCACCGGCTCCGGACGAGATCATGGTGCTGTCACCACCGCATCGACGTATAGATCGAGTTCCGGACGGACAAGATCGACTCTCGTCTCGCGAGCTCGCACAGTCCAGCCAGCTTTGAACTTGACCGTTGCCTGTGGCGCCGGTAAGCTCAACCGGCCGGACGCGGTCGATATAACCGCGTCGCAGGCGACCGAACAGGGCAGCCCGAGAACGCTCAAGCGCTGACCAGGTATGGTCCCCCGGGTGCGCGGCTCCGATTCCCACTTGTACTGGCTGTCCGCTTCGAGTTCTACTCCGCGCCTGGTGTTTGAGGGCAGTCCCTCTCCGAGTAGCTGTCTCACTACTTCGCACTCAGCGGGTAGATCGCCTTGGCAACAGGTGTGACATTGCGCAGGTCCACTCGATCTCGCCCCGGCCGTACCAGGATGTTTATCGAAGGGTACTCTCGCAAACACTGACACGCGAGCATGTAGGCCTAGAGCCAATCGCGAAGTACTCTCGTCCGACTCGTCCTCACTCGTATGTACATGTGTCACCATGGCCAGGCTTGGAGATGTGGACTGTTGTGGACGCGCGCGGCCGCGTCCTGCCGCAGCACAGCATGTCAAGCGCGTATGCAACTAATGAATTGTATGGAGCGAGCCGAGAGGAGTGCGCCGGCGGGACGCGCATCGCGAAGAGATCAATGTATGTACATACTTGCAGATTCAAGCAAACCGTTGCAGCTTGCCAGGGCCGATTAAACGACACAGCCGCTGGGCGACCCGTCGTCGCTCAGTTCGGGACCGGCGTGAGTCCGCGTACCTGATGTAGGCGTATACCCTCCCCAACAGCGTTCGTACTAGTATTAGTATTAGCACAGCCGTGGTGCACCCTGCAGCTGCTGAGAGACAACCACGAGCAGCAGTACAAGTATCTAGAAGTGACTATGTAAAGAGCGACATGAGAATGATCGTGGAGTAGGTAACGATAGTAGAACGCGCCCTTCACCCTTCTGGCTTCAGTCCGTGCACAGAAGTCAGTCGGTCAGCAAGAACCTCCGCGCTCACTTACGCCCGTACACTCTCCTACGCCTGCGCCGCAACAAAGTCCCTCCACGCCGCATGCAACAAGATCGTGAACGCCTGGCCCTCAGGGCTGAACAAGCCAGGACCGGACGGCACGTCGAAGCGCATCGGGTCGACCGTGTTCAGGAGCCACCCGTCGGGCGTGAGCGAGTCCTGGATGAGCCGGAACGCGCGGTCCGCCGCGGGGACGTGCGTGAGGTCGCCCGTGAGCGCGGCCATGCGGTATGTGACCGCGGCGAGGAGCGCGGTCGAGGAGGTGTCGGCGAAGGAGGTGTCTTCGTCCATGTAGTTGAAGAGCGTGCCGTTTGCGCGCTGCGGGAGGCGTGAGTGACCGAGGAAGAAGTAGGAGAAGAAGAAGAGGAGGAGGGAGGGGGCGTACCTGGTACAGCCAGGTGTTGGAAACGATCTCGTTGATGAACGTCGTGAGCTCGACCTGTTCCGCACGCAGCGCCTCGCCCTCGCTCGATCGGCGAATCGTCTCAAGCACGCGGAGCATGCCCGCTGCGGCCCACGCGTTCCCTGCCTCTCCCGTCAGCCCCGCACTCTCCGGCCATCAGGGGAAAAGAGACTGGAGACGCACCGGTACCCCAGTGGTGGAGGTCGGACCACGAGCCGAGGATGATGTGCTTCCAGAGGCCGCTCTCGTCGGAGAGGTACTGCCGGTAGAGCTTGCACTGGAGGAACGCCTCCTTCAGGAGGTCGCGCCCTTGTGCGCCGCCTTGAAGCATGCCCGCGTACGCGATGAAGGGTGGTGCCATGTACACGAAGTCCGCCCTGTTGCGTAGGGCGTGAGTCCGGCAGTGGACAAGAGGGAAATAGGGGGACGGGGGCTCACCAGAGCTGAGCCTCCTCCTCGCGGTGCGAGATCGCGCCGTCGGGCGTGCGCGGGGAGTCGTTGAGGAGGAAGGCGAGCTGCTTCGACGCCGCCTCCGAGAACTTGGTCTCGCCCGTGTCCGTGCGCGTCCAGTTCGCGAGCAGCACGGGGACGCCAATGCCTGTGGGGAGCACGGCGTGAGCGACCCCCGCTCTCACGCGGGCGGGGTTCCGACATCAGATTCAGATCAGGAGGGAGTGGGACGTACTGGCGGGGTCGCCGACCGAGCCGTCGCCGTCGATGAGCGGTCCGCGGGTGTCCGTGATGTCGTCGACGAGTCTGCAAGGATTCGGGTTTGGGTGTGTCCGAGCATGAGCAAGTGCGTGGTAGGGCGAGAGGAAGGACGCACTCAGTGATCCGGGTGATGATGTAGTCCGCCTGGCCGGGCTCGAGGGTGTGCGGTGGAGGCAAGTCGCCAGTGAGCACGGAGAGCTCAGGCCATTCGAGCTCGGTCATAGCCTGGAAAACCGTCCCGATCTCCCAGCTGTGTATTCCGCAGTCAGACACGCGCACCGAACACGCGCAGCGAAAGCAAAATGCACCTGTGCGTGGAGATCTCGATCATGTTCGCTTTCACCTTCTCGACCATGGCGTCATCGAGGCCCTGCATCTTCGAAGGGAGCGCGACGGCGGCGGAGGTCGCCGCGAGGAGGGAGACGAAAGCGGAGAGAATCATAGTGCTGTCTCGCTCTGGTATGTACCGGGGGTGAAAGGAAGGACTGCCGAGAAGGGAAGGGAAGGGAATGGAATGGATTGGTCCCAAGGCGGGACGGGGTAAGTGCGAAAAGCGGGGATGCACGGACGGTCCGCATCACGCTCTTATACGCCTCCGCGAGAGGGTTGCGAGGAATGATGAAGGATGAAGCTCGATACCGATCCCAGGACCCAAGCCTGTCTGGTCGTCGGCGGATGGATGTGGACCGACGGGTCGTCGGTGAGGGGGAACGATCATGCCCTTGGCGGGAAGGCAAACAGTGATCGAAAATTCCAACGTCGCTGATCTGGAAACGTGCGAGGGGTTCTCGTGCGGATCGCAGCAGTGCATCAGTCGGGCATCACTGCAGAAAATGAGTTGGATGAGTCGCGACAGAACGTTTTAGCTGGGGAGAAGCAAGCCTGGCTTACTTACAGAGTTCGCCAAGTGTTCGGGGTGTCGTAAGAGGACGCAGGGCTGGCAAGAGATGGGTTGCTGCTTGGGACGAGATGACAAACTTTGGAGGTGCGGAGGTCAGGGTGAGGTTGCGGAGCGCTAGCGGCGTTGGGGCGGCGGACGATGGCGAAAGTCTGTAAAGATGCACTAGTCCGAAGAAGGAAATGTGCGAGATGTCGGGTTACGACCGAAACGAAGATGGATGATCCATCAATTATCTTCGTCAAATTCGGATAAGCAGTAAGGGGCTGCTCACTTGGCTGGGTCCGCTGGGACAAAGATACAGCCTTAGCGGGAGAGAAATGGGGTCTGTTTCAAAAGGCATCTGTCCGAGGGACGGAGATGGTCCACAGGGAGTCTGCATTGAATGTGGACCGAGGATGAGCTCGGAGGACGCTGTAAGCGTGGTGACGAGCGCGTGCCGGCAGCTTCCGAGCTTAGGCGCGGTGCACCGTTTGCGCCACGAGCTCGGCACCGCGACACGACGACGCCTGACGAGGTGCGGTGCACCGACGAGTCGGTCACCAAGGTCTGTAGCCACGAGGTTAGCCGAAATGCGCTCTAACGAAGACTTATGAGCCCTACCGATATAGTGTCTCGATGCAGCCTTCAGTCAAGACATGAGTAAGTATCGTTCATCCAGATTAGGCTCCGCCACTTTCAAGTTCAGACCACCGATGTCACCTTTTTGTACATGTTGGGATCGCGCAGTATACTCATGACATCCGCATCCGCAGCTGTAGCGAATCGAACAAAGAGACAGGTATCACGGTCTACGATTGATATTGGTGATGAGTACCGTATGACGGGTATGCCTGCAGCAATTCATGAGAGACCCGTCGGGAGCATTCTTGCAGAGGCATGGGGGTGGTAGCTCGACGTGATATCGCGCCCGAGGTCCCACGCCTGGGGAAACGCGATACGAGTCGTAGAAGGCCCTCCCAAGGTTTCCGGTGGGCGATTTTTAGGGTACGAGCCAGATCCACGGTATGAGGACAAATGGAGGTAAGCCAGCAGTTTCTGAGGTCAGAGTGATTGGGTTCGGTGAATGGTACTGTCAGTTTCATGAGACTGAGGCCCACGCAGGGTATTCGCACTCTCACCGGTCATCTTAACGCCGCATATGGCCGACTGCCTAATATCACGAGCGGATGTCTCTAGCTCGTCGAGACAAAGCAATCCTTGAGCGCAACAAAGAGGAACATGGAGAGCTATCGTAGTTGGTGAACGTCGGCACGGCAGTTCATGGAGGAACAAATTCGAGGCTTGCGATTGGGTCCGAGCAGGAGCGCAAGCGCCCGTAGCAATGTCTCACGCCACAAGGCTGTTTGTGCAGGTTGTGGACCGCTTGCGCGTCTCCGAGTCAAGTTCAACTTGAAGTACGACGATCTCTCTTGGACTGCGAAGGTTCGTAGTCTGAACTTTTAACTCAAAGACCTCTACCATTCTTATGCAGAGCGTGCTACCTCTGGTGCTGGTCTCGGAACATATCAGTCCCCAACACGAGCTATGGCATACACCTCCCGGCTCCGAGTCAACCTTAGCAGGGTCAGTGCAACCCGTCTGTCGCAGACTCGCTGCCCTCTTCGCATCATGATCTCTGGATATAACACTTGATACGCTAATTTAATTGATATTACAGGGGTTATGAACTATGCCACACCTCCGCCAACGCATTCCAGCAACAGAGGCTCGGGTTTAGGCCGCCCTCAGCGTGGACTTGGACTGGGGCGCGCTCCCAGTCCATGGTCAGGTCACCATCTGGTGGCGTCCGGTCAAAGACGTGGCTCACTATGAATAACCGTTTGCGACATACTTATCCAGTCTAAAACGAGCTCGCCGAGGTCTGCCTGAGTGACAGCGGGGCTTTTCCCACACGCGTAAACGTTTATTTCCAGAGCTCCGGAGTCGGCACCGCCTGTGAGAACACAGACACAAGCCTCGAGCTTTTTCAAGACATTCGTGCCTCGTTCCTCGGGACGGGCTTAGAACACGGCCGCCCCAGTCCCGTGGCCTGCCCAGCGGTCAGCGCGAGCATTGGATCGGCTACTCAGTATACACACAAGCCTGCCGCGACTCTCTCAGCGCATAGTCGGTGCCGACATATCGTGCTTCGCATTCCCTTAGCCATGGGTGCGTACCCAAGGTACGAACGGCATTCTTGCACAGAATGCATCCGCTGACCCACCGTGTGTTCTGAGTTCCAGCGGGGCCTCCTCCGGTTAAACAAAGCCCGAGCATTTGCCGTCCACCGCGAAGCGGCGCGCCTGGACACGATTGGCCTCGCGCTGGGCCGCCAGCGACACGCCGACGATGTGGACGAGCTAGTGCGCCTGTATTGTTGGTGTTCGGCAACGCGGCGAGGAAATGGCGCGACGGTGATTGGCTTGGAATGTGGGACCGCGCGCGTGCCGCAACGCTGAACCATAATGAGGTATGTCCAAGTTATTCCGCCATAGATCAGTCTTTGTGCGCCAGCTGAGACCGCATATAAGGAAGGAAGAAGATGCTGGACATCGTCAGAGCACTCGACAGTCGACTGTTCTCTCTCTCGACCTCTTCGAACACCCACGATGGCTTTCAAGACCTTCCTCTCCATCGTATCTCTCTTAGCCGCACTTCAAGGCGCGAACGGTACGTCACTCCCCATTCCTGGGTACAGTACATGGAATTGACTTGCGGATATGCAGCTGCCTTGACCCGTCGTGTTGCCTGCGACGACGGTGTCCACACTGCGACGAACGCAGCGTGCTGTCAGCTCTTCGCGGTTGCCGACGATCTCCAGAAGAGCCTGTTCGACAACGGAGAGTGCGGCGAGGACGTGCACGAGTCCCTCCGTCTCACCTTCCACGACGCGATCGGCATCTCTAAGTCCATCGCGGCCAGTGGCAAGTTCGGGTGCGTTTGCCTCGAGTTGATTATTTGAGTGGCTTCGTATGTGATTCTGACGTCGGGCTGTCTGGTTTAACAGAGGGGGAGGCGCGGATGGATCCATCGCGATCTTCGATGACATCGAGACCAACTTCCACGCGAACCTTGGTGTCGACGAGATCATCAACGAGCAGAGGCCCGTCATCGCGCGCCACAACCTCTCCGTGGCCGACTTGTGAGCTTCCTATTCCAACTTTACTATCAAGAGCGCGCTGACCCTCTCGCTCAGCATCCAATTCGCCGGCGCACTCGGAGTCAGCAACTGCCCTGGCGCGCCCCGCCTCGACGTCTTTGTCGGTATGTGATAGATTCACGCATGTACGTCTGAAATCGTCATACTTAATGGACACTGTAGGCCGTCCCGATGCTACGCAGCCCGCGCCCGACCTGACTGTCCCCGAGCCGTTCGGTGCGCTTCTTCACCCCACTTCGACTCTGCAAGAGCACATAGCTGACACACCCTTTCCCTCCCTCTCGTAGACTCTGTCGATAGCATCCTCGCGCGGTTCGATGACGCAGGCGGCTTCAGCACCGTCGAGGTCGTCTGGCTCCTCATCTCGTTCGTGCTTCGTGCTCATCCTTCCTCTCGATAACTGTTTATTGACTCCGCGCTCGTTCTCCTGTTTTTCCGACACAGGCACACTATCGCCGCCGCGGACCACGTCGACCCCACGATCCCCGGCTCGCCGTTCGACTCGACCCCGGACTTGTTCGACGGCCAGTTCTTCATCGAGACCCAGCTCAAGGGCACCCTGTTCCCTGGGTGCGTATCTCCCTGCACCCATGGGTCATCCCCTCCTTTAACTCGCGGCGCTGACACGAGAACGCGGGGATTTCTGCAGTGACGGGCCGAACGACGGCGAGAGCATGTCGCCCCTCCGCGGTGAGATTCGGCTGCAGTCCGACCGCGACGTGAGTCCTTCCCCATGATGATGCTCCCGCTCCCGCTCTTGGACGCTTCTCACGCGGTCATCCTCGCAGCTCGCTCGCGACTCCCGCACGGCGTGCGAGTGGCAGTCGTTCGTCAGTGAGTACCCTCTCCCTCTCCGGATCTCCTCCAGCACGAGGCGCTGACCAGGCGTGTCGTGTCGCGTTTCACAGACAACCAGGCTCGGCTTCAGGCCCGGTTTAAGCAGGCATTCAAGAAGATGACCCTCCTCGGGCACAACCAGGCCGACCTCATTGACTGTAGCGAAGTCGTGCGTGCTCTCCCTCCCTTTCGCTTTCTGTTGCACATGGTCATGCTGATGACGAACCCTGTAGATCCCCAACCCGCCTGCGGCTGTCGGCAGGGCCCACTTCCCCGCGGGCGCGACGATTGACGATGTTGAACAAGCTGTAGGTGGCCCATCCTCATTTGGGTTTCCGAGCGAGGTTCTGACGTTGACTTGGCGTGGATGCTAGTGCGCGGCTACGCCCTTCCCGACCCTCCCCACGGACCCTGGTCCGGTCACCACCGTCGCCCCTGTGTACGTCCCTTCCCAATGAGCTGAGTTTCATGGGTCTCGCTGACGCGCGGTTTCATGCTCTGTGCAGCCCGCCTTCGTAAACGGCGAACTGGAGACGCGTCTGTGTCATAGAGTTTTGGTACCCGTGTCTGCTGGGCGGTCAGGTCATGGTTAGTTTGTGCGCATGGATTGCGAAAAGTTGTGGACGCCGGCGTATGTGCTGGTATGTATTGAATCCGAATTATACATGACTGGTCGCGATCTCGTAGGCAGCGGATTGGGTGTAGGCATCCTCCTGTAGGAGATTTTATCAACACTGAGTCACTGAGGGCTCTAGAAGCCATTACTTACTAGTCGTCCTTCAGGATGCTCATAGGACGACTCGTCTATCGGAGATGATACGGGGCGCCAACTCGAGAAAGCGACATGAGGGCCTGATTGTGGTAGATGGGTTCAAGTTGAATGCGGACCGAAAGTATCTAGGGTGAGAATCTGGTGTGAGGATAATCAACGAGCCATTGTGGTTGTCGGAGCGAAAAAGTTGACTCTGGCGCTTCAATTGCAATGGCGTACACTTGAGCTCCGCTCATGCCATTGTGTGGCAGCATTGAGCGCGGCGTTCCAGATGCTTACTAGCACTCATGCATGCCTTAATATCCAACGTACCCTGCCGGTACACGACAGACCAAATATGGCTTCTTACTCACTGGACTACATCCAACGATTTCCCGGAGATTCTTGCTTGAAGAGTATGACGATTCGGATTTAGTATGTGGTAATTGTCAATTTGGACTGGGAGACAGAAGTGGACATATCATATGAGACAAACTGCTCTACACGAGCACATCTTCCAACAGCTTTCAACTATCCGGCGTCGTAAGGCCACTCTTCGCACTAGCCCCTGAGCTTCCGGCAGACCTCTTCGAATGTCTCGTACCGGCGTATGTGTGAGTAGGTAGGGCCGGCGAACCCATCGCCGATGCGGCGCTACGAGTTGCGGGTTCGACCTTGCGACGCTTCGACTTGCCACTTTGTGCGACGGGCCCGTCGGTAGGTGCATCGCGATGGCTAGACCCGAGCTGAGCCGCCTCAGGCTGGTTCCTCGGGGGTATACTTCCCTCTCCCAGAGAGGCGCTTCCCCGCTTCAAGGAGGGAAGAGGGACTGGACCACTGATGGCGTGCCGACCTGCATCGGGCACGTTTCCTGGTGTCTCCCGACGACTAGGACCGGCCTGAGGGCCAGCTCCAGCCGTCGCAAAGCCGTTCCCTGCTACAAACATGGACCCCACAGTAGACGCCTTGACGGGGTCAAGGAGGGTACAAGGGAGGTGGTCTTCAGCTGGCCAGTCGTCCTTAGCCAGCGCTGCATCGAATATTTGCAAGACAGCGTCGTAGGTGAGGATTGGTGGACCCTTGAAGCCGGGGATGCGCGAGGTCAGAACGTGCTGCGACACAACATTCCTGAGTTGTTCCATCAATTGAGTGAGTGGCTCGTTGCGCTCAATGATGAAAGGACAGCCTGTTTCGCCCTCTTGCAGCATCAGCCAGGCAATCTTGAGCTGGGGTCCATTGGTAAGCGAGAAGACGTGTGTACAGAACTGCTGTCCTAGGTTGTGTTCTGTATGCCGCAAGACAACCCAGAGGAGAACCCAGTAAACCGACTCAAGATCGTGGTGAGGACGGTGGATCACTGGTTTGCCCGTGAACGCCATGATCTCATGAGCTATGAAGTAATGGGTCCCCTATTAGAAGTATCGATGAGCATGACAAAGTACCGACTCCGTGGTCATCAGAGCTCACCGTTCTCTCCTTCCGAGGATCGTGGACAACTTTAGACGTTGATTCCTTGACCTGGCCTGGAGGCAGTTCCGTCATAGAACTGTAGTCGAAGTCGTGAATGAAACCATGGCAGCCACCCTCCGTCGGGTCATCGGTGATGAGGATATTGCCCAAGCTGATGTCGCGATGTAGCACGCCTGCTTGCTCCCAAGCCACGCGGTGCCCTGCGGCGCAGTCAGTTCCAGATCTTCGCCAAGTTCTCAAGAAAAACTCACCTCTGATAGCATCTCTTACAGCGCGCACCAGCTCCTTTGTATTCTTGAAGTCCGTCAGGGTTCTCCCTACGTCATCCACCACGAACCGCATGTGACTTCGCTCGAGATGGGTGTGACTTTGTCCCATGATGATCGCCCATGAAAAGGTTTGGTGTTGAGGATAGGGTAGGGGATACGTAGTAACGGTTGGTGCTGGGGGCGCCGGTGGATGCACAATGTCATCATCTCCATTGACTTCCTCCGGATCCGAGTCGTCATCAGCTGTGCGAATGGTCACTATAGAATCATGTCATTCAGAATTTGAAACGCACCTGCAGTCTCATCGGCTGTATCGTCCGACTCAGACAACCGGAGTTCGCGTTGGCCATCGAGGATATCAGCGTTAGTCGACGACGCCCCCCACTGCCGCACCTCCATCTGGCCGAGATCACCACCGCAGACGAGTCGCGCAATCCCAAAGTAATCCTCCTCCGCGATGGTACCGGACAAACGCTCATAGAACGTCGCTTCCGATTTGCGAACCAGCTGACGCCAAGCGTCCTTGAGTATGCGAGTCTTCACCGGTTCGCGAGCATTAGGATCCTGGACAGTGCGATCCTCAAGGACACGCCAAACCGTGGTGGAGCGTGATAGAAGCCGGGCATTCACATCAACCATCTCGTATGCGAAGTAAGGCGTCATGGAGCCATCGCGCTCGTCGTAGACCTCAAACCGTCGGTAGTGCCTCGGGTCGATGGAAGAACGCTCAGACGGCTGCTTATGAGCCAGCTGTGCAGAAAGCCAGGTCTTCTCCGAGGGAGTCAGTCGACGGACTGTGGGGTCGCAACCAACGATGGTGGTCCCGACAGATGGGTGAGTCCAATGCCAGAAGAAGCGCTGGACGAGGTCCGGCCGCTCCTTGATGTTGAAAGGCTGGCTAACAACGACGCAGCTACGATCTGCGCGCGCGATGCGGCCGGTTTCGCCATAGATACCAAGGGCATAGGCCGAGAGCAAGCCGTGGACATGCATGAGATTACGCGTGTTGCGAGTGAGTTGTATGACGGTGTTCTGGTGCGTCACACCGTTTTTCCCAGGGAAGGGGTCTTCGCGTTTCGTGGGCTTCACCTCGATGACACCGCCGATTCCGTACCACTGATCCCTCAGCAGAGATTGGTATGTGGGGCACTCCCCAGGGAACGAGATTGAGATATCCGGGGAGGATCTATGGTGGTTTTTGGCGAAGGCAGCGAACGGGAAGGGATAGTCGGCGGATTTGGTTACGACGAAGCTCGGGCGATGAGTCTGTTGGAAGTCCTTTACGAGCTCGATGAGACCGAGACGCTGCACATCCCATTAGACAATCAACTGTGGGAGATTGTTCACTCAGCACGCACCAATCCTCTGTAGCCTCGAACCTCCTGTCCTTTGGCTGGGTGATACTCCGCGAACGGCGACTGAGGAAGACTAAGGCCCGGGGCGGTGGCGTAGGGATGGGATCTGGAGCAAGGAACGAAGGTGTCGAGATAGTCTTCAACAGCCCCCTCGTGGACAAGAACACGACCATGGAGCTCGCCGACCCAACCATCTCTGACGACGGCGCTGTCTTGCCTGACATCTGCCTTGGTGTTAGCGATGGTCACCGACTTGCCCCGAAGGGGCGACGCCTGGGTGTCTGCCATACCTGAGTCACAGAAGAGTGATGAAGAGAAGGACATTTTATAGTGTTTGGAGAGGAGGAGTCGGAGTCGCCGTTGAAGTTGGTTTGGAGGAACAATGGTGGTCCTCTAAGCGCTAGTTGAGCTCCCGTGGTCCCAGCCACGTCGCTTATGCAACGGGGCTTGATCCGCCCGCTGTCCACGTGTATGAGCTAAGCGGCAGCAACGCAATGACTCCGTGAGCGGTGGAAGGGAACGCACGCACCAAGTGGCACCCCAAGGTGATTTTATTGAGGGTGTTGTGACGCCGTGAAGGGTCCGCGAACTTGAGGAGCGTGGATGAAGTGCGACAAGCGTCTGTAGCCCCGAGACTGATTTTGTTAGACGATTCGATACTCACGGACGATCGAGGCAGCGTCCAAGTCAAAGCTGCCTGGGCGCTGCTAAAGGCCCAAGGGATGGGCTGATCTCAGCTTGAATCGAAAGAAGAGCTTACTTACAGTGAAGGATCTACTCTCAAAGAGCTACAAGGACTTTGTGACGAGCTACCCGAGATCGAGGGGGCGGAGAAAGCGTGCGTTGCCAGCATGCGGCCACGATGCGAACTTCAAAGGCTGTGATTGACTTAGCGCCCGCCGGGCGACGGGCCGGGCCCGGCGAGTCCTCGCCGCATCCTAACCACTTCCAGTCTTTGACCCTCCAGTGGTCTGAATCTCTGCGTCATCTCTCTATTTCATTGGTCAAATTAGGGTAATATAAATATACTTTTTATATGTGTCTTTACCGACTGGGCTTGAGTGGCTTCATGAGTACTTGAATGACGTATTCGTCCTTCCTCACCGGTCTGTGGCACCAGTGGCAGAACCCAACCGCGGCCTAGTACTTCCGGCGGCAAAACAGGGCATAACTGGTACTCCACAGGCAAAAGAAACGGAGTCCAGGCCAAGCGGAGCGCTCATGGTGAGTCACTCATTCTAGCCGAACTTATACCGTTCGAAGTGCACAAAAAATACTTATCAGTCCCACGCGGCATTTTGACCATCCCACGGGGTTTATAATCCCACGGACAAGTCTAGACGCCTAAATACCGAGGTTTTAGCGCTAATCCGGCAATTGCCGGACTGGGTCGACATAAGTAAATCTTGGTCTTGCCACTTCATACAAGCATTTCTTCAGCCCAAGAAAAGACAGAAAGTGCATTGAGATGCCACTCAGAGACCCTACAAATAGCAGGACAGCATATGGCCGTCTTGCCTGACTAGAACTAGAAGTACTTAGTACAGCGTAAGTAAGTACTATCTAGTAATCATTGCTTACCAATAGTACTTACTTAGTTCATGATTCTCAGAACTTCGCCCTGGGCCAACACTCGACCGTCCAAAGCAAGCATCTGCACATTCGCGCTTTATTGCGTACACAATGACATGTCTCACACTACTGGAATGCCGTTCCAGCTTGAGGATGTTGGCAGCGACCCGATTTCAAGTTCGAAGCGCCCGACGGCGCTTATGACTTGCCCGTTACGTTCGGGCGTCTACACTTGTCCGTGGGATTGAAAACCCCGTGGGAGGTAAACAACTCCGTGGGGGGATTATAAATGCCGCGTGGGATTGATAAGTATTATTTGTGCAGTTTGAACGGCATACGAACTTGACCCTGTGTCGAGCCTCCCACGCACGACCCCGCGCCGACAGTCTCAGGTTATGAGGACGACCCCCGCTCGGTTTCTGACCGCGCGGAAATCATGCCGGTAGTTTCTCCGGGGTTCGCCCGCCCCAGTAACTACAGTAATCCCTTTGTCTCAAGTTATAGGCCCAAATGACATCATTCGGTAGATGTCCTTTGAAGCGATGAATATGAAGCACTGTCACAGTGCACAACCTCATCACGGTAACGACTGGCTGACCTGCAGTGTGTCCGAGGTTTGATTGTGTAACACGATGGAGAGGTCGAGGTCCGACGGTTATACCGGGCGGGGTCAAAATCACTTGCCTACGTGCTTTGACCAGTCATGAGGGTTGCACGCGGCGATACGGCGCTACCGGTCTCAGCGAGAGGCAAGGGAGGTATGTGTGATAAGAATAAGCAGGTTGTGTTATCGTACAGATATGACGAAGGCTAGCAAATACAGCATCCAATGGCCCGAGAATCTCTACTGTACTCATCGTTCTGACCCTCGTCCCTTGTCTGGATGCGCGAATTCGTAGAGGTATTTGCTCTGTGGATGCCTCGCATATGTCGCGCAAAAGAGGGGGGCGGACTCTGGCCTCGCCGACGCTTCACGGATTCCGGGAAGGTTCCAGGGATCCTGAGGGTGTCAAGCTCCGAGTCAAGCTCGGGGAGCTCGTCGATGGGCTCCCTAGTCCGCTTCGACCCAGCGAGAGATGGAAGGGCGGGACCGCGCTCCGGCCGTTCACTCCGGAAGCTCGCGCGAACGTCGCCCTTCAGTTTTGCGGCCGGTGTCGGCGTTCCGGGGGACGGAGGGATGGGCATGGCGCCAAGGGTGTGGCGGTGGGGTAGAAGACGGGAATGCTTGGGAGTAACGAGGCCTCGTCGATGAACGAGGGAGAGCTGCTTGGGCGCAAGAAGCATGCATGGAACCCAGTCCTTTTGTGAGGGCCAGCCCTCCATAGCGAGGACTTTGTCAAAGAGCGCAAGCACAATGTCGTACTCGAGGACGAAACCTTCGCGTGCTTGCTTTCTGACCAAGAGCCGAAACTCGCGCATGAGAACGGTGAGCGGCTCATTGTTGGTGACGTTCAACTTCCAGGCGTCATTTTTGTCCGTGTACGGCGAACCTAGCCAGGCCTCCTTCGCGCTCCACGCATCCTGATCGTTCCCGTATTTGAACACGGTCTCGCATCTCGATTGGCCTAATGAGTGCTCTGTATGCCGCAAGACGATCCACAGAAGGACCCAGTAGAAAGACTCGAGATCATGATGGACGTCGTGGAAGACTGGCTCTTGGTGCGTGGCCATGATCAGGAATGCCATTGCCATGAAGTAGTACGTTCCCTGCATGCGCTTAGTTCGACGTTCAACAAAATCAAAACGCAACAAGGAGGCTTACCGTTCGCTCCTTTTGTACAACGGCAGTTTCATGAGCCTCATCGTCGGCATCGTCCAGGGGCATATCGTCGACTAGGTGAGGAACACTCTCGTCTTCCTCCTCCACCGAGCTATAGTCGAAGTCGTGTATAAACCCCATGAACGAACCCTCGCGGGGTTTGTCCACAATCAGGATGTTCCCGATGCTCACGTCACGGTGGAGGATGCCTGCTCGCTCCCAGGCTTGTTGGTGACCTATAAAGAATGCTTGAGCATATGAACAATTCGTGAGAAGGACGGTACTAACCACATATGGCGTCCCTGAAGGCGCTGACGAGCTCCTTGGTATTCTTGAACTTGTCCGGAGACCTTCCAACGTCCGCGACCACGAAACGCATATGGCTCCGCTCACGATATGTCATATCAGGACCCATGGCGATAGTCCATGAAAACGTCTGATGAAGAGGGTATGGGAGGGGGTAAGGGGAGGTCGAAGACGGGGTAGACGGCGCTGGTGATGAGGACATCCGCAGATCGCGGTAGTCGCGAATGAGATCGGTCTTGTCTGACCACATCTCCCAGTTCCGGACATCAGCCTGACCGAGGTCCGCCCCACATAGCAGCTTCGTGAGTCCAAATCGTTCGTCGTCGGGGATCTTGCTCGCGAGGCGGTGGTAGAAGGAGGCCTCGGACTGACGCACAACCTGCCGCCATGACTCCTTGAGGATGCCCAATCTTGGAGGATCGGCCGTACGACTATTCATGTAGCGACTGCCTCGGCGGAGTCGGGTGTCCTCGATGGCGCGCCAGACCGTAGTCGCGCGAGAGAACAACCGGGCATTGACATCGACGGGCTTGTAGACGATCCATGGGCTCGTCGCTCCCGACTGTTCGTCGTAAACTTCTATGCGTCTACCGTGAAGAGCATCTGTCTCGAAGCCTTCAAGATCCTCCCCGCGCTTCTCCAACCAGTTCTTGACCCACTCTCGGTCAATGACGCTCAGCTTGGTTATGGTCGGATCGGCTCCAACGACGGTCGTGCCCACTCGGGGATTGACGAAGTGCCAGAAGAATCTTTGGAGGATATCGGGCTCTTTCTTGATGTTAAACCTCCTGGATACGAGAGCACATGTGTGGTCGAATCGAACGAAGCGGCCGTACTCGCCATAGATGCCGATAACGAAGGAAGCGAGGAAGCCGTTGGCAAGCATGAGATTACGACCGTTCCGAGCCACTTGAATGATCTTCTCGTCGTTGGAGTCACCGCGCTTCCAGTCGTAGAATGGGTCGTCTTTCTCCTCCGGCTTCACTTCGAAGACAAACGAGATGTCCCGCCAGGGGTATTTGAGGAACATGGATTCGTCTAGAGTCTCACCGGGGAAGGAGGCAGCCATATCTGGCTTCGAAAGGTGGTGGTTTGAGGCGAACGATGAGAAGGGAAAGGGGAGTGGAGTGCCATGAGTGCTCGCGAACGTCAAGCGCTTCGACGCAACGAAGCTGGAGACAAGATGCTTCAAGCCAGCAAGCTAGATAAACGTAGAACGTCACAAATAGGGTCCCAGCAGGAAATCGGACGGTCACGTACCAGTCCTGGATAACTAGCAACCTCCCCACCCGCCTTTGGCTGGTACTGCGCAAACGGCCCTGGTTTGGACTTGAGGTCGACAGAAGGGAGGTACGGCTCAGCGCATGGGACGAGGTGGTCGAGGTACCAGTCAAGCGACTTGTCGACTAGATGGACTCGATGACGGAGCTCGTTTGCCCAAGCATCCTGGACGATGGTGCTGTCTTGTTTGACGTGTTGGCGGCCGTTAGCAATGTAGACAGAGCCGACATTGTGAGGGGTAGCTTCGGAAGGCATACCTTCGCCGCTAGACAGGCAAGCGGTAGTGTAGAAGGAGGTGGTTGAGATAGACATTTTATACTTTGAGGATTCCTACGTAAGTGGGGGAACTGGTTGCGGAGGACAATGGGTATGCGGTTAAGCGCCCTAACAACGGCGAGGCCACGTACACGGAACGCCCGTGACCAGACCTTGCGTAAGCGTGGGCTGTCCCGCAACGATAAGCGGACGGGACGCACTTACCAAGTGGCACCTTTGTGCGATTGGATCTAGGGTACTTACGCGCGGCGAAGGGGCCGGCCTCAGACAGCGCCTCAGACGGTGGAAGGGGGCCAAAAAGAGAGTACTCAGGCAGAGTAGCAGCTCCTGGAAGCTTGAATCCGGGGGCAAATGCGAGGAGAACAGAACAAGCTCAGCTTTCGCGCGACCTGCAATATAATTCATTCAGTGGCCTGTCCATGGGGCTTTCAAGCCTCGGCTGCCTTTGTCTTTGCCTTATCAACATGCGACTCACAAGCAAGACAAGTAAGCGTACGTGCAATGATGCAATCCGAGAGCTATGGATCACGGTGTCGAGGTACAGTAACATAGGTAGCCAGAGTGTCGCGTTTGCATTGCGTGGCGAAGTTCAACATCGGCGTCTATTGCACCCGACGGGCCGGATTCGGCCAGTCGTTGCCGGATCCTAACCATCACATCTCCCTCATCTTAAGTGTTATCAATTCTGTCCACCCAGCTCGTGGAATTGCTGAGTGTACATTGCGACAGTCATTGTGTAATTAATTCGACCAAATCTATGACTGGAGGATTGAAGACCACTATGTGCCAACTTACGCCCGTGCATTGCCGCGGGATTACTTATGTCACGGCGGGATCAAAGGCGCTCAAGACCGAGGCCGAATGCTCACACAAGCAACTTGAAGCTCTATCCAATTCTACCATTCGTACGAACGTTCGAACATGATGAGAGTCGCATTACGATGAAATCTCTACACGAGAAGCCAAAACCAAGTGGATAGTATACTGTATACATCATCATACAGTGGGAGAATGTCGACCGAGACGACCGTCTTCACCCACCAGGGGAACGTGGGAGGTCTGGTGGATTCTAAGCGCTATATACAGCGCTTTTGGTGCGACGACGCTTCGAGGACCTGATGCCGAGGGTAGATGGTCCAGCCACGGGCACTGCCTCTTCGGTCACCGCACCCGTATCCAACTCGCCGTTCGCCCGCTTCTTGCAGGTGATGGACGTTGTCTCGAGCTGCGAATCCTGCACGACGCTGACATCACCAGGCGCGCTCGAGACACCTCGGTCACGTGTACCGGGTGCCACCTGCGTTGAGCCCATTGGCAGCGAATGAAGGAGGGAAGGCAGGGGTGCGCTGGCCCTGTGGGGGAGAGGTTTGACGGGACGAAGGGGCATCAGGAGCGATTTCGTCTTCGGTCGGTCGAGTAGTGTGCACGGCACAATGTCGGCCGTCGGCCAACCACCCATAGCCAGGGCGTTATCGAAGAGCGCGAGCACGGCGTCGTGAGTGAGGCACCTTGTGGTGAGGTTTTCCAAGACGAGCTGGGCATATTCGTAGAGGAGTACCTGGAGCGGAATGTTCTGTTCGATGAGTAGTGGTGGGTCGTCGTCATCCTCCAGCCAGCCCTTCTTCAGGCTCTTGGCGGTCTTGTCATTCCCATAGACAAAAATCTGCTCGCAAACAGACTGTCCGAGGCTGTGCACTGTATGGCGGAGGATGACCCAGAGCAGAACCCAGTAGAACGACTCCAGGTCGTGGTGGGGCTTATGTATGATCCTCCGTGTCGCCTTCAGCATCGCTATTGCCATGAAGTAATACGTCCCCTGTGCGATTGGTTCAGATCTCTAGACGTCTTTTGAGATGGCTCGTGCATACTTACCGTCCTCTCTTTCTCTCCCTGCTTGACTACAGCTGTGGCATCGCCCGGAGACCAGGCCACGTGAACCAAGTTCATTCTGTCGCGGCCTATCTCGTGCTCGTCGTCGTCTGAGTAGCCTCTGGGCTTCTCGCCATTAGGATTATCTTTCTCCATGGAGCTATAGTCGAAGTCATGGATGAACCCTTTGAACTGTGATGGTCCAGGGTTGTCCACAATAAGAATGTTCCCGACGCTGATGTCGCGATGGAGTATCCCAGCTTCATCACATGCCAGTTGGTGACCTGAGGTACATGAGCATCGTGGTAAAGGCGGGAGAACTGTGTGAACAACGTACCTTTGATGGCGTCTCTAAACGCAGTAACCAGCTCCCGAGTGTTCTTGGCTGTGGTGAGAGGACGACCGACATCGGCAACGACGAACCGCATGTGGCTCCGCTCGCGATAGGTGTACTCTGACCCGCGTGCGATCGTCCATGAAAAGGTCTGATGTTGTGGGTAGGGAGTCGGGAAAGGCTCTGGTGAGGGAGGGACTGGACCAGGAGGCCTATCGTCCTCGGCAAGTAGAGAGTTCTCAGACAGGGCAGGAGAAGGGGACCGGGGCTTCGGAGGATGAGGACCGGGCGACAATCGCAGATCTCGATACCCATCCATGCAGGAAACGTTCGGCGAGGATCGCTCCCACTGACGCACCTCCCACTGACCGAGGTCGCCACCGCACTCGAGCTTTGTCAGTCCGATCCGGTCCTCTTCGGGGATGGCCTCGGCCAAGCGATGATAGAACGAGGCTTCGGACTGGAGAGCCACCTGGCGCCAGGACTCCTTGAGGATGCGTAGCCTCGGCTCGGGCGCATCAGGAGGGTCAACGACTCGACCGCCTACTATGTCTACGTGACTCGGAGGGACGCGCGTGTCCTCAATCGCGCGCCAAACCATCGTGGCACGGGAGAAGAACCGTGCGCCGACACTGAGAGCCTTGTAGACGATCCAAGGAGTGGCGATGCCAGTTCTCTCGTCATAGACCTCCATACGTCGACCATCTAGCACGTCCTGATCGAAGCTTTCGGTGTCTTCTTGAAGCCGGAGAAGCCAATGCCTCACCCAGGCGCGATCAGCGGCCTCGAGGGGGTAAATGGTGGGATCACAGCCGACGACAGTTGTTCCTACTATTGGGTGGACAAAGTGCCAGAGAAATTGCTGGAGAATCTCTGGGTTATTCTGAACGCTAAATCGCCTGGATACTAGTGCGCAAGTATGGTCGAACCGGATGAATCGACCGTACTCGCCGTAGATGCCGATGACGAAAGACGCCACGAAGCCGTGAGCGAGCAGAAGGTTGCGACCATTGCGTGCGATCTTGACGATGTGACAGTTGCTATCTTGACGGTGGAGAGGGTTGCAGAATGGATCCTCGCTCGCATCGCGCTTGACGTCGAACACTAGCGATACATCTCGCCAGTGTCGAGTGGTCACGGTGAGAGAATCCTTGAAGTCTTGTCCAGGAAACGATGCAACGATATCAGGGTCAGACTGATGGTGGTCATCTATAAAAGACGCAAATGGGAACGCAAGCGGAGTTCGGCGAGTGTTCGCGAACGTTAAGCGGTGCGTCTTGCCCACGTCCGCCACCAGGATTTTCAAGCATCGAGCCTACAGAGAACGTTAGACAAGCCTCGAGAGAACAGCAACGAAACGCACCACAGCCTCGCAGTACATCACATTGTCATTGTATTGAGATCCACACGGCCCGGGCGCGAATGGGCCTCCTAGTGGTAGTCCTTGTCCCAAGTTCACAGATGCCGTGTATGATCGGGAGCAAGGCAGCAAATTGTTGAAGTACCAGCTGAACGTTTCGTCCACAAATTGAAACCTTGTGCGTAGCTCGCTCGCTCGTCCTTCTCCCTGTGCGATGTTGCGGGTATCATCTGGAGTTCAACGTCATTTCATCTCAGTCTGGCCCGGGGCACACTCGCTTGGAGTTGACTGGGCTGAGCCTGCGGACTGTTGGTCGAGACACTTACCTTCAATGCTAGCAGCATCCTCCCAGCTGCAAAAGCCGTTCGTTGATATGGACATTCAATCGGGCTCTGTAACTATTCAATAGTGAGCACTGAGCATGGCGACTCCGAGGGAAATGTGCTACTAAGTAAGTAGCAGCGGTAGGACGTACTCTGTTAGATCCTAGGGATTGTTAAAGTGATGTTGAAAGATTATAATGTTAAATAACAGACTGAGTTCTATGGAAACGTTGCTGGTTCCACCGCTCATGCGAGGGTTAGCTGGTTAGTAGTCGTTGGTGGTGGTTGGGCCAAACGGGTTGCCCTCACTTAGCGCCGAAGTTTCGTGAGAGGGACGGCCCGGCTATCCGAGTCTTATCCGGCGCTACTGGAGGTCCTCGACGAATCCCCCATTAGATGATCATCTCAATATTGTGGCATCATGCATGCTATACGGATGACTCTGGGGGCGTCTGCATGATGCCTGTAGTCACCACTCAAAAATCCGCGTCATTGCCCATATATCCTCCATCAATCTGGAACAGGTGGAGAACTTGTATATCCTCGATCTGATACATCGTACTAGGTTCAACCAGAGCGGAAAGATTGTACATGAAACTCTACAGAAAGCAGCCTCCTACGTGATCCGAGAGTACGAAATTGTCGAGACTATAGACCTGACCGAGTCAACCGCCAGTGCTCCTGTGCGGCTTGCTAGGCGTGTCGATGTCCACGGCGCTGACGGTACGACGCTTCTTGACTCGAGTAGCGCGAGAGGAGAGGTTCGACGGTCCAGCAATTGGCTGCTGTTCGTCGATCGCACCTGTATCCACCTCGCCGTTCCTCCGCCTCTTCCCGGTGGACGTCTCCTGCGGCGGAGGGAGACTGATAGCTCCAGGCGCGCTCAACAGGCCACGGTCGCGGCGAGCCTTCTGCTTGGAAGCCTTCGACTTCTGCAATGAGTGCAAGAGCGCAGGGAGGGGGGCGCTGGCCTTCTGGAGCTTAGCCGGAAGGATCGGTTGCATGAGAGACTGGGTCTTGGGAGTGTCGAGGAGCGTGCACTCGACGAGGTCGTCGTCCGTCGGCCAATCGCCGAGAGTTAGGGCTTCATCAAACAGCGCAATGACATGGCCATGCTCGAGTGTATTCGTCTCCAAATGCTGCCAAATGAGAGAGCGATATTGGCGGAGTAGTCGAGTGAGGGGCCGATTGCGCGCGATGCGGAGTTTCTTCTTGCCGCTAAGCCAGTTGTTCTTACTGCTCTGTGCGGCCCAGTCGTTGCCGTATATGAAAACGGTTTCGCAAATCTTCTGTCCAAGATCATGCTTGGTGTGACGGAGAACGATCCATAGTAGAACCCAATAGGCCGACTCGAGGTCGTGGCACGGCCTATGTATTGGGACCTTCTCGTCCGTGGCCAACATTGCAACCGCCATGAAGTAGTAAGTACCCTACATATACCGTCAGGTTTGCACTCTCATGGCAAATCAAGGCGTACTCACGGTTCGTTCCTTCTGTCGGGGGTCGACTTTGTTCTTGGTCGTCTCTGATTCGTCACCGGACCACACGTCTTCATCGTCGTCACACATTGGATCGTCCGGATCACCACTGTCCTCCAGAAGGTCCGGTAGGTCCTCTTCCATGGAGCTGTAGTCGAAGTCGTGGATGAACCCCTTGAATCGAGCCCGTTCGGGCTTGTCGACGATGAGGATATTGCCCACGCTGACATCGCGATGCAGGACGCCTCCTTTCACGCACGCGAGTCTGTGACCTGGGAGAAATATATCTGTAAGGTCACGTAGATGTTTGGGTAGTGGGTCCAAGAACACACCTTCAATTGCGTCCCGGAACGCAGCAACCAATTCCCGGGAGTTCTTGGCCTTCGTGAGTGGACGTCCAACATCCGCCACGACGAACCGCATATGACTCCGCTCACGATAGGTGAATTCTGACCCGCGTGTGATCGTCCACGAGAAAGTCTGGTGTTGCGGGTAAGGAATCGGGAAAGGCTCGGGCGTAGGAGGGGCGGGGCTGGTTGAGCCGCCGTCAGAAGACAGAGTAGTATCGGATGGGGACGGACAAGGGGAGCGGGCGTTGAAGGACGAGGACCGGGCGATAGACGCAGATCCCGCTGTCCATCCATGCAGGAAACGTTGGGAGATGATTGCTCCCATTGGCGCACCTCCCACTGACCGAGGTCTCCCCCGCACTCGAGCTTCGTCAGGCCGATCCGTTCGTCCTCGGGAATGCGCTCGGACAAGCGATGGTAGAACGAAGCTTCTGACTTGCGAACCACTTGGCGCCAGGACTCCTTGAGGATGCGCAATCGTGGCTTGGGGGCGTCGGGGAGATCAATGAGACCACCTGCGTCTGCGTCAGGGACGCGCGTGTCCTCGATGGCGCGCCAGACAGTTGTGGCGCGAGAGAACAGACGAGCATTAATGTCCACAGGCCTGTACAAGATCCACGAACTCATGGTGTGCGTCTTCTCGTCGAACACCTGGACTCGTCGGCAGTAGCGAATATCCGTGTTGAAGTCAGTAACCTCTTCCTTCAGTTCTTCCAACCAACGCTTCACCCATGCCTTGTCCTCAGGCTCCAGGGGTCGAACAGTTGGGTCAAATCCAACCACAGGTCCGCTGAGTTTCGGGTGCGTAAAGTGCCAGAAGAACTGTTGTAGAACTTCGGGCTGAGTGCGGACGTTGAAGCAGGGGGACACAACACACGAAGAGTGATCGAAGCGGGCGATGTGAGCGTCTTCGCCATAAATACCAACGACAAAGGCGGCAAGGTAACCATGAGCGAGCAGGAGACAACGCGCGTTGCGAGCGATCTGGATGATGGTATCCTGGTGGGTTTGGCCTGCCCGATTCGGTGAGAACGGATTCTGGCTCTTCTCGGGTTTGACCTCCATCATGAAGGAGACCTTCTCCCACTTAGACTGCTGAATGTCTCGCGTGGTCAAGGTTTTCCCGGGGAAGGAGGCGGAGAAGTCGGGTTTGGACTTGTGGTGGTTTTTGGCGAACGCGTGGAACGGAAAGGCCAGCTCGATGTTGTAGGAGTTCACAAAAGTGAGCCGTTCGGTGTCCTTGTCGAAATCTTCAACGAGCTTCTCGAAGCCAGTTTGCTGACAGAGGGATGAGGGCGTGTGAGTACGAAAGAGCTTGGAGGACGTACCAAACCAGGATAGCTCTTGATCTCCTGTCCTGCCTTCGGTTTATACTCGGCAAACGGGTTGCCTAGATTGGCGGGTTTACGGTACGGCTGAGAGCAAGGGAGAAAGGTGTTCATGAACCCGTCACAGGTTCCAGTAAAGGCCAGCACCCGGTGCTCGAGCTCGCTGACCCAGGCTTTCTTGACGGTTGCGCTAGCCTGTTTGACATCTTGCGACCCGTTAGCCGTGGATATAGAGGCGAGAGTGTAAGGGGTGGCTTGCTGGTCCATACCTTCACCGCTAGAAAGACCAGCGGGGTTGCAGACAGAGGAAGTTGAGAACGACATATTTATACTGGGGGAAGGGTCGAGATGGTTGGGAAGAACAATGGGAGGCAACGTCTCCGAGCGCCCTGACAACAACCAGGCCACGCGTATCAGATCAAGTGCGCGGAGCCAGGGCAAAGCGCGGCCATGCGTAAGCGTTGGCTGTCCTGACAATGTAAGCGAACGAGACGCACGCACCAAGTGGCTCCTCTGTGTGACTGGATCGAGGGGGAGCGGCCGAAGTGCTGGCTGCTGTACCGTCCAGTTCATTAGTCAGTGCGTGCAGAAAGCAGAGCACAAAAGCATTCACTCACAAAGAGCTCGACCACAATGCGAAGGTCTATGTGGCACAGGCGGTCCGGACCATACAGCTCGGTGTGAGCTGCTCGTTTACGTCCAAGGAGGTCCAAGCTAATTAACTCACGTAGCTGGTAGCGTTGCACAAATGTGAGCGACGTGAGGAGCGTTATGGAGGTCGGCGAGGTGAATGTATGTGGATGGTATTGGCAACAGCCTCAAGGCGAAGTTCAACATCGCCGCCTATATTGACGCCCATGTACGCGACGGGCCGAGTTCGGCCAGCCGGTGCCGTTCCCTAACCATCTCCTCAGTCCTCAACGTGTTCGCCCTCACACAGCTCGCGTGTTTTGATTATGGTGCTGGTATTGGTGTTCATCAAGCTTTCTCCAAGGGCCATGAGTGCAATAACACCCAGGGAAGCAGACCTGGAACTTAGCATAACGCTCAGGCTAGTAACACTTCTGTAGGTACTCCTCGACTCATTGTGCGACCACAATTCACAGCCCCACAATCTCCCTACCGTTGTGTGCAGAATAGATCGATGAGCCAAGCCGCCGCGTCGCGCAGACCCTCGCGGCGTTCCTGACTCGCTAAGTCGGGCACTCCGCCCTCCACTACCGTGCCAGAAATGTCTGCCTCTCCTGTTGAGGGACCGTCAGCTTCAGTAAGCCTGCTGCACAATTGTCTGCAGGGGGAATACAATGTATTAGTCAACTTGTAGGAATGTCGACGGGATGTAGACTGGGACAGTAAACAAGGCTAGTGGTATGCTATGTACGACTCAGATTCGAAGTCTTCAAGCAAGTTGAAGTCGAGTCACGTCTTCCTGGCACGTCCCTGCCGTTTTCGAATCGCATTACCCATGTGTTTGGGATGCGTGCGGCCGGACGCACGGGCGTTGAGTCTTCGCCGTTTAGACGCGCTACTGCCATCGGAGGGACCTGCCTCAGTAACCTGGATCGGTTCAGCAGCCTGAGCGAGCGCGGCGAGTTGACGTTTTGCCCGTGCACGAGTTGTAGGTCCAGCATAGGACTCCTCTCCATTGGCATCTTCGCGAACAGTCGCGTCGACCTGGGTCGGGTCAGAATGTGGCAAGACGTCGTCAGCGTGTCCAGGGCTAGGCGCAATCTCCGTTTGGGAGTCTTCGACTACCTCCCCCTCCTCATTTGGGACACCGACCTCCACACCTTTATCCGCCTCATATAGCTGCGCTTCACGAGCCGTCGGTGTCATCGGGCCTGCGCCGATAACAACGGTCCCTCCTGTCGTGTCGAGCAGCGTGCATCTCACGCTGAAGTCGTCCTCAGGCCAGCCCGGGGTCTCGACAGCCTTCCGAAAGATACCGAGAACAGAGTCATAGGCGAGACTCCTCGTCTTATCGACGTACGCAACCTTAACGAGCTCACGAAAGTCCTCGACGAGGGTTGTGAGGGGCGGCGCGTTCGCAGAGAGAGTGAGCTCGTCGTCGTGACAGATAATCCAGAAGCTCTTGTGGGCGGCTCCTGCCCAGTCGCTACCCCCAGACACGAAGATGGTCTTCCAGAACGCTTCACCGAGATTGTGACTTGCGTGCCGCAGAAGGATCCAGAGAAGAACCCAGTGGAATGATTCGAGGTCGTGGCGTGTCGCGTGGACGACGGGAGTTTTACTACTGAGAAGTTCTATTGCTATATGGTAGTGCGTTCCCTTAACCAGCCGGTACGATGAGTACGATAACGCCGGACTTACATCGTGACGACGTACCGTTCGCTTTGTCCTGGCGTTGTCGCGAATAATAATATCGGCTGAGGAGAAGCTTGGGGGTTCTGTCATATTATGATCATCCGAGACGGTCATGTTTCGACGACGCCCGCCCTCCAGAGTGCACTTGAGCGCGAGCAAGTTGTTGATCGCATTGTCGAACGTGTCCAACCTTGAAGCGCGTGTGACGTCTTCTCTGCTTTGCATGCTCCTGAAGCTCGCGGTCTCAGGCATCCTATGAACACGATGTAATCTGTTCTCGAGAGTTCACGAGGATGGTTCAGCTAACACAGCCTGTCAGTGTGACCATGGCGTGGTGATTGCCGAGCACACAGGGCTAACCAACTCACCTCTGTAACCAGAGACAAATCCTCCGCAATCCGTATGTGATGGGATACTGAGTTGGTCACGAGTTGATGCAGGTACGTGAGGTGGTAGTGGGGCGTACTGGTGGGAGGTGGCAGAGAAATGTGGTCAAGCGCTAGATATAGGCGTTCCATCTTCGCGTCCACGCGTATCGATCCTCAGCCCTCGGGTTCGAGAATGACTTGTTGGCTTGAGCTTGAGTTGAAAAGTCGAGCTATGTAATCAATACGGCTCGATGCGTGCAAACCAGAAACCGATCCTGGAAGGTGGCTCGCCCACGATGTCCGCCGTTCTTATGAATCCCTACCATAAGTACACCAGGCTCACGCCCCCGACCGGAGAGTCCTGAGGTGAAAGCAGAGATACCGATTGATGACAAGCGGGCACGACTCACAGCGACAACTACCCACACCGAATAGATATACAATCCCGCCCATACGACGCCAGTCCTCTCCTCCCCCCATACGAAGCACTCCACTCACCAAACCCCCCAAACCCTAATCTCAATCATCCTTCTTCCCCGCCCCCACGCTCCCATTCCCATTCGCACCCGCACTCGCGCTCCCATTACTCGCACTCCTCCTCGGCGGGCCCATCGGCGGCCCGCCCCCCTGCTGCGCCGCAAACACGCTCCCGCCCTGCCCCACGCCCGCCGACCCCGGCGTCGGCGTCGGCGGGAAGTGCGCATACAACCCCGGCGTGTTCGGCACCGACAGCCCGCCGTTCATCGCGCCGCTCGGGGTGTACGGCGTGCCTGCCGTTGCAGCGGTTGGGAACGGCGACCCGGGCGTGTGCGGCGAGAGCATGGACGAGCGCGGCCCGGGCGCGGGCGAGGAGGCGACGCGCGGGCTGAGCGCAGGACTTGCGGGGTGCGGGCTCAAGCCGAGGCCGTACGACGCGCTGCGCGGTGTCCCCGCCGACGGAGGGTGCGGGTGCGGGCTTCCTGGGAACCCAGACGAGAACGGGCTCGCGCTCGGAAGGGGGCTGTTCCCGTTAAAGGTCGCGGACATGGGCGTGCCGGCGTAGCTGCCGTAAGGCGAGCCGCCCTCGACGACCCAGCCGTTGCCCTGGCGGACGACGCGGTCCTTGCCCTGTCTGAGGCGGAGGTCGCCCGAGCCGAAGCGCTTGCGGAGGTTGGTGCTGATGCTTGTGGACTCTGCGGCGACGATGCCGGGCCCTTTGTCTGCGCCGGTGACGGCGTCGACGGCGTGCGAGGTGATCTTGACGGCGTAGCCCATGCAGACGAAGACGCCGCCGATGACGCCGACGCACCTGTGGGACGGAAGGGGAAAGGTCAGCGGGCGGGGAGGGAGTTCGCAGTTGAGTGGACGTACCGGATCATGAGCTGCACGAAGCTCGTGGTACGTTGATGGATTGTGAGCTTGAGGGGTTCAAGGTCGAACTTGAAGAAGATTCCGGGTGTCCCGCGGTGATGGTCGAGGACACGGGTGTAGTGAGTCACGCTGTATTGGTGCGTGTTTAGAGGGGCAGAGCGAGGAGCGATGTACGTAGTGGGGACCACATGGAGGAAATATTGGTACGCGACGAATGCTGGAATGAAGGTCAGACTGCTATCGCTGAGTACTAGTAGGCGCAGAAGTCGCTTACGATCGTGTGTGAGCTCAAACGAGTTGTCGAGAGGTTGTGTGATGTCTGGGAAATAAGGTCCGAAGGAGAACTCGGTGATGACGTGCGAGAGGTTCATTTCTGCACACTGCGTGAACAGCCTGGTTGGCGCGCACGAACACATCACTCACGAGAATGGTCGACGTGCCCACGGCTCGCATAGCCGTGCCCAAGGGTCGTGACGTGCAAGTTCGCTAGAAACGAGATAAAATCAAGCTCAGATTGACACATACGTCACAACATCGCAACTCACCAGTGACCTTCTTCGCGGTGATCGTTCCATACACCCTGCATGCGCTCCCGTCCGGCTGGTAGTTATATGTGGGCTTGTACCTGTTCGCTGCTCGCCGAAGCAGGACGTCAAAGAATCCACGGCTGTTCCGGGATTGGGCCACAGCCTGACGGACGGAGAGCGCCTCGGCGTGCTCCTTCAGCGTCGTCGCTTGGCCAATGTCGAATTTGGTACCATCCCTGCGGAAGCCGTCGCTGAGGAACAAACGGTCCCCTACTGCGTCCCGGAGGTCGACGCTGATGTCTGAGCATATTGTCAGTTCCGGACTTTCCTGTATGGACACGCCTAGACACGGAGTCTGTACGTATAGGCACATGACACGCTGGTGCGCAAAATAGCATAGGCTTTCTCGCGCTTTGGGGGCATTTACAGCGCATGACTGAGCACACCGTGCGCATATACGGGGGGTTTGCCTAGAAATTCTGGCTCGCAGACATGGAAACGCGGGGTCGTCCATATGTTGCGCTCGGACTACCCACGCGGTCCTTGTCTGTGACGAGGCAAGGGAACGGAGGGGGCGGTGGCACAGAGTGTCTAAAGTCAAAACGGATACTCACATTGGCAGGGCATATTGACGACCATGTCTACATTGATGTCCATGTTATTCGACGGGTCGATATCCACCCCGAACTCGTAATGCGGCCATCCCCAGATGTACTCCCCAAGGTCGTTCAAGACAAGCAAGACAGCACAGAAAGCGACGAAGATGGTGAGAAAGCCGCGAGACTCCGACCGGGCCTTGTAGGTCGAGGGGAGCTTTGGGAACGCATCGAACTGGGCGAGCGGGGCGGGGACGAGGTCGTCGAGCTTGTCGAGCAGGTTGCCGTCCGCGGGCGGGTCGACGGTCTTGGTCATCGTCGCCATCGTCGGGGCGGATGGGGTCGGCGTCGACGAGACGGAGAATGTGCAAAGGCAGCTGCCAGCGCGACCCGGAAGGAGGAGGAGGTATAAAGCTGAAGTCTGGAGTCCGCAAGCGCCCGGGCGACGTGGTCGCTCGAGGACCCGTGATCATCACTCGCTCTCTTCCTTGCCTCTTCCTCGTCCTCGCCCAAATCTCCGGCCAGCGAAGTTGTCCCGAACTCCTTGTGCTCATGACTGCTTTACTAGCTCCTGCTGCCCCGGGACGTCTGCTCCGACCCCGCAAATGGCTTTCAGCAACCGGACACGCTCCCATCAACGAAGACTCGGTCCTCATGCAACAGTTGCGACGGTCGATGCGGTCAACGGCCACGCGATCCGATCATGTATCCTGCTACTGACTGCGTATCGTCCAAGATTCAAATCTCAACGATGCTCGGTGCTTGGTTTACCCTTGGTAGTGACTGGGTTCGTCGTGCGAGAGAGAGGGTTGTGTGCGAGATGAGGTTATGGGGAATGGAGCGGCGGTACGAGGTCCTTCTCAACGTATGGCTACTCACATTGTCGTGGTATGTACCCTTCGGTGGTATCGTGATACCTGCAGCGCGATGTTCAGGCAGGTGTAGTTCGTCCGCCCCTTGTACATCAAAGCAATGTTCATGACATCGTGGCGCCGTCGACAAGATCTCCTTGAGAGGGTCTCATCATTGGCACCACGCTTGTCTGAGTACGAGACCACGTTTGTCGATCATTCGTGCGTAACGAGCTCGTCGGACGCAGAAACGAAGTCATAACGACGTTATCTTGCTATACGTATCATCCAAGTTGACCCTTTGCGGGCATGAACATGTCAAGGCCACGCAGAGAGAGGGCATCTTTTGGTGCCACGTAAGACGTCTCGAGGAGTCACATACTCAGAGTCATACCCTGCTCATACCGCGATCTATCCGAGCATAGGGCAACGGGCGCTTGAGGGACCTTGTACTTCATCCACTTCCATCCGCATGGTGAACCCATCCTCTGACGCATACGTCTGCCATGCTGAGCCATCGCGGGACTGCAAACTACGACTTTCTACTGTTACCCCGAAATCCGCGCTCGGTCTTCGGGTAGGAGAAGGAAACTGAGGGTACCCGCTCTTCGGCAAGAATTCGGTGGACCGCAGGACAACTCGGGGGCAATGGCCTCGCCGGATTATCGTACAAGCTCGCAACGCGCAACATAAGATTACTGTCAACACACCCCGACCTGTCAAGCTATTCATGGCGAGACCGCGCATGGGAGAGGGTGCCGGGGTTGTGCGACACACGGTGTCCATGCTGGAGTCGGAGGGGGGTTTGGATCAGACGGTGAACATTCGGTACGAGTCCGCTGGCAATATAATGACTCACCTGGTCGGTGAAGACGACTTTGGGCGGATTCTTGATGCTCACGCCATCCGATGCGTGGTCCTGGACATCTCTCTCGTTCTCCAAGACAGCCTCAACCTACGTCGGATGTGGCATCCGTTAGCAAGCTCCTCCAAAAGAGCCTGCAGCGAGGAGAGAACGCACCTGACCTTCCCGCTTTCCTCCTCTGAACTTGGTTCCGACGGTATCGCCCACCTCAATCGGACGACCCTCCTTGTCCTGGACGCGGCCTTTCTACAGGGCATACACAGGCGCTTAATGCGTTTGCCTTGCGAGTCTGTCGAACTCCGGTGGAGGTACTCACCGTCATGGTGCTTTCAAGTGCGACAGTATGATAACCGTGCTGCTGGTATACCTGCGGTATCTCGGACTATGAGACTACACTCAAGGGCTTTCTCACCCCACCCATGTTGTCAATCGTTGCAGTTGCACCACAGTCTGTGGCCACTCAGATCCACACTGCCATCTATGGAAGGTCTAGTGTTCGGTGGCCACTGGTAGCGACAAACAAGTTGGTCTCTTTTTCTTGTGCTTTCCACGTGTCCGCAAACACAACGCGAGCTCATACGGCCTTCTTGTTTGCAGACACGTTTGTCCAGGATGCGGCGTATCAAGAGGAACCGCATATATCAGCTCCCTCGGAAGCAGCATCATCGCACCTCTTGCAACTACTGTCGGCCACCAGCTAAGTGACTGCGTCGATGTCTCTTTCTTCCACGCCGATATATGGTAAAGATGGATCATTGAATCGCGTGCGGGAAAGAACATTGGTGTATGACGTCGACATCGATGAATTCCTCGACGTTTTAGTCCCTTGCTCGACTCCGTACCCCAAGGCCCTCAGCTTCACTGCTAGCGTGGAGTTCCCGCTCTCGAAGGGCGGCGGCGCAAAGTTCTACGATAGTCTGGTGTGCATCTATCTAGTTATCGTTTGCACGTACAAGGACTGACACGGTCGGCATTCCAGTGCGACGACCTAACGACTCTTGTATCGCACTTCGATGAGGATGCAAGGCCCTCCTTCACAGTGACCCGGAACGCAGCGTGGCCCTTCCCGTTCATCGACCCCCACTCTACGCATGAGCCCTCCTCTCCCGACATCTCTGTCTCGTTTCCGGGTCAATCCATCCCGCGCTCTACCTCTGCCACTTCGAAGTGGCAAGACGTATCCATGACGATCCACGCCGGGCCCTCCGAGCGGCACGACCCCTTCCCAGATCCCAACACCAAGTCCGCCCCCGACCCCGACCCCACTGCCACCTACTACAACCCTGACTCTGAGACGCTCGTCATTGACATAGACGACTCGGACTCAGACGACGACACCCCGAGCTCGCGCAGCGCACTCGTCACCATCGTCCGGAACACGCGCACCCTCATGCTCGTGCACGGCCTCCTCTTCGCCTTCGCCGTGGGAATCTACGGAGAGCGCGTCCGCATCGCGCGCGTCGACCGCGCACGCGTCCTCGTCAGCCGACCGTTCAACCTCAAAGCGCACCCAGAGCTACTCGCGCGGTTCTTCTGGCACTTCGCCCACCCGCGCCACGGTGGCTCTGTCATCGGGTGCGACCCTACCGTCCGTAGGCTCACGGTTGAGGAGGAGCGGTGGCTCGCGCTGCAGCTCGCGCGTGCGCCCACACCCGTCTCGCTCTCCGCGGACGAGCTGCGGGGGTGTCGCCGGGTGGAGGTGCCAGTGGTGAACGGGCGCGATAGGTGTGGCGGACGCACGACTCGGAAGGCTTACTTCGCACACAGGGTGCTCGCGGCGAACCCGCACCTCTTCTCCCGCTCGGCGGTGGTGTCGTGCGTGCTCGAGGACCGGTCGCGACAGGATCCGCGCGCGCAGGTGCCTGTGAGGAGTTGTGTGATGAAGGATTATTGGAGGACTGTGGGCGGTGGGGTGTCTGAGGTTGTGTTCTATGAACGGCTGCGGAGTGCGATCCAGGAGGAGGAGCGCGTTGGGATTCCGCGGTTCGTGTGTGGTGCGGACCTTGGGGAGATGGAGGTTCGGGAACAGGACAGGATCCTGGAGACGCTCGAAGGGGATCATCAAGCTGGCCGAGTCCCAGATACTGGTGCGTTCTAGCCTGCATATTCTATCACCTATTGAGCGAGACGTTATTCTGTGTGCGTATGCGCACTTAGGCCGTCCTCAACAACGGACCTGTTCATCGAGATTGATTGCGGGGCCGGTTTCGCAGCACGAAGAACGCAGTCACGTCCGGTTCGTGGTCGAGGACATTGGTCGGCCTCTGACCGAGTTCAAAGACACCCGAGAGCTGGTCCTTGCGGTGCGGGACGCTATCAGAGGTACACATATAGCCACTTTATCAGGGTGGAAACTGCTGTCTTACTTGAACTGTTAGGACATCGCCTCGCATGGGAGAAGGCGGGGGTACTCCACCGCGACATTAGCCTTGGGAATATCTTGATCATGGACGAACTGGAGGAGGATGGCCACTCCGGGTTCATCCACGACTTTGACCACAGCTACATGACTCCTCGCATTCCTGGCGCGATGGACGACGACGATGACGGCATTGTAGACGACGAGCGTATGAAATCGACTGTAAGTTCCTTCTCTCAGGTAATGCCACCAACCCCATGGTTGATCATAGTACGTGTACGTGCATGCAGGGTACATTCTACTTCAAGGCGTACGAGCTCCTCCTCGCAGAAACCGGCCCGAAGATCCTCCATGAGCCGCATCACGACCTCGAGTCCACCTACTGGGTCCTCCTCTCCGTCGTCCTCCAACATACCGCGCACAACCTCGCCCCCAACATCGCCAACGACATCTTCCCGCACGATACGCGCAACGGCCCCGAAGCCGCGAAGCGCAAGCTCGCCTGGCTTTTCGGTCGGACTGGCGCTGGCGCTGCGTGTGGGAGCACCGCGACCATGAACAGGACGGAGAAGTTAAGGATCAAAGACAACGCACCCCTGACGGAGATGATGGGCGAGCTGAGGACGCTCGTGCTCAGGAATGCGTATCGGGACGTGGGCGAGTCGCCGTTCCTCACGTATGATGCCGTCCTGGAGATCTTCGACGGGGCGCTCGCGAAGTCTGGGTGGCCGTTTGACGACTGGGTTCCAGAGCGCCGAGGCGGACGGAAGATGGTGCGCGACGGGAGCGAACAAACAAATATCTTGGACTTGCAGCTCGAGTCTCAAGGCGACGGGCATAATGGTGTCGGCTCTGCGGTTCGCGAGGCCGGCGCGATGCACGGTAAGAAACGCAAGCTCAACTGCTCCTCTCTGGGTCCTGATGCCGACCGCGCGCGGCGAAAATCGGAAGGGAAGGTCAAGGTCCTGAGGTTCTAATTTTGATAGTCGGCATAGATTCCTTCGTTGAGGACAGGTTGCAATATGATAGTGTGTTAACTCAGCCCCTTGTTCACTTATAGGCGCCCGCCACCTGTGCACAGACCGGTTGCTAACCGATCGTTGACTTGCAGCACTAACTTCGCTACAGCCACCTCTGCCAGCGCACCCATGCGGTCCTTCGACTCAGACATTCTGAGAAGCTCCGATCTCTATCATTCCCATCATTCAGGTGCGAGTCGTATGTTCTTCATGTTGAGCAATGCTGACGTAGTGGCCCTAACTGGTTAACCAGAGTACGCTGTACAGGTTGAAGAATGCGCCAATGAGTTCTTCGACAGAGTTCCTGGACACGAAAGTGGTCCAGGTCTGTGGTCCAGTAACCTCGCATCAGTTTGGGGTGCGAAAGCTGACTAAACCGCGTGGCTTTGGTGCAACGGCGTCCGGCAAGAACCGGCTAGCTCGACACAGTGCACATACCGTCCACGGTCCGGCGGCGGCGAGGGCCGCAACGTTGAAGTTGTTCAACAAAGTCAAAACAACACACATTCATTACATCAACCTATGTTCTTATGCGACCTCATAGTAAGTACTAGTATTAGTGTAACTGGAATGGATGTTGAGCGAGCGGGGAAAGGCCCCGTCAGGGCCCTTTCCGCGCTCCGAGTCCCAAGCACTGAGGTTCATATCGGATTCCGGGTGGCCTTCCAGCAGTTTATTCAGGCCGACATCCTTTGGAGAATCGCGTGTATTCTGTTACAACGATGATAAGTGCACCTAAAGCCCTCAACCATGGCAGACCGTGTCCAGGTCCGCCCGGAGGGCCTTGCTATGAACATCTACCCCCACAATAACGACAAGTACATCCCAACCTTCGTGCCTTCTCCCGCCCTCTGCGAATTTGCGCCTGGCCTTGCTGGCGCTCTCGCCAAGTCAGCGCCCGAAGCAGACAGTCGCAGTTCTTCCGCCCTCGTGAGTGCTATCGCTTTCATAATGATTCTATGTGCTCATATCAGGCAGATTAACGGCCTCAACCGTCTCGTCGCGTCCTTCCCGAAGGAGAAGCGTCTCTCGTTCTTCGACTGCCACAAGCACCCGTTACCGTTCCCCTTCGCTCATCTGGCCAAACATCATCAGAAGTCCAATCCATGCATCGCAGTCTCTTTCCCTGGCCAGGAGCTCGACGAGCGCATATCCGATCCCCATTGGTCAATGTTCTCCATGGTCGTAGACGTCAAGGCTTCAGCTGAACAGGACCCGTTCCTCAAGGACAGCCCACAGAGCTGCCACTCCCTGGTTCGACTCGCCGTCAATGCCCGATGCATTATGCACGCCCACGGCCTGCTCGCCACCTTCGTCCTCGGCTTGTACGGGGATGTGGCTCGCATCGCGCGGTTTGACCACGGCTGCGCTATCGTCTCCCAACCATTCGGCCTGCAGAAGCCCTCCGACCTCGAGCTCTTGCAGCGTTTCTTCTGGCATTTTGTCAATCCCTGCGACGCCGTTCCCTTCGTCGGGTGGGACCCGACCATCCGCCGGCTCAAGCGAGGCGACGAAGAGTGGCTCAAGGCTAGGCTTTCCCTCGCAGGTTCCGAGTTCGCGGACATCGTCATCAGCGAGGCGCGGTGCGCAGATGTCTACGACGACGACGATGGTGACATGGCTGTTGCGATGGAACCCCGACCATATATCCTATTCCGGGCTATCGACGTCAATGCTCGCTTGTTCTCGCGGGCGACGAACGTTTGGTTGGCCATACGCAACTCCAGAGCCGAGGAAGTGGACGAACATGGAGCCAAGGCAGACGAAGTGCGTGTCAGGGTCGTCAAGGATGCGTGGCGTCAGCTCGATCGTAAACCGGAGAAGGCGTTCTACGACGCGCTGAACGTCATCACCGACGACGAGAGGATCGGTCTAGCGAAGGTTCTGTGCGGTGGCGACCTTGGCGAGAGAGAAGTCCGGCTATGGGAAAATGCGCTCTACGGTAGCCCTACGCCTCGCGAGAGTGTCAAGCATCAAACTCGCCTTGTGCCCAAGCGCACGACCACCAACGCAGATGCCTCTATCGCACACCCCCAGTCTCTCGCACTGATCGGTATGGGTGCTGCCACACCATCTCATCGGCCGATGCAACAGACCTTCTCTTGGAGGCTGTCTCGCGGAGAAGAATACTGGCATCAGGAGCGGAGCTACGTACGCTTCGTCATCGACACTATCGGGCGGCCTATCACTCAGTTCAGGTCTACCAAGGAGCTTGTACAGGCCGTATGGGACGCGATTCGTGGTGAGTTAGTCTCTGTGCAGGTCGACCGAGCGTGGCATGGTTATTGATCGTGATTCGTAATAGGCCATAGGTTAGCTATGGAGCGAGCCGGCGTCTTGCATCGCGATGTGAGCGTTGGCGACATCCTCATCGTCGGCAAGCCCGATGCGTCTGCGATGTTTTGTGGCTTCTTGCATGATTTCGACTGTAGCGCGACGAATGTCACGGCCGATCTACCGCTCAGTGAGCCGGCCTCAGAGAGGGACGAGGACGCCTCAGACTACTCCAGCGAAGATGACGACGAGGATGCAGCAAGCCAGACTGAGGAGACCAGCATACGTCAGGACTTGAAGAAGAGAGCGGTGAGCCGACGATACAATTGAACATGATTGGCAGGGTTCTGACGGTATTCCCAGGGCACGTTCTACTTTATGGCGCTCCAATTGCTGGCACGAGTCTGCCCTGTTCACCGTGTCTCCCACGACTTGGAATCCTTCTATTGGGTTCTGTTGTGGGTTGTCCTGCGCCATACCGCTCACCGGCATCCCGCCAAGGACCAGGCTCTCCCTTCGATCTTCACGGAGGGCGACGACTGGTCCGCTGCAGGCGCCAAGGCGATCTGGCTCGGTGGCTCCACGAAGCTCGTCATCCCCAAGAACAAACCTCTCACGAAGCTCATGGAGAAGTACCGCTTGCTCGCGCGCGACAACTGGCAGAGTCATCACCGCAGCGGCAAGTCACTCACCTACGAGGCTGTGGAAGAGATCTTCGTCACGGCGCTCGCAAGCAAGGGCTGGCCGACGAACGACAAGGCGCTCCCGTTCCCCCTTCCTGATACTCACACCCACAGTATTCAGGTTGGCGACCCTGAAGAATCGCCGAAGGAGCCTAGAATTACGGACCGCTTGAAGCGCAAGGCGCGACCACGGGACGAGGACGCGACGGAGGCGAAGGCGAAGGCTGTGAAGGCTGTGAAGGTGCGCGGTGTTAGTCGTCGTGCAAGGGCACCAAAGCGCCGCAAGCGGGGATAGTTCGCAATATTCGACCTCCTCCTATTTTCGACAGCAATGGCATAGAATTTCTCTCACCCGGTTACCAGTGCGAGCGCGAGGTAGAATGAATGATTTGAAGGGCCCATGCTGGCTACAGGTCATGCTGTCTCACTCGCGGATATCGGGCGACTGTCTAGGCTACACTTACTAGTACCCAGGCGCAGAACAGTCCCTTATCGATGGCGTTGATCTATCTGAGGATGCACCCATGCCGGTAAGCGATGTCATTCTCATGCAGTTCTCGAAGACTAAGTGAGGGCTAGTAGGGTCTGAGCGGTGCTACAGTCTGCTCACGCGGCTGTACGATGATCGTTCGCCAGGACGTCGCCAGTGAGTAAACCCCTGGGCCCTGAGACACCTCTGGTCCTCAATATATGACGGGGGATTTTCTAAGACTGCAAAACTAGTGGAATATGTCAGTCAGGAGCTGTTCGTTCGAATACTCGGACGGAGCTTGAACTCATCCTAGTGAAGCTGTACTTGGGTCCTGCACTTCCCGAACATCGCACCAAACCACGTACGTGAGCGCAAGCTCAAGTACTGTCAGGTTCGTTATTTTGGCTCCTACTACCTCGCTTTACATGTGGTCATGGGGCTTCACCTGAATAGCCCCCGACAGAGTTCCCATACCTGCGCGCTTGCGCCCACAAGCGAAGAGGTATATCTATTCGCTCTTATCACGATGATCGAGCCGTCGCCCTTCTGGGCTACACCTCGTGAAGTCACATCCATCTCGGCCGCGGTCATGCACTCACTGCTTGAAATAGAGCCTGAAGAGGCTCTTCAACCGAAGGCTCCGAAGCAACGGGACGACGGCGAGGCCCTCGAGATGATCCCCATGCCGGTGTTCAGTCGCCCGTACCGTGAGTCCTGCATCGTTTTGCTACTCCATTGCCCATGACGCCATCCCTCGTGGCATTTACTAGGTCTTGACCGTGGAGGCGAGCTGCCAGATCGTCAAGGGGTCGTGGCTGACAATGCCCAGCCCGAGACGCCTTCATCGCGTTCCTCTTCCTTCACAACCTCGGTGCAAGTATCCCTAGCCCCCGTGCCGTCGTCGATTCTCCAACGGACCCCTATCTCTCCCAAACGCGGGAACAGAGTGGGCTTCACCCCATCTCAAACGCCGTTGACCTTGTCGCCGCAGCCAATGCCTGCCGAACTCCCTGATACTTCAGCCGCTCTCGAGAGTGAGTGTCTTCCGTGTCGCGGACGGCATGATTTCCATCCTTACTCACTGCCATGCCTGCGTTGTACTTAGTTGACGTACCGGCTGAAGACATCATGGCGCCCTTGGATACCCGCAGTGCGGTTACTACCGACGTTCGCATGCGCGTCCGCCCAGCTGTGTGGAACGAACGTCCAAGCAAGGCACCACGACTGACACATCGCATGGAAGGTCCTCATCCCTATCCTCCCCTCACGTACCGCCGCAGTAGGCGGGAGAGCACGCAAGGGTTGGAACGGACTCCTAGCCGTTCTCGTTCGGGCTCCCAAGGCCCCCCTTCACGACGAACCTCGGATGGGGTTGGTCGGGATGTACCCACAGTCCCCTCCACTGCGGGTTCCCCCTTGCTCTTCGCTCGTCAATTACGCCCTCGCGCTTCGAACGGCCTTGTCCCCCCTTCCCCTCAGCCCAGCTTCCGTCTCCTTCATCATCCCAGCGATCATCAAGAGCTCTCACATGCCCATGTCGCTGAGGGCAACCGTGGACAACATGCAACACCGGCGACGCCTCTACCGCCCATCCCTGACAATTCACCTACGGTTGAGGCTACATCCCGGGCCCATGTTCGTCAGACAACCATGCGAGGGAGGCGCGCCGTCCCTCACACCCGTGGATTCTCGAGCAACTCGAACTACAGCAGCAGCACCATCTACCACGACATGCCCACTGCTGTCGGTCTTGCCCTAGGCACACCGTTTCAGGCGGCTGGTTCGCTTGCTCCTGACATATACCTTACGGGGTATGCTCAGGAAGGATTGTCGTACCAGGGTCTTGAGTTCTCTCCCACACCACATCCTTCGCGCGCATCCACAGGCGATGTCGGTCTCGCTGCGATCCTGGATGGAATCCAGAGCCCCCAACTTCGTGGGACCTCTCCGGAGGGCCATACGCTACCCGACTTCGAGCGATTCGCACCTGTGACCCGCAATGCGACGGACTGGAAACCGACTTGGGAGGTGTTCCCCCTCAAGGTCTTTCGGGGGATGGACTTCAAGATCATCGAGATTAAACCTGACTGGGACGACGAAGTGCTGCTTCGTGAGTTAAGCAGAGCGTACGACGAGTTGCGTACGTGGCTTCGCAAGTGGTTCTCGATGAAGGGCGTCTGGTGAGTGCCGTCGACTCGTCGTTTCCAGCATCGACTCATGTGCCTCCAGGTACGTCACGATGGTGACTGTAAGTTCTCGACTGGCGTTCTCCAGCCGACAGACGCTCCAGCTGACGCACCTTCAGGCCAACCACTCATACATATACCCGCAGCGAGTAGGGACAGCCAAGTACACGGCACATCGCAACATGCGCATGCGCTATCTGCTCGACCACCCCGAGCACATGAAGGGCCAGCGAGAGCTCATGCGCGCGCTCACGGAGAGACCAGACTACGGAGTCGAGTTCGTCGAACGGCTCGTGGTCATCCGTGTTTGTATTCCAGCATTTGGTAGTGCCGTAATCGCGCTCCTCATTGCCATTGTATATGGCGCTGTCAAGGGAGACTGGCCTGGAGGATTCGGCATAGCTTGTGCGTCTTTCGCGTTCATTCCCAAGATTTGTTGTGTGCTGACCGTACTACGGTGGCTACAGCGTTCTTCTCCCAGACGTTTGCGATGCTTGTCGGCGTCATAGCGGCTTGCTTGCATCTGTACGAATTCTGATACCTCGTTCCGCTCCGCGACACCACGGCATATACGGTCTCTATCTTCGTTGTAATTCTGTCTTCTCCGAGTCGTCCATCAGCCGTTCAGCGCTGCCAGTAACTGTCTTAGGATCAATTAGGATAGTGGATACCCACTGGTGATGATACCCATCTAAATGTCAGGTTCCTTCTACATTCACAGTAGAGCCTGGACATCGCCACCTGATGTACAGAGCCGACCGCGGGTGGGTCGCGTAGTACTGCTCAGTACACAGGACGTGTTGGTGCGACGTCACGGTTTACCATTCGAAAAGTGTGCACGGTCGGGAGTCGAACCCGCGGTACATAGTGTGGGAACGGTCCGGACACGGACTTTTCCAGGTCCCTTAATCCCTCCTTCAAGGATCCTCCTCACCCAGTCCAGCCCTTTGCTCAGCAGCTGCCTCCACTTCTGAATACTCATCTCGCAACCTCTCAAGCTCGCCACGCTCTGCCATGCTATGTTGCAGGATCTCGTCAAACGTTCGCACAAGCCCACGAGCCCTGCCATAACACTATGTTTACTAGTGTGGAACTTGTCGAAGTTCATCGGTCTGTGATGTGGTCAGTGCGTATGCAGATGAAGCTATTCATCACTAGCAATTGGTGGACGTGACCGTGGCTAAAGGTACGCGTGAGTTCTTGGACTATCAATCCCCTCCATCGCGCCGCACGACACACGTCGACTAACGATGACGACGACGACCTCCAATTTCCATGGGATTGCGCGTGTTCTGCTGAAGTTCTATGTACGCGGAGCATAAGGGATCCAGAACTCTGCGGTGCTGTATGTGGGTTCCACGAGCCTAGGAACCCCTTGCATCCAGAAACACCATCGATCGTATCACAGCAATCACTTCTTGCGTAATCTTCCGACTGTACGTGCAGGCTTTCGTGCCGAGGTATTCAAATGGAACGTTTCCGAGCCTTGAGGACACCTTGTGCGCTTACATCTGTACTTCTTGCAGATCGAAGATAGGACTGGTGAGAGCCAAGATGATGATCGGACGTCTACACTACTTGACTCAATGTTCATTCTCTTGATAGTCGGACAAACGTCGCCTTGTACCTCTAGTCCTAGGGGGCGTAGCAGCCCGTTAGCGTCTCGTCAACGTCTGAGGCAAATTCGAGCTGTCCTCCGACCTTCCAGGGCCTCTTGTATCGCAGGTGACAACCCTCCGAGAGAATCGGAACGTCAAGGCCTGTGGACACCTACACCCACACTGTGTTCCGGAAGCAACGTACGTGCTCATGAACGTGTTCCCGAGCTGGCCGGGGTGTTCATCCGTCGAATCACCTTCCGTAACAGAGACGAGGTGCGGAGCCCCGATCGAGACAATGCCTTATGCCTTCCCCAATGGGATATTTGGATATGATGCTTCGGCCACGAACAAACCTGCTCTTCTCGTCCCGCGCGCCTGCGCCCACAATCATGAACTATATGAACTCGCGCATCTCTATCACGATCACTCGTTGACACGCCGTCGACCCGCCATAATCCTCCACTTCGATCCTTCTACTCGTCATGCACATGATCTCCACAGACTGGCAGAACATGGCTGCCAACGAGTCAAACGAACATGTCGGGTCTACTCCCGTTATACCATCGATCGAGAATGGGACCGTGTTCGACAGTCTAGGCCTGGGTCATGATGGTAGAACGCTTCATGATGATCGTATACGGATGTTTATGCTGATACCTATGTCATGGACAGGAATCAACAACGATTTCGCAATGTCCGTACATGATGGAACGGCCGCTCTTCTAGACTACTCACAATCAACTGCCGTCGAAACTTCGATGGGCCAGAGCTCTGCTCTCGGTCTGGAAGGGGCTGGTTTCGCCTCTGCGCATCCTCTGTACCATGGCGATGAACCCTCCGCGACGATGCCAGCTCATACGCCCACAGATGATGATGGGACGCAGAGCTCTCAGGGTAAGTGGTACGCCGTTAACTTCGTCACGTCACTCACATATCTTACTCCTGCTAGACATGGATCCTGGACGCTCCACCGATACCGGGAACACGACAGCGTTCTACATGCGTGCACGTCCCCTTGTGTGGGGCTCTGACGAGCTCTCGCTCGCTCCTCATGCTCGGAAGAGCTTCCATAGACCATCACAAGCAATCGGTGCTTATGATGATCCTCGTCTCGAGGATCCTTCAGCCCGTCTTCCGTCAATTGAACAGCGTCCGCCATGGCGCCGCCCTTCCATCACGCGCGCTGCGTTTCCTCCATCCCCTAACATACCTGTACACGTCGCGACACCCGAACAAGGATATCTTGCAATGGCTCGTAGCCACAATCCCACCTCCCTCCTTCACTATAGCAACCCGACTCAACCCGATGCGTCGCCCACTCGCTCAACTCGGAGCTCTTCTCGCTCTCTCTCGCAGATGTCTCCGTTTGTCCGCATGGATCCTCCACCCCCGTATGTCCCTAGAGACACCCCCGACAGCCCTCCATACACGATGCCCGGAGGATACCCTCCAAGCCCGACGACTTGTTCTGCCAACCATATGACACAAAGCTCACCATATCCTCCATCGCCTGCTCGATCTGCGACGTTACAACGGGGAGCTCATCTTAGCCCGTCGGACGTACATCCAGTTTTCTGTTGCTGTTCGTTGTCGCGTTCTGCAACATGCACGTTCGTTCCGGAATGCGCTCCGCCATCACCGTGCCGGCCACTCACCATCTCATGCGAACATGACGATGCGGTTACTGTCAGGATCACTCCCCATGCTCAACTGTCGTCCTGTTCTCGCTGGTTGACCTCTTCCCGTCATCCCGCTTGCCATGGAAGGTCCCCATCAACAGTGCACTGCCCGCATACCTCTCGTTGGGGCTCAGACGTCATGCAGGTCGCCATATTGCTTCGCCCTGACTCCCACTGCGGCTGTCCCAATCGTCAAGACATGCCCAAAAGCAAGTCTCCTTTCTCGTGTTCCTACATACTGCCCTTCGCGCTCCTTCTCCCGTTTATGCTGTTCATGATGTCGATCGTGCCTTCGCGTCCTCCATCAAGCCATGCACCTCCATCACACACCCTCACTTCACCTCTCTTCTGGCGCGCGTTGTCGAGCTTGCTTTCATACGTCTTCCGCATGCTACGCGACGTCGATACCAAGATGTAGCTGTGTCGTAGTTCCTGACTGTTGTGGGAGTACGTGTAATCTTGCTTGAACTTTCCTAGGATCAAACGCACACTTCCCGTTCAACTTGTGACAGACTGAACTGGAGTCCAGCGCTATGTGGTGCAAGATGAGGCTTGAAGGCGTGCCGGTGTTGAGGAGAAATTGGGACGAATATGGTACGTCATCGCTCGGCAACATGCTCGTCGCATCTTTGGGCGCTTACATGACTTCCATTGTTCTCCCTGACCACCAACTGCAACTCGCGTCGTTCTTTTGCCCGCCGACAGACATAGCTTACCGGAGGCTTTACTGTGGTATCCAGTGTACTTACTCACTCTAACCAGCCGATGGACCTAGTCGAGAAAGCCCATCGCGTGCAACTCGAAGTGTACGACGAGCGGAAGGGTAGGACGAAATCCTGTATCCCCTACAGGTTGATCAACCTCGATGGCAGCTGTATCGCACGGAGAACATGCGTATGGCGTGCGTTTAGGGATACGCTTGCCTACGCGAAGGACGGCAACCACCTATCTCCTGAGCAAGTCGAGCCTCGGATTATGAAGGAGTGGCCCCAGGAATCGACGTATCAACGGCTCCAACGCTACATTCCTGAGACTCGGCGAGATGTTCTCTCAAGGTCTATGACTGGCGCAGACCTCGGAGTTATGGATGCACGAGACTGGGAGATGACTTCATTGAACTCTGGTACCACGAACGACCAACGTCACCTCCATATCCCTCCTACCCCGGACGCTCCCTTTTCTCAAGTTCCATTTCCGCCGCCAAATCTGCCCACTCCGACAGAGTGTACTCTCGTGACGCCACAGGATCCGGCGACAACACCCACCGCTCCTCCCGCTCCTTGCCCTACCCCCCAGCTTCCCTATTCACGACATCAGACATTCTCGTGGGCTGTTGCATGTGGCTACAACGAGACCTTCCGGGAACGCAGTAAAATACGATTTGTCGTTGATGAGGTGGGACGCCCTATCACGGAGTTCAGGGACACGAGGGAGCTTGTGCGTGCTTTTCGAGACGCGATCATTGGTACGTCGTACGGAATCCTCGCGCTTACTTCTCCGCTCACTACTTTTGCAGGACATAGACTGATGTGGGAGAAAGCGGGTGTTCTCCACCGGAATCTCAGCATCGGGAACATCTTGATCACCAATGATCTTATAAAGGCGCCGTTCACTGGGTTCATTCATGACTTCAACTACAGTTCGATGATAGCGGCACCTCTCAGTGATGTTCCCCAGCCTGTCATTGGAATCGGAGTCAACAGCCACAAGGAGCGCACGGTAAGTCGATGAACATTCTGCAAAGCAGTGCATTGAATAATAACATTCTGATCATTGGCAGGTTACTCACTACTTCACCGCATGCGCGCTTCTGAAGAAGGCCTTGAAGGCCAAGCACCGAGTCCATCACGACCTCGAATCGTTATATTGGGTTCTCCTCTGGGTTGCGCTCCACCACACAACGCACAGCCTTGGACGAGAGTTTTGCTCGAGTATCTTCAAGTCCGGAGACGATTGGGAGGCTTGCGGGGTAAAAATGCAGTGGCTCCATGAGGTGTTCTCCGACGGCTTGGTGAATGCTTCCGACGACGAAGGAAACGGAGACGGAGCAGACGATGATGCCGACGAACCCAAATCCCTCAACAAAGACCTCATCATCTACGAGAACGAGCCGCTTACGGACTTGATGCGCGAACTGCGGTGCCTTGTCAGTGCTCAAGTCTACGGGAAGGGGAAGTCGAAGCTCACCTATGAGAAGATGCTTCCTCTCTTCGACCGAGCCCTGGAACAGAACGACTGGCCGGAGAAGGACCATGTGCCGTGGATCGTCCTGGATCCCGATGCGCAAGAATCTGTCGTTGCACCGCCGGTGGACGTGCCTCCGGAGCAAGCACCACATCTTATCACCACTGAGGAGCTCCGGTGGCCTGTCCAACACTGGGGCTGTGGCTTGGAGAACCAGGTTTTACACTCGAAAAAGCGGTCGTATCTCGATGCAATTGGCGTTGGCGAAGAAGATCCCGAGGACGAGTCGCCCACATCGCCGACGCCCACGCACAGTCGGTGGAAGAAAGCAAAGGTTGATCACGACGTAGATTGCCCGCAGCTGTGCTAGCTCCGCGTTATCCTACGTAAGTCAGTGATGGCGGGCTGGCGTGGCGGCGATCTGATTAATATTAGAGACCACTCTTTAGTTGTCCTACAATGTTAAGCGCTCTCAGTGCTCCAGGCTCCGTAGTACTACACTATCTTGTCACATACTACTTCTCGCTACCGTAGACTTCAATCTGCGTGGTATCTGTCAAATGGCAACCTGTCCTACAGGACCTTCGCGTTTCGCATAGATGTCACGTGTAGGAAAGATTACAAGTGGTTAAGATACGGCTTGGGCTGGCCGAGCCGGCGGGCGCCTATCAAAGCGTCCCATGTTGAACTTCGGCAAGCGCCGTGCTGTGCGGATACAGTGACGACGCTCGCGAGCTCGACCCGTATCTTCCTTCCTGTCTTGACGTGCGCAATACGCTCCTCAAGTGGTATTACCCAGCGCTTGCGTGGACGTGTGGGTGCTCATTCTACCCGATTACACTTCAAAGCCTTTTGTTGACCAAATGCATTATAATGCAGCTTCCTCTGACAGAGTCGCGCTGGCTCGGAGCTAGCTCTGCTTCACGCGAAGCGAGGGCTCTAGCACACTTGACGCGGGCCCCAAAGCCCGCTTGATTACCTTCTTGGCAGTTGACAGTACTACATCCAGGCACTCGGCACTTTTGGCCTGTGCCACTGCGGGCCACACTCTGGCGCGGAGCTTTGACGGCTACTAGATTTTGTGAGTGTTGTCCGCCTGCAGCGATTAGTATGTTATTGTTCTCCGTTGTCTACGCTTTACCCACATTCAGGATTGTGCTCTTTTTGCAGATTACTGAAGGATTTCATCGGACAGTCTACCACTGTCGCCACCGGCTGCAGCCTGCCTCCGGGGTCACGGAAGGATCTAGTGAGTTAGAAGCGGTTGCATAGACCGGTTGTGATTGAGGCTCACGTGGAAGGCCGTGCTACAGCTCGCGACACGCGGCCTCTCCAATTCCAACATCGGCGCTTAGTATCCACACCATTGTTCCTCCCAACCACTTCCCTCCCTTCCAAAGACAGGCACCTCGATACCTATAAAATGACCATCTCAACGGGCGCCATTGCTCCCTGTCTCTTGGGCCCATACAGCTCAGGTATGAGTTGCCTTCAACCCACCCCTCTAGCCAAAAAGTCGCCTAACGATCCCACTACTATTCAAGACACCCTCAAAGCTAGAGCTGAAGAGGCATGGCGGCGTGAGCTCCAGCACCGTGTGCATGTGAGTCGGGACGACTTCACGGAATACCTCAAGAAATATGTCCCCTCCAACACCCCCTACCCTTGCACCTACGACACTGATATCCCCGGAGACGACCTGTTTGCTGGTTGGACGCCAGAGCCGGGAAAGGAGTTGGATAGCTACCCTCATTTGGTGCGTGGTTAGGCATCGATAACTACATCTTGCTCTCTAACACCACCTCGTAATTTCAGCTCAAGGGATTCAATACCCTCGTCAGTAGTTTTGAACCGCACAAGCGTCCTACCTTCTTCGACTGTCATCAACATCCCCAACGGTTTCCCTTTTCCGCATTCGTCAAGAACCACGGCACGTCCTATCCTGATATAGGCGCTACTCTCCCTGGCGTCGGGCTCAGCTCGTTACCAGCCCAGCCGAACTGGTTTCATCTGTCAATGATCATGGAAGGCAAGGCAACAAGTGCGGACGATCCCTTCAACAAGAATGGTCTCCAGCATTGCAACACCTTGGTACAGCTAGCGATTAACGCGCGCTGCCTTATGCATGCTCATGGACTCCTCTCGGTCTTCGTCTTTGGAGTCTATGGAGAAGTTCTTCGAATTGCACGGTTCGACCACTCATGCGCCGTCGTCTCTCGGCGCCTCTGCATCAAGAATCCGTCACACCTCAAGCTCATCAAGCGCTTCTTCTGGAACTTTGTGAACCCATGCGACGGCGGACTCTTCGTCGGATGTGACCCCACCATCCGCAAGTTAACCAACCACGACGCGGTATGGCTGCGCCAACGCCTTGCTCTTATCGGGGCCCAGGTCGACGGATTCGTCCTCCGCGAGGCCCGTTGGGCAGAAGTCTATGACGACGACGACGTTTCAGCCGAAGCCAAGCCATACATCATGATCAAAGCTCTCGATGTGAACGGGCGACTGTTCTCGCGCGCGACGACTGTATGGCTCGCTATTCGTGACACCCGTCGGTGGGTAGATGGCCGCCTCGTCAACGACCCACAGCCAGGCGATCTCAAGCTGCGCATCATCAAGGAGGCATGGCACCAGATCGTCCGGCGTCCAGAGCGCGACTTCTATGGAAGGCTGGCTGTCATTCCAGACGAGGAGAAGATCGGGCTACCCTCTCTGGTGGCGGGCGGAGACCTCGGGGAGCGTGAGATACGACAGTGGGAACAAGCTCTATACGGTTCCTCTACGTCGCGAGACGCGCTTGACCCCGCGGCCCATCAGTCCCGACTATCGAACACGAGTGAGACCACGCACGGTCCCCTCCCTCGTTCCCTCCATTCCACCACCAGCAGAGCAAACGCACCGGCACACCGCCCGATGCAGCAGACTTTCTCCTGGCGACTCGCGCGAGGTCCGGAACATTGGCACCGAGAGCGAAGCCATATGCGATTTGTTGTCAACGTTGTCGGGCGACCTTTGACCCGTTTCCGCTCGACGAAGGAACTTGCAACAGCTATTCGAGATGCGATTAAAGGTGCGTGCTGCGCTCATGAGGGACTGGTACATCCATCTGACATATTCCCTCTACAGGCCACCATCTCGCCATGACTAGAGGCGGGGTGCTACATCGTGATGTCAGTGTGGGCAATATTCTCATCGTTGATGATCCTGCTCCAGACACCGATGCTCGGTTTGACGGATTCTTGCACGACTTCGATTACTCGTCAATCAGCCGCGAGGTACCGAGCACTGGTCTCGATGGTTTGGATGCTGCCGAGTTAGCGCAACGGCTCGTCGCCGAGGCAGACGGGGGTGCACTGAAAGAGCGCACGGTATGTGTATCCGTGTCATACATGTCTTTTCCTTTCACTCATACTCCATCCAGGGGACATACTACTTCATGGCAATCGACCTCCTGCTGGGAATCGACTTGCACCACGCAATTTGTCACGACTTGCAATCCTTCTACTGGGTTCTTGTGTGGGTCGTGGTTCGTCACGTCGCCTACAATCATCCGCTAGGGGACAAGCTGTGCGCTTCAGTGTTTCCCAACACCGACACCGGCAGTGCTAGCGGCAACAAGTTGAAGTGGTTAGGGAAACTTGTGCAAGATTTCTCGATTCCCGGAAACGCTCCTCTCGCAGAGCTTGTACGTTCCTTGGGAGCTCTACTGTGGAAGGAGCACCGAGGCACCATCACGCTCGACTACGATATGTTCCTCGCCCCCTTCGATGAAGCACTCTCGCGAAACGACTGGCCAGAGAACGACGCGGCTTTGCCATACAAACTCCCGGAGCTCAGGACCGCTATGATGGGCTGGATTCACCCTATCCCACCCCCGCTCGCAGGGTCCAAACGCAAGACAATGGAGTATCACCCCGATGATCAGCCCCAGGGGGATTTCGACGACGACGAGTCCATCGCGAGCGACGCTTCGGAGCAGCGGGTCGAGTTCATGCTGCTCGGAGAACCTATGGACGACGACGACGGGGACAACGACAATGACGACCATAACCATGACCACGAACCGCGTTCCAAGCGCAGGAGGACGAATACATCTTCCCCAAGCCTGGGATCGGCGAGAAGCAATGGCACCGGGGCTTCGTCGCAACTGTCCGCTGCTAGCTCCTCCTCGGCCGCCCCATCCTTCCCGAGCTCTTGCACAAGTGTCGAGCTGGAGGATATCATTGCAATTGCATCTCAGTCCGACCTGGAGGCTTGGGCTGGACCTGCAAGTGGCACCCGCTTCAAGGCTCCAGTGAGATCCAGTGACGGTGTTCCAGCACTTCCGAGGACGCCGGTACGAGGGTCACGCGCTAGCAGTGGGACGATGCTGAACCACCATCGACGCGGCGGAGGAAGTGGGACGCTTCGTCCGGAGAGTGGGGTGGATCGCCCTCCACGCACACGGTGATCGGAAAGCGGCGAGCTGCAGTCTGTGGTCTAGACTCTAACTTATCTTTGCTGTATGCGTCGTGTTGCTTTTGTTGTATATCGTGTTATCCTCCCAAATCACTGCTTCCCGCTCTTCTATGCCATTCTTCTGGAAGTACTGACCATCGCCCTTCGATGGGAGTGGATGAGGCGAACTTGTCCCAACATGTAGACATGGTATAGGCGGGCCGGGCGGTCCGAGATTTGACTTCATTGCGCGTCAAATACTTAGAGAGCGCCTTGACTTCGAAGCCTTAAGCTTCAACTGTTGAATTGAGGACAACTCATCATGCCATAAAACAGAACGTCACTTGCCAGGCTCTTGTGCTCTGTTGGGAGGTCCCGATTTGTGACATGAGGGGATGTACATGTGCGCAGGCTTGGCCCGACTTGTTCTAGTCTAACTCGAGCCCAACCGGATATACATAAGTTGGTCACACGACGAGTCTGCCAGCAAGATGTGAGGTATGGAAGCGATTGCTTGGACTGGTAGATTGAGGCTGACGGAGATGGCCACTACAGCTATCCTAATCTTATCATTATCACGCGTGGCTTTCCAGTGATGTTGAACATCAGCGCTTGAATCCTGCACCATCATCCCTCCCAACCACTACGGCCTTTACCTGACCAGCCGCAGCTAGACAGATCGTCCAAACATGAGCATATCAACGGGAGACATTGTTCATCTTCTTTTGAACCCACATGACTCAGGTATGTGTAGCTTCCATAGCTCTGCCAGTGAAAATCAACAATCCCTCCGATAGTGACCTGTCAAGCTCTCAGAGCTCAGGCTGAGACGGCATGGCAGTGCGAACTTCATCGGAAAATCCACATCTGCAAGGAGAACTGTTACGAATTTTTGATGAAGTATGTTCCCTCCAGTACCTCATATCCTCTCACCCATGACATCCCCGGGGACATCTTCGCGGATTGGAAGCCAATTCCGGGTAAGGAGCCAGAAGGCTATCCCAGTCTTGTACGTGATTCTAGTGAAACTGCTCACTCCCTACTGATATGTCCATACCACAGCTTAAAGGCTTGAACATCCTGGTTAGCGGTTTTGGAGCCGACAAGCGACCTGTGTTCTTCGATTGCCACAAATATCAGCAGCAATTCCCCTTCTCGGCATTCGCGAAGAAGCACAGTACTACAAACATTAGCCTTGGTGTTACATTCCCCGGCAAAACTTTGGCTTCTCTACCTGAGTCGCCTGACTGGTCCCACATGTCCATGATTTTGGAAGTCAAGGCGACGCGTGAAGACGACCCTTTCAACATGACAGGTCCCACACAGTGCAACACATTGCTTCAGCTAGCGATCAACGCGCGCTGCCTCATGCATGCTCATGGCTTGCTCGCCGGGTTCGTCATTGTCGTGTATGGCGATGTGTTCCGCATCATACGATTCGACCACTCTGCTGCCGTCGCCTGTGAACGTCTCTACCTCAGGAATCCTGCGCATCTCAAGATTCTCCAGCATTTCCTGTGGAACTTCGTCAACCCATGCGAGGGCGGGCTCACGGTTGGATGCGACCCCACCATTCGTCGCTTGACCGACAACGACGAGGCGTGGCTCAAGGAGCGTCTCACCCGTATTGGTGCCAAGGCCGATGACTTGGTCATGGCTGAGGCTCGATGGGCCGAAGTCCACGACGACGACGGGACTGGGCAGGAAGAACACAAGGCCTACATCATGCTCAAGGCTCTCGACGTGAATGGTCGCTTGTTCTCGCGCGCAACCACGGTCTGGCTCGCAGTCCGCGACACCCGTCAGTGGATTAACCGTGGCCACCTGGTCGACGACCCGCAACCAGCAGACCTCAAGCTGCGCATCATCAAGGAGGCGTGGCACCAACTTGCTCGTCGTTCGGAACGTGACTTCTACGATAGACTGGCGGTCATACCTGAGGAGGAGAAATTCGGCCTTCCATCACTCCTGGGCGGCGGCGATCTGGGGGAGCGCGAGGCACGACAGTGGGAACACGCGCTCTACGGCGCGTCTACTCCGCGAAGTGCCCTCACTTCCGATGTACACAAGACCCGACTCTCAGAGTCCAGCGCAACTACACATGGTCCAATCCCTCGCTTGCTTTCCACCACTACAAGTACCCCCAATGCTCCGGTGCGCCGTCCAATGCACCAGACATTCACATGGAGGCTGGCTCGCGGACCGGATCACTGGCACCATGAGCGAAGCCACATGCGATTTGTAGTCGACGTCGTGGGTCGACCTTTGACTCAATTCCACTCAACCAAGGAGCTAGTGACGGCCATGCGGGATGCGATCAAGGGTGAGTCACCTTCAAGTTCCAGTCTCTCAGAACCCCCGAGCTTGATTGTCTTCGTGTCTCTTCGTGACAGGTCATCGCCTCGCCATGACTAGGGCTGGAGTCCTACACCGAGACGTCAGCATGGGCAATATTCTGATCGTCGGCGATTACGATCTGGACAGCAAACCACGCTTTGAGGGCTTCGTGCACGACTTCGACTATTCTTCAATGAGTCGAGACATTCCGGATGCACAGCTCACCAACATGAGTGCTGCAGAATTGGCACAACGGCTTGTCGCTGAGGCCGACGCAGGCACTCTCATGAACCGGACGGTAGGTGTCACATAATGCGCGTGCTTTACCCCTTGCTAATGTTCTCATTATTAGGGCACGTACTTCTTCCTAGCCCGGGGACTACTCACAAGCAGGAGAACCTCACACACCATACGCCACGATCTAGAATCGTTCTACTGGGTGCTACTGTGGGTGGTGCTGCGGCATGTTGCGTACGATAGTCCGCACGGCAAGAAACTATACGCCATAATATTCCCGGACAACAATCAGTCAGCGGCGGCCGGAGCGAAGGAAAGCTGGCTTGACTCCGATGTCTTCGACTTCTCCATCAAAGGCAACGCCCCGCTGACTGACCTCATCCGCGAGGTGGCGGAAATGCTGGAGAACGCAACGAAGCACCTAAACGGGATCAACTACGATACCTTCCTTGCGCCTTTCGAGATTGCACTCCAGAGGAACGACTGGCCAGATAACGACGCCGCGCTGCCGTACGTGCTCTCGGAGCTCAGAACCAACACCATGGGTTTCATCCCACCTACATTCGCCGGCTCGAAACTCATTGCGGAGTACCACCCTGACGACCGTCCCCAGAGCGACTGGAGCGACGAGTCGGTCGCCAGTGATGCCTCCGAGATGCGCGTCGAGTACATGCTCTCCTGCGAGCCCCCTTCCAGTGAGGAGGACGCACCACGAAATAAGCGTCGCAAGATTGACCGAGATGAGGGCTGGTACTAGCGGAGGCTCGTCGCACCCGTATCTTCCTCGACTGTCCCATTCGTTCCACCGTGACTATAGAAGGCTTCGTCGCCGCTGCGCCTCAGTCAAGACTCATAGACATGGAGCGGTCCTTCAGGCGGGAATCGTTCTAGAGTCTCCCATGAATCTGGTGGAGGCGCGATCGGTGCACCCTCCAGTCCGGAGACCACGCATCTGGAATGGGCCACTGGTTGACCGTCGGGAGACGGAAGAAGCAGGAAGTTTCGGCCGCGAAGGAGAATGGGGACTACGCACACCGAGTTGCTGCGTATAATGTTACTCAGATATCGTGCTTGTTGTTGCTCGAGCTAATTAGTAATCAGTATTCAGTCGTTCCCCTCCGATCGAGAAGGGTGCATTTGCGTTGAAATCGTTACCGCCGAGAGTGGTCAGAACTACGTTTGACATGGTCCAGTGAATCGTTGGCCCTCCAGGGTCTACCAGGTAGAAAATCTATCACTCGTTAGCCACCACGACCACCATCTTCCCTGTATTCTTTCCGCTCTGCACATCAAAGATCGCCTGGCCCGCATGCTCCAGTCCTTCCACGCGGTGCTCCTTATACTTAATCTCACCGCTTGCAACGCGGGCAGGGAATGTGCGGAAGAACTCGTCCGCGTACTTGGACTCGAGCGACAACACGAGGAAGCCGTGTAAGGTAACCTCGCGCCAGAGGATCAGCTGCAGGTTCTTGACGTTGTACGGCTCCTTGGTGTTGTAGTTTGAGATGCTCCCGCAGATCTGACGAACGAAAGGGCATGGACATGGAGACTGTGCTATCGCCAAGTGGGACATACGATGAAGTGCGCCTTCTGCGCGGAATATTCGAGCGCGGCCTCGAGGGACTCACCCCCGACGTTGTCCCAGTAGCTGCAGATATAACCCTACTCAGACAGTAGCATAAGATAGCGAAAGACCACTGACATATTGATAGGCCCCTCCTTCTCGAGGACTTCAGCCGTCTTGGTCGTCTTTTAGTTGAACGCGACGTCCGCGCCGATCTCGCGCAGGAACTGGACCTTATCTTCCGACCCGGCAGACGCTATCACTTTGAGACCTTCAGCCTTGGCGATCTGGACGACGGTACTGCGTAGGACAACGAATCAAGGGGAAAGGATACAAAGGATAGTCGTGAGCAGGGTACTTGGTGCACTTACGATCCAACAGAACCTGCAGGTTGGTCATGAGCATAGATGCCGGGATACAACGCGCTATAAAGGAGGCACGTACCGGCAGCAGCAGTGACAAAGACTACGTCGCCCTATTTCCGTCAAGAGCAGCATTGAGTACGTTGACAAAGACATGGGAATGGGAGGGCTTACAGACTTGGCGGCGTGCGCAAACTCCATCCATGCGTGGTGCGCAGTTTGTCCTGTCCGGATATGAGCACACATGTGGCTCCAGCAAGTAGTCACTAGATGGCGAGTCCGCGTACCTGGCATGCCGCACACACCCAGGTATACAGACCATGAGAGCTTCTCCTACCCATGTGTTACCCCGCTCGCCACAAAGTACTAGTTGGAGGTGGAACCCAATAGGATTCTTCAGTGGCCGACGTTCCCGGACATTGAGTAACCACCCCCCATAGGGCTGATCGGATATAGCAGAAGGTTGGCCATGCAAATATGTTGCCCACGTCGCGGGCAGACTGGCCGTGAAAGAGTGCAGCCTAGGAGAACAAGGAGATATTCAGTTTGTCAGCAACTGAAAGAACTGACAAAGCGTTGGATGGGTCCATCACCTCACCGAGCTACGATAGAATGCGCATGTGGTTACATGAAGCAGCCTCGCAGTAAAGTTGATACAGTCCGCAGGACGTCACGGTCATATGAGCAATTATCCGTGGACATGGATTCTGATACAGCCAGGAATATGCACTGCACAACGAAGTGATCCAGGTCCTGTCTACACTTTGAGATTCAGCGATCTTAGCACAGTCCCGGTCATGCATCATTCCTCATCGCCCAACTAGGCTCACCTTGTTGCGTGGAGACACGGGCGGGTGAGCCAGAGATGCTCCAAGTCTTGTGAGTTACGCTGTTAATTCAGAAACATTTGCTGCCTCAGTCGGGTGTCCTCAGGTGTCCTACTACTAGTGAACTGACTTGGTGACGGTGGAAAGAGTCCCTTTCGGCACAAGCGCCCTCGGGCGGTGCTCCGGACTCGGTCCGAGCGGCCGACTCGATAAGGCTCACAACGAAGACTGACCAACACCGGCGTAGGTTCGGATACCTGGCGTACGATCGCGGTAGTTCAGGAACACTACGGTCGCCTTATTCACGGTAAAGCAAGAGTGAATGGTCTTGAATCTGAACGCTGATGCCAGAAGCACACGACGTGGTCTCTGCAAGCGCCGTCGGGTTCTTACGGGATGAGTGGGACTCGATCCGATCTGCCGGTGCTGTCGCTAGTACTCATCTCATCCTCTCCTCTCGCCTGCCTCTCGCCGACATTGTGACCCGACATCGCAACAGTTGTATTGCTCGCTGACACTGCTCGTATGAGGACATTCTGTCGTTAGTGCTCCTGGCTCAACAGTATCCATGAAGTGTCCTCGTTTCTTGCCAGATGAGTCCGACCAATGCCTTCGAGCAAGAGTTCAAACTTCAATCTTGGATAATGCCGTAGTAAGTAGTCGATGATTCAACGTTTACGAACATTACCACGCGTCGTCTGGAATGTGACGCTTTCCCTGGATGACTAAGCCCTGCGCATGCATAGGTTCACGCGTAGTACGACTCTGGCAGATGGCTGTACCGTTGTCCTGGTCACCGAGTACAGCCTGATTTGCGATACTCACACCAGCTCCTTCTTGATCTAGAGCGCCCTACCTGTCTTGCAAGCCAACTGCTGGCTAGTCATTACTCTTCGAAGGAGACCACTTGGAATTGCGTAGGTTTGCTATCCCACCCAGCCTAAGGGGCCTCGTGCCACTTTTGTCTGACTGACCAGTTTCGTTCCCAGGCACTAACCGCACTTGGACATGAGAGTCTGCAGCAATGGCGTTGTCACATGGATTCCGCCGCCTGAAGGGTGCATCCAAGTGACGAACGATCTACCGAATGGGGCCGAGATTTTGAACGCTCTTGGTGAATATTGCGAGGCCTGTTTCCCCGTCACCAGAGATCTCGGGCTCCTGTCCAAGCAACGCGCTCCTGAGTGGGTGGAGACGCTTCATGTCATCAAGTGGACGTTCATGCTGGCCGACCTCATCAAAAGCGCGGATGCTGGTTGTCATTTCTGCGGCTTGTTTGCCACACGATTTTTCGTCAACTCTGCCGTCTACGTGCGGTCCCGTGGCTTCATGCCGAACGGGCTCGTATGCTGTTGCCGCGCCGCCACGGGTGAGAAGACAGACAGCCTTCAGAACGCATTGGTTACCCTCCGCAGCCTCCTGGACGAGAATACGAACGCAGAACTCACCTTCGTGGCCGAACCACTGGATTTCGCACCTTCCGAACTCAGCTTTGGTATGGTGCGCTTTTCGGCTGTTTCCAGCCAGCATATGGATCAACAGGCACTCAAGCGTATGCGTGTGGACATCGATCTCGAATTCTGTGCTCTCAAAGGTATGCTATTGTCATACCCGTCCGTGTGGTAGATCGACAAGGCTTATCAGCGTCTTCCCAGATAACGTGGCTGCACAATACATCAAATGGCGCCCCATCAACATACAGCCTAGCTCTGATGAGAGTATCGCACAAGCACGGCAGTGGATCCATGAATGCCTTCTGGAGCACGATGACTGTCCTGACCCTGCGGACTCAGCGCTCCCCACACGTTTGGTGGAGATTCTAGACGACGAACGCCTCATTCTGCACGAGAACTCATCTCGCACGGAGAGGGGTACTTACACAACCATGAGCTATCGTTGGGGAGGTCCTCAAACATTCGCGACGACAACGGATACGTACGAGAGCCATATCCGAGAAGGCTTCAAGGTATCCGATTTGCCACAGACGCTCCAGGACGGGGTGTTCTTAACAAGACGTCTGGGCCTCCGATACGTCTGGATAGACTCTTTGTGCATCCTCCAAGACTCTGATGAAGATAAAGAACGAGAACTCCCTCGGTTGGCCGCGTACTATAAAGACGCCTACGTCACCATCTGTGCGGCAGTTGCTGAGAGCTGCCACGACGGATTCCTCCAGACCCACGACGAGTGCAAGACCCATCCCGGAACCGGCATCCCCTCCGACCTCCTCCGCATGCCTTTCCTTGACCCGAGCGGAAACGTGGGCGAGATGCTCTTCCGCGAGACATGCCCGTACTCGCTAGCATGGGAGCCGCTCGAGAAGCGCGCTTGGACGTTCCAGGAGCGCATCCTCTCCCCACGGATCCTTCACTACGGTAAACGCACGCTGTGGCAGTGCCACCACCACCAGCGCAGCCACGGCGGCGTCGAGGACTTCTCTCTCGACACGCGCTCCTTCGACTACCGTGGGCTTCAAGCCCGAATCCAGCAGGGACCCGCCAGCAAGCGCGTCGGTGCGGATGCTGAGGAAGTAGAGGCAGACCTCTACGCCCTCCGGCACCAGGCGGTGCATGCGTACGGGGTGCGCGACCTGACGTATCCGTACGACAAGCTTCCTGCGATCGCCGGTCTCGCGAGCGAGTTCGCGCGCGTCACAGGCGACGAGTATCTCGCGGGGCTCTGGCGCAGGCCGCTCTTGCGCGAGCTCTTGTGGTCGACATGGCCGAACCTGGTGCTGGTGCGCCCAGAGGAGCGCCGCGCGCCGTCGTGGTCGTGGGCGTCGGTCGACAACGATATCACGTACGACCGGCTTCCTCCTGCGGACGCGCGCGCGATCGCGACGATCCTCAGCTGCAGCGTCACCCCGATGTACGCGGACTCGGTCTTTGGGCGAAACCGGGCTGGCGTGCTGGAGATAGAGGGACTCCTGGTGTCAATGCCGAGCAGCGCGGTCAAAACGAATCTCCAGCGCGAGTACATGATACCCGGTCCAGACCCTGCGCGCGGGTTCGCGACGCTGTTCATGTGGGACAGAATCATCGCGGGGAACGGAAAGGGCTTCGGCTCGAACGAGGACTGGGAGCCTCCCGAGCGCTGTGTTTACCTGCCTCTGTTCGCTATGCCGGAGGGGGACGCTACCGACCGGTATGACGTGCATGGGCTGGTTCTCGCTGAGAAGGAGGATGGCACGTATGAGAGGATCGCGGACTTCACAAACATGGTGATCAAAGGCTTGGATGAAATGTTGGAGGCGATGAAGAAGAAGGTTGTTATTGTGTAGGCAGATTCGGCCGATAGCCCTGATAGTGAGCACTCGACTGTCGTACCCCCATCATTGGCCACGTCCCACTGCACCCCCAAGCAGCCATATTTTGATCATTCCTCCGCTACCACCACCACCATCTTCCCAAAGTTCTTCCCTTTGAGCACGTCAACCAGCGCCTGCCCGGCGTTCTCGAGTCCCTCCACCCGATGCTCCTTGTACTTGATCTCACCGCTAGCGACGCGCGCGGGGAACGTTCGGAAGAACTCGGGTGCGTACTTGGGCATAAGAGAGGCGATTAGGAAGCCGTGGAAGGTGATCTCGCGCCAGACAAGGTTCTGCAGGTTCTTGACGTTATATGGTTCAGATGTATTGTAGTTCGAGATGCTTCCGCAAATCTGCCCCAATTGCAGTGAGCGTCGCTCTTGGTGTGCGCAAGAGAGGTGCGCGACGTACAATGAAGTGCGCTCGCTGCGCGTACTCGAGAGCAGCTTCGAGGGACTCACCACCGACGTTGTCCCAATAGCTAGGGGATTTCGTCAGCGGAGCACGAATACCTCGAGCAGGGATTCGACATACATATTTATGGGCCCCTCTTTTGCGAGAACCTCGCGAGTACTCGTTGTTTTATAGTTGAACACGACATCCGCGCCGATGGAGCGCACAAACTCGACCTTCTCGTCCGAGCCGGCCGAGGCGATGACCTTGAGACCTTCCGCCTTGGCAATCTGCACGACAGTTCTGTGTCACGGTAGACGGCGATGAGATAGGTGAGAGGATGCCAGTGTGAACAAACCTCACGCTCCGACGGGCCCTCCAAAGGTACACCTCGACATCAGCAGGCAGTTTGATGGCAATCCACGCCGGACTTACCAGCCGCAGCGGTTACAAAGGCGACGTCTCCCTGTGGTAGGCAGTCAGCTGTCCGAGCCGCAGTATACCGAGATGTTCTTCGTCTGTTAGAATCACCTTCTTTGCGTGTGAGAACTCCGCCCATGCATGATGCGCAGTTTGTCCTATGCGGTGCTCAGTGAAGAACCATACTTGGAGGATGATAGTCACGAACCTGGCATACCGCAGACTCCAAGGTAAACAGACCAGGGAAGGTTCTCTTTGTTCTCGAGTACCCGTACACGCTGAGTGTTGGTGAGGACCGCGTATTGCCGAAAGGCTGTCGATAGAGCATCAGAACCATAGAGAAGGGCAAGTATGAAGGCTAGTATCAGCAACCTACGAAATATGCCGGTGACATGATCTCCAGTTTTGAACGCGGGGTCCTCTGAGCGCACAACGACACCTACACCCCCGTTCTCTAGACTGCCCAGTTTGAAGCGTCAACACGCCATCCGACCATGGAAACCTGCGCGTACTCACACGTCTCCAACCTTGAACATAGGCTGCCGACCAACAACCGTGCATGTTTCAGCTTCAGTGGGCACTTGCACGAGTTAGAATACTGAGACATACAAAATAGTCCAGCGGATTGTCCACCTGCATCTTGTGCCGCAGGTAGGGATCGATGGATAGCACGAGGATCTTGACGAGAATGCCGCCATGCAGCGGCTCGTTGTCTAGGTCAATGGTCTGCGACTCGTCGTACACTGTCGTTTTGCCCGGAACAGGATACCCTGGACGTGGTAGCATGCGACGGTGTCCCACAGGGATGGTGTCATACCTATGATCAATTGCGCATCATTCCAGTCGTGTGCAAATCGCCTTACCGGTTGGCATCTCGTTGTACACAACGCGCCCGTTCTTCAAGACGGTCATTGCGAGGTAGAATGCTTGATTGTCGACGCGCTGGATCGATGAGAGAGGTTGGAGAGGGCTGTGGGAATCGTCGAGATGTCGGGGTGACTACCCGCATGTTTTATACACCCGGTACCCATGGCCGCGTGGTACTGATCGTCAACAAAATTCTCCCGGAAGGCAAGAATTGCGTGAGACATGTCGTCGAGGCGGTATGTAGGACTGTCAAACCGGAGAAGGACCCGGAAAATATCATGCTTCACTGGTCGTGGGACCCAGTCTCGCACCGCTTGGCAACAGCTACGTGAATGCAGCATGTAGCATCAGCATGCACATTGACGACATTCAGCGGAGCTGGGAACTTACGCACCGTAATTGCTGCAGCGACCGACCATCGCACATCTTCACGGCTTTGCATTGTGCTCAGCCTGAGCACGCCTCTGTACGTTCTTGATGGTCGTCAATGTAACGGTGATACAATAGAACTCACTGTTGTAGGGCATTCGGTGCTAGTCGAGGCACGCACGGTCTCTCGAAGTCCGAGCCTCGAGAGAAATCTGCCTCCCGATCAGTGCTGCGCAGACGCATGGGATTCCAGAGCAAGTATGACATCATGGGTTACACTATCCTACCTGACATTCAGATATGTCAACAGAACAATCCAGACGATAGCGGTAACGCACGGACGACTCACACAATCAAAAGCCCAAGCATTCACTCAAAAGACTCCTCCGCAACGACGACGACCATCTTCCCGTAGTTGTTCCCCTTGAGCACATCCACCAGAGCCTGGCCGGCGTTCTCCAGCCCCTTCACGCGGTGCTCCTTGTACTTGATCTCGCCGCTCGCAACGCGCGCAGGGAACGTGCGGAAGAACTCGTCCGCGTACTTCGGCTCGAGCGAGAACACGAGGAACCCGTGGAAGGTGAGCTCGCGCCAGAGGATGAGCTGCAGGTTCTTGACGTTGTACGGCTCTTTCGTGTTGTAGTTCGAGATGCTCCCGCAGATCTGTGCGTCGAGCCGTCGGTGATGAATTCGCGGAGGATGGGCGATCGGGATGAGAGTACGTACGATGAAGTGCGCTTGCTGCGCAGAATACTCGATCGCGGCTTCGAGGGACTCGCCGCCGACGTTGTCCCAGTAGCTGTGGAACCCATGATAAGTGAGACTGAACGCGACGGGCCGTATACGGGAGTAGCCACGAACATGTTGATGGGTCCTTCTTTGGCGAGGACATCGGCTGTCTTGGTCGTCTTGTAGTTGAATGCGACGTCCGCGCCGATCTCGCGCAGGAACTGGACCTTATCTTCCGACCCGGCTGACGCGATCACTTTCAGACCTTCCGACTTGGCGAGCTGGACGACCGTACTGGGGACAGACCAGGAACATAAGAAACGGATAGTTTAGAAACAATCCTGTGTACTCACGCTCCAACGGGGCCTAAGAGGTCGTCCATGAGCGAACGTTGTACTCGCGACACACACGCGCGTAGCAAAGTGTACGTACCAGCAGCAGCAGTCACAAACACGATGTCTCCCTATTATCGCGTGCGTTGAGTTCGAGCACTCATGAAGTGGGGAAGCGACTGAGAACGAACGGGTTTGGCATGTGAGAACTCTCTCCACGCGTGATGTGCGGTTTGGCCTGGTTGCGGGTGGGCATATCAGCGAGTGGCAAAGGGCGATGTGCGCAGCGCGTACCTGGCATACCGCACACGCCCAGGTAGACGGACCACTGAAGCTTTTCGTTGTTCTCAACTACGCGCATCTGCTTCGCGTCGGTCACGACGACATACTCCTGGAAGGCTGCGCCAGCGTATCAGCATCGCACGACACAATGGCATGAAGCCGAGAGACAAGACTCACGCAGCATTCCAACTACGTGATCACCAGGCTTGATGGCAGGATCCTCTGAGCGGAGGACGAGGCCCACGCCGCTGTTCTCGATACTGCCAGTCCCACCGATCAGTATGACGTCGTGCGTGAAGCGCGTCGGTCGTGACTCACACTTGTCCGGGTACGAACATGGGCTGCAGGAAGCGCGCATAAGTCCAATATACAAGAACGCGTATAGGAGGAACGTACTAGGTGGTGGTGGGGGTTTGGCGCCTGCATCTTGTGCCTGAGGTATGGGTCGATGGAGAGGTCGAGGACCTTGACTAGGATGCCACCATGGAGGGGCTCGTTGTCGAGATCAATCGTCTGCGATTCATCGTAGACGGTGGTCTTGCCCGGGATGGGATATTCTGCAAGGGGTCAGCATGGTATCGCACGCCTACGCTGGACACTGACCTTCCGGGATCTCCTTGTAGATAAGACGACCGTTCTTTACTGGTGCCATGGATGCTATAATACTTGTGCTTTGAGAAGTGAGTGGAATGCGCTTGAAGGGAAGTCGTGCCAGTGGTTCATCGGTCGTTATTCGAGTCATATATATACCTTCCCTAAAGCTTTCTCTGACGTTCCACTGTGTGAAGAGAACATGCACAGAGGATCAATTCTGCGTGTGTGGGAAGCTAAGGGGCTTTGCCACCGAGCAGCATGGACCGCGATGCTTCGTCAGCGACACAACTACAATTCGCGCTCGGAGATATTAGCGTGACCATCGCACGGTGGCCGATACACTCGCGTAAGAAGCTTCGGGGATGCAAAGAAGGTGGCGCATGCGGTCAGGAAGCCCAAAGTCAGAGTACTAGTGTGGGGCAGATGGAGGGGACGGCTCACCCAAAGCTTCGGGCACTTAGTAAGCGCCGACATATTTTCCGGTCGGAAGTTTTCGCATGACTCCCTACATCCGTATTCAAATCATAACTGCCGCTAGTTACGATGATCGCAGTGACCACAGCTCAGGTAGTTGGTAATGAAGGAGGCTGCTTTACAAGTTAGTCAGCAACGACTGGCCTGAAGATCTCCGGTTGGAAGACGGTGAAGGTGTGATTAACAGCGAAGCTTCTCGGGGGCCGGGGAGGGGATCGATAACCGCGTGAGATGAGCTGGGGTACTGCCGGCCTGGTGAGTGGAGTCAAAGCACGTAAGGATATCATGGTGACGTATCCATGTCCGGGGTCTTGGGACCATCCCGATCTGAGCAGACTGGCAGACTCCTGGGTAGTGTAGTAAGTGCTGGCCAGTCGACTACATAGAGGATATGCTCGTCGTCATCGTTTGCGAGATGTTTGGAACATGTGGCTGTGGTCGCGAGGAGGCAGTGATTAACATGTTAAAATTAGTAGGCTCTATGCTATAGCTGAGCGCTGATGTGTGGAGGTGTGAGCGACGTGATGTGCGTCGACTATTCGTGACATACACACAGGACATGACTCGAGACGCAAGGACGTAATGAGACTAGGCAGCAGCCTTCTTGCAAGCCGCCTTGTGCCTGGGCCAGTCGGCCTTTTGGCATGACGAGCCAGATGAGCAGTACCTCGCGGCCTTGCACTTCGAGCAAACCAGCAGCCTCACCTCGGCGCCGCCTGGTAGCGTTCGAGGGGCGCGGCCACAGAACGTGCAGATCGTGCTCCCGAGCTGCTTTCGTCGCCTGTCCTCGTCGTCCACGACCTTCCACGTATCAAGCCGGATGCCTTTCGCCGCATGGCCCCTCGAAATGTCGACCGCCCTGCGCGCGGTCTGCCCGTCCGTGTCCTTGATGTCGATGTTGCCGCCGTGCTCGAGGTACCACTTCAGCGCCGCGCCGGACTTGGCGACCACTTCCCTGTTCTTCATGTCCCAGACCATTGTGATCTCATGTGCGGGCGTGCCCCCATATCGGTTGCGGTGATTGACGTCGCCGCCTGCGTCGTAGAGGATCTGCGCGTACTCGGGGTCGAAGGACGGTTTGGTCGAGATCGCGTGGTGTAGGGCGGTAGAGCCTGAGAGATCTAAGCCGTCGATGGGGACCTTGACTTCGTTTATGAGCCAGCGAGCGATCGCAAGATGCTGGGCCCGTCGGTCGCCGTTGAGGATGGTTGACATGAGGATGAGATTGAAGATCGGGACGCGAGTCGGACCCCAACGCATCTTGTAGATCCATTGAGCTGCAGCGGCGCGGGCCGCTTCGTGGTTATCAGCATGCTCGCGGTGACGCGCGACGGCTTGGGAGAACATTTCTTTCAGCTTGGCGAGGTCGCCGTGCATGACGGCCCATCCGAATTCGTCGAGATCCCGTGCAGGTATCATTTGCGTGGTTGAGAAGTGAAGGCGGAGTCTCTGGGATTCCGCGCCGGAGAGCATGTCATCCCTACAAAACAGTTCAACACTCAGAGGAAGTAGAGATAGATAGTTGGAGTTACTAACCTCTTGATTAACTCTTCTAGGGGCCTAGGGGTAGTATATGAGCCACTCAGTGAGAGAACCTCTCGAAATGGTGATGTGGGATGGACTAACCTTCCATGCCCTGTGTCTGGAGGCACAAGCATTTCGGAGATCATCCTTTCCAAGTCGGCCATTATGATGAGTGTATGATGGGAAGCTGTGGCGTATGCAATCGAAGCTTAAAGACTCTTAGAGAGGAGAGTTCAACATTCAACCCAAAGCTTCAAGCGCGCTTCAAAGCTAGCTTGAAGACACCGTGGGAAACGGGGCGCGGCCCGGCGAGAGAGCGCCGGCGTTCGATTGGGCAACATCATCATGGCCTTCAGCTTCAAGGTGAGCTCGCGGTGAGCATCCACCTCGGCCTTCGCTGCCAGCTCTTCTCGACTTCACCTGCTTTGTGCGCTGAAGTGCAGGTCTTGTTGCGCACACAGTTACTCTCAGCTGCTTGTCCTCAACACTCACCGCTCACGTCGACCAAATCGGTAGTTACCTGGGCAAAGCTTGCGAGGAACCTCAGAAGAGCCTCCTTGGGCGTAGAAGACTTCTCGAGCGTGGAGGCACGCGACTCGGACGGGCACGACGCAGCGTGCAGGTGCGACCCTGGAAACCCACGAAAACATCCCTCTCCGACCACTCGGTCACCCTCCTCAAGCCCAAGACCTTGCTCTTGCACGACTAGCCATGAAGTTCAGGTGTGTAAAACTCCATGTGTACTATAATTCTTATCCTGACACGCGTGTAGCTCCTCGCTCAAATTCAACGCGGTTGCGGAATGGTGGGACGAGTATATTGCGTACGTCGTCGTGCTCTCGATTCGAGGAGTTGACAGTGAAGAACGGGATATGAAAGTTACGAGGCCCTCAAGAAACACATATACCAGCTCGAGAAGCAGCAGGTTGGCCTTCAAGAGTCCTACCATGACCTCGAAGCGAACGAGCGCACGTCCCTCATGGGCTCATCCGGCGCAGGAGGATCCGCCGCACCGAGCACCGACGCGTTCTTCATCCCATTACTCGACCGTGAGCTCCGCAAGATATGCATGTTCTACGAGATGGAGGAGCAGCGGGTCATGGACGACGTCGCTGCGCTGCAGCAGGAGGTCGAGCGGCAGGAGGAGAGTGGACCGTATGCGGGGCACCAGTATCTGGACGATGATGGGGACGAGGACGACGAGGAAGACGACGACTTCGAGGTGCACAGTCCAGGCGTGAGTCGGGATAGGAACGAGTCCCCCGCACGGAGAAGAAGACGACACTCGCGCTCACTCAGTAGCGCCGCACCTGCTTTGCCTTCAGGTATGTCTTCTATCAACCCTTTTGGTTCTGCACGTCAAGCTCCTGCGGAGGAAGATTCTTGCCTCCGATTTACTGAGCATCGGTGAATGACCAGGTAGCAGGCCGAAAGCGCCAAGGCGATACAGCGTCTCCTCCGACGAGCAAGAGGACGTTGAGGCGAGCATGGCATCTCTCGACCCAAACGTCGGCATGGGTCGTGGCTCCAGCAAGTCTCCCTTGGTGAGAGCGCGCGCGCTCGCCAGCAAGCTCCGAGACAGCATCATCTCGACCTCGAGCACTGGACCAGAGACTGTCTGGACGGCGCAGAACAACTACGCATGGGACACCCAGCTGCTGTTCAAGCGCAAGATCACGAACCTCTACGTCCTCGCGACGTCTCTCCGGTCCTACGTCGAGCTCAACTACTCCGGCTTCCGCAAGATCTTGAAGAAGTAAGCATCTTAACCCGTCGTGCGCTCGTCGCTGACATTCCACTGCAGGTATGACAAGGTGACAGACAGCAACCTGCAGGACCGCTACCTGCACGATGTCGTCGAGCAGGCACCCCCTTTCCAGCAGGCCGCAAAGGACAAGATGAACAACGCGGTCGCACTCCTCGTTAACCTCTATGCGCGCTGCGTCACGCACGGCGACGAGGTTGAGGCACGTCGCCAGCTCAAGCTGCACCAACGCGAGCACATCGCCTGGGAACGCGACACTGTCTGGCGGCAGATGATCAACCAAGCGCGACGCGGTGAGGATGGCGGCGTGATGGCGATGGGCGGAAGCCTCATCGTAGAGCCCGAGAAGGGTCTCTTGAACGTGCAGACCCCGGCGGGACGCATCAAGCTAACCACGAAGAAGCTCTATCTGCTGATTGCGGTCGCGGTTTTCCTCGCTCTTCTCAACGTGGAGGTCATCGAGGGGGTGGAAGCGAACAAGTGCTTTGCGATCCTCGTGTTCGCGACGATCTTGTGGGCGACGGAGGCGATCCCGCTGTTCGTCACGTCGACGTTCATCCCGTTCCTGCTTGTCGTCCTACGGGTCATCCGGTCGCCAGAGGGCGAGGCCCTTGAGCCGCCTGCTGCCACAAAGTGCGTCCTCACTCTGTTAAGGTCGTGTAGCATCGCTGACAGGCATCGCAGACATGTCTTCTCCGTCATGTTCTCGCCCACGATCATGCTGCTCATCGGAGGCTTCACCATCGCCTCGGCACTGAGCAAGACGGCCATCGACCGCGTGCTCATCACGCGTGTGCTGAGTCTCGCGGGCGAGCGGCCGAGCACGGTGCTGCTCGCGTTCATGGGCGTCGCGTGCTTCGCCAGCATGTGGATCAGCAACGTCGCCGCGCCCACTCTGTGCTTCACCCTGATCCAGGTAAGCTAGAGCTAGTTGGATGCACAGAACCGTCGCTCACACGCCGCGTGTCAGCCGATCCTGCGGACACTCCCGCCAAAGTCGTCGTTCGCGCCCTGTCTGATCGTGCGTCCCCGCTCCCGCTCCCGCTCCCGCGCCGCGCGCTCCCACTGACAGCCTTCTAGATCGGCATCGCGCTCGCAGCGAACATCGGCGGGCAGAGCTCGCCCATCTCGTCGCCGCAGAACCTAATCGCGATCGGCGCGATGGACCCACAGCTCGACTGGGCGTCGTGGTTCGCGGTCTCGCTGCCCGTCTCGGCGCTCTCGATCGTGCTCATCTGGCTGCTCCTGCTCGCGAGCTACCGCCCCGCGCGCTCGCCGACGGGCGACGGCGAGATCGAGATCAAGCCCGTGCGCGCGCCCAAGGAGCGCTTCACGCTCAAGCAGTGGTGGGTCTCGTTCGTCTGCCTCGCGACCATTGCGCTTTGGTGCGTCGCGCACTCGATCCAGGACGTTATTGGCGACATGGGCGTCATCGCGATCATCCCCATCGTCGCGTTCTTCTCGACGGGCGTGCTTAAGAAGGTGCGTGCGCGTCCTGAGGCGAGGCGTGTTGAGTGCGCTGAGACGTGCGTGTGCGCAGGACGACTTTGAGCAGTTCCTGTGGACGGTCGTGTTCATCGCCATGGGTGGTATCGCGCTCGGGAACGGCGTTACGAACAGTGGACTGCTTGAGGTGCTCGGTGAGGGCATCCGGGAGCTCATCTCGGGCATGGAACTCTACCCCGTCGTGCTCCTGCTCTCTGCCATCGTCTTGGTATGTGTCTTTCGCGCTCATGTTTTGCATGGCTAATGGTTCAACTAGGTCATCTCAACATTTATCAGCCACACGATCGCGAGCGTGCTCCTCGTCCCGATTGCGAAGGAGGTCGGGCAGAACATGCCGGGCGGAGACAAGTCGAACCTACTCATCTTCATCACTGGCCTCATCTGCTCCGCCGGGATGGGCATGCCCGTCTCTGGCTTCCCGAATCAGACTGCGTAAGTTGTGCATCCCTCTTTGTCTGTCGGGCATGTAGCTGATGGATGTCGTGTAGTGCGACCCAGGAAGACGAGATGGGCCAGCTGTACCTTTCCAACGTCGACTTCTTGAAGAACGGCGTGCCGGCGAGCATCATCGCCACCATAGTTCGTACAGATGCTCCTTCTCTCCCTTTTCTTGGAGGTTAACGGTGCCTGTAGGTTGTTGCCACCGTCGGATATCTCCTCATGAAGGCTATCGGGTATGTCTCGCGCTTCGTCCAATTAGTCTCTGCTCTTGCTGACGCGATTCCGTGCTGTAGGCTCTGAGCGCATGTCTGACCCTTCGTATCTACGTCTTGGTTGTGGACATCCAAGGCGTGTTGTCTCACCGCATTATCTATGGTATATATTGCCGCATAGAGTCACCTGGGCCACGCTTCGATGTATCACAGCTAGAGACACTACTACCTTACAGTCTACAACCACCTTTGTTCTGTTTCCATCCCCCTCTCTCAGGTTGAACCCTACTCATTTGCTTCGACACCCACAACTAAGATCACAATAGGGGAGGAAGAGTCAGAAGTCAGATACAGCAACTAGCACACGATCGACAACTCGAAAGACGATACACGCAGCAGAGAGAAGCAAGCACGTCGTGAACTATGAGACAGGGCATGAAGGTCATTACGCGGGGTCGTGAGGGTCGTAAGCTGGTCGTAAAAACTATCGACATAGTGTACTTGTCACGCAGGGGCGCTGAGATATACCTAGCGGCTAGTAGATGGAGCATGGCGTAGATGGTAGGGAGCAGTAACGTGGTACGTCAACGAGCAGGGAGCGAGTGAGCGGGGGAGCGAGCGCATGGATGGCTATGGGCTAAGGGAGAGCAGCAAGACATATCGTACTTGGCGAGACGAGGAGAGTCCGGAGAACAGCAAACATGGATGTCATGGTGAGCACGGCACAAGGACGGGCGCGAGGCGACTGACTCGACACTCGCGGCCCATTCGGCAACAAGTACCAACCGCCCTGCGGCGGGTGATACGGCGAGTAGCGCGACACAGGGAAGCGTGGTCATGCAAAGTGTCAAGGCCTGAACCCGCTCCCCTTCCCGACGACCTTGCGGAGGACGACCTGGATGACGACCGCGCACACGCCCAGGCCGACGAGGAAGACATACGACGGGAGGTCCGACACGTTCGCCGGCTGCTTCCCCGCCTCGTCCCCTTCGTCCCGCTCGTCCAGGACATCACGGGTGCCGAACAGCGTGCTCGCCGGGGCGTGCAGGCGGCGCACGACCTCCGGGATCACAGACTGCAGCCCTGTCGACGACGCAGCAGCAGCCAGGGCCCCAGCCGCCGCAGCAGAAGAAGACGACGAGGACGATGACGACGGCGAAGCGGAAGAGTCGCCCTTCGGGCCCATCGGAGGAGGCCTCGTGAGTGCGGGAGAAGTCGACCCCGGTTCTTCGACCTTCGATCCCACCCCAGACACGGGCACGAGCGCGTTGCTCTGCGCCTGCGCCTGCGCGTCGACCTCGACGACGACCGCCGCGGACTGCACGCCGATCTCCACGGACGCGACCCGAGTCACCGTCTCGGTCTCGATCTCCATTCTTGCGGTTGCGTCCACCTTCGCGAGCGCCTCCTCGACGCGCTCCCGCGCCGCCTCCTTCTCCTCCAGGTCTGCAACCTTCTGCTCGACGACCTCGAGCCGCGCGCGGAACGTGTCCAGGAGCGCGCGCGTTGCCATGATCTCCTCCTCGAGCATGCGCTCTACGAAGAGCGCCTCCGGATCCTGGGGTGCCTGCACGGGCTCCACGACGACCTTCTCTTGCTCCTCTTCGTCCGCAGGCGTCGGGGGCAGCGGACGCGACTTCTCCTGCCGCTCCGGGGATGGCACGGGTATCGGGGAGTCTGCAAACGCTTCCAGTCCATCCGTCGCCTCGAGCGGCCTGAGCGCGCCCTTCGAGGGGGATCCGGGGGTCGAGGACGAAGGCGCGAATATTGCGGTGACGACCCGCCGCTCGTTCTTGCCCTTGCTGCTCCCACCGCTGCTCCGCCCGCTGCCGAGCCCGGTGACGGTCTTGTGGCCGATGGTCTCCGGGACTGCCTCCAGGCGGATCGGCACGGGGGCCTGCATCTCGGGTACGCGCTTGACGGTCACCCCAGGGGCAAGGTCCATCTCCTCCCATGCGCGAGCACCAGTCATGGGCTGCTCCCTCGCCATTTCCGCCAGGAGCGCCTCCACAGTCGGCTCCTCGTCCGCCGCCAGCCGGCTGCTGTGCGAGCCGCTCGGGGAAGGAGGAACGGGGAGCGGCCGCCTGCGCGACGGGCTCGGACTCTCCAACACACGTTGACCGGTCAGCTGGGCTTCCTGGCGGGCCCAGCGGCGAAGGTTCACACGCTCTTCGGCCGGGCCCTCGCCGTCCTCGAAGCCGCCGTCAGAACTGAAGCTCCCGCTGCGTTCGAACGACTCGATCATGCCCCGTACGCGGCCGTTGCGGTACCGACGCGCTTTGGAACGGCCGAGGGCTGGACCGGACTTGCTGGGGTCGTCCTCGCCAGAGAGGGAGGCCGAGGACTCGATCGAGGACGACGAGGAGTTGAGCTCGGGGTTGGAGAAGAGCTTGGGTGGGGAGGCGGACTGGGGGGATGGAGAGGTCGCGGGGGAGCCGTCGGCGCCGCCCCAGATGCGACCCTTGAGGACGTTCTGTCGGAGGTTGCGTGCGGCGGTAAGGAGAGCGTCACGCCACTTCTTGTTCATGCCCAAGCTGGATGGTAGCATGGCAAATATGCGTGTCAAAATCGGTGGGATGATGCGTACGCAATGCACTTGTACTCACGCTTCGAGATCCTCCTCGTTCAGCCGCAGGAATGTCCGCCCTCCAATACGCGCACTCTTGACGAACGCAGCGATGTCCTTCGCAACCAACGCGGGTAGGCCAATAGGTTCAATCTCTCCGGGTTTACCACCGGACGTCATGCGCAGAGCCGTGGTGAGGTAGACGGCGAGCTGAGAGGGCGTCCAAAGCTTGGGATTCTCGGGGAGATCATCGACCGAGGGCGCGGGTGCTGTGAGAGCGGGAGATGGAAGAGGGATAACGGGGAGAGTCGAGGAGCGTCTGGGACGACGAGGAGGCATGGACGCAGCTTCATCTGCACTCACATAACCGCCGCTCCCGCTGCTGCCATCCCTCCTATTCGTCGGACTGTCGAGCGCAGGCGGAATCGGCAGTGGGCGGGGCGACTCGCGACTTGGAGACTCGGGCACGAGGTTGAGGGACTTGGACGAGCGGTGGCCTTTGCCCGAGTCGGAACGGCTGGGGCTCGGCGAGGTTGGGATGTAGTAGTGATGGGTCGCGTTGAGGTTGTATCCGGACGAGTTTGAACGCGTGAGAAGGGCAGTCGAGGTGGTCTTGATCGCGTATGGATGCGGGTTTGGCTTGAGCGCAGGGTCTTTCTTCGACGGCGACGGGAGCGGGTATGAAGGAACAGGCGGAGGAGTAGGGAGCGTACGCGCAGCTGCAGTCGCCATGTTTGCTGTTCCGTGTTTGCTAATGGACTGATCTTGGATATGTCTTGCTGGGCTTGTTCCCGGGTTATATGCGCACTATGCGCACGTGAGACATCGCTGAACACATCTGAGAGATAGCAGGATACTCACCGGGTGGCCCGACCCAGCGTCAGCGAGCGTGAAGGACGAGAGCAGCCCCTTCCGGACCGTCCTGCATGATGACCGCACCCTGTCACAGTGACGGTCACAGTCACAGAGCGTCTATACGGTCGAACGCTGAGCGCTGAACGTTGAACGTTGAACACGGACTTGCTTCATTCTGCCTTCATGACTTCTGCGAGAGACCAACTACAAGCTTATACTGGGCATAATTATGTCTAGCATTACTGGGACAACCACAGAGTACTGCTTGAAAGGCGCCAGCAAAGTTTCGTTTTTGAAGTTAACTCTCATTGCCAGACTCCAGTAAGGTAGACGACGAACGGTGTCTACTAACAGCACTCGTAGCTGCTTCGTATGCTTCGCTGTAACGCTGTAAGCGGCTAACTCGGTAGGTCTACGCGAATACTTAACTTCCAGTATGACGTCATCAAGCTCACGAGTGACCCTCGTCGCACTGAGTCTTACATTCTTCAGCTCGTCAAAATCAAGCAACAGTATATTGAACGGTGTAATATCCACCAGCCTCAGAGACCCTCGCGAAGCCATCGACAGTCGTTTTATTTGCCGTGAGTCGGATTGTTCCTGGTCACGAAGTGATCCAGGTCTCCAGTTCATTAAAGGCGAGTCCATTGGGGGTGGGAAAGCTGACTAAACCGCGTGGCTTTGTGTTTCAGATGTCCGTTTATGGGTACTGATCTCGATGCCCCCCTGGCACCGCTCGGTCTCGTCGGGTTGATTTGTTTTGTCCGGGGTTCCCGTTACCGCTGAGCTTACCTAATGCAACAGTGAAATGGGCTGTGTTTCCCTGTTTCCTTCCGTCCTTGTCTCTTGTTTCCAATGCCTCTCTTGACTCTTCTATCGCTAGCTTCATCCTGGACATTGGTGTAGTGATGTGCAGAGCTCGGCTCGGCTCGGCTTCGGGGGCTACGGTCTGCTTGAAATGCAAGCCGGGCTCCCCGGCTCGGGCTCAGCTCGAGCTCGGCTCGCCGTGAGCCAGAGCTCGCAGGTGGCGGGCGCTGTCTCGGATCTGCCGCTCAAGTGACGGGGATAGAGGGCCTCAGAGGCTCCTGTAGACGGGAGAAGTGAGAAGGAGTGGCGGTCAAGTCAATTGAGCAGTACTCACCTCAATTTCCAGGTTGAAATCAGTCCGCTTGCAGACCTTTGACTGGTCATCGGGCGGTCATCCTCCAGCACTGTCAAGCCCAAGCTCAGAGCCCGGTTCGAGCTCGCAATGGTCGTGAGCCGAGCCGTGAGGCTCCCCAGGCCGTCCTGAAAGCTCGGCCCGTCCCGGCCTAAAGAGAGCCGGCTTGAGGAGCCTGACGGCTTCAGGCCGAGCTCGTCACATCAGTCCATTTGTGCTGTTGTGTGTTGATGTGGGGATGGGTAATCCTTCCCATCTTGGTGAGTTGAGTGTGTTTGGTTCGCTTGTTTTTTTCTGTTGTTTTTGGTTTTTGGTTCGGGATTTTTGTGGTATCTGTCATCATCTTGTGTCTTTGATCTCAGTGTGGGCAACTATGCCTTGCATCTACGATTGTATGATCACTATATGATGATATTAACGAAACACTGTTGTTTTTGGTTGTGAGCACTCAGGATTTACAGTGTTTTCTCAGTAATGTTGGTGGATGGAGTCACGTTTGCTCCCGGTGATTGTGCTATTGTATTTTGCTGAAACATTGATGTGTAATGGGAGGCTTCACATTGTTGTGATCTGAATAATGCTTGGGTGTTTGCTTTGTGACAATCATGGTCTAAGCCTAGTTTAGATTGTAAACTTTGAACAGTGTTCTGTGAGAAGGCTCCTTGACATGCATTCACTCATGCTCCAGGACGATCTTACTGTCATTTGATTCTCCACCCTATATTTTGCTGTGTGTGGTATTTTTGTTGGTTTCTTATGTTTCTGTTGTCCATTTACTGTTTCTATTCATGTCATCCTTTCAATTGTCATTTGATCAATTCATGTGCTCACTGTTGGTTCTGACTAGATATCGACAATAGTGCTTGCTATCTGGAGACCTCAGTTTTGACATGTCATCTTCAGAATGATTTGATGTGTATAGTTGATTCTTAATTAATTAAGCTTTGTTGTGTACTACACACCCACGTGCGGGCTGGGCACTGTGTATATTTCATTCAATGATATGTGCCCAGTGGCCGTGGATATCATATAGCAATCATTCAGCCAGTGTTTTGCCCTTCTTCTGTCATTGTTTTGCCTCATATCTGTTTAATGTCTGAGGCTGAACAGTTTGGGATACAAGTGCTTGTTGGAAATGATATATCCACCCTGAACTTCCGCATATCGGAACCGAAACATGGCTCACCTCAGTATGTATTCTGCAATGCTTTATGCTGTGCACATAATTGTGAAATATCTATGTGGTTTTAAGTGTTCGTATGTACTTTTTGAATCCTGTGATGAGACCTTTTAATGTACTGCGGAGCATATTTGGTTGTTGCATACTGATGGCATTGGTGTATTTCTTACATCTCTTAGTCAGAACTATTTGGATTGCACGTCATACTTGTTACAAAGTTCTGTATTGTTCAATCAGCATAGTATTCAATGTACGTTATAGTGATGTCGTTGCATGCACCTAAATAGACGCCATAATTTCGATAAATCGATGGATGTCAGATGTGTCTTGCTCTCTTATGTCTTCTCCTACCATTGTCTACCCTCGTCTCTGTTCATACTGTGGACAGCTTGCTTATACATGGTGTTCACGCTGTCATGCAGCCTGGTATTGTTCCCAGCCCCATTTAAATGCAGTACGTTGGATTTTATTTTCTTATGTGTCTTTTATTTATGTGTTGTTCATTGTAGGACTGGCATCGCCATCGCCAGTTTTGTGTTCCTTATGGACAAGGTACACACATTGAGGGAACTGTTGCCTTGGTTCCTGAAGAACAAAGTACCATTATTGGATACGTGTTTTGGTGCACAGAACGTATGTCACAACTTCATCTAAAATTTGAAGTTGATGTTTACGATTATATGACATGTTTAGACCACTTCTTGGAAACTTGCATCTACTATACGTCCATGCATAGTACAGATGGTTCCTCATCTAGCACCATCAGACCCTTTCCCCATCTTGCACCTTTTTTTTTCGATGAGTCCCCCACAGAACTTATTTTGGAAAATGGTGTTCATGGGGAACCTGTTAGATTTCCTTTGAGTTTGTGGTATAGCAGACAGGCATTTGATCAAAGGAATCCTTTGAATCATGCTGTCAGTGGTTTGGTGAGATTCATGTCTCATCAGCCATGGTATGGTCCTTTGGTGGTTTTGAAGTACAGTGGAAAGAGGCGCAGGTTTTTTAGTGATGTCTGTGACCTTGACTTGGGGACTCTTTCTGCCTTTATAATGGGTTTGTTGAAGTGACCTAGATATGCACACATGCATATAACTATACGTCAATTTCTGAAATGTTATCTAGACACAATAGAAACATGGAGACATTGCTTGTAATGTCTGATTACTTCAGTGGAGATATTGGCTTGTGCTGATATGGACTTTTACTTTACAACCTTGCTTGTTGCTTTAAAACATTATAGTTGTCACCATGAAAAACGGCCTTCCCAGGAATCGAACCGCAAGCCTCGGAGAGCGTCTACAACGCCATGTTACCCATTACACTATGAGTGCTACACGGATCTGGGCAAATAGCGCCACCTGTACAGCTCTTCATGGATGCGGTTCTGTGATTTTGCGGAGTTTGATTCGGCCGTTGGTCTTCGTTCTGGCGTTTGCTGCTCTCTTGCACGAACGTCGCGCTGTCGACTATCTCTCTGTCCCCGCTTTACGCTGTCTGCCTACTCTCTTATCTGGGGTCTTCATGCCATACGAGCTCGACGTCCTGGCGCCGGGGAACATCAGCTGATGTCGATCTCGCACTCACCGCAGCGTCCTCGTCCTCGTTTGCAGGCCTTTCTCGTTGATGAATGTGGGTCTGCACGTCCATTGGAGCTTGCGCATGGTCACAGTTGTGTCGGTGTGGCAGTCAGGGTGATGCGCGACGGGACGCGCTGCACCAGTGTTGTGTTTTCAACGTTCAACACGGTCACAGTGGATTAGGGCATCGGGTGGAGGGCCAGAGGTCGGGCGATGTTGAGAGTAAGTCTTGTGTTTGCGTCATTGTGTGATCGAGGTGCTGCGGAGCGAGTTCAGTTGTTGACGTTCTTTTGCGGACATTCGTGTCGCTTTGGGCTGTTGGGAAGTGAAATCCGTTCTGATTATTTTGTGTTCTGCAGCGCTCGTTGTTGTCGCCATAGCACCGTACTACACAAGACGATGTACGCCTATGTGGCTCGAATACAGCGCGACCTTGGACAGTCGTGGGAAGACGTTCGCATGCCGAAGACGTGCTGTCTACTTCAAGCTCGTGTATAGCACTGGAATGGAGCGATAGCATGGAGCAATTCGTGCCCGATGGGGGCCGCATCGTGCAGGATGGATCTGTCTGAACCCGTGCGTATATAAGATGTATTGCTTTCGGTGTGAGCTGCTAACGAGTTGTAGCACAAGTTATGTGACTGTGCTTTTGTCGTCCTAGTCAAGATTAGCCCTCAATCGTCACCGCCTTCAATCTGCATTGTATTCGCTATGAGTACGTCGGGCTCGTGATCAACTATTCAAGTCCCTTTTCTCGATGAGCGGTCTCAAGTCCAATATCTTTTCGGTCCGAGCACGGTAGCGGCAGTCCCTGGTCTCCGCTCATCACACTCGTTCCCTTGATTATGTCTCGGTGTCTTCCCGACTGTACCTCTGTCTGGGCAACTGCCGTGGCATCGCGCCGAGCCGCAGCAGCTTCCTGGGCCGCATGAGCTTGCGACCTCAATCAAGATTTCGCATCTGGTCTGCGCACGGTGTGGAAGAGCCGTTGGGGTCTCGGCTCTGCGTAGGGCGTTGCAGGAGCGATCGTGGTCATAGCACGATTCGGGTAGACCCGGTGCGGGGGAGCGCGCTAACTCGCGTGGGTGCGGGTACCGATTGGGTCGGGGAATACCTTCGGGTGGTCCGATGGCACTCGTAGCCGTACGTACCCTTACGCATCTAAGTCGCTCTCAGCGGCATCGTTCAAGAGTTCGTTGTCGACCCTGTCAATACCCGACTGGAAGACGGCGATGGTGGAGACCCAGTTCGAAATCGCGGTCAAGTGCCCGTCGCATGTTGAGAGCACTACATTTGAGACTACATGTGTTCGACGCTCCTGTCGACAGAGTTCATGATGGCGGAGGTGTCGACGGACGACGGGGGAGTGGTGGAAGGTGCCTGATGCAGACGAACTTAGCAACATCACGCCTTCAGAGATGTCGATGTTGGTTGCGGTTGTGCCGCTTCTGTTGTCTGGTTAGACCTTGAGCGAGGCGTTGGAGGATCCCCGCACTGAGGTCACCTGTTAATCTGTCTGTGACACTCGCTCTGACCCCTGCTAGGGAGCCGTCGTTAGACCTCCCGCTTTTGTCTCCTTAGATAAAAGAAATCTCATTCCTGGCGCCTTCGACCGTCCACTTCATCCCAGCCATATCAATAGCGCACTTCATCCCGGGTCCTTCGCCTATCTTGCTCTTATCTGATGTCGAGTGGAGCGTGTTATGCTCGACCATTTTCCTCCCGAACTTCGACCGAACTGTCAGTCATGCGGAGCTGTTGAAATCAGTTTCCGTTCATGGTGCCGTCGACCGTCGGGCTGTCTCCGACGCATCCACGCTCTGCAATCACTTGGCGCGGGGGGTTGTAGAGTCGGACTTTTCGTACGAGCCGTCGCTTGTGCGCTACGTTCTCTCCATGGCTCCACAGGCCGTGTTTCCGGGCTTGGATGACTCTTTGGACGTTGCTCTTGCGACTGAGCGGCACGTCACAGTTCCTGAGTCTGGAACTATCGAACATGTTTCCAACCATCGTGGAGGTGAGTCGGTCTTCATGATGCGCGGGGGTTTTAACCTTACCGTCATTTCCGTCAATATTGTGAATCACATCATTAGATACGACATCATCACGCCGTTGCAGTATCTGAAACGCATGTACAAGTTCTAAGAAGCACATCATTGCACTATTGTTTCGGCTCTCGTTTCTCCTGGTACAGTACAGTACATTGTATCGTGTTCAAATCAACATTGTCCGGTGCCCTTTCGTTCTCAGAGGATGTACCATGACTGACCGTCGTGTTTCCTCGTTATAACACCTTTATTTCGTCCGTCACGACGACCATGACCTCCGACATGTGCGCCGGGTACCCTCCATCGTTGGGTTTAGGACCTCATCGGTCGTCCTTCGTTCCTGGCTATTGGAATCGTCTGTCGTGTTGCGTCCCTGCAAGGGGAATGGATTCGGTAGGACGATGAGTGGTATAGACACAACCCATTCGTGCAGAATAGGGTCTCGAACGTCGCATGAGTTCGAGCAATCGTAACTTGTCATGAGACGCCAGGCAGCCATGGGACCGAAGGGAGGGATCTGAAGGGACCGAACCTCTGGCAAGGTTATCGCTAGTGGGTTGTTGTAACCTACTAGCGAACCGGGATCTCCAAAAAAGCGACCTTGTTGGGGGCACACGTAGAGATGCCTGAGGCACTCGTACGTGTCTGGTACCAATGGAGCGCCGCTGGGTCGTCGGTACTCCACCCACACGCATGGGTTCACTGCGAATTCGAAGCCTGCTTGCATGAGCGCAACCATGACAAGGTAGTCGGTCTCGCATGCCGTTCCTAGACGCATGTTGGAGAGTATAGCTCTTCGACTGAGGGTGAGGGATGGATATGCGCATGCGAATGTGTGCTCAGTGAAGAATGTCATGAGCGCCGATAACGGGAGTCTGCTGATCGAAGAGCATGCGCTAACGGCGCCCGCCTGGTAGATGATGACAGCTCGTCCGTCGTGGAGGTGGAATGAAGTAGTAGAGATGATGTCGCGTTCGCGAGCGAACGGTTCAGGAGCGGAACTCCTCCGAATTCTTGCGATGCGATGCTTGTTGGCCGAGCAGCTTGTGATAGTTTTCACCAAGCTATCGTACCACAGCTTTCCGGCGTAGATTTGCAGTGCTTTGGAGCTGATGGCTGGGTCCCGCGTGATGAAGGAGATCGCGGCAACCCCTCCTATCATTGCACGATTACTGGTTATGTGGCGTAGGAATGTGAAGGGGAAGGGAAAGAAGGGTTGGATGATGGAGATGATGGTGCGACGAAGTGACCCAGTCGACTCCGCGTAGGTTTGTCGACATACTGCTCGCCACACGCGGAGCGTCTTGATGTCCATGATATCTGCCGTCAGACCGAGGATTTCTGGGTGAAGACTGTTTCTACAGTTAGTTTATGGAGTCGTAGCCGGTGAGAGAGCCACGTACTCCAGTACATTGTATGTGGTGTATGTTCCTGTAAATGTCGGAATGCGTGGCTCTGTGGTCCAGAAGAATCTGTCCTGAAGTCGCGCCTCTGAGGCTCGGAGGAAATGTTCACTTGTCGGTGGCTGCGAGCCCGCCGCGTTGGGACGAGGACTCGGGCTAGATTGTATGATTGTAGACATGGAGTGGATGGAGATTGGCCTTTCCGGGGCTCGAAGTTGAAGTACCAGTAGCGTGGGGTGTTGGCGCTGGAGTGGATGCCTATGTCGTTTAGCTGGGTAGTGACTCATCGTGACGTGTCGTGCGAGTCACCAGTGCCTTTGCAATGTTCTGCGGTGCATGGAGGGAGCATGTACGTGCCTCGGTGCGATACTTTGTCCGCATCTCTTGTGTCAATCAACTGCGGACATAGCCTTCGTTGTTGTTGTGATATGTAGATTGGTCCGAGCTGACTCGTTCGGTTCTTATACTGATTTGGAGCTTATGAGGCGCACGGAAGCGGCACCGAGTCTCTTCCGGACTCGGATCGTATCACCGCGAATAGTATTGATGCGCTGCGAGGGTGACTTCGTTTTCATCGAGTTCATGACTTGGTTGTTCAGCCAGTGCTCGCTACGGAACGATCGGGGAACTTCATGACTCGGGATGAATCTGGGAAGGGGTTTATGATTTATTACTACGACTGCATGCGTCTCTGATGGAACTTTGCAACGACAGAGGCTCTGGTCCCTGTCCCTTGTGATGCTTCATGATGACTTCGTCTCGTTAGCGCATGAGAAGCAGATGGGGCTTCAGGGGTGGTATACCCCTGTTTTGAGGCCTGCATCCCAGGCGCGGGTCTGCAAGTGTTTCTATTTCCTTTGTAGTCAGTATTCGGACTTATAAATCAGCACTAAGACCGTTCCCTGACTTACTAGTGATGCCGGCGAAGGATAACTGTCCTGCGTCCTGACTGGCTCGATTTGTTCGACGAAAGGGGCTCGGTCCGCCGCCATCTCCATTAGAACGAGCGCGTGCACTTCTTGCGCTGTGCGGTACAAGTCCAGTAGCCAATGCGGAACATCTCCCACAAATGACAGAGATCCTAGGGCAAGAATGTTAGTAGTGACAAGAGCAACGGGGGTTATTCATACCCAAACCCCATAAGATCGATGTCCTCATCGGTGAACTCCATACTCGAGCCTCCATCAACGCATTCACTAGGTCGGGGCGGATGTATCTGTACGTTTTCTGATCCTCTTTGATTTCGACAATGTTACTGGAGATGCTGAACGTTAGGTATGGATGTGATCATGGTTTGTTCGTACCTCGTGTGAGGACCCGCTCCTCCAGAAGGAACGTCGAAGAATATCCTAGAAGAATCCGCGGGCTGAGTGGTTATGACTGAGTTGCGAAGCCCGTGACGTGCGATCCGAGACCGAAGGGTTTTGAAGTCGAATCTCTTCGTAGACACGCGGGAGGCCATGTCAATGTGCAGCACTCCTCGAGCAGCGGGGGAATGTTTCCAGTCTGGATATGGACCATGTTCTTCGGCGAGGTCGCAGCTGGCGTCCAGTGCTGCGTGGTATATAGTTTCAAAGATAGCGCGGTTCAGTTCTCTAGACTCGGGGGAACCGTACACAAAGCCAAGCGCGATGAATACCTCCGCGAGGCCATGTGTGCTGATCGCGAGCGCGCGAGTCCGGTAGGAACAGTGAATGGATGCGTGGGTTGGGAATGATATGGTGTCGAGGAGTCGGTCGCAATTCTTGGTTGCTAGTTTCACAACGTGATGTAACTGGTCGAAGTCGTATGACCCGTCGTGCCGTACAAATCGATGTACGGCGATGGAGGCAGGGATCGATGTTGGTGAGCGTACACCTGTTGAACGTTGTGCGATGTCTAGCTCTCGTCCGGTTGCACGAATCAGACCGAGGTGTCTCTGGTTGCTCATCTCTAGACAGAGCGATAGGAGCTTGAGTGCATTATCTTTAATGGCGAGAGCTCACTAACCGTTCACGGTACACTGGAAGACGGTTGACGGATAGCCGCTCGCCGCTTGTGCGGTCGAGATGCGATTCCATAGATCTCTCGCTGAAATTTGTGTTCGGTATCGCCCTTCGCGTTCGTAAGATTCGTAGTCAGTCGTGAATTGTTGACCGGATGCATCCTGCAGTCGCGGGACTTCTGGAGGGTCAAACAAAGACCACATCTCGTTCGTCAGCACCCGCTCCATACTGTGTAGAGTTATGTTAGAAGGTACTTGCTGTGATGGATAAACACTCACAAAACGTCTGGTATCCACAGCACTGGACTGAGGTTCGAGACAGTAGTATCTGCATCTGCAGATTGTGTCTTGCATTTCACGAACGCTTCTACGTCCGCGTGCCATACTGGCAGATGGACCGTAGCCAGTGACCCAGTATGGTCGAAGGTTATCTTGTGGTATTCCGCGTGGACATCGCACAGCTGCATGAGTTTGAGTGGCCCCATCCGAGGCTCAGGCCCGTTTCTACCATGACGACGTTGCACACGTTAGCGTGCCGTGTAAGGCGCAGGATGAAAACAAATACTTGCTCCTTGCAAGGCACGCAAGCAAGTGAGATTCCAGCGACCGCTCCGGAGCTCCATACGGTGTCAAGGTCTGCAAGAGCTCTTCTGAAGTCGAGGTTGAATGGATCTACATGATAAACGACGTCCTCAGCGTACACTCGCGTCTGTGTAGCGGCGATGGCCATGAAGCGAAATGGGTGGGCGTATAATCCGCGAGATAGGACGTCGTAAAGTTCTAGGACGGCCTGGATATGCCCGTATTGAGCTGCAAGTGCCATTCGCATGAATACGAACTGAGGTCGTTCACTGGGTTGTACACCGCGGCGGAGCATTCCAAAATTGACCAGACGTCTGAGTTCGGGGCTAGAATGAGTTAGTTAAGTTCAAGTAAACGTACTGGCTACTTACTATGTATATGTGAAGTCGCGCTCATGAACGATTGCGCGATCGATCTGAGCTTCGTTTCTCTTCACGAAGTTGGTGATTGCTGGGTTGAGCTGGACTGCTGAGTCTACTCATCGTGCTCAGCCTCTAGAGGTTTCAAAGCGAACGCGCGAGGGGGCTCACTGAGAGATGGCAGTAAGAACCATTCACTGAAAGATGCGCTAATTGTTTGATGTATGTACGTCGCATAGAGCCTTCCTGCAAGTAAACAGTAGTCGGCATGATACTGCGCGAATTCTGCTATCGCCGACGCTGCATGAGGCTTTATTTGAGACTTGTTAGATGGTCGTGAGTGCTCGTGGAACGGGAACTACGTACCAACAAATCGCTAGAAGACACTGGGTCGTGAAGAGAGCGAGCTACGTGATCTGCGACCCTAAACAGACCCTCGTGATCTTCATTGGCTCTGCGTAGCGACTGGATACATACACTTGAACATTGCCCTTAGTTATCGCTAGGCCTTCGATGAGCTGTTTATGAACTGTGTGAGTTGTGCCCTGGGAACATCGCAGTTCTGAATCGCACTTGTTCTAACGTTTGTACTAGCTGGGAGGACCAATGAGTGTGTGGCGGACTCGTATAGGCGGACTTAGTACCTTCTCCGGCTCGAACGACTCCAGTGTCCTGAGGTTGAGGTCAAAGACTTGCGTGTCAACTTATTTCTTGAGGTAACTCACCCATCTGGGAGGGCGTAGTCAGATGTAATTCGTTGTCGTATAGGACTACTCACCACTGTTGACGATAGTGCAAGATCGACGGGGCTCTTCCATAGCGATTAGTAGGGCGAGATCTTGAGTAGGTTGCACAGAGCTATGTTGTATATATACAGGTCTTCTGTCGGAGAGTGCAACTTTGTTCGTGGGGGTCCGGTCGATGACGTGTTGACGCGGGCCGAAACTTATTTCACTTGGCCCAATGAGGGTCGTGCGCTTGCTACGTGATGACGTTGAGCGTCGTGAGGTCCCGCAACGGAGTTTCCGGAGATGCGATCTTGTGGCGTACGGTTCCGAAGAGGACGACGGGAACGGCGGAGTTTAATGGACTGCGTGCAATGACTCGGTGCAGCCTTTGTACTTGGCGGCGAAACTGTGGGATGATAGACTAGAATAGATAAAGATGAGTCGACATCAAGGGGGTATTAAACCAAGACGTTTGAGGGCGGTGTACTGGCGTTGAAAAGTTCTTATTCTATGCCGCCGATTCCTCGGTCTCAGACGGGCGTGATCAAGTTTCGGTGGCTGTGTATGGTACAGTGTTACTTTCTAATGGAAGGCCTATTTTGTCTGCGCTCCCGCGAGCCGTTATCGCACATACTTAGTGCTCCCGCGCTTGGCGCTTGTCGACGTGCGTCTCTACGTTTGGACCTCCGGTGGGAGTCCTGAGCAACGCGCCAGCTTAGCAATCGTCAGCATCAACGGGAATTGCACGCACCTTGACTGTGCTGTGGGCTCTTCCGCGTTCTGCGTTGCGTCAGGTTCGTTGGCGTCGGCGTATTGTTCTGTGAGGCTCTCGGTGGCCTCGTCATAGCGCCTACGAGTGGTGGTGTGTGTTAGGGCAGTATAATCAGCCTCCAACTGTTCGTACTAACCTTTGAATAATGAGCTTGATCAGCTGACGATCGGAGTACGAGATATTCGTCACTTGCATCGGACTTCGAGACGAGTGTCGGAACACAATTATATTTCCGCGCAGTTGGATCCCCAAGGAGCATTGCAGCGATCTGTTCAGAGGACAGGATGCAGGGAACTTGGTCGTCACCAGGGTGAAGTCATTGGACAGCGTGAACCCGGTCGACGGAACTGTCCATACTCGGATTGCCTTGCAGCCGAAGGGAAACCAGCGACTAAGGTCGAAGTCCTCCACCCAGCCACAAGCGTCGGGATAGTCGTCGTCCTGTGTTTTCATACACAGCAGGAGCGTCAAAGGTCTGAGGTTCCCAACTGGGTAGATAAGAGCTCTTAGAACTCTGCGAGAGCTTTTCTGCGGTCCCAGGGGTTGAGAACTTGACGCGGAGCGAGCGAGAGCTCATACGTACATTGCCAACTCGTTCCTGTACCTGTCTGTTCCAGATAGTAATGGCTGCAGACTTAGACTCTTCTACCTGCGCTTCTTTGCTTTTGGGCTACGCGATAGCGGCGTGAATGATGCGAACTTTAGGCTCTGGAACAGACGTACCTCCGTGTCTGCATTGTTGTAGTGGGGTTCTTCAGATGCCATCGTGTTGGGACGTAAGAGCACACGCGAACCTGCCGGTACATATATCTCGTCGGGTCCGCAGTGCGAGTCTCTCCCTGAGTCAACGGTGCACCAATCTTGCTGCGCGTCGGCGGCATGGGTCGGCGTGTCTATAGTACCGCAAGCTTGAGGCCAACCGCCAATTGGTGTGGATAATTTGTTAGTAGAAACCGCTTGAGCCGAGCGGCCTTTGTCTGTAGTTGTCGCTCTCACGTCTGCCGAAGATGGCCAACAACGACCGGTCTTGAGTCTCCGCGATGCTGATGTATGGTAGCGGGGATTTAGGACATGTTTGCGGGCTGTATAGGTTGCTCGGTACTGTGTCAGTAATGTGATTGTTCGCGTATGCTAATACTTGTGTCTCAACTACTTCCCATGATGTGTTTCCCTTCCTCCGCGGTGCATGCTAGACTACAAGCAGCGCGCGCCGAGATCGCTGCGTCTTGCAACACGTCGGTAACTCCTAGCACTTTTAGCAATATACGATCTGCGCTCTCCCTCTAACAAAGCGTCGCGCGACAAGAAAACCAAGAAAATCGAGCGAGGTAGGCGCGCTCTTCTCTGCTTTCAGAGCTTCTTCCCTGGGCGTGCAGCGTCGTACTTCGTAGCCTTGCCGCCTTGAGCTGAACTTGACGCAATGTGGTGGTGTTCTGCGATGGATAATCACTTAGCGTCAACTAACGTAGGTCGCGCGTGCTTACCAGTCCTCGGATCATTTGGAGTCTGAGACTGGGGTCGAGGTGCGATACCTGAACAAATTGGGGTGAGCGCGTTTGAGGTTTGAACTGGTACCGAATGAGAGTAGTGTGGGGGTGGCGACTTACGGACATAAGGGCTCCTCGCGCCCGCTTGAGTAGTCGACATCTGTCTCAAGCCGAGTCCTGCACCTCGTCGTGATGGTCCAGATAAAGTACGGGTGGGCTGCACCGCGAGCGGGACGTGATGTGGTCAGTCCACGGAATGGCTTGCGTCCCGACGATCTGTACATACTTGTGACAGATCTCTGAAGATCGCTTGTGCGTTGGACGAAGGAACTGCGTTGAGGGTGGGCGTTGGCGTAGGGATGGACGTTGAAGAGGCGTCTAGAACCCGAGTACTGCGTGCTGCGAGAGAAGTTGCACTGTTCGAGTACTGCGATGTCGACGAAGAGCGCCCATCCGCGATTCCGAGCAGCGTTGTGTCGGGCCTTGGCACGATAGAGGTCTCAGTAGACTGTCCCGCAGATGTGCTGGTGGATGGCAGTGTGACGTTGTGGGTGACGCGTGCGGGATGCGAGCGGGCGGCGTCGAAATCTGACGACCCGTAGATAAAGTACCCGAAGTCCTCGGTATTCAGCTACGTCACGGCGTCAGGCGACGACATAGTAGCGATGATTGGAGGGCTTACGATGCGGAAGCGCGGCGGCTCGTCATCTTGAGGCGTGCGGACGTTGACAGGCAGTCCCCGCATAGACGACTCCGGATGAGCTGTCTGCTGAGGAGGGCTTACGACGCTCGACGTGGAGTCGCGCAGCACGGTCTCGTAGTACGACGGCCCCACATTTGACGAGCGAACCTGGTCTGCTATCGTATCGCCGTATTTTGACGCGTTGTGGCGACGATCCTGCGGAAATCGAGTCCATCAGTCGTTGGACGGCATAACAGATGTTCATCGAGACTTACGCCTGCATTGGCATGCGTCCTGGGTCGCTGCTCGAGCGTGGCATTGGTTTGCATGGCTTGAACTTGCGATCTTCGGTCCGGGACTGGGCAAAGCACAATGGGTTGGTGGGCAGGGTCCTCGCTAATTGGCGTTCGGACGCAATCGGCACCAATCAAGACGCAGGATGCGCAGCGAGTGCTGTTATCGCACTGGTGCAGAATGAGTCAGGAAAGACGTTGGGACGTGCAGTACTCACCTGATGATTGAGGTAGGTGCACTCCTGACAGCGCGGCTTCGGCGCGTCCTCCCCTGCGTCATGCGCCTCCTCAGCCGTTCGTTCCTACACGGTTCTTCTTGGTGACGTCTCCTGTCGCGTCCTGGATGCATTCAGGCTCACCTCAGTGATGTCCATGGCTTGAACTTGCGACCTTTGGTCCGGAACTGGGTAAAGCACAATGGGTTGGTGGGCAGGGTCCTCGCTAATTGGCGTTCGGACGCAATCGGCACCAATCAAGACGCACAATGCGCAGCGAGTGCTGTTATCGCACTGGTGCAGAATGAGTCAGGAAAGACGTTGGGACGTGCAGTACTCACCTGATGATTGAGGTAGGTGCACTCCTGACAGCGCGGCTTCGGCGCGTCCTCCCCTGCGTCATGCGCCTCCTCAGCCGTTCGTTCCTACACCGTTCTTCTTAGTGACGTCTCCTGTCGCGTCCTGGATGCTTTCAGGCTCACCTGAGTGACGTCGGCCATCGGAATGGTCGTTATCCGTGTAAAGAGAGGGCGAGAAGACGGTCTGCGTGGTGGGTGCGTTGGTAGTGTGCAGAAGGACTCGAAAACAAGGGACTGTGGCGGCGGTGCTGGGTCGGGGGGGGGGTAAGAAGTCGACTTTGAGCAAAGACGAGTCGTCGTACTCGTCTGTGGATAGAAGAGCAGCTGTGATGAAGACGGCGACGTGACGCGAGGGAGATTTGAGAGGATGAAGCGTCGTGAGTCAAGATCGTTGGTGGTAGTGCAGCGTGTCTCCAGTTTGGGTCGAGAATTAAGGTTTGACCACTTCAACGTTTGCCGAGGTCGTTGAGCGCGGGAAAGCGCACATGAATTGACCGCCGGCGCATGGCTAGAGAGTTGTTGTCCCGAATTGCAGCTATCGTGTCCTGTGAAGTGTCGGTACACGTGTGGCCCAGACATAGCTGGGTGCGTACTGGGGCATCGCGCTGGCACGGAGTGTCCACGAGCGATCGCCTCGGCTCCATAGGATTTGATTCTTCGGATGCCAAAGGTTCTTCTCTCCAGCGTTTCATCAGACCCCATTCGATGCTTGTAGGCGGCGTGCTTTAGGCATTTGTCGAAGTGCAGGGCTCTTTGGGACTGCCATCTTCCACGTTCGCCGTCGCTGCGGACTCTCTTTAGTCACTTCTTGCGTCAACGTGAAGCATGCCTCGTCTTCATGACTTGAGGTTTGTGCGTTTATCGTTGTTTTATCGATGGGCAGTCGGCTGTTCACTGAGTTCTGGTGGACCTGCTGGCACGCTAGCGATCGTTGAGCACTGTTTCAGAAGCTATACTTAGTCGTTGGGCTAGGTCTTCGTGAGCTACTCGTCCTGAACGTCGTCATGTCATACCTCTATCTCGAGAGCACTTTGCTTTGTGAGTTGTACGTTGTGTGTTTGGCTCATGTCTTGTCTGGGATCTTCTGTGTGTGTTTCCGTTGTTCGAGTCACTCATTACGCAGTATTGTATTCGTGATCTTGACATTGACAACCTGGTCACACTCTGTGGTGACTGGATATGAACATCTGTCTTATTTCGGTCAAGTTGACTACGGAAAGGTCGATAAGCTTGTAATCTGTCATGTTGGATACATTTGCTTAGTAGTTTGGTGTAAGTTTCAATGATGACGTACCTCATGAACGTCAGCTTTAGCAGGTTCACAGTGTGTTCACAGCTTGGTCGAGGATTGGATACTGTGTTCCAGGGACACCTCTAAGCGCCCCGTATGCCGCGCTGTTGTGACGTGGCGGTGGCGAAAATGCGACTGTTCTCCCTGAGCTCATCCATAAACTCCGATCGGAGAACGTGGGCTCATTGGCTCCCCAATATTTCGGCTCCGAGACGGCCGAGCTTCCGTTCCCACAGCCATCACTCAAGCGCCTCGATGCGCAGTCATGTCGGAAGTTTTGGTTCTCTATTCTAGGACCGTTCTAGGACTAGCTGTACTGAAAATAATTACGCGGGCCGCTGTACGTACTTCCCACCGGTGCGTTTCAGATGGTAACTGCTCTAGGTCTACCAGGGTTCTTAATTCTCATGGGCAAGAGTTGTACGGCTGGTTTGGCAGGGGTGACGTTTGTGGAAGTGGGGACGGTGTTGTACACTGAAAAGAAGGGGTCGTCGACGAAGAATACAGGAATAGTCCTGACTCCAGGATGTAGCAGAGAGTCGTGGACGGAACATCCACGGTCGCAGACGCAGGCACTCCATAGTCGCCATCCGACCATATTGCCGTATGGAGCAATTCTGCGCTGCCAAACCGAGATGGAGTCCGACGAGCGTGGATCGATGAACCCGATGAATGAGCCATGGTCTCCGAAATAACGCCCTTGATCGGGGCAAAGGAATTGGTCTCGGAAGCATGGTGTGATGCCTGGGGCCAGCTCCTTGCCTTCGCCCGCGCTGTACTCGGGCCAGTGCGATGGGTCGGTCCCAAACGAGAAGTCCTGATGGGCCAGACATGCCATCAAGATCTGTTCTCTGTTGGACATGGTGGCCATGAACAGGTCTGAGAACATGGCGTGACGACGGAGCGTCATGCGAGGGTATGCACAGCCAAACGTGTGCGCAGTCACGAAGTTCATGAGTGCGCTCGTCCAGGTCCGAGCAATGGGAGTGCACGGACTCATCGTGGTAGACTCGTTGATGATGATGATCTTGCGGTCCGTAGTTCGGAAGACTGCGTATCTCGCGATTCCTCTACGCCGAGATATCGCATGAGGTGGTAGTATGAGAGCTTCGAGGGTGAGTCGATCAGCGGCGAATACTGAGGAATAGGTGAAGTAGTCCATCATGATGTGAAAGGTGAGATCGGTGACGAAGACTTCGAGATAGTGAATGGGGAAGGATAGATCTCGTAGGAAGAAGCTGAGGGCACAGAGACCTCCTATGACGCCCCGACTTTCAGTCAGAGTCTCGAGGAAGTCCGCGCCGTTGGGAACGAACGTCTCCAGAGTTGTATGCAGGTAGCCTTTCAAATCCTCCAGAGCGAGGGCGTAGTGTGCGCGGCAAGTTGCTCGCCATTGCAGTAGCGACCTTAAATCCATCGTCCGAGAGACTCGCATTGATAGTGGTCTGTTCTCTCTGATGTATTCTATATGAGTTGTCGTCGTCGGAGAAATACGTATGGTACTTACAACAAGCGTTTCAGTGATGGAGATTTGACGTCTTGAACTGGCATGACAGCGTTGGGGATGTGTTCTCTGTGGAGAGACTGTTAGATACAACCTGCTTATCTGACACGACGACATACGCGGGCGCGCGCATCTGGAACAATTGTTGAGGAGGGCGGTGTATGAAGGAAGACAGAGGATGTAGATGTTGGTCTGGAGATTCGGGCTTGTTATGCTCCGTCGAGCGTTTACTTGGCTAGGCCACACTTCTCGCGCAATGTAGTGATCCATCGAATCACAGTCTGCGAAGGGCGTACCTGTGAATGAAGCGTTGGAAACAACGTCATGTCAGCGCGCACCTGCGGAGACTATGCTTCATGCGCAGCTTAGTTCCCGCCGAAACGGTATTTCTGGCTTGATGATGTTCTGTGCGCGGCAGTTAAATATGATCAAGCACCCGAAATTGCCGTGCTGGAGCCAATTGGTTGGACGGTCCGTTTGGAAAACTGAACGCCGGAACCTTCTCCAGCGACGGAACAAGGATGCATAGTGACTTCGAGAGATGGCCGTCCTGCGGCGTGATTCATTTAGTCCGGGAGGCGTGAGTCATTTCTATGACTATGACGTTAAGCACTGTCCATAACGATCTAGACGAGGGACTGCTCACACGTTGTGCAACAGCGCAGTGTCTCCTTCCTCAACTTGCAGTAGTGCTTTGAAGGAAAGGAATCTGTGCTAGTCCGATGCCCTCAACTCGGACTCGGACTGCGACGTGAGTCACATCCTCTTGCCCGCCTTCCCGATGCCATAGCGCTGTCGGTGGTCGGAGTGGTTTGCTCGCAGCCAAACGGGTTGTCCTCTATCGTAACCCCCTGTTCTGGAAATCTATTGGGGATGTAACGTTCGATTGCAAACATCGCTCGAGCAAGATCAATACATCATATCATTCTAACGTTCGGGTCCGATGTCCGCGAATGTCAGATAGCCTTGAGACGTTCTGTAAAACGCTGTCATTAGGCGTTCTGAATGACGATCAGAATGGACTCTCACTGTGACATAATCACGTCGACATTACACCGAATGTGCTCTTCTGACCTTGCAGGTTATGCTTCGTTCAGTGCTCTTCGAGCGAATGCGATGAGCTTCTGGGGGAAAGAGGCGGTCCTGAAGAATCAGCGCCACCGTTGAGACTACCCATTCATCTAGTATGGGGTCCTCCGCGTCGCAGCACTGCATGCATTCGAAGGTGTTCATCAGTCTCCAGATGACCATGGGTCCGAGGGGTGGGCATTGAATTCTTCCGTCAGAGGTGGCTAGACGAAGCGGGTCCATGAAGGCGACCAGAGATCCACGGTCTCCGAAGTATCGTCCCTGCTGAGGACATAGATATTGATTTCTGAGACAGTGGTGAGAATTAGATCGGGAGGGGTCTACATCCGTAGAACGAATGTCTTCCCATGCTGTCGGAGCAATGGCTGCCGAGAACCCGGCTTGGAACAGCGTCTGGTGGACGTTGAACTCTGTGTCAGGCATATTGATGAGGCGTAGGTCTGAGAGTAATGTTCGACGACGTAGGGTAAGTCGAGGGTATGCACATCCAAAGGAGTGCGCAGTGACGAATGTCATGAGCGCAGATAGGGAAGAGTGACTGATAGGGGAGCATGGACTGTCGGTTGAAGACTGATATATGGTAATCGTCCGACCAGTTTGAAGATGCAGGACCGTTATTGCTGAAACCTCGCGCTCTATCTGAGGATATTCGTCTTCGAGTGCGGCTCGGACTCTCTCGATGGTGCGAGACAGCTGAGGATCTTCTTGTATGGCCCTTAGCAGACGATCGTAGAATGGTGCCGAGGTGTAGATTTCGAGGTGATCATGTCGTAGATGTCGGTCTCGAAGAATGAAGGCAAGTGCATGTACTCCGCCGATGACACCGTTGTTCTGCGAGATGTGCTGAAGTAGAACTCGAGGGATTGAACTAAAGGGAAGGAGGATGGACCGAAGCGTGCGTTGCAGAGATTCTACGGCACGTTGATAATTGTCTTTGCAGGTAGCTCGCCATCTCAAGACAGATGTGATGTCCATTTCGTCCAAAATGATGTCTTGAACCTCAGCATGTAAACTTCGTGCATCTCGATTAGTTAGCCATACCTCCGCGTAATATGCGCGACTTACGCAGATATCAGCATGCTCGTTGACTGATTTTGTCAATTGCACAGATCTGTCCTGTTGACTGAGATCAGTTTCGAGAGTACATTGACGGCCATCTTTACTAACGATGTGGGGGACGCTTCCTGGGGTTTAGTTCACGTGAATAGCCTTTCTGACCGTCAGTCGGCAGAGATTTATGGACCGACGACGGAGCGCTCACCATGACTGTAATGGGAAAAACGTAGAGCGTCTTATACCCACGGCTCCGCTGTGATGCGAGTATGATGTAGCATGAATAAGATGCCGGCCAGTCGGATTCGACGGGAAGCGTGAGGAGGTGGAGCGTACTCTTCCAACGAACCAGAACATTGGGCTTGTTTCCGAGCTTCGGAATAAGTTGCTTGAATGTTTCACGTTTCTGTTGGCGTCGAGTCATCGGATGTCCTTGACTCCATGAAGGAGGGAAGGCTGTGAAGCTGTGCTAAATGAAAGAGGGCGCCGATTGACTAGACACGCATTGTGTCGGCGACTTACGGCTCCTAGACGCCATCAGGACGACTCAGCTCGTATTGATTTGTACTTGAGTATCTTTCGTCGGTATTGTGAGGTTGTGGTGTGCTCCACAAACCCTACACTTTGCGCGGCAATGGCTTGGTTCTGTGTTAACATAGGTCGGAAGACGCCGGCGGGAGGGAGGCGCGTGGTATCGTTCTCACGGTCTTTCTCTTTGCCCACTGTTCGAGTCGTTAGTACTAGTAGCAGGTCTTGTCATCGGAGTTCAACGTTGAACGTTCGATTCGCTCACATCTCTTTGTCCTTCAGTGGGTGAGTGGTCGACTTCTCATGCCCTATCTGATTGATAAGGCTACCTGCACAATGCTTACCCAGCTTTACTATGCGCTCAGGATTACTTATCTTCGGCCGTGCGCCTCTTCCTCTCCCCGCCTCGCTGAGGCTCGCTCACCGTCGGATTATCTCAACAGTATCCTTATCGCCTCCTCACACTCGCACTCCCCTCCTAGTCCAATCTCGGACTATATCACACCCGCACTCTCGTGCAATCTCAAGAATCAAGATTATCCTCCGTCGGCACTCCCGCGCTCCTTGCGCACTCGGATGATCATCACCCAACGCTCGGATCGCAACTTGAAGGTAGCGCTACACATAGTAGTTGTAGTATGATAGGGACCCTTCTCCGTTGATGTAGTGCTATGTAGTTTGTCCTTCGAACACTGCAGATGACTAGCACTATATAGCATGATGTCAATGGCTATAGTCCCGATTGGCAGGACCATATATACCCATTTGACTTGCATGATAACGGACGAACGGGAACGCACGACACGCAGACAGCATGACGCGTGACATATGAAACTCGTTCGATATAGGGGTATGTATGCGGTACATGAGGTGGAGGTCTACATGACGTCATCTGCAAAAGTTTGAGCTGCATGCCTGCTGCTCGCAGAGCCGGTATGCAGCAATAGCGCGATCTATGTCGGAGCTAGAGATGGCATCCGGATCGTGGTGTTGCGCGGGAAGAGCCTTTAAATGCGCTCTAGGGAATACTGTTAGTTCAGTGGGTTTCACTCCTAAGCCTGCTGAGATATTCCGAGTCGTAGCACTCACCGTCCGATCTTAGCAATACGACTGCCGATGTCAGTGACAATCCTATCACCTTCGGACATCAGCTCAAAATCTTCCAGCTTGGCGACGTGCTCGGCATAGACAGGGCCGTATACACCGTCCTCGAAGGGGACACTGCTGAAGACGCGCGTCTTCCATTTGAAGATTGTGCGCTGAACCTCAGGCTGCAAGATAGGGATGTCAGACGTGAGGGAGAATGATGGAGATTTATTGCGCACCGCAGTGAGCACCATGGCAATTCCATTGAGTGGGGAGTTGCGATAGCGATTTCATCAATGACGCCATCGTCGGTGGGATTCTTGTACTTGTTGACGACCATCTGGATAATGAGGGCTTCGTACAGACCGACGCCCTGGTTGGGATCCTACTAGAAGACGGCAGAGGAGTAAGTAAGGGATCGCAGTGGTACGCAGAACACGTAACTTCGTATGTGAAACGACCGTTCTTCAATACGAACTCAGCGCGAGTACTGTTGAAGACTGCCTCGGCGGACTGCACGTTGGGTGCGGATTTGAAGCCATATGACGCCTCAACAAATGATCGAGCGACCGTCTTATGCTCGCTTCGAAAGTTCTAGGTGCAGTGGATATGGAGGTGACAGCTTAGATATAAGAGACTGACACAGATAAGTCTTACCAGTTCAACGACGCGGTCGTCCGGGGCGAGGTTTGATGCACATGTCTCGGGCGGCTTCAAGTTAGGCCTACGTCTCAGCTCACCTCTTCTGGAGGAGTTTTTCCGGGTAGGCATTGTTGATCGTGAGGTTGGCTTTGTAGAGGGTGCTGGCGCGATTGAGGACAGCCTGAGCACGAAGTTCGTAGGCTCATGTCCCGGTGTACTTGGCATTGGGCTGACGTTGCGTCATCTCAGCGTCGGGCGACATCTCCAGTTTGGGTGAGGGAGACAGTATGCGACAACACTGCACAGGAGGGCTGTCCTAGTCGGACTGAGAGTCTGTGCGGGCGCCGCGTGACATGGCGCGAGGTTCTTCAATATCCAATGGTTGCGTCTGTTCGTGGCTTGCGTCATTATCTCATAGGAGATGCAGACCAGTGTCGTCGTTCTTCGCAGCTTCCGGATCTTCTTCCATCTCTGCTATTCCCACCGCCAGGTCGAGTCGATTGTCACACTGGTGGAGGTCAGTATCACGCTGCTGGTCTTCAACCGACGCGTCGTATATGGTGTCGTACACTATGCGGCGAGTATGCTCGCGAGGATGTACGTCGTAATCGTCGAGGGGCAGCTCTTCGCCATCGTCTTGAAGGCCAGAGTTAGTTGCAAATATGTTTGATCAGCGATGTACACGGCAAGACTAACCAAGGTAGTAGTAATACATACATGGGTCAAAGTGGTGCGCATCGAGTCCTCCTCCCAATTGAGATCTGGACTGTTCACAGTCCTCGATCTGCAGTCTGAGAGTCCGCTGCGCTGCGCTGCTGCGTCATCGGTCGTGTCATGCATCATCGGCCTCGTGTCCGTGCGATGCGAATGGAAGTTGAATATCGACGGGACGTGCACTGGGGTGCTGAGTCGCAAGCGCGGGATGGTGTAGTGCATGATAGGAATCTGCGAGCGGGCGGGGTATGGCGGAGTCGAAGGCCTGGGATAGATAACGCAAGGACTGGGAGCAAAACGTTCTGCCGTCAGCGCGGGGTCGTCGGGTGCAACACATTCTTCTGAGGGCTGGGATGCTTCGTCGTTGATCGCTTCTATTGCGCGGCTGTCCTCATGCTGTTCAGTCTCGTACAGTGGTGACGTCGAGGGGGTGGTGAGAGCGCGCAGTGCGAAAGCAAGTGTGGTGTGGCATGGTGGGAGGCGTCATCGGGGCTGCTGCGAGCTGCTCGGAGCTGCAAGAACTTGTCGGCCATGCGGAGTGTGGTAGCGATTTGGGAGACCTCGACCTCGCGTGCGACCGTGGAGGAGGGAGTAGGGGACAACATAAGAGAAGTAGCATTATGAGGGACTGGGGAAGCGATAGACGCGTCCATGACGTGTTGCATTGCTTCCGAGACCTGCTGGATTGACGACTGTTGGCGCGGATAGCATACGTGTGGGGACGTGAGCTGCAGGCGTCGAAGTACTTGCGTGAGGCGCTGTTGCGGGAGGTCCTGCATGAACAGGGAGTCGCAGGCAGCCTTTTTAGCGTTGCGCGTGACTGCTATATCTCGGAAGTTGCGGCTACACTCGGCGAATTCCTTTCGAATGCGGAAGCCGGCTTGCACGGTGCGAGAGAGGAGGTCGTCGAAGTCTTCACCGATAAAGAGCAGCCACTCATCGGCACCGACGCGCTGCTGAACCCTGGGAGACTTCGCCAAAAGCTTTGCGCTGACGTGCGAGCGTACCGGACAGCGTACTGCTTCTTGTCTCGATGTGACTGAACGCCCGCCCGGGCAAGCTCGAAGCAGTACTCGACGTCGTCGAACAAACTCAAGGTCGCGCGGGGATGAGAGTCTAGATCAATCGTCGCAGCGCTGGGGCCTGGGAGGGGCATATGAGGATGTGCGTTTGTCTCGTATCAGGGACCGACACCGAGACCACAACCAGGGCCGGGACGCAGCTCTCGGACTGGCACGAGATCTTCTGTCATGTCCACAGTGATTTCGCCCAAGATCGGGCAGGCGGGAGTCTAGCACATCTCAGCACGTCACGGCGCCCTGAAGATGTCGACGTCAGCAGGCTTAAAGCTTGCCGGTGGAGAACGACTGAAGGACGGGACGGTCTCTGACGTAGAACCGATCAGGACTTCATGAAGATCCTCACGTTCTGCTGGACCGTGCACTGAACGTCGTGCACGGAGGTGGGTACCGGGAGGCAGACAGGCTTGTCTGGCGGGTACGCGTGCGCCTTGGACCGCGCGAACGCTCCTGAGGTCGTCCTGACGGTGATGGTATACGGGTTGTCAGAGAAGAGTCGCAGATGTTTGGTGTGGGGAGCTGTCCCACGGTAACGCGTCAGCATCTCAGCGACACACGAGTGGAGGGACTGAGGAGAAGCGACCGACCTCTATCTCGACTCTACCGTAGTCCTCCCAAAGCCCCTTGCGGATATCCTCCACATTGGTGGCCGTCGTGAGCGTGTGCGTCGCGCCCTCGATGGGGATGTGCGCCCGTTGCCCTTTGAGCTGGAGGACCGCAGGTGAAGCACGGTGCGTCTTGTTGAACGCGAAGCCCTCGTGCACGCCCACGGCCGAGACCCAGTACACGTCTGCCGTCTTGTAGACCGTGCGGCAAAAGAGGGTGGAAGCTACTCTTCAGAGCACGAACTCAGAACGCGAACGGAAGACGAAGGACGTCCTCGCGTGCGGGCGGGTAGAGCGTCTGCTCGCGGAAGTGCTTGGAGACCAGCGCGTCGTCGAGCTAGGTCGGAATAAAGCCAGGGGACAGGGGAGAGGAGGGACGGCTAGCATTTCCTGTTGAGTGGTTCACGCAGGGTGACTTGAGTTTAGGTTTTGAGCCGCGGTGTCTCGTCGAGTTTGTGGTCGAAGTGTGCGCGACCGGTGGAGACAAACGAGGGCGGGAAGGCAACCTGTTCCATTCCGCTTGTAAAGGACGAGGCCGAGGGGATGTGGCCCGCACATTTAAACATAGCGGCCAGCTTACGCAACATGACGCTTGTTTCGAGGTTGCTTGTCAGCCTAAAGTTCTTGTTCATGACGATCGCGAACCCGCGGCGTCCATCGCTTCCCGGGCTGTTATGCTGCGCGATCACCTTTGGTTGGGGCCAACGATCCTTCGTGTTGCCGTAGAACCAGTAGTCGACCGTCTGGATATCATGGAAGGATGGGATATTCAACTCGCTGCGGCTACTACTGCATGAGCAACACTCGCACGCCGAGGTACTTGATAAAGTGCTCGCACTGGTGAACGTCGCCGATCGTCCGGTCAGGCACCCCCGCGCGGTGCGGTGGTATAGAACGGGGATCCCTGCCGGGTCTATCGTGGGCACACGTCATCCCGCAGATATCGCATCGGACAGGGACGGTACGTACCTATGATAGAGGGACGGGACTGCAGCGCCACCTAAACCCATCGCACTACGGGAGGGGGAAGACAATCGGGCGCACTGCTGTGTGCACCTTAGGACGTCGTTGAGAATGAGATAAGGCAGATTCCCGCGATCGTCAATACTGGGAAACCTCGATTGCCCGACCACGCTGTGCATCTCCGTCTACGTGCGCCGGAACACGTCGGGGGGCAGGACCGTCCCGAGTACAAAGTTTGGCGTGACTTTGAGAGTTTGCGAGGAACGTCGGCAGAGTCGCTTCGCATGCACGCGTGCTCGCCATCTCGGTCCCAGCTGGAAGAGGGTGTCATGCATATTGGCGGAGAACTCATGAGACGGGGGGGAGACGCACCTCCGTAGACAAGGCGCCTTTGATGTCGTCAGCTTCGTCGGTGGAAAGTCCATTGTTGTCGTAGGTGCCTTTGAGAAGAGAAGCGGTGAATGATGGCTGCCGCCGCATGCGCAGAGCCCGAAGCTTAGGCGTGCTGGGTTAGGTAGTTCAAGTGAGAGAATCGCGGCCGTAAACACTAACCGCGCGTCCGTGACCATCTCGTCCGAGGTGTCTATGATTGCCCGCACCAGCTCACGGATGCTGAGAGCGCCGTTGCGCTTCAAGCCAGCGCCTGGCATTCAAGTTGGCAACTACTTTACTAAGGTATGATGTGCATGTCTCACCATCAGCGCCGGCTCAAGCGCGTCAGAACGCGAAGGCAAGAAAAAGACGTACAGACGATGAAGACGTCGACGAGCATGGAGGTACAAGACTCAGGCAAACTGTATGTCGACAATGGCAGTCAGCATATCTCCCAAAGCATGTAGATGACGCAGCTGCAGAAGCACAAAGGCTGCTCGTGCTGAGTGCCAGTGATGTTCAATCTGATGCTCTGTGAATAATCAAGCTTAGTTTGTACTAAGTGCCATGACCGTGTAAGTCTAACTTGACTCAACTTGTTCACGCAAAAATCGCTGACAAAAGAAAGTCTGTATGGTGTGCTGCTAAGTTACGAGCGCACACAAGTTCTATGTAAGGTTTATGATCAGTAAAAGATGTCAGGGAACATGGGTGCGGCTTGAGACAAACCTTCAAGGAAGCTGCAACGAAGGCCGGTATTTGTACTTGTTTATGTGTGGCGCAGCGGGCTCCAGAACAGTCGGCGCTTATGTCTCTTCCTTTTCCCCTCCTCCGAAACGCCTTCTCCCTCACAGTGACACCTGTGATCGACTATGTAGTGCCTACAAGCGACTCCGGCTCTACTTCCGGTGTAGGCGGTCGACGGCGCTCGCCGTTTTTCCGCGCCGAGGACGGGTGCAACGGTGCTGCAGACACCTGGATGGCACCCACCGCCTTGGACACGGCCTCCCCCTGCCAACCTGCCCCTCAACGTTGCTCTCTCTGTACCCGTTCAGCCAGGTTCAGCCAGACCTTGTACTTGTGAGATGTCGGCCGGCAGAGACGTCCCTGGGATGTCAACGCTCAGTCGCAAAGAAGAGTGCACCGTCGTGTGCGAGAGCACGGCAAGATTCGCAAAGTGCATGACCACACTTTTCGCCCGAGGACTACAGGAAAACCCGCGCAGCAGCGACAAAGACATAGAGAATTTGGTCATGGGTACGCTTCACACTGTGTCTCTGCATCTGTCCGAGCCGCTCTTCGAGTTAGTGTTGAAGCTCGTGATCTACTGCCTCAGCGCGAATGCCAGGTCGAATGGGGGTGCGCGTTCGGGCAGTCCGTGTTTGTCCCGGGCGCGCGCTCGGTCCCCGTTGAAACGAACTTGTTGCTTCTTCATCTGTCTTTCAGTATCTGCAAATTGAGGTGCGACTCAATCCAGGGTCTTGCGCTCAGAGAAAGACAGATGTGTACCATCGTTTGGTGTCTTCGTCCAGTTTGTCTAGTCGGGAGAATTCATCCCGCATTTCTTGCGACAATCTCTTGTGAACCTTGTTCTGTAAGAACGGTCGCAATATTGCTAGTCCTTTGACATTCCGAACTCTGGATAGCATGACGTAGGCTCCTTGGACTGTTTTGGAACTAGCGGGATCAACGATTGCATACTCTAGTGATCGTCCTTGCGCTTTATAATCTGTGTAACAGTATCCCGGGAGTAGAGGGAATTGCATGCGGCAGACTTTGACAATGTCTCCATCCCCGCGCTCCCAGGTGAAGGTATGTGGCTCTGGAAATATTGGCACAACATCATTCTCTGCATCGGCGCACACAGTACCTGACCCGGGAATTTCAACATATATCACAGCGGCGTATCTTTTTTTCTCTGCCTCTATGTAGCGAATGTCGCGGACTACACCTACCGCGCCATTGACTACATGGTGCTTGAACGCCAGGTTCTCTTGAACCATGACCTTCATACCTGGAAATAGTTCCATGTACGAAGGACATTCACCTGTGACGTTGGCTGGGAGACTATGCAGACGCTTCATCTCTTGTGGTGATGGCTGTTCTCCGCGGATCGTGTCTCTCGGATAGTACTTGTGGACTTCAGCATTCACGCGAACTGCGTGGTGTCTTAGAAGCCGGCGGTTCAGTACATCTCGCAGTTCTCGGGTACCTACTATTACTGGAGCGTCTCTGAATTTCATTAATTCGGATGGACCAATGTTTCTGCGTAAATTCTGCAGTACTCGTTCTTGGAGGACTCTAAAATCATCGGCTGCGGTACAGTCTCGCCTGACGTTGTCTATCCCTGAGCGAATGCGAGATATAAGTTCGGCGTATGGCTTGTCGGTGCTTTGTCGCTGATTTTTCTTCAGTAGTACGACTGTTCGCACCAGACGCCACAAGTATACACCCTTCAATAGCGACACTCCCTTTGATTGTTGTACAGTACGAAGGCCGGGATGAACCACAAGGTCGTGCTTGAACAACGCACTATCCCTGACTGGTCTAAGCTGTCCAAAGTCTCCTGTAAATATGACGTTAACGCCGCCAAAGGGTAAGTCTTCTGATATCGCCCATGCGCCTTTTGCGCGTTGAAGTCTTGCTGATATTTGACTTAACATATATGCTCCGATCATCGAAACCTCGTCAATGATCAGGTATGACACTTTACTCCATAGCTTTTCTAGCTCTTCGAGGTTCGCCTCTCGTCTCTCTGGCAGCATTAGTAAGGAATGAATTGTATACCCACCGATAAGAAGAGCTGCTGCGCCTGTCGGGGCAGAAACCAATATCTCCTCTCTTCGTTGTAGCAGCTGAAACATACGTAAGATGGCGTTAACAACATGGGACTTCCCCGTTCCCCCAACCCCGCCTATGTACATCAGTAATTGTTCTGTGATTCCTCCTCCGACATGTCTCGCCACGATCTCAAACGCCCTTCGTTGTTCCTCATTTTCATTCAATCCATATTCAGCGACCACTTGCAGTATCATCCCTTCAACCTCATCCTCTATGGAGTCTCTGTCATTCGCCGATGTTACAGTCCCTCTGAGGCTAGGAGATTCGGTCAACCTAGACACTTGTATAGTGGGAAGCAGGTCGGTTCTACGTCGTACATTCCTCCCTTCAACGTTGTGCGGGCTGTCTTGAGATTCAGGTCTCCGTTTTCGTTTCAGATCTCTCATCAATTGGTGTTGACTTCCTAGAGCAGATATCTCTCCTTCGCTCAACACCCGAGCTCCTCCTAATGTATTGACATTTGTCACAGCGTTGGCCTGCGGCTCGTAGCATATATCTAGAGCTGCTCGAGCCGGGAGCGTAATCAGCTTGTCGAGAGACTGTAAGACGTCAGGCTCCACGGGAGTCTCTACAGGCGCATCTACTGCCTCAGCGGGCATCTCATCTTCTGTGGCTCCGATAGCGGTATCTCCAGCCTGAAATATAGGTACAGGAACCTCGACAGAGTGCTCATGAATTTGTTTGCTCTGTGTTCTACGGGTATGAGTTGCCTTGTCTCGGGCATCCTTACATTCACAGAGAACATTGAGGTTCGCGATGATACTTCTGTGTTGAAGTGGTATCCGGTCTAACTGTCTGTCGTATGCATCAGCCCAGCTCTCACCCTGATATTTCAGGTCTTTCGGCTCTCTCCAGGGCAGGAATAATGTCAACACAGCTCTAGCCCACCCCTCCTTTTCCGCTAGTGATCGATCATGTCGCGGAAACCTATCTCCCAACATCACCGGAACTACCCATACCACGCGCTTTCTCAGGAGGTGAGAGTCACGCAATGAGTGTCCTTCGGCGAACTGACCTCTGGGTTCTTCAGGTCGCCCTCTCCTTGTCCCGATATTATTTGCGTCAGACCTGTTCTCTACTCTCGCAAGGTCTGCGGATTTTGTTATTTTTTCTGTGAGTCCTACGAATTCATACAAGGACATGGTGTTGAACGGTTCTTCCAACGGGCGTAGGAGATAGTCTTGCTTTTGGTTGATGGCGGAAATCGAACCTGCATTAATTGTAAGAACCACCTTCTCTTCTAGAGCCGGCTCATCTCTTGATGGCTCGCCTTCTGCTGTTTGTGTCTGACGTTCAGGATCGTCACCTTGGTCTGGATCTACAGGTGTGGGCACCTCGGCTCCATTGTCAACTGCCTCTTTCCAATATGTTAATATCAAACGTTCAAATGTACCATAGTGGAGGAGGCGGTACCGATGACTAGTGTAATGATCACCACCACCGATCAAATAACTCATTATCTGCGGGTGCGAGATTTCCATTCTGCATAACATGGAATTGATCAAAATAATCAGGGCACCAGACGTTGGTTTAGCATTCCATTCAGTGAGACCCTTATACTTGTCACTTGTCCTGTTGATTGCATACATCAGTGCTGCAAGCCCTAAGTGTGCAGGGAGCGAACTCTTCGTGATGTAATCTGTTATGTAGTATATTAGCGCTTTCGCCCCTTCACCAGAGCCAATATGTTTGATGTCCATGTTAGCCTTCATGAGAAACATTACTAAATCGTTGTAGTTAGCAATTCTCGGATGTAGGCGTCTCAGAAGAATTGAACCGGTAGCTTCATCTAAGCACGAAGTAGCCCTAGTTTGTCCATCGATGCGCATGCGACAGTTCTCGTCTGTTCTAGGATCCGAGCTCCGCAGGTACTTCCAGCATGTTTCTGTGTGCTCATGCCAATTATATTGCGTCACAAGTTCATTAACAAAGTCCTTATAGATTATCTGGAATTGATTTGGAGGGATGTCTGCGAGGCGTGGTGCTGGACGTGCGCCGGGGTGGACATAACCGTCTCTTTCGGAAAATCTAGGACGTATGAGTGGTCTCGCCGGTTGCTCGGTGACGGGCTCTGTGGTACCTAGAAGCTCGCACTTGATTAAACTCTCCAGCCATGAGAACATGCTCCGCTGGTACTCTGCGTCGTCTATCATCATATCTCTCATTTCCTGAGGTGAAGGATGACCTTGGACCCATATCAGCATGTGGCAGTGAAGAGTTCCTCATGCCTGAGCTTCCACTGTACCGTAGTAGGCAGTACATCTACCGAACAGACCAACGTCTTCGCGCCCGTAGCGTAAGATTATGCTGACGAATGAGGTTATCATTGTATGGAAGAACTTTGCACATGCGGCTGGGTTCCGAGCCACCAGCAATTTCCTGTCCCATTCCGTAAATTCTTCTCCTGCCATCATGTGTTCGAGATCAACGTGACGTCCGGCAAATAGACGCACCAACGGGTTTTGAACGTCGGAGGGGTTCAACGTAATGAAGAAAGCGGGGGTTCCCTTCTGAGCAACAAGTGCACGAATCTCGTTCCGCAAGCGAATCTTATATCCGGATGTACCGGGTAGATCATGTAGAACTGTACTCACTTTATTAACTAGTGACAAGAGCGACAGTTCTTCACGAATGTCGGTCTCATATCCTGGATTCCGTTTGTACTTCTCCATAAGCGACGATAGGACGTTTTTGTCTATAGCTAGTAGCTGCTGTATAATCTCTCGTTGCTGAGATGCCTTGACTCTGAACATGACGGAGTCGCATACCGCCTTCTTCTGTAATATATTGTAATAAACGAATGCAAAGTCTGCGTCCTTCGCAAAAGGGCTGTCGTGCAGTTCTAGAAGATATCGGAGCTGTTCTTCCAATGTTAGAGGTCTTGTGCGTTGAGGGTGGTGGAATCCTCCAATTCCCCAAGGATCGAGATGAGGAAACATCCAAGTCATCAGACTTGGGTTCTCGAAGTCAGGGATGAAGCGTTCCCCCGCTTGGGATTGTACAAACCTCCCCCCTGTGAGACAATGGTTCAAAGCTCTGAACTTCATGTTGCGATAAGAGACTGGAGTGTCATCACCGCAAGTATAGCCTACGTTCTCCATCAAGAGTTCTGTTCCCGGTGGAGGGACGTCAGCGTCTTCATCCCTATGAGTATAGTCCGAACTTGTACTCCGGATGACTTCGGAGTCCTGCAGAAATCCGATGTCCATGGCACATGGAACTCCCACGTCGTTGCTGCTGTCATCATCTAACAACATATCCAGATTCTCGCGACTGTAGCCGTGGAAGGAGGTGTCACAGGCATAGTGGTCGTTCTCCGCGACTAAGAACTGTATAATTGTACTCACTGTTGATTTCCGCACTAACACAGGACTGATTTTCCCGATTGTATCCTTCGTTGGTTTTGATTTACCTATGAAAAGTGCACAGACTGTATCCCGAATCACTGCCGGAGGAGGAGGAAGCACGGTGTTGAGGGTGGTGGAGTTCTGGGGCATGATGAGTATATTACCTTTGACAAACCTCTGCGCGGTAGCAGCGTCAGCGAACCTCCCTGGCTCGGGTTGAAACGATTTGTTCTTTCGAAGCTCGGTGAACCGATATGATATCCTGCTGCCCCGAGCTCGTGACACCAATATCCGATCGAATGGCGAGCTGGCCTTGAATGCCGCGCTCACGCTCGCAGGCAGCGCATCTATTCCATAGTACAGCCAGTTTGCAAGGCTTAGCTTTGGCATTTTCCCCCGGGTCGCCAATTCGCGGTGACAGGTTCTGCAAAGGTTAATATCGGATAAAGTCCATCTGTCCGACATACCATGGAGACACAAAAGCGCACGCTGGTAAAGTTCGAACGCATAATCCGATGGACGCACCTTTACAGGCAGAAGATCATTTCTTAAGAGGGTGAGGTCTATGGCAGTTGGGTGAACTTGGGCGCATTGTGCTTCAGGGACGCTACGTGCACAGCAGGCGCACACTGCATGCTGGAATGCAGAAGTCTTGAAAGACTCCTGCCATTCCCGTATAATGTCTTGCTTGAGAGTATCGTCGGCTACCTGCATGAACGATCTATCAGATGCTGATTGCTCCACTTGCCTTTCGAAAGCCGCTATAGATTGCTGGACACGAGCATCTGTTCGGGGTTGCAATAGTGTAGTGAATATCACTACCACAACCGGACATTGTTCTGTGCATGTGTGTTCTACTAGCTTGGTGCGGAGTATTGCTCTGTTGTCCTTCACGAGAACTGGAATCTCGTGCGCGTGCGCAAGCTCTCGGAGCTCCCCTGACTGCCATACTTTATACAAAGTAAACAGTCGGGAGATGTCTGCGTTAACCACAACATCGTCGCAATGTATGTCGTGCGACGCCTGGGATATGTTCTCCGGATTGCAGAGAATGCTCAACACGCGGTGTGTGTAGCTCAGCATCATTCCGTCCTCGACGCATAGCTCGAGTTCGGGGGTACGGTCTCTGCTAGACACCACACGAGCTGGACCATAACCGTGAGACCAGCATCGGACTGCTATGTAGAATTGTGCTCACCTATCACAGTCTGGTCGTGATCAGCACGGGGGGAGCTTAGTATGGTCCAAAGTCCTGTCACCGATTGTTTAGCTTGAATCAATCAACTCAACATGGCGAATACCAACCATCAAGCTCGTTGACCCCGGCGTCGGCGTCTTTTTGTGACGGCCCTGCAATGGGTCCTGTTACACCTGAGCCAGGGATAATGGTCGGTGTCTGATCGGCAAAACGTGCTATGATCGTTACTCACAAAAATCAACGCCAGAAGACGCGTTGTGCCTCACGACTTCAAGGTCTTGGGCAAATGTCTGTAGAACTTCTAGCGACATCGGATCGAGTGCAAATGGTTATGGACAGAAGAACGTGAGCGGCCATATTTATGTTTGGGCAAAACCTCGACGAGAACATACGAAGACGTCGTCGGAGCATATCTCTCTACTGCTTCCTTTCGGAGCCGTGCCGAACCGAATGGGCGGTTATGGTACTCGGTACCCGGGACCGGTAATGTTGCCGAGTCACCGGTGGTCTGGACTAGACCGATACAATCGCTGACTCATCATCTGTTCAACCTGACTCCCTCGTCGTCGGCAAAGACTCACATTGACTGTGCCCTTTTCATTCTTATACTGAAGTCGCTTAAACCGGTAGCAGTATGATCATCTTGTCTTCATTCCTATGTCTACGATCGATGAAAACCCTGGCTACCGCGCACGCTTTGTTCTTTTCCCTATCCAGTATCCTAAGGTAAACAACTTGGGTCGCTGCGTGATGCTTTGCGCTCATAGTTCTACTCCTCTTGCACAGATTTGGGATGCGTACAAGACAGCGCACATGTCGCTGTGGTCACCATCCGAAGTCGACCTTTCGAAGGACGTGGATCACTGGACTTCGAAACTTACTGAGGACGAGCGCGGCTTTCTATCGGCTGTCTTGGCTTATTTCGCGGCTGCTGATGGCATAGTCGTTGATAACCTTGCACAGCGATTTTGTGCTGAGGTGCCTATTCCTGAGGCTCGATGCTTCTATGGCGTGCAGCTCATGATGTAACGTCTTCCTTCCCTCGTCTTTGTGCACCGCTGACGGTATCTCAGGGAGAACGTCCACAGCGAAGTGTACAGTCGACTCGTGCAGGAGCTCATTCCCCAGCTCACAGACCAGGAGAGCATTTTCAGCGCGATCGAACACAACCCCGCAGTCCGTGCAAAGGCTACTTGGTGCATACACTGGATCAAGGATTCTACCGTGTCCTTCCACATCCGTTTGATCGCGTTTGCGATCGTGGAAGGCATATTCTTTGCCTCATCTTTTGCTGCGGTCTTCTGGTTTCGCGCGCGAGGGGTGATGCCTGGCCTGGTCCAGTCCAACGTCATGATAGCTCGTGACGAAGGTTTGCACGTCTCCTTCGCGTGCCTGTTGTACCGCGAGCTCCGCGGTAGCGTCGACACGAAGACGGTGTACACAATGGTTCGGGAGGCGGTTGGACTTGAAAAGAAGTTCTTCGAGGGTACGTATCATCGCCCTCCCAGTTGTGCTTTCCTGATGGTACTCTAGCGGCCTTGCCTCGACCTTTGATGGGCATGAATGCACGCCTCATGGGAGATTACATAGAACATGTCGCCGATGTTCTCCTGTCCGAGCTTCGCGTTGAGCCTTTGTATAAGAAAAGGAATCCAGTACGTATGCAGTAGATTGCGTCCCCGCCGTTCTCTTTAGCTGACTGGCTTCAGTTTTCCTTCATGGAAACGATCCTAGCCTCCACGAAAGCCAATTTCTTCGAGCGTTCACCTGCAGACTACCAGCACGGATTGAACTCACATGAATCTCGTTGCGGTGCATCGTAGCTCGGTGTAATCATCGTCCTATTGCTATCTAGCATGCGACATGCCTGTCTATGTTTACCTTGAAGCTGTACTACCACCGTATACTCATCATATCACATTGCATTGCATTGTGCTTTCAGTCAACTCTGTTGTTGAGTAAATGATCGAACAGAGCATTTAACCCGTGTACTTGTCTGCGATTAAGGATTTAGCTCTTCACTTGCTCTGTGTACAAGTGTGAGCCCTGTGTGCGATCATTGCCGCTGTTCGGGCTGTTCCTCTCTCAAATCACGGTTGCCTCGGTCCTGTGTATACCTCGTCAATTATTACTACTCCAAAGTAGCCGTTCTAACCAGAACTTAGCAGTCCATCTGAATGACACTGTCATAGAGGGCTTGGGTATGGTGGATACGTCCATATGGAGATAAATGGACTGGCCGGGATTCGAACTCCCGGCATTAGCGCCTTGAACCTTCTCGCAAAAAGCAATTGTCAAACAAATGATCCACCTGAGCCAAATTAGTGCTCTCCACAATTGATGCACATGTTATAACAGGCCTTCTACTCTGCTTTGTAGACATCAGTCACTATTGTACTGAGCTCGCTTCCTCGCCTTCACTATTCCTTGGACATTCCACCTACCCAGGCCAGCTTAGACGGAGGGAACACGACACGGGGACTTGACTATCGCTAGGTGAGCCCTCTAGACTATGGACATGTTGAACAATGGACTACGAACAGTAGACGCGCATTAGGCGCTATGGGCACTGCTTCTTACGATAGATCTTAGGCTGTGCTTCTTTCTTTCCATATTAGGTATACGTTGTACGATACACATGGTTACTAGGCTTCTCTTTTGTCCAGTCCATTCCAGTGCGTTCTTCTACGCTCCGGACTCCTCTTAGACTGTTCCAGATCGTCCTTGTGACCATACTTTGTTCTCCATTTGTCGTTATCTTTGTTCTGTCTGAGTCATCCTTCGTCGCTCCTTACTCATCCTCGACTCACTCTGACTCAGACACATCACATGCTCTCCTTATTGTCGCTTACTCATGCAGCTCCTGTACGGTATATAAGGAGGACTCTCTGGGACTCGTCTCCTCAGTCTTTCACTCACTGACTGAGGAGTAAGTACACATCTTACCTATGCGTTCATATGCTCTTACTTACAAGTACCTGTGTAGCTTGTCTGTCCGCTCACTTACTAGGTACTTGGCATTATGCTAATATAGTCTTTCACTCACTGACTGAGGACTTGTCTGTCCGCTCACTTACTAGTCGCTTGCGACATCGCCTCACAGGTTCTCACTCCATCAGGTTATGAGCCCTGCGCTCTGACCGTTGCTAGTCGTCACATCGCGCGCACCCGACGACTTCTACCCTCGTGCACATCCTCCACTAACTCCTTAGCTCTTGACTGTGCCTGCCGACACTGCTGCCAGGGGGACATTCCTGCGCTCGTGACGCAGCCCTGAGCGCTCTTTAGTAGTCACATAGCTCGTAGTATCGTTGTACAACCTATTGTGCTCTCGAGGCACACGGGTCCTTTTTGGATATCCCTCAGCCAGGCCACGCACTTGCGCCCGCCAGCTGTTGTATCCGGGGTGTCATCACCTTTGGAGCCGGAGGACAACCGTTCGGACCCTCCTTACGATACCATTTTCATACATACATCGTAGCAGACTCTTTCAGGGCACAGTTGGCAACTTCTACCCTTGGCATTAGCATATCCGACTTGCTGGTGTTTAAGGTTCACCTGAACAGGTGTTCATCTCTACGTTGCCTTTGCACGAGGCTTTCCAAACCATCGCACTCTTGAACCTGTCGCATCAACACAGTGGCTTCATCGGACGACGAACCGTTTGATTGTAGTCACTCATACCATCGGCACGACCGCGTTGACCAAAGGGACGTCTTCTGGGAAGAGTCAGATAGAAGGTGGTACTACTGCGAACGACAACCGTGTCCTAACCGGGAGTCGGAAGTAGCTCAACCAGACAACTGCACTGTACCTCGTCGTAACGTACCTATCGCTCCTGACCAGGTCTGCCGACCACGAACACCGGACACATCCTCGTCATCCTCATCCCCTGCTTCGTCTGAGCACGAAGTTGCAAATATCCTCGAAGATCCTGCGGAGCCTCCAGTCCCAAATCCTCTCCCTTCTATCGTTATCTCTCCACCTACACCAACTCTCACTCCTCTACCAGCCCTCGATCTCATCGTCAACCAGCCTGACTCAACCGACTTCGTCTACTCCTTCACCATGTCGGAAGCCGGAATGGAAAAGAGTCTTCCTCAGCTCCACGGGCAGGAAGGCTACAAGGAATGGGCTCGTCAGATGAAGGGCTATCTCATGATGATCGATGCATGGGATATCGTCAGCGGCACGGAGAGTCAACCAGCTGCCACTGATGCGGCTGGTCTCAAGGATTGGAAGAAGAGAGATTCCCGTGCAAGTGGTATCCTCATGTACAAAACCACTGCCGAGGTAGCCAAGTGCTATGAAGGGAAGAACACCTCGAAGGAGATCTGGGATGCCCTGAATACGACCTACGAGAAGACCGACAACGGGTACAGTTTCTCCCGCTTCGAACGGCTTCTCAACTATCCTCGTTTCAACGAGAACAAGTCGATCGTCGATCAGGTCCAGACCTTCATCGGGCTGATGAACGAGCTTACCACAGGCTCCACCAACACCCTCGCCGAACATATCAAGGTCTACTGGCTCTTCTCCAAGATGCCGGATTCCTATCGCCCGTCGATCTCCACTATCCTTCACACCACGGCTGAGACGGACCTGACCCTTGAAAAGGTTAAGCCGAAACTCAAGCTTGAGGACTCCCTCCGTGGTACATCGATCGGTCAGGCGAACAAGATCTCGAAGCCAAAGTCCAAGCCCAAGCCCCCTTGCGAGCATTGCGGTAAGACGAACCATGACTCGTCGAACTGCTACAAGAAGTTCCCGGAGAAAGCTCCGAAACGGAACAAGGGCAAAGGCAAGGACAACGGCAACGGCAACGGGAATCAGTCAGGTGGATCTGGGAATAATAATGGACATAACCACGCGCACACTCTAGCAGCCTTTGTACCTGTATCTACGAGCACCATCAACGAGATCTCCTTTTCAGCTTATAAGGCGGACAACGCCAAAGACATGGACCTTGAGCGAACCACACTCTGGCTCATGGATTCTGGAGCATCTCAACACGTTACTGGCTGCCTCGAGGACTTCACTGAGTACCGTCCATATGACACACCTGTTCTGTTTGGCACCGCCCAGGCAGGTAGTGACGGACATGTCCAAGGACTCGGTGAAGGTACGGTCAAAGGATACACTTATGTGGAAGGCAAACGGGTCCACTTCACACTTCAGAACGTCTGCTACGTTCCAGCAGCAGGCAATACCCGTCTGTACTCCACTGGTGTCATCGAGCGCGCGAAGGGGTTCATCTATCAAGGGGGATACTACATGAGGATCTTTGACTCAAGGCCGGAAGGCTTTGTCGAATCTGGCAAGACGGTTAAGGTTGTCGGCAATGAGGTGGTTACTGCCCACTACGCCGCATCACACAACCTATACTACTTTCTGCTTGAGAATGCCGAACGTGATCTCAATGCTGCGTCCCACACTACACTCGATCACGACCTTGCTCATCGTCGCTGGGGTCATCCTGGCAAGGAAGCGGTCAAGCGTCTTCCTGATGCAGTCAACGGTGTAGATGGCATTGACTCTAGTTCATCGGACAAACCATGCGAAGGATGCGCGAAAGGCAAAATGCATCGCCGTCCGTTCCCTCCGTCTTCGAAACGCGCCTCGGAACCATGCGAACTCGTCCACATGGATGTCGCTGGGCCGATGAGCACCTCGATTGGTGGTTACAGCTACTTCTGCACCTTCATCGATGACTACACCGGTCTCGCCTGTGTCTACTGCCTGAAGCGTAAATCCGATCAGGAGGCCGCTTTCAAGGAGTACAAAGCCTGGGCTGAGACACAGACCGGTCGTAAGATCAAGAAGGTACGATCCGATCGAGGGGGGGAATATCTGTCCGATTCGTTCGAGTCATTGCTACGCGAATTCGGGATCGAGCACGATAAGACGTTGCCTGGCTCGCCTCAGCAGAATGGACGTGCTGAACGCTTCAACCGGACCATTGAGGAGAAGTCACTCTGTATGCTTCACCACGCCGGACTCTCTCATGGTTTCTGGAAACTCGCACTTGAAGCAGCCGTTCACATCTACAACCGTCAGCCCATGAAACGACTCAAATGGCAATGCCCCATCACACTCTGGACCGGTAAGAAACCGGACGTCTCATACTTCCGTGTGTTTGGGTGCAAAGCCTATGTTCACGTGCAGAAGGACAAGCGTCATGGGAAGCTCGACGTGAAGGCAGTCGAGAGGACGTTTGTGGGCTATGAACCGGGTTCAAAGGGGTATCGTCTATGGAACCCGACTGCCCGCCAAGTCGAAGTATCTCGCGATGTGATCTTCGATGAGGACGTATTTCCTGCACGTGCAGACACCGGCACTCGTCGCGCTACCCCCGACGACAGTCCGTTCCCTGCTCAACCGTCAGAGGATTCTTCCAATGACGATGTTGATCTCCCTGTTCCTCGTGATAACGACGAACCTCCTCCTCCCGCTCCGCCACAAGACCCTGCTCCTGCTCCGCCCGAAGCTGAACCGCAGCCGCCGCAACCACAACAGCCTCCGCCGCCTCCCGCTCAGATTCCTAAGCCGAATCATCGTCGCGGACGTCATCCTCCTGCCGCAGGAGATGCCCCTCCTCCTCGTCGCTCTGAGCGACAGACCAAGGGTGTCCCTTCAAAGGCACGGACCGAGGACAACGTGTACGGGGATGAACCTCCCGCTCAGATAGATGCTAGGACCGATGCGGATGGTGAACAGGCTGAGGCACAATCAATACTCGCGTTTATCCATTACTCTCGGTACAAGTCTGGTATTCCTGAGCACCATAAGGATGCCATGGCTAGACCGGATCGCGAACATTGGAAAGCGGCTGAGCGAGCAGAGTACGAATCACTAATGGCTAATAAGACATGGGTCTTGGTTCCTCGCCCAAAGGACCGATCCGTCGTCACATGCCGTTGGGTCTATGATCGGAAGTCAGATGGTCGCTACAAAGCACGTCTCGTAGCTAGGGGATTCACGCAAGTCTATGGGAAGGATTACCACGAAACCTTCTCACCCGTCGCTCGTTTCGAGTCCATCCGTTATCTCTTTGCGCATGCTGCCCTAGAGGACTGGGACGTCGACGCGATGGATGTAAAGACTGCGTTCCTCAATGGCGACCTTGACGAGGAGGTCTACATGGAACAACCGGAAGGGTGGGTCGCGAAAGGCAAAGAGGATCACGTTTGTCTGCTTAAGAAGGCCATCTACGGTCTCAAGCAAGCCTCGCGCCAGTGGAATGTCAAAATCCACGACTCGCTCGTCCAACAGGGATTTGTTCGGACGTACTCTGATGCCGGAGTCTACGTATATCGCCGACAAGGGGGGGATTCAGACCCTGATCATGTCACTATCATTGTCTTGTATGTCGACGACCTACTTCTCATGGGGAAAAGTCGTGTACAGATTGACAAGGTCAAGAAGGCGCTAGGCAAGCAGTACAAGATGACGGACTTAGGTCCGGTACAGCGATTCCTTGGTCTACGCATACGTCGAGATCGTCAAGCTCGGACACTCGACATTGACCAGGAAGAGTACATCGAGGCTATTCTGGAAAACCATCAGATGGCTAACTGTACGCCTGTGCGCACTCCTCTTCCCTCTGGTGCCGTGCTCGAAGCCGCTCAGACGGAGGCATCGGCAAAACTTCTCAAGCGTTTCCAGAGCTTGATGGGCAGTCTTCTCTATGCCTGTCTTGGGACGCGACCCGACATCGCGTTTGCCATCAGCCGTCTCGGTAAATACAGCGCTAACCCCTCGGAAGCACATCTTCACTATCTCCAATACGTGCTTCGCTATCTCCGGGGGACTTCACATTATCGTCTGCGCTATGACGGAGCGTCTAATGCCGGTTTGATCGCGTTTTCCGATTCAGACTGGGCAGAGGATCGCGATGATAGGCACTCGCAAACTGGCTTCATCTTCAAGATGGCAGGTGGCGCAATCTCATGGGCGTCGCGACGACAGCCGACGATTTCGCTCTCTTCTACTGAGGCGGAATACAAGGCAGCGTCAGACACCAGCCGTCAGATGATGTGGCTAAGGACGTTTGGAGATGAGTTAGGGGACGACATGAGTGCGTCTACGCCCATGTGTATGGATAACCATGGCGCGATCTTCCTCTCTGAGAACCCAGCCATCGACAGGCGTACCAAGCACATAGAGGTCCACTACCATTTTGTGCGCGAGTATCTCGCCAGTGGGAGTATGGACATCTATTACATCGCGAGCAAGGAGAATCTGGCAGATGCGCTAACGAAGAATGTCACCTTCTCTGTGGTTGACTACTTCGTACAGCACTCTGGTCTCATTTCTTCCTCCGCGTCTTGAACGAGTGGGAGTGTTGAACAATGGACTACGAACAGTAGACGCGCATTAGGCGCTATGGGCACTGCTTCTTACGATAGATCTTAGGCTGTGCTTCTTTCTTTCCATATTAGGTATACGTTGTACGATACACATGGTTACTAGGCTTCTCTTTTGTCCAGTCCATTCCAGTGCGTTCTTCTACGCTCCGGACTCCTCTTAGACTGTTCCAGATCGTCCTTGTGACCATACTTTGTTCTCCATTTGTCGTTATCTTTGTTCTGTCTGAGTCATCCTTCGTCGCTCCTTACTCATCCTCGACTCACTCTGACTCAGACACATCACATGCTCTCCTTATTGTCGCTTACTCATGCAGCTCCTGTACGGTATATAAGGAGGACTCTCTGGGACTCGTCTCCTCAGTCTTTCACTCACTGACTGAGGAGTAAGTACACATCTTACCTATGCGTTCATATGCTCTTACTTACAAGTACCTGTGTAGCTTGTCTGTCCGCTCACTTACTAGGTACTTGGCATTATGCTAATATAGTCTTTCACTCACTGACTGAGGACTTGTCTGTCCGCTCACTTACTAGTCGCTTGCGACATCGCCTCACAGGTTCTCACTCCATCAGGACATAGAACGAGGTGGGCTCGGAGGGAGGTATGCGAGCATGGGTTGACTACGCTAAGTTCGCTTGCTTCTTCTCCTTACTATTGCTAAATCGCGCGGCCTCCTGTACTTGGATAGCAACAATGTCTTCCTTGGCACTCCTCCAGTGGTTGTTTTCAAGAACAGTCGGACTTACCATGTCATCCAGGACGAGGAACTCCAAGGCTGGATGTGCGGAGAGTATCTGCGGGGTATACGACAAGCTTGAGTGCTGTGCGACCATGTGGAGTAAACGGAGCTCGGCGCGCAACGTTCGTCAAGCTCGTCAATCACACCGGGGACGTAAACCATTCATGCGCGATCATTCAATGGCAAGAAGAGAACTCCCACCGCGACTATGGTCATTCCGACCGGCGTTGGACCGTCGCTGTCACCCAAGATCTCTCTTTCGGGGCCTTCAACGGTGAGTACTGCGAGTGTACCATCGCGAACGACTGATCTCATTACGGACGCCTATGTCATCGATAGAAATGCTCTACGTCGACATCCTCCACGTCCACTCCTGCTGCCTCGACGTCTAGGAACCGCAAACGGAGTATGATGAACTTCGCCAGAACCATCTTTCAAATGAACCTCGCGCAACAAATCGTCTAATTCGCGCAGTGGCTCTTCTGTACGTCGCGAACGTTCAGATACGCCACATACACCACAGGTTAAACAGAACCGTCATAAATCTCTTCTATTGTTCGTGTCCGTCTCTCCTACGTCTGCGCCCATCTACCTGACCTCAGCCATCACCGTTTCGCAATCAGAACAGGATCTGCATCGCGCTGGACGCCCGATTCAAAAACCGTTGCCCGTTGTCTGCCGAAAGACGATGTCATGATGCCATTCGTCGCTTTCACGAGCGATCCCGTCCCCGCTCGTGCCGAGCCCGCCTCGGCGTTCACTTCAGTTCCAGTCACAGCTTCAGTCATTGGTGCAGTACTGTCTTTCCTCTCGACATCGAGGCAGCACAACTGACATCTCGTCCGTGTCTTTGTAGGCTGGGCTTGAACCTATGACAAACGGCACCACGCACCTTTCTCATCTGCGCTTTTCGTCGTCCTTGCGTCCAACTCGACCTACTCTGACTGTCAACGGACCTCGTTGGGGTGACGATCATGCGCATGTCTCAGACGAGAACAAAGTATGATCTCGACGGACGCGACGCTTCTGACAGAACAGCCCCCGGGCGTCTACGACGGTTGAGGTGCGTGCGGATGTTCCTGTCTTCGACGTCCTCCACCATGTTGATGGCTATTGAGGACACAGACCAGGACTGACGCCGTGCGCTTTAGCAGTCATACCAAAGAGATAGAGTCAATGCACAACGTTCGTACAACACGTGAATCCACAGGAGCAACAGGGTCTAGACGCGGAATTCGTGGCGGGACGCGGGAATGGTGCCAGGACTTTAACGAGGAGGACGCAAAGCACAGGGCTGAGAAGCAGATGCTGGCTCGGTTGTCCATCATTCATGAACACGGCGCCGCTGTGCTCAATGTACGATGCAACCACATTCGCACTCAGAATCATACTTGCATGAGTTCCGAGCACAACTTTCTGCATGTCTTGTGAGGGGGCGGAGGTTTGGCGCAGTCGTTTCTCAGACTCAAGCTCATCGAAGTAGACTTCACGAACACACCTCTGTCCAGGATTGCACTTCGGTGAGCTCCACAGTGAGTACAACGTTCCATGCATGATTCGACGACGTGCAGACTTCGCGCTTGCGCACTCATGCTCGGGCATTCTCTTGCTCGTTGAAGTCGTTGACGCATATTCATATAATTTGCGAATCGCGCTACGGTCAGCTCCACCGATCTCTGCACGCCCTGTGAGGAGCGGCAGGTTCGGCGCGACCGTGCTAGGTCTCTACTTCGCGACGCGACCGCATCCCAACACAGAATGACGCTTGCACGGGTTTCAAATTTGACTCTCTTCTCTTCCCGTCAGAACGTGCGGACGTGGGGCATCCGATCCCAGAGCTCGTCCACCCTTAGTCCGCAAGCGTACTTACGCTTGAAATTGTGCTTACGTGAGCCGTGCCTCCTACAGCCTTCGGGCAGGAATGTTCACACCCGCGCTCCGTTGACCTTACGGCGTGAGTGCCTCAGCGTCTGGAATTTCCCATTCCTGAGCTCCGCGTGAGTCAGGCAGGGTCTGGATAAGTTTGACATCCGTGGACTGATTTAATCGTGCGCACAGGTGGTACCCTTCACTAGGTCAACGAATGACAGGCTCTCTTCTGTAGCGTGGGATCCCGGACCTAGCACACCGACCTGGAAGTTTGTTTTCCGCGCTCCGCATTGGCTCCCGCATGCGAGAAAACACGCCGGCCAATCAAGAGCTCCCCTCCGTAGTGTGAGTACAAACCCTAACCGCAGCCAATCGAGACGTCTTATTACCGAACGCTAGCGCAGACAAACCCTGACGGCGGCACTTACTACCAGCGGAACCTCACTTCCGAACGCAAGACCAATCGCCTACTTCCCTCATAGCGTACCTAAACACGACTGTCCCTGAACAGCTTCTTCTCTACGGTACGTTCTGCTGTGTTCTCTATGACCTATTCCGATTATTTATTGGAATCGCTTCGGACTACTCCTAAATGTGCCGCGCCCAAAACTACTAAGTCATTTGCCTGTAGTATTCACCCCGCTAGCTTGTCCGTTCCGGCGACAGATCCTTCCGTGGCTGTTCCTCGATCAGACGGAGTCATTTCGCTGCTTTCGTAATGTCAAATGTCGTTCGATCCCATCGACTTGACGCGCAAGAAGGTGCTCGCATTCTGTGCAGCGCTTCAGCCTGGAAGGATAGATGCGCTTGGTATGTTCACAGGCGAGTCCAGATGTACTTTACTGTATCGTATAGACCCATTTTTTGAGCATATTCCTGTGCGTCCTCCAACGAGCGTTTCTTCGGCGAGTTCGATATAACTTAGTCTCCCTAGATCAGGTCTGACGGATCGGTGTATCCCGGTGGCCAGGGATATCGGCTCCAAGACTGTGGCAGAGTGTACTTTGCCTATGCATACGGCGTCGGGATCAGGTCTTCGTCTCTCGTGTCAGACTCACGCCCGACAAGAATTTGCAACACTGTCTACTGCATAAATACCTGAGTGACGGAGTCCGCATGGCTACTCAGGACTCAGATAACTTTCAACACACTCTGAATGAACAACCGCGCTACTCCCTCAGCAGAGACAACAGGGGTCCTGTTACCTCCGACCCCGCATCCGTTAACTGCGCTTCAACTCATACAACTACCTCGTTGTGCCGTATGCGGCATCGCCACCATCTTCCAATGTTCACACTGTAAGAACGGTCCAGCATATTGCTCACCTGGGCACTTTCTACAGGCGAGTTCGTCCGAATCTCGTCAATGACTAATCTCACCATCATCCGCACCCAGGACTGGCCTCGTCACGGTCTAGTGTGCGATGGTACAGCTCTACAAGACGTAGAGCATGTTCTGGGAGAACTCCGTCGTTCGGGCGGACAAGCACCTCGCGCAGACTCAGAATCTCAACCTCTTCGTCAGCCTCACAGTGTTCCTGCTCCGTTGGGCGATCCCATTTCGAATGTTGTGGCCATGGTTGCTCATCCGACGTTGGGTATGTATTGCAGTTTTGTAGCTTCATGTCATACTCATATCGCCCCGTAGACGAGATTCAGTTTCTGCAGGTGCCTTTGATTCCGAACCCGGACGATCCAACGTCGCGCTTCCTCGTCCCAGTACTTGACGATTTGTTCCTCTACCCGTATGCTTCATTCATTCTACAATTCGGCTGCTGTATGTCCTTTCTACATTCTCCCTTTCAAGTATTCTTCTGTCTTGAATCTTTCGTGCGGGATCACTTCCATAACCGAGCTATCGCTACAATGATCGCTGACCGCACTCCCACTCCAAAGCCCTGGCCAGGGCCCGTCGTCGTCATGAAATTAGCCTGTACTGCAGTCCCTGACTACATCAACGTCTTACCTACCGATATACCCGACATTTGCGAGTACTTTGCATTGTATCGGTAACTATGATGTAGCTATTCGTCTGCACAAGAAATCCCTAGTATTTACAATCTCGTTTATGCAGCTCAGTCCACTTCGTCCGTCTAAGCACCACCCCTCGAGCAGATAGGGAGCATTCAAGTTATTGCTCACTGTCATTTTGTGAGGTTCACTGGGTCTTGTTCAGCTCTGCTTGCTCGGCCTCCTCTTGTGCGAGCTGAGCATCGTTGACAGTACACTTTTTGAAGTGACGATGCATGTTGCTATTGACGCTGAATGCCCTGGTGCATTGCGGATTCAAGCATTTGAACGCTGTATGATCAACACTGTCAGCATTTCCTCAGACCTGGGGCGTAACAACGTACGTCGATTTCCTGTGTGGCCATTCATGTGGGTCTGACGCGCTGCAGTCAGTGACTCGGTCAAGAAGACCGGATTACTAGGAATATGTACCATCAAAGCACTTGGACGATTGAACCCTCTGCCACAGACGCGACACTTGTGGCGACTCCCATTTGAGTTCTCCGCAACAGCGAGCATAGCACTATGACCTGCATGCGATGATCCGACCTGTCCCCCGTTGGCCACTGCCGGGCGTCCAGTGTAAGGCAACGTGACGGAATTCGCTGAAAACAACTGTCCACGGCTCTCATATTCGTGTGTGATTGTGCACGTTGTCGCCCCGAGAGAGAGCATCTTCGCTGAAGTGCCATTATAGCGACAAGTCGCTGAGTCCCTCTAGATCATGACGTTCAGCCTCACATGAATTAATCCCGACCCATCCTCACATATGTTTTCACACTCACCGAAGGAGCGGGTGAAACCTGAGCCATACCTGCGGTATTTTGCACCGGGGGTACGATGGGCTCAAACATGGTCATGACGCGGTTGTTGACTTGTGGTAGTGACGGCAATGTCGACCACCTCTCGGTGCGAGTGAGGTTTGACTGTGCCGCAGCGATTCGCGTGACTGATGACCGTGGACTGCCTCGTACGCGGTCAGGAGGCACCGGCGTCGAAAGTTCCTCTGACAACGTTGTCTACAACTTGAAGCTTCTCGACGTTAACTTCAGGAGGCTAGCGTACCTCCAAAGATCATCCTTATAGGGGGAAGCTCCTCTTTCATACTCGGAGTGTGGAAAGTATTCATGGACATCGAGCGTGACACGGATAGCTCTGTGCGAATGAAGAGTACTGGAGAGCGTTCAAGGAACTCCAGCAAGACTTATACCTCAAAACTAGTAGAGCAGCTTTCTCCTGCAAAACCCATCGGGACTGTGCACATCGCGAATTCAACGCGTCTGGGCCCACGGAAGATGATGCACCCTGACTACGTACCTATAGCCTTAGACAAGGTTGCGGAACTTGGACTGTTGCGGAACTTCGGGAGAACGCTTCGCTCGCAGTTCTCACCGCTGACGAAGTAAGCAATAGAAGTGGAAGTCGTGACTCACATCTTACAATCAAACCTAATACACTACTCCTTCTTTCAACATTTCAGTGGTGTTGCGAGTTAGTGTGGACAAGGTGTAATATCTCTCGATACGTCAGGCGCTTGTGTACGAGATATTCTCACTCGTTTCCCAATGGAGACGGGCGCCTCAGACGCGTCACCTTCTACCCTTACACCCTGAGCTCGTCATTCTTCCGAACTCCCGCGTTCCAGGCTTCCTTCAGTGTCCATCACATCGCTGAGTAGCACTCGCTTCTGAGGCTCGAGGCGCATGAGACCTAGACACAACACCCTGTATCTGTTATCAGGCATCAACTCCTGCGTTGAGGTGAGTCTTGTGTCTATTTTCAACAGTGACTTCCTCACCTGCAGCCGAGGTAACGCGTGCAACTTTCGACGCCTCATTGCGGCGTGCACATCAGGTCTAGTCATAAGGACTTTGTACTGCTCTTCTTCTTCATAGAAGAACTTTGCAAACGCAGGACCAGCAGCCAGTACTAAACCCTCCGGGAATGGCTCGAGACGTTTCCATAGTACCGTTAACCGCTCCGCGATCGTCTCTGTGGGAGGGAAGAGGGGATAACCAAGGCGAAGCTCTGCCATTATGCAGCCCAGCCCGAAATTATCAACCATGTCAGTCCATGGAAGTCCTGATGCGCGTTCAGTGCTTATCCTGAGCTTATGCACCCAGACACGCACCTAACGTAACTTCTGGAGCCCTATACTGAATTCCACCAACGATGCCGTGGCAAATGGCTACTGCATATTGGGCATCGCTCAGATCCACAAGGTAAACTTCGATACTAGACAAGACCTGAGCGATACTAAACTCATCAGCTGTATAGGAACTAGTATATAACATACCGTGCGTAGTCCACCCCGTGATCTGGATGCTATCTGACTGGCAGTATTCACAGATACCATGACGTTGTCTGACTTCACGTCTGCGTGTATAATGCCGTATTCATGCAGAACTAGAGACTGGTGAGTACAATGCCTTGATGCATACGCCGGACTCACATTGCAAGCCAGTGGCTATTTCTGTAACAATCATGTGCGACTCCTCTGTCGTGAACGCTTCAGCACCGAACTTGACCAATATATCTTGCACCGTTGCGCCCATCAAGTGAAACGCGATGTATTCACAGTTCCGCGTAGCCGAGTACTCGAGCATGGGACATATATACCTGCGACTCTCCTTCAAGTCATCTGCATAAACGCGCTGAATTCGTAGACTCACCGATATGCTTCAATGGGCAACTTCTGCAGAACTCGGTGACAACGGACTTCGTTTAGTAGTGAGTACCGACCCTCTTTGCAGATGGGAGTCTTAATGGCTATGATGTTGTTTGCGGTCGGATCAAGTGCCCTGTATACTGCCCCTGTCCTGCCGCGAGCGACGAGGTTCAAGATTTCGTCTTGTATGTGTCAGTTTGTCTTTCATCACTTCACTTTGGCAGATACTCACATTTGTATTCCATCGCGAAACTAACGTCTCGGTATCTACGCTTTATGTTCTTCTATAAATGGGTTTGGTCTGGTCATAGATGTCGACTCATCCGTCAAATCGACTCTTATTCATCACTCCCGCCATTTCTCCGACAACGTGGAGTTGGGACTCTGACTCGTCCCTTCAGCCGCGGTGCGGGAAATAACCTATCCGTCCGGAGCAAAGCGTCGTTGTATCTATTCAAGCCCTAAGATTGTATCCTAAGAACAATAATTCGTCGGCCGTGGCGCTCCGGGATAAAGTACTGTAAGTAAGTGACTGAGTCGGTTCCCCCGCTGATTAATGAGCTTGATCATACACGCAGCTATATAACATGCAAACTTTGACCTAGTCTGGGCCTGATTTGAATGGTCCTTCTTCAGCGCATAAGGTATAGTAATAGCAGAGTCTATAATGTGCGTTTCAACATTGCTGATGGTAGTCTCAAAGCTCGACATGCATACCACTTTGGGCTTCGACTCTTTTACGACGTCCCCTCAGCGGCTTCTGAACCCCCGCACCATGTTCGTCCCTTTGTATGCAGTTCATTCCCTCTGCTAACGAGTCCGTCGCAAGATTCGATAAGTCACTGAGCGATGTTCTTTTGTCGCGCTTAGACATGAGAACGCTACTCAAGTGGCGCAGCATATGTCGTGGAACGTGCATAGCTGTGACCGCAGAACTGCGCCGATCGCTATACCGAATGTTGGAGAAGTACATCCCATGTCCTCGAGAACTTTTGCGGGTGTTTACCGACTGTCATGCAGTCATTGGAGGTCTATTCGCCTTGGCATATATCCTCCGTGACCGCTCCCTTTGTCCTTCCACTCTCGACGTCTACACAGACAGCGCATGGTTCCAGCCAGTTCTCGAGTACCTTTCGTACTCGCCCTTCCTATCTCCCTATGTCTACTTCGACGGCGTCACCGTGCCTCCTGGGCCCTTCAAACGTCATCGCAACATCCGAAGACGCGCCTACTTCATCACCGACTCAGGGAAGCGGCTCTGCGTCAACGAATCGCGAGTCGCGGGTGCATGTTCCCCAATCGGGAGTTCTTGGACGACCGCCCTCATGAATTTTGTCACTGCCAGCACCATCGCCTGCGCCTATCCTCATCTTATTCTCGCTCGCAAAAGCTTCGTTTCGGACCTTGCTTTGGAGTCTATGGAGCCCTCCGACTACGAAGACCTCATTACCATGGTTCAGCACAATTTCACATTCACAGTAGACCCCAGCGAATGGCCCGATTGCTCTGCTAAGGGCGGCGCAGACGGCCTCGTTGAGTATGTGATCCCCTGTCACCGTCGCTTATTTCTGTGTCCCGGTCAAGGACGGTATTTTGGAGACCGTGGCTCTCTGTTCGTATTTATCGACCCACTTTGCGACTCCTATTCGACTGCGTATCATCAGAGAAGACCGCCATATGGATACATGATAGCGTGGCGCCTCTGGACTTCCTTCGCTTGCGAGGATGCTTGCATTGAACGTGATGAAATACTCCCCGCCGGAATCATTACCATGCCGATTATGCTGGTACTCCAATCCCAATGTTACGGACCCATTGGACACAATCCCTCGGCGGCCCACTCGCAACGTTATTCAGACGCTATCGTTAACGTCAGACGGTCTGCAGTTCGCCCTCGATCTAAAACCATTTGAGTCTTTCGTTCCATAACAAAGTTGGTACGGATCTCTCATATATTCTCGTGTTTCATAGAGTCTGACATGTGTCCCAGTGTCCTAGTGCACCTGCACTCACACTCCGTCTCTTACAGGACGTCGTAGTTCCACCAAATTCAGATGTAATCACGCTGTATCATCACCTCTCTGAACGTTCTTGTACGATTGTTATCAATTGTGATGGCCCGACACAGCTCTTGGTGACTTGGCTTTACTCCTTCCTCAATAACAGTCAAGGTCGGCTACTTATCCATGTTGACATCTGCTCTCCCTCAGATCGCTTGACGCGTTGGCTCTTAGATATCTTTTCGTTCTCCCATACTGACTACACGTCAGTGACATAGTTCTCGTGCTGTACGTGCGCATCCAACAGGTCATACATTCTATTCCACACATGTCTGCTCGTGGCCTCTCAGATACATCATATGAACGAACAACAAAGCTCGTGCCCAATAACGGAACAGCTGAGGCAAGGCACGGTGCCCCAGCTTCTCATATGCGTCAAAGAGGTTTGTTATAAGCGGAGGATGACTGGATTGCACGGCTAAACGAGGACTGACTACAGCTTTGCCCTTACACGTGAGGTCTTGTCCTAAAGAGAGACCTTTCGTCCTCGCAGAGGCAGGAATTTGGTCGCAGGAAGGCGCGTACTGAGTCCGTCCTCGGAGAAGGCCTTATCCAAGGTCGGACCAGCGAACAACAGCGGTTACCCATACCAACAACGTGAAGATTGTAGAGGCGTCATGCGGGTAAGAGCCGTGGAAGGCGTGGCTGCTTCGTACGGGCGACTTGCAGCGACCTAAAACATATCGGGGAGGTCTGATATCGTACATAACGCCGAAGAATTCGCCGAAGTCATTGAATCCCACAAAACGGATGTTCTTGAGAACGCAGGATACGCGGAGGGAAGAGCGCATGTGCATCAGTAGTATGCACAGCGTTCGTCGTGGGGGTGTAAAAGGCCGTGGGCTACGGACCAGGTATCGTCGTCGCGTCGTGAATGTGGCAAGGCCGAAGACATGTCATGGTAGAGGTCCTTCAGGCCATGAGGCGGACAAAACATCAGTTACGCGCCGTCACACGACGCAGGTCGCATGGAGGATGTGTCGCAGGACCGACCAAGGGCTCTGAGATTTGTGGGGAACGGAGCAATGCTTTCTAACAACTACGACGTGGCTAGGCAAGAACCTGGTATGGTAAAGCCGCTGGAGCCCTCGTAGATGAGAGAGAGACACAGGACTGTGTCCGGAGATCCATCCTTGACGGCGGAGAGACGGCTCGAAGGGAAGAGACCGGTGGTCGAGTGGAGCGAAGGTGTCACCAGACGCATCCACGACGTCTGCCGTATGTGCAGAAGGCTGCACTCTTGTCATACGGGTGAAGGACGGGGGACAGTGTTTCCCGGGCCACGTGGCCAAGGCAGCGGGGGGATGGGTCGTAAAAGCGAGATATACGTGGAGGGCCGAGGGACAACGTGTGCCTGGCATTGACAACGTCCTGGTCGGTTGTAAAGGTCGGGTTCACCGCGACTTCTCCCTCGTTCATCTCCTCGCGATTGTTGCCTGCGTTCTCGACGCAACTTGCTCAGCCTTAAATAAAGTGGAAAGACCTCTTGCAAGAGTACAAGATCCGATGGCTAATCGGTAGAGTCGAACAAGTCTGGACAAGGTAATGAGGTCACGCATCGCAGACAAGAACATGAAGGGTCACCTACCTCTAATGCTCCAGACCGAGTCCCTCCCGCACTTTTCCTCTTGATGAAGTAGCTCTGGCTCTGAGAGATGTACAGCGACACGCCTTGCGAACGTAGCAGGTGTCTCGCGAAACTAGCAGGGGGGCGGACGTGGGACAAGCTTTGAGGAGGTCGTGTTACGTCGCCAATGAGAGAGTTGGAGGAGGAGGACGAGCTTTGCCACAGTCTTCGACGAGGAAGAGATACGAAAATGAACATGACGTCGGTGTTGAACGTGGCGCTCTCACGGTGGAACCGTTTGGCGCCTCGTGGTTGCGACCACCAGTGTCTCACATGTCAATTCTCGTCCCTCATGTTCTTTGACCGCCGTCGTGCTTATTTCCCTCGTTCACCAGTCTGGATGTCCTTCCAGCTTCGGCTCCGACTCCCTCTCAAATGTGCACATTGCCTGTGCTGTTTCAGCTAGCGATCTGTGAAGGACGCTTCCATGACGGACGATGCCGGTTTAGGACACCTCTGAACTCATGTCTACGCGTGCATACGAGCACTCCCTCGCATACTTCAAGTCTTTCAACCAGTGACAGGTGTGTAGTGTTGGTGCTCGTATCTTTGAGTCTCAACGTGTTCCCTCATCTGCACTTCTGTAGCACGCGCACAACATCCTCAACCGACGGCCAGCATTCTGCGTCCGCGTGCACCTCACCTCTCCCGCACCTCCACTGCTGCCTCAACGCGCGATTCCAGTGTCAAGCCATTGGGTGCGCCCATCCCATCTGGGCCATCTCAAGTCCGCTGTTGGACATGTCTCCAGCCAGCACCTGGGACGTCGAAATCGTCTCCAGTCCTCCACACGCGCCACAGCCTCAGACGCGGTGTCTTCAGCTCCTATAAGCCCGTGTCGGGCTTCACTGGACTTTACTACGCATGGTCAGCCTGCATAAGCAATATTCAACACCGTTGCACCCAAACACAAACCCAGCCGCCACACCATACCACTCGTCACCGTCGTTTTCACGTCCATCACGCACCTTCCACCCGTCTCTCCCGTGCCGTGCGAGTCCGCTCTGCGCGTTGCCCAAACGTCCTCCGTCAGTCATGAGTCGTCCCGGACCTTGGCCACGATATCGTTGACGTGTATACACCCTATTCAACGTGCATACCTCGGAACTCCTCGCCGGGTCTGTCGTGTCCGCCCTCTTCCGCCCCCTTCCTCTCCACGTCTTCGTCGTCTTCTCTTCGTCTCCGCCCTTCATAACACATCTCCCTGCACCACGACGCCACGATAACATTCCTGACGCCACACCTCTACCCGTCCCTGTCCTCGTGCACGTCTTTGTGCCATCATCAACATCTCGTCGTACCGTTGGACAACAGGCTGCGCTGCGGGACCCGCATTCGACGCGTGCGGAACGATGGCATTGTTGCGCGCACTCATAAGCGTGAGGCTCACTCCCAGAGACGTGAGACTATCCGTCCACCCTCCTCCACGAGTCCACCGTCAGACGCTACACGTCGCTGTCCATGACCTCACGCTGTCAATCTCCTCAACAACACGTAGGCGATCTCGTAGCACTTGCGCAGTACCATTCAAGACGTGTTCTCTCTCTACACCGGTTCGTTCAATTGAGAGGGGCGCTTGTGTTCTCGCCCACGATCGCGCCTGAGCGTCGGGTCAACGGATGTCCTCACGCACGGTCCGTGGTCGCACCGTCTACCGTGATGACACCGTTAAACAACCATGTCGTGCGTTTATCTCCTTACTTTGAGTCATGACGATAGGCTGATTTGTACGGGTATTCATGTTCTCTCACCGTCAAGTTGGCATCATCGTAGCACCGCCTGCGTCGGTCTTAGACGGACACACAGTCATAGTGTGGGCTACTCTCGAAGCGTCTCATCGGTGCCACGCCACGCCGTTCCTTCGACTCATCATCTGTCATACTAAGACTCTCGTACGTGGTGTCATAGCTCCCCATACATATACAGCTCTTCCCGTGTTGCTTGAAATGGTTCATAGTGTTCTCATTCCCATTCCCTCGCACCTTCCTATCACAATGTCCCTTCATAACGCATCTGTCGGCACCGATGACATGGCCTTGGAACTCAGCCCTATTCAAGCGCCAATGCATACTGAACCGTCCTTGACAACCTACGAAGCGACGCTCACACGTGCCATTTGCATCCCTCCGTGGTTCAAGTCAATCAACATTGAGTAAGGAAATTCTGTCGATTCGTGATTCTTATGCTGACTATCCCAAGACGTTTGCAGAAGTTTCTAGACTACACGGATGAATCCCGGCAACACTACTCCCTTCCATATTTACCCACCAACACCGCCTGGGGGTCTGGTAGCGAACAACATGTACGCTGCAACCGAGGAATACCAGTTGTGATCTGGCTTGTTGGGTTTCTTGAGGATTTGGCCTTTTCTTGCTCCTCCATACCAACCGACGACTGCGTAACGTTGCACTTGCTTCGCTGCAAGGATCGCGATGATTTACAACGTCGTGTATCTCACTTCGACATTACCCTTCACGGAGGTATGTTTCTTTCCGCGATGTCTGAGCAGTGCTGATGTTCCCGGTCAGTCAGCGACATGTCTGTTAAGATATTCCGTGCTCATGCTCCAGAAGAGCTATCAGTACGTTCCTACTCGTCTTCGTGCCCTGTCATACGCAGTGACGAAGATCGTACGTACAGTTCTTCAAGCGCATCTATGACGCTTCTACCTCATTTCTCGCTGAGCACCTCATGCAAACCATAACCCCAGCGCACTTTGAACTCGGTGATATCGTACTGGTGGAGGCTTTGATTGTCCACAAGGGCGCACATTGTCGCTTAGAACTTCAGACGCTCAACATGCTTTGCCGTCGTGATCGGAAGCAACCCGCTCCGCCTCGCTTCGGTTCTTTCCTTGGCTTGATGTAGTACTGTTCCCGACTCTGCGTCTTCCTGACACATATTCACACTGTACAACACCCTAGAGCTACAAAAATAGATGTCTGTCGACCTTGAGGCATGCTCGTGTGCCTGGAACTGCAGTATCGACTGCAGTTTCCCATCTTAGCTGACGTGAGTGCACTACAGCCTCCATTGACTCCGTATTAATGATCCACTTATCCTAGAACCTCGCGTCCGCTGACTCATATATCATCACTTCAAGATGCGGTCTCAAGCGGTCATTCTGCCCTCAACCAATCGGCATCTGCACACAACATCGTGTGTTGCACGACGATGTTCCCGCAGCTCGTACAATCCATACATCCGGTCAAAATTGATGTTCCAGCCGGTGCAATTGCCAGGCAAAACAATATTCTCTGATGCCGTCATCGGCTTGGTCATTCACAATGGTGCGTATGACTAACTCAACGCTTTACCACCATTGTCAGCACCGCATGAAGCGGTGTATCAGGGCTACACTGACTCCTTCACCGCAGACCTCGACAGCAATGACTACGGCGATGAGTAACCCTATAAACCCTCACGCTACGAGCAGCGGTCCAAGGTCATTCCCTTCACGAATGCCGCAGCTGAACCATCCTGATTGTACACCATTCAGTGCCGCAACGAACACACAGCTGCAAATGGTAACGGTACCTTCGCTTCAGACCATTTCTGTCGCTATCACCGAAACCTGTCCAACTCACAGTGCGTTCCACAACCCTGTTCGGTATGAGCACTGTCTTCCTCTCAATGATGGCATACGCTCACTCATGCCTGCAGCGTGCCAGAGGACATCGTACTATCGATCATACACCAAAGCGATGTCTCGTGCCTAGCGCGTTGGAGACGAACCTGTCGCGCTTACTACACAGTCGTCGGCACCATTCTCAGACAACGCTATGTCGCATGCGTTGGCCCATTCGTGGTCGATCTCGACTACTTCGATGCAATACTTCGGGCATGCGGCGCTATCATATCCGGATCCGTCGCGCTCAAGTTCTTCCTCCCTGGAGAACACTGGACTCCTCACGACTTGGATATCTATGTTCCTGATCGCATGTTCGATACCTTCATCTCTATAGTGACAAAGGACCCCAAGATACAGTTCCGCTCCGTGCCTAACAGTCCTCGCGCCCCCCGTCGTTCCGCGCGGCCTGGAACCAACGGCATCCGCCAAGTGTTGCGCTTTCGTACCGAAACTAACCTCCACGTCGACATCATCCGGAGCGCAGTTCACTCCCCACTTACTCCCCTGCACTTTTATTGGACGACTCTTGTGATGAACTTCATCACTCCAGACGCTTGTGCCTGCGGTTTCCCTGACGGAACGCTGACGCGCCGAGGAATCTTGAGAGTCAGTATCGAGTCCGAAAGGGACAAAGCTGCTCTCGCCAAGTATGAAACACGCGGCTTCGAAATAGCCGGTGGTAGTTGGGCACGCCCGTTGCGAGACCCGTCTACCTGGGACGACTCTTACTTTGGCGACGTGGACGCTATAGTGCTTCCATTCCGCAAATATCTCCACGACCCGCTTGAACCGATGTGCATAGTGCATATGAAGCGGGGCTGGAGGATCAAAAAACCGTTTCCTCGCGTCTCGGTGAGTCTGAACAGTGCATTCTAGACACTGGTACCTGATCCAAGTTTAGCCCGTGTGGCGCAGGCTTCGCGCTTCGTTGAGGAAGTTGCCACCTCCCTCTGAATGAAAAGCGCGCGAGAGGTGGACGGTAGAAAACGGAAGTGACAGTTTCCGGCTCATCTTTGCACTGCTGGACTCGAAATCTGTACTATGTATTAACGCCTGCGTGTTTTGTACTTATCCTTAGCACTCCGCGCGCCAGTCAGCGGCGCTCCACATGGGAGCCGAACACCTCGGGTGCAACGTAAGCCCAACTTCCGGTCAAAGCCGACATAGAAGCAACCAATCCCCACCATTGTTTCCGGACGTGAGTACCAAGTTTAATGCTTCGCCATGCGTCTATCACGTCCACTCGACCTATGTGGTTCTCGACAGTCGTATATAAGTGGACGTAAAGAGTGGTACTTCATATCCTCTTCGTCTTAGTTCAATCACGTTCTCTACTGCCCTTCAACTCTCTCTCTCAATGAGCATACAGCTCGACTGTCACGTACAGTGTAATCATGCACATAGCGGTACCTGTCCAGCAACTTATGTTGCTGACGAAGGCCTCCTTGAACTACCACCATTCCCCTTGCCATCACTGAAGGCCCCAATCGTCCAAGTGAGTGAATGCGATCAGCTATGATGTAAGCTCACTTCACGTTACACAGAGATTCTTACCTCCCGCATGTACTATACATCCCACAACAACACCCTGGTTCGTGTCTATTCCGTGTCTCAAGTGCACGTCACCTGTAGGTCTCTAGTCGGTTCTCGTTCGCAGATCTAACAGGAACAAGGGCTTTCGCAACTCTGCTTGCTATGAATGTGCCTGTCGAGCTTCGTCAACTTCCACTCAAGACGACATACAGGAGGACGACGTTCATCGCAGCGTTCAAAGCCTTCCGGAAGAGGTTTGCATCCGTACCGATGGCTCTCGCCGTCACAAATTATTTCAAACTGAAACACCATTGATCTTCATACCTCTTCAGAAACAAATTATACACTCGTTGCAACCTGTAAAGGATGTCACGCCTGCGGGTGAGCTCACATTCCTCAAGATAGTACATTCACATGACGTTCTCCTCGTAGACGTTGGACGGCATCACTACATACCTTCTGAAGTCTTAGCTCGCGCTCTGAAAGTCTGTTCTCCGTAAACTCATGTATATCGCTGATCTTTGATCTTTGCTTACAGCGTAAGGGAGAGGCCTGCCTTCAAAGCAAAACAATGGAGTCCGTGCCGATTCTCGGGACAACAACCACTTCTACGCTACTTCCTGCTGAACCAGAGCAATGTCTACGTGAAACGGCAGTGAGTCGGTCGCCGCTTTCTTCGTGTTAGCAAGCACAATATTACCGAGGATGCGCGTCAGTATATTCAACAGCATCACAACGACGACATTTCTCTTTCATCCACCGACGCCGACCAGCCCATCTTGGAATGGCGTGTTGTAAGCATATGCTTCAGTCCAATGGACTTCGTACTAATTTTTGGTGCACCAATAGAGACATCCTCATCGCTCCATTGCCGGACGACGGTTCTTCGGTGAACATGAGAAGCGCGTGTTTGGTTTATGGCCTCGAAGGATCCCCAAATCGTATGTCGTTGCCCATGCTAGCCCTTTGCTATCGGTAATTATCGTCGCGCAGGGAGAATGTTGAACAGCGTAGTCCCAACACCTCAACTGCTGCACAGTCGTAGCACCGGTTTCCAGCGAAGGTAAGTGAGCGGTATGCATGAATGCCACACTCGCAATTTTATCTAGCATTCACGCGCAGCTTTCCCTGATAGCAGAATTCGCATTGATAGTAAAACCGAGATCGGTTCATAGCTTGCTATCAATGTTGAGGACTTCAACTCGACATTTCTGAGAAAATACACCCCGACATAGACGTTCACAATGCACTCTTGTGTGATGTTGTCAAAAATAGAGTCACACCTAAGGGACAAATGATCCCAACGGGAATCGAACTAAGCGTCTATGATGCAAATTTCCGCATATGATCACCGCGGCATTACCACTGCAGCACCACGCCTTATACATAGCAGGTCATTTAAAAGCTATGATCCTTCATGCGTTCTATAGGTTCACGCTGCTAACTGCCAACTGCGACTTAGTACCCCAGCTTTCCTAGCTCCATGCACCATCCCCGTGTCTACCGTCTCAACTACTATTACTCAAGTCACAGTCCACTACGCAGAGCACAATCGATATGAATTGTACCGTCAGTCCAAATATTACAGTTCTCTCGACAAGCTATGTAATCAATACAGATCAAGTTAAAGCGCATGTGTTCTTCGTCATGTTCTCATAGCGACTGTACGATGCACCGCAAGCAGTTCCGGCTCATCGTCCTTTGTCAAAAAATTTCAGCCGGAATGAAGTGTACCAACATACCTTAACGGTTCTCGCCCTTTCTTTTCTTCGACGGCAGGTCGTCCTCAGCTCCTTGGAGCGGCTTCTTCCGTCCTTTGCCCTTCGCCTTCGACGTCGACAACAGCGTACTCATCGACATGTTGTCGATGGCTTCCGTTACCGAATCATCCGAATGGGAGCTTCGCGTGACAGACGACACCGAGGATGACACGTAGCCTTCCTCCTCCGTGAGTCCATCTTCACGATCTGGTATTATGACGAACTCTCTGTCATCGGCCGTCGGCCGATCGACCTCCATAGATCGAGGGTTTCCCTCCAACTCGCTCTGTTCTTCCGCTCTCAATTCGATATCATCACCGTGGGGTGTGCCAGGAATCGGGTCTGCGTCCATGAGGTCGACCGGCCTCTCGCCATTTCTCTCCTCTTGCAATGCCGGGGCCGCTCCGCCTTCGACCTGGACTGCATCCGCTATCGGCTCGTCCTCTTCCGAACAGACGTGTGAGTAATTATCGCACATTATTTCTGCTCGCACTCACCGTCCACAATCTCTCCCTCGTCCAATGCGACAGGTGCCGACACGACTTCGTGAGACGCATCCCCGATAGCTTGCGTGGACATTGGGCCGTGACAAACACGGACTACGTCCGTGAGCAAGAATCCAGGGTGCCAGTCCTTCTCGGTCTCGGTATAGGTCACGGTGAAGCGAATTGCGACCACATCACCAGGGTACAGGACTTCAGGGAAGCACTGGCGGATGTCACGTAGGCGACCTTCGTCCAAAGCTCGCACCGCAGGCCTAGCAGGGTTTGGCCTGTAACGTCGTGACCGTCTAGCAGCCTGTACCACCCATGGATGCAGATATTCCGGAGCAGCCGGCTTCCTCTTGCCAAATTCCGCTCGGACGAACATCGGAACGCTCATCCAGAATACTGCGTTGCTGTAACCTGAATTACCAGATTGCCACGTGCGCCGCTCAAGCTCTGCAGTGTTGAACCCAGGCACTGTCTTCATGTACGTGTCCAACGCCTGCAGACACCACTCATCAGCGGACACTCACTGAAGTTGCATATTCACTTACGCTCTGATACGCGTATAGATCTGGGTCGTTCAGAGTGTTGAAAGCGTAGGAATAATTACACTTGTACCCTGCGTATTTTTCCCTGACAAAGACAACGGTCAGTTCGCTTTTGAGGCCTTAGCAACAGAGACTGACACTTTGTCTTCCGCTATCCCAGGGGGGATCTCGTTGTCGTCGAGAACAAGGTTCCCTGTGTAGTAGTCGTCCGAATCTTCGAACACCGCCGCAAAGAAGAACACCGCGGTTTCGTTTGTTCCAACTTTACACATCTAGTTGCCTCGTGAGCGCACCTTGCCAGGACTCGAAACATTGTACTCACCGTCCACTCTCGTGGGCCTGTCTTCTTAGCCTCGATCATAGGGTGTCTTCCAGATAGAGACATGACTGCCTCGGAGTATGGCAAGTCGGAGACCCTTAAAGACTGCATTCTCCATTTGTTGAGCGTTTCTTTCACGTCTGCAGGCATCCTGAGGGAAAGAATCAAGGGGAATATGGCTCTACGCTCCATCGTGGATCTGTCTTGCGGCTTTATACCGAACGCGCAGTCCGGCTTCACGCTTTATTCGGTATTTTGGCAGGTGCGCATGACTTGCGATGTTATGGTGTACAATCGCTCCCCACAACAGCTCCCGAGGTCTGAGTCAATCCGGATATTGTCTGTAAGCTCACCATAGGTATATAACCGGACTTCAAGTCATTCACACGACACAGCACGCCATTCGGCACCGCAGCTCAACCCGATCGGACTGTACTCTGCGTACAGCGTCGTCTGCCTCCCAATCCCGACATGCCTCGGGCAAGCGTGCCGCCCATCCTGAAATACAGACCAATCTCTTGCTCAGATCAACGCCAATACTGTAGATCCAAAGGAGGACGACGAGTCATATCGCGCAGTCAGGTTTGGTATGAATCAGGTTCAGCGCATGTAACCATCTCGCCGATGATGGAGAAGCTGTTATCCACACTGACTCATAGCTGCGGAGCTGCTGCGGGGCTGTGACTTGATGTCGGCATCCCCGTTCGACGACCTGGTTGGACGATTGAGGACCAACCAGCGTTCCGCGACCCTGTCCAGATCCTCATTGGACAGGAAAGGTTCGCGTTGTTATTGACATGTTCGCACGCACAGCATCCAGAATTCACCTCTTCCGGCGTCACGTCCTCCTGAGACAGATCAATGCTCAAATCCAGCTCCTTTTAAACAGAGCGTGGCACGTCGTACATCCCGCACTCATCCTCTTCAACACAAAACAATATGAACGAAACCCCTCCGGATTACGCCACTGTTCTCAAGCGCGGTACGTGTGGACGACGTTCCCCCTTATACAACACGCTGACTTGCTTGTGTAGGCAAGTAAGCACTGCATGTCGTCTGCCCACGCTCCCCGCTGATTTAGAGCAGCCGATTGCAGGCGTTCGAGCCGGCAAAGGTACGTGAATATGTTACAGGTCTACCGCCTGTGTCTGACAGATATTGTATCAAGCTCCGAGTCTGTCTGCGAAAGGTGAGTCTTTGAACTGAAACCATACCGTCGCTAACTTTCTTAACACAGTTGTGCTGGGACCTACGAGACATGGACATAGACTTCGAAGGGTACATTGATACTTGGTACATTCTCTGCGACGTCCTACTCATCCTCCTCAACCTCAGAATTGTGTCAAAAGTCCAGGCTGGTTTGCCAATCCAGATCACGTCGCAGGAACTCATAGTCAGTATCCTTGATTCCTCCGCGATCCTCCTTTGTGGTCTATTCACTGACTAGCGCTCTCAGGATTTCACTGCTATGACAGTAGCCGGGATGAGCACTCGTCACCCGGTGTACTCGCTGCTCGCAGGGAGACTTTGTGTCTCTGACATCCACAAGCGGACAGGGACCTCCTTTGCTGATTGGATCATCATAAACGGTGTGCTATCGTGACGAGTACTGCTCTGGTCTAGTCCCTGACATTGTTATAATAGGCCGCTCCGCCGTGTTTGAGCCTGACATCATCAACATCGTCGCCAAGAACGCGTATGTCCTCGACACGGCCATCGTCCACGCCAGGGACTACACTTTCACGTAGTAAGTCACGGTTGCTATGTCTTTTTATAGTCGTTGAATGCTGAGTCTTGGGACTTCAGCCCTGCAATTCAGACCATGATGCACTCGTACCTCATACGGCTGCGAGACGGTCTTATCGAACGTCCTCAGTTCATGTATATGCGGACCGCGTTGGCTATCCACGGCTCAAACATTGGAAGCGCGTTGGAGACGTACGATGCACTGTCAAAACAACTCTATACTCATGCATCCCCGACACTTTTCAACGCTGGGACGAAGACTGCGTACTATGCATCATGCTTCCTCACTCAGCCTGACCCGCAGTGTCCGAGAACTCTTCTCCGTCACGTCGCCGATACAGACGGATATTGGATGGCGGATGGAGGCGTCGGCCTTTCGCTTGGCGCGGTCCCTTGCAAACGGTGAGCTGGGAGCTCCGCCTTCGTACCCCGACTTCGTACTATTTTCACTGACAATTGCCTTGCAGACTCGATCCTGTTCGTCAACCTGGCGTCATGGCGTTGATGAAGGTCTACGACAGTCACGCGGGTTATTGCATTGCAAGCCGCAAGCGTCGCCCGTCCGCAGCCACCGTGTACCTTCCTATTTGGCACTAGTGCCGTAGGGTCAGGTCAAGTCAGATCATTGACCCCTCTGGGCCATGACCATGACCATGACCATGACTGATCTTCAGCAGATGGCTCATGACCTGACTGATCTTTCGGTCAGGTTATCATCAGTTCAGTTACGGTCCAGTTCCGGTCATTGACCGGTCATGACTGAACATGCAGTTATGACCAGTTATAACTGGTCAGATCAAGTTAAGACCAGTCATTTGATCCACCAGGTTAGGAAAACATCTTAAATGTAATACAAAAGGAATTTTCATGCTTATTACTGGAGAGAGCCTTCTATATTTACATGGATTGATAGTGATATGAATATTGATCTGTCATTCAGTCTGTCTATAGACAGCACTGAGCATCTTTGATCTGTTTGATTAGACCAGAGTTAACTAGAGACTGTTATTTTCCACTTGCCAGAGCTGCTGAATTTAATATATGTCAAGTGTTTCTATTGTACATTGTATTTGATCAGTTGATGTCTTTTATATAACCAGTCAATGACCAGTCATGACTGGTCTTAGCAGGTAAAATATGACTGGTCATAACCAGTCATCTGCAGTTATTCAATTCTTGTCATTATCAATGACCGTGACCATGACCATAACCATAACTGATTGTAAACGGTTATGGTCAGGTTATTTACACATCAGTTACGGTTATTTTCCAGTCATTGACCAGTCGTATGACCTGACCCTACGGCACTATTTGGCACGGAGACGTTCAGGCCTTCGTGGTCTGCAGAACGCGGCGTGTTCATGAGGCAGATCGATTGCGGTTCTTGTTTCCCGCGCTGTGGATTCCCGACGTCTTGTGAGGACTCCCTCTTTAACAGAATGTCATGCCGTCCCGCTGACATTTACCACAGCATGCAGCGACTGAACGATGAAGGAGATTGGTATCTCTTCGACCCCGTGGACGCCCCCAAACTCTGTACGCTGTACGGTGAAGACTTCACCGCGGAGTACAACCGATGCATCACGGCGGTCAAACCCATTGCCACGCTTCCCGCCAACGAACTTTGGAAGGTGATCTGTGATGCTCAAGCTGAGTGCGGGGCGCCCTTCGTTCTGTACCAAGACAACATCAATCGTACGTGACTCTCTCGAACATTGCACAGACTCCTAATACAAACCGTGCCTTTCATAGACCGCAACAACCAGAAGCACCTGGGCGTGATCCAGTCCTCCAATCTCTGTACGGAGATCGTTCAGTACTCCTCAGTTGCTGAGCCTGCTGTGTGTACACTCGCTTCTATCGCGTTGCCCAAGTTTGTCAGGCGAGACAAAACCTTCGACTTCGACTCCCTCCACGCCATTTCCAAGCTGGTCGTTCGAAACACCGATCGTCTCATCGACGTTGCCAGGTACCCCACCGGTCAGGCCGCTACCTCCGCGAAGAAGACGCGGGCTTTGGGTGTAGGAGTCCAAGGCCTCGCAGATGTGTTCATGATGATGAGTCTGCCCTTCACATCAAAAGAGGCCCGCGACATGAATGTTCGCATTTTCGAGACCGTATACCTGATGGAGTGAGAACCTGTGAGGCGATGTCGCAAGCGACTAGTAAGTGAGCGGACAGACAAGTCCTCAGTCAGTGAGTGAAAGACTATATTAGCATAATGCCAAGTACCTAGTAAGTGAGCGGACAGACAAGCTACACAGGTACTTGTAAGTAAGAGCATATGAACGCATAGGTAAGACGAGTACTTACTCCTCAGTCAGTGAGTGAAAGACTGAGGAGACGAGTCCCAGAGAGTCCTCCTTATATACCGTAAAGGAGCTGCATGAGTAAGCGATAGTAAGGAGGGCATGTGATGTGTCTGAGTCAGAGTGAGTCGAGGATGAGTAAGGAGCGACGAAGGATGACTCAGACAGAACAAAGATAACGACAAATGGAGAACAAAGTATGGTCACAAGGACGATCTGGAACAGTCTAAGAAGAGTCCGGAGCGTAGAAGAACGCACTGGAATGGACTGGACAAAAGAGAAGCCTAGTAACCATGTGTATCGTACAACGTATACCTAATATGGAAAGAAAGAAGCACAGCCTAAGATCTATCGTAAGAAGCAGTGCCCATAGCGCCTAATGCGCGTCTACTGTTCGTAGTCCATTGTTCAACACTCCCACTCGTTCAAGACGCGGAGGAAGAAATGAGACCAGAGTGCTGTACGAAGTAGTCAACCACAGAGAAGGTGACATTCTTCGTTAGCGCATCTGCCAGATTCTCCTTGCTCGCGATGTAATAGATGTCCATACTCCCACTGGCGAGATACTCGCGCACAAAATGGTAGTGGACCTCTATGTGCTTGGTACGCCTGTCGATGGCTGGGTTCTCAGAGAGGAAGATCGCGCCATGGTTATCCATACACATGGGCGTAGACGCACTCATGTCGTCCCCTAACTCATCTCCAAACGTCCTTAGCCACATCATCTGACGGCTGGTGTCTGACGCTGCCTTGTATTCCGCCTCAGTAGAAGAGAGCGAAATCGTCGGCTGCCGTCGCGACGCCCATGAGATTGCGCCACCTGCCATCTTGAAGATGAAGCCAGTTTGCGAGTGCCTATCATCGCGATCCTCTGCCCAGTCTGAATCGGAAAACGCGATCAAACCGGCATTAGACGCTCCGTCATAGCGCAGACGATAATGTGAAGTCCCCCTGAGATAGCGAAGCACGTATTGGAGATAGTGAAGATGTGCTTCCGAGGGGTTAGCGCTGTATTTACCGAGACGGCTGATGGCAAACGCGATGTCGGGTCGCGTCCCAAGACAGGCATAGAGAAGACTGCCCATCAAGCTCTGGAAACGCTTGAGAAGTTTTGCCGATGCCTCCGTCTGAGCGGCTTCGAGCACGGCACCAGAGGGAAGAGGAGTGCGCACAGGCGTACAGTTAGCCATCTGATGGTTCTCCAGAATAGCCTCGATGTACTCTTCCTGGTCGATGTCGAGTGTCTTAGCTTGACGATCTCGACGTATGCGTAGACCAAGGAATCGCTGTACCGGACCTAAGTCCGTCATCTTGTACTGCTTGCCTAGCGCCTTCTTGACCTTGTCAATCTGTACACGACTTTTCCCCATGAGAAGTAGGTCGTCGACATACAAGACAATGATAGTGACATGATCAGGGTCTGAATCCCCCCCTTCATCAGGGATTTCCCCCCCAGCACATTAGGTCAAATATTGACAAATGTACACCAAATGTTCCCAGAGATGCGATAGTTTAGCATATTTTAGCTTGAGCTCTTATTTGCCATGCACCCAGCTGAATAGAACTCATTCTGGTTTATTGAGAGAAGATTATCGCCCATGCATCGCATATCAGCGCACTGTTATTGGGGTCTATTCAGTGCATTTTCAATATGATCACTCATTCGCACTGTGGCAGAGAAACCATTAGGCGTCATTGATTACGGTAGACAATCATGCATCAGGCACACGTGCCACTAGGTTCTACGGGAATCTACTTGGTGGTGCATTAGTCAAATGTAATGAGCGTGAACATCATCAATGAGAGGGCATCAACAGAGGCTATTATCCTGTAAGTGTATAGGGGAAGGACTCGGAATGGCGGGGCGTTGAGAGCGGTCGTCATGAACAAGACTGATTAGGAGATCTGCGTAGGGGTATATCTGCGGTGGGACACAACAAACTACTATTGCGCCATGCCTTTGACGTTGAGGAAGCTGACCCTGGGACCAGCTGACTGTGCGGCAGTCATTCCAGAGCGAGCACTGTTGGAGGTCAGTGACGGCTGAAGCCGGAGAGCTGTAGAAGCCATGATACGCACCAGGCTTGACGGTAGAGGCGGTGCATGAGTGCATGGTACTCATTCGGAGCGTCGTTCTTGATGTCCATGATTGTGTCCATGTTCTCGACGTATGCAGAAGTGTAGTGCTTGTCGCTGAACTCCAAGGTCTGGCCAGTGGCGCAGTCACCAATTGCAGCAAAGATCTGATAAGGTTGTCGTGGTGAGTATATTAGGAACATGGCAAGACTCGAGTACACGTACCGCGGTTGAGACGAGGGCGAGCATGGGCGCAGGGATTTCCCTCTCGTGAGGTTTGTCCGGCGACGATGACTTGAACTGGTTGATGATCTTGTTACCAAAGCTGCCCGACCGCTTGAAGAAGTTCGAGTAGAGAACTTGAGAGAAGATCGGATCGTCGAAAGGCTTGTCGCCCCGCACTGTGTCAGCCTGTGAGAGGGTGAGTCAAGTGTTTGACCAGAGTGAGTGGACGTCTACCTCGTAGTCGTGCGGGAATATGTAGCGCAGCCCTTTCTTGAGCCACTGTCCCTTCTCCGCATCACCAAGACTCAGGCGGAACGTACTCGAGACCAGCGCTTCGACGCTCTTCTTGATGTTCCCTCGGAATGTGGAGATGCGACCCGCTGGCTGGAAAGAGACTCGCAGTCAGCAATCAATACGAGGACGGGCGGGAGAGACTCACGATGCTTGCAAGTGTCAATCCATACTCGTCATCTTTCTTCAGCTTCCTGGCAAGCTCAGTGTCTTCAAGGTTCTCGGCGCTCTTCACCAGTGCCCGTCGAGCGATCTCGTTGTACTTGTCCATGCCATCTGGGAAGGCGTTCTTGATGCAGATGTCAGTCAAACATCGGCGTATTGCCTCACGAGTGACGCGCCGAACACGGGGGTGTTGGGCGCGAAGGCTCAGTTTGCCACCTTTAGCTGGGTATACAAGGTCCATGGAGTCGTCGCCGTTGTCTTCTCCGTCGGATGATTCATCGTCGGATTCGGACGGCTTGGGTTTCAGTTTCTGGAATCATGTTAGAACAGTGTCATGGGCGACACAGGATGCGTACCCAGGCAGATTTGCCACCGGACTTCTTGTCGGTGTCCTTGCGGTCACGGTGTGCCAGTGCCTTCGTGTGCTCCTTGACGTCCTGCCAGCGCGGCTCCTGGTGTTTAATCAGCCTTCGGAGAACGGCACGCAGAAAGTCGACGCACCTCGTCGACACGCTTGCGGCTCTTCTGGGGCTTATCTGAGCTGGAGGCAGGTGCGGCTCGCTCCGTATCCTTGGTTCGGAGGTGAGCGCTCGTGGAGGTCGTTCGAGGCTTGGAGGACGTATGGACGGGGGTTTGGGATTCACGATTGGCTTGCGCGGAATGCGCGATGGGATTGCCTGATGGAGCAAGGGTGTGAGGTATGCTATGTGCTAGAATGACACTGCTAATGAACTTACGGCGAGTTGTTGCGGGGTCCATGAACGTGAAGGCATCGGGACTGGACTGGGCTCGCTTGTGAGCCGGCTTGCGTGACTGCTCTGCGCTGCGCGCGACGTCCTTTGGCTTCCGGGTCGGAGGTTGAGAACGCGAATCGTGATGCGGCTGGGGCTGCTTCTTCCGGGGTGGCATCTATGATGCATACAGCCGCTGAGTAACTCATGAGGGCGGACCAGGCACGAATATCGACGCACCTCGTTCTCTTCGCGTTCGTGTTCAGAGCCGCTTGAAAGCACTTGCTTGGGACGCTGGCAACACATGAAGTTCTTGAATTCATACCCACACACGAGCAGGGAATCGCACTGACCTTCTTGCTCAGCGTATAGTACTTGGGCTGTGGTAGTCGGAAGCAGACAGCGAGACGTCAGCGATCATATAGCGCAGACAATGAAACATACCTGAGGGGGAGAAGGCGACCGGGCGAAAATAGATGGGGCTGGAGAGGGACTCGTCGAAGGGCCGCTAGGTGCACTACTGGCGGCGCGACTAGAGGAGCTGGATCGTTCACGGAGTATGGGTGCCCTACGGTGACGTTCGCGATGATCTTCGTGTTCGTCCTCGGCGTTGCCGTCGTCGACCCATATGGCATCCTGTAAGAGGTTTGGTTGGTCATCGAGAGCCATATGAAGGGTCGAGGATCAGGGCGCCTATGCGCCCAGCGCCCAAACCTTAATGCTCACCTCCTGTGCGAGTCTGGCTGCCAGCGCGCTCGGATTCTTCTCCAGGCCCTCCAGGTCATCGTCTCCCGACTGTGTTCCCTCCGAGTCCTCTTGACCACGCTTTTCATTCTCCTTCTCGCTTGGGTTCGACTGGCTAGACGACTCGGACTCCGACGCCTCCTCCGACTCTTCGTCAACCTGGTTCTGGAAGCCCTAGTCAGCATAACGCGAACGAGGAGTAGAGCACCTGTACCTACAAACTTGGGTTGGGAAGCGCGAGCGCCCTCCGAACGGACAAAGTCCGAGCTTGAGGCCCCGTCCGTGCGCGACGCGCTCTGGGACTGGTGATTCTAGGTGAGTACTGGACGTCTGGTGGAGTAGGCTCGACCTTACCTGACTTTGCCCCTTGCGTGCGGACTTAGGGGGCTGAGGTTGAGGCTCGGGCTCGGGCTCGCTGTCTGGAGCGTCCGGGTCAATGACAGGTGCGTAGTATCTCTTTTGAGGAGAGGGCGCGCCGGCGCCGGAGGGTCCTGTGTCGACGTTACTGGCAGGCACATTTGTGGCCTTCTTCTTCTTCTCTACCAACGCGAGTAATGTCATCTCGTGTTCGTTAATATGCTTCGCTGATAGCTTACTCTTCACCGCATGTTCCACAGCGTGCTCGCCGGCCTCGGTCTGGTCGTCGACAGATGAGTGTTCCTTCGTGGCGCGGGTCTTGGGAGCCAAGTCGTTCCAGACTGGGACATGGTATGTTAGCATTTGCATGTCTGTGTGCGCGAGCTGAGACCGCAGTACTCACTTCGTCTGTCAAGGGCCCTCTGTTTTGATTCTCGCATTTCTGGCCATCAGGTGAGTATGCGTGTGCAGTTGTCTCAGGCTATGGTACATACGTCGGCCGCTGACAACTGGCGGCCTCATGTCAGCTGTCTCGACCTCCGGAGAATCAATGTCCATGAGCTCGTTGTCGGATCCCTCGATGGCATAAGCCTTCGGCTTTCTCGCCATTGCGACCGTGCGTAGTGACTGTGTTGATTAGGGATAGGGAGGGAGTAGTATAGGATGAGGAAGGGATGGAATAGGCAAAGCGATACGGTAAAGGGAAAGTGGTGAGTTGGCAAAGATCAAAGTCCGGCGGGCCACTCATGTTGGTCCGTTAGCGCGCTCGCATGTACGCTCCTCCGTTTCCTCCGCACCTCTCGCATCAATACGCCTGCCCGTCCGTAGCTCTCCACGAATACATCCTGTCGATATGTCTATGAGTCCCAATGTCTGCCAGGGGTGTGGAGAAGAGTACCCCGCCGCTGGATACTATCTACGCCATCTCCGCACGACCACCAATCCTGCATGCATCGCATGGCGTGCGGAAGTCTTACGGTATCGTGAACCCTCCGAGTCAGACTCCTCGCCTAACGACGAAGACGATGCTGCACGTCCACCGGGATCTACCCAACCTTCCGATCTTCCAGACAGGGAAGCACGCTCTCCTTCCCCCGACCCACAGACCTTCCAGGGCGATTGCCTCGGAACCTATGAGGACCACTACTGGGACGACTTCGACGACTACAACGGGCCTGTAGAGGAAGAGGAAGATCAACCCGATGTTGCACAAGACGAGGAAGATGAAGATGAGGAGGACTGGATGGACGGCGATGGCAGCGGCTGGGAACCACCGCAACGTGCTCTAACCCCCGAGCCCGAAGGGGCGGACAATGAGGGGCCCATCCCTGCGCAAGACACTCCCGACCGAGAGGCTGACCGGCGGACCCACCGTCACCTACACACCCGCACCCACGTCGTTCAGTACCCCGGCGGACTCGCTGGTGCACCAATTGACAAGGAACCATCAGCCTCATCTAGCTACGAGGCCTTCGAGGCCGCTGCGGACGCGAGCGGGACAAATCCGTACGCACCGTTTGTCTCCAAAATGGATTGGGAGGTAGCCAGGTGGGCGAAGATGCGAGGTCCAGGGTCAACTGCTCTTACCGAGCTCCTTCGAATTGAAGAGGTCAGTATCTTCTTCTTCCCCGGTTCCTCCATGTGCGTTCAACTTCAACATTCCAGCTGGTGTCACTTCTTGGCCTGTCCTTCAAGACGTCTGCGGAGCTCAACACCATCATCGACAAGAAGCTCTCCTCTGGGCGACCGCGCTTCATACGTAGGGAGATCGTCGTCGCGGGCGAGGCGTTCGAGGTGTTCTACCGCGACGTCATCGAGTGCATCCGCGCGCTGTACGGAGATCCCGAGTTCGCGGGACTCCTCGTCTTTGCGCCGGAACGTCATTACGCGGACGCAGACCACACCCTCCGTGTATACTTCGACATGCATACCGGAGAGTGGTGGTGGTCGACTCAGGTAAGTATCTGACATTACGGTATACTGTATGCTTCTGACGTGCTAGCATGCCACAGAAAGAGCTTGAGAAGCAGAAGCCTGGCGCGACTATCGTCCCCATCATCATCTCCTCGGACAAAACGCAGCTCACGCTGTTCGGGAGCAAGACCGCGTACCCGGTCTACCTCACGATTGGCAACCTACCGAAGGACATCCGCCGCAAACCGTCTCGTCGCGGCCATATCCTCCTCGCATACATCCCCTCCACCCGGCTTCAGCATATCTCCAACAAAGCAGCTCGCCGACGCGCCCTCGGGAAACTGTTCCATGCATGCATGGCTCAGATTCTGAAGCCGCTCCGACAAGCCGGGATCGACGGCATAGAGCTCACGAGCGGCGATGGTGCGGTGCGCCGTGGACACCCGATCTTTGCGCTCTACATTGGCGACTATCCTGAACAACTGTTGGTCACTTGCTGCAAGACAGGCACCTGTCCCAAGTGCGCCATTGCCCGCGAGGACGTCGGAGGTACGACCGATCCCAAACGACCGCTTCGCGATCTCGATAAGGTTCTCGAGGCACTCGAGAAGGCCAGCGGGAGTGCCACAGAGTTCTCTCAGGCCTGTCGCGACGCTGGCATCAAACCCATTCCACGACCTTTCTGGCTCGACCTCCCCTATGTCAACATCTTCGTTTCGGTTACGCCGGATATCCTACACCAAGTATATCAAGGGATGGTCAAGCATCTCGTCTCCTGGCTCAAGATTGCCTACCCTCCCGAGGAGCTCGATGCTCGCTGTCGTCGACTACCCCCCAATCACCATATCCGCCTCTTCCTCAAAGGTATCACGACGTTGCAGCGGGTCACGGGGAAGGAGCACGCCGATATATGCCGTGTCCTCCTCGGCCTTATTGTCGGACTTCCTCTCCGTGGAGGTCTCTCACCTGTCCGTCTCGTACGAGCAGTCCGCGCTATCCTGGACTTCGCATATCTGGCACGATATCCCGCACACACAACCGACACCATCCGCCTGCTTCAGGAAGCACTCGAGCGCTTTCACGCTAACAAGCAGATCATCGTTGACCTCAATATCCGTACCCATTTCCGATTGCCTAAACTCCATTCCTGGGACCACTACCCCTCGTCGATCAAGCTCTTCGGAACCACCGATAACTACGACACACAGTATACCGAGCGCCTCCATATCGACTTCGCGAAGGACGCTTATCGCGCAACAAACCACAAGGATGAGTTTCCGCAAATGACGCTCTGGCTCGAGCGTCGTGAGAAGATCCAACGCCATGCCCTATACATTGCGTGGCGTCTCGAACGTCTTGCGAGAGTCACTCCTACACATTCGCGGCCATCACATCTCGACAATGGATCCGACGACGGCGATGTTTCCATGCATATCTTGGATGGCCGTTCATCCTCCTCGCACACCTCTCCATCCGCTGGCACCGTCTCCCTCCCTTCGCTTCCTACATTCAGCAAAATGAAGATCGCGAAGTGGCCGAGTGTGAAAGCACTGCGATTCGGTGCTGCTGCAGCGCGGTACGGTGCCACATATCTACGCGACGCTCTTCTGCGCTTCGTTATAGCATATCGCGATTCAACCCTGTCCGAAGCCGAGGTCGAGCAAGAATGCAGTGGGCTGTTCTTTCAATTCCGCGCCTTCCCCGTCTTCCACAAAATCAAGATCACGCTTGACGACGTCCAAGGGTTTGGTGTGATGGATGACCCTGCAGACGTTATTCATGCACGGCCTGACCGCGTGGACAAGCATGGGCGCACAGTACCCGGCCGGTTCGACACGGTGCTGGTGAACAATGGCACAGGAGGGTTGGTTGGTGTTGAAGGTCAGGGCCTGGGTTATACATCACGTCGATACTCCTTGCTAACACCCCGTTCAGGTTATCAGGTTGGTCAGGTCCGTCTATTCTTCCGCATTCCGCATTCGGCATGTGCGGATCTATTTGGACCAGGCACGATGCCTCCGGATCATCTTGCATATGTTGAATGGTTTACTGCCTTCACCGAACCTGATCCGGTGAATGGGATGTACAAGGTCACGCGCTCTCGGGATCAGCACCGTCGGCGGCGTGCAACTATCGTCGAGGTACGGAACATTCGTCGGTCATGTCATTTGTATCCTGTATGTAATGGACAGTACCCTCGTGACTGGTCAAGTAGTACCGTACTGGATGATTGTGATACTTTCTTTGTCAGCCAGTTTAGTGATCAACATATGTATATGACTTTACTCTAATTGGAGAAGAACGATCGGTAGTGCCGAATCATGTGCGCTCAATGAGTGATTATTGTCTCTACTTCTATCTCATTCTGGATTGTCTTGTTTAATGTTCATGTATGTACCTCAAATTAGACCAATTAGGACTACTTTGTGTACATGTAGCTCTAATGCTCCAGGGGGAAAATCCCTGATGTTGTCGGCGATATACGTAGACTCCGGCATCAGAGTACGTCCGAACAAATCCCTGTTGGACGAGCGAGTCGTGGATTTTGACATTCCACTGGCGCGAGGCTTGCTTGAGACCGTAGATGGCCTTCTTAAGCAGACAAACGTGATCCTCTTTGCCTTTCGCGACCCACCCTTCCGGTTGTTCCATGTAGACCTCCTCGTCAAGGTCGCCATTTAGGAACGCAGTCTTTACATCCATCGCGTCGACGTCCCAGTCCTCTAGGGCAGCATGCGCAAAGAGATAACGGATGGACTCGAAACGAGCGACGGGTGAGAAGGTTTCGTGGTAATCCTTCCCATAGACTTGCGTGAATCCCCTAGCTACGAGACGTGCTTTGTAGCGACCATCTGACTTCCGATCATAGACCCAACGGCATGTGACGACGGATCGGTCCTTTGGGCGAGGAACCAAGACCCATGTCTTATTAGCCATTAGTGATTCGTACTCTGCTCGCTCAGCCGCTTTCCAATGTTCGCGATCCGGTCTAGCCATGGCATCCTTATGGTGCTCAGGAATACCAGACTTGTACCGAGAGTAATGGATAAACGCGAGTATTGATTGTGCCTCAGCCTGTTCACCATCCGCATCGGTCCTAGCATCTATCTGAGCGGGAGGTTCATCACCGTACACGTTGTCCTCGGTCCGTGCCTTTGAAGGGACACCCTTGGTCTGTCGCTCAGAGCGACGAGGAGGAGGGGCATCTCCTGCGGCAGGAGGATGACGTCCGCGACGATGATTCGGCTTAGGAATCTGAGCGGGAGGTGGCGGAGGTTGTTGTGGTTGCGGCGGTTGCGGTTCAGCTTCAGGCGGAGCAGGAGCAGGAGCAGGGTCTTGTGGAGGAGCAGGAGGAGGAGGTTCGTCGTTGTTACGAGGAACAGGGAGATCAACATCGTCATTGGAAGAATCCTCTGACGGTTGAGCAGGGAACGGACTGTCGTCGGGGGTAGCGCGACGAGTGCCGGTGTCTGCACGTGCAGGAAATACGTCCTCATCGAAGATCACATCGCGAGATACTTCGACTTGGCGGGCAGTCGGGTTCCATAGACGATACCCCTTTGAACCCGGTTCATAGCCCACAAACGTCCTCTCGACTGCCTTCACGTCGAGCTTCCCATGACGCTTGTCCTTCTGCACGTGAACATAGGCTTTGCACCCAAACACACGGAAGTATGAGACGTCCGGTTTCTTACCGGTCCAGAGTGTGATGGGGCATTGCCATTTGAGTCGTTTCATGGGCTGACGGTTGTAGATGTGAACGGCTGCTTCAAGTGCGAGTTTCCAGAAACCATGAGAGAGTCCGGCGTGGTGAAGCATACAGAGTGACTTCTCCTCAATGGTCCGGTTGAAGCGTTCAGCACGTCCATTCTGCTGAGGCGAGCCAGGCAACGTCTTATCGTGCTCGATCCCGAATTCGCGTAGCAATGACTCGAACGAATCGGACAGATATTCCCCCCCTCGATCGGATCGTACCTTCTTGATCTTACGACCAGTCTGTGTCTCAGCCCAGGCTTTGTACTCCTTGAAAGCGGCCTCCTGATCGGATTTACGCTTCAGGCAGTAGACACAGGCGAGACCGGTGTAGTCATCGATGAAGGTGCAGAAGTAGCTGTAACCACCAATCGAGGTGCTCATCGGCCCAGCGACATCCATGTGGACGAGTTCGCATGGTTCCGAGGCGCGTTTCGAAGACGGAGGGAACGGACGGCGATGCATTTTTCCTTTCGCGCATCCTTCGCATGGTTTGTCCGATGAACTAGAGTCAATGCCATCTACACCGTTGACTGCATCAGGAAGACGCTTGACCGCTTCCTTGCCAGGATGACCCCAGCGACGATGAGCAAGGTCGTGATCGAGTGTAGTGTGGGACGCAGCATTGAGATCACGTTCGGCATTCTCAAGCAGAAAGTAGTATAGGTTGTGTGATGCGGCGTAGTGGGCAGTAACCACCTCATTGCCGACAACCTTAACCGTCTTGCCAGATTCGACAAAGCCTTCCGGCCTTGAGTCAAAGATCCTCATGTAGTATCCCCCTTGATAGATGAACCCCTTCGCGCGCTCGATGACACCAGTGGAGTACAGACGGGTATTGCCTGCTGCTGGAACGTAGCAGACGTTCTGAAGTGTGAAGGAGACCCGTTTGCCTTCCACATAAGTGTATCCTTTGACCGTACCTTCACCGAGTCCTTGGACATGTCCGTCACTACCTGCCTGGGCGGTGCCAAACAGAACAGGTGTGTCATATGGACGGTACTCAGTGAAGTCCTCGAGGCAGCCAGTAACGTGTTGAGATGCTCCAGAATCCATGAGCCAGAGTGTGGTTCGCTCAAGGTCCATGTCTTTGGCGTTGTCCGCCTTATAAGCTGAAAAGGAGATCTCGTTGATGGTGCTCGTAGATACAGGTACAAAGGCTGCTAGAGTGTGCGCGTGGTTATGTCCATTATTATTCCCAGATCCACCTGACTGATTCCCGTTGCCGTTGCCGTTGTCCTTGCCCTTGCCCTTGTTCCGCTTCGGAGCTTTCTCCGGGAACTTCTTGTAGCAGTTCGACGAATCGTGGTTCGTCTTACCGCAATGCTCGCAAGGAGGCTTGGGCTTGGACTTGGGCTTGGAGATCTTGTTCGCCTGACCGATCGATGTACCACGGAGGGAGTCCTCAAGCTTGAGTTTCGGCTTAACCTTTTCAAGGGTCAGGTCCGTCTCAGCCGTGGTGTGGAGGATAGTGGAGATCGATGGTCGATAGGAATCTGGCATCTTGGAGAAGAGCCAGTAGACCTTGATATGCTCGGCGAGGGTGTTGGTGGAGCCTGTGGTAAGCTCGTTCATCAGCCCGATGAAGGTCTGGACCTGGTCGACGATCGACTTGTTCTCGTTGAAACGAGGGTAGTTGAGAAGCCGTTCGAATCGGGAGAAACTGTACCCGTTGTCGGTCTTCTCGTAGGTCGTATTCAGGGCATCCCAGATCTCCTTCGAGGTGTTCTTCCCTTCATAGCACTTGGCTACCTCGGCAGTGGTTTTGTACATGAGGATACCACTTGCCCGGGAATCTCTCTTTTTCCAATCCTTGAGACCAGCCGCATCAGTGGCAGCTGGCTGACTCTCCGTGCCGCTGACGATATCCCATGCATCGATCATCATGAGATAGCCCTTCATCTGACGAGCCCATTCTTTGTAGCCTTCCTGCCCGTGGAGCTGAGGGAGACTCTTTTCCATTCCGGCTTCCGACATGGTGAAGGAGTAGATGAAGTCGGTTGAGTCGGGCTGGTTGACGATGAGGTCGAGGGCTGGTAGAGGAGGGAGAGTCGGTGTAGGCGGAGAGATAACGATAGAAGGGAGAGGAGTTGGGACTGGAGGCTCCGCAGGATCTTCGAGGATATTTGCAACTTCGTGCTCAGACGAAGCAGGGGATGAGGATGACGAGGATGTGTCCGGTGTTCGTGGTCGGCAGACCTGGTCAGGAGCGATAGGTACGTTACGACGAGGTACAGTGCAGTTGTCTGGTTGAGCTACTTCCGACTCCCGGTTAGGACACGGTTGTTGTTCGCAGTAGTACCACCTTCTATCTGACTCTTCCCAGAAGACGTCCCTTTGGTCAACGCGGTCGTGCCGATGGTATGAGTGACTACAATCAAACGGTTCGTCGTCCGATGAAGCCACTGTGTCGATGCGACAGGTTCAAGAGTGCGATGGTTTGGAAAGCCTCGTGCAAAGGCAACGTAGAGATGAACACCTGTTCAGGTGAACCTTAAACACCAGCAAGTCGGATATGCTAATGCCAAGGGTAGAAGTTGCCAACTGTGCCCAGAAAGAGTCTGCTACGACGTATGTATGAAAATGGTATCGTAAGGAGGGTCCGAACGGTTGTCCTCCGGCTCCAAAGGTGATGACACCCCGGATACAACAGCTGGCGGGCGCAAGTGCGTGGCCTGGCTGAGGGATATCCAAAAAGACCCGTGTGCCTCGAGAGCACAATAGGTTGTACAACGATACTACGAGCTATGTGACTACTAAAGAGCGCTCAGGGCTGCGTCACGAGCGCAGGAATGTCCCCCTGGCAGCAGTGTCGGCGGGCACAGTCAAGAGCTAAGGAGTTAGTGGAGGATGTGCACGAGGGTAGAAGTCGTCGGGTGCGCGCGATGTGACGACTAGCAACGGTCAGAGCGCAGGGCTCATAACCTGATGGAGTGAGAACCTGTGAGGCGATGTCGCAAGCGACTAGTAAGTGAGCGGACAGACAAGTCCTCAGTCAGTGAGTGAAAGACTATATTAGCATAATGCCAAGTACCTAGTAAGTGAGCGGACAGACAAGCTACACAGGTACTTGTAAGTAAGAGCATATGAACGCATAGGTAAGACGAGTACTTACTCCTCAGTCAGTGAGTGAAAGACTGAGGAGACGAGTCCCAGAGAGTCCTCCTTATATACCGTAAAGGAGCTGCATGAGTAAGCGATAGTAAGGAGGGCATGTGATGTGTCTGAGTCAGAGTGAGTCGAGGATGAGTAAGGAGCGACGAAGGATGACTCAGACAGAACAAAGATAACGACAAATGGAGAACAAAGTATGGTCACAAGGACGATCTGGAACAGTCTAAGAAGAGTCCGGAGCGTAGAAGAACGCACTGGAATGGACTGGACAAAAGAGAAGCCTAGTAACCATGTGTATCGTACAACGTATACCTAATATGGAAAGAAAGAAGCACAGCCTAAGATCTATCGTAAGAAGCAGTGCCCATAGCGCCTAATGCGCGTCTACTGTTCGTAGTCCATTGTTCAACAATACCACGGAGCTTTGGAGGCCAGCTGCGCTCTGGCCCGCAAGTCGGGGCCTTACCCAGCATGGTCCGGATCTCCCGCGTCTGAAGGTGTTCTTCACCTCGACATGTGGCCTGTGCCCCTCCGATGCACCCTCGACTACTTCACTCTGAGAACTGACATCGCTCAGTATGGACTCAGGAACTCCATGCTCACTGCACAAATGCCTACCGCGTCGACATCCCATATTCTCGGCAACTCGGAAGGCGTCGAACCTTACATCAGGTGTGTGAGTTACTTCTGGTGCCGAGCTTGCAAGCTTACGTTCGCTTTAGCAACATGGTCACGTATCAGCTGTTGGGTGGTGATTATACGCACCTATGCCCGTGGCTTGTTCGAGACCTGACAGAGCGGCAACTGTGGTCTGAGGAAGTTCGGACTCAGATCATGCGGAACAACGGTACTTCATCACTCCGATCTAAGCAGCTCGCGTGCTAATATCAATCGCAGGGTCCGTCCAGTCTATTGACGTAATTCCGGAGGATCTGAAGGAGATCTATCGCACGGCTTGGGAGCTTGAGCCTTTTGCTATTGTCGACATGGCCGCGGATCGAGCACCGTTCATAGACCAAAGCCAGTCGATGACCTTACATGTGCCATCGCCTAGTCTTCCCCTGCTGGTATGAGACAATTCCGATGCTTTGGTAACTACCTAACGTGTCCTACGAATGTCCTACAGCGCCAACTTCAAACCCGCGCGTGGGAGAGGGGGCTCAAGACTGGAGTTTACTATATGCGCACCAAGTCGCCCGCGCGTCCGTTGGCGTATGGATTGGACACATCCGAGTCCCAAGAGCAGTCATCACACGGCGACGAACTGCGTCCCTCTTCAGCCAGCGATGACGAGGAGTCCGACATTCCTCCTTTGGAACCCGCCGAAGAAACCAGTTCCGTGACAGACGATAGCACCAGCACGACCCCCGGACCAGACCAACCAGCCGAAGCATCGGACTCCGTGGATATTCGGCTCCTTCCTTGGCGGTGCCGCAGTACCACCGTTGGAGGCAACGATGCTACTGGACGTGTTGGCCCTGACGTCGGAGAAGCCTCGGCGGATGACGACGACGACGTCCCAGACTTGGTATACGACGATGCAGACCTTGAGGCCATGTCTCAGTGTTGCGGAGCGTAGTTCAACAGCTCGTTACGTCGTGCGGCTTTTCACAAGACGTTCGTGCGTTCACAAGCTGCCAGTGTGGTCTAGAAATGTACAAGTGTTTTTATCATCGCCCGTGTCTCCGACTCCCTGTCCTTGAATACTCTGTACTATTTATGCTATACAAATGTGATCAGTGTGACATGATTCAATCGTGCGTACCGTGTTCGTGACCAGGTTTGCCCGGAGGGCCATGCTTATAGTACTAGACTCTAGTGACATCTGCAAGGTTCGACTCGGACAAGAAGACTGACCTGCCCCACCTTCCACGCCACATCGCCATACCATATGATAGTCCACGCTTTGGCTACCGGCATACCCAAACCTATGCTCCACGAGGAGAGTAGGTAAGTAGTATCCCACCGACGATGCGACTCCCAGCGACTAATAGCGTCGGCGCTTATGACTCGGCCGCCCCCGCGCCCCGCGCCTTGCCCGTGATGGGACCTTTGTCGGCGCGACATGACATATGACAAACAAACAAACAAAACATGAACATACGGCCGCGCGCATCCGTTTGCCTTCTGCCTCGCCCTGTGGCCTCCGTCCACTTGTCCTTGCAGCGACCGCAACCCACGATGGACGGAACATGAACGTAAGTGTCGTTGACAGTACCGGCCGTCGGGCCGAGCGTCGATGTGTATTTGACTGACATAGGTATGGACGATGCCTTAGGTGGTTAACCGCGTTACCACCTCGCATGGGCCCTGGAGAGAACAGATGGCCTGACAAGCATTCACGGCATGCCCGCCCTTGCCCCAACCGCGGCCTGAAAGTACACGCTATGCACTTGCTGACACTAGTGAGCGCTCGAAATAGCACGTCCATTTCTCAGGTTCGGCGCATGTTGGTACCGATACCGACCAAGTTCTTAGGAAGCTTAATGCTAGTTGTCAGATGATCACGACCCGCGGATTCTCCCACCGAAGCCTCGCCACATATACAACCCGCATATGAGGAGACGGTCGCCGAATCGGGAGAACCCCTCACCGCGAAGGTTGCGTCATGGGGAGGTCGACTACCACTTCGCCGGTATCGCGTGGGGCTGTCTAGCAAGCTCGCCCAGGACCGTCGCGGGCCTGAGTGTTGCTGTGCTGCTCCTACGTACTCGTGGTGCTACCAATCGTACGGGATCGACTCCCTGCGCCCAACCCAGATATCGACGCGACCGCGCTGTCAAGGTCACGAGGAGATCCGGGCAACTTCCCCATAGTATCGTTCATGCCCACGCGCCGCCGCAACTCGGTAACAGTCCCAGGAAGCGCTTCTCCCAAGCTCCGCGCGTCGGGCAAAACAGTTCAGCACACCGCAGCCGAGGCGAGCACCGCGGGGCCCAAGCCTCCAGAATTCTCCCAACCCAATATACCAGCGCAAGGGAGGCCCGCTCGACGCTAGAACCTCGGCGTGGTAACCAATCCAAAAACAGTCGATCCGGTACACAACCTCAGTGATCAATAGCATTGCGTCCCGCCCGGCGTGTCGTTCCCCGGTTGGAGTCTGCCAACAAATGCAATGCAATGCAATATTCTTTCTTCTCCTTCTCAACCCGTGCCCTGCTGTTTCGCGTTCGCCTCCCACACCCTAGCAGCCAATTCCTATCCACACCCTCTAGCTGGTAAATGAAACTCTGATAGCGCTTCCGCCTCCCATCCCCGGCCGCGCCCTCCGTTTCCTCACGGCTCGAGCGGTCGCACACCTCGGGAACCGTGGTCACGCTCCAGCCCCAACAGGCAGGCAGGCGCAAGCAGAGCGTCTCCCCTGTCCACACTTCCATTCCCTTCTTGTCGACTTCCTCGAAGCGCGAGCACGTCGTCTTGTCCCGTTCGTCCAAGACTTCCTTCCCATTGGCCGCCCCAGCCACGCGTGACAGGTCGGCGGATAACCTGTCCTCCCCATCTTGCGAGCGTATCGCAATCGTCCGCCACGCTGTCCCAGTTCTAGTCGGTCCCCTGACCCGCGCCGGTGCCCATGGGTTCGAACCTCCCCGCACGCCCGTCCGTCCGCCTGGCCCGTCGCTTCCGATTCCATACGCATAGCGAACCAGTCGCATGCCGGTTCTCGTACGTCAATGCCCACCGCCTCGTCGCGGCCCTCCCGAAGGCTGGGCCGCCCAGACGAAGATAGCGTGCTTTGGGAGCTCGAGGCCGCTCCTCGGGCTTATCCCTATCGATTCCTGGCTCGCAGTGCGGGCGGTAGCGTCGTCGTATTCATTCGCGGGTGTGCCCGCCCTTGTATAGCACACTACCTACCTCCCGATGACAGGCTGTTGGGGGGCTGGTCTGTCGAGAGAATTCGTATTCCGGCGGCGGTGGCACGAACGCGAATCACAGCCGACTCGCTCGCTGGCGCGGCACGCTTCCCGCAGCGTGTGTGCGCACAGTGGCATGGCTCCGAGTTGCTCCGTCCGGTCCACCACCGCATCGTCCTCGAGGCACCAATCGTCCCTAGTGCGGACCGCGAACCACATTTCAGACGAGTTGATCGTCTTGGTGCTGGAGACCTCCCGAGGAGGCCGACGTTCTGGAAGGCGCGTTCGAACGTCGCGCTCAGCCCGAACGACTCCAACCATCACCATCCTGGATCCATCTCGCCATCTCGTTCGCTGACATGTGAGCCGCGGTGGGGCGTATGGGGATAGCGGGCGGGCCGCTCAGGCACCCCGCACGTCGACGGTCGCATGCACGACGACGGACAATGCTGTCGCCATCTTGACACATTCCGCCCGCTGATACGGCTAGGCCGACCGGACGAACAACTTCCTGCACCTCCTGGTGTCAGGCGGCAGGCCTCAATGTTCGGGCATCAGGCGCAGGTGGGGCCGCGGGCCATGGGGCGGCCAGACTCCAGACGTACGGTGAGGGTACGGTGATACCAGACTGCAGTATGGTGTCAGCTCCACCGCGGTGGACTTCTCGCTAACGCTCGTTCGGGTCCTTCCCTTTGTCTCGGGCTGCCCCGTGAACGTGGACCTGAACGCCTTGTCCTGGTGCCCCCATTGCTCGCGCTCGAGCTTCGGCCGTCTCCCCTCTAGACGCTGTGTCTGCTTCGTCGACGCATTTTTCCGGACATCGCTTCGTATGCGACGAGTGCGGACAGGCTGGATGATTGTCCGCAGGCCGTGGACGGGGGTCATGGATGGGTGGGCGCGAGGTTTGGCTCCACGTCTTCCGACTGGCTCCTCCTAATGCCTCAGGCCTCGTGTCTGATGTCTCACGGCTCACGCCTTAGCTTGCGAGGCCTGAGCTGAGTTCGCCTTTCCCTAGCATGGTGCACTGTTACACCTACCAACAATTACCCTCCCGATCTGCACGGGAAACACGATGATCCTTCCATCCATCTTGGCGGCGCAGGCGGTAGGCTGCTGCTCGCACCTATCACAGATCAATTGTCCGTTGCGAACTTACGCAACACGCCAACGACTGAGTATGTAACGGGGTCCAAAATTACAGCTCGAGCTATCCACTCGCGCATCAGCGTGAAGAAGAGCAGCAATTAAGTCTCGATGAGCGCGCTCGCCCGCGGTGTGCCCTTGCGCCCACTGTCTGCCTCCCCTTCGCGAGGTCTCGTCCCGAGAATAACGCGGTCGCTGGTGGCTCTACTGAACTACGTGATGCAGAGAAGGTCCTTTCGAACATTGCGCACTGACAACGCTCCGGCGTCCTGGCTGTCGTCCGTCCAAATCCGGCATGCCGTGATGCTGATATTGGTCCTTGGCCCCGCCGCAATTTCGCTTAGCGCGTTAATTGAGCCAGAGTCGCCAGACGAACAACCGTTCATTATCGCACATCGCCCGGCGAACCGGCGCATTTTCCTACCTCCGGTGGGCTACCCCTATTTTTCATTGTCCGCATTCCATATCCGAATCCGTCGCTCCTCCATGGCCAGGGACCACCTGCTCTGAAGATCAACGGTTATCTCACTCGCACGCCATCTCGCCATGTGAGTGATCAGACACCCAAAGCACTCACCCACGCATGTCTCATCACAGGACGGCCTAGGTTTGGAGACCTTCGTATCGCGACGTCAAGGCACACCACTGACCATCTGCCGCTGCATCATGCGGACGAAGCACGTAGGGCATGACGTACTACGTCCGTTCGGCATATGGCCTCTTGGACGACATGCCGCCCTGCGGCCGTACAGCGCCCTGTATAGCACCGCTGAGGCTGGCATGCTCGACGTCGTCCCCGCATGGCGTGGCAAGCCTCGAAGGTCGAGGGCGACGGCACAGGGCGCCTCGTGGCGCATGCATCGTGTTACACGCCTTCCGAGCGCCAGCATGGTGGCATTCCTAGTGGCGAGCCGAGAATTGGCAGGGAACTCGAACTAGGACTCGAGGCCGCTGGCACTGGCCGCGGTGGCGGAGGGTGGCGGCGTGCACTGGACCACTCGCCGCCGAGCTGTCTGGTGCGCGCGCCCTCGGTCCCGAGAGACTCTCGCACGGTTCCCAGGTGATTGACATGGTGGGAGTGCGCGCACGGCGCGGAGCCCGGCCCGCTGGGCGGTTCCTAGATTTAGCATCGCGGCCGTTCACAAGGTTCAGGTGGCGCGGGACACGCAACGTTGCCGTGCGCGGTGTCGGTGAGTAAACGCATGTATTCTGTGATCATGACCTCAAATAACCATGCGAGTGCACAGAGCATCACTTGACACTTGTGAATAGCACAGAGGGGCAATCAAGACAATTGCGGACGCGGGGAGGCTTCTGGGCTCAAGCGCGTTAATTTACGCTGCTCGCACCGCTTCTCTACAGCCCGCGTTGAGTGCTAGCAGTTATGCGAACGCCTTGTCCACTGAACAAAGAGGCCATCTACCACCCGGCGAGCCCGGCGAGTGCAATCGCGATTCAGAGTTGGTCACCGCTTGTCCCCGGAATAGCAGTCCGTTTCTGTCACTGTGGTTACACGCTCATCTCGCGCCCGACGTACTGCGGCGTGGCCTCTCGATTAGCCGTCAGCGCAGGATTTCAGAGCCCGCGAAGAACTTTCTGCGGAAACTGCCATGTGCGGCACAAAGGCCAATTGCTAACCCGGTCGTCCGCGAGGCCAAGAGGGAAGGAGGGGCAGGAAGGGGGGGAGAAGGGGGAGGGGAGCTTGCGGGGACGCTAGAAGACGGAAGCTCGACTGTCCGAACTGAGAGCTAGCAGTACTTCGAGCTTCTCCTCCACTTCGACTTCGCGATAGGTCCCTGCGCCCTGGGCATATTTTCTCAGCGGGGAGATCAGGTGAGGGCCTGTTTGTGCGAATTTTGCCCATCGGTACCGACAGCGAACCACGGCCTGGGGGTCTAGCCCCGGTCTGAGCGTGGACGTCCGTCGTCGTGTTCTGGTATCGCGCGAGGCTGAGAGGCCGATAGGGGAGGGTGCAATGGCGGACATAGATCTTGCCAGCTGCAGTCAACGATCGACGCCCGGAATAGACTAGTATTGTTACACGGTAGGTGGGCACGATGCACGATCGGTACTGATGTATCACGGTATGGGCGCACGCCCTGTGGCTAGTTACTACAATTATGTATGCTAGGAGCACGATCGACGGAACCGGCGGCGGGTGTGGTAGCGGTAGCGGTGGGTGCTCGATACGATTATGGACACGTGAACGAAAAGCGAAAGCATGGCGAACCAGAACTAGCAGTACTTACGATAATTTACGCGTAAACGGCGAGGAACAGGAACGAGGCGGGGGCGAAGACAAGGAGAAGGACGACAAGGGCGGCAACAGATAACAGACAGAGACAAAGAGATACGCAAGAAGGTGACTAACGTATGTAGCATGTATCGAGATCGAGATAGTAGTGGTACAACTCTGGGCGCCGCAGATTCTCGTCCGTCCAGCGTGAGGCTCACGAGCCCCGAGTGGAAGGTATCGCCTCCCCAGTTCCGTTGTTTGGTATATTCATTTCCGTCCTCCATGATTCGGTCCCACTCGGCGAGATACTCCACAGTCAGCAGGCGAGAGTCGAGGCCCCGTTTCCCCTACCACGGCCTCCACCCCGGCCTACCGGCATCCGATGGAGAGCTGCCCGCGCTCGGACTCGCGGACGACGTCGAGCGCGGCGGGCTCGGCGGACGCTCCTGCCTATAATGCGAGCGGTACATCTCGCGCTCGCGCTGGGCGTCGAGGTACGGCGACGGGGGCACCGACCGCGCCGGACGGTCGTCGTATGCGTGTGAGCCCGAGCGAGAGTGCGAGAGCGACGGCCGTCGGTCGAACAGCGATGATGAAGACGAACCCTCGACAGCCGAGCGCGGCTGCGGCGGGTAGTCACGAGCATAATTGCGCTCACGCTCGCGGTCCGCGTCGCGGTCGTGAGGATGCTGGGCGTGGGCGTGGTGCCTGGGGGGAAGCGGTAGGTAGGACAACGACGGGAGCGCCGCGACGGCGCTCAGAGGCGTCCGAGGGGCCCCTCCCGCGCGCGCGCCCGCGGAGGCTGAGGCCGAGGACGCGTCAGTGTCTGTGTCGGAGGTATGCACGCTGACAAGAGGAATGATGAGCACGGCGTATCAGGCAGAGTGTAACAGATGGGAGGGCAGGAGGCGAAACACCAAGCTATCCGGCCCCACCGACGAGCGTCGAGCGTCGGGGAGAGCAATGTGATGGGCCGGGACTCCACGCAACGCGCGTTCTTGTGGTTCGGACTCGGACAGCATGGGAATGGAGGGAGATCGAAGATGGAACACTCACGTTCTGTGCATCTGCACGGGCTCTGCGACGCTATGCCTCCTCTGGGCCGAGAACTGGAGCGACTCCGCGGAGGCCACCCTCCGAGCATCACGTCTTCTCTCGTCATCGTCCGCACACTGCAGCCGCCTGAGGACGGCCATCGGCTCGCCGCACTGCGCCTCGCGCAGGTTGTCCATCGACGAGATCGGCGGGAGGTGGATCGCGCCGTGCTCCGACTCCCGGTCGCGCGCGGGCGGCTGGATCGGCGGCAGCGTGAACGTCTCCCCGCGCGCCGGGGCCGAGATCGAGGTCGAGGTCGGGGAGAGCTCCGCATGTGACGAGTGGGAGTGGTGCGAAGACGTGCTGAACCTGGACGTCGTCGACGACAGCGGGCTCGGGTACGGCGAGTACCGCACCCCCGCCGAGCCGGGCTCGAGCGGCGGGGAGTGTCTGCGCGCCGCCCCCGAGCCTGGTGCTGAGACTGGGCCGCCGCCGGGATGGTGGAAGAAGCCGCTCGAGGTCGACGTCGACGACGTGGGCGACACGAGCGCGTGCCGCTCGACGTACGGCACATGGAGCATGACGGGCGAGTCGCTCTGCCCGTGCGCCTGGCCTCCCGCGTGTGCCGCGATGCTGAGCGCGTCGAGGTGGCGGCCGGCGGGCTGCGCCGCGAAGGTGTGCGACATGATGAGGGTGTTGCTGCGCGACGGGCCCGCGCCCGCCCCTGCGAGGCTCATGTGCATGCCCATGCCCATGCCCGACGACGACGCGGCCGCGGCGTGGTGCGCGGGCCCGCTCGGGTCGGCGAGTGCGACGGACCAATCTGCGCCGGCCCCGAGCGCGATGTCCGAGGGCGGGTTGCGGCGCGTGCGGCGCTTGCCCGTGCCCGGCTTTGCGATCTGGCCGTAGCCAGGGTTGTCCGGCGAGAGGCACGTTTCCGGGAAGTTTGGCCTGGGAGCGCGTGTGTGTGTGCGCGTGTGTGTGAGCGAGCGTGCGCAGCAGCAGGCGGTGTGGACGGGGGTGAGGAACCGCGGTACGTACCCAAAGAGGGGCACGAGGTCGTGGCGGATCGGCCAGGCAACCCTGTCGCAGCCGTCTGTTGTCAGTACCCTCGTCCGCCGCTGTGTCGTGCTTTACGTCCGCGGTGCACGCCCCCGGCTGGGGCTGGGCAGCATGGGGGGCCCAGCCCCAGCCGACGGCGGCCGCTGGATGCATGGGTGTGCGGGAGACTGACCTGCGTGCGAGCCGGAGTGCGATCTCGTACGGCATCCAGGTGCCCTGGATTTTGAGATAGCCCCCCCTCACCCGCCGCAACTGCGCGGCGAGGTCGGGCTGCGAGTCGATAATCTTAACGATGTCGGCTGCCGAGAGGGAGAGAAGGTGATTAGCTCGACGCCGTGGCGCGATGCGCGCAAACCGCCCTCGTACCCTTCGAGTTGCCGAGCGCTGTGCGGGGGAGAGGGCTCAGTGGTCAGCGCGGGAGCGGAGAGCGTAGAGCGGCGGACCCCGCCGGCTCGGTGGAGGTCGAGGCTCACCTTTCCATATGCCTGTCCAAAGGACGTAGCCATCGTCCATGTCCAACATGATCCACTGCCCATTCAGTGGGTACTCGTACACGGGTCTGCCATGCACCCGCAAATGAATCAAGTCAGAATGTCAGCTCGATCGACCTCCTCGTGCACGCGGCGCAGACGCACATATATCCACGAGGGTCATTACTGGTGATATAGCGCGCCTTGGTGACATGGTGGTCGGGGCTCGCGTACGGGCGGAAGCGCGTCGCGCCGTTCGCGGCGGACTCGGCGGTAGGAGATGGAAGGGGATCCTGTATGAGCCCCACAGAACGTCAGCGGGCCCACTCTGCAGCGCGAGCGCGAACGGAGCGCGCGCACCAGCAGCAGACCAGACGACATGTTTGCGGAGCGACTTGTTCCCAAAGCCATTTAAGGCGGGCCGGGGCAGCGGTACGCGGGCGAGGAGAAGCGTCGAAGACGAGAATGCGGACGACGGGTGAGAATCCGTCCTTTGCGCTGCCTATTATAACGTCGGTGCGGTGCACGGGCACTGGCACGAGCACTGGCACAAGGTGGCGGGGTTCAGCTGACACGGTCCGTTGCGAAACGGCGAGCGATTGAGAGAGACGGAGAGGGAGCGTCGCTCGAGCAAGGGTGGCGAGAGATGGAAGGCCTCGTGCGCTAGGTGTGTGGTGGGTGGGGGTATATCTAAGCAGGTACGTCCGAGCGGGGCGGGGTGGGGAGGGCACTGGCACGTCGTTGGTCTCCAACGAACGGGCTTAAGGGACGCAGGCGCGGGCGCAGCTGAGCGGGAGCAGACCGAGGCTGAGACTGGGACGGGGAGGGCGGTGGCGGGGAAAAGGGCCTTCCAAGCGTCAACCCCCGGGGCGATATATCATCTGCGCACGGAACCAGACGAGACGGCCGAGCGTGCAGATTTATTACGACACGGGCCCGCAACTGGCTCCGATGATCTGTGCGCACTCCTCCCAACGGTCGCGCAGTCATTTTTGGGACGAGGGGAAATTCGGCGCAGAAGGGATGTGCCGGATGGGGGATGGGCTGGGTGGCCAGCGGGCTAGGTACCGAGGCTCGGCATTCGATATTGGATCGCATGGATATAGAAAGAGGGTGGGGTGATCAAAGATGGCGTTGCAGATGCATCTGAGGACTCTCGTCCGGGTCTTCGCGGGACGCCCTCCGTTACGCGTGCCCCTGGCGGTCGGTTCGGATTAGCTAATATAAGGTGGTTGAGGAGATGCTGCGTCGTCTCGGACTCTCGGACGTGGGCCGGGATGGCGACGGTGCGAAACGACGAGTTTACTTTAGACGGCGGTCAGATGGCGGAGAGCGCTGAAGGCAGGATCACAGCCGTGTCGTGGGCTCGCGGTTCTCATTGCTACTGTGACAGGTGGAGTTCACAGGACGGGGGGGGGGCGGTAGCGTTATTGGGCGTCCAAAGGCTATTCCGCGGAGAGACTGCGTGGGACTGGCGAGCACGAGAGAGGAAGCCAGGGGGGACGAAGATAAGTGGATATGAATGGAGAATTCGAAATGCGAGGCGAAGAATGACGGTAACGAAGCCGGAGAGCCGCGCCGCTTAGGGCTGAGCATGAATGAGATGGACGGGCGTCGGGCGAGGATGGAAGCAAATCAGCCTCGCAGGCGCGAAGCGTCGGATGCAAGGAGACAGGCAGAGACGGGCAGGGAGAATCATTCGCCTCAGAGTCGCTCGCACTGCCCACTGACACACGGCGGCAGGGCAGACAATCACTGTGCTCGATTGACTCTCGAGCGACGTACAAACGATGCGGTGAGGCACAGGTGAGGTGGGTGCGCCTCGGGCGAGACGAGGGAGCGGGCGCGGCATGACTAACAGCCCAAGGCTGGAGGCGGCCTTGTCCGCGCAATGCGGACGAGCGTGTGCATGTGCATGCGTGCGCCTACGCGGTCGCGGTCGCAACGAATATTCGAGTCCCTCGTAACCACGCTGGCAACCGAGCTCCCAGCCCGCCCGCCCAGCCGACTCCGGGCTTCGTCCGGTCGTCGTCCTCGCGCGCGCGCGCACCACATCGGGAGCACGGGCGCTCGGGCAGCAGCATGCGCTCTCGCTGCGGACCAGGCCCGATGTTTCGTACACATCTCTTTCTTTCTCTTCTTTCCCGTCGTCGTGGCGGCCAGCGATCGCCCCTCGTACTAGTCGCCCCTCGAGGTCCCGCCGGCGCCACCGCCCCCGGTCTCCTCACGTGCGGGGAACGTGCCTCCGGAATCCAGATCATGCAGCCCCCGGCCGGCGGCGCCGGGCGTCGGGCGGCGGGACAAGCTTCGGGATTGGCTAAGCGGCTCTGTTTGGCGGGCGTGGCGACGGCGCGGGAGGTGGCTCGGAGGAGCATCTGCGCAGCACGCCCCGCATCGGAAATACCGCGGGCCGGGCGCGGAGGGCAAGTGACACGCCGGCGTCCCCCGCAGGAAAGACGGGCCCGGGGGAGCGGGCGGGGGCAGTCAGGAGTGGGGAATCGGCGGGCGAGGGCCGCGGTGCGGTGTCCCTAGATTGGAGCTCGATCGGACGCAGATCGGCCTTGGGCGTGTGCCTCCCGCTCCCGGGTCGACTGTCCCCAGGCTCGACGGCGAACGAGATACGTCACGAGGCGGTATGACGGTGGGAGCGCAGCACGCACGCATCCGGCTCCCGTGCCTGTCCCCGTCTGATCGAACGCACGCCCTCCTCCGATGCCCTCTCTCAGCCTCTCTCTCTCCCACTCCCTCTCCCCCTTACGGCCCCGAGCCCGCATGCTACGGAGCCGAGACCGTGCGAACCCGGCCTCCTCGTCCAGGGCACTCGCTCGCCTTCGCGCTCCCGCCTCGCCCGACCCCAGCCCACGCATTTCACATCCACATTCTCATTCATTCATCGCCAGCCTCTATCGCCTCCGACGATGCCCATACCAGGATACATGCCACACACCAGTCCGCGGCGTCCGTCATATTCGTCCCCCGCCCAGAAGCACGGCCCTATTCAAGGCTCCACCTAGATTCGCAAACCACACCCCGTCTTCCTTCTCGCACCCCCCTTGAGATCAATCTCCTTCGCCGCTCAACGTTCCTTGGCACAGCTGCGACCCGATGGCGCAATCGCCCTCGGAGCGAGCGCCGCCGCTCACCCCTGGAACGCCCGCAGAGCCTCGCGGACTTCCGACGCCCCCGCGCCCGCCCCGGTCGTGTAGATCACCTTGCTGACCTCGAACCCGTTGAACTGCGACGCCGCACACACCGTGTACGCGCCCATGTTCTCGAACCCGAGCCAGTCCCCCACCTGCAGCGTCGCCGGCAGCTGCGTCATCGAGCACACGCAGTCCAGCGAGTCGCACGTCGGGCCCCACACGCTGCTCGCCCGCAGCGGCACCGACGCAGGCACGTGGAACGACCCGTTCAGCGACAGCACGAACGGCTGCGGGTTCTGGTGGTCGAACAAGATGCAGTTGAACGCCCCGTAGACGCCGTCGTTGATGTAGTCTGTAATAAGGTTTCCGCCAAGTCAGCGTGCGCATGACATCCGGTGGGAGCTCCACCATGAGGCACGATACGTACACATCACGCTCGGTTGTTCTGGGTCGACGTCCGTGTCCGACGAACCTCGCTCCAGCGCAGGCGGCGCCCGACGCGCGATGATGTTCGTGGCCAGGCTGAACGCCTTCGAGACGTAGTACCGGCCGGGCTCCGCGATGAGCCTGATGTGCTCCCGCTGGGGGAAGTACCGGTTGATGGACTCCGTGAGAACGGACGCCGTCGAATCGAAGGTGGCGTCCTCGAATCCACCGCCGACGTCGAGAAGGCTAAATTCGTACCCAACCGCCTTGCCCATATCGAACGCGGCGCGGGCGCGCATCACGGCCTCTGCAAACGCGTTCGGGTCATAGTTGCCGCTTCCCACATGGAAGCTCACGCCGATGACGTCCAGCTTGAGCTCCCGGGCCTTGGCCAGCAGCGCCGGGACGGTGTCCAAGGGAGCCCCGAACTTGAGCCCGAGCCGGCATAAGCTCTTTGAATCGTCGGTCAGGATGCGGACAACCAGCTTCGCGCCGGGGTGCGTCCGGGCGATCTTGTACAGCTCGTCGGTGTTATCAAACGTCATCATGTCGACGCCCGCCTTGGCCGAGCTCCGGATGAACGACGTCGCCTTGCAGGGGTTGGCGAAGATAATGCGCTCGGGGCTGACGCCGAGCTCCAAGATCTGCTTGATCTCCCCGTTCGACGCACAGTCGAAGCCAGTCCCGAGGGCTGCTAGAAGCCGCAGCACGTAAGGGTCCGGGTTGCACTTCACGGCTGTTCGCAGCTATCAGCAACCGACTGCACCTGTGATCACGCTAGAAGACTCACCGTAGAACGGTTCAATCTCGGGAAGCAGCTTCCTCCACCGTTCGTGCTGCTTGTACACGCTGCTGAGGTCTGCGACGTAGAACGCCTTCTCCGCGTCCGGTTCCCCGTCAGCGCTCAGGTGGATTGCGTTCATCACCCCGTTTCTGAGGTGGACGTCTGGATGGCCACGGTGAAGCGGCGGCAATCCAGGAATGGAGACTTCGTCATCGTAGTGACGGTCCGAGTTCTTGAGTGGGTAAGTAGTAGAGTCGTGGGAATGTACGGTATGAGACGGGGAGAAGAGTCCGTTTACGAGAACATTGGCAAGGTACTTTTCAGTGTGCGAGCGAGGAAGGGATGAAGAATGGGTCGGAGAGCACGAGAGGAGGTCGTAGTCGAAGTCTACCGGGGAGTGCACCGAGAGGATTTCGAGTTGAGACATTCGTCGTTCGTTGTGCGCGGTCGGACCGGGCTGTTCTAGTTCTGGATCTATGTCTTGGCCGTTCGATATCGGCTGCAGTGGATGAAAACGGGAGCTTTCCCGAGGGAAAGGAGAAACAGTCGTTTTGGGTAGTGAGTCGCGGAACCCGAATTACCGAGCCTACCGCCGCGGTCGCGAAAACGAGCCGGGCGGGATAGGTACGGTAACTATAAGGTGTCCTTCAGTCGCGGTGAGATCCTCGCTCCCTGAAGCGAGGACACGCTTGAAGGGATGTAGAACTGCGATAGCAGAGAAGAGAGTTGAAGCAGGACACGGGAATGAGTCCGGCGAAGAGCTGATTCAGATACTGAGCACGAGAGTCCTGTCAAGGAGGTTCGCCTGGAAGCACTGGGTCAGGGGACACGTAGCGCATAGATCGACTTCTCACGTACCACGAACGGATGACCACCTATAAACGGACGCGGTCAATATGGTGCTTGGAAGACAAGGCGAGATAGGAGTTGAGACGGAGACGTTCGACCAGCTAGTGACGCAACTATATGCGCCATGGCACGGTGGTGCACGGTGCCGCTCAGAAGAGGCGTCGTTACTTGACACAACAAAGTGAGCAACGGCCTATTGAGGCGGCGGCGTTCCTTTCTTTCACCCATGCCTTCTTTCTCGCGTGCACGAGCGCGCACGCATGGTGATGTCATGGAAGCGCTGCCTCGCGCAGGACACGTTGCAGCAAAAGAACCACAACTCGCAGCACGCACACCGCGCCGGCGAGACAGTGATCGGGCAACAAGGCTTAAAGCCAAAAGGCTCGACAGGAGACCCGCGACGGAGAGCTGCGCCGTCCGAGTTTGATAATGAACGACCGCCCCGTGGCCTGCCACGACGACACGGACTCGCAGCACTATCTCCATGCTCGACGGGCCCCCAGACGAGCCCAGAGCAGCTCGAGGCGGGCATGCGGACGGGGGATCTCGCGCGATTGGGGGTGATGACGCGAAAATGAGCAAAGACTCACTCGAGGGTCAACAGACGGAGGTCGTCGTTTCTCGCTTGGTCAAAAATGGTGGCTGGGCCAGGGTCCGCGTCGTAGCGAGGAGCGATACGACGGCGAACGATGCGCGCGCGCTGAGGGTCTCCCTGTCGGGGTTGTCGCTGGCGGTGGCGAGGCTGCTGGGGCGAGGGAGGCGGAGAGAGCGAGAGGGCGAAAGAGGAGGACAGAACGGACGCGGGCCCGGCCTATGACTTTTTCTTCATCGATTACCACGTACCCCGCCAGCCAATCACAGCCCGCGGGCCATGCCGATCCTGTGCTTCTTTGCCGCTTTGGGAAGGACCATCGCAACTCTTCTCGACCCGATGTTTTGCCGCCCATCTCCAGCGTATGGCCCGCCCGGGGGCAGTGGTCACGGTACTGACTGAGACTGACTCCCGGTGCAATGCCAGCTCGAGCGTCACTCCAATACAGTAATGACTGGGCTACACGGAGCTACATACATCCTCGTGTCTATGCGTGCATACAAACATCTCGGGCTAACAATATAACATGGTTCACCGTCGGCGCCCCGAGACTCCGAGAACCACCGGAGGTTCAGGCTCAAGTGAGGAGGCACTACGCTTCCTGGCCTCCATTGGATGGATGACTCGTCGGAGGCGGTGGCGGAGCCATCGTCCCCGATCGGGCAGTTGGTCTTAGCGCGGTGCTTGCCGTGGGTCCCAAGGGCATTCGCGCCGGTAGAATTGGGCTTGGTGAAGCCCTTTGCGGATACCGTGTCGCCGCGGGAAACGTAGTTTGGGGTACTCCGGTTGTAAATGTCAACGGAGCTCCGCGATTGGGAGTGGGGAATCGGGTCGGTATGGAGGTCGGCACCATCGTTGTGTACGGCGATGAAGATGCAGAAGGTGCTGGTGTGGGTGCAAGATAGGTTGATTGGGGAGTCTGTGGGGCATCCCATTCAAGCAACCCGCCGAGCGGTATATGTTGGACCACCACGCGCTTGCCGAGCACTTCTGCCTGAGGGACGATCCGGCGAGTTAGCCGAACGGTCAGCCAACGTCTCGATTTGAGTGGCGTACCTCGTACATCTTAAAGAGTCCGGTATGCACTTTGGTCCAGTATTGCACGCCAGTAGCGATAGAGTAGAGTTGCGACGAATGTTCGTGGAACGGACCCGACTTGACTTCGTGGATCCGCATGATCGACATGAAGTACAAGTTTGTTGGTGGCAGAGGCGGTTGTAGCACCGCAGCTACAGGTATATCCCGCTGGTCTGATCGAACATGTCAAATTTAAGGGATGATTGCTGCAGAGACGGTGCTATGCACATACCTCTCAGTTGTGCGCTTCCAAAGATATAGCTGAGGAAGGTGTAATCGTCGAGGCCCCACACGCCATGACTTCCAGCAGGCTCGAGCTTGTAGACGTCCTGCAGTCGCCAACATAGACGCAGATATCTCACGTAAACGTTCAGCACCATCTGCCGCTCAACTCGGGGCTCGGGGACGAAGAACCGGACAAGCGTCAAGCACAGAAGGAACAGCGCAAACGACGTCTCATGCCCTGTCCCGTAATCCATGCGGGTGAACGAGCCGAACGACGTGAGCAGATACAGCTCAACGAATGGAATGACCGCGTGGAGTGCGGCTGGGAGCAGTGCCTTCAGGAGCCCTGCTGCTTCCTGGTCCGCGGAAATGAGCGTGACCACGACCGAGAGTTAACGAAGAGGATGCTTCAGTACGTCAACTCGCAACGTTAACGTGCCAACCCGTCGCACCTCTTCTAATCGCTTTCCCCAAGTTCGAAACGCGAGGTTCCCGAAGCGCTGTGGTGTTGGCAACGGCGGGATCGCATCGATCCAACCGTTCAGGGTGTCGAGCATCGTGATGACGCCATTGACAGCCTGTGTGTATCTGCGTAAGCCCAATGGAATCGTAGACGTACGAATGCACTCACCTGATGCGGCTCAGGGTCATTGTGTGGCAGATCGTACCCAACGACTGACTCAGCGAGCCTACGCAGGAACAATCCATAGTCCTGGTATCCTCGGGTGTGCTTCCATGCCTCGACGTCTTCGTCTGTCTTGATCCGCAGTACAGGAGTGTCTGCGGGATCAAGACTCGAGACGGAGACTTCACGTAACGGCGGAAGACTCGTCGCGGGAGTGCGACCCACGTTGGTAGCCATACCGCCCTGCTCGACGGTTGACGTACAGATGGCAGTTAGGTCGGATGAGTTGGGTTCACAGAGTCGTAAGCACGAAGTCTGGTGATCAGTCCAGATCTGTACACAAGAGCTCTGAGGTCTGGTTAATGTCTTTCTAAGCTTCCGTGGCTATGGAACCTTACTGCTATCTGACCGATTTTGCCGTCAGCGTCGAGAGTCTGTGTGAAGGTAGCACATGGACCACCCGTAAACGGAAGATTAACGCACCCGTCCGTTGTTGGAGCAATAGCAGTATCAGTCAGATAGTCCAAGGTAGTGGTAGCTTGCAAGCAGGGGTGGGAGAGGACCCTCACCACTTGTCACTTGCTGAACAAGCCACAGTTGTCACAGCGGACATCGTTCTTGCACAGTCCCAAGATGGAAAGCGCGCGCCAATGCGCCACATGGCTTACCCAAGTCACGTGGCTCGACGCGTCGCGGTCAGCGTCTAGCCACGGTCGCGAGCCCGCCTCGTCTCTGACCGCGACCGCCACCCTCGCTACGTCCCCCGCCGCATTCCGTGTCTTCAGAGTCTAGATCACTAGGAGAATAGCATATAACTTACCTCAAAGCGCGACTGTTGTTCAGCAACTACCCCGTGGTTACGTGTCAACGTCATGGCACCATTCGAAGACTGGAACAAGCTTGAGGACGAGGAGGATGAGGAGCTGCAGGATAACTCGGTGCGTGACAGACACTGCTATTTCCCACAGATACCCTGAGCTGCTTAATACTAGTTGTATGAGGGGAAGAAGGACGTGATTCTCTTCTGTATTGACTGCTCTCCCTCAATGCTCGAACCGTATGAAGACCCTCGGTATGAAGACGTGCAAACGTGCAAGCTCTTCACAGCACTGGAGGCGGCTGTGCAGATCCAGAAGAAGAAGGTGCTGGTAGGACCCAACGACGCCGTCGGGATCATGCTCTTCAACACGGTGAGTGCTCATTCCACAACCTCGGGGAAATGGCAAACAAACTACGGGCGCCAGACGCAAAGGAATGAGAGTGGAACGGTCGGCGCAGATATCAAGAAAGGAACCTACGTCTACCAGCCAATCGCAACCGTAGATGCACCGAAGGTTATGGAGCTTGTGCGACTACTTGACAGTGCGTACGCCACAATATCCGCGGAGTTGCTGCGCTTAAGCGGCGCATATGCTTAACAGAGGCCCGCGAGGATCCGACCTATCTCAGTACGACCTTCCCTCCGATGAAGGAGAAACGGGTCCCGGTTGGAGACGTGTTCACAAGCTGCAACTGGGTTATGCGCGACGGGTAGGCCTCTTTCCTCTTTGGGAATGAAGAAAGCTCTAACTGCTCGCGGCTCCAGTGCGCCCAAGACCGCCACCAAACGCATCTTTTACATCACAGACGAGGATAATCCGCACCCGGGCGCAGCAAGCAGTCGGCTGATAACCTCTGCCCGCACAACCTTGATAGTGAGCGCGGTCTGCGGTCAACAGGGGCATCTGTTAACCCGTGTTCGTGTTTCGTCTCTCAGGATCTCGTACAGGCTGGGGTCACGGTCGAGCCGTTCTTCATCAGCACCGAAGAAAAACCGTTCGATCCCTCTATCTTCTATTCTGTGAGTCGAGGGTTTGGTGGTCGTCATCTCCACGAGATTTTTGTCTGACAGCAACGCGATGGGCAGTCCGTTCTCTTAGCGACAAACCTTACCGACTCCGACGATGTTGGAGAGGATGGCGAGGCTCCGATGCTGCCGGAATCCATCTCGATAGGTCGCATCGAGGAGCTGCTGCAACAAATGCGTTTCCATGAAGTACCAAAGAGATCTTTATTCAGTATCCCGTTTACACTCGCTCCCGGCTTCGTTATTGGCGTCAAGGGGTAAGACACAACGCCGAACGGCTGCGCGAAAAATACTGCACCAGAAGCTGATCCTGCGATATCCTAGGTATGGATTGATAACTGAACAGAAGAGGGGGTCTTACCGATACTTCACGGACCTCAACGACCGCATGGAAGTCGTCACTTCACGCACGGCTTACGTGGACGAGGTTCGTCTGCTGGCCCGATGCTCCGTGTGGCGTCAAAGCTGACCCTGAGCTCCAAATGTGCAGGATCGAGAGGCGGAAGCAGACAAAGCCCAGATCTTGTTTGGGATGGACCTTGGTGCTCCGGCCGCCGATGGCGAGGACGAAAGCGAAGAGGCCAAGAAGACGGACACGGGGACTCGATCGGTACCTCTCGGCAGTCGAGTGTTCTACACGGCAGACGAAGTGCGTTCCTTCCGCACTCTGGGCCTCGAACCTGGTGCGTTGTTGTATGCAACATTGGCCAGTGCATTCAGTTGACCGCATGGACAGGAATCAAGCTGCTGGGATTCAAGAGCCGGAAGGAGCTCGCGTTCGAAGATAACATCAAGCATTCGACCTTCATTTATCCGGATGAGATGGTGCGCCACTCTTTCTTGCGCTCGGGCGCATTCATCGGAGTAGTTCCTGAAAAATTGTGGGGTCGTCTCTGCCAGACATACTCTGGGAGCAAACGCACATTCACCGCACTGCTCCGAACGATGATCTCCAAGAAGAAGATTGCGATCGTTCTGGCCCTCACCCGCCGTAACGCGTCTCCCATATTCTGCGCAGTGCTCCCGCAGGTACGCGTCCCGCTTTGACGAGTTATCGCCAATATACCCCCGCATGGCAGATTGCCTACAGGGTTCTTGGCCACGCTTTGCCCATGTGACGGCGGACTGACCGCCCGCGTCCTTCCAGGAAGAGAAAGTCGACGAGAGCGGCTGGCGAGAGCCGCCGGGATTCCATCTAATCCCGCTCCCATTCGCTGATGACATCCGGGCCGCACCAGTCGAGAAGGGGTTCCGAGGTAAGACGCTTCATCCCTCATGACAGTCACGAGCTCACGATGGCCATGGACGCTGTCTCGCCACCCGTGGTCCGCTATCTTGCGCCCCATTGCATGGTGTCTATCATAACCGTCTTCACCGCCGAAACCCCGTCTCGGACACGTAGCGTCGGACGAGGTCAAGGACGCTGCACGTAAGTGGATAGACAAGCTCAACGTCAAGAACGGGTCGTATCCACCCGACTCCTATCCGAACCCTGGTGAGCTCCCGACGTATATCCCCTTGTTCTGCGGTTCGATCGCGCGCTGACCATTACGGCAAAAATTCCCATGAATCCATCTTCAGCTCTTGCATATCACAATGCCCAACTCGAAGCCAGTGCATTCCGCGAAGAATTCGACCCAGAGGCCTTCGAGGACCTGACGGAGCCGAAGTATGATATGATACACAAGGTCGGGACTCGCCCTGCTCCCCCATTCGAAACTCGCATTCACGTAATAGGAAAAACTGCTCTCCCGTCACATCCAACCGGCTGGAACCTTTCTCAATCGCTCGGGGCGTCGAACTGCTTAGAGGGCAGGCCAGCTGATTAAAGCGTGGAAGCAAGCCCTCCAGGAGGACGAATCGGCGAACATCGTTGCCGCTCCCCTCGCGGGGTCAAAACGGAAAGCGGTGAGTATCCATGCGCCACCGCCGCACTCAACCGTGCCTGGCCGAGGAACTGGATGCTAATTTCCGTATCGCGGTATATGCGCAATGCAGGACGTGAGTGTGGACGAAGCTGAGATTCGCAGCAAGTACGAGGCCGGCACGCTCAACAAGGTGAGTCGCATTGCCAAACCGGGTTCCCAGGCCGATCCCACCTTCATTCGTCTGTGTGTGGGGCCTCCGGGATCCCCGTGCGCCCCGTTACACGCTCCCCGCGCTCTTCTCCGCTTTCACGGCCCCAGCTGACTTGTTACGTTTCCACAGCTCCGTGTCGACCAGCTCAAGGTTCGTGTCCCTGTCCTCGTCCATGTGACGCTTACGGCCGGGACGTCCTGCGCTTAGACGCAACCTTGTGCGATTAGTATTGCGCTGCGCTGGACGTGTCGGCCGCCAAGTGGTAGCCTGAAAGTCCAGCCCCGCGGCGACCGCGACGAGGAACGACCTCGACGGCGCGCGTGAGAGCGCAGGCTATGGCAACTGGGCCCTTCCTCGTTGCAATCTGATAAGTCCGCAGCGGCTCGCTCACTGATCTGCACTCTCTGCCCAGGACTTCCTCAAAAGCAAGGGCGAACCGGTCTCCGGCAAGAAGGCGGAGCTCGTTGATCGCGTGTCGGACTGGCTGGACTCGCACCCGTAAGGAGTGCGTCATGCGCGACGCGCAATGTATACATGCACGGGCTTGGGTTCCCTGTGCAGCGTACGGGAAGGTGGGAGGCGGAGGGCGGATTCCCGCGACCATCGTGGCTGGTCGACCGCGAAGACGGATTGCCCTTCCAGAAACCGGCGTTCTCGCGCTGCCACCGACCGACGAAGGTGCCTGGATACTATGACCACAATGTACAGTACCGTTCCCTCGTTTCCGGCGCCGCTGCCCTCGTAGTCTCTCGGTGCCGGCGCGCGATGTATGATAACACGTACTCTATCTTGAGGCACGCACGCCCGCGTTTTCCCATACGTTCTCAGGCGCGCCCGCTCTCACGCAGCGAGCTCCTCGTTCACACCAAGCTCGCATACCCGTTTACCGGGACGCAGGAGGCTTCGGGCGCGCGCCTGCGAGTGTGGAAGACGCGTTTCCTGCGCGCGTTCTCATGCTCACAGCGCGTCGTCGTCATCGAGAGCGTGGATGGATCAGAACCTCGGCTCGACGCGCGCGGGCCCTGGGGAGCAACCCGTGTGTGCCTGCGTCCGTCCGGAGAAAGCTCGTCCCGACGTTTAGTGGCGGGGAGCGACCGTCGCCAGTCGACGTGCGAGAATTACGGAGTGCGGGTGGGGACGGCGGGAGGGAGGAAGGGAGGGGGGAGGGGGGGATGGTTAACGATAGATGCCTGCCTATCTCCGCCTCGCAGCCCGTCTTCGCCTTCCCAAGCTGCGCCGGCGGTGACCCTGCACGATGTTGTCAACGGTCGAGCGTGAATATCTGAATGTCGGCCGATCGTCCGTGCAGAGTTGGGAACTCTGAGGGCGCCATTGTTGGCGCGGCGGTGCGGGGCCTTGCTTGAGCACGTCTGCACGTCCCCGGACTCGAGGATCGCTCCCCCGCTCCTCGGGGCTCGGAGCACGAGGTCACCCCGCTTTTGCTGCAACTGAATCGTCGGGACTCGGAAAAGCCTCCGACTGCGTTCTGCATCCACGTTCTAGCTGACCGCAGCGCTGAACTCTATGGGGGCCAAGGTTGCGAGGGCGTCCGTACACTAGCCTCTGTGCTGGGCAGCGATATTCCTGGAACGCGACAATGGCTTTGCCTGTGGGTTATACATAGATTACGGCATTGGATACGCAAATATCCTTGCAAAGTTCGGGGTAGACGGTGGCTCACAGTGGCTCACAGCAAGACCACCGATGTACATCTGGCGGAGAGCTCGGGGACATCGTAGCGGGTTGGGCTTGTGTAAGGGATAGCCCTGGTACAGTCTACGCCCCGACGAACTTGTCTGGGCGATAGTCCGCTAGCGAGACGATGGGGTTGGATAGCATGACGTGGAATGTTAACGGGTCACACTGACCTGCACCGACAGACGGTAAGTTCTGGTCCGTCTGTAGGTCAACGCCATGGACAGGGACATCGTCTTGCGGATTTGCATGACGAAGAGCAGCGCAGCGAGGCCTGATGCCTTCTCGTCTGGCGTCATATGCCGGTTATGCCTATGATTGTCATAGGGCGCATGGTCGACAATGGATCTCGCATGAAGAAGCGGAGGAATGCTCTCGATTTAGGCCGATGTCACAGCCGTTTCACAGCTGGTTCGACTAGAGTCGAACTGTCACGGTCAACATAAACCTGTCTCAAATCGTTCAGATGTCACTTCCAGAAACGACAGAGTAAAATTGTCACGGACACACGATGTGATCACATCCGCACCGCATTTCGTGTTGCGAGAAATCCGCTATTGGGGCGTCCGTGAAATAGCATCGACTAGAAGCCTCAGACCTGAGGGTGTTGTGAGGACCATCGTAAGGAGATCTTGACCACATGCTGCGGTCACCTGAGGCCATCCTGAGCACGGTCCGAAGGACGTGTACAGCTGACGGACGCCTTTGTTCTCGATTTACCTCAGTGTCAATAACTTCTTGTGCCAGTGAGCTTCAGCTTCGGCACCGATGGGATAGCAGATGGAGAAAATACCCCCGAGGATACAGAGTGCGAGATGGGTCTGAAGGGCCGCTAAACATATTTGGGCTAATTATGACGGAGTGCGCGAAGGTGCGCGAGCGGTCTCAGGATCCTGGGGCCCTGGGGGTCGTCGTCGAGGTCGTGAGGAAAGAAACGTCTCCGGATGAAAGGGCCGGCGGGCGCTCCAGATTGTCGCCGGAGCGGACGTGGGGGTATCTGATAAGATAACTTGGGCGATTGCGCCATAATCTCACGGATTTGGCTTATCAGATAACTCAGATAACGGCATACCTCGGTCATCCGACCGGTACTAAACCTTCCTCCACACTCTCTGTCCGCTCTTGCACAGATCCCTGGACGATCCATTCACCTGCTGCGCCTGACATAGCTTCTTGCTTTCTACCTATCGCATACTCTCCATTTCCTGCTGCCTCCGTCGGAAGAAAGAGACATGTCAGACGCTGCAGCTCCCGCGAACTTCCACGACGTCCAGTCACCAGAACACTTCCAAAACCTGCTCTCCGAGGACCTCAGCCGCGTCTCGCTCATCAACTTCTGGGCACCATGGGCCGCGCCGTGCAAGCAGATGAACGAGGTCGTGCTCGAGCTCGCGAAGAAGTACCCGCAGGTCCTAGTGCTCCAGGTGCGTCCCGCCAGTCTCCCTCACTGTCCACCCCCTCACTCGAGATTTTCCCCGCCCTCGTCCCAGGTTGAGGCAGAGACGCAGGCAGACATTGCAGAATCGTTCGAGGTCGAGGCCGTACCAACATTCGTCATCCTCCGCGTACGTCACGCCATTCTCTTCCCATTCCACCCCGAAATCCAATATTGGCATGCCGTAACGCTCACCCCGCGCACATTCTTCGAACAGGGCCACACCCTGCTCGGGCGTATATCCGGCGCCGACGCGCCCGCACTCACCAAGGCGATCGCAGAGCACGCCCGCGCGCCCTCCGCCATCTCGCCCCAGTCGCACACGGACCGCCCTCCCGCCGCGCCCTCGGACGGCGGCGCGCCCCCGCACGAGTCCCAGGAGGAGCTGAACGTCCGCCTGCGCGCGCTCATGGACAAGGAGCGCGTGATGCTGTTCATGAAGGGCAACCCAGATGCACCGCGGTGCGGGTTCTCGCGGCGGATCGTCGCGCTGCTGCGCGACCAGGGCGTCGAGTTTGGGAGCTTCGATATCCTCACGGACGAGAGCGTGCGCGCGGGCCTCAAGGTGCTTAACAATTGGCCGACGTTCCCGCAGCTCGTCGTCAAGGGCGAGTTCGTGGGCGGGCTCGACGTTGTCACGGAGATGGTGGAGAATGGGGAGCTGAAGGAGCTGCTCGAGTCGTGATCGGCGTGCGGAGATTTAGAGGAAGATTCTGCTGGTAGAAGTTCGATCTCTTGTGGTGTACGTTTTTTGACTGGCGTATTCATGTGGTTCTCGTCCACTCTCACCCTCTGGGACGGTTTTGAGCTCGTCCGCCGGCTTTTCAGGTAATCGCAAGGTAAATTCGACATAACTATGTCGATCGCGGCCAGCTCGGTGAGTGCACTCATACCGAGAACCTTCCTAGGCACAATGCTGATTGGATTTCAGGGTGTGCGTACGCCGAAGACGAACATGCCATGTCCACGATATGAATGCAAGTTAACGAGAGTTATGATACATTACGGCGTCTCTGTCGCCTCATAGATATCTCCTGTCCTTCGAAAAGCGCACGCACAACCCGCATCTGATCAACCAGCCACCAACCAAGCCAACTCATCCACCCGGCCACCCGTCCAGATGCCGACATCCATCATAGCCACACGAAGCACCCGATCAACACCGGGTCTATCCTCCAGACCGGGTGGGTGTAGTACTGGACGATCGCGCTCGGTGGCGGCGGCACCTCGTCGTCAACCGTGCTCGTGGAGCTAGATGAGGACCGTCCCGTGGGTTTCGGTGGGAGCGGCGGGACGGGAGGAGTGTCCTGCTCCTGCTGCTCCTGCTTCGCCCTGTGCTCGCGGAGGCTCGCGCTCGAGGCCCGGCGCGCGAGGTTTCCGAATGCGCGGCTCACTTTCTTGCGCAGCGTACGGGCAGGGGGGTCGATGATGAGGGAGTCGCGGTTCTGGATGCGGGAGTACGAGGCTTTGGTCGACATGGTTGGAATTGTTATGGGAGAAGGTGGGGTGGGGTGTTCTAACTTGAGGATGAGCCTGGGGTCGCGTTGAGATAGCGGCACGTTCCACATACCTGAACTACAAATGGGTACACACAGAGGGTGTTTGAGAAAGAGAAAGAGCGCGAGGCGCGAGAGAAGGGAATGGTAGAATGAAGAGGTAAGACGGGGAGCTGGAGAGATCCCAGCCAGCGTCCGGGCGAGGTATATATCGTGCAGGCGGGCTGCCCTGAGGTGGCCGCGGTCTCGGGTCCCTCCCGAGCTTAGGCTCGCGGCGGCGGTGAGGATGCCTTGATGAACCTCGAACTCAATCCGCATCCACAGAAGTCGCGCCGCGCCCATCGCGGAAGTTGATACGAGAACCCGCAACGGTGTCAGTTCTGAAGTTTGCATGTCCGACACGAGTCTCGGTCCAGCTGTACTAGTACTCGGATAGCGCTGCGTTGTACCTCGTGACTACGCTCTTAAGCTTAGCGGCTGCTGTGTATGTACTCCGATACCTCGTTCCCGGATCCCGAGTCGAGGATGAGGAGATCGCGCGTACATACTAGTGAGACGAAGTTGGCGTCAGTGGCTCCAAATATGGAAGCGCACCACGGTGGCGTCGCTTCCTGACGCGCGCCGGCGGGTTCGATACCCGCTCGGTGCGGCTGTGTACTGCAAGCAGGACTGGTCAGCTTCGTAGCGCCCTGTAAGCGACTCGGCTACCACTGATCCGTGATGGAGACCCCGAACACTGCAGCCCCTGGACAAATGATAAGAACCTCGACGGTTTTGATCAGAACATACTAGTCTACTAGTATTGGTAATAATATAGTGATGACCAGTGTAGGGTATATGTAGTTAGTGTACAGTACTTGCTGTCCGCCGATCCTACGCATCCAAGGAGTATGTTTGATGAATGTATGAATGCCATGTTGCTAATCCTTCTTGCCCCACATTGCCCCGAAGATATGGAAGCGGGTTAGCGCAGAGTATAAGTTGCTCAACCGCGTCCCTGAAGCAAGACTAGCGCGCGCTAGGGCCAACGGTGACGAAATGATCTGCTGTAGTGTCAGTTCCTCACTGAGTTACACAATATGCTGCTACTCATGCACGATAGTACTATATCAGACTACTCTACTATTTTGTGGGCCTTAGCAATTAATCCCTGTTGCTTGAAGCCGCATAGATGTCCGGCGCCTAAGTTATAGTGGTCACCTCCGACTTGCACTTCCCCCCTGATCCATCTTGCTGCTCCCTGCTCTCCTCTCAAGTCCCTGATATATTTTAGCCCAGCACACATACTACACCAAGCAACCCTTTTGTGCAACTGGCGAGACATACCCCATTTCATTGCATGCTGAGAGAAGCGCTGTAGTGCGCATTGCAGTCCGCTAACGTTTCGGCTGTACAAATTACCACCTGCCACACACTGGCAGCAACGGCTATAGGCATTCAATGTATGCTGATAAGTCTAAAGAATCCTAGCCTGGGGCCATCGGTCTGAGCTCGACCTATCTATCGTGCAGGAGGGGAGTTGAGTGGTGAGGGTTGTGGAATGTGCGATCGAGAGAGTGTGTGTAGAGGGCATGCAAACCCAAAAGAAGAGATTGATACTTTCTGCCAAATGCGCTAATAGGATTGAGGGTCAGAAGTCAAATGAATGGATGCGGAATAAGTGTGCCAGTGGGGGTAGATGGGGAGGCAAAACCCACTGGCAAACCAAAAGTCCGAACGCGAGCTGACAGACTACAAGATACAGAGAAAAACAGCAACCATCTATTGAGGTAATAAATAACGGCATACAAACATCTCAGGCCAAGACTGAGAGGGAAAGGTCTCAAAATGCGGCCAACAGTAGACGAGCGTCTAAGTTACTAAATGTGGCGAAGTCACGAAACATATGTATCGCGCCTGTGCCAAGCAGGAGCGAGTGGAATGACTCAAAAACTGCTGAAAAAGTATTTTATGATATGCGGAAATTAATCGAAATGGCAAACCAAGGAATGCGGGTGTGACATGGAGATGGGGATGGGGAGTGGTCCGGAATGGAGAGTAGCCGCTGAGCGCGGAGTCAAATCCATGTCGCACGCAGATGTCGTGGTGTGAAACGATATGTAAATGCGCAGCGGTGCCCCTCAATACGATCTGTCCCACTTATGGCCTCGTAGTGGGGAGGCCAGGCCGTTGCAGCATGGGGAGGGTATATAAGTATATGTTAAGTTGTATCGTGCAGTGCCACGCCCATCCGTGAGAGTGCTCTTGCCGTGTCCAACTCAAAGTCTTGTTGCCATTGAGTATCATCACATAGTCTTCGACTCTCGATGCTGTGGAGTAACCCCTCCTCGATAGAGGATGTTGTGATTCTCTGCGAGCTCGACAGTCTTGATCTTAGCTTGTACAGTAAGTAGTAGTAAGTACTGCAGCTAATATGCAGCTAATACACTACTGTGTTGACGTCATCTCTTTATCCGCGCTACTAGCAATTATCTGCAGCGGTGTCAGAGGACCCATCACGGATCAGTGGTAGCCGAGTCGCTTACAGGGCGCTACGAAGCTGACCAGTCCTGCTTGCAGTAGCTGTGCGACTCACCCATTCCTGCCATCATCATCTCCTCGTCCTGCTGCGTCACCGCCGCCCGTGTTTCACACCCAGATTGCACCCAAACTGCGCTAGCACAGCAATCGCGTTCCACCGAGCAGCCCAGCACGCACCACAACACGACTCAAGCCTGAAGACGTCACCACCATCATGATGAATTTCTTCAGCTCGAAGAAGGTCGCGCTCCCGGACCACAACTGCGTCCTCCCGCACGCGCTCAAGATCCCTGCGCTCGAGAAGCTCGTCGGGAAGCGGGTCGTCCTCGCCTCTAACAGCCCGCGCCGGAGAGACATTCTGCGCACATTCGTAGGCTGCCGCTCTGCCTCTGAATCCACGCTTAACCTTGACTCAGACTATCCTTACCGTCACAGGGTCTCGAACCGGAGATCGTGCCCTCGACGTTCGAGGAGATGCTCCCGTTCGGCGGGTTTGAGGACCCGCATGAGTACCCCGTGGCGACGGCGACGCACAAGGCCGTCGAGGTGTACGAACGCATGGTGGTGAGTATGGTTCGAGTGTGTGTTGGTGATTCAGAAGAGGGTACGCTGGATTGCATCCGACATGCATCCAGCGTTCCCTCTTCAGAGTAGTATCGAATGACATACCACTGCGTGACGTGTCTGCTTCCCGCGCTCCCGCAGGAAGGGTTCAGCACGTACATCGTGTTAGACGATAGGCTTGCCTGCCGAATAGCCGAGTTGCGGAATGGAAGCCAACTTCACAACGTTGTGGGCGGGAGTTACATGCGAACGAGACGGCGGTGATTGACTCCTTCACACAGACAGAGAGCCCGGACGACGCGCCAGATCTCGTCATCGCAGGTTTGTTCAACCCGTGAGCCAAAGTTGTACTAGGATTGACGTGCCTGCTTCCCTGCAGCGGACACGGTCGTCCTGACCCACCCGCCACCTGATCTGGAGAGCACTCCGCGATACAGAGACGAACCGAAGGGGCCGCAAGACATTCTCGAGAAGCCGCGGGACAAAGAGGACAACATGCGCATGCTGCTTGACCTCAACGGTGGCATTTGTGAGGTTGTCACCGGTGTCTCGATCGGTATGTTGTCTCTTCCACCTACTCGTATCCTCTACTCACGCCTGCACGGCAGTATTCCCAGTGCTTGAGGCTCCCGGATATAAGATCAAGTGAGTCGATATCCTGCTACTTATGCCACGAGAAGTGGTAACTAATTGCATGATCACGAATTAAGGTCAATAGAAGAGCGCACGCTCGTTCACTTCGCGCAGAACGAAGAGTCTCTGCTCAGGGCGTACGTCGAGAGCGGGGAGGGTGTTGATCGTGCAGGTGGATTCGCCATTCAGGTAACCGCCTGCGGTTCTCAGACTGTGCAGAGTACTCATATGTTTCCCCTCAGGGTCTCGGCGGCATGCTCGTGAGCAAAGTCGACGGCGACTACCACAACGTCGTTGGGTTCCCTGCTGCTTCGTTCTTCAAGTTCCTCGACGTGCTGATCGAGGAGGAGGTCGACTTCCTCAGCGAGTGAGCTCATGTAGGGTAGCCTCGCACTCGGACTAGTATTGTTACGCTACGCTAAGGCTATGAGGCGAACTTTCGTACAGTACAATGAGCAAGGTAGATGGGTAAGATATCAACCGGCAGTTGGGGCACAACCTCGGGGGTCACCGCCTAGCCCTGACAAGCTTGGGCCTCAAGCCCTGCTCGATGTGGTCCATGAAGAACTTCTTCCACGTCGCGTGCAGCATCTCCTTCTTGAGCGTGCGCTCCATCATCGATCCGAACGGGACCGTCTGCACCGCGAGCGGCGGGCACTCGATCATCGCCGCCGCAACCTCGCCACGGCCATTGCGCGCCATCTCGTCGCCCATCTGGCGGAGCTGCATGATCGACTCGGGCCACGGGCTCTCGCGGCGCATCGCGTCCTCGACCTCGATCACGACCGCGTCCTCGACGCGGAAGAACTTGGCCGCGCTCCCGCCGTGCTCGGCCGCGCCGCGCGGGGAGAGGGTGACATAGAGGAGGTGGGTGCGCGCGCGGGAGACGTCGAGCGGGAGCTGGAGCGCCTGCACGGTCGCGGCCATGAGCGTCGCGTTGTGGAAGCGGACCCACTTCTCGAGCCGCTGGTCGAGCTCGTACATGGAGATGCCGTCGACGAGCATGAGCCGGTCGAAGAGGCCGCCGGGCGTGGACTCGTGCTCCTTGAGCCGGCTCGCGAGCATCCCGTTGTTCTCGCAGATGGGCTTGTGGCTCTAGAGGTGACGATGATGATGTTCAGTACATGCGAATTGGATGGGACTTGGATAGGGGCTGGTGCGGACCTTCCAATCGGCTTTCTGGCACTCTTTTGAGCAGTATGCTTGCGACTAAGACAGGAACGGTGTCAGGTGGCGAGGCGCGTGCGCACTGACGGGATGACCAACTTTGCATCTTGAGCACGTAAAGAGCTGCTTCTCGTCGCCACTAACGTAGCAGCTGTTGCACTAGCGATAATTAGGTAGGCGGACAATGGTCAGCAAACTTCTTACACCATCCCAAGTGCAGGTGGCGGACTCACCTTCCGGGAATGGTATTTCTTCTTTGACCCTGTGTTGGCTGACATGTCCAGATGTCTCCCGATGCGAGTGCTGTAGTCTTTGCGTCACAAGCGAATGCTCCAAACGAGTGAGGATACGAGATGATGGAGGCTGAGCGCGAAGTTGCCGCGCTGGGCACAGGGGCCCTGCGTGTTTGCGATATTCCCACGCCTTCAGGTGCAAGGCGCCAGTACTCGTCACAGTAACTTGAATTTGAAGTCATACTATCAGTAAGTTCTTCCGTCTACTACTCCCCGGGTTCATGAGGTGGTCGCTCGCCGCTTGCCCAATGCTGCCTGAAGATTGATAACGATAACTCCGAACGGGAGCAGAGAAGCCGTCTTTGGTTAGTCATAAGTTTCTCACCATCTGGCAGCCTTCATGTTATGATCGTCTAAGAAGTTAGAACGTAGTTCCAATGGGTGCATGAGCACCCACTATGAACTCCGAGGACATTGGAGGGACTGTTTGACATCGTTGACATTGAGTATCGACACCGAGTAACACAGATGGCCAGCCTGTAGTGCGCTGCTTCGGCCAACCCTTCAATCTGTGGGCCCTTTGAGGTATCTTGATGCATCAGTGAAGTTGTCTTCCGCGGCAGATAGCCGATCGAGACATTCTATTCATGATGCCTTGTACCCCCTATGCAGACGATTGGAGGGACCTACCAAGGGGAGGGACGGTACGTGATCCCGACGATGTTGCCATATTCCCACGGCTGAGACTCGGCGACAGTGGGAGACTAGTTGCACGACAAGTGCAGTCTCACCGCACGAAAGGCTTCCTTCCATCCATCGCACACCCAGCTGACCCATCCAGGTTCGATCGCGACGGGATTACGAGTGGGTCCCTGGCACTTGGGCCTTCCAGTGTTCCAATTCTTTGACCGAGCAGTGCGTCCCACTCGGATCTGATTTCAACGCGTACGTTGCTGACGCTCGCTAACTCTGTACGTATAAGATAGAACCAAGCTGAGCTACGAATCATCAGTACTTCATCATGTCTATCCCCAAGCAACACAAGGCCCTCTACGTGTTCGAGAAGGGCGGCCCTCTCACTGTGAAGACCATCGACGTCCAGTCCCCCGGACCTGACGATGTGCTCCTCAGAGTCGAGGCGGCCGGCCTTAACCCCGCAGACTGGAAAATCCAAATGTATGGTGGCATCGTCGGCTACGAGTCGTGGCCCCAGATACTTGGCTTTGACGGTGCCGGCGTAGTGGCTGCTGTCGGGTCGAACGTCACCCGCTTGAAGGTTGGGGATCGAGTGTGAGTACGATCTTTGGATATACTGATAGCAGCGCACTCACGCACAATTTCGTGTATTCATATCATCAGGCTGGCTCAAGGCCACTTGGAAATCTCGGCTCGTATGTTCCAGCAATACGTCGTTACCGGTGCGGACTTTGTTGTCAAAGTGAGTGTGGCAGTCTTCCGCCTGCTTGTTGGGATTGTGTCTCCAGCAGCTAACGCGTCGCTCATGCCTAGATTCCGGACGACCTATCCTTCGACGAGGCTGCGACTCTTCCGGCATCCGCCGGCACCGCGGTCGCACCTCTCTACAACCAGAACCCAACCGCGGCGAGCGTCAGGCTCGTCGCCCCTTGGGAGGAAGGCGGACGAGGCAAATACGCCGGGACGCCCGCCGTCGTCCTCGGAGGGGCGTCCATGGTCGGACAGGGCGGTACGCCACGTTTCACATATGCATCGCAATCACGATGATACTGAACGTAGGATTGCCAGCTCTCCAGTTCCTGAGGCTATCCGGGTTCTCCCCCATCATCACGACGGCGTCTCTGCGAAACAGCGACCTGGTAAAGGCGTATGGTGCGACACACGTCGTCGACCGCACGCTCCCCGCGTCAGCCGTCGCCGCTGAGATCAAGAGGATCGCTGGTGGTCCTATCACCCTCGTCTACGACGCGATCTCTCTGACCGAAACGAAGAACCTTGCCTTCGACGTCCTTGCCCCCGGCGGATCCCTCGTCCTCGTCCTCCCTGAGGACCTCGATGGCTACAAGCGGCCCGAGGGCGCACAGGCCAACGTCATGTCTGCGGCGGGCGAGCTCTCTTTCCCGCAAAACCGGTACTTGGGAATCCGGTTCGCCACGGAGTTCGAGAAGCTCTTGCAGCAGGGGCTGATCAAAGTAGGTCCACTCTCCACTCTACCCTCACTCACGCGTAGCAGTGACTGAGGATGGTCTTTTCGGTCTGCAGCCCGGCATTCCTGAAGTGCTCCCTGGAGGTCTTCATGGGGTCAAGGAGGGGCTGGATCGCCTGAGGGCGGACCAGGTGAGCGGCAGGAAGCTGGTCGTACACCCTCAGGACACGGCCTAGCGGTCCTCGTGTCCCCGATAGCTCTCTACATAACGTCGTCGTGACACGTGTGCGGTGTTGTATTCCTGCCAATGCCATGAATGTCAGTGGTGGTAGTCCGATGATCACGGTGTCCAAACATGACGCCTGAACATTTCCCCGGCGCTCTCCTCGGCCCTGATGTATGATGCATCAATCATTGTTGGTCTAGCTGGGAACCAATTGGGAACTGTGCACACTGCGTCTCGCTCTACTTACGTCGTTGCAGCTGACTAGCATGGGATGAGCGCGGAGCTCATGTACTTTCCATGGAGGTGGGGCTCACTCTTTCGACTCGTCAAGCCGAGGTCGCCGTTCCGGAGTAGGCTGAGCAGTGCAAAGCGCCGATCGCCCAATCCACGTGGCTCGTATTTGTGGCATTGATCATAAGGCCCGATTTGGTCGCAATAACGCCCGGCAATTCCGAGTCAAACTCAAACGTTCAAATGGAAGGTTATCCAGCGCTATTTACTGCTGAGAAAACCCTTCGCCTTGAGAACTGCCCGTCTAGGCGTCAACCGAGCTCACAGATGATATGAAGCACTCAACTCGCGTTCGGAATTCGTACGTACTCATGATATATTGGACAAGCGAACTGCCGGAACTGTTGTATTGACCAGCTTTACTGTGCCTTTCTCTTCCGCCCATCAGACCGAACATGTCATGAACTGCGCGCCACCATCGCATCTGTCACCGTACCCGTGCGGAGCGGGATTGCATGTCGATCGCCCGAGGCGCAACTCTTAATGCACAGCGGCGGGACGATCGTGTTCCCCTTTTCCTCCTTCCTCCCCGCCTCCTGACTCCTGACCACGGCGAATACAAGGCCTCTTCCCCAACGGCCGCCTCCGGTCGCTTCATGCACACCTCTCGCCCAAGGAGGTCCGCCTAGCTGCCCCTAGCATGAGCGACCTTCCTTCCGACTTGTCGGGCCCTGTGGAGCACTATTTGCGATGGAAGTCAGTGGCCTCCGCTCGAAACCGCTTCACTCTTCTGAAAGCCCATCGTCCTTGGTCCTTTACAGCCTCGGCTACGTGCTCTCTGGTCTGGGTATCACGGGAGCGTAAGTGTCTTGCAGCATAGACAAATAGAATGCTGCGTTGGCTAACGGGGCCGTGCGCCAGGATGGTCGGATGTACGTCACCTCGGTCCTCATTGTAGCTCTGCTCAGACATCGACCCCTACCTCCATCCAGTCTCGAGCGCGCAGATGGTGTTCTACGTTCGACGGTATTGGAACAGGGACCAGAGGACACTAAGGACCATCGTACGTGTTTCGCCCGCGCATCCGGTACCGTTCGCTCAACAGGCGCAGGTGTTGTGCGTCTGGGGACTGGATCTCCTGCACTTGGCCATGTACGCGTACACGAGTATGTTCCCATCTTGCTTTGCTTTCGCGATCATTCAGTTCATGTCCTGCGCACTCTGCGCTGTAGTGTATCACTTCGCGGTGGCCAATCACGCGGATTTCCTTGGTCAAGCCAAGTTCCCATGGTATGTCGCTCAATTCGCTCTATGTACGCTAGTCTAGTGTGGAGATGACGTATGGGTGTCGTGTGGCTGTATGTCAGGTCGTCCTTTGTGAGTGCGTTTAGGTCTCTAGCTTTGGTCTCTCTGACGGGAGGCACGCAGGGCCAGAATCTCGTCAACGTGAGCCTCGCTTGTCTACTCGCATTTGACCCATTCTCAATGTCCTTGCAGTCTTTCCTCATCGCTCTGGTTCAAACGTGCGTACCTGTTCTGTCCGCGGCAGGCAAAGACTTACGGGAGATCCCACGGCACGATTCGCTCAGGTTCTACCTCATGCGTGTGTGGGCATGTGCGTATCATGTGATTGACATCGGGACGGGGCGGCAACTGACATCGATTGGCGCATCCAGTGAGCACCACCATCGCGGTCACGGCGGGGTTGGTGTGTACATCATTCTCTTCACGCCATTTTATTCCTCCTGACGCGTTTGCGCGTGACTTCAGGCATCGTTGGTCGCGACGGCTTGGGGTACGTCTCCAAGTCCGTGCAATCACGACTCATAGACATTGACCGTGATGCGTCAACGTAGCAATGGGAGTTGGTGAGTGGCTTTCTCTCAGTACGGGGGAAGATACACGGATGCTGACCGTACGTGCGCTTTCAGTGATCACCGGGAAACTGTCAGTCTCGTTTGCACGACTACCTTGGAACCTTGAGGCTGACCTTTCTCCGCAGCATCAAGGCTGGAGATGTCAGCGACGCTGTGGCCTTCAAGGTAAGCGGTTGTGTCCGAGTATCCGAACTGTAGCGTGTTCAGTTGTATGCTCATGCACGGGGTCTGCAGCCTCTGCTGATCGCTCTGAGTTCATTGGTTGCCGTGACGGACATCTCGATCACGATTACCCTCGTCTGGCTCTTGTTACGTGCTTCAGGCAGTGATGGATATCGGTACGTACGCGACACGCACGGCAGCGTAGTGTGCTGAACATAATCATAGGTCCCAACGCTTGAAGTACTTGGTGAATAGGCTGGTGCGTAGCTTTCCGAGTTGTCTCGCGCCTGTCCTGTCTGCCGACCCAACGTCTATTCTGACTATGTTTGCCAGATGTTCTACACGATCAACACCGGTCTCCTGACAAGGTAGGGCACCTCCACGTCTCGCAGCATGTAGTCTCACCTCACGCGCCGCAGTGTCCTCGCGCTCCTGTCACTCATCGCGGTCAGTACATCCCCAGCCGTACTCATGCGCTGCGTTCTTACTTGATCATCGCAGATCATGGTGACGCCCACGACGAACATCTATGTCTTGATGTACTACCTCAGCGTCCGCCGTACGTTATTCTCCGCATCGCCCCCTGCCCAAAAGTCGCTCACCCACCCCGCCCTTCTATGGCAGTGTACACGATCTCCATGCTCGCGAGTCTCAACGCGCGCGAGGGCCTGCGCCACCACATGGGCGGGATCACGAGCATCGGCGCAATCGACATTCCGGACATGAGCATCGCGCCGACCTCGGAGACGGCGAACTCAAATGGTACCGCGTCGACGAAGAGTCCTGGAGACGGAGGAGACAAAGACGGAGGCGGGGATGGCACCACGCCTCAGTGCCAGGTCCCTCTGTGCGTCGTCATTTAGTCGTTCTCCTTCCGTGTCGCTTCCGGTTGGGCTGACTGTGTCTGTCGCGCAGGGTTAGCACCCCTCCGTGAAGCTGACGGGGGTGTTCTGCAATCAGCACTTCGACACGCAGATCGATGGGCGTTCAACTTTTGCGTTCGAACGAGCCCTCCGAGTGGAGCTGAAGAGCTCATGGTCAGGGAAAGTTTGGCGATCTTCCGCCAGAAACCCCGCGCGTAACCCCAGCTAGCCTTCAGTCGGACGCCTCGCTGCCACAAGCTATGCGGGCTACGCTCAGACCCGGCACTGGCATCTCCTAGTAGCACTTCGCGGTTGGTTGCGAGTCGTTTACAGAGGATTCCGAGTCTCATTCCACGCGTTCTACGGTATGAAACGCATGTAGGATCAGGATCTTGTGTCCGCGTACTTGTAACGAGCGGAGGGGTCGAAGTTGTAGTGGCATTTTGTCCGGGCCAGCCGCTCGGAATGAGTTCCACCCATCCCGGGAGTACCCGAGCGCCGACGCCGAAAGGGGATAGACCCTTTCTAGTCTTCCTCCAAGTCAGACGACTCTACACAACTCTACCCTTGCTACCCCAGTACTAGTCCTCCAGCCTTGCTCAGTGCATGATGAGACAACCGCGCACTAATAGCGTCGAAGCTGGCTGGAATGATGGCTCACCCGCCGGGCTCTGTGCCCGATAGGCTCGAAACCCATGGCAACTCTTCATGAATTTAAGCCGTGACGTCCGCGCACTTTCAAGCTGCGAGGCTGCTTTGTAACCACAGAAGCATCTTCTTTCTGCTCCGTTAAGTGAACGATCCGTTTAGCGCTTTGTAAGCACTGGAAGTCGCTGACATGTCCATCTCTGTATTCTCCCAGGCTTGTGGGCGGTCAGTCTGTTCGCGACGTCATATTTGCATGGCTTACCTGCTAGCACTTCCGATTGATTCCCTTGTGGACGGTTACTCAGTGGTCGGAACTGACGTCAACCACTGGAGAACCTTATCGGGTCGTCTTTGCCTCGAGTGAGTGAACTTCCGCGTGGTTTCCGGAAGTCGCACTTCATGTTCCTATTACATCTCGACGGACCATTGACTTAGTCTCTTTCAGCCTGAGTGTGGTATCCCCGTCGAGGAGTTCGTGGCTACCACGCTGTCGCCTCGGATGATGTGTTCCGACCTGCGTTCTTCCTGCATTACATAGCGCTCTCACGGACTTCGTGAGCGCGGTGTCTTTGCAGTACATGGCGTCTTCCCTATTAGCAGGGGAAGGAGGTATATAACCTGAGAAGCCACCCCATCTGCCCAACAGCAACCCCTTCGAATCCAACGATAACAATGGCGCCAGTCCAGAACGCACGACTCATCTTCAACGAGATCCCGGAAGGCAAGTGTCTCAGTGGATGGGATATGGGTCCTGGGACGTGGACATCGAACTGATTCTCACCGCGCGCGCAGGGTTTCCGATCCCTGGAAAGGCCACCGTTTATGATGAATCACCACTCATCGACCTCGACAACGAGCCTCTCCATGGCGGCATCCTTGTCAAGGTGCTCGTCCTCTCCATCGACCCGTACCTCAGGCACAAGATGCAGCCTGAGAACCCACTGCACGCCATCGTACGTCCGGTTCTATGGTTTGCGCGCATGTCAGAACTAACTGAATGCTGGTTGTGATAGCCCATGTTCAAACTTGGAGAGCCGTGAGTCCGAGTCCCGATTGCAAGGGTCGGCGCAGTGCTGACAGCCTCGACTCAGGATTGATAACTATGGCGTCGGTGTCGTACTTCGCTCCGAAGACGCCACTATCAAACCGGGAGACCATGTCGTTGGCGTCCTCCGTCCGTCCCACCCACAGACTCCAAGTAATAACACACTGATGCCCCTGTACCAGCTTTCCAACGATACGCTGTTGTGACAAACACGAAGCAACTGCGGGTGGTCGAGAACAAGGAGAAACTCCCATGGTCTCTCTACGTGGGAGTCTGCGGCATGCCAGGTACGCTCGTTGCTCCATCGTCCCTCTCACCGAGGCATGCTCACGCCCAATCAGGACAAACTGCACATCACGCATGGCAGGAGTTCGCACACTCGAAACCAGTGAGCTCTCTCATTTCCCAAGTACGCCGACATAGCTTAACAAAATGAACGCAGGGCGACGTCGTCTTCGTCACTGCTGCTGCTGGTACGTGTTATATCTTGATGCCGCGCCGTCATGATGGCATATGCTCATAACCGACGCTCGCAGGTCCTGTCGGAGCGTGAGTGCAATACCTAAGTCAACAGGATGTTCCTCATCTTCTTCTCCCTTCTTGCGACCACGCAGTACCGTCGTTCAGATAGCCAAAGCAGAAGGCCTGAAAGTGATCGCGTCGGCAGGGTCGGAAGAGAAGGTCCAGTTCTTGCGCGAGATCGGCGCGGACGTCGCATTCAACTATAAGACGACCAAGACGGCTGAAGTCCTCGCGAAGGAGGGACCCATCAACGTGTCAGTGGTCGTTCGCCATCTCATGCGATACAACAGGGATCTGACGGGGGTTTGTATCTATAGCTACTGGGACAACGTCGGCGGCGAATCTCTCGAGGCCGCACTAGAGTATTCCGCGCAGAAGGCGCACTTCATCGTATGTCCCACTCCGAGTCGTCGATCGCGCAGTCACCACGTTGACGGACATGCCCATTTCTTCGTCAGATCTGCGGCAGCATCTCGAACTACAACACGAAGGAGCCGTACAACGTCAAGAACCTGCAGCTGCTCCTGTGGCGCGAGGTCACCTTCCACGGGTTCCTTGTGTTCTCGCTCGAGCCCAAGTACGCGGACGAGTTCTTCCGCACGTTCCCCGCGCGCGTCGCGAGCGGCGAGATCAAGTACAGGGAGCACCTCGTGCAGGGTCTGGATAATGCGGGCCAGGCGATTCTCGATGTGCAGAGCGGAAAGAACACGGGGAAGATGGTGGTCGTGGTTGCTGAGGAGTGATGAGCTCGCTTTCTGTTGCTGTCATGAACGCAAGAAGAGAATCCTTTCCTGATATGCACATGAATCTATACCTCCGAGCCCCTTGCACTAGTCCGTCGCGCGAAGATGCCCCCACAGCTTCGTGATCATGATCATGGTCGCCTCCATTTGTCGAACATTCACTCGTGACCACGCGTCTTGATGTCTCAGCAGCCGTGAAGAGAAGAGATGAACGAGATTATTACAAAGAGCGGATCCGAGAAAGGAAACCAGTGGTAGTACATCGTATATACAAATACAAGCAACGTTGAGTACAGATATGCTGCATCGCGCAAGACCGCTCGTCATGATGACTTCCCAGATCGCGAGCTCCTCGCCTGCCCAGACGCTGTTGAGGCCCGAGTTGATCTGCTTCCCGTGTTTCTCGAACCTGTGGAAGTCGTCTTCGAGCGTTTCGAAGACCCGCCTCCCGAATCGTCGGCGTCGTGCTTCTCTTTGCGCTTCATTGAGCTGGTCTTGGACCGTTTAGAACCGCTGGGCGCGCCGGCCTTCGTGTCAAAGTGGAGATCGGTCTTCCGGGTGTCCTCGAGTGTCACAGGGATAGCAGCGTCGCCCTCGGGCCAGCCCTCTGACGCAAGGGCCTCGTCGAACAGCTTGAGGATCGCGTCGTGAGTGAGAGGCGAGTCCGCACCCTGGCGGGACGTGATGACGCAGTCGCGGACGAGACTGGTGAAGGCATCGATGAGACGGGTAAGGGGTGCATTCTGAGGAACAGTGATGGAATTGGATGGGCTCCACAAGAGTTGCAGCTTCGCGCCCCAACTGGCTTCGTCGTTGCCGAACTTGAAGTATCGGGCGCAAGCCTCCTTTCCAAGGTGATGGGAGTATGCGGTGTGGCGGAGGACCACCCAGATGAACACCCAGTAGAACGACTGCAAGTCGTGATGAACGTTGTGCACGGCGCCTGCGTGCTGCAACAGCTCGATCGCAATGAAGTAGTAGGTGCCCTGTAAGAATCCATGTATGAGTAGATGTAGTGATGAAGGCATCATTAAGACTCACGGTGCGCTCCTTCAAGTCTTCGTGGACGTCGGATGGGTCTGTCGTTCGCGCAGGGTCTGGGGTCATAAGCTCAGAGCCACCAACCAGGAGTCCGCTTGAACCAGCTTGCGTGTCAGCGGTAATGAATTCATCGTGTGGGGCAGCCAATGGGACCATTGCGCTGTAGTCGAAGTCGTGCAAAAAGCCCCTGAACTTGCGCGTTGCAACCTTGTCGACAATGAGGATATTCCCTACACTGACATCACGATGCAACAGTTTGCCCTTCTCCCAAGCGAGCTTGTGCCCTGAGAGTAGCTTGCGTCAGCAACGTATGGACAGTTATCAAAACAGAGACGTTGTACCTCGTATAGCGTCGCGAAGAGCTAGGACGAACTCGCATGTGGAACGAAACCGAGTCAGGCGTCTCCCGACTGTGTCAATGACAAGACGCGTATGGCTCCGTTCGCGATGTCTTTGCGTCTCCCCCACAAGCTCTCTCCATGTGTACGTCTGCTGCTGTGGAAGACGCAGTGTCGGGGGTGGAGTGGCATCGATAGGTGTAAGCGGAGATGAGAAGCATGATTGCTTTGGCGGGGGATTAGGGGTAGGAGGACAAGCAGAAGATGATGACAGAGGAGTCAGCGGTGATGATTGCGGCGGGGTTGATGGGTGGTGCGTTGGCGTCATTGGGGGCGCGGGAGGACGAGGCAAAAGGGTTATTGGAGCCCCGGACGATGAAGAAGCACCCGTATCGAGACCGCTAATTAGTCGTTGCGCCATCTCCCTTTCTCCTAGATCGCACCCGCAAACTATTCGGGGAAGCGCTGTCCATTCGTCATCGGGGATGGTTTGCGCTAGTCTGTCATAGAATACCCTCTCGTTCTTGCGGACTAGCTGTCGCCATGCATCCTTGACGATGACGAGCGCCAAGTCGCCGGGCTGCTCGGGGAAGGAGGATAAGTTGCCATTAACGAGCGTTCGTGGGTCCTCGATGGCCAGCCACACGGTGGTTGCGCGCGAAAGCAGACGGGCGTTGATGTCAATGAGCCTGAAGAGGAAGAATGCCCGTGGTGGGGCGTCATCCTCTACCGTATCAAAGACCTCTGATCGTCGACATAGGCCTCCTTCGTGTGACGTTGCTTCTGCTGCCCCCTGTAGCCGCCCAACCACCCACTTGTGCTCGGCGTCCGTGAGTTGGCGCGAGGTGGGGTCGCAACCAACGACAGTATTTCCAACAATAGGGTGGACGAACCGCCAGAGAAACCGCTGCAGATATTCCGGGTTCTTCCTGAGCGAAAAGAGAGGCGAGGCGACTACAGCCGAATGGTCGAATCGCACGATCCGCCCGTTCTCGCCATACACGCCGATCATGTACGCAGCAAGATAGCCATGTGAGACCGTGAGCCCTCGGGCCCCGATAGCCATCTGAACGAGGGTCTCACGTTGCTTCAGGCCTGGTTTCCGGAACGGATCGTCTCCCGCCTCCGGCTTGGCCTGAAGCAGCGAGCTGATGTCCTGCCAGTCGGCGCACGTCAGGTCACGGCCAGGCTGTGATACAGCGATGTCGGGGAACGTAGGATGATGGTTATGCTCAAAGGCTGCGAAGGGGAATAGGATCTTCTCTCGATGGTTGGGGAAAAATGTCATCTTCTTAGACGTCGGAAACTTGGACACCAATCGTCTCAGACCCTTGAGCTATATGGCATGAGTTCATAATCTTCTTTGGAATAAGCAGAGGTGCGTACCAAACCACCATAGGTCCTGACCTCTTTCCCCTTACAAGGCTTGTAGCTTGAAAAAGCGGACTGGATAGACAGAGATGGGATCTGCTGGGGAGCCGAACTGGGGACGAATATGTCGAGGTAGCTGTCAAAGGTACCGCCATAGACGTGAACCCTATCGCTGAGCTCCTTCCATCCCTCGACTTGAGCACCAAGGTGTGCATCTTGGCAGTCGACAGCCCGACGGTTAGAATATTGACCCGAGAACTACACTTTGAGGCCATACCTGAGCTACACTGTGGATGACAGAGGTCGTTGCCAAACGCTCCTGTCGAGATCGACATCCCAAACGCTTGCAGTGACTATGCAACTTGGCAGGTAGTACCGGTCATTGGTCAAGGTGGACGGACCTCTCCACAAGCGCTTATTAGATCAGCGCAGAATTGGCGACCGGCAAGCGAGCTGGGAGGCTCCGCCGGGACTAATGACGGTCAATGAATGTATCTGCGCACGTATCGATCTCAGCAACTGAGGTACATACTACTCGTCGCTGGCGAACCAAGCTATACTTACACTGAGAAAACATCGTGTAAGTTCAAGCTTATTTCATGGGCAAAAACATTACTTCAACTCGTAAGAGAAAACAAAAAATACACGATCACACACATGAGTTCGTCCTGGAGAACGCGAGATGATCGAGACACTACCGACCCCGTGTTCCACCTTGACTTCTGGTTTGGCGTTTTGCCGGGGTCGTTCCAAAGGACGAGCCAGCAGTGGCCGACCGAGTGACTCGTTGGGTCGTTCCGGACGAACCAGCAGTCGGCGACCGAGTAACCCTCTGAAGCGCATTCGAGCTTCCAGCAGCGCATGAACGGGTAGTCCTGAACCTCTTCCCGGAGCTGTCCGTCCGCGAGGATGGTTCGGGGTCACTGCGTGGAACGTACGCATTCCAGTCGGTTCCTTCCCTGCGTCTCTTGGAGCGCGAGCGAGTCTCGGCGCCCTCCGGCATGGCGTCGAGGGGAGGCATCCGAGAGCGAGACCCCTGTGCGGTAGACCCAGTCTTTGCCTTGTTAGGAGCGGGAATAGGGTCATTGTCGTAGTTGTCGGAAGTTACACCAGGGATGGCGGCTCCGCTGCGCTTATCGAACCATTTGCAGGGAACGTGATCCTTTTCGGGCCATCTCGGGGACGAAAGAGCAGTGTCGAAGATCTTGGTAATGTCCTTGTATCCCATTGGAACCGGATCGACGAGTTTGCTGCCTCGTGCCTTCAGGATAAGGAAACCGAACTCGACCAACAGCTTTTGAAGGGGCTGGTTTGCTTCCACTTGAAACCTGTCAATGGTCGCGTCCAGCCACTGCCTCTTCTTCGCTGCGTTCAGGTCGTCGTCCCCAAAAACAAAGATGTTTTGGGCATCTGCGTCCGAGAAGTTGTGCTTGATGTGGCGCAGAACGACCCAAAGCAGGACCCAATAGAATGACTCCAAGTCGTGCTGCACACCATGAACGACTCTCTTCTCCAGGATTTCCATCGCAATGAAGTGAAACATCCCCTACGACGGATGTCAGCAGATGAAAGCCAAACGGAGGAGGACAAAATACGGACCGTTCTTTCCTGGCGCCGGTCATCGAGGGGAGAGTCCTCAGGGTCGTCGTGCGTCGGGAGATCGTCGTCCTCGTGGGTAGGGGGAACGCCAGACATGGAGCTACAGTCAGTATCGTGTAGGAAGTCAACGAAGCCCACCTCGGGGTCGCTGCCGCCGTCCACAATCGAGACATTCCCTAGGCTGACGTCATGATGCAAGGTTCCGGCTTTCTCGAACGCCAGCTGCTGCCCTATGATCATGTTTCAGTGAGCTTAATTAAGCTATAGACAACGCAACTCACCGGTAATGGCGTCTCGCAGGGCAGTGACAAGCTCCGCGCGATTGTTGAGACCCGTTAGCAGAGGACGCCCCACGTCATCGATGACAAAACGCATAGGGCTGCGTTCACGATATGTAAATAACTTGTCTTGCCCAACCGTGCACATAAAGGTCTGATGCTGTACGTAAGTGTGGAGTTATCTGGAGACGAGTGAGTTAGACACCGATGCAGACGTAGTGCAAGTGACTGACTCCGAGTCGGAGTGCACCTGCGGTAGATGTGGCTTGGGAGTTGAAGGGCGAATCTTCGGGTGGAGAGATGCAATTACTTACGTTCCACGCCCATGCAACGTGCGTTTGGAAAGGGCTTCGACGAAGTGAGCAATCGTGGCCAGCCTGAGGTCAGAGGTGGAAGCCGTGGTTGGAGGTAAACATCGAGGCGTTGGAAGGCGCCCAACGTAGGCGTCGGGAGACTCGGGCCGAGCACGCGCCTTCGGAAGGCTGACGCCAGTTCAAGTTGAATATCTTTAACCACTTCGTGACCCTCCCTGCATCTCCACGGGCAGGTACAAGCATCATGAGTTGATAACCTAGGTGAAGGCTGCCAGTCACCTAGTATGGCGCCACCTGGTATACAGAGCCTCTGCACGCGGCGCCGCGGCGGCCCCCACCTGATGATGCAAGGCTTCGCATCAGACCTATCTAACCAACCAGCTGTACTTCTCCAGATTGACGACGGCGTCCTCAGAGTAAGAAATTGTGGTACCACCTAGATTTCGAGATGATGGCATCACTTACCATACCAGCTAGCACCGAGTCGCCCCGACTCGGAGGGAGCTCATGCTGGATTGAACATAACGTAGCGTACTATGCATTACACATGAGGATCTCCGCCAGCGGAGCCTAAGTCATGTACAAACATGGAAGCACAGGTGAAAGTCCTGCCCCCCTTCACTTGCGCCCAGAGGCGTGCGAGGCTCTACCACGGCTTCCCCTGCTACCCTTCGACGCAGATGGCCTCTTCCGGGAAGCACCACCGTTGCCAGTACGGCCACTGGCACTGGCAGCATGGCTCTTCTTGCTCCGCTTGCTAGGCCCTTGCTCGCTGTCGAGAGCCACGGCGGACTCTGACTGCGTGCCACGAGTACCCGTCGGACGTTTCGGGTGGATCCGAGGTTGAGTTCTCTTGCGGACAAATGGAACAGGTCTATCGCGGTCGGACGCCGGCCAGTCCTTCCTAGCAAGTGCCTTGTCGAAGATCTTGAGAAGTCCGGCGTGTGAGAGGCCGGGTCCCCGTCCGTAACCGTCGAGAGCAGTGTACATGGTCATTGTCTTGAACTCCTCTAACAGATCGGTGAGCGGAGCGTTGTCCTTGACGACCAGAGTCTTCTTCCTCACGAGCCAACCCACTTTGTACGTGGCCGCTCGTTCGTCGTCACCGAAGTCGAAGATATTCTCGCAGGGATCTTCGACGTATTTGAGTTCGTGCGATGTAAACCGAAGGACAATCCATAGGAGGACCCAGTAGAAGGATTCGAGGTCGTGGTAGACAGTGTGAACAGCTTTCTTGTCGCACAGCAGTTGGTATGCGATGTAGTAGAACGTGCCCTGAATAGGCGGTCAGCTATGGGATGGTGCCTATATGTATACCTGCGTACCGTGCGCTCTTTCGTTGCCTCATTGTACTCCTCGGCAACGCGCATGAGCGGGTCTTGAGAGGCACAGTCGTCGATCACCGGAATTGACTTTGTCATCGAACTATAGTCGAAGTCGTGCAGGAAGCCATGTAGTCGCTCCTGCGGATGTTCGGAAATGAGGACGTTGCCCACACTGACATCCCGATGCAGGACCCCGACATCCCATGCTTGTTGGTGCCCTGGTGAATAACAGTCAGAAAGCAGGACGATGCGAATAAGTTAATTACTCACCTTTGATGGCATCGCGCATCGCCTCGACCAACTCATAGGTGGTTCTAAACCTCTTGAGAGGCCTGCCAATTACATTCACCACGAAGCGTACAAGGCTGCGTTCGCGGTGCTCATATCTATCTCCGTGGTGGAGGCGCCAATGCTGAGTTTGGTACTGAGGAATTGGGGGTAAAGGTTGTTTGACAGAGGAGAGAACTGAGGTGCCCGAGTCTGCACTGTCCGAACCGGTAGTTGGAGAAGATGGTGTAGTCTGGTCCCGGGCCTCTATGGGAGACTTCGAAGACGACAGGGAAGTGTCAACGTGGATGGGAGAGTCCGAGAAATTCGGAGGATCCGACGGGTCTGATGGGTCCGATGTCTGCACTCCAACGTCCACTGGTCCGTAACGAGGGAGCTGCCCGCCCGCAGCTTTCCAAGCTTCCGTCTCTCGGACGCCGAGGTCAGCGCCGAACAGCATCTTGGGGAGCCCAGTGCGCACGTCGTCCGGGATCTGGTTCAGGCGGTCGTAGAACTCCCGTTCCGGCCTGCGCACAACCTGACGCCAGCTCTCCTTGAGAACCATAACACCTGGTGAGGACTTGTTGGACTCTGGGTCTCGAATGTCCTCCAGTGCGAGCCAAACCATCGTTGAGCGGCTTAGCAGCCGGGCGTTCATGTCGATGAGGTCGAAAAGTATGAGATTCCGAGTGGGCGCGTTTGGAGAGCTACTCTCCGGAACGAAAACCCGACGACCTTGCGCAATCGAGGTGTCATCAGGCACGGACTCCTTGGGCCATCCGAGCTCCTGCAGGCGGCCCTTCACCCAGACAATGTCAGGTGGAGTCAGGCTACGTATAGCAGGGTCGCATCCGACGACGGACTGCCCGACATGAGGATGAACGAATCGCCAAAAGAACCTTCTGAGCAGCTCCGGCCGCTGACGATAGTTGAATGGTTGGCAGACAACGACAGAGGAATGGTCGAAACGTGCGATGCGAGCGGTGTCACCGTACAGTCCGACAGTGAAGGTGTAGAGGAATCCATGGGCGAATGAGAGGTTCCTGGCGTTGATGGCGAGCTGGATGATTGTATCAATGTGGTTTTGACCGCGCTCCTTGTCAAAGGGGTCATCGCCCCCCGTTGCCTTCCCTTCCATGATCATGCTCAACTGGAACCAGCGTGGTGTGATCAGCTTGCGCGGGAGTGTGACGTTCGGCATGGAGGCTGCGAGGTCTGGTTTGGTCCCGTGGTGGTCTGTGTGGCCGTCGAATGGAAAGGGTACCGGCGTGCCTGAGCAGTCGGTGAACGTGAGACGGTGACCGGCTGGGAAGTCCGATGTGAGGTCTTCGTACGCATCGAGCTACAATAACGAAGTGAGTGCACTTGTCATGACCCTGCAACACTAGTAGTTACGCACCAGGAATGGATACATGAGAACCTCTTGACCCTGTTGAGGAGTCCACCCAGCAAAGAGATCGGGTCGGATGTTCCTTTGAGGCGGTTCGGAAGGGCTTGGGACATAGATGGTGATGTAGTCATCTGGGGTCTCGGGGGAAACGATGACACGCCCCGAGAGCTCGTCGTGCCATCCCTGGTGAACGAGCTGACTGTCTTGACGGCAGTCTTGTTGGTGGGTGACGTTGGTTACGGTTTTGTTCTTGCGAGGGCTAGCAATGGAGGACATACCTGAGCTACAGGAGGAGAGGCTGTAGCTGCCGATTGAGGACGTTGAGATGGACATTTTATAGCAGGGAGCAGATGGTTAGAGATGAGATCTTGGTGGGGATGCAGGTCGGGCGTTGGGCGTGTTTGGGGCGAACAATGACAATGTAGACAAGCGCTGTGGAGAACGCGTGGGCCGTACCAGGTAAGCAGTCGGGACTAGTTTCTTTGGATCAACGGGGAACTCTCACCTCTTATAGAATCTCCGCTCGGCTACCGCGCCTGACCACAAATGACTCGGCGAGATCTAGCACCGTACGGCGGAGGACAATGACAAAATAGTGCCTTCTCGACGCCTGTAACGCAACGCGTCAGTATAGCCGCAAAAACAGCTGTGGATTGCCTAGCAACCTCTGTGGTCTGGCCCTGGACGATCGAGTTTCCAGGTAATCAGGCTGCTCAAACAATGACCTTGCCAGTAGGGACGGCCAAGGACACGACCGCAAAACGCTGTCCGCGGTACGTCAAGACGGATAAAACGCTGCTTGACTGGTTTCGCAAGAAAGCGAAAGCAACTATGGGTGGGTGGAGGCGGTGGTTGGAGGTGAGCGCTTGAGCCTGAGGCGTTGGTTGGACTTTCCGCTGTCAAACGCCCGCGGCAAGCGTCGGGCCGCACCTGATTGGCGCTGGTTAGGCTTAACCACTTCTCTGCTCCACGATGCTCCTACAGGTCTAGGGCACAGGATTGTTCTGATCAAATTTAAGACCTTGTTTCTAAGCAAGTTTGCTGTTGACACGAGAGAGTAGTGGCACACCCCGCAGGATAACTCATTTCCTCCTTTGCTGGTATTAGCGCTCACACCACCGAGATGATAGGCCTGAGTTGACTTCGTCAATTGTGTACATAAAAGTCATAATAGCAGATACAACGCCTTTGTGCCAGGATATCCATTGGGGTCACCAAGCTCGGAGATTGATGGAGTACCGAAGTTAGTATGTTGGATCTCAATAGTGCACGGAGTGCCTAGTCTGGTGAGAGAAACAGCAATGCCGAGATAACAGACTTGAGCTGGCGTGCAGCAAAGACCGTGAGCAATGTGATCAGTGACTGGCAGTCAAGTCGCTATGAACAGAACAGTACAAGGCTTAACTGTCGCCCAGATGTCCTACTTCGCCCCACTGGTCAAGTATTATCAAAGTGTCATGCACGACAGCTATTCACAATACCCCGTGCCACGGTAATATTATTTTCCGGCGCTGCAAATACGTCAAGCCGCCCCGCAAACTAAGTAAGTGTTGGTATCTATCGGTATACAGTCAGACAGCGGCGGTTCGCAGACAAGTTGGTCGGAGTTACACCGTGACCAAGTTAGCAGCAAAGAAGTAGTACTCATCGCGCCCGCCCTGCAGCTCAATTCTAAAGACCTGACGGCAATAAGAGCTGTATTCAGCCTTACTGACGGCATAGTTGCGGAAGGAGTTGGCAAAGGTGGCACATAACAGGTATGGGCGGCTACTACGGGCACCCGTCCGTTTCCCGATAGATCCGATCGGGACCCCATCTTTTCGCCGCCCTGCCCCAAGTCTGCGACCTACCTATGCCCCTCGCGCGCTGCTCATCCACTGACCTAGTGAGTTTCTGCTGACTCTACACAGTGCGTTCAGTCGCCGACGCGACTCGTTGAACTTCAAGGACTATTAGCGAGTCAGACAGGCTTGCATGCGGACCGCCGAAGCGCGCGCAACCCTCAAGATTAGATGTGCGAGATCAAACGTTTTCATTGATGGAGGAAAGTCGTGCTGAACCTCTTATCGGCAGAACCAGGTAACGGAATGGCGTTGAAGGACAAGCTGCATGCAGCGCTTGCCTCGCGCGAAAAGCGCGTCATTCGCCGCCGACTCCCTGACCCGACCGCGGACGACCATCTCGTCGATTTCTTCACCAACGACTACTTGTCGCTATCCCTTTCCTCCGATCTTCGAGTCAGATTTCTTAGTAAGCTTGACCAGGCCCCACAAATACTGGGCTCTGGAGGCTCGCGCCTGCTCGTAAACGGGCACGCGCACGCATCTTTGGAGGCGCGACTCGCAGGGTTTTTTCGTGCGCCGGCCGCGCTCCTCTTCAACTCTGGATTCGACGCAAACGTCGGGTTCTTCTCAAGCGTCCCACAGACCGGCGATGTTATCGTGTACGATGAACATATCCACGCTTCCGTTCACGATGGCATGCGCGCCTCGCGAGTCGAAGCGCGAGTGTCCTTCAGCCACAATTCCGTGGATGCACTCCGGAGGACGCTACTGGGACTATTTTCCTCGCATCCGGGATTGGAGACGGGGGAGACCAGCATCTTCGTGGCGGTGGAAGCATTATACAGCATGGACGGAACGATTGCCCCACTCGTGCAAATCGTGGAGACCATCGAGGAGCTCTTCCCACTTGGGAACGCATACCTGACGGTGGACGAAGCACATTCGACTGGAGTATATGGGCCCCAGGGCAGAGGTCTGGTTGCGGCTTGCGGGCTCGAAGACCGCGTGTTTGCGCGACTGCACACGTTCGGGAAGGCCCTGGCGGCGACGGGTGGTACGTCTTCTTCCGCATGGGGTCGCGCTACGAAACTTACCCATTACTTCAAGCTGTCCTGTTGGTGACACCGCTCGTGCGCGACTACCTGCTCAACTACGCTCGGTCGTTAATCTACACAACTTCGTTGAGCAACGCGAACATCATCGCCGCAGAGTGCTCCTTCGATCTCCTCGAAGACGGCGAAGCCGACAAGGTATGAACGCGCCACGCTAAATATACAGCACGTTCTCCATTGACCCGCGCACCACAATCAGCTCTCGCAGCAGCTTCTCGATCTCAGCACATACTTCCTCAACTCCCTCCGTCGCGAGCTATCCCTCCACCGCATCCCGCCATCGCTGCTCTTCCTACCCGCGCACCTCGCCACCCGCCATCTGAGCACCGAAACGCCGCCTGACCCGTGCGCGCTCCCGACGCCGATCATTCCCGTACTAACCCCGCATCCGCGTCCGCTCTCTGCTCATCTCCGCATGCGCGGTCTCAATGCGCGACCTATCACGTGGCCGACCGTACCCAAGGGCGCAGACAGGATCCGGGTGTGTCTGCACGCGCGCAACACACGGGAAGAAGTGGACAGGCTTGTGGATGGGATGATCGAGTGGGCCCAGAGCTGGGAGATATCGCAGAAGAAGAGTTCGGGACCGGCCGCACCGGGCGCGGGCACGGGGAGGCTGGCAGCAGTGCAGGCGAAGCTGTGAGAGGGAAGAGGAATTAAAATTGAGAATTAGATAGATCTTGCCAGTGCGATAACCGCATGCTGTACGGACCCCCTGATGGAGGCAAACAGTCAATCTTGCAGTGCCTCTATCTCCTGCGTGCTCGTCCGCAGGAACTCCTCGTACGAATCTTGGTATCCAGCTGGGGAGATGTGATCAGATCGGGGGAGCGCGCGGGGACATCGCACTGTCACGCACCGGGAGTCTTCGCGCGCGCTCTGTAGCGGGCGACGACTTCTCGATTATGGCGTATCGCCGCCAGCTGGGCCTGCTTGATCGTGCCTATATAGGGGGAGCTGGTTAGCGTACAATCCAGGACATGAACCGACCCCGGGTTGAGGACATACCGGATACGTGGACGACGTTGGGAATGAACTTCTTTCCGTCGATGGTCGTCATGAGAGTAACGCTCGCCCATGCGATCTTATGTGGGTCTCTCGCAACGCGAATTATACATAGATTCGTGCGCGGCGAGAAGTACTTGACTGGAACAACCACGCATAGTACCATGTCTCAGTACCTGGTCGCACTTGGAGAAAGGGATGAACGACGCACTGGTCAAAGAAGACCCGACTGCGCCCCAGCCAGTGTCCCCGAAGTGCGTGATGACGCTCTGCTTGAGCGCAGACCATATCTGTTTGCTGTTGATATCTTCCTGAGCTCGTGTCGCCTGACCCGGGATGGGTGCTGGGATCGGAAGAAACTCGACAAGCAACCAACGATTCTGTGATGTTGGTACACGAGTGAGCTGTTTGCTTGGATCCTTCTCAAGATGAAGATGAACTAACCTTGAATCTAACCATAATGGATTTAGGGTCCACAAGCTCGACCACCACGCTCCAGGTGCTAGGGGTGTTGGATGGTAAGATTCGGCCCGTTACGCAACCTCCCACAAAGACCGCATCTTACTCGAGCGCCCATCAAGCAAAGCCAAGGTTCGAATCCCGAACATGTGAATTCATTTTCAGATTATAGCTTCGAGGGCGCAGTGATTAGCAAAAGGTTTACATACAGCCTGTTGTACAACAGCGGTCTAAGCGCGTAATAGTAAATACGGATGGGAGCGAGCGTGGGGTTGCAAGTTCAGAGCGAGCGACATATGCGTATGCGAAGTCCATCCAGGGGGCCCGGGTGTCCGTTGTCTAATAGAATACATCCATATCCAGCCCAGAAACCCTAATCTAGAACGAGCGACGTGATGATCATGAGTGCTCAATATATCAATCAATACGAGAGAGAATGAAGGGAAGCCCGTGTCACACTAGGAAGCGCACCCCTCGACCTGCGACCCGAGGGGTCAGTACGCGTTCCCACCAGGAGTGGGAGGGAACGGCGGGTCGTCCATGTCGCCCTCGACGTGTTGCAGGAACTGGTCGATGATCTCGCGCCAGTCCGACTGCCCCGCGTCGTCCCAATGCTCGTGCGGCTTCTGGTCGACGAACATCGGCGTCATCAGCGGCGGTTCCAGCCCGCCCTGGATCCACCGGTCGACCTTGTCCCCGCTCCCTACCCCAAAGGGGCGCACGACGAACTCCGGGCTCAGAGGCGAGAAGAACGACCGCTGGCTGAGGTTTTGGCTGTGGAGCGAGAGCGGGGCGGGGCGGGAGATCTGGGGGCTGAACGTGGTCGACGCGTACGACGGGCTCTCCACGGGGGACGCCGTGAAGGAGAAGTCGAACGGGCTGTCCTCGTCCGAGGAGAGGGGGTCGATGTTGACGAGCTTCAGGCAGTACCGCCGCGGCGCGTTCGCGGCGAACTGATCACACATGATATTGAAGAACGGATCCTGCTCGGTGTCCGCATCGCTAGATCGGGAGCACAGGATGTGAGATTCATCTGCGCGCGGTGTGGTTGCATCGATGGGTGCATCACGTACTATGGCAGCGATGTCTGGGGGGGAGACGTGCGGATCGTGCTGGGCCCCGCCCTTGCTTTCCAGATATCGTGATAATGTGTCCGCGTCGCGCTCTTCGTAGAGCTGACAGGTGGGGAAATCGCCGACCGTGGTCCATGGGGACGGCGGGTGGGCCGATCAGGGTGGACACTGGTGTTGATTTTGGCGAGCATTAGGTGCGATCGTGAACGTGCAGCGAAGGCGGCGGTAGGAGAGCAAGCGGGGGCGGGGTAAGCAGATCGAGGGGCGGGAAAGCGGTTCCTAGTAGTGTGGGTCGTGAAACTGAGATTCAGGCTCAGTGACCGTCTGTGGAGAGCCTGTGCTTTTGAGAGGGGGCTTCGCGCGCTCGGACGCTCGCTTTTGGCAGGAGAAGATGGTTGAGCGATCAAAGACGTCCACCTGCGATGGGCGGTTGACGTGGGAGGGGGGACGCCCATAGAAGTAGACGTGAGCGCGATTGACTCGAGGTGGCTCATGGCGTGTGTCGTAGAGAGCGGCGGGATGTCTCACGAAACATCGTCCTTGCTCGCTATATGAGCCATCCTCGATGGGAATCGCGCAGAGCCTGCGGGCTGCGCGCCGACGGGAACCTTCTATCCTTTCAAAGGCGCATCTCCATCCGTAAACGATATTTGCTGGCCATAGAAACGAGGGCCCGAGATGGTGAGGGCGGTGCCGGAGGGTTCTGGTCAGTGAATTACCGCCAGCTGCATACGGGGGAGCTCGGCATTGGCTCTTGACGACAACATTGCATCCACATAGCCCGGATGGTGCAAAAATCACGCTTGGGCATCAGGCCGGAGTACACGAATGTCAAAAATGTTTGATGAAAATGATGTTCGCTGTCACTGGTCAGCCGTGGGAAGTAGCACGTATGAGTGAACGCCGACATACCTGTGCGCGTAGCAAACGCTTCAACCAATGTTTTGAACGCTCCTCGTTGTGGCGAGAGGCGATGCAGGAGCGCAGGTCGCCCCGTTATACAGGTCGCCAGTGAGAGCACAGAGGAGTGGCGCAGCCTGCAGATCCTCTGTACTGCCATTGGCCGAGCATACCGGACGTGGCACAGCTCCGGATGTGGTAGCGAAGTTCGTGAAACGATAGGCGGCACCTAGGGTGACGAGTGCGAGTGCCGAGTGCCGTATGCCGAGGGCCGCACGACGCTATGACTTGCAGCATGGAGCAGCAGCCAAGTGAGCAGCAACGGATCGTGACGTTGGCGTGCGTGAGGATCGGAGGCTAACGCTCGCGGCTCACCTGCGCCTACTTTGCCATGTCTTTGGGTTGGACAACTCCAAGACAGACAGATGACGAATCGGCCTCGGTCTGGGCTACCAGCCGCGTACGGATTGGGAGCTTTCCAGACGGATATAGGCTGGCGTGTGTACCGGCTACTTCAATGCGGGAACCGAAGGGGTCTGGAGCGCGCGGAGGCACCGAGGGTGTGTGCAAATCTGAGTGTTATGTCCCTTCAGACTGTCTACTGCATTGACAATGTCAGTCGTATTGCGTATCGAGCTGAACAATCATACCCAGGATGACTGCGAGCATGCGGCTTGGCCTGCCACCCACACGCCGCCACAGAGCTAGGATACGAAACGTCCGGAGGCTTGGTGTTCGATAACAAGCTTTTGCCGGCCATGTCGGGCGGTGGTTCTCTAGCTGTCGAGTCTTATAACTCGGGCATTCGTGCAACTCAACATCAGCGCAGCGTTCGAGCGATATCGGTTAGGGCAGTCTCGTCTTCTTGTTCAATCTTGTTGAGCTCCACGTGAAGGTCCAAGATGAGAAGCTTATACCGACCAACTATACGCACAAATCAGGGTCAAGGTCTGGTCGAGCTCGATGGAGGGATCATATCTCCTTGGTGTACTGGGTTCGCTTCCGATGGCTCAGAGGAGATGTGAGATGCATTATGATCGTGCTCTAGGACACGGTAATTGTGAAAACATTGTCTTGAAGCGGAACCGAAAGACTCACAAGTACAGAGGTGACGAAGGCAATGAGTAACTAGCCTATACGCGTGATACGGTGGCATAACTCTCGTGTGGACAGTAGCGCTGCCAAGCGCATGGCTACCTGGTCCTGGAGGCATCCGCTTGAGTTCTGGCTTGTGCCAAAACCCCTTGCTGCTGCTCTGCAAGGACCCGACGCTTGTTGAAGTAGTCAATCTGAAACGACACCCGTCAGCTCAAGTCGAGGGTCACACCAACGCGCAAACGCACCCAGCTCTTTGCACAATTCTTCTCATACAACTTCCTCACATCTGCGCACGCCGCACCCTCGTCTCCGGGCTTGACGACGTTTGCACCGTCAAGACAGGCGAAATACGCGTCGCGACTTTCCCAGCACCTCTGACGGTCTTTCCTCGAAGTCGGGTCGGGTGTTTCGGACTTGCCGCCAAACCAGCCCATGGCGAACACGAGCACGAGAGTGAAGCCCTGAGAGTCAGACGGAGAGTGAGTGTGAAGGACTGGTGGAGGACGATGAAGAACAGGGGGGCAATGATAATATGGGCACTATCACTTTCTTGTTTACACTTAGATAGCTTTGATAGTACCATGTATGGACTTACTGGACTTATGTCGCTGATTAACTCTGGTTAGTTAGCGCCAAAAGCATAATCCCGCGTCGGCGTTCGGGACGATCTCGACGACGACCACGGGCTGCGTTTACCATCGTCACCCTGGAGCTTCTAGCAACACGAAGGACTCGACGTCGCCGGCATGGCGTCTTCGTCGGCTCAGTCGACGCCCGCGCACTCCCATCCGTTGTTGCCAGAGGATGTCCCCTCGCGAGGCCGTCGGTCGCGCGGCAAGGCCAACGAGGACAGCCCTAGGCCCCATACCGACTACTTCTCCCTCAAGGCCCAGCTCGACGACACCTCGGAGGAACAGACAAGACTCACGCGCGGGAACTGGGACGGGAGCGTGCGTGGGTATGGCAAGGGCGGCCGCAGGTGAGTCGTTGTCGTGTGCCGGAAGTGTGGGCTATACAGACTCGGCTGCAGGTCGGCGAAGCCTCCCCCTCTCATCGTAGTCGAGTCCTCGAGCGAAGACGTCGTTGCCCACGGCGCGCCTCAGTTCGAAATCCTCAACGACGCGCTACCGGAGAGGAGCACTGGACCGTTCACGCCTACGACCTCTGCGAAGCTCTTGACCACCAAGTGGTACGAATACTCTGACGACGCCATGCGTGCGGCGGTATCACAACTCACTACATCCTCTCAAGACGCCCCTCCAGACCACCCATGCTACGCGATTATGCGTGTTCTCTCCTCGGCGGTTCACCATCTGACTCGCGTACGTCAAGAGCTCGAGGAAAGCCGGCGTGCGTTGTTGGAGAAGGAAGCAGCGCGTAAAGAACGGGCGAAGCAACTACTACAAGAGCTCCAGCCCAGCGATAAGGACGTCGCGCATCGGGTCTTACAATCGCTGTTCCCGGACGACGACGAATCCACGCATCATGTCCATAGAGTCCAGCGGCAACAGAGCCTTATGGTGTGTGTTGATACGCCTAGTCAGCAAGCGTCATATTCACGCATCTTTAGTCTCTCACAGAGTCATTGACCGAAGCGATAGAAGACGAAGTACCAATTTCGCGCAGTGTTCCCAAGGACGACGTCACACCAATGGCTTCTACACTCGTAATCCCTCCTAAACCCGAACCTTCTGTCACCGACGCTGTCCCGCCACCCGCAGTCCTTGCCACTTCTGACATTGATAGTGTTCCGGTCGTCCAGATAGACGGTACCGAGAGCTCAGAGACTCAGGAGGCACCTGATGTCAACGCTCACGACAGCGAAGCTTCCGCCATTGATACAGTGAAAGGGGATAAGCCGTCGTTTGGGGACTGGATGGGCTCATGGTGGGTCAAACCGAGAAGCAAGAGTAGGGCCCCTCGAGTGCCCTTCCCTCTTGACAACGACAGCGTAGAGTCCGTGAAGGAGACCTCGTCAATCACCTCTACCAATGATGACCTGGCCTCCACGCAGTCTGTACCAGCCACCCCGACGAAAGCTGCTCCAGCGAAACGGAAAACATCGCGGAGTGTCTTTGGCACACTGGGTTTCTCGATCCTTAACCCATCGTCCTCGTCAAGCGCTCTGGCTTCCCGCAAGCGGCGCAACATGTCTGTCACCGATGTCACCGGGGTAGAACCACCACTCGAGCGACGGGACACCTTGTCCGCCAAGTCTGTCCATGCGTCGCCGTCAAGTAGCCCGCTGCTATCGCCCACTACCCTGCATTCGGACCTGTCTAGGGTGGCGTCCTCCTCAAACATGGCATCTCCCTCGCCAAGCTTACACCTTGCGGACGAGAAGCCGCCGCAGGGGTCGTCATTGCGCGCTATCATCCAGGCAACCAGAGTCATGACCACAGACGCCGGCAGCATCCTCGCAGACCAAGGGCGAGAGACGAGCCCCATCATTGCCCAGATGGCGTTCGACCTGGTGCGAAATGCTCGTGAAGGGGGCCTTGACTTCCGGGAGCGCCCAAAGGAGCGAAAGGAGCGGAAGGCTGGTGGAACCGAACGACATGATCCTCGTACTGCGCCAACCGCAGATCCTGAGAGCACTCCTATGGCATCCCGCACGCTTACCACCGCACAGGTCGGGCGTCGCACTCCCAAGAGTCGCAAGCCGAGCGTCAACCTCCCCGCCTTCGCCTCACCCCTATTCGGCTCGTTTGCCATTCAACAGCAGAAGAAGCCGCCCGCTCCTCCAGAGGGGACGAAGCAGAACTTATCAACTGATTCTTCGCAGCCAGCTGTGGTCGTGACCTCGCCGACTATTAGCAAACCCGGCTCTGTTCCTCTGGAGTCGATCATCCCCGTGAACGCGAAGCCTCCAACGCAGTACTTGTCCCGACAATACACGCCTCTCACCGCGCGCGACTTCCACTTCTCCATCCCACTGCCCGACAGCGCGTCGTCCATTTCCGCTTCGGGGGACGAACAGAGTCACGAGGGCATGACCGACCGCTTCGGGTTCATCTACGACATCGCACGTTATGATGCCTTGCTGCTCATCCGCGCGAAGGAGTGCAAGAATACGGCCCCGGCCTGCCTGACAGGCATCAAGGTTGCGGATCGCCGAGAAGACAACACTTGGCCAGAAGAGGAGGAGGATGTGTCGGCCGCTACGATCGAGATTGTGAAAGACGCGTGCGACTGCGAAGGCGAAGATGGTGCGGATGCGATCAGCGTCAACTCCTCCAGCACCCGTCCGACAGTGCGCAGCGTGCCGGCTGGCGACTCGATGTCCGCCTCGTCGCAGCGCTCGCGCGGCGCGTCGCCCGCGTCGTCCAGGCGAGTCAAGCGCACGTCGACGCTGATGAGCGGGTCCAGCGCCGCCGTGACCATCAAGTCGTCTTCGTCCGTGCTCTCCGTCGACTCGGACACCCCGCGCCACATCTGTGGGAACACCATCCGGCGGCTGCTCCTCCAGCTCACTGACATACACGACCAGCGGCAGGCGGCGCAGCGGAAGGAGTGGGACGTGTTCCTGAAGAACCGGAGCAAGGCCGTCGCGAGCAAGACTGCCAACTCGACGAGCAATCGGCTGACGGTCGTGGGCGGGGCGGCGCAGCTCCTCGGGCTGGACACGACGGACGAGGCGGAGGAGCTCGAGCACAGCGAGGGCCTGATCGGCTTTGCGCAGTTCGGGCTGTCGTCGAGCAAGGACGAGAAGAAGGAGTTTGACCGGCTCGTGCGGAACGGGATCCCTCTGGCGTATAGGGCGAAGGCGTGGCTGGAGTGCAGCGGGGCGCTCGAGATGCGGGAGCCGGGCGTCTTTGCGGACTTGCTGGCGGAGTGCGACGCGACGAGCAGCGTGGTGAGGGAGATCGACAAGGATGTGTGCAGGACGATGCCGCTTAATATCTTCTTTGGGCGGACTGGCGCCGGAGTCGAGAAGCTGCGTCGGGTGTTGATGGCGTATAGCAAGTGAGTCGCTGACACGGAGTGCTCTATCGAACTCGTTGTTGACGGTCTGACGCTAGGCGCAATCCCGCTGTGGGGTACTGCCAGGGTATGAACCTTGTCACGTCGACACTCCTCCTCGTCCATGCCGACCAAGAGGAGGCCTTTTGGGTTCTTGCGGCCATGATCGAGCGCATCCTGCCCGAGGACTTCTTCTCGCCTTCGCTCCTCAGTTCACGCGCATGTCCGCTCGTCCTGCTCGACTACGTGCAGGACCTGATGCCGAAGCTGTCTGCGCATCTAAACGAGCTCGGCGTTGACCTCGGCGCCATTTGCTTCTCATGGTTCCTCTCGCTCTTCACGGACTGTCTGCCGGTCGAGGTATGCGTTGTCGCGGACATCTCTAACATGACATGCATGCTGATCTCGGTTGTAGACGCTATTCCGTGTATGGGACGTGTTCATGGTCGACGGCGTGGACGTCCTGTTCCGCATCGCATTCGCCATCCTCCGTACAAACGAGCAGGAGCTCCTGCGATGTTCGTCTATCCCCGCGGTGTACGTCGCGCTCGAGAGTCTGCCAAATCGAATGTGGGAAGCAGACCGATTGCTCCAAGTTCGTCCATCATCATTGTCTGCTAATCGCCCGCACTGATTGCTTGGGCAGGCCGAGGCGGATCTGCGCAGTACGATCACCCACGCCGAGATCGTGAAGCGGCGGGATGCGCATATCGCGCAGCTGCGGGAGTATATGGCGTAGTAGATCTAACGTACGTGGACTAATGGAACGGACTACGTATAGATGCGTGTGTTTTCTCAGGACACTTCGTTGAATCCGCATGGGTAGTGTCGTCAATGTACAACTATATCTTACATTCAGTCAATGCAGCCTTGCGTAATGTCGGTCATGTAGTTGTGCTGTCTTCTTGAGCTGCATGTACTTCGGCTATAGTGTACAAGAATCAAACGGTCTGCATGGGCGAGACCCTCTGACTAGACGCTGGTGGCCGTGGCGGTGCTACTTCCGCCAAGCTGGCGCCAAGGACACTTGGTTGCTGTTCGTCATCCTCTCCAGAGTCCAGATTGAGACTTCAGGTTGTTCCTCTACACTCCCAAGCAATCACACTCACAACACATAGAGCCAGTGAGAGTGCTGTATCTTGCTCATGTTACACGAGTAGCTAACAATAGTCGCTTCTTCCTGACACGTGGCGTTTACTTCAAGTTATCCTCAGGCTTCCGGACCACTAACAACTTGGGACTTGTCACTTGTCAATGGCCACCCCAGACAGTCAGTCGGTCCCGCCCACCACGACAGAAGGCACGGCAGATGAAGTGCAGCAAGTGAGCCCGGAAGCTGCCGCAATGCACTCAGCAAGCGAGGCGAACATCCGGTCGTCTAGGGAAGAAGTGTGGTATCTCAAGGAGATAGCGTTCCGCCTGGACCAATCCGCCCCACCCAAGCGGTACAAGATCATCACCCAGAACTTCAATGGGTGAGTGGCTCGGGTACTGTGTGCTTAGTCTGGCTGAACGTGACATCTTCAGCCCGTGCTCTTTCATTGCCATCTGTAGGTGATCTAATGCTATGCTCGTCGCCTCTCATTGTCACCCGTGTTCATTTACGATGCCAGGCAATATCCTCATCTTGCGTGAATGTATCCAAATACTCCCATACGAGCGCACTACAGTGTCCTACGACTACCTCTCTCAACTTCTCGCGGACTACCTGTTGACGGCCCTCCCAGACGTCGACATCTCCGCCGCGCTGTCCATCATGCCGGCGACTCGGCGTACGTGTCTCCCCCTTCTCGCGGTTAGCGCTCCCATGCTGATTGACGCCTTCCAGAGGGGATGGATCTCAACCCGCTCTTCACCGGTGTATCATCATTCCGACCTGCCGGTCATGGCGGGGAGCTGAAGCTTTTCGAGCAAGCCGGTATCAAGCTTGTACACGGGTGGCTAGTTGATCCGTCTAGCACCGAATACAAAGTCCTTTCACGGACACAAGACTACGACTCTTCTGTGAACTTGCTCGTCGAAGTGGATCATCTTACGAAGGGCCAGTTTGTCGTGTCGAAGAATGAGCCGTCGTCTTCCAAAGGGCCATCTCGTCGTCAGTCAACGTACAACCTCACACCTGCTGAGGAACAGAAGGTGGAAGACGGTAGGCAATGCGATAGCTCACTCTAGCAATGGTGACTAATCTTGTCGCTCCCAGCCCTCATCGTACGCCAGTTTATCGAGACGACTCCCTCCCAACTCACCTACTACGGTCTCTTCGAACTCTCATCCTCGCTCGAGCCGAATACCCTCGCTGCACTATTCCGTAACTCCCATCTTGCGGTACTCTACAAGTCACCAGGCGATGATCACGCCTTGTATACCCTCGTAACCGACCAAGCCTTCCTGCACGAGCCTTCCGTTGTCTGGGAGCGACTCGAAGATGTCGATGGCGGGTGGTCGACCTTCGTTGACTCCGACTTCGTGCGCTCCACCCCTGTCGGAGGCGACTATGCTGGACATACAGCCGAAAGCGCTCTTGTCGCGCTCGAGCACCAGACTGGCGCTTTGACACTGGCTGATCGCACTGAGTAAGTGTTCTTGACCCACCTACGACTTCCTGAACACAACTCATATTCATTGTGTTGCAGCGAGGCGCTCGCGCGTCAGCTGCAAGACGAAGAGAACGCACGTCTACACGATCACTACGCTCGCCGAGATCTCGCGCGTCTGGAGCAGGAACGAGTGGAGCAGCAGCTTGCGGAAAGGGAGCGCGAGATGCAGGAGCGCGGTCGCCAAGCTCGTCAGCGCACAATCGACGCCTCAGAGCGCCCTAAGAAGAAGTCCGATTGTATCATCATGTAGAGGTCGCGTGCAGCTCTGTACGTGACGTTCGGTATCATTTTCAGCACTGTGTGGTCTATCATACGTCGCTAGCGTTCGTTTTGCTCTGCTTCTACAGTATGCCTCTAGCGTGACATCGACAATGCGGCAGAACGAACGCAGTCGAGGTGGTTAAGAACCGGCGCCAGGCCGCTTGCTCGGCCCGACGCTTACTTGGGCGCTTCATGACGCAAAGTCCAACCAACGCCTCGAGGCTTGTCTCCAACCACCGCCTCTGCACCAGCTGTCACTCATCACTCATTCGGCGAACAAATATCTTCTGACTGAACTCCCCTTGCCACGAACAGCGCATTGCGAACTTGTCCTTGGTCGGCCAAAGACCGCCTAAAGTTGCAAGGTCATTGTGCCAGCACTGGATTGGCCAGAAACTTGATCAGCCAGGGTCTGGACGAAGTGCTCGGCCAGGTTGCTAGGTGATCCACAGCTGCCTTTGGGGCCTTGTCTGGCCATGCTGACGCGGTGCATCACAGGTGTCGGGACGGCAGCTTCATCTCGTTATTGTTCTCCGTGGTAGGGACCCTAGATTTTCCCGAGTCTTTGTGGTCAGGCGCAGCGGACAATCTATAAGAGGTCAGAGCTCCCCGTTGAATGAAAGCAACTAGCCCCGATCGCTAGTCTGGTACGGCCCACGCGTCCTCCACAGCGCTTCTCCACGTTGTCATTGTCCACCGAATCCACGCCCGCCTCCTTCAACCAGAATCTGAACCCTCACACTATAAAATGTCCATCTCCTCCGCCTCAATCTGCAGCCTACGCAGCTGCTCTAGCAGCTCAGGTATGGCGAACGTCCTCACTACCCCTCGCCAGAATAAGTCCCATGACCAACCTATCAAACCCGCAGACGTCAACGCTACCGGCGAAGTCTCAGCGACAAGTTGGCGAGAAGAGATATCTGGCCGTGTCCACTACTTCACCGGTACCTTCGAAAAGTTCCTCGACGACTTGGTTCCGTGCTCGACCCCCTACAACCTCACAGACGATCTCACCCATGCTTTCGACGAGTACGAGCCAGTGGTGGGCCACGAGACTGCTAGCTATGACGGCCTGGTGCGTGGTTTGGATTCCCTTCATACTCGTATTGCTCACCAGCTTGGCAGCGCGCCGGCCTGAACACTCTGGTTGCTTCGTTCGGCGACCGGAAGATCGAATTTTACGGCACTCACGGTGTCAAGATGACCTTTCCCTTCGATGGTTTCACGAAGCAGCACGCCAAGTCGTCTCCAGACATGTGCGCCTCTTTTCCTGGAGAACAGGTGTCGGAAGAGGAGCAGGCTCATATGCCTTGGAGGAAGGTATCTTTTGGTCTTGAGGTCAAAGCAGATCGTGGCCAGAATCCGTTTTCCAGGACGGGGGGCACTCATGCTAAGACCGCTGTCCAACTGGCTCGCAACGGCCGAAACCTCATGCTCGCCAATGGCGCCCTCGCGTCGTTTGTAGTCGGCATCTACTCCGATATCGCTCTCGTCGTTCGCTTTGACCATGCGTCCGCAATCGTTTCGCCCTGCTTCAACATCAGGGAAGAGCCCCACCTTCTCCAACGCTTCATGTGGCACTTCACCCATCCTCTTGTTGGCGACTCGGTTGTTGGCTGCGATCCCACTGTCCGCTCCCTCGACAGCGACGACCGCGAGTGGGTTGCACAACAGCTCCGTGATGCGGGGGTCGCCAACGTCGACGCTGAACTCGTCGAGTTCCACAAGGGCCGAAGGGTGGAAGTTCCTAGCGGGCCTAACGGTGCGACAACTCCATACATCAACTTCCGGCTGCTCGACGTCAACGGACGCCTCTTTTCTCGAGCAACGTGTGTCTGGCGCACCATCGAAGATACCCGCATCCGTGGTCCCGATGGTAAACTGGTAGACGACCCGGAGCGCACGGAGACGCCGAAGGTCAGGATCATGAAGGAAGCGTGGCGACAGTTGGTTCGGAACTCGGAGGCCACGTTCTACGAGCGGTTGTCCTCAACGATTCCAGAGAATGAGCGGGTCGGTCTCCCCAGGCTCGTGTGCGGTGGCGATCTGGGACAGCTTGAAGTGTTGGAGTGGGAGAAGACCTCTCCAAATGCGCGGTGCATGGACGGGGAGCGTGACCTCAGATTACCACCTGAAGATTCACCCTCCAACTCACAAGGGTCATCTGCGGGGCAGGCCTCCTCTCCAGGTGCGTGCAGGATCACCCGGGCTACGTCTGCATCATTGTCTGATCTGCTCGTTTCCAGATACCTCCACACTCCCGTACCCACAGCATCAGACTTTCTCGTGGACGCTTGGGCAAGACAAGGCATTCACCTATCGTGAACGTAGTCATATGCGTTTCGTCATCGATGACGTCGGCCGCCCTCTCACAACTGCCAAAAACACGAAGGAGCTTGTTACGGCTCTGCGTGATGCTATCATTGGTGCGTTATCCTACCCACGATTGGTCCAGTTGTCCGTCGTACTTAGATATGTTATCAGGTCATAAGCTGGCATGGACGAAGGCTGGTGTGCTCCACAGAGATGTTAGCATCGGGAACGTCTTGCTGGTTGATGGGAACGGCGAAGCTCGCTTTGTTGGCTTCCTCCACGACTTCGACTACAGCTCTATGATGGACGCTCCCCCTCAAAATACGGAATCAGAACCTGAAGATGGGGAAGTGGAAGCTGACGACCTACCATTCTCCGAAGACCCTGAGGACGTGGATGGTCTCGAAAGTGGCGGCGCTGTCGTAATAGCCGTTGACGACCTACGGAAAGAGAGGACAGTACGTGATGTTTGCGATAAGCTAAACTGCCAGAGTGAGCTGATTGGACTTGTACAGGGAACATTCTATTTCATGGCGACAGAAATCCTTGAGGAGAGGGTGGTTCACCATGTCCGTCATGACCTAGAATCTTTCCATTGGGTCCTTCTCTGGGCAGTCATTCGGCACACAGCACACAGCTACTCGTTGAAGGAAGCCCAGGGGGTTTTCATCTTTGGCGAGGACCAAGCAGCCGCAGGCAGGAAGAGACTATGGTTCGAACGTGACAGCCGTCGCTTCAACATTCCTGGTAACAAACCCCTGGTGAAGTTGTTGCAGGACTTCGGCATGCTTGCCTACAAGAGCCTCGGCTCCTTACTTGTCCCACCGCAGTATATGACCTACGACGATGTCTTGAAGATCTTCAACGACGCCCTCGATTCTCCAGGCTGGCCAAAGGACGACATAGTTCCTTGCAAGTGGTTCGATAAACGTAGCGGCGCCGCGATCCCTGGTGTAACCTCCGACAACTACGACAACAAACCCATTCCCGCTCCTCAGAACTTGAAGGCGAAGACTGCGTCTGCCGCACAAGGGTCTCGCTCTGGCGTGGTGCCTTCCCTCGATGCCATCCCGGAGGGCGCCGAGACTCGCTCGCGCTCCAAGAGACGCAGGGAAGTGGCCGACGTTCCACGCAATGAACCCGGACCATCCTCGCGGACGACCAGCTCTGGGAAGAGGCTCAGGACTACCCGTTCAGGCGCTGCTGGAAGCTCGAATGCGCCTCAGAGGGTTACTCGGTCGGCGACCGCGGGTTCGTCCGGAACGACCCAACGAGCCACTCGGTCGGCCGCTGCTGGCTCATCCCGTGGAACGACCCCGGCGGGTCGCCAGACTAGAAGTCAAGGTGGAACACGGGGTCCGTAGCGTCTCAATGACCTCGCGTCCTCCAGGACGATTCGCGGTTCACTTGTAACGTGGTTGCAGTGCTCATGTGTAGTGCTCGTGTATATTGTGTTGTCTCTTACGAGTTGAAGTAATGTTCTCTGCCCGTGGAATAAGCTTGAAGTTGTAATGTCTTCACAGCGTAAGCATAGATTGGTTCGTTCGCCGCTTGGCTCGACATCGTGAAAGTCTCGCTGTGGAAGCTCATCGTGAATAATGACCCATTCAACTAGTGGCAATGCTTGATTATGGTTATTTCCCTACTGTGGAGCTGGATGAGAGACTCATTGCGGTGGCGGTTTGGTCGATTGCTCGAAGCCAAGTTGAACTACAGGCGCGTGCCATGAATGGATGACGGGGAACCCCTGATTAAATTCGCAGAAAACGGTGCATACAGTATGCGTGAGAGTCATGAACGGTCGTCAAGGATCGTGATATGTCATGAGTCAAGCTGCATCTTGATTCTTCTGAGGGCGTTCTCAAGCGGTTACTGTGCGGGTGATGGTCGAAGTACGCCCAGTGGCCGTCTTGGTCACAACGACCACCGCAGTTGTAGTCGCGACACGGGTCGTGGTCTTCGTAGCGAACGCCGTCTGGGTCGCAGTTGCACGCGTAGTTGTCGTCACCGTCGACGTAGACCGCACCGTCGTGGTCGTGTACGCAGTTGCGAGAGCTGTGACTGTCGCGGTGTTCGAGATCGTCGTGTACGCCGTGCTTTGGACGGTATTTGTAATCGGTGATGCGGTCTCGGTGATGGTGACAGTAGACTGTCCACCGCTGGCCCCATCCTGACGCTTGAAAGGGTGAAGTGGGTCGTCGTGGGGGATGGGCGCGCTTGAGTTGGGTATGTAGATGGCACCCGCCGCGGGGAAGGTCAGACTGCGGGCATGGTATGGGATTGCTGTGCACAGGACTGGTAAACAAGCAATGCGGGAGTCGCTAAACATCGACGCTCACCCTTGGCTTCTGCACCGTTCAGACCGGCGAGAGAGAGAACGAGGAATGTGAGCGATTTAGCGAAGAGCATAGCTGCTAGATAGTAGGGTTGGAGTCGAGATGGATATGAACGCGCTGCAGAGGGTGAATGGGGAGTGTGGCAAGTTGGACTTGAGGCACATAGATTGCTCACTATATATGCGATCTCTGGATCCGCTCTCCTCCTAGCTCAACCGGTATCATGGGTGATCATTTGCCTCCGTAGCACACCATGACATAGTCGTCATCGCTGGAGATGCAGGGCAAGTGAAAGTTCGTCGCATGGCATGTTGCTATTCTCCGACGTTCTAACCCGCGGAATTCGACGGCTTCCGCATTGATATGATCCGTTCTGCACGTTATGACAGTACCTGCACTCCACCTTTCTGATGACGGAGCTGACGGGTCGAGATGGATCACAACAAGGAGTCGGAAGCCTGCACGCCCTTGAACAGGCTGTTGGCAAATCCGAGTCATGCCCGAGTCACCCGAGCGCCCAAGCACAGCCAATTGCGGAAGGAGTACACAGCCACTTCAACCTCCTCTCTCTCAGACGCCCGTCGTGACGTGGATGCGAGTTGGATGCAAGTTGAACTTCAAGTGTCCCCTCACTTCATACTGCCCTGCATCAACGATGGTGCTCACCTACACGTTCTACAAGCTTTTCTGCTTTTTCTGAAGCCTGACCCTTGTCGATCCATTGAACAAATAAGTAGGGCTCAGATTCAATTGGCACTCGTCCACGAAATCCTGTCGTGGCCTAGCACGACATTGACATCGGTTCGGTGACATTCTCGGTCAAGTTTGCTTCCGATAGCTACTATCTGACACTTCCGACGCGGTAATATACTCTTGCAGAGAGCCAGTCCTGCTAACCAGCCCGGTTCGCAATCTCTCATGCGGATCGCCTTCGAACCCACTGCAATACCATCGGAAGAGACCGAATAGGAGGTACAGAGTTGTCGGCTCTCGGGGAATACCGAAGATCCCCTCGGTAAACATGCTTGCTCCCGGCGGACTGCTACCATACACGGACGACCAGCTTCCGCACAGCCTCACATCCGAATGTTTTCGCACTGCACATCCGACTCCCCCCTGCGACGCGTACGGCTATATAAGCCTTAACCATTTGGGCGTAAGTTCTTCACCACTCTCCGTCCACCATACAGATCTTCTCTCACTTACGACCTCATTTAACGACACTCTCATGATCACTCCCAGACTTCTCTCATTTGTCATCGTGGCACTGGTTGCCTCAACCGGTGTCCAAAGTAGAGGTCCGCTCTTCCGCTCTTCTTGCGACCGCTATCTAATGAGAATCGCATGCAGTTGCTCACACAGCGGACATCGCTGATTTGAAGCACACTAATGGTACTGCGTCCTACAACGCAAACGCACGTCCAACCGACGATCGTCCGCGTTGGTTCGGCTACCGTCCTCGCAGGTTCTCCGCCCGGGAGGATGAAGAAGAACCTGTGCCTGAGGAATCTGCCGTGCAGGAATCGAGCGACTCGGCTTCCACAGTCGAGTCCACGACTGTCAGCGTCCTCACCACAACTGGCACTTCCACCTCCACCGAGACGACGACTGCTACGGACACGACTACCGGCGTAGCGACCACTACCTCGACCTCTAATGGTACGGAGGTCACGGGCACTACTACCACGACCGACATCGAGACTACGACGGGGACGACGGAGGTGGTGGTGACCACTACAGGCACGACCACCACGACGGAAACCGTGACGTCCACTATCGACCCCACGGCTACCCCTGCCTCCGAGTCTAGCGCACCCACCGTAGCATCTTCGTCAGATGCTGCCAGTGCGAGCAGCTCGAGTGCAGCGGAGACGAGTGCAGCCACCGATTCAACCACTGAGTCATCCTCGTCTTCTGTTTCCAGTGCCACCGAACCCGCTGCAGAGCCTACCGCGTCCACGGATCCATCGGCGGAGTCGTCCGCGTCAGAGGCCCCGGCGACCGCCAGCTCGAACGAGCCCGTTGCGGAGAGTAGCGCTTCCACCGACTCGACGTCGTCGACCTCGGACGCCTCCACTGCTAGTGTTACTGAGCCTACAGCCGAGGCGAGCACGAGCACGGACCCTACCACAACTCCAGCGTCAGAGACAGCCTCCGCGACAAGCACTTCGGAAGCGCAGGCTGCGGAGACCAGTGCGTCAGTCGACCCTACACCAACGACGGAAGACACTTCCGCTACCAGCTCTTCAGAGACCGCTTCAGAGACTAACGCAACCAATGACACCACGACGGAGTCATCTTCCCCGGACGTGTCAACTGCCGCAAACTCGACGGAGTCCGCTACGGAGACTACCGCATCTGCAGACCCCACCGAGGCTGCCGCAGAGACTAGCGCCAGCACCGAGCCGACTGGCGAGAGCGCATCGTCACCTGCAGCGTCCACGGAGACGGCGACCACCGAGGCGAGCTCGACTACTGTGGAGACTACATCTGCGGATCCCACGCCCAGCTCAGATGCCGCAGCAACGACCGAGTCGACAGTCACCGTGACCACTACGGCTTCGGAGACCTCTAGCGCTAGCGATGCACCTGCGACTGAAGCCACGACCAGCGCGGACGCGGCTGAGACCCCTGCATCGACAGATCCAGCCACTAGTAGCGACGCAGCTGCTTCGACGACCGAGGCGACGAGCAACGACTCGACGGCGACAGAGACCACCGAGACGACCACTAGCTCGGACGCCACGCAGACCTCAACTACCGATGATGCGGTCACGACCACGACCGAGACTACAGTCAGCAGCACGGATCCGGCCCAAACGATCGAGACGACCGAGACAAGCTCGAGCGACGTCACCGCAACATCGGCTGAGGGTACTACCAGCTCCGCCAGCGCCGCACCGGAGACGACGACCGATGCGACTACGTCGTCCAGCGCGACTGCGGCACCTGGTGACACCGCGTCTGAATCGACTACCACCGAGTCAATTGCGACTGAGGAGAGTACCGCCAGCGCACCGGCTGAGACAACCGAGGCGACTGCCACCACGTCTGACGGCACAGTAACGACCGATCCGTCTGTCGAAACGGCCACTACCACCACGGATGCTCCCGAGACGACGCCCGCTGCACAGGGGGCGACGGAGACAACTGCTTCTACTGGTACGTATTTCGAGCGCACTCATTGCACCCGAGCTAGAATGTTATGTTTGCAGATGAAACGTCATCGACCGAGGCGACCACCATCGAAACCGCGACTGCTGCCCCAGTCGAGACCACCGACGCAGGTACGACAACGTCCGAGGTCACCAGCAGCGACTCGACAACTGCGGAGACCACCGAGGCCACCACCACCTCCGATTCGACAGCCACTGAGACAGCGACTGATGTCACCTCGACTGTTCCTGGCGACACAACGACAACATCGGAGACGACTCAGACCTCCAGCAGCGGCGATGTGACGGCAACGGCCACCGAGACGACCATCAGCAGCGCCGACCCAGGTGAAACGACAGAGACGACTCAGACAAATACCAGTGGCGACGTCACTGCGACGGCGACTGAGGCGACCACGAGCTCGGACTCTGCTGCTCCGGAGACGACTACGGAGGCGACGACGACCAGCGATGGCGAGGCAACGACTACGACTGAGGTCACGACGAGCTCGGACGGCATCGCAACGGAGACGACATCTGAAGCGACAGCTAGCGGAGACTCTACGGAAGCGACCTCGCAGACATCCACCACAACTGACGCGACGCCTACAGAGACTACGTCCGACGCCCCTGCTACTACTGAGACCTTCGCGGAGCCTTCCGTCACAGAGACTACTACAGGCCAGGCGACGTCCAGCTCTGAGGCTGCCACGACGGAGACAATTTCCACCGAGTCCACCGCACAGGAAGCCTCCACCGAGACCACGTCAACTGCGGAGCCGACAGCGGGCGAGACATCCACGGAAGCGACGTCCACCGAGTCAGCTGCAGACGCGACAAGCTCAGCGGAGCCATCAGCCACAGAGACCTCATCGGACGCTCCTGCTACTGAGACCCCCGTTGAGACGACGTCCACTACTCCCAGCAACGCCGAACCGACCACTGAGGCCACGCAAGCTTCAACGAGCGGCGACGCCACTGCAACGACCTCCGAGACGACCATCAGTAACGCCGATCCGGCTGAGACGATCGAATCGACAGAGACCAGCTCTACCAGCGACGTCACAGCGACCACCACTGAGGCGACCAGCAGCTCAGCTTCGGTCGCACCGGAGACGACCACCGAGGTGACAACCAGCGCGAACGAGACGACTTCGACCCCCGAGGTGACCTCAAGCTCCGAGACTGACGCTGTCCCTACCGAGACGACCTCCGAAGTGACATCGAGCTCTGATATCCCAGCGACGACCTCCGAGGTGGCCAGCAGCACGGATGCCACGCCGACGGAAACGAGCACGGAGTCCGCGGTGACCACTGACACGTCTGTCACTGAGACGTCGGAGGCAACATCCACGGCGGAGCAGACCATCACTGACTCTTCCGCTTCTGCTGAGCCGACCACTGAGACGACAGCTAGCTCAGACCCAGAGAGCACATCTGTGACAACATCTGACAACGCCTCCATCACGGAGAGCACTGTGCAGCCCACCACCAGTCCGGACACTTCGGAGACAACGACTAGCTCGGACCCATCGGCAACCTCAGAAGCCGCTTCCAGCGAATCGACGTCAACAGTCGAGGCCACCGAGACAACTACCGCTATGTCGGAGGCTAGCACCGAGTCGTCTGTGAGCAGCACAGGTGAGGGACAGGCGTGCTTACTTCTAGATTTGCTCGTTAATCTTGTCCCTCAGGATCGTCCACCACTGAGGCTTCGCCCAGCACTACGGCCGACAGTGCCACCGAGACGTCAGCATCGACCGACGCTACCAGTACAGAGACCTCTACCAACACGAGCGTGGAAACCCCTTCTGAGACCTCAGTGACTGCTGAGCCCACCTCTGCCGCATCGGATGTGACAAGTACCACAGAGTCCACAAGCAGTGAGGCCTCGACCAGCACGATCTCGGAGCCCGCTTCAGAGACCTCGGAGTCGACTTCGACGACTGCGGATGTGACCACAACGGAGACTAGCTCTGAGTCGACGACTGGAGCGACATCGACAACCTCCGACGCCAGCACGGCCTCTGCCACTACTACGATCTCCGAGTCCACCTCCGAGATCTCGACGGCTTCTGAAGCCACCTCGACCACCCTGGAGAGCTCGTCTGCCAGCACTGAGTCGCCTGCGACCTCATCGGAGGCTTCCTCATCATCGGAGACACCTGCGACGGCGACGTCAGACTCGACAACAATCTCGGAGGCTACTACCACGAACTCGGAGTCTACTGTCTCCACCCCCGATGTTTCCACAAGCTCTGATTCGGCGACGACCACTGACGCCACGGCCTCATCGGAGACCACCTCGGACGCTTCCACAACTGCGGTCGAAACCACAACGACTTCGGAAGCGTCCAGTAGCACTGAGACGACCTCGGCAACGACTTCGGACGTGACGACGACGGCCGAACCGTCTAGCACCGAGTCTGCCAGCTCTGAGACTGCGACTTCGTCCGCGTCCTCGTCCTCGACGTCGACCGCTGATGCTACTACGAATGTCAGCGAGACTACAAGCACTGGTACTTCCGCCACTACGTCATCAGAGTCGACCACCAGCTCGGATGCGACCACTACTGCTACCGACGCTACCAGCACGGACTCATCCGCAACGCAAGCGACCTCGACTGGTATGTATCAATTCCATTACTCTAGCGGCAATAACTGATTGTACGACATAGTCTCAGACGCGACCACGAGCACAACTGACGCGACGACTTCCACCGATGCTGCAGTTAGTACCACGTCCGAGAGTTCGTCTGCCACGACCCAGACGACCTCGAGCGACTCAACCACGGGGGCTTCCACCACCGCCTCGACGAGCACCACATCGGACTTGTCAACGGCGACGTCGGAGACGAGCATGAGTTCGGCCACGACCTCGGACGTGACCACGAGCTCGACCAGCGACTCGACAACGTCTACGTCCACGTCTACCGACCCCGCCACGACCACGGTCACTGTCTTTGTTACTCCTACGGACACGGCTACCGGAACGGTGACTAGCACGGTCACCAACGCGCCCTTCACTAGCACGGTCACTAGCACGACGACTCTCGGCCGCGCTTCCACTGCACGTGCTACGGCGACGGAGCGTGCGACGTCCACGGTCTTCAACACTGTGACGAAGACGGCGTCGGCTACGGCGACGAACCTGCGCACGGTGACGCGCTCGTCCACCACAATCCTCACCGTTCGCCCTACCGTCACTAAGACGACGACAGTCCGCAATGCTCGTCGGTCGGTTCCTACCCTCCGTCGGGAGTATTGAATGGCTCCGGACGGTTAGTTGTCTCCTCTCTTTGGTTGAAAGTGACGGGCCTTGTATGCATGGACATTAGCATTAGAGTTCCCATTCCAGGGCGATTGTGTCGTAGAGTATCTCGTAATCTATGTGCTCATACCCCGACTCCAAACAGTGCATGATGTCATGGAACGCTCCATCTACTAGTATGCATCGAGCTCAGCCCATTGAAGGCGGGAGACCTCCCAGCTTCGACCGCGAGCGTGTACTTATGTAACCGCATACATCAAGCGTCTGTCGAAAACCTCATCGTGTCATCAAAGTAGGCTGGGATAGGTAGCTCCTTCAACATGTCTAGCTATTGCCGCTGGGGGTATCTTCTGTTGGCATTGGTACCGCACTACGATCCGAGTCCGCCTCCGAGTCGAGCGCCACAGCGCAGTGCCTCAGCAAGATCCACGAGAGTGCCTCCAATCCTTGCTCCAGCTCTCGGTTTTGGCGAGACTCCGTTAGGTAGTCGGCGCAGTTCTCTGGCGATCCTGCGCTCAGGGTATAAGTGTTCGCGAAGCCGGAGGCGTCCACTGCTGTGTCGTCGGGGTTCTCGGGCGGCTGGAGGTCAACCTGCATTGTAGGTGAGCATGAGTACAGCGTCGACAGGAGTTTCATTCACCTCAGATTGTCTTCCACCACCAACCAGCGCCTTCAGAAGCCCAGTTGACAGGTCCTGTATCGGAGGACGGGTGGCGCTGACCACAGGGGCCTGGTCTTGTTCCTCAGCGGCGATAAAATCATGATTATAGTCCTGGGACAGGGGCATGGAAGCGGTGGGATTGACTCGATACAGGGTTCCTAACCCACCCAATCATTCAGTGTACTGGGGTCTGCACGAGAATGCTTTCTCGACGTACCTGGTGCACCGGCTGAGGAATCAACGCAAACCGGAGTGAACATGTTGTCGCCTTAACGCTCGTGGGTCTCTGGAGAACGGGAAAACACGATGAAGGCCGTAGAGAAAGGATGATTGGTGGTTGTGAACTTGGTCACGAATATATCAACTCTTGTAGGCACTCGGGTAAGCCACGAGGACCACCCTTTCTTTGTTTCCCAATTCGGCAAGACCGCGCGCGCTGTAGTGAACAAAGCGACCTGCGCGTCATTAATACATGTCAGGTAACTCTTGAGCACTTCCGAAATCATCTTGTAGTCCAGCCTGCGGGAGTCAGGACTGAGGCGAACAAGACAGCTCTCGGCACACATCGCCTTGTACTCGTGTAGCAGGTCCGTCAATGTCGGAGCATGATCTTCCGCTGTGATCTCGTTTGGTCTGTCCCTCATAAGCCATCCAAGCTTCATTGAGCCTGCTCGGACCTCACCCTCGAATTCATCCTCGATGGCGGCACAAGGATCCCAGTCGTCATCGAGCTCACACTCCAAATAGGTCAGCGCGAGGAGAACCCAAAAGAATGCTTCGAGGTCGTGGTGCCGGGCAGGGGTCGTATTGGTAGACTGGAGGAGTTCACTTGCGATGAAGAGAATTGTACCCTAGGCATGAGGAACGGGTGGTTAGAGCTCTGCTAGAGCAGACGAGAGCGTGAGACATGGTTAGCCAACGTACAGAGCGGAGACTCGCGATATCGCTGCTGCGTCTTGACGTCGTGTCTTTGTTCAGTGAGTGGGAGTTCGTATCATCATCCGGTAACATCTGAGCAATACTAGTGAACTGTGAGGTGAGACTCCAGGGTCATGCGGTGGCGGCATTGACATATAGGCCGGGTGACCCACACTAACCTTCAGGCCTCAGGAACGGTATGGGGGAAGTAGAGGTAGTGATTGAAGTGAGATGCAACAGACGGAGGTGGTAGTAGTGGGGGCGAAAGTGCGAAATAGAGATAGATGCGCACCAGTCGCTGTGCCAGGCATCAGGACAATCAATCACCTATCTGGTATCTCTGGAGTTTCCGTGGGGGCAACCGTTTGCATTCGGATTCGGAAGGGCTATTGCTACATCGCTGGTCTTTTCTTAGTCATACAAGTAACAATCATCGCTTGTGTCCCGCTCGTCTGACCGACACTGTCCATGGGTTTGGTCAGTTGGAAATGAATGGATAGGAAGCTGCATCAGAATCCGACCTCGAACCTGGATTACGATGATGGGGCACTCCAGTTCTCGTTCAGGCCTTGAATCTTGTCATGATCGGCCAGATTCGGTTTTGACTCGTAGACGGCGGTGACGGGTTCGAACTTGCGCTGCGATCCAATCATTTGTGGGCAAGGTTCACAAGGAAATGTTCGGACGGATCGCTCACCTCACTCCATTGTCCGAGGAAGCCGACGTAGTATATACGGGTCGTGTCCGCCCCCTGAGACGCAGGAAAAAACAGCGTGATAGAGGTAACATTCGGAAACTTCGCAGGCCTATAGAAGTACAGCAATCACTTCAGCATACGTACCATGCGAAAAAGGAGGAAGAACGCACATGACGTGATATTCGCCCACATCGCGACCTTGTGGCACAGTGAACTCTTGCACAGGCTTCATGTCCGCGATGTCCGAGAAGTCAACGTGGTCAACGTTTGGGAACTGGCCGAGCGCGGTAAAGGTTAGTGTGCTCGAAGTACGCAAGAGAGAATCGCGGTGGCGTACCAGTGCCACTTTAGCTGGGGTCTGGTCGGCAGGACCCGCCTTTAGTAGGAGTGCCCGCAGCTTGACGGCGCCGGTGAAGGGCACACGGATAATCCTAGTAAGCGTCATTATTGCAGTGTCAGTATCTTGCGAATGTCCAGAGGGATTCACTTCTTTGGTAGCCATACATTTGGTCATCCGCGTCAGACTCGAGATACTGCCAGGCGTGAACACGATGTCAGGGTGCATTCTCCACATATTAGCAAGTAGCGTACTATCTCCTCGTCTAGCCGCTTGTCCCACGGCTTGATCACCTCTGGGCCTTTGCCTGGTTCCTCGGCGTTCATCGCGACTACGTTCGCGCGGTCGATGCGCAAGAAGAGGTTGTCGCGGGGCCCGATGTTCTCAGGCAGATCGTGATCATGGTCATGGCTGTGACTCTCGTCATGACAGCCTCCATGAGAGTGGTTATGCGACATGCCCTTCTCTCGGTATGTTGGCCGTTGCGATTTCGATGTAGAGTCAGTAAGTAGTCTGAGGAGGACCGGTGACGTTGTGGCGCGGGCGTTCAGTCCTTGCATGGCGCCACAATCCAAATAGAGCCAAATCCAGCTGCTTCGGGCGTCTACAGAAAGTTTGCAAACTCCTCGCTCTCAATGTCTACCACGCACCTTCAATTTCCGCCCAATGTCCTACAGCCGGTCTTGAGCGCTTGAGCACGCATCGGGACCATTCTCGGACGATGATGTTCAGGGTACCTGTGAGTGTTCAATTCATTATGTTGATGGCATGATGGTACTCTTGTAATTTGCGTTCGATCGCTCTCCTCCCCACACCAAAGGGATTCACTCGCCGGTGCGTCCTGGGGAGGAGGGCATGAGACAACTTACTCTTTGCTGATCCTTCTCATGTCCTTGCGACCAAAGACATGTACTGATGATTTCGTCACCAGGTTATGGGTCCGTGTATGGTCCTTAGTGGTGTCACAAGCTCAAGTGTTCTTGTCACGTAGTCGAATAGTGAATAGATCACAATATCTCTGCTGCAACGTCATGGGCATACAGAACATCGCGATATCGCGAAGGTATGGGCTTCCTTCCAATGCAACGGAAATGTCCGGATGTATAGGCATCTCTTACGCCTGCTCACCACCTCCGTATCATTTCTTTGCATCATTTGTCTTCTCCTCCCACTTGAGGTTGGCTGCGGCCTTGACGTCCCACTCGGCCTCCAACTTGACTTCCTTTCCGACTGGCACTCCACACACCCACTCGAACATCCCGTCCTTTTCCCCGCCCTTTCCGTTCACAATCTTCATCCAGCGGATTCTGACGTCCGTTGCGTCACCGCCAACCTCGACAGACACTTCCTCGTCGTCCTTTGCTCGTGCAAGTCCCTCGGGCTTGCGAAGCATGATCTTCACCTTCGCGTCGTCGTCCGCGAGCGGGATGGCATCGCGGACGACGAGTGAGTGTATGTCGAATTGGTGGTTGTTCAGCACCGTTGCGGTTACCGTCCGCGTCGTGGTCTTCGTTGGTTCTGCAAAGTTGCGCGGCGGCTCCTGTTCGGTGCGAGTGTTCTGCTGGTACGAGACCTTCAGAGCGGTGTCGATACCGAGGGTGCACTTGAAGGTCTCGTTCACGCCGATCAGCTACAGAATCATCTCATAAATTCATGCTAGCTTGGAATCAGGAGTAGGGTGGGAGAGAGAGGCGCACCCCGAGCGATGTCTTGGTGACAAATCCGTCGTTCATGAACACGCTCACAGGCCCCGCAAGCAGCTCGTACTCGCTAGTGTTCTTGATGCTCGCTTCGATGAACGCCGCCTCCATCTGCCGCGGCACGCATACATACTGCAGCTCGGCGGCGAAATCGAGCACCGCGATCGATACCTTGTGTGCAAGCCCGTCGCTTGGGAGGGAGGCAGCATCGCCGATGCGGAAGGCGAGAGACAGCGGATTGCCGCGATCGATCTCTGCAGGTTCGGGGAGTTGGGTAGCGACATTATTGGGAGGAGGAGAGGAGCGGATGGGCTGCCTATCCCATTCAGGAGATCGACTGAGCACTGCTCTGCGGCGATACTGTCCATGGCCTGAGTATGGTGGAGAACGAGAACGAGGTCTCCGATGTTCAGCGATGACCACAGGCGTGGAAGCAGCGATCTTGAGACACTCCACTGTGGGTACGGAGAGGCTTCGGAGCGTCTGGGAGTTGGCCGTGCTCAGAGTGAGCGAGGCGTCGTCCCAGTCCTCGCCTGTGCTCTGTGTAATGTTCGCACAGTAGTGTAGCGAGACATCAGGAGAGGGTTTCCCGTCGTTGTTTGTAGCACGCAGATCGTAGTATGGCGTCCATGTGGCTCCCGACACCACTTCGCGCATGGTCACGGTCAGTCACTCCAGTGCGCCATGCAGACGTGGGTTGAGGTACTCACAGTACGTCAGCCGTAACTCGACCTCGCAGTCACGTTTAGCGACAATCGTCGCGGTGATGATCGCCCCCGTTTCGCCCTTATGTTTCTTCCCCAGAAGAAAGATCTCCTCTTCAATCTTCGCGATTCGCTCATCGAGATCAACAATGGCCTCCCTTCCAGCACGCTTGCGCGCGGTGATGCGATCCAAAAGGGCCTCGAGTCTTTCGGGGTCCGCTTTCTCCAACACTGTACAGGTACTGTTCTCCAGTGCCTCGCACTCCTGTTGACGGTGAGCACGCTCCAAGTTGAGCATCCTCTTCTGAGTGTTGAGGCCTGAGATAGCCTCTGCGTTCTTGCTCTTGATAATGGTACTCGATGTAGTGCGCATCACGTCGCAGCATATGTCGAAGACACGCGCTGCATCGCCCAGGCCGTGGATCCTGGGCGATTCCGTATCGATACTGCTGGATATGCTTTTGATTTCCACGCGATGCCTACCGGTCTGCCACCGCGGCATGACCAGGTCAAATGGGATATGAACTCGAATGAGGGATGAATTCTGGTTTTGAATCGGAGGGGTAGACACTCACCGCCAGCCTGATAGCGAACGTACGGGTGAGCTCCGCAGTTGACGATTGGAAGATCGTCACGGATCGGACAGGATGATCGTAAGCATTCAAAGTCAAAGGTGTAGTAGGGATGGTGTGCATAGTCTTTTCAATGCAGCAACGGGGAAGAACAATGGTATCTGTTCTGAGCGGACACTAGTACTCGAGATGGCGACTACAAGATCACACTCGAGCCGACACGTGCACGAGTCAACCCAACGCGGACTTCAGGAGCAGACGCCAACTAGATTGACTGTCTGACACGATACTCGTATATTGAGAACAAACACGGTCAGAGATACTTAGTGACACAATGGGAATGTTGAACGCGTCGCAAAAGGTTGCCCCGGCTCGAGTCATCTGACTACTTATGTCTCCTCCCACCGGCCGCGGACGTTGATAGGCGACTGGATATCCCACTCCGTCTCGAAGTTCACTTCCTTGCCCGCCACCACCGTCCCGCACACCCACTCGTACATCCCATCCTTCTCCCCGCCCTGGCCCTTCTCGACCTTCGACCACCGCACCTTCGCATCCTTCACGTCCGCCCCAAGGTCAATAGGAACCTCCTCGCCGTCCTTGGCCTGCGCGAGCCCGTCCGGCTTCCGCAGCATGACCTTGATGTTCGCGTCCGCGTCTCCGAGGGGAATGCCGTCGCGCACGATGAGCGCGGAGATGTCGAACTGGTGCCCGTTCGTGACCGTCGCGGTGATCGTGCGCGTCGTGGTCTTCGTGGGCTCGGCAAAGCTGCGCGGCGGCTCCTGCGAGGTGACGGAGCGCTGGTTGTACGACACCTTGAGCGCGGTGTCGACGCCGAGAACGCAGTTGAAGCTCTCGTTCACGCCGATGAGCTGTCGGGGTATTTGTCAACACGCGCTCGACGCTGTCCGGATGAGACTACGATGGATGTACTCACGCTGAGAGAGGTCTTGGTGACGAACCCGTCGTCCATGAACACGCTCACCGGGCCCGCGAGCAGCTCGTACTCGCTCGTGTTCTTCACCGTCCCCTCGATGAACGCCGACGTCGTCTTGCGCGGGACACACACATACTTGAGCTCCGCGGAGAACTCGAGCATCGTGATGGACACCTTGTGCGCGATCCCATCGCTCGGGAGGGACACCGTCCCTTCGACACGATACGCGAGGGACAACGGGCTACGGTCAACACTCGTGCTCTGTCCGAGCTCGGTATCCTCGGGAGCGACCACAGCAAATCCTTCGTCCTCCTCCTCGTTCGAGGTCAACCTCGTCTCTGACGCGCTCCCCATCATTGCGCCGTAGAATCCGCCTCTGCCACGCGTTGACGCGGCGCCTCTACCACCTCTGCCACCACCCCTTCCAAACATTGACGCGGCACCGAACCCAAGCAGGCGTGAATCTCCATTCGTCGCGGCGGCGAAGGACGCGTCTTGTGCATGAAAGACCTTGAGTGGGACGAGCTTCGGGATGGACAGGCTCTTGAGCGCCTGCGAGCTGGCCGTGCTGAGCGTCAGCATGGTATCATTCCAGTCCTCACCGGTGTTCTGACTGATGTTGGCGCAGTAGAGCAGAACGACGTCCGAGGACGGCTTTCCATCCGCGGTGCTCGCGTGCAAGTCGTAGTGTGGCTGCCATTTGACCCCGGTGACGACTATATCGCAGCGTGCTGAGTCTGAGTACCCATTGAAGGGAGAACATGAGGGTGATGGAGGCTTACGGTAGGTGAGCTGGAACTCGACCCGACATTCGTGCTTGGTGAGAATGGTGGCGACAACGCGCGCGGCAGTTTCTCCCTTGTGCGTGTTCTGAAGAGTCCACAGCTCGTCGTCGAGCTCTTCGATCTGCCCGACGTACTCCAACACAGCCCTCTTGGCGTCGCGCTTGCGGCGAACCACGTTGTCTGCGAAGGTGTCGATCCGCGCGGACGCTTCGGTGGTCAATGCTGCCTCTGGGCTGAGCTGCTTGAGCATTTCGTACTCTTCCTGGCGTACGTCGTGCTCTAGAAGCAGAGTCTCGCGCTTCGCTGCGATGGCCTTGATGGCCTCGAGGTTTTTTGTGTCCCTGTACTTGGATGGCCGGGCGCGAAGGTTGCAGGAGACGTCGAAAACGCGGGCAGCGGTACCAAGCCCGTGGATCCTAGGAGACTCTGTATCTATGGCGCTCGACAGATCATATATCTCCACCGTGTTTCGACCGGACTGTATACGGGTGGGCAAGCTCAGCTAAGTGTGTCGACAAGTGATAACGGTAAGGCGTGAACACGCGCCTGAAGGTCCACGGCAAACGTCCGTGTCAGTTCCGCGGTGGACGACTGGAAGATCGTCACGGACTTCAGAGGGTGCTCCGATGCTTTGAGAGAGATCATGGTGGCAAGGAGGATGTGCTCGGGATGAGAGCGCGTTCAGAGTGCTGGTGGGTCAAGGACAAGTCATGTAGGATGCGGCACCGAGCGGAACCGGGGACTACTTCTCGAAACCCGAGAAGCCGCTGTGCGAGCTCAAGGTAGGACATCGGTTTGCCCCAATCGGGTTTGCACGACGTATTGGTGGTGGGCCTGTGGCAGATGAACGGCACAGTCAGCTAGTGTTGGAACTCCGAGTCTATACGAAAGTGGAGCAACTCACGGACCAACTGGCAACAGAGCGGCAACTGGACCATTAGACTAGATGTTCGTTGGCCATTCTGAAGGCCCGGGACTGGTACATCTCGAGGCGGCTACGCGCGCGGCATTCTCTCGTCTAGTTTGATGAGCAGTGGCTTCAGCTTATGGGTCCCTCAAATCATCAGGATCATGAGCTCTTTTTTCAAGACGCGTGTTCCGAGGAGCCAAGAAGTCAACGGCATGGAGTCCGACATCGACTTAAGGACTCGGAGTCATCCAATTGCTGGCAAGAGTCATGGTTCGTTTTGCGACCAAGTTTGGCACTGCGTGTGACATGTGCATAAGCGCCGTTCGCACGGTCCTCCTGTGCCAACAAGTTGTAGCCTTCGACCTGGAAATCAGGAACCCCAATGTCGTCGCGGCCTGAGGGTCTCATTGCGGTAAGGGGTGCACAGGTCACACGCGGGCAGGAAGATTGTTCGGACAGAACCATCGACTTCATTGTGACAACATGCCTAGAGATACAGAACAAGGAGTACTAGCGTGACATGATTAATAGGGTATCCGGTACCACCGCTCTCCAATAAATACGATACGATACAGCGAGGCGTAAAGAGTGTCGTGCGTGTCTTTAAGCGACCGTGAAGCTGCACACAGGCCGTCAGTTCCACCGCGAATCGGCGAGAGGAGGAGGGCACTCACTAGGCCATGTCGTCGAGGGAGCCACGCTGGGCAACGGCGACGAGCGCGGGCTGGTGGTTCGCAGCCGCGACGATCGTCGCCGCGCGGTACACACCGGCAGGGAGACCGCCCGGGACTTCGACAGAGAGGGTGCCGTCGGTGGTCTTGTCGTTGAGGCCCTTGAAGAAGGCGAACTCCTTCGAGTTGAGCGGCTCGGTCTGGTCGAGGCTTTGCAGACGCTGGATGGTGACGTGGCAGTGGCCTATGACGACGCCTTGCGCGTTCACGCGCTGGGGCGCCATGTGGAACGTCGTGGTCGGGTTCGTGAAGTGACCGAGCTCCATGTTGCGGATCGCGACTTTGACGGTGAACGTCTGGTCGGCGGGGATCGTCGCACCGTTTGGCGGGGTCACGAACTTGGCGGCTGGCATCAGGTCCTGCGCGGCGATAACGCCCATCGGGGTCTGGTTGCACGAGCCCTCAAGGACCTGCTGGCCGTTCGTCTTGGCCTTGTCGGGGAACTGGAGGCAGAAGTTGATGAAGTTGTTCGTCGACGTAATCGACGGCTCCTGGCCAGCGTCAGCGCTGCAAAGCGCATCGATGAGTACGAGGTCGAGCTGAACACGCATCGCGAAACGTACTTGGCGTTACCATCGCTGGCGTAGTTCTCCTGGATGGCAGCCTGAGCGAGAGTGAGCGAGGTCTGAGGGTCGCCACCGTCGTTGCCGCCCTGACCGCCGTTTCCGCCATTGCCGTTGCCTGCGTTCCCGCCGTCGGCCGCGTTGTCATTACCGCGACCACCGCCGTTGCCGCCATTGCCGCCGTTACCACCGTTGTCTTGGCCATTGCCGTTGTTGCCCCCGCCTCCGCCAGCTTTGGCACCAGTGGCCGCGATCCGTGCATCGCGGTCAGCGGGCGTCGTACAGGTGATTGACGTTCCGGGCGCATTGACGAGCGGGAGCGAGGCACAGCTGGACCAGACAATACCGTTTCAGTGAAATCGCACAAAGGGGTGGCGCACGGCGGAGAGACGACGTACACGAGTGTCGGCGCGCACGGCTGGAGGACGAACCGGCCGCCAACGCACTGCGCGAACTGGTCGTTCACACACGCGTTCTCGCCCTGCTGGCAGGGGGAGTCTGGGGTCAGCCCCCTGAACCGGTCGCTGGATTCAGGTGGTTGAGAGTCAGCGCGCGTGAGCGAGGTGCAGGGCGAAGAAAGGCGCACTTCTCGGCGATGGCAGCCTCTCCGTTTTGGAGGACGAAGCCCTGCCTCCTTACGGGGCGGAAGTTGGGGCGCGCCGCAGTGGCGAGGGCGAGGGAGAGGGCGACGAAGATGGAGTACTTCATGATGTCTGTTGCTGGTATCTGGTCGTAATTAGGCGATCTACGCTGGAAAGGAGAGACGGAGGCGTTGGACACTGGGCCACAAGCGGAAAGTAGAAGTCGATGGTCTGTGAGCGATCCCGGATCGCGAGAAGGAGGAAGAAGGGGAGGGGGGTGCGGTGAAGAAACCGAACGAGGGGACAAGGTCGTCCGAGTCTTGCTTTATATCCAATCTGCTTTGCGTGCGCCCCTCGCCCCTTGATTGGGATCAAACTGGGAGATGGCGGCCGGGGGAGGCGTGATGCGCCTGGTAACGGGGAAGGGCGGTGTGCGGCAAGTTGACATCAGCCGTCCGGGCCCATCTGAAGATTCTGAACAGCGACGCGTCCGCATGTGCTTGCGTTGGGCAGCTCTGAGCTCAATTGAGCGGCCGAGCCCCTGGCAGAAGACCAGCGTCAGGCCAATCTCGCGGAGGCTCTGTCTGCGCCGACTCCAGGCCGACTCTACGGCAGATCGCGATCATTCTGGCTTGATCGTAGGCATGCAACTGCATACAATGCGCACCATTCTCTACCATTCTCTCCCAAAGCCTCCTAGTACTCTCCAAGTCGGCACAGCTGTATATCCGGCGAGTCCTGAGGCAAGTTCAGGTTTCGTCATGGGCGCGCGCACTGGCGAGATCGGAGGAGGACGGCCCAATTCAGATCATTCAAGTTCTGCCGCTGGGCCTGTCGATGTGTCTTGTAAAAACATTGTCATAGCCATAACCCTCCGGGCAGACCTGGCCACGACACCTTGCGCACAAACTGGCAGAATCAATGGATACGAATTGCTCCTGGCCAGGACCTGATTGGAGGGACATGTGCGAAGCCCGCAAAGTGCATAGCCTCAGCAAAATTCTCTCTCTCGACTCTCTGTGGCAGTGTGAGGCCATTCGGATTGATCGTGCCTCATCCCAACAAGAGTAGCGTACTGCGGTAGTCAGGGATTTGATCTGAATTCATGATGCAGCTGGTCGTTGGTAACTTGCAATTCAATCAGGTCACATTCTGCCACATGGCACAAGTTCACCGTGATCTGATCAAGTTCGCAATGCAGTTCTACACCCGTCACCATGATGTATACCGTGTGTAGCTGTACAGTGAAGAATGGTGAAGGCCCTTGAACGCTGTGTAAATTGCGCAACGTGGCCCGCACGTCTGGCGTTGACTGGTCTCCGTTGCTGACCTTAGTAGAAAAAGATGATGGTCGAGGCGTTGAGAAGAACCACGTCGGTTTCGAGTCCCAGATCGGAGCGCTGTGCAAACCGGCGCTTGGCCACCAGATATCAGGTAACGGGTCAACGTTCAAGGTCTCGTCTCATGGTCACGATGCATGTCGAGCTGAGATGCTCGACAACGTTGAGGCAACACCACTCATGAGCAGCAGGACAGAAGAGTGACACTCCAACACAGGTACACCGACTACTGCGCGTTCGGCTTCTCCTCCCATCGGACATTCGCAGGCGACTTGATGTCCCACTCCGCCTCGAACTTGACTTCCTTGCCCGCCACCACCGTCCCGCACACCCACTCGTACATCCCATCCTTCTCACCGCCCTGACCCTTCTCGACTTTCGACCACCGCACCTTCGCATCCTGCACGTCCGCCCCAAGGTCAATAGGAACCTCCTCGCCGTCCTTCGCCTGCGCGAGCCCGTCCGGCTTCCGGAGCATGACCTTGATGTTCGCGTCCGCGTCTCCGAGGGGAATGCCGTCGCGCACGATGAGCGCGGAGATGTCGAACTGGTGCCCGTTCGTGACCGTCGCGGTGATCGTGCGCGTCGTGGTCTTCGTGGGCTCGGCAAAGCTGCGCGGCGGCTCCTGCGAGGTGACGGAGCGCTGGTTGTACGACACCTTGAGCGCGGTGTCGACGCCGAGAACGCAGTTGAAGCTCTCGTTCACGCCGATGAGCTGTCGGGGTATTTGTCAACACGCGCTCGACGCTGTCCGGATGAGACTACGATGGATGTACTCACGCTGAGAGAGGTCTTGGTGACGAACCCGTCGTCCATGAACACGCTCACTGGGCCCGCGAGCAGCTCGTACTCGCTCGTGTTTTTCACCGTCCCCTCGATGAACGCCGATGTCGTCTTGCGCGGCACGCACACGTACTTGAGCTCCGCGGAGAACTCGAGCATCGCGACGGACACCTTGTGCGCGATCCCATCGCTCGGGAGGGACACCGTCCCTTCGACGCGATAAGCCAGGGAGAGCGGGCTACGGTCGACGCTCGTGCTAGGCTGTTCGGGCTCAGCGTCCTCGTGCTCGATGACAGAGAAGCTTTCGGGTTCTTGCCACTGCTGTGACGCGTGCGAAGTGCTCGCGCGCATGGTCATTCTCGCCATCCTGATCGGCGCCGCGGCCATAGGAGCGGGCCGGGGCGGATGTGGGGGTACGCTCAGTGGCTTGGGCTCTTGGGCGGGCGAGACCTTGAGCGGGTCGATCTTGGGCACGGAGAGGCTCTTGAGCGCCTGCGAGTTGGCCGTGCTCAGAGTCAGGACGGTGTCGTTCCAGTCCTCGCCGGTGCTCTGGCTGATGTTGGCGCAGTAGAGCAGGACGACGTCCGAGGACGGCTTTCCGTCAGCGGTGCTCGCGTGCAGGTCGTAATGCGGCTGCCACTTGACGCCGGTGACGACTGCGGGATATTGCAGTGCGCAGTTAGCGAGCTGGAAGGGGAGGTGTGGAGGGAAGGCTGCTTACGGTAAGTGAGCTGGAACTCGACCTCGCAGTCGCGCTTGGCGAGGATCGTGGCAACGACGCGCGCGGCCGTTTCGCCCTGATGCGTGTTTTGAAGGGTCCACAGCTCGTCGTCGATCTCTTCGATCTGCTGGTCGTAGCCCTGTACGGCTTTCATGGCTTCGCGCTTTCGCCAGATGATATTGTCCACAAATGGATCGATTTGTGCGGACGCTTCGGTGGTCAAGGCAGTCCCCAGGCTGGAGTTGTTGAGCATATCGTACTCCTCCTGACGCAAGTTACGCTCAAGAAGAAGGGCATTGCGCTTGGTCGTCACCTCCTTAATGAGGGCCAAGTTCTTTGTGACTCTGTATTTGGGCGAGGTGCGGAGAGTGCAAGAGATATCGAAGACTCGCGCAGCGCTGCCGAGTCCGTGAATACGCGGCGACTCCTTATCTACCTGGCTCGAGATTCCTGAGATCTCCACCGTGTTACGGCCAGCCTGGAGAGGAGATGTAGTTCAATCGAATCGTCGCAGACTCGAAGATACGGATACATGCCTGAAGGTTTACGACAAACGTGCGGGTCAATTCCGCGGTGGACGACTGGAAGATCGTCACCGACTTGACGGGGTGCTCTGACGCCTTGAGAGAGATCATGGTGGTGAGGAGGAGAAGAGGGATGCTGCCTGACTGCGTTCATATGAAGGTATTTGTACCAAGGCTGTGCTGCTGAATGACAGGTCGCGGACCTTTACGGACCTGCGATCATGAGTGCGGCACCGAACCAAAGTGGTATATGCAGTGTTTAATGTCGACTTTGAAGTTCAGGCTGTGCAGGTTCATTCAGGGGTCGAGATTCCCCATGTCCATAGATTGCCTTGAAAGAATTGGGAATGCCTCCAGCAGTAATGCAGCACTAGTACGAGACGACACAGTGTAGAGAGGCGATCGAAGAGGTGGTCCCCAGCAAACCTCCGCTCTCGGAGTTTCGGACCATCGTGACGAGAGTCACGAGACTGAACACCTCGCATAGACGCCCATTCAATAATTTGCTTCTTCTGGAGTCTTGACCGCAACCTCCAAAGAAACCTCTCGTCTCTAGACGATATCCGGGCAATCTCGTTCCATCATACCACCCCGTTGCCCGACTAGCACTGCGTGTTTCTGTGAATCTATCAAGTGCTCAGCGCTCAGGCCATGGAGATATCGGTGCGCCCACACCACCTCGAGCTCAGCGCCGGTTGAACCCACATGTGTCCAGGCAGAGCTCGAATGCCCTGAATCGCTCCATGCAGGGTCTATGGTCAACACATAGACGAGCAAAGGTCAATCTCAACTCCGTGTCGACGCCGGTGTCCGATCCTCCCTCTGGGACAGCCACCCCCACTGCACCTGCAACGACGGAAGGCCTACCAGCAGACGGGACCCCATCCAGCGAGCTGCCTGCTCCTGATGTGGACCCAGCAGCTCCTACCAATGATTCCAAACCTGTTAGCACGAAGCGGAAGCTACGGTCCACCCGAGAGGAAGGTAGCAAACGCGCAAAACTCAACGGCACCAGTGCAGTAGCCAAGGACTACGCTCCACCCTCAACGCGTCTTTCCGACCTCGGAGGCGTAGATGCGTGCATAGAGAAAATGCTTGAGCTCGTTGCAATGCCACTCTGCCACCCCGAAATCTATTTGCACACGGGTGTCCAGCCGCCGCGCGGAGTGCTGCTGCATGGGCCGCCGGGATGTGGGAAGACGATGCTGGCGCATGCGATAGCAGGGGTACGTACTCGTCGCTCTCTCTACACACCCTCGAACGCCTCATGGCATGTGTAGGAGCTCGGTGTCCCGTTCATCAACATCTCCGCCCCGTCTGTGGTGTCCGGCATGTCCGGCGAATCCGAGAAGACCCTCCGCGACACGTTCGAGGAGGCGAAGCGGGTCGCCCCATGCTTGCTATTTATCGACGAGATCGACGCTATCACGCCCAAACGCGAGAGTGCGCAGAGGGAGATGGAAAGGCGGATAGTTGCGCAGTTCTTGACGTGCATGGACGGTGAGTCTCGTTCATCCTCGACGTACCTTCCCCCTATTCAGGCGAGATGCAGACATGTCGTGGGAGAAGAACGACAACAAGCCTGTCATTGTCATTGGGGCAACAAACCGCCCAGACTCGCTCGACGCAGCCCTTCGTCGAGCAGGGCGGTTTGATCATGAGATCAGTATGGGGGTCCCAGATGAGGAAGCCAGAGCGCAAATCCTACGTGTCCAGTCGTCGAAGCTGCGATTAGAGGGCGACTTTGACTATGTCGCACTCGCGAAGGCAACCCCGGGCTACGTCGGTGCGGACCTCGCAGCACTGACGGGTGCGGCAGGCATCATTGCCGTGAAGCGGATCTTCAAACAGATCTCGGAGGGCACCCTCGTTCTCCCGGACGATGTGGCCCCCGCCATCCCACCAGCAGACGGAGACGCAGCCATGGCCGTCGACCCTCCTGCTGAAGCACCAATTGTTCCTCCGCCACCCGGCCCGTCAAAGTCCGTTCCATTCGCGAGCGTCGACCTCTCCAAGCACACGGCCGCCAGCTCGATCATTCACTTCCTCCGCGCCCACCCGGACCCGCTCACAGAAGCCCAGCTCGCGCCGCTCTGCATCACCTACGCGGACTTCATGCTCGCGCTGCAGCAAGTGCAGCCGTCGTCGAAGCGCGAGGGGTTCGCGACCGTGCCCGACGTCACCTGGGCGGACATTGGTGCGCTGCACGCGACGCGAGAGGAACTACACATGGCGATCGTGCAGCCGATCAGGCGACCGGAGCTGTTCAGTGCCGTTGGCATCGTCGCTGCGTGTGGGGTGCTGCTGTGGGGGCCGCCTGGGTGTGGGAAGACGCTCCTCGCGAAGGCGGTCGCGAACGAGTCGAGAGCGAACTTCATTAGCGTGAAGGGCCCGGAGCTGCTGAACAAGGTGCGTTGCGTCGGCGTGCGGCTGGCTGTTCTCTTTGGCTGACGGAGATCTGGCAGTACGTCGGCGAGAGCGAGCGAGCGGTCCGGCAGGTCTTCTCCAGAGCCCGTGCGTCGTCACCCTGCGTGATCTTCTTCGACGAGCTCGACGCGCTAGTGCCCCGCCGAGACGACAGCATGGTGCGTTTCCTCTTCCCCCACTCGGGTCCCGCTCCTTGCTGATCATCAGCGCAGTCCGAGTCCTCCGCGCGCGTCGTCAACACGCTGCTCACGGAGCTCGACGGGCTCGACGCGCGCAAGAGCGTGTACGTGATCGCGGCGACGAACCGGCCAGACATGATCGACCCCGCGATGTGCCGCCCCGGCCGGCTCGACAAGCTCCTCTACGTCGACCTGCCCTCCGCAGACGAGCGCGCGGAGATCCTCCGCAAGATGACGCGCAAGGTCCCTCTTGCTCCTTCTTCTGCGACCGGGCCCACCGCGGAGGCCGTCGAGCAGATGGTCAGGGAGCGGTGCGAGGGGTACAGTGGCGCGGACCTGGCTGCGCTGGTGCGCGAGGCGGGCGTGGGGGCGCTGAAGCGGACGCTGGGCGCGCTGGACGCGATGGACGCGGCGGAGATGGCGGGGGAGGGTGAGCGGGCGGGAGTGGTGGTGTCGGTGGAGGACTTTGAGCGGGCGATGGAGAAGGTGCAGCCGAGCGTGTCGGTCGCGCAGAGGAGGAGGTACGAGGCGCTGCGGTCCAAGTTTGCTGGGCTGCCGGTCCGGGCGGGGAAGGAGGAGGATGGGAAGCGGGTCGAGGAAAAAGTAGCCTAAGCCAACCTCTACGTGTAGAGGACACGGCGACATTATCACTTCAATACAGGAGCGTGTGCCTACTCATGACGAGTATATTGACTTCGTCTTGCCTGTCTCAAGTCAAGTACTCAGTATGATCAAATATTGGGTTCATGCTCTACTGTTGGGTACAAAGCGCTTAGATAAGATTAGATCCCAAACCCAAGTCCTCCTGTGGTCGGAGTGAGTGAAGTTACCGCGGTTACGTTCGATTCGATATATCTTCCCTTCTCCTCGCGCACTACCCACGGAGTCCCATATAGTCATCAAGCAAGACTCTTAGCACCTGCTTGTCTCGAGACACCCGCATCGTTGCAATCTCGCCTCCTACCACGACCAGACCCACCCCAGCCTGAGATTCAGATGTCTGACCTCTTCCGTTCAGCCCTGCAAGCCAAGTTCGCGAAGGCGCCCCAACTGCCGCCACTCCCTGGGGAGGACGATGAGGAGGATGAAGCGGGGGACTCTCTGGGATCGCTTCCGACGGGGATGGGTCCTCCAGCAGCGTACGCCTATGCTCCTCCAATCTATAACTCTTCCTAGGACTCGCTAACATCCAGCTCGTCGTCAGACCGTCCCGCACACCTCGAGCACCGCGCAAGCATGCCCCGAATCCCGCCCTCACACCCATCTCCGCGTCCGGATTCTTCGATCAGGCGATGCAGGTCGCCGTGCCCGCGTCCGACCTCGACGTGCGCGCGTACTACACCACGCCCAAGTTTGAGGACGGGACGGTCATGGTTTGCCACCACGGGGCCGGGTACTCTGGTCTGACGTTCGCATGCATGGCGAAGGAGGTCACGGACATGAGCAAGGGCGAGTGCGGGGTGCTGTCGTACGACTGTCGCGGGCATGGTACGTGGGGCACTCTCGTCGGGTTCCGTGCAAGGCTGATTGGGTGCAGGGAAGACGAAGCACATCCAGAGCCCTGAGTATCCTGCGGAGGAGAACCTCGACATCGATGTTCTGACTGCCGATCTCGTGAACCTCATCCGAGTCGTGTTCCCGGACACAGAAAGCGCGCCATCGCTCCTGGTACGTGGTTTCACTCGGCTCATGGTGAAGTAGCGGTTGAACGTGTGGCACAGCTCGTCGGACACAGTCTGGGTGGATCGGTGTGCGTCCGTGCATGCCCAATATTGCAGCAATACCACTATCAGATCACTGGCGTGGCTGTCATTGACGTCGTAGAAGGTGGGTGAGGACGTGCCGTCCCGTCAGCAGCTCTAGTTCAGGGTTGCAACCCACGTGCTTGAGCATCGTTGCGCGCATGAAGCGCAGTTGGGCCCGCTTGCGATCACAGTCACTTTGCTTCATGCGAGTGGGCTGTAACCGAACTGAAGTACTTCGACGATCCGTGGACACAACGTGCTGATCTGGTTGGGTTGTATTTCAGAGTACACGCTGGAGGCACTCCCTCTCATGCACAGCCTGCTCAACGCACGTCCCGAGGGATTCGACAGCCCGGAAGATGCGATCGAGTGGCAGTGAGTGACAGAGCTCCAGCCGCCAGTCCTGTTGACTGACGACGGCGTACCCGTACCTGCAGCATCAAGACCAACACGATCCGTAATCCGTCGTCTGCCAGGGTCTCTATACCCGGCATCATCGTTCCGGCACCAGAAGGGTCTCCGCCGAGCACGCCAGCCTACCTCTGGCGCACACCACTACGTTCCACAGCGCCGTACTGGACAAGTGAGCTGTTCGAAGATTTTGCAGCCTAGTGTGTGGAGCTGACGACGCGCCAGGCTGGTTCACTGGCTTGTCGAGCAGGTTCCTTGCCTCGCGCACCGCTCGACTGCTCGTCCTTGCGGGGACCGAACGATTAGACAAGGAACTCATGATCGGCCAGATGCAGGGAAAGTTCCAGCTGGTCGTGATTCCCGGCGTTGGACACATGGTCCATGAGGTGCGTTTTGCGTGCAATACCCTGGTCGTTGCTGCGGCTGACGGCTCGGATGCAGGACGATCCCACGCGCATGGCGGACGTGCTGGTCGAGTTCTGGCGACGGAATGAGCGAGTCGTGGTGGGGATCAAGAAAGTTGGCGAAATATAGATCGAGCAGCGGAGATGGTATGTAAGATCAATGGTGGTATATTCTACACTTGTTGTACATTAGGTCGTGCAAGGGCAATGTCGTGGCGTATGTGCGACCTTCTAGTTCCACTACGGTCTATGCTCCGGACTTGCGTCTCCAATGGCAACCCGGAGTCCGGACAAACTGCACACGGCTCAGAGGTTTCGTGCGAGGTGACGTAGAGGGTCCCGTCGTGATCCCGTCGTTCGATCGAGTGGCATGCCGCGGTCCCTTCGGCCGTCGCACTTCGCCTTCGGCAGTCTCTTGCGCCAAATGGTCCAGGTCGTCTTCAAGTTGCCCTCCGAGGATGATCCATCAATGGTGTCGGGGAGACCGCACGTCGACGGACATGCGTCTCTGCGTGCGTTCCGTCGTCTACATAGTGGTGAGATTAGCGACGTGTGACGCGCGGGGAATACGGATAGCGTGAAGAGAGTCCGAGAGGGTGAATGAGTGGATGAGTGAAGGTATGCGTGTGTACGGGTATAGTCTAGCGAAGGAGCGACGAAATGATGATAGTCCAACCGGGAGCAGCCAACAACATTTGCGACTCTCCCCATCTAACGAACGAAGATCACTGGCCAGCAGTCGAACTAACCTGCACGGTGAACGCGGAGAAATCAAACATCGGCGCCTGGGGCGCCCCGCCGCCGCCCCCACCGCCCTCCTCTTCCTCCTCTTCCTGGCGGCCAATCGCGCGCTCGCGAAGGAGGCCCCACTGGACCCACCAGTCGTCAGCCTCGTCCTCGCAATCATACCCAAAGATCGTGCGGATCTCCTCCCAGAGGCCGCTCATCTCGCCGCCGGCCTCGAGCACGTTCGCGCCCTCGCGGCCGAGCATGCGCATGCCCTCGTCGCGCTGCTGCGACGCCTCGCACTCGGGCATGGCCATGAACGACGCGTTCCCGAACTCGCTCGCGCGCACGTCGCGCACGCGCTCCTGCCGCAGATCTTGGAAGGCATACAGGAAGCTCTCGATCTGCCGTGGTTCGGAGAGGTGGGAGAAAAGCTTCGCGAGCACGGCGCCGTCCTCGACCGCCATCGCTGTCGCTTGGATCGTCCCTGGCTGTGGGAGGGGGAAGGAGGGGGTGAGCGTCAGCTACACCGGAGCCCGGAAGGACGGGGATCGGACGTACTGGGAAAGGGTGCGCCGCCTCCCCGATGAGGAGGAAGCGGCCGTCATCGTGGACCCAGTCCTCGAGGTCGCTATGGTCGCGGATGACAACGCGGACAGCCTTGCGCGCGTGCTTGACGACTGGGTGCAGTCTGCGGGTTAATTGTCCGATGTGAGGTGTGCGGCGCGAGTGGCGGGACGGGTGTAGGTAGAGCCGACGCACCGTGGGTCAACCGCCTGTGCGATCTCGGACACCTTTACCGCCGCTGAGTCACCGTACTTGCCCTCCACCACCTCGTCTGGGCCGTAGAACTGGAATGCAAATTCTTTCGAGCCACGCTGTCAGGGCGATGTGAGCCTTCTTCTGGCGAAAGATGACAGGGAAGTACGTAAGGACTTACGACGGGGTATGCGACGATAGCGCGGCCATCACCGAACGCCACAAATACACCGCCCTTTGGAAGACAGGTTAGCCACAGGGCACGCTAGGCACACGATCGAATGTAAGGTGCGCACCTCTTTCTTCACCGACGAGAGATGCTTGGGCATGTACTTGGAGGCAACCACGGTGCTATGGTGCGAGACATGACTCAGCTGCCGCGTACCCGGAGAGCAACACCAGCAGGTACTTACTCGTACATGACGAGACCAGTTGGTGTTCCGTGGTCTTGCTGCTCAGTGAGTGTACGACGGCACAAACCATGCTCGCCGTCCGCGCCAACCACTACGTCGGGGGACAAGACCTCTCCTGAGGACAGTGTTACTTTGTGGGTTGATGGGTCGACGTTGGTTACGGTGCACTTGTACCGCAGGTGTACACCCGCCTTGTTGGCGGCATCGTAGAGAATTTCGTGCAGCTCGGCATGCTGCGAACGGGACGAACTCGGTCCACGGCGTCATACTTGGCACGAGTGCAGATCACGCACCGTGAGCAGCATGAAAACGCCTCGCGTCTCCTTCAGAACGTCTTCTGCCCATACCTGTGAGCCGAGATAGTCGCCCGATTCGTCTGTAGAAATCGAAGGACGCGTTTAAACGCTTTCCCCGAGAACTGACAAGCGGGGAGCACCCACATTTCGTAAACACGATAGTATGTGACACAATCGCCTTCTTCCTGAGCGCGTCCCGCAGGCCCCAGTGGAAGAGGATCTTCGTAAGATTGGGTGGTAAGCGGATTCCGCCTTCTCCACGCTGCGAGGGGCGTGCCTGTCAGCTACCAGTCAATGACCGAGACTACTCCGCGCCACGTACCGCTGACTTCTTGTCCGTCTTCTCGAGGACGACCACTCGGTGTCCTACTCGCCTGAGTGCTAGTGCACAGGCAAGTCCAGCGATTCCTGTGTGGGCGTCGGTGTCAGTGGCACGAACATGATTGATGGAGCACTAAGGGCGTGCTAAATACAAATCCGAGCGCACCTCCACCAATAATCGCAAAGCTGATCGGCAGCGCTGCTTTCTGTGGTCGCGCGGACTGATCAAACGGACACAAACGTTGAGCATCGCGCACACAGAAGGAGTGGGCCCGCGCACCTCGGTCATCGTCGGGGCAGGCGGCGAGGAGAGGGGGAAGAGGGGTGCGGTAACGTGGGTGGCATGCCTCGCGAGGACGGAGATATATCGTCTCTGCACCCCGCCGCTAGAAGGCGACCCGTGCGTCAGCTCAAACTGATCTTGACCTGAGGCGGTCGCTTAGCCGGACCCGATTCCACAGAAGCGCACGCACATCACCAGCCTGCGGGCCCGGATCCCCCTCAGGTCTCCGCATCGCGCTCACAAGCCAATTGTCATTTCGCGCGGGACGCGTCCGTGTGTCGCGCCGCCTCGCACCTGGGCGAACTCTAGAAACGTTGAAACTTGCCCATTTGGGGCGCGCCGGCCGGGTCGTGACCCTGAACGCGGCGGGCCACGGGGCGCGAAATAATATGGGGGCGCAAAATATGGAGATCGGGAGATGATCTGGACAACAAGAACGGCGGAGACGGGTTATCTCCCAGAGGGTCGCGAGAGAGAGCCCATAAGAGGAAAGTGAGGACGGTCTCGACTCTCCAGACCTCCTACCACGCGATCTTGTTGTCACCCACTGCGCCCGCGAGTCAAGGCACTTGAGTCGGCGGTCAATGTTGGCCCGCACGCCGCAGAGCCGCATGCCTTGCCGCTGCGAGTCGCGAGGTCTCCCACGTTCTCGCAACGACGGTGCGTGGCCAAGAATTTGCGTTTCTGCTGCGTCACCGTGTTGTGTGTCCACTCGATATTGGCCTTCGACTCCTTCTTACGCTTGTTTGGCGAAAGAAGCGAAGCACACTCTGAAGCGCACAATTTATGGAATGATCGTCTTCAATTGAGCCCGTCGTTTCATGAAGCCCGGCAATGAGTCCCACCCACGCTCGCCTACGCTTGCCTATACGCGCAAAACGAGGGCACCTCGCAAGACAGGGTAGGAAAGACGCAAGAAAGACGGAACCGGGGCTAGCGAGCCAACCCTGGCCTGCAGTGCAAGATTACGCTCAATTGTGACTCGTGAGTGCGATCTCCACGATTGGGTATGGAGGCATCGTCTTGTGTTACGTGTATCATGAGGTCTGCAGTCGGGGTGTATACTTAGCCCTAAACAGAGTTGTCGAATGCGATGCGTTGATCGCACGACTCTAAATGTGCCTTCCGTATACCAGCTAGCTTTTACCTCATGGCTTCCATCGACTTGCAACGAGGCTGGTCGGACGCCGGATGGAATGTGGGTCGAATGCCAGTGCCAAGCAGGCACAACAGCTGGAGGAATGTTGTTACATGACTATTGCTGGTCGACTACGGTACGGAGAGCTGATGAATATAGATGCCCATGCATATGGCGGGACTTCAGAAAGACCAGTGAGATGGAGCAGGAGAAGAGGGGATGAAAACCATAGAGAGGACAGGTGCCGTAGGCGGCTGTCATCCGAAGACGAGGGCCAGCTGCGAGCAAACACGGTTGGAGCAAGGGCAGTGGAGAATTAGCGAATCAGACGTTGACGCACAACGCCTATACCATACCTTGCAGCTGCAGCGTCCTAGTCTACCCGTCTGACCATATACCGCTCCCAACACGGATATGCGAACGTCTGGGTGACGGTGCGGCCACAACCAGATCCCGCCGCGCTCTTCTTGCTCTTGCCCTGGGTCCCAGGCTTACTCTTGCTCGACCCCGTAGTGCCCCCGCCGGCCGTCGACTCTGCCGTCGCGAAGGACGGGAAGTCAACAGGGATCTCGACCGTGATCGGGATCGAGGATATCTTGAGCTTGCGGTCGTCAGCGGCGCTGCGTGGAAACGGGAGCGGCTTGGGCACCCTCGGGGCGGGAATCCAACTGCTCTGGGGCTGCGTCTGGACCGTGGCGGAGGAGGATGAGGAGGGTTGCGCGGACGACGACGACGATGATGACGAAGCGGCGGCGGCGTCGACTGCAGCTTCGGGTGGCGCAGGTGGGCAGAGCGCGGTGATCTCGGCCACGGCTTCCGCGTTGGAGGGTTGCAGACGCAGCACGGCACGAAAGTCTAACATTATTATGCGAGTCAGCGTCGGGTGAGTGAGTGAGGACCAAACAAGCTCCGTGTTACGCCGCATGCTCACCTCGCAGAGCTTCCTCTATTCGACCTTGTGCTTTCCGTGCCTGCGCTCTTCGCCAGTAGCCTTTCACGCTCTTGTGCTGGCCCAACGCAAGGTTACACGCCTTCTCCGCCTCGACATAACTGGCCCGACGTCAACACAACACATTCACATACGCTGAGCGCCAGCGCCATGAGGAAGGCCAACTACGCACTTCTGCACCTTCAAGTACGCCGCCGCTAGGTTGAGCTGGTAGTGCGGCATCTCGGGCTCGATCTCGTACGCGGCCTTGTACCGCGCGATCGCCTCCGCAAAGTCGCCCTTCTTGAACGCCGTGTTGCCCTGCACGAAGCATGCGCATGCCAGTGAGCGCGCGAACGGGGGACGACGCGAGTGCACACAAGCATGATTGACCTGCTCTTTCTCGCGCTCCGCGCGCAGATACCGCCACTCCATGAGCTCCCCGACCGTCATGTCGCCGTCGTCGGGCGTGCCCGCCGCCTTCTTGTCCCCGTTCGTTGGGAAGTCAATGTCCACGTCCCACAGGTCTTCCTCCTCTTCCGTCTCCCATCCGCATATGCCCGACCCTGCACACTCGGCGTCAGCAGCGCGCCGCTACATGCATGAATTCCAGACACAGAAGGACACCCACCACGTCCGTCCCACTCGCGCTCCTTCCCGGACCGCACGCCCCTTTCCTCCTCCTCCATGCGCACCGTATTCTCGCACACCTCGCCCAGATGGTCCGTCGAGCACCCGCAGTCGCACCACTTGGCCGTCAGCTTCTCGCGGAGGACCAAGCCGTACCCCCGGACGTCAAATTCGCGCGCGACGCGCCAGAGCGTCGCGCACAGGCGGTCGTACCCCTCGCGCACGCGCTCGCGCCAGTCCGCGCCCTTGCCGTACTTGGTCTCGCACGCCTCCATGAGCGCGCGGATGCCGTCGCGCATCGGGCCGAGGTGCGGGGGCTTCGCGAACGCGGGCGGGTGCTGCGCCTCGAGCGTGTCGAGGTGCGCTTTGAGCGCGTCGTAGTGCGGGAGCAGGCGCACGGAGTGCACGCCGCTCCGCTGGCAGATCGCGACGCCGTTTGACTTGGCCTGAGTGCGATCGTTAGTATCTGGGGTACCGCGATTCGCCAGCGGATGGAGCGTGGGCAGAACCCGGACGAAACAGCGCAATAATGACGGTTGGGACCGGCAGGATGACAACATGCGCCTCTCGAGAGATATGGACCTGCCGAGGTACCATCTGGGCGCAAATGGCCCTCGTGCGATACGCGCGAGGGAGGTCAGCTCATAGTCGGGAGTGCTCGGCAATCCGCACACCGACAGATATGTTACACCCTCGAACACCCTCTCAGTCCAGACTGTAGGCCGTATGGACCGGAGGGCGGATCACAGTTTCGACAAGTCCTGTTTGTTGGAAGCATTATTCATGCAGTGCGATGGCCGCATATCATCCGCCTCGCAGCATATTCGAATCCACATGTTGCAGTGGTCGTAACGGTACTGCTGCTCTTCTCCGAAAGAACTGGGCTAGTCGACGCCGAGCGCTTCGTCCGGCCGCTCAAGACGCGTCTACTAGGACCGAACAGCACCATGCGCTCGCAGGAACAATGGAAGTAAGGAGACGAACCTTCTCCGTGACATGTCGGAGGCCGAGCCTGAGACATACCCCGGAGAGGAGTCGCAGGTCCCACAGCCCTCGGGCTTGAAGGGAGGAAAGACTTTGCGTTGATCACGACCTGACGATACCAGTACTCACGAAGTGCCGGAGCGCAGTATATGTCCAGAGCACGCTCTTGGTCGCGACGCGCTCTCCCGCCTGACGGAGGTCCATGGCGATGACACTGCGCAAGAAGTCCTTGATCTCGTCGCAGTCCGCATTCGCGGCGACCCAACTCGGTCCTCCGACTGTAACGCAACGGAGCACGAAGGTCGGGAGATGGAGTAGCGCGACACAGTAGAGGTGTGTGGAGAAGAGCCGCACGATGTCTTGCTCGAAGCGGAGGAGGATTATTCGCGCTATGGTGCGCTCGATTTTGGCGACGGCTGTAGGTGCTTGTGAGATGCTCCTGTCCAAGTGCGGGCTGGGGTTCTTGTGGTCAGTGTGGTTGTGCGTATGGGTCGCGCTGGAGCTGTTCGAGGATGGTTTCTTGGGAGGAGGGCGTTTCTTGACGTGCGAGTACTTTGCAGGCATCTTGGTGGGTGTTCCTGCGATTCGACTCAGCCGGCAGGATATGTTTGTGTAGAAGAAGTGCTAGTAAATCTTGAGGTGCAAGATTATCCGGTAGAAATGTTGTAAAGTGAGACTAAGACCCATTCCCAAGCGGTACGGACATACCAAGGGCGTCAAAAACAGCAGGGATCTTCGCCTGTGTCAGTACGTCTCTCAGTCGAGTTGTCGCGGGCAAGGAAATCTCCAGTTCGCGGACTAGCAAACAGTGACCGCTCGAAGGCAGCTCGGGGAGAGGAAGAGGGAGAAGGCAGAGCGTGAGACGCGGTCCCCGAGCGCGATCGCGCGACGCGCCCGGCAGTGCGCGACCGGGTCACACTCCGTCACCCTTCCCAGTGACATGGTGTCACGCGCATCACGCATGCCGGCGTCACGCTTCTGCACCTCACATTCTCGCCGACGCCCAGGACATCGCGCTCGTCGTTCTGCTTGTATCATAATCTCTCTGCTCGCTGCTGTCGTCTGTATTCTTGCTCGTTTTCCACACACCACAACTACGATCTGCCTATGGATCGGACATAACATACACGACCCTGCACATACCCCACCATGGCCACTGCAATGGCATCACAGACGAGGCCGGAGCCCATGAATGCTTCGCCATACCATTCCAAGGTTCGAGTGACCCTCAAATTTGCGGACACCCAGTTTGCTGCCGGTGGGATGGTCGCGGGGAAGATGGAGCTCGAATGCAAGGCGGAGAAGGGCCTGGGGATCAGTGTGATCATGGTCGAACTATACGCGATTGAAGGTGAGTGTCCTCGGTCCCATACCATCCCTCCCTCGTTCGGCGGTGCTCAGGCGTGTCGAGCTTCGTGTGAGGCTGCACATTGCTAGATCACAGCGTCGTCGAGGCGGACCCTCGGTGCGGTGTGTAGCCTTCATGCATGAACCACAATGATGTAAGGCGCCAAGTCCGGAGCCTACCCATGGCACTTCGCACGACGAGCTTGACGGGCGGTACGGTGGACATGAGAGTAACTCGGTGTGGAGGCCATCTCCATACTCAACCTGGCGTCACGTATGCCCGCGTAGTAACCTCTGGAAGTACTCACACCTCGTCGCTCTGCGAGAGATGATGGAAAGTTCCTGTCAAGTGCATGAATTGTGGTTACCTTGTTACTCGACGCCCTTGCCATTTGTTCTACCTCTAGTTGACTATGTGCTAACATGATGTACAGAGTTGACCTCCAGGGATCACTCTGCAACATCGACGTTCTTGCAGTCAAAACGTCTGTTCCAGGGTCCCGGCCTTCCTCCATCCAACTCCGTTCATCCCTACCCTGCCCCTGGCGACCCTCCACTACCGTCGACGTACTATCACGCTCGACGTGGCATCACAGTCTTCCCTTTCCAATTTCCTCTACCGGAATCATCGCCGTCGTCCATAGAGTTTGGCTCCGGACTCGCACGGCTACGGTACGAAGTTAGAGCGAGCGTCGGAGTATTCTGGAAAGGCGAGAAGAAGTTGGTGACGGACAAGAAGCCAATAGACGTGGTCGAACGGTTCGAGGTCGACTTCAACCGGGTAGACCCCGAAGGGGTGATCGTCGGCGAGAGTGGCAAGATATGGATGCAAGGCAAGGTCATCGGCGGCTTCTTGGTCGCAGGCCAGCCCGCGTGCATCGAGTTGCAAGTCAAGAACCACTCGAATAAGAAGGTATGCACCCTCAACCAACTGCACCGATCTGCGCTCATTTCTCGCAGAACACCGCTCTCTCGGTAACTCTTGCGCGCGAGCTGCTCCTGCCTAATCAGTCCACCCAGAAACCGCTACAGCTGTCAGATACACTCACCTCTGTGTCGTTCCGAGGTCCCGAGTACATCATCCAGCCTGGAGTGGAAGGTGTAGCGAACCTGGTCGTTGACATCCCGAAGCATGCACGAGGCGTCAAGGGTGGCCGACGACAAGGTGAAGGCAACCGCTCAACGGAAAGCTTGTTCGAAGTTCGTTGCATACTTGGTATCAAGCTCGCAATGGGTATTGGCAGGTAAGAACCGTTGGTGGTCCGTTGTATGTGTATCTGACCCGCTCTTGAGCAGCAAGGACATACGACTCGATCTACCGGTCACAGTCCTGCACCCTTCGGTAGTCCCAGACTATCCACCGCCAGAGATGTATGCCATACCACCGGCTCCCATGAGCGCTCCTCTCTACGACCCCACATCTGGCATGATGTACCAGCCGCCCACATCCCCAGCACCATACCTCGACCGGCCCATGAGTCCATACGCATACCCCGTCCCACCCATGTCACCACCTATAGCACCTTATGTGGACCATGGTCACGTTTGGCTACCGCCACCGTCCATGTCTCCGATGCCACCTAGCATCTATCCCGGTTCGCACTATGCCCACCCAGCATCACAGTACACCTCCCTGGTGGCTCCTTTCGTTCCTCCTCCTCGTCCATCCAGTGCGGAGCCCACGCCTTCCCAACCCCTGCACGGCTTACCTGCCGGTATGCCTACTGTGGTGCCTCCTCCCCCACTCATCCCAATGCCGACGGGACACAACGATGGCCAGCGCGAAGAAGGCAAGGGCGAGCGCGCCTCACGCATTGCGCACCACCTCCGCATGTCCTCACGCCACCGTTCTGCGTCCCCGCCTGCGCATCGTTATCACTTGGCCGACGCTCCGCCCGCGGCGCATGTCCACCCGACTGGAACCATCGCGCTGGCGGCTGTGCCGGAGACCCTCATAGCGGCGCAGAACGCGACGTCGAGTCCACCCACTTCGCCGGAGATGCACACTCGCAAGAACTTGACGCTCTCCCCGTTGCCGACAGGAGGAGATGTTGTGTCTCCGCGCCCGATGCTCTCACCGAAGGTGTCATTCTCGAAGGATCCATTTGAGCAAGCAACGCAAGTGGCAGCCTTGGAGCGTCTCGCAGCTCAAGAAGAGGCCCACAAGAATGTTGCAGCATCACTCCCTCCTCCGCCTGTGGTCGCCCCAGCTTTGAGCGAGCGCAGCGCGGGCTCAGACAGCAGAGACAAGACGCTCCCCAAGCCCCCCGTGCCGAGCGCGAAGGAACACGTCCCCGCCGCACGCAGCCGCGCGGACGCGCTCTTCCCTCCCGACCTGTTCGAGGCCGGCGTGGACGAGACCCCGCCCACGCCCACGCTCGCCGCGGCCGTCACCTCGCTCAAGGTCCCACGCAACCTCCGCGGCGGCCCCAACGGCTCGGGGCTGGACGCGCTCGAGGCGCGGCTCCTCGCCGAGGTCGGGACGCGCAAGCCGGAGCGCGCCCGCGTGCCAGACGTGCGCACGGTGCTGCCCAATCCCATCACGATCCCGCGCGCGAACGACGTCGAGCCGCCGGTGGACTCGGCGATCTCGAGCCTGACGCTGCCCACGCTCGATATCGACGCGGACGAGAAGACGCTCAAGCGCGGGAACGTCAGTCGTGGGGGCGGGAGCGACCGCGAGCACGAGCACGAGCACGAGCACGAGCATGATGCGGAGCTCGAGTTGGGCGCGACGTCGACGGCGCGTGCGCGGGATAGCAAGGGGACGACGACGCGCGGGCGCGAGAGCCGGGACACGAAGAGGGCGGGTGGGTCGGGCGGCGCACGGCGGAGGACAGAGAGGGCGGAGAAGGGCGACAAGGACAAGGGGAGCAGCAAGCACACGGCGGATGCGGACGGTGGGGCGGGTAAGGACAAGGAGCTGCAGAAGCTCAGGAAGGCTGCGCAGGGACGCATCGCGGCGTGGTTGGGCAGCATCGATCCCGAGGAGCCACCCCAGTCTGCGACGCCCCCACCGGAGACTCCTCCACCTGTGACGCCGTCGCCGAGGCGCGGTAGGTCGCCTACGCGTGTCTCGAAGTCGCCTGTACGGGTCTCGAGGTCGCCTGCGAGGAGTCCGGCGATTAGCCCCGCGCGCAGCGCTGCGGTGACGCCTGAGCCTCCGGCCTCGCCGCTCAGGGAGAAGAAGAGCGAAGAGGTGGTGCTGAAGAACGTCCCTGGGTCGTCTCCGAAATCGAAGGAGGAGCCTCAGGAGACGCAAGCTGCGCCCAACCCACGCTCCTCTGGTTTCTTGCCCATTGGCACTGTGCGGGCTAACCAGGCGGCGAAAGCGAATGTGGTCAAGTTCGGGAAGAAGTCCACGCCGTTTGACGCGTATCTGCTTCCGAAGGCCTCCCCGAAGCTCGGGGTGTACCCGCCAAGGCCTTTGGACTCCGAGGTAAAGTACGACGTGCGCTCGGCGCGCGGTGGCAAGGGCGGTATCGTCACCTCGGTTGCCGCCATATGGGCTTCCGCTGGTCAGACTCAGCCTGGGGACAAGGCGCCCATTGCGAAGCCCGTTCCAGTGAAGCCTCAGCCCAAGCCTGCAAGGCTCGCAGAGCAGTGGAAAGCGAAGACGGGGTTGGATGCATCTTCTCCGACCACGAAGGCGACCCCTCCTGTGCCCAAGCCCAAGCCAGACGCGCTGAAGTCACCCACTCTCAGCACCTCTCCTGCCTCATTTGATGGTCGTCCGAAGGCTATGAGACCGACGCCGAAGACTGCCACCTCGTCTCCAGCCGTGACGTCTGCGGCGTCCGATCCTATGGTGCAGTCGGTCGCAGACTTGACCGCAAGGCGTGCACGAATGATCAAGTCACCGTCGGTCCCTGCCGTCGTGTCCTCGTCTACTGCCACCCCGATGCTTTCCTCGACAGCGTCTCTCGCTCGACCGTCTCCCATGCGTGTCGATCGCAATAAGTTGAACGTCAAGTTGCCTCCGACGATCTCGGAGGCGGAGACTCGTACGGACACCTCGAACTCGACGAGCGGTACGCCTGCTGCTGGGACGAAGTCGCCCGGCTCTCCGCCTGCGAAGGGCGAGTACGCGTTCGGCCAGGCTCGTTTGAGAGAGCTGATCAAGAGATACCAAGGACAAGTGAACTCTTCGTGACCCCGGCTTCGACTGTTTTGGACTCTCTGATGTGCTCATTCATACATACCGCCCATACCATCTGTCTCGTATCTATCTACCACACATATCTCGCCTCGTCTCTTCTCTCTGGTCTCTGTTGTGACATTTTCGGTCCACTCATACATTAATGTCCCACACGCTGCTACCTGTTACATTTGCACGCTGACTTATTCACTCACGCTTCCGTCTCTCCTCCTGTCTCTCGTCGATCATGATACCGATACCTCGCGCACTCTGTCACTGTTACGACCTGTTACGACTCCTCCATCTCTCTCTCCATCTCTAGCTTGGCTGTATTGTCTTCACAATGAATACGATCTCACTCCACGACATGGGCGGCGCACAAGACCGCGACCCCTCTCCACACGAAGTCTGTCGTGCCTCTTGGAATTCCCTCCTAACCCTGCCATTCCCCTTCCTGCATCCAGGCTCCCAGGCCATGCCGGCATTTCAGCTTCCCCACTGTGCAATAGAGCACCACATGTCCTCGAGCGCAGGTCATCTGCGTGCCCTCCGTGCGAGTTCTGCTGTGAGTTCGTGATGCTCCTTGCACTCTATCTTATCGCGCTGACATGGACGCCAGTGGCATGGGTACGCTTTCCACGGCGGCCTGTAAGTACTGCTCTCCTTCGGGTGGCCGCTTCTTATTTCGTGCTGGGCGGGAGAGAAGATAAAGCTTGAAGCTTGAGGTGTGTGCGGCCTTCGCCCCTCTCTGTAAGCGTCTCCGTCGGGAGGGAATCGTAAGTAATGGCAACCAAGGCGAACTCTGTCCCGGTCCCGACTGTCATTGAGGTGCGTGCATTCGGTCGTCTCGAACCTTCAAGGTCGCCTTCTAAGTGCCGGATCCTGTGTCACGATAGGTCGACCCATTCGTGTGAGTTACCGCGGTGATATGTAACCTCGGCGGTTGGGAAGCGACTGACATGGTACTCGTAGCCCGGCAGAACAGCAGAAGGTGAATACACCTATCCAGACACGCATCGCCATCCCGATATATCTAACAAGCAACCTGATCCAGGGAGTCCACAACCGCTGGCAGTAAGCGGCATCGTAGTACGATAGTGGAGATGACCCATAACCTTCATCATTCCTAGCCCGGACATCCCACCCGTCGCGACCGTCAAACCTGGAGACGTGCGTGTTCTTGAGTAAACTCCTCGAAAGCACCGCCAGCTGACGCTGTAGCGGCTCAGGTTTTCAAAGTCCAGTGTGTTGGTACGGCTTCTCTTGTGCGAGTACGTGTTGGCTTCATCCGATAGTTAATCACGTTTCTACAGACTGGACTGGGGCGCAGATCGGGAACAATGACTGTAGGTTCTCCGAGCCGAGCGGACAGGATTGGGTCATCTCACGCACATGCAGGCAGCGATGACATCATGAATGTCGACTTGACGAAGGTGCACAACCTCTCTGGGCCGGTCGCAGTCGAGGGCGCAGAGCCTGGCGACTGTCTTGTGGTCGATATTCTCGATGGTTTGTCATCCATACATAACGCATGCCACCGCGTGGACTGCTCCTCACAAGTATGAAACTGCAGTTCAGCCGTTCGACAAGATGCCGTGGGGGTACACCGTGTGTCCTCTATCTTGTGAGGGCGCAGCGTGAATATTGACTTGTCTCGACCATTCTAGGGGATATTCGAACTTGAGAACGGAGGAGGGCTGTTCGGTGCGTGTTCTGCGCAAAGCGCGAAATTCCTGCATTAGTTTAATGCCGTTGCTGCGTGTGCCAGCCGAGAAATTCAAGAGCCGCGCCGCGAAGGCCATCTGGGACTTCAAAGGTGCGTCATGTCCCCTCTAGCAGCCCCAATGTCCAGGAGCAATCGGCATGCTCTCCGGGGCACCACGCAGGCTCATACTCCCACAGGCGTCTACGCAACCTCGCGCCACATCCCTGGAGTGAAGTTCGCGGGGGTTTCGCACCCCGGCCTGATCGGTACCGCGCCCTCTGCGGAGCTCCTTGCGACGTGGAACAAGCGCGAGGGTGAGCTGATCGCGAAGCACCCCGGGGCCGTGCCTCCAGTTGCGTTCCCGCCCGAGCCTAAGGGCGCGCATATCGGGCAAGACCTGCCGGACGATGTGAGGAAGAAGATCGCCGCGGAGGGTGCACGGACGATCCCGGGGCGGGAGCATGGGGGGAATTGCGATGTGCGTCGTTTGTACCATATGTATTGTGTGGAATTGCTCACCGAACGGCCGGTTGGTGGTGCCCGTGCAGATCAAGAATTTGTCGAAGTACGCCTCTTGCTCCTGTACGAGGGTCGCATTGCTTACCATCCCTCTCACAAGGGGATCGCGATGCTACTTCCCGGTGTTCATCAAGGGCGCGAACCTGTCGGTCGGTGATCTGCACTTCTCCCAGGGAGATGTGAGCGTGCCGCCTACATCGATTGCCTTTACTTTTCCTCACACATTTTATATTCACAGGGAGAGGTACGGATTTCGAGGGCGCGAGCATCAGTAGATACCCGAGATGCTGACCTGCGACGAAGATGTCGTTCTGTGGCGCGATAGAGATGGTGAGTGTACCGGGATACCCGTTTGACGAAGGTATGCTGACGCAGTCGAGTTAGGCTGGCATCATCACCTTCAGCTGTAGCATCATAAAGAACGGTGTTGAGAAGTTCGCGCTCAAGCAGCCGATCTTCCTTGTACGTCCACGCGTTTGTTGGAAACGCTGTATTGTGAGGCTGACCGTGCGTTTTTCTGTGCAGCCATCGCCAGTAGACCCACTGTACTCCGCTAAGGTCAGGTCGGAAGCCCTCTCACCTCGCACGATTGATGCCTGATCCATGTGTGAACAGATCATCTTCGAGGGCATAAGCGTAGACTACCGTAAGCACTACTGTCCATGCCTTCGTCCGCACGCAGTTGTCAGGGCTTGCTCACATGAATGATGTCACGATCCAGATGGCGACGGCACCCAATACAGTATGGACGCGTGAGTATAGCCAGACATTCTGTACCCAACTCGTCTCATCCGTCTACTTCTCAGCACGGTTGCGTACAAGCAAGCCGCACTGAATGCTATTGCCTACCTCATGAAGGTGCGACGATGCTACCGAGTCTCAATCACGTACGCGCACGACTGATCCTTGGCCTCTAGCTTGGATACAGTGAGTGAAAAAATGGTTCGAACCCCGGCTGGATACTCACCATAGGGGGCGGCGACACAGCTCGCCAACAAGCTTGTGAGTGCCCATTTAATTCTTCTGCGTCTCCTGTCTGATTTTGCTCGGTTAGATCTTCTGCTCTCTGCGGCGCCGGTCGAGAGCCACGTAGGCGCTATAGTCGTACGTATCGCACAGGTCTGCTGCACGGTCGCGACTGACACGGACACGTACAGGACTCGCCGAACGCTTGTGTCACCCTCGCGCTACCAATCGGCATCTTCGAAGATGTATGTATCGTGGGCCAAATGATGTGAATGTTTGGGGCTAACACATCGTGTCCCCAGGATATCCTCCCGCGAGAGGAAGGGCTAAATATGAAGTCGCGTGGCCAGTGTGCGATTCGCAGCGACGGTTTGGTCGACTCGTAGGTTTGGGGTCTGCTGGCACTGGTATGATGATGCTGCAGTGTGGAGATTGGGAGATGTGTATTTGTATGCGATGTACGGTCGCTCCGGTTGCATTAGATGCAACGTGAGCCTGGATACTTACGAGAAATCGCGACTACTCACCTAAGTACAGCTTACTGTGAAGTCCCCAGTAAGTATCCCACGATAACTACTGGAGTACTCTGGCATCAATCATTGGGGGGAGGCGCCCATTGCCTGAGGCGGAGATCAGGAGGCATGTGAATTTTGTTGCCGAATCCCGACTGCCGTCCTCCAACTTCCAAGCTCCAGCGTCCACGGTTTGTTCTGGGTTTGTTCCACAACCGTCAGTCCAACTGCCAGTCAGTGCTGTCCTACGCAGTGCTCTCTGTGAAGCCAAGTGATCCCGTGCAATGTGAGTACCAGTATTGTCGACTTCCTTGACCTCGTGCGCGGATTGTTCCGACTCCAGGGGCATGGCCGCAGAGGCGCTTCTGACGCCGACGCCCACATCTCAGCTTCAACATGATGTTCAACATGCTCTGAAAGATACCACTCAATTCTGCTTTGAAATTGCGCCCGGCCAAGCAATAGAACGCTGACCACATCAACAGAGCCGTCAACACGCACAGCAGGTGCCTGAAGTCGTATATATACTCGTACACACCTCGCCAGTCACCCCCCATCAACCCAGAGGACGTAGAGCTCAAGATTCGCTAAAACATACCCAATATAATGGCCACACTCACTTACACCGCAATCGAGGACATCCCAAAGGTCAGTGATCCTTCTGCGCGTCCCCGGAGCGCCTTACATGACATTAACTTCTGCCGCTCTGCAGATCCACGCCACTGCGCGGGAGGCGTTCGCTTCAGGCCGCACGCAGTCCATCGAGTTCCGCAAGGCACAGATTGCCCAGGTCGGGTACCTCCTCAAAGACAACGAGGACCGGTTCAAAGATGCGCTCAAGAGCGACCTCGGGCGCCCTTACCAAGAGACCGAGCTGTATGTCGCCTCCTATCAGCCAACACAACTTGATTCCACGACCTCGCGCTCACATGCAATCACCGCAGGTTCGACATCGGCCCGGTGCTCGCCGAGGTGCACATGGGGTACCACAACGTCGACAAGTGGGTCAAGCCGGAGCGGACCGCGTTCAGCATCAACTGGACGCCGATGAGCCCCAAGTTCTGCCCGGAGCCCAAGGGCGTGATCCTCATCATCTCCCCGTTCAACTTCCCGGCGTTCCTGCTCTTGAGTCCTCTGGTGCGCACATGAGCTGCGTATCTGTATCTCTGAAGTGCTGGAGGCTCACTTGTTTGTTGCTGTGCAGGTCAGCGCGATCGCGGCTGGGAACGCCGCGGTCCTGAAGCCGTCGGAGCAGACGCCGGCGTTCAGCCAACTGCTCGCTGAGCTGCTGCCCAAGTACCTCGACCCGGAGCTGTTCCATGTCATCAATGGCGGCGTCCCCGAGACGACAAAGGTGGGCTACTTGTACGGTTCCCGAAACAATTGCTGACGACAGTGTTGACGTGTTCGTCGCGGATAGATGCTCGAGCTTCCTTGGGACCACAGTACGTGAGATGCTTGCATCACCTCTTCCATGCTGACGTGGTTCTGCCTCTGTTGCCTAGTTCTGTATACTGGTGCGTAGCATCATGAGTAAGTTGGACGAGAATTCACGCGGCGGGGACAGGTAACGGACGCGTGGGGCGGATCATCGCAACGGCTGCTGCGAAGCATCTCACCCCGGTCACCCTCGAGGTTCGTCTATGTCTCCTTCGTCTGTGCCCGATGCATACTGATGACGCCGGCGCATCTAGCTTGGAGGTGCGCTGCTCTTCTACCACTCGGTCTGATGCAGTTTTGATCATACGATCGACTAGGTAAGAACCCCGTAGTCATCGACCCGCGTGTCGACGTCAAGATGGCTGCCAGGCGGATTCTCTGGGGACGCTTCTCCAATGCAGGACAGGTACGTAGCTCCCTGCACCCGCCAGCCCACGAAGTCGTCTAAACACGCACGACGACACACAGATCTGCCTCTCTCCGGAGTACGTCCTGGTGCCCGAACACTTCCAGGACACGCTCGTTGCCGCGTTCAAGGAAGCGTAAGCCCCCTCCCTCCCTCACCCCTTCTTCCCTCGACCGCTATCGGACGCTCACGGTGAAACGCTGCAGGTACGAGTCGTTCTACCCCGAGGGCCCCGAAAACTCGCAGTCGTTCTCGCGGATCGTGACCCGGGTCCACGCGGAGCGGATCAAGCGCCTCATCGACACGACCAAGGGCACGATCGTGCTCGGCGGCGGCGCGGACGTCGAGAAGCGGTACATCGCGCCGACGGTCGTGCGCGACGTCAAGGCGGACGACTCTTTGCTCAGCGAGTGCGTGATTGCGCGTTCGAACAGTGGAAGGCGGAGGCGCTGATGCTCGGATAGGGAGATATTCGGCCCTGTGCTTGCCATCGTGCCCGTGAAAGATTTGGACGAGTCGATTGCTTTCATTAGGGCCAGGTGCGTAGACGTGAAGAGATTGTGGGTTACGATGCTCACTAATGCGCGTAGGGAGTACCCGCTTGCTGTGTATGTCTTCACGCACGACCCCGAGTTCGAGAAGAAGGGTGGGTGTCTCGTGCTACCTGGGACGAGTAGGAGCAGCCTCTGAGAAACCCCTTTATGCATAGTCTTCCGCAACACTAAGAGCGGTGCGGCCGTGACGAACGAGACGGTCATCAGCGCTGGAGGTACGCACCCGAGTTCTGTTCGTCGTGCTTCGATCGCTGAGCGGCACTTCACAGTTCCTGGTCTGCCCGTCGGTGGTATCGGTCCCAGTGGATGTGAGTATCCGTAGCCCTCTTGCTCTGAACTCTGAGCTCAGCTGACATGCGACTCTCAGACGGGTACTACACCGGCAAGCACTGCTTCGAACAGTTCTCGCACTTCCGCGTGTCGCTCAAGAACCCCGGCTGGTGAGTCTTTCGCACACGCTTTGCTCCACACGCGCGCGCGATACTCACCGCTCTTCACGCCCCCTCGTTCTAGGGTCGACAAGGTCGCGTTCGGCTTCCGCTACCCGCCATACAAGGTCTGTCTTTCCTCTGCTCCCCCTTCTCATCCCCCCTTCCCATTCCCTAGACGACCATGGAGCTGACCGGTTCTCTTACTGCGATCCCTCAACCGCGAACTGCAGCCGGACTACAAGAAGTACCTCCGGGCGATCAACGCGGCGCTGCCGCCGCGACCGGGCAAGCAGAGCGTGCTGGGCGGAGCGGCGAAGAGGTGGGCGTTCTGGCTTCTGTTCGCACTTGTGGGTGCGTCGTCGGTGGCGCTGATGCGGTCGAGGCGGCAGTTGAAGGCCTGAGCGTGGGTGCGTATCTTGTGATGCGCACGATGTCTGTTGTACGCTACACACAGCACTTCTAACCTAGCTGCGGGCCGCGATCTACGCCACTTCGGACCTCGGACTACTCCCTGCTCCCTGCTCCTCGTACACGCGCCGGCATCGCGTCAACCACTACTCACCCGCAGACCGACGGGAGGCGCAAATGCAGCATACCAAGGGGCGACGCCGCTGCCGCTAGCGGCCGGACGGAGTTTCACTCCCGCGGAATGACATCAGGAGGACCCAGACGGTACCGAACAAGTCAGCCCGTCGCACTGCAAGTCCGCACAGGCCACGTACGTACCTCGCACATCGCTGTCGGCAAAGTGTCAGTACACGCTCGTAACTGAATCTATGGTAGGCGCGTACTCATAGCCTGATGACTTGGAGGAGGTATGTACACGTCCGAGTTGTGTGTATCTGTCAATGCATGTCATTCGGTTCAGGAAATCTGAGCCGTCATGTAACGTACCTTCAAGTTTGCGCGAAGGCTTGATGCGATGCGTCTCGAGTTAGAGGCAGGTAAGTCGTGCGCTAGGAGCACCCGCTGAGTATATCGAGCACATACACCGTGAACGGCAACTCACCACACAACAGCGACCGGACGTAAGAGTCCGATCGTAAGAGTCCGATCCTGATATGAGGTACGTTGAGCGCGTCTACTCGGTGGAGTGGGCGGCGGTTAAGTGGGGAGTTGGGGAGTTGGGAAGTTGGGGAACTGGGGAACTGGGGCTGGAGCTGCTGGGCCAATAACTCCTCGTTCATATAGCCGTGAGGTGAGCGCGCTTCTTTGGAACCTCGTCCGGCTGCAAACTGATTTCTTGGGTCACATCCAGCCGAGCTGACACAAGAGAAAGCCAAACTGTCAGGACGACTTAGCGTGTAGTTCAGCATGCATGCATGGAAACGCTTTCGGTCAAGTTCAGGGTCCTATTCCCAGCCGAAACCACCGTTGGCAGGTGCACGATCCTGTGCCGACCGATCGGACTCTCAGGTGTAAGTACGACGTCAGGCTGTCTCCGAGTGGTGGCAGCGGGACCACAGCCGTATGTAACCTCTATTCCCGATTTTTGGCTGCGTCAATTGGTCTCATGAGACATGCCCGGGGAAAATGACCGCGCCGGCGGAGACCTTGACAATCCTCCGAGGCCAGCAGCGCGCTCAAGTCAAAGCGTACCGCGTTCGCGCTCGATTGACCGCATCGCAAAGTCTGATTAGCATTTGCACTGCGGCCGACAAGGTTGGGCAAGTTCTGCTGTCCTCGCAATTCACAAGCTCTGCAGCGCCTTCAATAAATCTCGGAGCTTCCCATCGGACTCCAACTCTGCGTTCTCTCCCCATCAACTGCACACTGCGCTCGTCCTCGCTCTCAATATGCCTGGCATTACGTTCATCTGCACCGACCCCAGCACCGGCCAGACGACGACGTTTGTTGCGCCTCAGCCAGGACCTGGACCACGCCCGCAACCCAGTAGCAGTGCGCGGTCCAAGACACGCGGTGACCTAAGGGAGTACATGGACGAGGAGCTCAGTAAGTCCCTCCTTTCTCCCGCAGCGACGACGCTTACCGGATCATCCCGCAGAGAAGCTCACAAACGACCCGCGCGCCGGCATGTTCTGGACGTTCGAGGAGTACGTCGAGATCGTCGTCGGCGAGTACCACTACAAACTCGTCGGCTGGCCGCGGGACACGCGCTTCGCGAACCTCAGCGACGTCCGCGGGGGCGAGATGACGATGGCGTATCTGCTGCGACTCTGGAAGACGAAGAAGATGCGGTTCGTCGAGCTCACCGACGACGAGCACCGCTTGCTCGCGACCGACCCCGAGTACTTCAAGCCGGCCCCGGAGTGCGCGCACTCGAAGCGGCGCACGCCTCGCGCCGACACCGGCAAGAGGCGCAAGGCGCGCCGCAACCCGAAGGGGACACTCCTGGGTGGCCCGAAGACCCCGGTCGAGGTCCCGGAGTCGGACGAGGACCCGATCCTCGACGCGGACGACCTCCTCCCCGGCGGATGCGCGTACGTGCCGTCGAGCATTTGAGGAGCTGGCGTAGACGAGAGCGGCGGAATTGGGTGTATAGACGGGCGGCGGACAGTCACGGTAGCATAGCTTCGCCGCGCGCGGTGCGTCTGTTCTTCTGCACGAGTCCAAGACTGTGAATTTCTGTGATTGGCCGTCCAACGACTTGTACTTCGTGTTACCAATCTCAGAGATACGAGCGCGTGTTCCTGACCTTGACGTCGCCGGCTCCCAGCATGGGTCAACAACTGACAATTGACGACAACATGCACGGGCCCGAGTAGCCCACGGTCCCTCGATATCCCGCAAGCGCGGAGATCTGTTGTCACAGATGCTCGGGGAACACGCACAGTTCCCCGTCCCGAGCATGCTTCGGGGTGACGGCGTGGTGAGCGCAGTCCAAGTCGGCCGTCTTGACAGCCTGAGATTCGTGTTGAGGAGCCGAGCGTCCGTGTTCCCCGGAGCCGTGATATTGCTGTGTGGTGATCCCGGCTCGGTGAGTCGTCCATGACCAAGCGCGGCGAGTAGGACTCGGAGAGGTCTGCTGCACACTCGGTCAGCAAATGGAACGGACACGACGACGAGTTGTTGACGAGCATCGTCGGGTCACCGATGGTTGTGCCAGTGAGAGCGGGGTTGGAACAAGATGGAAAGATCAGAGAAAATGTGCGCACTGTTCCACGTACCGAGTAGTGAGAGACGTCGGATACGGATCCATGGCGTGCAATTAACCATCTCGTCGGTCGCGCGTGCTCTCCGACCTCGAATCGGCTCAACCACGAGCGTGTCTCCAACGCGTCGCCGTCCCGATGAGAATGATTCCGTCACGGTCGCGCTTGCGCTCTCAGGCTGAACTTGAATTATCCAGCCGCGTGCTCGTCGGCTGTTCCGAAAAGACACTGTATTGCCTCAAGAGATTGCCTGCGAGGGAGAGGACTCTGCGTGCCGAGCGTTCACGGCTGAGGTTTGCGTACCATGCAACGAAGCGATCACCGAGCCACCAGCACGATCTCTGCATCTATTTTTGTGTACGTGACCGTCCCTGTTAGTGCTGCAGAGTAGATCATTACACGTCAATCAGCGGGTGTGAAGCACCGGTGCACGCATCGCACCTTACAACCGCCTCTCCAAATAAAATGCGAGGAGGCGAGAGAGACTTGCCTGCGTGCACCGTGACGTCGGGCCACCGTCGCCATTCGACCTCGCCCGCACTCCCCGGAACCGTGTAAGCGTTGGCCGGCCGTGCTCCATCTAGGACTCGAAGCACCGAGACGCACAGGTCGGCCATCCCTCCAAGTCGGCCGTCCTTCAGTATGCCGGTCATCCGATAAGCCGCTGTGCACGTCTTGCTTCTCGTCGTCAATATCGTGAGTCTCTGCTGAATGTCAGAAGTCAGTAGCTCGCGCAACACGGGCTGTCTGGGGACAAGGAGACAGAACCGAGACTGTAAGATGCACCGTCCCGAGAGAGAGAACAAGCGATGATCATGACAGCGATTTAACCATCGCCGTCAGAACTCGGCAGCCGCTTCGATGCGAGGGGTGCCGTGATCCACGGGGATTCGCCTTAATCCGATGCATCTCTCACGGCAATGTGGCGCGAGTCGTGTGAGATGCAGTGGAAACGGAGGCAGGGCAATTAGTGTTTTTAGGAATCTGCAGACAGCTGCGCTCGGACTGTTTCATGGACGCACACCGGGCGTCGTCGGATATGCGAAGCCACGGCATCGTGCACAGCACGGGACTGCCAAAGAGTGCGAGCCATCGCACACGACCGACCCAGGGCGCAGTGGCCTTTCCGACCCCGGCGAGAGCCAGGCATGCATCAACATTTGCTCGACGCGCGATACACGATCTCAGCCTCTACTGCGAACGGAGCGCACCTCTCTCGCTCCCGTGTCGTAGCAAGCATGTCCGAGACATGCCGACGGTCTTCGGAGGGGCTCCACGCGGGCCGCCGTCCATTTCCATGCGTGCTTCCCGCGATCGCCCGAGCGTTCGCTCTCCCATCTGCCAGCTGTCGTCTGTATCAGCATACGCGCCTTCCATGGACAGAGGCGCGTCGTCATTCACCTCTCAGTAAGTAGCGACCGGCTGACAGTCTCGCGCATTTCGAACCCTCCGCTCTCCCCTCCCTCTTCCCCTGTCGGCTGACGCCCTTGCTCGTGCGTTCGAACTCGACCTCTCTCCCGGTCCTACCTTGCCATCTCGTCGGCCAGCTGCGGGTCGACGATCTGACGTATCCCGCTGACAATGGGAGCACAACGCGGCTACGACACCTGCCGCCTTCGCTGTGGACCGGAGACCGTCAACGTCGCAGGGGGCAGGTGAGACAAGCACTGACCTGTACGGCGGGTCACTTGCACGTCGTCGAGACGGCGAAGAGGACGGTGCGCACCCTATGCATGCACACGGACGTGAGTTGGTCTCCCTGACTCGGACTTTTATGCACGCACTCACCGTCGTCCTCGTGCTCTGCACGTCGCGGAGGGCCGCGGAGGTCTTGCTCGCGATCAGCGCCGGGGTTCGCGCCGTATGCATTCGGGCGCAGCGCAACCGACCGCACGAGCGTGCGCTCTCGGATCCTCCCGGCATGTGTGCGTCCGAGCCCGGAAGCACCCACGTCGGCGGGCGGATTGTCGAGCCCGTTCGTCTCCGCAGACGAGTGACATTCGACGGGGGCAATGTCGTCGTCCGGCCGACAAGCGATATCGCTTGCACCGGGTGAGACGAGTTCCTGGGCGGGCGGCGCAGTATGTTCGAGTTGGACGAGGCTGAGCTCGAGTGCGTCGTATACGGTCTCGAGGTGCGCCGGTCCGAGTCGACTGGCAATATCCGCACTCGCCTGGCTGGCACAGAAGGTTGACGGGTTGAGCTGCGAGCGCATAGACGTCGACGAAGGGGCGTCTCCATGTGAGAGACGTCGGTCGCTGGCCATCCTGACGGCTTGCGGCGCGCGATTGCGCTCGCGTGCGCGGGGGTTCATTTGATGGGAGGAGAGCGTAGACGGTAATTTACCGTGTCCCTAGCGCAGCTCGACCGGGGTCGCGTTCGAGGACGAGGAGACGAACTTGAGCTCCGAGGAAATCGGAGTGCAGGGGACCGGCGGAGGCCAGTGACGAGGCGAGGGCACGGTCTGGAGGAGGGCTATATGCGCGGGAGGGGGACTCACGCGTCGAGTGAGTGAGAAGAGCGGGAAAGTCGAGAGCTGAAACGCTCACCTACTAGTACGAGCATGCATGTACTCTGCGTACGCCTGAACACGCACGCACGCATTCGAAACCGCGCAGATGCGGCGCGCAGCGGAGAACGGCTGCACTGCGCTCTGCTGCGTCCCCGTCCGAGAGCACTGGAGGACCGCGCGCCAGTGCGTGCACGGAAAACAGCCAGAGTCCAGACATCGACGCGGCCAGTTGCTGCACTTGGACGTGAGGAGCGAGGAGAGAGCGACTGGCGCGCAGAGGGGAAGCGAACAGCGCAGGGCAGGAGTCGGCGAGAGCGGCGAGCGCATCCAGCGCGCATACAGCCAGCACGTCGACGTCGGAGCAGACAAGCACGACCGAGGCCTCGAGAGGAGCAGGAGCAGGTCAGAGACAGAGACAGAGGCGCAGATCTCGATCGAGAGGCATGTGAATTCCGAATCCCGAACGCCGCATACTCCCACAGGCGTCTACGCAACCTCGCGCCACATCCCCTTGTCGCACCCAGGCCTGATCGGTACCGCGCCCTCCGCGGAGCTCCTTGCGACGTGGAACAAGCGCGAGGGTGAGCTGATCGCGAAGCATCCGGGGGCCGTGCCGCCTGTCGCGTTCCCGCCTGAACCGAAGGGCGCGTATGTCGGGCAAGACCTGCCGGACGATGTGAGGGAGAAGATCGCCGCGGAGGGCGCGCGGACGATCCCGGGGCGGGAGCATGGGGGGAACTGCGATGTGCGTCGCTCGTGTCCTATGATTGTGTGGAATGATTGCTCACCAGACGACCGGCGGTTGTTTCCCGTGCAGATCAAGAATTTGTCGAAGTACGCCTCCTGTTCTTGATCCTGTACGAGGGACGCATCGCTTACCGTTTCTCTCTGTCAGAGGATCGCGATGCTACTTCCCGGTATTCATCAAGGGCGCGAACCTGTCGGTCGGCGATCTGCACTTCTCCCAGGGCGATGTGAGCGTGCCGCCTATGTCCATCACCTGTCCTTTTACTCACGTATCGTGCGTTCGCAGGGAGAGGTACGGATTTTGAGGGCGCGAACATCAGTCGATACCCAGGATGCTGACCGACGACGAAGATGTCGTTCTGTGGCGCGATAGAGATGGTGAGCGTCCTGGATACCCGTTTGACGAAGGTACGCTGACGCAGTCGACTTAGGCTGGCATCATCACTTTCAGCTGTAGCATCATAAAGAACGGTGTTGAAAAGTTCGCGCTCAAGCAGCCGATCTTCCTGGTACGTCCTCGCGTTTGTTGGAAACGCTGGATTGCGAGACTGACCGTGCGTGTTTCTGTGCAGCCATCGCCAGTAGACCCACTGTACTCCGCTAAGGTCAGGTCGGAAGCCCTCTCACCTCGCACGATTGATGCTTGATCCATGTGTGAACAGATCATCTTCGAGGGCATAAGCGTAGACTACCGTAAGCACTACTGTCCATGCCTTCGTCCGCACGTAGTTGTCAGGGCTTGCTCACATGAATGATGTCACGATCCAGATGGCGACGGCACCCAATACAGTATGGACGCGTGAGTATAGCCAGACATTCTGTACCCAACTCGTCTCATCCGTCTACTTCTCAGCACGGTTGCGTACAAGCAAGCCGCACTGAATGCTATTGCCTACCTCATGAAGGTGCGACGATGCTACCGAGTCTCAATCACGTACGCGCACGACTGATCCTTGGCCTCTAGCTTGGATACAGTGAGTGAAAAAATGGTTCGAACCCCGGCTGGACACTCACCATAGGGGGCGGGGACACAGCTCGCCAACAAGCTTGTGGGTGCCCATTAAATTCTTCTGCGTCTTCTGTCTGATTTTGCTCTATCAGATCTTCTGCTCTCTGCGGCGCCGGTCGAGAGCCACGTAGGCGCTATAGTCGTATGTGTCGCACAGGCGGGATATCTTCTGCTGCAGGGTCGTGACTGACATGGACACGTACAGGACTCGCCGAATGCCTGTGTTACCCTTGCGCTCCCAATTGGCATCTTTGAAGATGTATGTGTCATGGGCCAAATGATGTGGATGTTTGGAACTAACGCACCGTGTCTCCAGGATATCCTCCCGCGAGAGGAAGGGCTTAATATGAAGTCCCGTGGCCAGTGTGCGATCCGCAGCGACGGTCTGGTCGACTCGTAGGTACGGGGTGTGCTGGCACTGGTATGATGATGCTGCAGTGTGGAGATTGAGAAATGTGTATTTGTTTGCGATGTACCGTCGCTCCAGTTGCATTAGATGCAACGTGAGCCTGGATACTTACGAGAAATCGCGAGTACTCACCTACAGCTTACTGTGAAGTCCCCAGTAAGTATCCCACGATAACTACTGGAGTACTCTGGCATCAATCATTGGGGGGAGGCGCCCATTGCCTGAGGCGGAGATCAGGCATGTGAATTTTGTTGCCGAATCCCGACTGCCGTCCTCCAAGCTCCAGCGTCCACGGTTTGTTCTGGGTTTGTTCCACAACCGTCAGTCCAACTGCCAGTCAGTGCTGTCCTACGCAGTGCTCTCTGTGAAGCCAAGTGGTCCCGTGCATTGTGAGTGAGTACCAGTATTGTCGACTTCCTTGACCTCGTGCGCGGATTGTTCCGACTCCAGGGGCATGGCCGCAAAGGCGCTTCTGACGCCGACGCCCACATCTCAGCTTCAACATGATGTTCACCATGCTCTGAAAGATACCACTCAATTCTGCTTTGAAATTGCGCCCGGCCAAGCAATAGAACGCTGACCACATCAACAGAGCCGTCAACACGCACAGCAGGTGCCTGACATCGTATATATACTCGTACACACCTCGCCAGTCACCCCCCATCAACCCAGAGGACGTAGAGGCGTCGCCTAGCCCAAGATTCGCTAAAACATACCCAATATAATGGCCACGCTCACTTACACCGCAATCGAGGACATTCCAAAGGTCAGTGATGCTTTTGCGCCCCAGCGCCTTACATGACGTTAACTTCTGCCGTCCTGCAGATCCACGCCACTGCGCGGGAGGCGTTCGCTTCAGGCCGCACGCAGTCCATCGAGTTCCGCAAGGCACAGATTGCCCAGGTCGGGTACCTCCTCAAAGACAACGAGGACCGGTTCAAAGATGCGCTCAAGAGTGACCTCGGGCGCCCATACCAAGAGACCGAGCTGTATGTCGCCTCCTATCAGCCAACACAACTTGATTGTACGACCTCGCGCTCACATGCAATCACCGCAGGTTCGACATCGGCCCGGTCCTCGCCGAAGTCCACATGGGGTACCACAATGTCGATAAGTGGGTCAAGCCGGAGCGGACCGCGTTCAGCATCAACTGGACGCCGATGAGCCCCAAGTTCTGCCCGGAGCCCAAGGGCGTGATCCTCATCATCTCCCCGTTCAACTTCCCGGCGTTCCTGCTCCTGAGTCCTCTGGTGCGCCCGGACTGCCGGACTGTGTATCTGGACTGATGAACAGCTGGAGGCTCACTTGTTGCTGTGCAGGTCAGCGCGATCGCGGCTGGTAACGCCGCGGTCCTGAAGCCGTCGGAGCAGACGCCAGCGTTCAGCCAGCTGCTGGCGGAGCTGCTGCCCAAGTACCTCGACCCGGAGCTGTTCCACGTCATCAATGGAGGCGTACCCGAGACGACAAAGGTGGGCTGTTTCTACAATCGCTGACGACAGTATTGACGTGTTAGTCGCGGATAGATGCTCGAGCTTCCCTGGGACCACAGTACGTGAAATGCTCGCATCACCTCTTCCATGCTGACTTGTTTTTGCCTCTGTTGCTCAGTTCTGTATACTGGTGCGTAGGATTGCGAGTGACGAGCGAAGTTGGACGAGAACTTACGCGACGGGGACAGGTAACGGACGCGTGGGGCGGATCATCGCAACGGCTGCTGCGAAGCATCTCACCCCGGTCACTCTCGAGGTTGGTCCATTTCCCCTCCGTCTGTGCCTGACGTTGGTTGACGACGCCTGCGTATCTAGCTCGGAGGTGCGCTGCTCACCTCATGATCACACTCACGCAGTATTGACCCCGCGATCACCCAGGCAAGAACCCCGTCGTCATCGACCCTCGCGTCGACGTGAAGATGGCTGCGAGGCGGATCCTCTGGGGACGCTTCTCCAACGCAGGACAGGTACGCAGCCCCCGCACTCACCAGCTCACAAAGTCGTCTAAGCATTCACAATGACACGTAGATCTGCCTCTCGCCGGAGTACGTCCTGGTGCCCGAGCACTTCCAGGACACGCTCGTCGCCGCGTTCAAGGAAGCGTAAGCCCCCTCCCTCCCTCACCCCTTCTTCCCTCGACCGCTATCAGACGCTCACGGTGCGACGCTGCAGGTACGAGTCCTTCTACCCCGAGGGCCCCGAAAACTCGCAGTCGTTCTCGCGGATCGTGACGCGGGTGCACGCGGAGCGCATCAAGCGCCTCATCGACACGACCAAGGGCACGATCGTGCTCGGCGGCGGCGCGGACGTCGAAAAGCGGTACATCGCGCCGACGGTCGTGCGCGACGTCAAGGCGGACGACTCTTTGCTCAGCGAGTGCGTGATTGCGCTTTTGAACGGTAAGAGGTGGAGGCGCTGATGCTCGGATAGGGAGATCTTCGGGCCTGTGCTTGCGATCGTGCCCGTGAAGGATTTGGATGAGTCGATTGCGTTCATCAGGGCGAGGTGCGTACACGTGAGCAGGCTGTTGCTTGCGATGCTGACTAATGCGCGCAGGGAGTACCCGCTTGCTGTGTATGTCTTCACGCACGACCCCGAGTTCGAGAAGAAGGGTGGGTATCTCGTGCTACCTGCCAATGCTGGCGGGGACTGAGGATCTCTCTTGTGCGCAGTGTTCCGCAACACGAAGAGCGGTGCGGCCGTCACGAACGAGACGGTCATCAGCGCTGGAGGTACGCACCTGAGTTCTGTTTGTCGTGCTTGGATCGCTCATCGACACATCACAGTTCCCGGTCTGCCCGTTGGCGGTATCGGTCCCAGTGGATGTGAGTCCCAGTAGCCCTCTCGCTTTGAACTCTGAGCTCAGCTGACATGCGACTTTCAGACGGGTACTACACCGGCAAGCACTGCTTCGAGCAATTCTCGCACTTCCGCGTGTCGCTCAAGAACCCCGGCTGGTGAGGCTTTCGCACGCTCCATGTTCCATGCACGCGCAATGCTCACTGCTCTTCACGCCCCCTCGTTCTAGGGTCGACAAGGTCGCGTTCGGCTTCCGCTACCCGCCATACAAGGTCTGTCTTCCCTCTGCTCCCCCTTCTCATCCCTTCCCCCATTACCTAGACGACGATGGAGCTGACCGGTTCTCTTACTGCGATCCCTCAACCGCCAACCGCCAACTGCAGCCGGACTACAAGAAGTACCTGCGGGCGATCAACGCGGCGCTGCCGCCGCGGCCGGGCAAGCAGAGCGTGCTGGGCGGAGCGGCGAAGAGGTGGGCGTTCTGGCTTCTGTTCGCACTCGTGGGTGCGTCGTCGGTGGTGCTGACGCGGTCGAGGCGGCAGCTGAAGGCATGAGCGTCGTGCGTGTTGCAATTGCCTGATGTGCGTGGGCTGGCCACGGGTACCTCCCCTGTTATCGTGCACGATGTCTGGTGTGCTCCGTTATGTACAACAGCGCCGCATGGCGTGCATACTTTCGGGCCGGCTGGTCATGTTGTCTGTCGCTCCTTCAAATGTCTGTTCCGGATCCCTGGACTTGGAGTTGTTTGTCACGGATATGTTTGTTTTGTCTAGTGTGGTGTCGAGACTGGAGAGTTCCTCACTGTACTTACTGTATGTACGTTCCTTGGCCCCGTACTTACTCTTGCTTACTTATCTTATGTTCCTGGGGAGTCGGTAACGTCACCGCAATTGTCGTTCCTACGAATACCCGCGCGCCGGGCCCACTAACCGCCGGATGTTGCTATGGCGAGACGCACAATGCGGCCCCAATAAGGCAAGTGAGTATGATCGTCCTGGGTGGTTGCAAGGGGCAGCCGAGAACAGAACGTCAGAATGTTCGTCCGGGGCTAGTGCCGCACCCGCGCGAGGCGGGCCCGGGTGAATTACGGCGGCCACCATGCATGATCCATCCACGCCAGTCCACGCCCCCAGCGGCCAGTCCCCAGCCGAAGGCCCGCGTGCGATGGCGCGATGGTGTATATAAGCCAGAGGCACGCGCTGGCGAGCCCTCACACTTTTCTCTCCTCCACTTTCCTTTCGCCCGTGGTCCGGTCTCGAAGGCCCTTTCCTTCCTTTCTGCACTCGCAGCTAGTCTGTCTCTGTTGTTTCTCTGCAGCAACTCCCACAGCTAGTCTGTGTCTGTCTCCCCTCGGCTTCACCCCCTGTTCTTGATCTTTGAAACCCCCTTCCATCCCTCGTTCACGAGAAACAAGATGCGTTTCGCTTCCGTTGTCGCCCTTGCTTTCACCGGCCTCGTGGCCGCCGCCCCGCTCCGCTTCTCCAAGCGTCAGGCCTTCCGCCAGCTCGAGTGAGTCTCCCAGACTCGTCCTCAATCACCACACGAAGCTAACCGCGTGCATCCTGCAGCTACGCCGACTTCCAGATCTCGGACGGCGTCGCGGGCAACGCTGAGGCGGAGGCCGCCGCGGTCTTCATCGCGCCCTTCCAGGGCGTCGACCTCGCGACCGTGTCCGCGGACACCCTCGCGGCCGTCAAGGCCATGCGCGAGGCCGCGGAGGACGCCGAGACGTCCCTCTTCAACCCCGCGATCGACGCGGCCGCGTCGGACGCGGAGGCGGACGCCCTCCAGAACGGCAAGATCAAGAACAAGGTCCTCAAGCTCACCGGCTTTGTCCAGGCGCTGAACATCCAGGTGCGTCCGTCATCCATGCCTGTCCAGCGCACGCATCTTCCGGTCTCTGCTTCCCTCCTGTGCTCCTGGAGCTTACATGCGTTTTCTTGCGTGCAGATCGCCCGTGACAGCGCAGCTGGCAAGGACACGTCCAAGTCCGTGGCCAAGCTCGCCGACGAGCAGAAGAAGCTTGCGAAGAACATCCAGCTCGACGTCGCCGCTGCTGGTGCGCCCGCCAAGGGTGTCACTGGTGGTGCTGCTGCCGCTCCCGCCGCCCCTGCTGCCCCCGCCACTCCAGAGGCCCCCGCTGCTCCTGAGGCCCCTGCCGCGCCCGCTGCCGGCACTGGCAACAACGCCGCCGGCTTCCAGTTCCCTGTCCAGGAGTGAGTCCACCTCTGCGATCGTTGCTGTCGAGCGTCCCGCTAAACCGCCTCTGTGTGCCTAGCTACTCTGCCTTCCAGATCTCCGACGGCACGGCGGGCAACGCCGAGGCCGAGGCCAACGCCGTCTTCGTCGCGCCCTTCGCCGGCGTCGACCTCGCGACGCTCGACGACAGCGTGGCGAAGAACGTCGAGGCGATGCGCAAGGCGGCGGAGAACGCGGAGACGTCGCTCTTCAACCCCGCGATCGACGCTGCGGACGGCGCCGAGGCGGACGCGCTCCAGAACGGGAAGATCAAGAACAAGGTCCTCAAGCTCACGGGCATCATCCAGGTCAACAAGATCAAGCTCGCCAAGGCCCAGGCCAGCGGCGCCGACACCTCCAGCTTCGAGGAGAAGATCGCCGAGGAACAGTGCGTATCCGTCCTGGTCTTCTATGAGATTGTGAACGGAAGTGCTGATGGGGTGCGTGCGTTTTGCAGGACCAAGCTTAACAAGAACATCGAGACCGACGTCGCGCACGCCGGCGAGCCCTCCGTGGGTGTCGCGTAAAGCGTGAACGCGCCGTGTCGTGTCTGCTTTCCCCGATCGGTGTTCGCGTTCGTCCCATAAGCTCTAGCTGTGCTACCTGCCCATCCATTTGCCTTTGTTGCTGCACCAGAAACACTTTGCACTGTTAGCTCACCCTTTCTGCAATTTCACTGGATACGGAGAGAAACCTGCCCTGCTTGGGCATTGTGTGATATGTGTGAGCTTGTTCAGCATCATGTGTGATGGTGCACATGTACAGAGGACGGCGGCGAGGTCTGCCGTGGGTTCGAGGCAGAAGGAGGACACCCAAAGTAGGTAGATCATGGGCGGCCAGCTGTCCGTTGTACTCCATCTCCAAGACGACGTCTGTCCGACATACCTCTCCGAGCTTCGAGTCGGAGAGTCAAGATGATGCGCACATGCTCAAGACCGCTACAGTGTCAGAACCTGCAACCAGGGCTCCCAGCATTGGAGTACAAGTCATGGACGGTGGACGAGCTCAACGATAACGATGAGTGGTGAATGTTGCGACAGAATAGGGCAGCCATAGATAGGGAAAGGGGTAATATATGTTGACCACGACCGGTCCAAATGTCCATACATATCTGTAGTAGGCTAGCACTCGAAAGCAAGGAGTGGGTGCAATGAGCAAGCGGCCGAGCGCTGGATGTTGCATGGTGAGCACGGTGCACGGACAGAGATCTGAGAGAATGGGTCGAGCACGCACCTTCACCGGAACGAAGGCGCAGCGCCCCGCACTCGCGTGCGGCCGTCCTTGAGCCTCTCAGTGATAACAGGGCTCGCCGCAGGCCTGAACTTGTAGTCCTTCGAGTACCTGTTCCCGCCACACCCCGCACAACGCACAATCCACGCATTCACAGCCCCGCCGACCTGCACGGTCAGCCTCCCTCTCCCCCCAACACACCAAAGCGAGCATAATCAGACGCACCTCGTCGCATGCACGACCTTTGGCGGCTCCTCGACCGCCTGGAGCGCGGCGACGCGCATCCGGAAGCCGACCCAGAGGAGGAAGAGCATGAAGACGACGAGCGCGATGCGCTTCCACGCGGGCGGCGTCGGCGGGTTGAAGCGCGGGTCCTGCGCGAGCCTCCGCTGAAGCTCGTTGACGTCGCTCGTGGGCTCTTGCGACGGCAGCCTGCGCTTCTCGGGGAGGGTGGGCTCGTCGGATGTTGCGAGGCGTTCGTACTTAGCGGGCATGGTGGGCGGGTGCGAGAGGGGTGGAGGTGGCGGTAGAGGGATGGGATACGTTTACACGAGCAAAACGGAGGGGTTTGTGGAGGAAGACAGCGAGCGGGAGGCAACGAACGGCGGCGGAGGTGGTCGGTGTGCTGGTGGAAAGGACGAGAACGTCTTGGGCGCGTACGACCGCTGCGGGAGCGCGCTCATCTCGCTCCGCTTCCCGTTTGGGCACTCCCCATGCTACGGTACTCTGCGGTTACGCCGGTGCTCATGTACTGTCGGTCGTAGGCTACAAGCGGCAAATTACCTTGATCGGTGTGGGGTAAGAGCAAGCGCTATGTGCAATGTGATTGTCCACGCGTCTCGCCGAAGTCCGTTCATTACTAGCTTCTACCATGTAGTAGGCTGTACATAGGAACCATATAGTCCGAGAGAAACGAGAGTCGACAACAAAGGTACCCAGAAACATCCCAATGGTTAGCAACGACGGGCTATGCCTTGTCGTTCTTCCTCCTCCCTGGTTAAAGAGCGCTCGTTACCATCGAATTCATGGACCCACTTGGAACAGAACGCACCTGTACTCGAACATCACCTGTACGCCGACGAACAGACACGCACACGCAACAAGCAAGAATTGTATGCCTAGCGGAGAAGGAGAGGTCAATCGCGACGCCAAGCAGCAGTAGGCGAACCGTCGACGTGCCTTGCCAGCTGCCCATGATCTGGTCGATCATGTACTGGATACCGTCCGTGCCGATGACGAACCCAACCAGGTTCGCGGTCATCATCATGAGGATGTTGAGCACCGCGCCGCCGGCGCAGACATGTCTAAACCACGGCCTATCACCAAACTACAATCATCCGCGCCCCTACCGTCAGCCATCGGACGCATCGCACAGGCAGCAGAACCAACGCACCTTCTTCGCCGGCAAAAAGTACCGCGCCGCGACCTCGGGGACGATGAACAGGCTGACGAGCCAGCCCCACGCGAGGAGGCGGAAGGAGAGGTCGTGCCAGAGCGCGACAAAGGAGAAGATGAGCACGGCGGTGAAGAGCAGGTTCTTCGTGCCCCCGAGCGGGATGTAGATGTAGCGGATGATCCAGAGGTTGTAGCTCCGGTGCCACGCGCGCCAGAAGCCGAGCGTCGAGTAGTTGTTCGCCATGCAGCGCACCATGTTCTCTGGCGGGTCCATCCCGTCGGCGAGCGCCCAGAGCCGGAAGAACCGCCAGGGGACGAGGAGCTGGGGAGAATTGAGTCAGCTAGGCGTCCGGAGGGGGAGGGGGTGGATGCGATGAGAGCGCACCTTGAGCCAGACGATGATGAGGTTCCAGAAGCCGACCATGCAGAGTTCTGCGGCTGAGAGCCCGACCCAGGCTTTCCTGTCCTTGATGGCGACGACGTACATGAAGTGCAGGATGAACTCGAGCGTCATGATGCACACGACGAAGCGCACGAGGTAGCCAAAGAAGCCCCTCCAGCTCACGTTCACAGGTCTGCGCAACTATACAATGTCTGTCAGCTCTTGACCTTAGGTGACACGACGGTGGAGGATGCTCACTTGCCACATGAAGTCATTGAACGTCATGATGGGGCCCGCGATGTACAGCGGGGGGTAGATCGCGTAGGCGACATAGTTCACGAATGAATATGTGTCCAAGTCATGATTGACCCGAGGCCTCTGCTTGTCTGCGAGCGGCTCGCCTGTCTGAGCAACCGGTCAGGACCAGGTTTATACCACGAAAAACTGCAACTCACGTCTGGTAGGCCTTCGCGGTTGCACGCCCAGTAGTAGTCCATGCTGAAGGACACCAGTCGGAGCATCGTGATGTTGAAGCTGATGTACCACCGCGGGTAGATTCCCTCCCATGCGTCCTGCGCTCACGGACCTAGTCAGGTCAGCGGGGCGCACCATGCGAACGCGAGCACGCACCAAAGACGCAAGCGCAGGGTGGATGCTGGCGAAATGCCAGCCCGAGTTCTTCTCGTTCCCGAACAAGACGAGGGCGTTGAACACCCAGGTGAGTACCGGCCCTGCCTTGGATGGGCCGGTGGCTTTTGCGATCGCGTAGTTGCCGGAGAGGATGATGAAGACCTTGAGAGCACTGGAGCCGTGGAGAGCGAAGAGCATGATGGTGGAGAAGCCGACGAGGAATGGGATAAGGAATAAGTTATTTGAATCGGTGAATGGACGTGCTCTGCGTGCAGCGAGGGTATACAGATGCTTGAAGATGAGGAATACACTTGCGAGGAGGATGAGGGGCGCGAGACCATTTCGGAATGACCGGTATTGCCGGTCGCTGTTGTCCTGCGTTCAAAGGTATGAGATCTCGCTCATAGCACCAACTTGCACTCCAACCGAGGACTCCGGATGGGAGTACTCACCACTCGTCGACCGAACAACCACCCAGGCGACAAACGACTCTCATAGAACGGATAATTAGGATGCGAGGCTACAGCGACATTTGAGCAGGAATATGCGAGACACTGAACTGTCACTCACGCGAGCTAAGCCTGTATGGTATCCAAACCATGGCCGGGAGTGCGAACGCGAACACCACGTAGTAGCACATGAACTCCGGCGTCCTCCATCTCGGCGCGGGATGAGGCTCAGACTTGAGCTTGGGATTATATGACGAGGGTATGTCTATCGTCAGTCTAGCGAGTCCTTTGGGCTTGTGCGAGCTGTGCGTCGGCGAGTCCAGCTCAAAGGTGGCACGGGAACGGAGGTCGGACGGCATTTGGACTACGGCGTCGCCCAGCATAAGAGTAGGAATGTTATGTTTTCTCTAGGAGTCGTTCCCCAGCATCGACAGTATTCCCAACACCCTTCCCCGCACACGAGACAGATGAGGAGGAGGATATAGCGGAAGTGGATGTGGAAGCGAGAAGGCAAGGATGGGCGCTATTAACCAGACTTACTCGACTTACTAGGATCTACTAACCTAGGTAACAAGGCAGTAAGTAACTGGAGCTTATCGAAGCTACCGCTATTGAGTAACTCTATACTTTGCCCCTTGCTTCCGTACCACCAACACCGTCCCCACCTTCGCCTCGTTTACCACTTGAAGAGTCAGTACAACGCGCTGTTGTCTTTATTGTAATTCACCCTCATTTGTCTCCTAGTGGAAGAAGTTTCGACTGGGTCTGGTTCTGACTATTCCAAGTGAGTGGCTGAGGCATATATCCTGCATATGGCGTATCCTGAGATCCTTTAGCTCGGTACATGGCTCTGCAGACGCTTCGATATTATCCAGCTGACATCCATCTCCAGTGGATTTCATGGTTCCTATCCTCCAAAGGCAACGAATACTTTTGCGAGGTCGAGGAGGACTACATCCTCGACCGCTTCAATCTCACTGGTCTCAACACCGAAGTGCAGCATTACGCGCAGGCGTTGGACATGATCACGGACAACCTAGGTGCGCCAACTACCCTCCGTTGCACATTGACGGTACTAAGATGTTGCTTCAGTAGACGAAGAGATCCAGGACGACCTCCGGGGAAATCTTGACCTGCAGGCACGCCTCCTGTACGGCCTCATCCATGCGAGGTGGATAGTGACTGCGCGGGGTCTTGCAAAGATGGTACGTCCGCAGCCTTCATCTGACGCCACATCTTGTCCATACCCGCCCCAATCCTCATTCCCATCCCTTCCACACGCAGCTCGACAAGTACAAGCGCGCAGACTTCGGCCGCTGTCCCCGCGTGCTCTGCCAATCCCAGCCCCTCCTCCCGGTCGGCCTCACCGACGTCCCGTACGAGAAGTCCGTCAAGCTCTACTGCGGGCGCTGCGAAGACATCTACTCCCCCAAGTCCTCCCGCCACGGCTCGATCGACGGCGCGTACTTTGGCACATCCTTCCCCCACCTCCTCTTCCTCGTCTACCCCAACCTCATCCCCCCAAAGAGCGGCCCTGTCGAGCTCGGCATTCCGGGACGTGGCGGCGACGTGGAGGGCAGCAGGCGAAGCAGGAGGGTCCGAGAAGAGCAGGAGGCCCAGGCGGAGGGCGTCGGAGAGGGCATGAGCACCGCGAGCGTGGCGCTGAAGGCGGACAGGTACCGTCCACGCATATTCGGGTTCCAGGTGAACGAGATCGCGAAGCTGCAGAGGTGGCAGGAGGCTGTCAGGGATCGGTGCGTTACGGTTACCCTGGTCCTCGAGTTGAAATTCGCTGATTGTGTGGTGTCGTGTAGGCAGATCGCGCGGTTGGAGGAGCTGGAGGAGAATGCGTAGTGTGTTTCCAGGTGCGATGTTGTACGAGTTCCGTTCGAGGGTTTCATGTTTCCTGGTCGCAAAATCTCGAACTGCAGCAATGTCCGATGCTTCTATCGCACTACGTGGCGAGGACGCCGTTACAGTATCGCCCGTGTATCACGCGACCGTACACCTGGAACTTCTCCGCCTTTTCTCTGGTGCGTGTTTGGCTAGCTTCGTAACTGCGCCTGTCCATCGATGTCCGGTGTGAGACCCGCGTCGCGGAGACGACGAACTGCATAACTCTACACACAGAAATTGGCATCTGCGACCTTGCTCACTTCCAGGAACCACCATCAAGAGCCCTGCGAAGCGCAATGAATTAACAGCGGACGATATTTGTGGACAATGCGCTGGGGCTCCAGCGCGATGCAATGAAGGCCGCCCTCCTTGATCACAACCCACAGCTTCACTCGTTGGGGAGGATCCCTGTCACGCGTTGTCACTGTCAACCCAGGCCATCGGTGCGTGTGGTGATAGTTCCGTAATGTGCGTCTTCAAGGACTGATTGGTCTTCTTTACAGAATCAGGTGTGCTCTTGGTATGATGTTAGACCCATCTTCCATCCTGTGGCGTACGTACTACGAACCTGGACTGTGGCGGACTGGCGTAGCTCCCAATCTGCACGCCCATCTACATCCCTGCAATTATTCTGCTGCTTCTCATATCCGCCGACTCTCAAAAACCGACATTGATTCTGGCCTTGCCTATCCTCCCGTCAGCTGATAGAACCGATGCATTCGAGAACCCCACCGCGCGTTTGAATCACCGTACCCTCATAAGTACCGCGTTGCGACCTCACCGATCCTCCCCTCTACTCACTACGATGTCTGTCAACATAATCTCTCTCAGAGCATCTGAACACCCCGTGAAGTCGGTGACCATATATCAGTCATCGACTGCAGAGGTGACTCGCACCCTCGTAGCCGATCTCCAGGCGCGTTTTCTTGACTCTCCCGTGATCCGCGTTTGTCGCTGATGTTGAGTTCTCTCATAGGTCGGCCGCAACACTGTGGAGATCGCGGGCATCTCAAGTCAGGTCGATGATGAGTCGCCCAGAGTCCACGGCCTCGGTGCGATGGCACGTCTCTTCGACATCTCTTGCAGCTTTAGCACTCCTCCACGGCACAGAAACACACAGAACCTCCACGCGATTAAGAAGGCGACCGCTAAGCGCAGCCTTCTAAGCTCTGAGCGCAATTTGCGCCAGGAGGAGTACGATATGCTGAACCAGGCCGGCAAGTCGTTCGCCACCTCAGTACCAGAGCAGTACGATGCATTTCTTGACAACGTCGTCCGGCGCAAACGCGCCGCGATGAAGGCTGTCTGGGAGTACGATCAGCAGATCGAAGAGAGCGACGACGAACTGTGGTCGCTTCGGAACAATCACGCAGGAGAAGCCGGGGCCCGAATCGTTGCTACACTTCTCGCGACGCGCGAGTGCCACCTGGAGTTTCAACTCACTTACCGTCTGTATCTGTTCTCTCACGTCCGTCGATATGTGCTGACTGTTGCCACTATTCTAGTCGTCACTGGCGTCCAATGGCAGCCGCACTACGACCTGCACGCCAGCACCTCAGAAGGCAAGCCCTTGTCGGGCGTCACTTTGCAGTACTGTGCTAGCATCAGCCAAAGCACGGGCGAAGACTGGAACGACACCACTCTGACTCTGAGCACCGCGAATTCGCAGGCGTTGAAGAGCCTCTCTGTGCCGATCGTCAGTCCGCTCAAGGTCTCTCCCGTTCGAGACGCTCTCATTCTACCGTATCGGTCGGCAAGTCTGGCCTCGGGGGAGAGCGATGTAGGCTGCTATGACGTGGCCCCGTCCGAATACTCGGAGCCCGGTCAGAGTACGAGCGTCGACCGCAACTCATTGTCGCTGGCATATCGGGTCGAGGGAGCCGTCTCCCTTCCAAGTGATGGCGTCGCGCACAGGATCTCCCTCGCGACGCTCGATTTCTCCGCGGAGCTGAAGCTTGTCTGTGTTCCGCGGCAGACGACGTCGACCTACATCGAGGGGACGATCAAGAACACGAGCGCGTACGAGCTGCTCGCAGGCCCCGTTAGCGTGTTCATGGACGACGGCTTTGTGACCAAGACCTCTCTCGGGGTGAGCATGGCCTTTATTCTCACTCGGGCGACGAATGGGCGCTGATGATTCCAACAGCTCATTGGCGTCAACGAGAGCTTCAATTGCGTCCTTGGCGTAGCCACTGCGCTCAAAGTCTCCTACAGTGAACGATCGACGACCTCGCACGAGCCTTCGCGCAGCTTCGCCGAGCCTACGAAGACCACGACGCGCACCACTGTCGTTGCAATCACGAATAATCACCCCTTCGACATCTCCGAGCTCATCGTGCGCGATGGCATACCCCTTGGAGATTCTGACGCGAACATCAAGGTCATGTTGCGCAGGCCGGAAGAGCTCGCGCATGCCAGGGATGGCGAGGAAGTACCTGTCGATCTCGGTGCGGACGTCAGAGACGCTAAGGTACGATGGTCGAAGGTCGAGAAGGGCCGCGGTGGTGAGAAGGACGGAACGTATGAGTGGGTGTGCAGGAGTATCGCGGCGGGTAAGGAGGTGAAGCTCGAGGCGGAGTGGGACATCAAGTCGCCTGCGAACCTTCGGTGGGAGGAGACGCAAAAGGTAGATCCCAGTGAGTGACATGGGTCTGGGATGGATATAGCCCTCGGTGCTACGCATCGCATACTCGCAACATCTGTGAATTCTATGACTGCTTCGGGGATGCAATCAGTTGTATTTGCTCCTGAGGCCGCGTCCTCGAACGAGCGCTTGCGTTCCGACCGCCTTAGCCGAGAATTCCGCGTGTCCGCAACGTGCACACACGCACCAGGCTTGTCCTTTCCTCAGTCTTGCCTTAATCCCGAACATCCATACTCTGGAGGCTAACCTTTGAGTCCCGTTTCTCCGTATCAATCACGATGCATATTCCTCCTAGCACCACGATATCGTTGAATGCCAGCGATCATCCCGTCAAATCTGTCACCATCTTCCAATCGTCCACCGCGGAGCTGACGCGCACCTTTGCGATCAGTTTACAAGTAAGTTCCCAGCACCACTCACCACTCACCATACTTAGCACTGATCGGGCTGTAGTGCGGCAGAAATGTCGTGGAGATCGCCAACCTATCCAGCAGGATTGATGCCGAATCGCCCAGGATCTATGGTCTCGGAGCCTTTGCCCGCGTGCTCGAGATCTGCTGCGATACCTCCCGCGTCGACACTGCGGCGTCGAAACAAAGCATTTACGACAAGAGGAGCAAGAGTAAAATTCCCCAAGGGATGAATGCGGACGTGATCGCAGAGCTCATAGCGAAGAAGGAGGACTTGAAGATCGAGCGGCAGTTGTATCAGCAGGAGTACGAGGCACTCGAAGGCATCGTCAACACTCTCATTGGAAGAGTTGAAGATCCGGACCACGTGGAGAATATCATGAGTGGTATAGTACAGCGCAAGCGTGCTGCCGCCACTGCCATCCTTGAGATCGATGGACGCATCTCTGAGCTCAAGAAGGAGATCTACTATCTCGGGAGACAGTACAAGGGAGCAGCGAGTGCGATTGTCACTGCGACCATCCTTGCAGAGCGTGCTTGCGATGTTGTGCTGCATTTGACTTATCGTAAGTATAACCGGCTCCCGGACTTCCGAGTTCAAACCCGAATCGCTGATTCAACCTCTAGTGGTGTCAGGGGCTAACTGGAAGCCCTACTACGACTTGCGCGCCAGAACAGTCGATGGAAAGCCATTGTCCAATGTCTCGCTCCATTACTGCGCTAATATCACCCAGAATACCGGCGAGGATTGGGACAACGCCGGACTCACGTTGAGCACAGCGAACTCTCAGACGCTGCGGAGCCTGTCCGTACCGATCCTGGATCCTCTCAAAATATCAGTCACGTCTCGGGAGGCTTCGCCAGACTTTATACCGCCGCGATCTTATGCCAGTTCAGTCCGCTCAGAGGATTACACCATTCCTTCTCCGCTACCAGTAGTGATTCAGCAGTCCTATCGATATCGGGGGGAAGTACCGATTACTGCTCCAAGTCCGAGCATCGTCTCGGAGTCAGTCGAGGATCCATTGCCTGCGCCCCCAGCGGATGCTGATAGCGGCAATCCACTATCGCTTGCGTTCCGCGTTGGCAGCGCGGTATCCCTGCCGAGCAATGGCCTGGCACAGAAGGTCTCTGTTGCCGTTCTGGACTTCACTGCGGAGTTGCAGTACGTCTGTCTGCCGCGCCAGACAGAGGTCGCATTCATCGAGGCGAGCATCAAGAACACGAGCAGCTACGAGCTGCTCGCCGGTTCCGTCAGCGTCTTCATGGATGGTCGTTTCCTAACCAAGACTTCCATCGGGGTGAGTCTGCCGAATTCACTTACTCGTCCACATGCTGATCTCGAGGTCGGCATGGGCGTGTAGCTCATTAGCATGAATGAGAGCTTTCAATGCACGCTCGGCATTGACAATGCCGTCAAGGTCGCGTATCGGCAAACTTCGCGCACGGAACAAGAACCGCCCCGTAGCTTTGCAGAGCCGGTACGGACCACGACACGGACCGTCACCACAACTGTGTCGAACAACCATCAGTTCGACATCTCACCTCTCATTGTTCGTGATGCCCTACCCCTACAGGACGATCGCGGTACCGTGCAGATCATGCTCAGAAAGCCTGGCGGACTCGCACAAGCGAAAGATGGAGAGGAGATTCTCGTTGATGCGGGCGGGGGCGCGAGCGATGTCAAGGTTCGCTGGGTCAAGATCGTCGACGGGACAGGCGGGGAGAATGATGGTACGTACGAGTGGGTTTGCAGCGTTTCCGCGGGTCAGAAGGTCGAGCTCGAGACGGAGTGGGATGTAAAGGCACCAGCGAGCGTCGAGTGGCAAGAGAAGACGAACTCGATGCTGAAGAAATAGGCGGATTGCTAATCTCATGTTCACATTGCTTGTTCTTGTAGCCTGTAGCAGAGAAGTATGTAGAGCACCCTTGGTACTGTGACGGCGGACGCCAAGTTGTCGGCTTATCTCGGGTCGGACGTCGAGCGCTGAACTGGCGTCTATGCTGCTTCGTCGTGACTCGTGAGCTCAGCGTGGCCTCAACGTGACCGGTTTACCTATGCGACGCGTGCACCACTCTCGATAATCGATGTAAATATTGACCGTCGACTGAGAACCTTGCAGCACTTGTCATCTTCACGCAACGTGAACTCGCCGAACATTTGGTGAGTCACTCCTACTATTAGTGACCTGAAGTACCGACGGCGGACATCATCAGCTACCCTGCGAAACTTTCAAGCGGCACTATCATGCACTCTTCCACCAAGACTATATCGTTGGATGCCGTTGCTCATCCCGTCAACTCGGTCACCATCTTCCAATCATCGACTGCGGAGGTGACGCGTGCGTTCCACGCCATAGGACTTCAGGTGTGTCACCACTGCGACTATCTACTGAGATGAATGAGCTAAGTCAGAAGGTAGAGCGGCAAGAATTTTCTTAAGGTTGTCAACATGTCCAGTAACATCGACACAGAATCGCCCTGGATTCATGATCTGGGGGACGCCGCACGCGTCTTCGACATCTGCTGTGACGTGCAGCGTTCAACTACGACAGGCGTGGCCTCGAAGGCAAGGAATGCGGCCGAAATTGCAAAGCTTACGACACAGAAGAAGGCAGTCGAGCTAGAGCGCAGCCTCCATAACAAGCAGTGCGAGACCTTGGAGTATGCCACTCGCACTCTATTGGAGAAGGAAGATCTGGCGAAGATCAACAGCCTGTTGGATCGCATCACTCAGCGCAAGCGCGTAGAGAAGAAAGCAGTACTGGAGCTTGATCTTAAGATCTCCAAGCTTGACGAGGAGATTTCGCTCCTTCGAAAGACGAGTAAGGGGGAAACTGGTGGGGTAGTTACGGTCACCATTCTGGCAGAGCGTGACTGCGAGGTTGACTTCGCATTGACATACCGTAAGTGATGATTGGTATCTCAGGTCCATCAGACGATGACGTTGCACCTAGTGGTGTCAGGAGCTAGCTGGAGGCCGTACTACGATCTCCGCGCCGTCACCAGAGACGGGAGACTGTTGTCCAAGGTTGCTCTCCATTACTGCGCCAACATTGCGCAGACAACGGGCGAGGACTGGACGTATGCCAAACTGATCCTAAGCACGGCAAATTCCCAGACTTTGCAAAGCCTCGGGGTTCCTACTGTGGAATGTCTGAAGATCCACACTCCATTTGTTCCACCGCCATCGACTTCGCGCCAACCCATTCACCACGAAGTCAGTCGGATGCCAATATATTCTCACGTTCAAGTGCCTACAATGTTGGCATTTGCTTCCGTTCCAAGTATCCCTGAGTTACCGACGACAGTACTGCCCGAGCCAGCAGAGGTCGACCACGGCAACCCACTGTCCCTTTCTTTCCGCATAAGCGAGGTCGTGTCTATCCCAAGTGACGGATTGTCGCACAAAGTTTCGATCGCGGTACTTGACTTCTCCGCACAGATCAAGTACGTGTGCGTGCCGCGCCAGAAGGAGATGGCCTTCATTGAGGCCAATATCGAGAATAAAAGCGCATACGAGCTGCTCGCGGGGCCGGTGAGCGTCTTCATGGATGACGGATTTGTCACGAAAACGTCCTTAGGGGTGAGTATATAATCCAATCCCGTATTCTGTCAGTTCGTTTGGTATACTCACGTTCACATCCAGCTCGTCAGCGTCAACCAAAGCTTCGACTGCACAATCGGTATCGAGACCGCTCTCAAGGTGTCATACCGGCAGAGTTCGCGCGCTGAGCAGGAGCCTCAGCGCAACTTCGCAGAACCCATCAAGACCATTTCGCGCACCGTCGCGATCGTTGTGAAGAACAACAATCCCTTCGACATTTCCCCCCTCCTGATCCGCGAGGTGCTGCCTATCGGAGACGACAACGCCACCGTCACAGTTGTGCTTGTCAAGCCGGAGGGGCTTGCGAGGGCGAAGGCTGGAGAAGAAGTCTCCATCAGTACGGCCTCTGGTGAGACAACCGACGTAAAGGTTCGCTGGTCGAAGGTCGTGGACGGGAAGGGTGGCGAGAAGGATGGAATGTTTGAGTGGGTGTGTAGTGCGCCGGCGCGCGGAAAAGTCGAGTTGGAAGGTCAGTGGGGTATCAAGGCGCCTGCGAGCGTCCGATGGGAGGAGAAGAAATCCGAGAAGCCAGGCAAGTCTGGCAAGAATTAGAGCCATTGTACTCGTAGCGAACTCTGTATCACCACGCCGGACGGCGGAGACGTCCTTCAAGTTAGTCGCTGACCCATACCCCAGCGCTTGTACAACCCGACACAAGACCCCCAATTGCAACGTGGCTCATTCAACCGAGCCTTGATCGATGTCGCGTCTTACTCTTGAACATCCTCCTACCGAGTCGTACCCAAGTCGCGCCATGCAACGTTCTACTATCCCTACAGTATTGCTGAACGCTCAAGAGCCGGAGCATTCCATCCAGTCTGTGACGATCTTTCAGTCTTCTACGGCAGAGATCATCCGTTCGTTTAGGACGAATCTACGAGTAAGCCCTCGTCCACGATCTCTGAATATGAATCTCATGCATTGCCTCAAGAGCGGCATGAATAAGGTCGACATTGTCAATCTATCCAGCAGCATCGACAAAGAATCTCCCAGAATCCATTACGGTGGAACCGAAGCGCGTCTCTTCGCCCTTTCTTGCGACGTACCCCGTAACACCAGCGGCAGCCTATCCAAGAGCCAGAATGTACACACAATCACGAAAATCAGGACGCAGAAGAAGGCACTGTATGCGGAGCGTGGACTGCGAGAGCAGGAGAACGATGCGTTTAGCAGCAACGTCCGCATCTTGCTGCAGAAGGCAGATTCGAATAAGCTCGAGAGTGTGCTGGATCGTATGATGGAGCGCCAGCGTGCTGGTAAACAGGCCATCCAGGATCTGGACGAGCAGATCGCAAAGCTCGATCAAGAGATCTCGGAGCTCAGCAAGAACACAGGACAAGCAGGTGCGACAGTCAGCGCCACCATAGTCGCCGAGCAGGACTGCGATATTGCGTTCCAGCTTACATATCGTGAGCGACCCCTTGTTCAGAGTCTGAGATACAGGACTACAGTGCTGATTAGGTTGTTTACTCAAACTTGCAGTTGTGACGGGGGTGAGCTGGAAACCGTACTATCACCTCCGTGCCACAAGCGACGCAGACCAACCATCCCCCAAGATCTCCCTTCGATACTGTGCAAACATATCGCAGGCTACGGGCGAGAATTGGGACGGTGCTCAGCTCACGCTGAGCACAGCGAGCACCCAAACTCTTCAGAGCCTATCGGTACCTACTGTGGAGACGATCAAAATCTCTGCAACCACACCACGAGGCGGATCTACCATGCCAAGGGGCGACGAATACTACGGTTCTCAGGTGGACGTCCGACGTGAGAGCCTGAGAGTTGATACACCTCCCCCTGTGATCATCCAACCCACGACGTCCGTTCCATCGTCGGAGCCTACAAAGCTCGACCATGGAAACCCACTATCACTCGCCTTCCGCATCACCGAGACCGTCACCCTCCCGAGCGACGGGTTATCACACAAGGTGACAGTCGCGGCACTTGAATTCACTGCTGCACTTCGATACGTCTGCGTCCCTCGCCAATCGGAGGCCGTGTTCATCGAAGCGAACATAGAGAACACAAGCGAGTACGATTTGCTCGCAGGTCCAGCCAGTGTCTATATGGACAACGGCTTCGTGACGAAGACGTCTCTCGGGGTACGTGTGCAAGCTGTTGTCGGCTTTTCATAGATACATGCTGACGCGCTCTTTGTTCGATCTTAGCGAGTCAGCCCTCACGCAAGCTTCACATGCACGCTTGGCATCGACACCGCCCTCAAAGTGTCATATCGGCAGAGCTCGCGCACTGACGAAGAACCGCCACGCAACTTTGCGGAGCCGATGAAGACGACAACGCGCACGGTCACGACGACGGTGGCGAACAAGCACCAGTTCGCGGTCTCGCCGCTCCTCATACGTGACGCTCTTCCTGTCTGCGATCGCGAATCCAAGGTCAAAGTCATGCTCCGGAAGCCCGATGGCCTTGCGAGAGCGACAGCCGAGGACCAAGTCGCCGTGAATGTAGGAGGTGACGTGACAGACGCGATCGTCCGCTGGACGAAGGTCGTGAACGGGAAAGGCGGCGAGAAGGACGGAATGTATGAGTGGGTGTGTGGCGTCCCGGCGGGTAAGAGGGTCGAGTTGGAAGCCGAGTGGGACATCACGGCTCCAGCGAGCGTGAAGTGGGAGGAGAAGACGCTTGAGGGAGCTAAGAAATGATCTAGTCGGTCGAGCGCTGTTGGTATAGTACGTAGAGAGCCTTGTTAAACAAATGAGATGAGCCTGGTCGCCTTCAAGAAGGGACCCGCAGCGGGGCCAGTCCGCCCCTAGGTACCCATAATCTAGCAGCGCCGCTCTAGCTCCGAATGCCACAGTCCCATCTCTCGCGACGTCCTTATCGGCGTCCTACCAAATGTTCGGGTATCCGTATCAGCGGGCTGAGACTTAGCATACAACAGATCGAAGGAAGGGAAGATGATATTGATACAGCGGCCATCCCTGAGGTCCGAAGAAGCCCGGGAGGAAGATAGATGGCAAGATGGTAAAAGAGAGAAAGAACAGGCGAAGAAAAGAACGATGAACGGCCAGCATCAAGCCGTGGATGCGCCCACCGACAGAGTGACGCTTGAGGCGGTTCTTCCTGTTGTAGACTGGTCGAGGACCTTGGCGCTTGGGGGTGCCTGGAGAGGGATATGCGCAGAGACAGGGGAGAACGGCGCTCCTCCGATCGAGTGCGAGTACGTACATGGCTATGTCCATGTAAACGTCAGCTTTTCACGAGGTGAGCGGTAGACGGAGAGACTGACTGGCGTCCCGAGTGGGCGCGATCCGCGGGACACGGCATACGCGTGCTGCGGCGTGATCGGGGCGTTGACCCACTCGATGTCGAGGTCGTACTTTGCACGGAGGACGAGCGACTTGCGTGCGTTCAACCTACAGAGAAGGGATGGTGTGACGAAGCGAGAAGCGACTCGAAGCTCGATCAGTGCTCACGCAGCAAGAAGAGAATTTGCATATACTGCGTGAGGGTGGCGTCAGTAAGGTCGTTCTCAAGAAGATTAGTCACATACACTTCGTTGCAATGACACCCGTCGCGCCGAACACGAGGGTTTTTGGTAGCAAGAGCGACTGGACCGTAACGATGAATAATGTATCCTTTACGTTCAACAACACGTAGAGGGATACTCACGAATACAAGCGATAGGCTGTTCACAATACTGCGCGTTGGTAGTGAGATTGCGCAATGCATGTCATGGGTGGAGTGTTTACCTTGTCAACATGCCTATGAACAGGATGAGGTTGAGGGACTTCGATGTTACCAGACTAAGAATTCCCACGTACCAGTGTTCATCGCGTACAGCATCAGGGTATCAAGAACACTGTCCACACTGCAGCGCGCCGAACAGTCAGTAACAGATTCACATCTGTTATGGGGTAGACGAGTGCAACGCACCGCTTCACCCCTGTGTGTCCGTTCCGCAGGACGACCATGAGAACGGTCGTCAGTAGCATGTCTGCTCCTTGGGCCATGCCAGCACCAGCGGAAATCAGCCACTAGAAAGGACCCGTGTGAGCGACGTGTGTGATAAGACGAAGAGTTCTTACAGCGGAATCTTCAAAGTCGGCGAAGACAGGCTTGATGAACCTGTGCGATGCAGACGCATGAGTTCCCTTATACAGGTATGGGTGGAAGCCGTGCGTACGCCTTGGCTGTCGCGACTACGGAAGACACGGTCAGGTCATGAACCACCACGAGGAACTCGTGTTGATACGACTTACTTGAGAAGAAGGCTGCTCGGCATGCTGGTGTCAGCCAGATTCGAACGTTGAGACAGCACGGTACTCGCCTAGTTCTCCCACCAAGCATCCGCACTGGAAGAGCACTCTCGATCAATCTGGGGACGGCCGGATGCGGATAGAAGATGGGCTCACGGCAAGATAAACCACCATCCGGTACCGTCGGCTCCCCACTAGCAGAATCATGAGTGAGACCAAGTGCGGTATATGTGCCGAGGAGCACTTACGTAGGTATACACGACAAGCAAAGAAGCTGGAGCGTTCATGTATTCGAATGAGCCGACATATGATATGGGTGTAAACGTCAACGAGACCCACATCTGTGTAGCGAATATGACAATGCCCTATAATGTACGACCATGTATCAGTGACGGGTCACAGGAGTGGTACACATTTCCACTGACCGATGTCGCTGTTAAAGACTAATCGATGTCACACAGCATATTCAGGATGGGCTTTGGCAATTGCAAGGCAGAATACTCACGTTGATGGACCTGGAGATATTGTCAATAATCAATCCGCGTGATATGATAGTAACACGGACATACCAGACACCTGTCAAAAGCCTCATAGGGTTGTAGTAATTACTGACTAGATAGAAGTAACTTCGCATCGCTGATGAGTCAAGCCCCGAGGGATAGATCGTTGCGGAACGCACCAGATATGGGTGCTGGAGACAATGTGGAAGGTTTCGAGCGCACTACACGGAGGCCGGAGTGAGAATGCGTCTCTGAGACACATGCTACGACGTACAAGACAATGGCAACCTAACGCGTAGAATATCAGCGAGGGGAAGTTCCGAGCGAGGCATTGTACTCACCAAAGCCTTTAGCCAGACGTTGTCGTCCGTATATAGTCTGAAATATCGGTATGTCTGATGGATGACAATCCCATACAGCCTGGTAAGAGGTCAATAACACGATCGCCTAAGATGAAACGTGCAGACATACACCAAACCAATGAATGTACCAACGAGCATGGCTCCAAAGGTGTTGTCGAGAGTAGCCGGGGGGCCTACGACGATGTCGACGGTGGGCGCCATGGGTCCGTACTGGCTGAGCACAAGTGCGGGGACGGGGAACTGGGAGTACCGTGAAGCAGCCTTATAGGGGTAAGCATCTTCAAAAACCACAAGCTGTTGGAAGCACAACGCCCGACCCAACGCTCGGTCGTCTCCGGCAAACGGAGCTAATGGAAAATCATCGCGGGGCCATACCGCAGAAGCTGCGGTCTCCCCGTATCTCCGCGTGGGCAGTACTGGGTCCGACGAGAGTCTTGCCAGCTCGTGGACATGAAACGATTCCGCACTGGTTGCGCTCACAGCCCGAGATGACATCGCCGTTGGAACCTTCGGTTCTTGATGATGGTCAAAGTTCGACAGGTCGTGAGCATCGCCGGAATGTGGGATGAGATAGTTTTGCTTGTTCGAGCTCAAGAGAAGCTGGAGTATCAAGGAACAGGTGGAAGAGCTTCCAAACGGGAATGAGCGTAGACAGAATCAATAGAGCAAAGTCAACGTCTTGCGATTGTCCTGGAAAGATTGCGTGTCGGGTCCAGTGCACAGCCTGACACCGCCGGAGCGCGCATGCCGTGGGCGCGAAGAGCCATGTGTGGAAGTGGCCATACAGGAACTTCTGAAAGATGAATGCATGTGGACTGGAGTTGCTTGCATGTGAGAGGGAGCTCAGGACAACTATGGCGACTCGTGTTTGTGGCCACAGTGCAGTCACGGTGCACTGCGCCGAGTCGTCACCTCAGGCTCGTATGGAAGCTCTGCCGAGTTCAGTGACGGAGGAGGATCATCAAGCTTTCTGAAATTTCTTACCTATACAACGTCTCCTCGATCGTGCCTTCGCGTTTAATCCTTCTACTAGAGTTCCAATGTACGCAGCGAGAGTGTTCAAGCTTCAAGAAAGGTTGAACTTGGAAGCGCCGCGGCGTCACTCTTGGCGTGTCACACATGTGACTGATGCCATCGGTGCCGCTCGGTGCCGGCTGCACCCGCGAAGAGGCGCTGACTCGAACTTGAGCTTGAGACTCGAGCCACAACCTGCAAGTACTACTTTCGGTCTACCACCACCAGCGGAAAGGGTGGTACGAAGGTTTGTATCACTTTGTGAGCAGATTTGTGTGAAATTCAGCTGACAGCATCGTATTTCAGACCACCTATTCCAAGAAGTTGTCAAGGGCTCAATCAGACAGTAGACTGACCTGGACTACGCTTGAGCAGTAAGGCTTCGCATATTCACGGTGGCGGAACCATTGCTGATAGGAGATATCCAGAGTGAGGCGCAACACAGAGGTATACCAACGAGGAAAGTCGCTCCTCATGCACCAACCCACCAACATGTCCACTACCGTCAACATCGCCCTCGACGCGTCCTCGGTCCAGACCGTGACTGTCCACCAGTCCGTAGCAGAGGTCACTCGAAAGATTAAATTAACGCTGAAGGTATGGTGTTATTTATCTACTCTCGCAGATTGTGCACCTTACCAAGCGTTTCTAGGATGGTCCGAACGTGGTTACGATCCGTAACCTCTCCAGCCAAGTAGACCTGGACTCAATCCGGCTCCAAGCTCCCCACAACACTTCCGTGCGAGTCCAGGGCACGACGTGTAAAATCGCTCCTGTCATCTATGGAACGCCCAGCGGCCAGCACGCCGAGCAGTTGACCAAGCTCCATTCCAAACGCGCCCTGCTCGAGTGCGAGCGCATCGCACGGCAGAAGGAGATCGAACTGCTGGACGAGTCCGCACGCTCCGTGGTCGCCGGCAGGATCCAGAGCGATTTCGACGCGTACGCCACCACATTTGTCCAGCGCCGGTGTGACGCCGCCAAGGCCATCGTGGAGCTCAACGAGCAGCTGGTGGCGTGCGATCGCGAGATCGCGACCCTCAGCAACGCGTCCAAGGGCGAGGCGAATGCGGTCGCGACCGCCACCGTCTTTGCCGAGCGCTCTGGCGCAGTCGAATTCCAACTTACCTACGGTGCGTACATCATCCGCCATCGTCATATCCTCCGTCGAGCACTCATGTCGTCCATCTATCCGCAGCTGTAACCGGAGTCACATGGACGCCCTACTACGACCTCTACGCGCGCACGACCGACGGCCAGACCTCTCCGCAGGTCGTCCTGCACTACTGCGGAAGCGTCACGCAGTGCACGGGCGAGGACTGGCGCGACACCACGCTGATCCTCAGCACGGCAAGCACGCAGAGCCTTCGTCGCCTTGTGATCCCGACCCTCACCCCCGTCAAACTCTCGACGTCCACTAGTCTATTCGGCACCACTCCCGCGGCGAATCCGCCTGCAAGTGAGGGCGCGCCGCGGCCCGCCAGTGGTGGCCTCTGGTTTGGACGGACCAACGATGCTCCCAGTCAAGCCCCGGGTCCATTCGGCGGATCGGGTGGTTCCGGGGCGGCACCAAACTCAAGTACGTTCGGCGGATCTGCAGGATTCGGTGCTACACAGAGCACTACCCCCTTCGGGGCACAGAACAACGGTCCCTTCGGCGGCGGCGGTGCACAAATCACTAGCCCTTTTGGCGGATCTGGCGCTTTCGGAGCAGCGTCGGCTAGTACCAATGCTGGCCCTTTCGGTGGCACGCCTGGTGCGTCCGCGTCGCCCTCCAATAATGCGGGCCCATTCGCCGGGTTCGGGGCAAGCACCACCGCCACGCCAGGCACCGGAGGCTTTGGGGGAGGCTCGACGGGCTTCTTCGGCCAGACCTCTACGACGACGTCCAGCAGCGCGCCGTTCAGCGGAAGCTTGTTCGGATCCCAGACAACGACGGCCGCACCGGGGGGCTCGACGGCTAGTACCCAACCCGCTGGGAGTGTGTTCGCCGCCTCATGGCCGTCGGCCGGCACGCAGACCTCTGCGTTTGGGGCTGCAGCAACCACCTCTGGGGCGCACCAAGACCGCGATCCGAATGAGATACACAACTTGCTCTGGGCGACGTTCAACTCCTGGCGGCCCCCGGCGCAGCAGCTGTCTCAGACTCCATCTCAGGCTCAACCAGCTCAGCCAACGACGACGACCGCGACGACTGCGGCCACTACGAACACGACTACAACAACTACGACGGAAGGAACAAACGGGACCGCCGTGCGAGACGAGCCCATCTCGATCGTCGACCGCAGCCCGGTCGCGGCAACGTACCGCCTGCGGGACAAGACGTGCATCGCGAGCGACGGGAGCCCCCACCGGCTGCCCATCGCGCGGCTCGAGCTCGCGGCGGAGCTCACACACGTGTGCGTGCCGCGCAAGAGCACGGGCGTGTTCGTCCAGGCGCGCGTCCGGAACGCGAGCGCGTACGCGCTCCTCGCCGGGCCTGTGAACGTGTTCGTGGACGACAGCCTCGTCGCGAAGACCGCCATCCCTGTGCGTCCCCGATCTTTCTCTCCCTCTGTGTCCGCAGATGTTTGACTGACTTGCAATCGAACGTTCTAGCTGGTGGGCGTGAACGAGTCCTTCGAGTGCGTGCTCGGCGTCGACACCGCGCCCAAGGTCGCATACGAGTCCTCGGTGCGCACAACGCCCGACGCCCCGCCGCACGCCTTCTCCCCGCCCACGACCAAGACCGTGACTCGGACCACATCAACAACGGTCACGAACGGCGGCGGCGGGCCGCTCGCGCGCATCATCGTCCGCGATGCGATTCCGCTCGGGAACGTCCTAGCGGACCTCCGCGTCGACCTGCGCCGGCCGGCGGGCCTCGCGCGGGCGCGCGACGGGGAGGACGTCGTCGTGGACGTGAGCGGGGACGCGGCGGTCAAGGTGGAGGAGGGGACGGGGGTGGACGTTGTGGTGCGGTGGTGCCGCGCGGAGGCGAATGGCGGGGTGGGCGGGGAGAAGGACGGGCTGTATGAGTGGGTGGTGGGGCTGCCTGCGGGGAAGAAGGTCGTGCTGGTCGCGGAGTGGGACGTCAAGACTCCCATCGGGGCGACCTTGAACGAGGGGGGCTCGCCGCTGTTTGGTGCGGGAGCATGAGCGGTCAAGCTTCAAGGATCTTTGGTTATTTGGCTACAGACAAATGTGTATCATGCTGAGTTCGCTCATGGGGTCGAAATGATGGAGCGCAGAGTTTGTGACGAATGCAATGAGGATCACTAGTACTGACGAGTGCTGGATATTCGAGCTCGAGGTCTGTTCAAGCAAGTCTGTATGGTCCGACCGTCCTGTGCAGGCATTTCAACATGGGGTTAAAACGCCCAACTGCGTAACTGACAGGTGATCTAGATGTAGCCTAATGTAGTACTTCTATTGTTCGGAGCCCCTAACGGCTCCCCCCCCCACCGCCGCAGCTGCAACCCAACGAACTCCTCTCTTCCTCATCGTCACTCAGTACATACTCAGTGTTCACCTCTAGCATGAACCCAGAATCAACACCGTCGGCCTTTAGAGGATTAGGGAACAATGGCACAGCGTTCAACGGCAACCCTACGATGTCGACCTCGGCGTTCACACCTGGAGGGTTCACTAATACCGGTGTGACCGCGCCGCCCGCATTCAGGTCCTCGGGCTCGGCCTTTGGCCCATGGTCGCAGCCGACGTTCCCCGGGACGACGAGGTCTGAACAAGGCAGCCAGCAAACCTCAGAGCCTGTACACACAGGCATCTCATGCGGGTTCTGCGGCAAGTCCAACATTCGAGGCGTACGCTATAAGTGCATCCAATGCCCATGTACGTCTACATCATCGCTCGTATCCCTACCCTCCGCGCCTTGCGCTAATGGGGGACCGTAGCGCATGATAGGTGCGCTGCGTGCATGGGGTCTCCGAAGGCATGGGCGTCGCATCATCTCGACCACCAGTTCTTCCCCATCTTCGCCCAGGGTGACCTGACGGACTTTAACGCGCTCAAGCTCTCCTCATCGCACTGGTCACAAAGGAAGGCAATTCACCATGGCGGGACGTGCGACGGGTGCAATAGGGCGGACATGGAGGGTGTGCGGCACCGATGCTTGCAGTGCGAGGGTACGTGACAGTCTTCGAACGCGGAAATGCTACTCACCCACAGCCCTTGCAATTGGATTCTCCACCTTAATAGACTTCGATTTCTGCGAGCAATGCGTGGCCGACCCGAAGCAGCGAGAAGCGCACAACCTCTCGCACCCGTTCTTCCCCCTCGTGTCCCCCTTGGACAGGTCCGCGTACGACCGCGTCCGCGCCCAGCTCCTAGCGCAGAACGCCTCGCCGAATGGGCCGGCCCATGTGGGCATCTCGTGCGACCTGTGCGGCCAGAACCCCCTCGTCGGCGTGCGGCACAAGTGCTTCGACTGTCCAGGTGAGTTACGCCTACACGACCGATGGGCCTGAACGGGTCGCCGGAGGGGCATTGAGAATGGAGTGCTGACGGGGGTACTCACTGGCACAGACTTCGACGCTTGCACGGAGTGTCTCACCGACCCTAATCAGCGCTTGAGACATAACTTGAGGCACGCATTCTTCCCTATACCTTCGCCTGGAGACCAGGGACGGGCGCAATACGAAACCGCGGTTATTGTACGTGCTGGCCACCAGTAGGATGAAAGAAACAAATGCAGGCTGGGAGGACTCTGGCAGTGGAGATGAGGTGTGAGCGCCTGTCTGCCCTCGGGCCGGATAGGCCGGACGCAGCACCGCCCCCGGCAGGCCCCGGCCGATGTACTATACACGTTCGACTTACAGTTTGTCAACTTTCTTCTCATGTGCACATCTTAAGGTCCCATACGCCAGTTTTGCCCAGTCGTTATGCCGAGAACATTAGAATACAACTGCGAGTGAGCGAAAAACCCACCATAGCGGTACTACTTCATATTGCAGGGGTTCTGCCCACACTGACTAGTCACAGGCTCGGATTCCCAACAGAACACCTGTACAATGCTATAGTTAGCGCGATTGCGACAGATTGTTGGTTGACGTCCAACCTTGTGGCCAGCCATCCGGCTCTCTGCCAGCCGTGGTTTTCGTCTGCCACCCCATTAGGTGGTATCGTCACAGGAACGTTGGGGAGCGGGAGAAGCATTAGAAGGGCTGTCATACCGCTTTCTGGTGGTATGGAGCAGACAACTTCGCCGCTCACGGATGGTGCTCACCGACAGTCTCAAGAGGTACGAATATCCCACAAAACGCCGCCGGCGTCGGAGTGCTCCTCAGCGCGTTCGATTGTCGACGTGATGCCTCGGTTGCGCCGGGGAAGGCAAGGGAAGCGCGATGGATATCAAGGAATCTAGGTACAACGACCAGCGAGTTTATAAATGCAAACTGGAGGCACGACGCGCACCAGGACACTGCCAACGATCGCCCACCATGTCATCCCTCGATGGGTCGATGGGCGTGATGCTCATTGGAACCTTTGTTGCTCTGACGTGAGTGTCGTCCGTCTCAACAGGGTTGTGGCTACTAATACTCATCGACCTCTGCAGGTTATATGGTTCTGCAGCTCAACAGACCATTCGGTACTATCGCCTGAGTGGGGATGACCGTGCCTCCCTGAAGATATTTGTTCGTAGCAACCCCACACACCACCCATTGCATGTAGCTCACAATATCACAATTTCTTCACGCAGGTTGGCGTCATCTTGTGCGTGCGCTGCATTGGTGTAATTGAGGCCAGTCATGACGTACGACGCGTCCGGGACTAGCGCGCTTGACACCTTTCACTCCGTTACCCTGACGCACAGCTGGTACTTTCACTGCCATTGTTCTCACGCATCCAAGGAAGACTGACTGCGCCGTTTAGCTATCACTACCTCGTCTCCAGCTACTTCAACCACGCCGCCCTCGATATCATCGTTTGGTCAGTCCTTTTCACTCACTTGACCTACTGACGCGAGAGCTCAGGTCGTAATCACAGGTCTCTCCGAGTACGTATTAGAGCGCATCGAACCTGGATTCAACTCATAAGCGTAATTCCATCCGGCCTCCGGCTCAGATCATTTCGCTCACAACGGTAGTGTCTGATCCATTGTCACTGCGCATTTACGCTAACATCGCTGGGACGTAGTTCGGCATAATATTTCTGGTACAAGCGTATGATACCACTCCTTCGTGGCCGGTCGTCGTAGCTGAGCTACCTATTCTCTATATTTAGGTTCTATGTGCGAAGGGTCTATTTTCGTGAGGAGCTATCAGCAACGGGTTCCTGACCCAGGCACTGACGAGCTGTCTAATCCGCAGTGAACAAGGACTACGTCATACCCGTAGTCGGCCTGGTGAGACGTGGACGTCATCGAGTTATGAGTCTTCGACTGAGTGAGGGGTTGCTAGGGTGTTCTCCTCCTCACCGAATTGGGTGAGTTCTTAGAGGCGGCATGAGAGCATATCGGTGATGCATGTCTGACTTGGGACACAGGACTGATATTCAGTGAGTCACTTATACGAGATTGACTCTCCCATGTGCTGACGACCCTCGGTGTCCCAGCCAACTTTGCACTGAGGTTCGTGTTGCGGGTTCGCCGTTGACTTACACACGACTAACCGCTCCTCATCCCAACCAGCTTGCATATAATCACGTTCACAGGATGGGGCAAGGTTGCGGTACGTAAAGATGTCATTGACGGTCACCGTTCCCTTCCACATTAATCACGTTGATGTGTGGGACAGGCCCTCGACTCTGCGCTCTTCGCAGCGATGATGGTCACTGATATCGCGCTCACGGTCACGTTCGCAATACTTCTACGCCGAGGGCGAGGTGGATTCAAGCAGTGCGTTTTCCCTAGTACCCGTCGAGATATCGTGCTGTACTTACACGGGAAACAGCACCAACCTGGTGTTGGACACCCTGATGAAGTATGCGCTCGTAGCCAGTGAGTTGTGATTGTGCTTCCATCTGGCGGACGTGAGATTCAAGCTCACCTTTCATTCCAAGCGCTCCTCGTCAGGTACACCCGAGATCGTCTGTCGTTATGCACGTCGAAGCTGATTGTGAACCTCGTGGAATAGCTTCCTAGCCATCCCGGCTCTCGTCTTAGTGAGTCTCCGCAAGTTGCATGCGCATCGGGACCGTATGCTGACCCTCCTGACAGTCCTTCGTCAAGTCCAATTTGTTGATCCACGTTGCGCTTGTTCTGCCCGCGGCAAAGAGTAGGCTCCTCCACTTTGTGCAACGTTGCAGATCCTTTCTGACCGGCGACCATTCATCCCTGCTTCGGCCCGCAAGTCTACACAAACTCGATGCTAGTGTTGTACGTCATCCGCTCGTCTCGACTCGGAAGAAGTGTGATACGTCGACTGACTGGCGCGGATCATATCCTCTCTAGTCTGAACTCACGCAAGTCCCTCGCGAGAATCATGGTGCGGACCGGAGACACTTCCATCATCCACGGCATGAGCGCCCTCCAGCGGGCGCATGCGCGGTCTCCCGCTGTGGAGCTCCCTAATCTACAGGTAAGCCTGTAACATTTCAGGTATCACTATAACAGCACATGAACGCATGCTACTGCTCAGTCCGGAGGACGCCCGATCAAAGGCGGACATGGGATCATCGAGTTTACGCCCTTCAGTTCGGAGCTCGACACGGATGTGGAGGGCAGCCGCGCGTCGAAGACGCACTAAATACGCATGTTGTGTTTGTTCCGGAATTGGATTGGTTAGGCGGCAATACCTATGCCTTCTCGACTGTCGTTTTCGTCTATTTATGTCAGCCAACCTGGACGATACAAAGGAGGTGCGCTCTTCCTCATATAGACGAGTCTGACGAGGTGCGCGTCTGAGTGGACAGAGGCTCTGCGCTCGAGTTGCTCCTCCAAGACACGCGAAGGTGGGTTTTCCCCTTTCTGGCCACTGTTGTGCTTGCACAGACGTGCCCTCTTTCGAAACGAGGGGAGGATCACATACCGTGGACTGTGTGTGCAGGACTCTAAAGGAGCACCAGCGTAACCGTCCGGTTTCGATATTGTGGCGACCGGCGCGGTCCTGGAGCTGGCCCGTTCCTTCAAGAGCGCCGGCGGAATCTTTCACAGCGCGGGGCGCATCTGACAATGGACTGGAGTGAGTCACGAAGTTGCTTCTTGATAACAGTTAAACTCTAGGTTGTTCGGCAGGACTCTGCTCCAACGTCCGTTCATCACCATCTGTTCAGTAACAGCCAGCGGAAGACCTTCGAAAAGCTCCCGGAACGGATGCTCCACCACTCTTCATAGTGCTGTGAACATACCTCCCGAGTCGATGCCCGAACATCATGACGATACCCAAGACGGACTGCAACTCTCACGGAGGCGACGAACCCATCTCCGCGGCACACATCCATCGCTCGTCTCATCCTTTCCAGACAGCGCGCATACCCGAATAAGTACGTTTGTCCCATGCCTATTTAAGCGTGACTGTACTTCTGGGGTGCAAAGACACAACCTCGATCTTCTGCGTGTTCCCCTACCTATTCTTACACTAGTAAGATGGGATCCCGCACACTTCACTCTGGTGATATTCCTACTCATCAGCTTCTTTTCTCAGGATGACACCCACTTTTAACATTGGACGAGTGCAGTCCGAGTCCGAAGAACCTGCGAGTGTGTTTTGCACTCCCGCTATAGCCTCATGTGCGCACACCATACTGACGGCATGACACAGACACACAACCCCCATCCATTTCAACTCGTTCGCTCTGCTCCGTCGATCGGGAGCACGTACGGCGTGTTTCTCATTGGCGCGTACCTTGCACTATTGTTGGTCGCATGCTACTCTGTCGAGACTGGTCATAGGGAGTACTGACGGCTATACATGAAACAGCTTGTATGGAATCACTCTCAAACAAGCTTGGGGGTACCTATGCTCCTCTGTAAGGAACGATACATGGTGGATCAAATCATTGGTGAGATTTTGTTCATTCAGACCCATCAGAACCGCACTGACGACTGACTCCGCCGTAGGTGATTATGGCATTGTACGTGGCATCTCCTGAGGATCGTACATGTCGAAAGAATGATTTATACCGCAGAATGACCGGAACAATGGTCACAATGCTGGACATGAACATATGGTGAGTATGTCTCCTCCTTCCTCCATCTGACACGCCGTTGACAAGCGTACCACTAGCTATGGTTACCTTGTCACGAACCATGGTAGCCTAGACCTGGAGCGCGGACCATCATGGTGATGCCGTGTTCCGTGGCGCTCTGTTCCCTATGTACTAAGTAATGCCCCTTTTGATCTCCAGGTCTCTATCGGTTAGTTGCGAAGGTCGTTCTTCACGGGATCCTCTGACGTTTTGTCATTCTTCATAAGACTATTGCCTTTGTCCCCGTAAGTATTGTAGGGGGTGATCGATGTTCCTAGGCTGAACGCTCTACTGTAGTCCGGTTCCGCCATCATTTGTCAAGTCTTCTTCGCAAGACGAGTGTGGTTAGGTATGTTGATACCTACCCATTAATTCCCCGCTAACCGTCGTGATGCTACAGTTGGTCGGAAGTACCGGTTCCTTGTCTATATATCCGTGAGTCTAACATCCCGAAAATACGCCAAAGACATGCCTGAAGGACATGTCAGATTACACTCATGTTAGTGGAGCTCGGTACGTATTTCCAGTGCACGTCCCTACAGTAGAATCGTACGTATCTCAATATGACATTACCTTGTGCAATCCATATAGCGACATCAATTGGTGAGTCTCGATGCAGCCAATGTCTTTAGCTCACTGAGTCGAGATGGCCTTGCCAAATACAGTACTCACAGTGATGGTGTGAGTCGTCCTAGGTCGTTCTGCATATTTCCGCCGCCCCTCTCACGTCCTCTTCCCCCGCGCCCCTCAATATCGTAGGTTCCGTGCTAAGTGGCTGCGCGATAGCCTCAAATATTCCGTAAGTGCTAGAGCTCTAGGTCATCTTGTCGCCTCCCTCGTCGATCATGATGTGTTTTTTGACCGGATTGTAGTGGTTGGTGTGCATCCGTGTGGGTGCGGCGACGGCCGCAGACGCCATCCTGACGTCCGTACTCGTCTATACGCTGCACAAGTCACGAACGGGGATGAAGAGGTGCGCATGGACTGGTGTCCTCAAGATGGCCCGAGATGACGCGACTGATCGCACAGAACCGACTCCATCATCAATGTCCTCATTCTGTACTCCGTGAACACAGGTATGTCCTATCGCAGACTCGATCCGAACATTCAATCTGCCGTGGACGCTCATTCTTGACCATACATGAGAAGGCTTGATAATCAGGTGAGCGTTGGGCCACATAGATGGTGCATTCGTGTATCTCAAGCCGCACTTAGTGCCGCGAACGTGCTGTGCCTCGTATGCGTGAGTAGTAGCTCCGAATCCCGCCGTCATGAATACTATGTGATGCTCACTTACGTTCCCCTGCAGGGACTGGTCCTGCCACAAACACTCACCTACGTGGTCCTGGACTCTGTCATAAGCTCCCGTCCGTCATGCTCTCTCTCCTCGTCTCAACTTCTTCCAACTGCTTACAAACGACCATCCATAGTATACCTGAACTCAGTTCTCGCTTCGTAAGCACTACCTCTTACTCTGAGTCTCGCGACTGAATGTCGACTCATCTTGATGTGTGCCCTCAATGCGATAGGCTCAACTCGCGAGACGCCCTCAATTCCTCCACCCGACTCGGCTTCGATGATCTCCAGGTCGTCCTACCCCCGTCATCAACCGGAACGAGGGTTCAATGGGCTAGCGCATCTGTAAGTCGATCCCAGGCCTCATGTCTCGGTGATAGTGAGATCGAGCTGCAAGAGGTAAGTCGATGCGTGATTCCCTCTATATAGCAACTCTGTACAGTGCGGGTGCTGACTATAGGCATTAGGTCGGACGCACCGTCGCCGGAGGCGGGCACGATGAACAAGATATTGCTGGGAATGATTACAGACGGCACGAGTGCGCTGATGGAAGGATCAATGCCCACCTTGAGACGGGTGACGACAAAATCATAGTTGGTGTGGGAATGTAGGGTCTACACACACAGGGGGCATGAAAGGAATATCAGCGCGTCGAATTTTGATCAAACTGTAATATAAGTCTGAAGAATCTTTGCATTTGCTCCGCTGAAAATGGTAAAGACAATTCGCAGTTGTTATACAATTAGATGCTCACGTAAGCTTGATAGCATTGTAAATCTGTCACAGAGTAATATCAGCACTCTTTGTGACATCTGCACCCCATTCTTTGTGAGGAAAATTGTAAAGAAATTTTGCGATAATGATATAACAACGCAGATAATTGTATCCCTGCCAAAGAACGGTGAAACAGTACATAATGTACTTACCATTCTCGTCACGGAGAATGGAGTGCATGTTGTGCAAAGAGTGTTGATCTAATTCACAAACTTCGATACAATACTATCATGCTTAGCTGGGCATCTTATCGGCAAACAAATCCAGAGTAAGTTTACCATTTTATGCGCCACAAATGGAGTACATTTTCGGACTTAAACTACAGTTCAATCAGGATTCTTCTAGCGGATAATCCTTTCATGCCCGCTGTGACAGACGAATGAGGAATTCACAATACAATTGCACAAGATACATTGATGTCGTGTCTAGAGGACACGGTGATACAGAACTAACAAGCGATACATGAAGCAACGCAGGCCATGTCCTCGCCAATCGGGTCGAAAGACTGAGTGACGGCACCAGCCTCTGGCCGAGCCGCGCGATCCTTAGAGGGGCCGAGCACCGAACGACTGCCGCTCGACCTCGTTCACGTTCGCCGTCTAGGGGACCTTGACGTCCCACTCGGTCGCTAGCGAGATCTTCTTGCCCGCCGGGAGGCCGACCTTCCACTCGTACAGCCCGTCCGCCTTACCGCCCACGTCCCTGCCATTCTGCGGCTTGGACCAGCCGACCTTGACGTCCGCGCCTGCCCCGTCCTCGGCGCTCACACCTTCCTCGCCTCGGACGTCGACGGGGAGGTCGCGTCCGTCCGGCGCGTCAGCGAGTCCGGCGGGCTTGCGCAGCATGACCTGCATAGCTCCGAAGGCGCTGCCGCGCGGGATCACGTCGCGGACGACGATGTTCTTGTGGGCCGACATGGACGTGTTGGAGAGCGTCGTCGTCGTCGTGCGCGTGACGACCTTGAGAGGCGAGCCCATGAGAAGAGCCATGGATGCGTTATCGGCGGTCGAGCGCACTGTTGCTTGATACGTGACCTTGAGCGTGCTGTCGGTCCCGAGCACGCAGTCAAAGCTTTCTTTCTCCCCGATAAGCTGCAAAGTGGGTCGCATATGAGTAGGGAGCGCGATCAGACTCAACAGGGTACTCACGGGAAGCGACGTCTTTCCGACGGGGCTCTTGTCCATGAAGACGTTGACGGGACCCGCGAGGAGCTCGTACTCGCTTGTGTTCTTGATGTGGGCGTGGATGTATACAACCGAGCTCTTCTTCGGTACGCACACATACTCGATGTCCGCACTGAGATCGAGGCACGCGATCGTGATGCAATGCGGCCTTCCGTTGCTCGCGACGTGCGCCTTGTCGCGCAGGCGGTACGTGGCTGCAACTGGGCTGCGGTCGACGATCGACATGGCTGACAACTGCGACGAGAGATCTTTGCCCGGCGTCGTGGGGCTCGTCTGCCGCTGTGTCTCTGCAGTCGCAGGTTGAGACTTCGCGGTCGATGACGACCCAGAGGCAGCATCTTGAGCATGGTCTCGCGGAGCTATCGTGCGTGGGCCGAATAGGATACTACCGCTTGTGGTCGATGTGTTGGAGGGCTTCGAGCTACCGAAGGGGCCAGAGAGTGCGGGGTTCGCAGGTGTGGCGGGTGCACCAAAGAAGCTACCAGACTCGCCAGATGCGTTCCTGGGTATGCTTGTCCAGTTGGACGGACTCGATGCGTTAGAGCGGGTTCCGAAGAGACCTCCACTAGCGTTCGAGGTGTTGGCTGGCATCTGTACGAAGACGCCGCGATGGAAGCTTGACGTGTTGGTGGAGGGCTGACCGAACATGCCACAGCTAGCGGGGGTCGCTTCCGTCGTCGATGCTCGCCCAAACAGACTGGCAGACCCACCAAACCCGTTGGTTGACGCGCTTGTAGTGTCCTGTCCAACCTGACCAAAGCCCGCGGTACTCGAGCCATTCGCAGACCTGGTTCCGAAGAGACCACCAGCAGGGGTCGGCGCATTGGCAAGAGTCTGCTCGCCGAAGCCGTTCCCTCCCCCAGATGCGACCCAGCTGGATGCGGTCGTCGGCGCTGTACCGAAAAGACCGCCAGAGCCAGCGAAGGTGCCTCCCTGCGTTGCAGAACCCTCAGAGCCGCCCCATGACGCAGTCGGAGCCGCTCCGAACAGAGTACCACCGCTAGCCTGTGGAGCGCTGCTGCCCGAGGTAGCCGCAGCAGAGGAAGGTGCACTGCCAAACATCCCAATCGAAGGTCCTGCGGACATTCCAGTGGCACTGAGCGTCGGGATGACAAGGGGGCGTGCGCTCGAGGTGCCGAGTACGAGCGTTGCGTCGCGCCAGTCTTCGCCAGTCGACTGGCTGATGCTAGCATTGTAGCGTAACTGTACGAGGGGCGAGGTCTTGCCATCGACGGTGTGGGAGTGAAGGTCATAGTAGGGCTTCCAGGTGGCGCCTTTCACGGCTGGCAGGAACGCGTGGAGGGGAATGAACGAGACGAATATGACCCTGGAACGAAACACCACGCACCGTATGAGAGCTGTAACTCCGTCGAGCATTCGCGTTCCGCGATAACAAAAACGGTGATGACTGCGTTCGTCTCGCCCTTGCAGTTGTCATCGAGGGTGGCGATTTCGCGGTCGTACGCCGCGATCTTGTCGGACAGATCTGCGATAGCCTTCGCTGCGTCTTGTCTACGCTGCACAAAGGTAGTGAGGTAGCTGTTAATGTTGGCGGCATCCGGCTTGCTATTGCTGTTTACGAAAGAGCGAGCACTGCCGTCAAGGAGATCGATCTCCATCTGGCGGGCAGCGCGTTCGGACTCGAGCATCTTTCGCTTCAAACGGAGCGCAGGAAGTTGGTCCGAAAGCAGACCACCAGGCGCGTCGGAGCTGGCAGCAACGCGACACGTTGTACCTTGGACGCGGGCTGAGGTAGCTTTCGACAAGTAGACACGTAGTGAGTCAATCTCGAGCTGGCTAGAGATGCCAGTGATGTTGATGGTGTTGGTACCGTCCTGGGTTGCTCCGCCTAGTTCGCCAACGATGCGACGTGAAGATACAGTATGGGCAGACATACCTTCAAGTTGACTTGAAAGTTGCGCGTGACTTCAGCGCTGCCCTGATGGACGGTCACGGTCTCTATAGAAGACGCGTCGAGCGGCACCGTTTGGACCTTGTGGACAGCCATGGTACAATGTGGGTGAGGATGAGGAGAAGGGACAGGTTGCAGTCTGCGTCGTCGCGCGAGAGACTATATACGGGGCAATGGGCGTGGAGTCACTGCAGGAGCTTCGGTGCCGCAGCACGGAAACCTCCTGTCTGGTGGCCTAGAGCGAGCAGAGACCGATCATCTATGCGAAGATGAGGCGTTCATGGCTGTCTCGTCTGGGGTATACTGTCACGGAGAATAATGAGACGGGAATACTCCACGTGTTCACGGTGGCCTTAGGCTCAGGTTTGAGAGAACAATGAGCCAGAGGGCAACGACAGGAGCGGCAAGAGAGCGGCGAAGGAGGAGGCGCTGGGTTGGTGCCGTGGTCACTGCCGCCAATGATGTCACACCTGTGACTCACGCCTGCCGGCGGGAAGACCGGTCCGCGGAACCGCGATCGAGGAGCGTTCAACCTCGCGGGTCGCGCCGTGTTCAGCGGCTTCAGCCAGAGCGACTGACTGTAGCTTCACTCCGTAGGACGTGTCTTCAGATGATAGTGTGGAATCTGCATCGCTGCGGGCCGCCCGAATGAACAGATGAGATGACTACAGGGACGACGGTCGACATTTGCAGCGTGTGTAAGTCAGCTAGAGGCGCTGCACAGTGATGCGTGGAAAGATGGGACTCATGAGAGACAACATTCAACATTCATGCGTAGACGACGTACCACGTAGACAATGCTGGAGTGCATCCCATAGTATCCGCATCTTCCTTTGTCACCACCTCCACCCAACAGGTAGCTCGGAAGACACGATTGGAGAGCGCCGAGGCAAAAAGCGCATCTGCGACAGAGTGTCCAAGAATGTCAGTGAATGAAGGTGAGCTGTAAGTTGCGCCGAAGCCAAAGATATACTCACATTTACAGACGAAAAGGACGAGAAGATGTTGACAAAACACTTGCTCGCGCAGTCTAAAGGAGACGCGCGCGAACGCGACCGTCCTGCATGTGTCGGGCGGTCGCCCTTGACGCCTGAGGGTGCATGAACGGAAGGATGGCTGTGTGAGCAACGGTCAACGATGGGGGGCGGCGGAAGGACATCCGCGGACCTCCGTACCTTTCGTTTACAATGCAAGATGATGAAGTACGAGAGCAGAGCGATAGAGCGTCTCGTTAGTCCAGTCTCTTCTGCCATGCGGTCAATGATTGGTCACTACCTCGAGAATGGATGCGCATACATACCCGCTTGGATGCCTCGGCCACATTTGAAGCAGCGCTGCTGCTTGGGCGCGATCCACCCCCAGTAGCAGGGGCATTGATTGGCCAGAACACATGAGCGTTGCTGTGTTTCGAGCGGACCTGGTAGCTTGATACGCATCGGGTGCACAGGTTGAATGCTACAACATTCGCAAGAACAGCCTGTCAGTCCAGCCCGACAGCCCCTGGAAGACGTATCACGAGTACGTACTGCGGCCAGAGTCTTGACAGTTCACGCATAGATGGCGAGTGCCAACTATCGACTTTTCGCCGCATCCGTGACAGGACATGGGGTGGACCGGCGGTGGAGGCCCCTTGAGCCGCTCGCGAGCAGCACGGTAAGCCGCATGATCGTCAGGGGTGGGGATGGGGAACAATGAATGCGATATTCCGTGAGCTGTCCGCTTGTCGATGTCACTGTTGCACTTGTCGCACAAGTCGAAGTCTAGCTCAACGAATGAGCCGCAGTCATGGATAATACAAGCATGAGAGACAACATACCGTTGCACTGTAGGCACTTGTGGCGCGGTCCGACGATGGGGCTTGTGTTGCATCCGTCGCACGATACGCTCGGATGCTCTGCAGCAGCAGCGTGCGCTTCGACGGCGTCGCGGCGGTCTGCGTTTGCTTGTCGCACAATGTCATAGTGGGCAAGATCGTAGGTGGTTCTGATGGGAAAGAATGCGTGTGTCAGGGTGTGCTGACGCCACGCGTTGGGAGAGGTGATGCATGCGCTGCACAAGTCGTGGTCTGGGTGGTAGCCATTCGGCGGTAGGGAGAGTTACGGTAGCGAGCATGACTGAGACACAGAAATTGGAGCAAAGCATACAACAGGTGCTTACCAGGACATTGAATGCACCTATACCTCGTCCCTCGAATATCGCATTTGCCGCAAAAGTTACAAAAGATCGCGTCGTGGTATATCTCCTCGCCGTCCTGGAAAATCGTTCCGCCCTTGCGCTCTGAAGCTTCCGCGTCCACCTCCATCTTGATTTTCGGTGTTGCGCCTGGATGTGTAGTCGTGCGAGCTGGCATATGTACAGGGAGAAGTTACTTAGCAGACAGACGACACTCGGACAGAGCGCCGGTCCTTGCGCAGCAACGCGTCTGATCACGTGTACTGCGCCAAAAGACCTGCCCTGAAGTCGGACACTTGAACAGTCCTGAGTCGAGGACGTGCACAAAGACATCGACATGTACCTGGGTGACCAATACGAATTCATTGAGGTATAACTCCCAGTCATGCACCGTATATGAAACTTCACTGCATTCGCAGCTTGACATATACTGCTAACTGCTGCGCAGTCGCACGAAAATTCTTAATGCAGGCCTACACGCGCAGGTGAGCAAGGGCGTCGCTCAACATCTAGGAATCCGATATCGGGCAGATGTCTTGACTCTGCCGGCCGATAACTTCCGAACAATGACGCCCGAGATGTTTGAGATTTCAACACCGCTCCTATATTGGTGAACAGCATTGATCCCATACCTTTTCCGTTATCGTGTCAGGCCCTAGCATAGTCAGCTTCCACATGACTTGTCCATACATTGTAATGGAACTGTTCTTCTAGACCTAAGGCGTATGTTGAGAACAATATTGATGCAAGCTTTTGTTGATATTGAGCACAAGCCCATGACGTTATTGAAAAGAGTGCACGATGGCGTTGAGTATATATTAGTAACAGCACCAATGGGAGACCCAGAAGAGACCGGAGAATGATCGACGCACACATGGCACACATATAAATGAACCCAATGCGTTTTCATTGATAGCGCCGAGAAACGAACGAACATGACTACAGATACAATGCGTTGCTGACCATGAGAAAGAGTGATGTGTTAGAATAGCGTGAGTAACGTAGCCAAGATGCGTGATGAGAGTCCGAGTGCGAGTATGCGACAACAAGACACGAGAGCGTATGCGACAACAAGACACGAGAGCGTATGCGACAACAAGACATGCGAGAGACATTGAGATATGAACATCACCAGGTGGTGCCCGCCTCGATGAAGATCTGCCAGTCGTACTTGCTGGTGGTGGCCGTGGGCATGGATAACTGGCCCTTGCCGATGTACAACCTCATGTCGCCCTTGAGGAACTCGTCCATGGTGCTGAAAGGAGATGAGCGGGAATGCGAATGCCGAAGACCCGAGGTACGCACCGTGTCCAGTCGCAGGCCCGGGCAGCGGTGTCCTCCGGGTGCAACTTGACGAGGAGTGCGCGCGCGCCGTACAATTCGTGGTCGACGAAGTTCCAGAATTGATTACTGCGGAACTCCTCGTCGGCCTTCTTCTTGGACTTCGAGGCCTGCGGAGTTGCGCTGGGCCCGTCATCGCCGCCATCGCCTTCCCCACCCTGGCCGTTGGCGTCAGCATCGGCATTGCCTACACCCGTGCCCGTGCCCGTGCCCGTGCCCGTGCCCGTGCCCGCGCCCGTGCCCGCGCCCGCGCCCGTGCCCGCGCCCGCGCCCGCGCCCGAGTCCTCGCCCTCACCTGTGTCCTCGCCCGCGCCTTCACCCTCACCACTCACGCCGTCGCCGTCGCCGTCGCCGTCGCCAGAGATGGAAGTGGGAGCGGGAATGGGAGTGGGAGTGGGAGTGGGCGTGGATGTGGAGTGGACCGGTGGCGGACGTTGGTCCTTCTTCCAGAGAGCGGCACAAGCACGCTGGGTACAGTTAGTACATGTAATGATAGTGACGAGATTTACTTACCAGGTAGGCGAAGCGGACGAGGTGAGCCATCCGGACGTCGAAGAAGAACCTGCGGGGGACGAACGACTTTGACAGCTCGCAGATGTTCAACGGGTCCCGCGCCGCCTCCTTTCCAGTAGCCGTAGCACCGAACGACGCGAAGAGCTGGACGGAGGAGACGATCGGTGTCCGGGGCGACCGTGGAGGATTAAGCACATACCTTCTGCTTGATATTCCCTCGCGCACGCGAGAGCTGAGTGGTGACGATGGTCGAGAGCTCGTCGACAAGAGCTGGGTGGGTGAGGAGGTCCTTCGGGACGCCGAACTTGCTGGGGTCCTTGTTGATCATGTCCTGAATAACGTTAGCAAGGCATACGTAGGATGGATGAAGGAGGACATACCATGACGCGGATTTGGATGCCGTCGAGGTACGCCGTGAGGTTGGGGGACAGGAGCACACCCGTCAGCCGGTTTTGGAACGCGGCCTTGCGGATGGTCGGTTGGATAGCGATAGACGATGCGAATGGAAAAACTCACCACCCAATCCTTCTGATGTATCAGGGTCGCCAACGCCGTTGTCTTGTCTGTCACTTGATGAGACAACAGAGTGGCTTGAATGACGATGAGCATCGTCGCGAGATCCGGGGACTGATTGCTGCAAGTGAGTCATAGCAGGGGGTTAGATGGGATCGCGTACCTCTGCAAACTCATCCAGAGCGTCAACAGGCAATTTCTTCTGCTGGCAAACCTCGCGAGCGACCGTCTTGTGCCGCTTGATGGCACTCCGCGAGAACGTGAGCGACTCCGGTTGGTTCTCCTGCTCCAGGCTATCAGACCGGGGGCGCCGAATCGAAGTGCGAGGCTCAAGGAAGTCGTCCTCAGGTGCAGGTGCAGGGGGAGGAGTGAGCTGGTGTTGTTGAAGTTGGAGCTGGTTAGGAGGAGGGGGAGGCGCAGTGGGGACGCGACGAAAGCGGTTAATGAGCGACATAAAGTTGGATCAAATGAATGGAAGAGGAGGCGCAGAATGAAGCATGGGTGGAGAGACAGAGAACAGTGATGACGATGAGCTGGCGTCCTGGTGGCGCTTACACTGTTTGGTCGTGTTTGGTCGGGCGCCTGCTGTGCGGTACGAAGCTCGGAGTGGAAGACTCGAAGTACATTGAACGACATCTATTATTACCTATTCTGCAGGGGGCCATGTAGGGAAAGGATTGTTGTCCTGAGGTGCGGGGGGCCAAAGAGCCCAAGGGTGAACGGGAGGATCAAGCGACTGAGATGAGGCGGGCCTGGATGCTGCTGAGGTACCACTTGCGTAGGTAGGATGCCCATGAACAGAGATTGAAGGAGTTCGTGACGGCAATTGAGGCTGTACGAACTGCTGTTGCGAGGACGGACCTGCGTGCTGAGACGGACAAGGGATTGCGTCAGTTCGAGGATCTGAATAGTCGCTGCAAGGTACTCACCGGTAAGTATCCAGATTTCGGAACCTTGGGATGCGGCGTCTCCTTTGGAGGCTCCTTTTGCTTCCGCTTCTTCACAGCCTGAGTAAAAGCGACCGGAGGTGGAGGCAGGGGAGGTGGCATGAATACTTGGGCCTGCGAGCCGACGCTAGGCGCCTGGCTAGTAGGAAGGCGAGGAGCAGGGGTACCTCCCGGTATGATAGAAGGGGCCGTTGTCTTCGCCCGAGCCGCATCCTCTTTTTTGCGCGCCATGCTTGCGACCGCAGCTGCACGAACAGTAGCGCCGTGGACGGAAGGCTCGCGGGGCGAAAGCTCCTGAGGAATCGCATCGCGGATATCCTTGTAGTTATGGATGGAGTACGTGTTGAGTATGTACATGTTCGTCTTCGTGTGTTGGATGATCTTCCGTGTTGACGCAGAGACCTCGCGTTCTTGTCTGATCGCCTCGTTCGTAGTCTGCGCACATCCCGCTGATGCGCAGTCGTGTTGCACATTGACAACGCACAGGACGTTCTGACACATATTGAGTAAGTACAGCTCAATCTATCACACGAAGACTAGCACTTACCGAGGGTTCCACTACGGATTTCTGCTCAGTGATGGTGAGCCGCGGGAGATGTAGAGTGTGATGGCGAGATGGAAGAAAGTCAAGATGTTGGAGGGCGACGTGCGTCACAAGCCGGTTGCTGTCGTTTCGCACTAGCAGCTCGAGAACTTTGCCAATGCGGGGTGATGCCTGCGAGTTCTCATAATAGTCAGTCAGTCTAACAATGTATATGACGAGAGCACTTACTTCGCCCGGGGATTTGAATAGAACAAATTGATTAACTTTGGCCTCGTCTCCGCGTATCGTGGTCATGGCAGCGCCGCAGTAAAAGAGCCTGTTTGCCATCTCCTTAGCAGCATCGTCGCGAGCCTGAGCCTTCAATACGGATATCGTCTGCGTGCTCGATCCCTGGACGGGAAGAATGTGCGCTAGACGGCTTGATGGAGGTGTTGGGGCGCCACTTGGTGCACTAGCTTTGACGGCGGAACGAGTGGGGAAGGTGACAGTTCCTAGTCAAGGGAACATGGGTAAGTATTGACATGCAGCGGTATATATATATGTATGACTAACCGATCGCTTTCTCCTTGGGAGCTGGCGGCACCCCAAGGAAGGTGCCCATATGGGGGTGGTTCGCCACATACTCACGGATCGCGGGGCCTGCCTGGACCCAGGCACGGACATTCGCGCGGGAATCATACCACCATCCACCAGTCACAATGTGCTTGACGACATCGTGCATGGCGAAGGCTTTGCATGAATCATGGCTTGGGGCCTGACGGTTGCTGTAGATGGAGCTGAGGCGGAAGACGTGGTTGAAGCTCTCGTAGCGCTCGGTAGAGTAGAGAATCGCTGGTCCAAAACGTCGGATGAATGCTGGCAGGTGGACGAGGAAATGAAACTTTGGCTTCGAGATGAGAATACTTGGGGCGTTATGTGCTGTGAGATTGAGGAGATCCTCAATCGTTCTTGAGAGCCCAGCCTAGAAAGCTCACGGTTAGCGAGACAGTCTGTAGAAGACTGAGATGTCATGCGTACGAGGTACTTCTCGATGTCGTCTATCTCAGTGTGCCAAAGTTGTACGACGAGCTCACCGATGGCGTTCCAAGCCTGTAGCAGATGTCGAGGAACCAGATCGTAGATCGCGAAGGGCATCAGCTGGGCGAGGCTCTTGAAGTGTTTACCGATAAGGCTCCCTTTGTAGCGACAGATGTATTCGGCGTTCATCGACGGCGCATTGAGCCCGTCCGTGCTGAGGGCTTCGAGACGCATCCGGAGTACGTCCATCGCCTTGGCTTTATCGATGAGTAGCACGGTTTGGCTCCAATAGTATTTAACGATGCCGAGGAGAACCGTGTGGAGGATCTCGGTGGGCGTGTCCAGATGTACGTTGACGCCTGAGAAGCATAAAGACAAAGTTCACGAGGCAATCAGTAAGAGCGGTAGGCGTACCTGGCATGCCAAGAAGAGGGTTGATGTGGTCCTCAATGGACGTCCCCTTCAGGATTTCCTCGAGTTTGTCCTCGAGCCGTTTGCGGACTTCCTCTTCCGATAGACTGGGTTCGCCGTCTTGCTTCTTTCTCAAGGTCTTGCCAAGCTCGGCCACGGTGTTCAGAATGGCGCGCGTGGTCGAATCGCTGATGCCAGACTTCGCGGTTGCAGTCTTCAGCTTCTCAGTCGCACCGGGTAGCGTTCCGAGTTGTATCTGCGCAAGGATCTCACGTCTAGTGTCCTCGGGTGTGCGATATTCACCGGCCTACAAGTACGATTGAGTATCAGAATGAGGACGTTTCCACGGGACGTACCTGAAAAAGGGCGTTGAAACCATGGAGTGACTGTTTGCTCTCTTTCGTTCCGCCAACTTTGCACGTGCGACAGAAGTAGTTGCAAGCAAGTCCGGCGTGACTAGACTCTTCGGCTTGCATGGGGTTGTCGCCTGCAAGAAGCAGGGCGTATGGACACAACAGAACTTCCTCCTGGTCCTTGCAGTCCCACGCAGGGACGCCAGAGTCGGCTGCAGCACTAGCGGAAGGAGAAACCGTCAGCGCGAAGGAATGACGAGACGGTTGTACAAATTCATAGTACCGTATCGACTCTTTCATCGCGCTCATCAGTTCCATAGGAGAGGCGTGCGGAGACGAAGTCACGAAGCGAACGCAGAATTCTTTATCCACCATTTCGCGCGGGAGATTTCCGTTTGACATGTAGATGACATGGTGTTTGTTCCACTGCTTGGAGATGTTTCCTGACACGTCGTCCATGAAGATGATGAGAGGGACTGCGTATACCATCCGGCCTTTGGCCTTCGCACGCATTGGATGGGGCATCTGAGAGGCGTATTGCGTTGAGGACTCTGTAATAATATCAGCATTGGCTGTCATTCACGCAAGTGAGAGACAACGTGCCCAAGAACCCGCACTCAAGCGCACCCTTCTTGACGAGGACGTCGTAGGACTCGAGAAAAGAAGCAATCGGCACGATGACAAGTTCGTCGTGAACAGAATAGCCATTCTATTGGGGACAGTTGTAGCCTACAGCGACGACAGCAATACAGAGACGGTACACACCATGTCATGAGAGACCTCACGCCCAAGAGCACACAGTTCCTCCAAAAAGAATGCCTCCTCCGGCCGCGGTGGAGGGCGAGACCCATCTGATTCATCGGCAGACATCGGTGCGTAAAAGAAGCGTTCCGGGATGAAGAAGGTGTTGTTGGAAAGCTGAACCAATTCGTTCGCGAAGTAGACGACGTTGTTGACGCGGACTGCGGGTGGTGCGATCTCCGGCGGCAATTCGGACAACATCTTGGACCCGTTATGGACTTGCGACATGCGGTTGCCGCAGTCATGAGGATAGTCCGTCATTGCATGGCGAGTGATTGGATTCGAGTAGTCCTACCGGGAATAGAGGTTAGTGTGAGTGTCATAGTGTATGCTCAATACGGCTTGAGTACTATATCTTGGCGATCGCGTTAGCAATGTCATTTATGTAAAAGACGTTGCCCGAGTTCGACACGACCTTGCGCGTGGGATCACCGACGAGGGATTGGATGCGCTCAGAGATCTTGGAGATCGCGTAGCTTGATGGCACGTCGGTCGCCTGCATTGCTCTTCCCCAATCCAGTATAGCGCGCTTTTGGGCCTCGGAAAAGCGCAGTGTGGCGGAACTGAACAGTGCGTGGGTCAAGAAGGACTGATGTGTGTTAGTAAACGCATCGCAAATGGTGTGTTACGGTTCAACTCACGGGGACATCAGGCCAAGGATATGTCGGGCTGTCAGGAGTGACATCTGAGGATTTTGACGTGCGTGCAAAGCCTTCAATGGGATCTCGAGAAGATGTCAGTCAATTAAAGATTGAGACGCTGTAGCTCTCACCAGTTTCGTCCAAGTCTTCTTCAACTATGATGAAAGAGTCATCATGGGCGGACGGGTCCAAAGCTGGAAGCTCGGAGTCCCCATTACCAGCGATTGGGCCGAACTGACTCTGACTGCCGTCGGCAGCCTCTTTGGCCTGTTCTTGGAGAACTTTTTCGAAGAGGTCGATGTACTCGTTGGGATCGATACGGATCGTGCGAGACTCTTGAAGATCCTCCCAGAGGGTAGCCATCCTCACCGTATCCTCGTCGGGCTCGGGATCGGGAGAATTGTCGCGGCTTTCCAGGGGAGTGGAGGGGGTAGGAGGTGTGGCGATAGGAGATGGTCCTGAGGCACCACTTGAGGCTGAAGGGGACCGTTCGAGGGTAATGATGGGAGCTTGTGGGTCATCAGGGATGGTTAAAATCGGACGCATGCCCACGCGTTGTCGCGCTCGTATGTGCTTGTCGGTCTGAACATGATCGGGGATGTGGTGTCTTCGGACTGTGCACATCAAGCCCTTGTACCGTCGACATATCTGGCAGCAGTACAAGATACCCCCTGGAAGTACCGAGAACTCTGTCAAACGTCAAACATAATCAGCAAGAAGGGACAATACGGAATCTACAGAAACATAGTACCGCCTGCTCGTATGAGATCGTCTATGGAGTTTTTCAGCGTCGCGCCTTGCATTTTCTTGACTGACTGGGTCGTGGACAAGGTGATCGATGGTGGACAAAATCTCAGCCACAGACGCGACTTGGTTGTCACGTGATCCCCGGCGCTCGTTCACCACGAGACTGGTTCGAGACTCCCACTGCAACGTTGCTCCTGCCAGCACACACGCACCCTTCCGCAATGCCCGCTCTCCTGTCTTCAACTACCTCACTACTTGGTACCGTCCATCCAGACGGCTATCTCTCTCAGTTATCCGTGAAAGTCACCTTCTTGGGTCGTCTTCCTGAGACAATCAATGTCGAGAATATTGTGAGTCCCCTCTGCTCGACGTGCTTCGTCAATACACTGATGAAGTGTCAACAGCCTATCCAAATCGCCATTTCTATCCCCCATGAACTTGGGGTTCATGCACACCCCATCCTCCAGCTGGACACTCAGGGAACAACCGTCGACAATGCCATCATGCGCCTGAGTATCAAGGAACAAGCAGAGGTCCGTACAACCGCACTCATACGAGTGATGCACGAGACAACCATTCTGATACCATACTTTACACAGATCCGGGATACCATTGCTCATGTACCGTCTCCTCCCTTCGTTCCCCTTCCCGCGACATTCCGACCCCTTGACGACAATGGCTGGATCAAACTCTACCACTCCATTGCGACGTGGATGACCTGGCATCTTGAGGTCGGCTCTCTGGCTTGGGTATGGGCCCGCGATGCCTACTGGATCGCGTTTGTCGGTGCTCATCCTGAGTTCCCGGGAGGCAAGTGGCCATCGTGGGACTCTGCCGTAGGCTTAGATGGTGTTTTCATTTGCCGGTGGATGGAACGTCGGAGTGTCGGTCTCGACGGCTGGAATGGTCCTGTCCACTCGATTGTATGGGAGGAGATGGACGCCCGGTTTCGTCAGCATGTGTCTTTCTTATTATAATCGTTGTGTCTGTTGTTTCAATGCACTATGTAGTCTGTATCGTCGAGCTTTCGAAGATGTTGTTTGATTCATATGATATTGCTTGAGCATCAATGAAGTCTTCTATGATCTTGCACTAAGCGACATGTCCCGGAAGGACTGACATCAGACTCTCCTCTGGAAAACATATCTATGTCAGCTATCTGACATCCGTGCTCAGTACAATGAACCCCATATATTGCACTAAGCTATGAACAAACATCAGACCATTGTCACGCTGCTCAGTCATGAATGGGTATTGAGACAACAGATATATGACCCAGAACGATGGCCGTTATCTGTGGGGTACAGAGCAAACATCTCTTGGGGTTGGCGGTACGCGGTGGCAGAGAACTTCCGAATAAACATGGAGCTCGCCCGGCGCTCATTTGGGCGTGTACATACTTGTAGCCAAGTCGCGACCCCCACACATGGGCTTCTGGTACTCTTCGTGGATTGTCTCATTACATCTCGTCGGGGAAAGCTTTGCGTTTGGAGGGGCTCTACTCACAGCGCTTGAATAGGGTGCGTAACTCCCAACATCATCTGACATTACCTCCGCCTACAGCTCCCATGCGAAGCCGTAGTCATGCGTGTCGGACCTCTCGCCTTCAGCACATTCAACCAGGTGAAGGCACCACTCGGAGTTCAAGTATGGTTTCTAGTTTGATGGCGGAGCTGCCATCTTCTACCGCATAGCTAGCATGCTGACTGCGATGCGTGTTGATTAGTGATTTACTCACACTGGGCCGTACATCTCCCACTCGACAGGCAAGAGGTCGTCGGGAGTCTCGACACGCCGAGTATACGCACGGGAAGCAGCGTGAGATGTCGTCGGCCTGCGATCTTGATCCATGAGCTCACTCTCTGGTTTTCTTCCCAGGTTCGATGCCATATAGCGGCTAGCCGACGTCGCTGCGCTGCATACTCTCCCCCGCCCGTCAACCTCGCAACGGCATGACGAGCTCCCCTGTAGATCCTCACCAGCTCCCGACGTCAACTCCAGCCCTTGGAAGCACTCTTGGCGCGTTTCTGATCGGGTCGTATCTCGGGCTCCTGTGAGTACACCGGTCGCTCCGTGTCAGGATGTTGCTGCTCATCTGCCGCGGGGACATATCGGGGTTAGCCTGTATGGGCTGGTGTTGCACCAGGCATACGGATACTTTCGTGTGTATGCCACGAAAGACGTATGGTGGATCAAAGTCTTAGTGAGTCCCTAGGCGGGCTTGAGCTTGTGGTATTGTGCACTGTGCTCACTGCCGATCGTGCGACCGAACGTAGCATCGGTAACCTTGCAGAACGCTGACCGTGCTAACGGCGCTAACGGGCACAGCATTAGCACCGTTAGCACGGTCAGCGCGGTCAGCGCCGTAGTGCTGAAGATTTCGATGCAGCAAACACAAGCACACCCGTGTACAGATAGTTCTCAAGTCGTGCGGCGTCGCGCAGGCTGTAGATAAACTATATGATTGTTTCGTGAGCGTGGTAATCTATGAACCAATTAACATAGTATCGACGGAACGAGCCCAGGGTCTGCGTGAAGTGAAAGCTCTTCGGGATGCGAGTATGGTTGTAGACGGGCATAAGATGACATGCGCGAATGATCGAGGAGAGGGGAATAATACTAGTGGACTGTTGGCCATGATAGACCTCCGGTTTGACGACCCACATGCCTGTAACGGGATCCGGTTGGTCGCCATCTAGGGTGAACCACTCGACAAGTGCGCCCTCATGGCGGGTGTAGTCGTACACAAAGGAGACAAACATGCGAACGCGGGCAACAGTCATACCAAGCATACCTAAGGCCTCGTCCTCGGTGCGGACAAGAACCGTGTCGTAACGTGGCTGGCCCCCATTCCAAGTAGGGTTGCACCGGATGTACTGTTGATGCATCCCCCCAGGCCCGCTCGCCTCACTGGGAGCGTAGAAGAGCGAGCGGGCTGAGGTGTATACAGCGATTCGAACTTTCGGCGGTATCTCCGGGCAGTCATTGACGTCGAGATCGTCGGCGAGCTCAAGCTCCGGGTACAGAGTGTCGTGGAGGAACCGTCGGAGGTGGTCGACGAGCCGAGGCTGCTTGAGCTGAGGCATGAGCACATCAAGCCGTCGCGAGAAGGCTTGAAGAGTGTTATGATTAGATGCACCATCAGATCCGACAGAAAAGGTACTCACTCGGTCGCGACGAGAGTTTTACAGTCGCGGCAGCACCATAGGGTTCTTCAGCGGCCATGGCTTCTGCCTCTTGTTGATAGCGCGCATCAGCAAGTTCGTCGGGATCCGGGTCGTCGTCGTGGCCAGCGAGACGGCGAGCATGCTGGTATACGCCCTGTAGAAGCATGCCGCGGCGCGCTAGATCGACACGAAAGGCAGCGAGCTTACTGAGCCGAGTGAGGTTTCGGAGTATTTGCTGGAGCGCCGCCTTGCGACTGGACCTTCGCCACGGTCGTTTGACGGCAGAGATGTGCCGGGATTCGGTGATTGATGAGCACAGACCATTCGGCGAGCCGAACAGCTGGATTGCGCGCACGTAGTGGACTAGGGCGTGCTGCCGTGGAAGCGAGAATCCATCCGGACGGATTCCAACGTCCTCGAAGATCTGGCGAAGGTGGTGGTACTCGGCTAGGCACGCGGTCATGTTCTCGAGATCCTCGGCGGTATGGGACGAGCGGCGTGCTAGGTACGTGAAGTCGAGGAGAACAGCAATGCATCGGACCATGTCGTCGGGGACATAGCCGACAATTGCAGGTAGGAAGACCTGATGCAAGCATTGGTTAGCGTGGCTCACAGCCGCAACTGGTTTGGGATCTCTCACCTTCATGAGAGCTTTGGAATCATTTCCCGTCCACTGGCTGAAGTTACGCCCATCGGGGAAACGTCGCAGTCCCGGGAAAGGAGGGGCCGCAGCAATCCTGGATAGTGGTCAAACGTGAAGCTTAGGGCATTGGGACATTGCTTGGACCAGACATACCGACGATCAATGTCGTCGAGGATGCGCTTGGCCTCGGCCTCAGTTTCAGCGGTGGTATGGATGTATTCCTCGACCCAGGCCACGACGTGGTCCTTGAATGTGCCTTTGATAAGTTGATGAAGGAGATCGGGCGTGAGAAGCTCGTGGATATCAGCCCGAGGGAAGTACTCGGTAAACGGCTACGGGGTTGGAGTCGGTGCGTGACAGAGAGGGACATTAATGAAGGTTACGCACCGTCACGTCTGCCGATATTCCGAAGGCATCCCATGCGATGTCGGGGGGGCACAGATGTCGACAATCCATAGTCAGTTCACGAAATCTTGGGGGCCCAATGTTATCAAGTTCGCTAGGTCGGGCAAGACATCTGAAAGCCATTGATTGACTCTGCGTGTCATTACAACATCACGGCTACTACTGTACGTACTTTGGACACCAGCCAGACACGATTCCTCCAAGATAGACCTGTTCTGGGTAGTCGGCAATGAAGGGTCCTAACTCGAAAACCGCACGACGGAAGTGTCCATCAGGGCAGCGGATCACCTCTGGGACCGTCATTCCCTGGCGGAGAGACGAGAGGACGTAGGCGATGGCCGTATGGTAGAGCTGTTTCTTGAAGATGCGAAACTCGTCGGTGTCAGCAGTGTCGCGCTCGCCTGTAAAGTGATGAGCACGTTGAGGGGACGACGAAGACGTAGTATCTGACCTCACCTTTGGGGATGGGTAGAAAAGCCAGAGGGACGACCGCCTCACGATGCGCGCGCCGGAGATCGTTGTGGATGTTACCGAGGGACATGTACAAGGGATGGAACTCTTGGTTGCCCGTGGCAACCGACACCGTCGTTTTGTCGGCCCCGAGGATGATGGGAACAAGAAGGGCGCCATGCGTATTGGCGTCCTGCGCGATCTCGTCCTGTGTGGCCGTCAGCGACAAGAACTGCCCGCAACTGCAAGGCCGTGACGTACCGCCTGACGCCATACCCACTGGGCGGAGAACATGTCAGAGACGCGGCGGGTCTGGCCGCCGTTGGGCGTGTCGATGTGCTCCTCAAACGGGGTTGTGTGGAACTTCCCCTCAAAATCGGCACTGGAAGCCATGGCGCGAACTGCAGCCAGGGCATCGCGATAGTGCAGGACATAGGTCCGACGCTTCCACGCCGGGGCGTTGGTGCCGACTGGTCCCGTGTACCGCAGGGCGACACTCTGCCAGTTCGTCTCGCCGTGAGCGATGGCATCGATGGCGGCGTGGTACTGCGCGACGCTCTCAAAGAACGGCGGGAGGTCTTCGGCCCCGTGAAGGACATCACGAGCTCGTAGGATGTCGAGGAGATGTTTGACGTCGCCTTCGGATGTCTCCATCTTCTCGAAAAGGTGCTCCGCGAACTCGAACGTCGGTCGGTCAGGGAAAGGGGCCCAGGTGTTCGCGTTGTCGCGGGGGGGAGGTGGGGCACCGGGAGGAAGGTTATGGCCTTCAGCATCGCACGGCATCCCTGGAGATCGATCAGTTGTGCTCTGTCAGCAAGATTTAGGGCAGACAGATGGCGACATACCTGTGAGATGGGGATGGTAGCGGAAAGTCGAAGCAGGCGGGGGAGGTTTGGGGTGGGCATGGTAATGTGACCGATGTTGAGCGAGACCACGTCGGGTGGGGAAAGGACGACCACAGAGTGAGCAATTGCGAGCCATTGTGGATGAGATGATGGTAGGAGACAAGGCAGGGGGCCGGGAGGAGTCACGTCCTCGCCGGGGTTACTAAGGGGCGACCCTGAGCGCCTAGCGCTCCAAAAACGCATGCCTTCCGTCGTCTTGCGCACTTGTCTTTCACCTTGATCCCCCGAGTCGTCCCCGCTCAATCCTCGTCAGCTCTCTCTCATTCCTACACTCATACTCTCAGCATGGCTCGAGGCGTCAAAAAGAAGAAAACCGACGGACCTCCAGCGCCCAACATCGCATCCTTTCAAGCCCCAAGTGACGCAACCGCGACAGACGCCGCCGTTCAGGTATGTCTGCCGGTTAGAAAATAACACGAGAGTCTCTAGATTTGGACTTACGGCCTTGTCCCATCCTAGGACCAGCCTGGTGCCGACGTGGCATCCACAACCCAGCATCGCTACGGGACGCGTAAGAGCACGCAGGCCGCCCGTCCAGGAGTCGCTGCTGGGTTAGCGAAACGCAGCAAGGATGAGATCGAGGCCCAAGCCCAAGCGAAGAGGGCCGTGCAAGCAGCTCAGGCAGAGAAGCGTGCGCAAGACAAAGATGCCGCTGAGCAACAGGCGCAGCTGGCAGCGCGTACGATAGCCTCCCTGCAAGACGCACGAACCCGTCGCGAACGCGAAGAGATGGCTCGCTTTGCACAGAGCCCGCCTGCCGACAAGGACGACGAAGAAGCTAGCTTTGGTGAGCAGTGCTAACCCAGCTTTGCCGCATACAAACTATCTCAACCTTTTTGGAAGCGTCTAACCGGCAGACCGGTACCTCGCAGCCGCGCGCCTCAGGGAGACTTCAACCCTCTCACGATCTCGACGACTCTGAGTCGGACCCCGACCCCTCGTATCACCCCAGCGACAACGACAATGCCGCCGCCGAGACACCGAGCGAAGAGGACTATGCCCTCCAGCCCACACGCGCTCGAGTCACGAAGGCGCCGAGTTCGCAAGCCCGCCAGGTATGTGGCTCGCGTACTCGCCGCCCCCGTTGTCGTCCCGCTCACCGGTCTGACCTCGCCTCCTCAGTCCCCAGCTAACAACACGAAGGCACCTCGCGAAGGAGTGAATAGCAAGAAGGGTGGTTCAACGGGGAAGGAGGTTGGAAGTCAGCAGAAGGTATGACTGTGACTCCCGCCCCCTCCGTCCCACCCTCTCTGCTATCTTACTCCCATCCTCACCGGTCACTCTCTATCGCAGGCCCTCACGCCAGCCCAGAAGAAGGCGAAGCGCGTCCAAGCGGTCCGTGATCAGATAGCGGGCATGCGTGTCGAACGGGATCCCTCGCCGCCCACGGGTTCTAAGCGTCGGGCGCCTTCTGCGTGAGTCCCAACTGGGGATTCTATTGCCGTCCATCCTTACTGACATCTGTACTGCATGACCTATAGGGTTACACCCGCCAACAAAAAGCGCAAGGAAGACGCTTTCACCGCGGACTTTCGTCGTCGTCAGCGTGACGCCGCCACCGGCACTCCTCAAAGACCCCCTCGCACCGCAGCAACCCGACAGGCGAGCCCAGAGCTCGGCCTTGTATTTCTGGATGACGTCATCACTGGCCCATCTGAAGATTTCCTTGACACGTCGTTCGGCCTCGACGACTTCACATACATCGACGACGCCCGCTCGCCCATTATCCCACACGCGTCCTCCTCAAAGGCCCCGCCACGTTACGTCATCCCAGAGGAGGAGATTCAGGGCATCAACGACGACGACATTGATATCTCTCGCAACGCTGTCCTGGCCCGCTCACGCGCCCAATCCCGGACCACCAAGAACCCGGTAAGGTCCCCCGCTAACGTTCAATTGCCCATCATACCTACGAACGCCATGCTGATCCCTTGCTCCCGCAGATGATTGGCATCGCGTCAAGTGTCGTGATAGACGGCGACGAGGCTGCTGGGCCATCCCGCCCGCCTCGTGCCTCACGCGCGCCTGTTCCTGACGAACTGTCTCGCGCATTCAACGCACTTCCCAAATGGATCCAGCCCACGATCCTCAGCGTCATCGTCCCGTCGCTCATCAAGTATTACGGCTCCCGCGACGATCCCTGGGACCTGGATGGCACCAGCACGGACGTGTTCAAGTCCGTACTCAACCGCGTGTTACTCAAGGTACACCCCGACTATCCGCACCAGGTCGATCGTGGCGAGAAGATTTGGCGTTTTGTAAGCATAAGACCACTGCTTACATTGCCGTCTGCTCACTCAACGTGTCTGTAGGCCCGTCAAGGTGTCTACAACTGGCGCAGCGCGTTTGGGAGGCTGGCCATCCAGATTGTCAGAACCGCGGCAAAGAAGGTCGGCAACCCCGAGATGATTGCGATCTGGGCGCAAAATGCGCTGGCGAAGGGCGGCGAATCAACGTACAGCGAGCCCAACACTGTGGTACGCCGCCTTGATTCTGTACGCTGACACATGGCTAATGTCCAGTGCGTGCATGGTCACACATACGGCGCCTCAGGTTCCCGAAAGTGCGCGTGGCTCTATGCGCTCGAAGTATATCGTCCAGCTCCTCGCGTTTCACCTCGAGGAGTGCGAGGGGTCCATCCTGGGCACCGGGTACCCTGTCGGTGCGGTATCCCTTGCCGCCGTTGCGGTAAGATGCGACCATGTGGCTCGACAGTTGAATCACGCTCACGTTCTACAGATCCGGCGCGCGTTCGGGAGCTACAAGACGGGATCATACAAGGCACCTACTGTCAAGTTCAGTGAGGAGAACTATGCGATTGCCACGCAGAAGGCTCGCAGGGGTGCCGTGGCTGGTCTGCTCCTCAAGCCGAGCCGCATGGAAGGACTGGTTGCCGACGCCACTGAGTACATGCCGACCTTCAAGGCCGCCCAGGCTCAGCTAGCACAAGGAGACGAAGACGATGACGATGCCTACGGTGCTGTTGATCCCAATACCTCCCCTGCACCTGAGTATTTCTAGATAACGATTTTGAATACCGCTTGCGGCGTCCGACGTCCGCTACATATGCTTAGTATGACCGTCGTATGATACACTATGTACCCTATCTCCGCCCATCTAGTATGCCAATGCCATATGTGCTATGCCTGGCCCGCGTCTGAGCTCCTGCATTGGACGACTATTGCTACTAGCTCCCGCTGGCCATTGTGCTACGTGCTAGCTGCTGACGTGCTAGCTGCTACCACACTGAACTGCGCTGACACGCGCTGAGCGCGCTGAGTCAGCGCCGTCAGCGTCTTGCAGGGTTTCCGATGAGGTGACAATCACGTTGTACGTCATCATCCATGTTTCAGTTACGGTGATGACGAGATGCAACTATGCTATAGGATCCTGGAGACAACGGTCACGGTCCTTGACATGGACGCATGGTGCGAGCCACTGGCTTCTCGTGGATCCCGCCGATTTCTCATTGTTACTCTGGGTTTTCGCATGGCCAGCTACGACTACCTCATCACAAATTACGGCAATCCAAATCTCCAGCGTGCGCCGTACTGGTGCGTTCCGACACGAAAAGCACACCCTATTCTGATGTAGAGTGTTGTCTTTGCAGGTCGCTATCGGTGAGATCTTGTAACAAAAGTAGTGCTCTCGACGCTAATGCGTTTCGCCAATATAGCTCATCGCATTCTTTCCCGTGAGTTTGAACACGCTTGCACTTCATCACATCCGTCAAGTATTGACTCTGTGTAGGCAAGCTCTGCCTTCACTTGTCAGATATTCTTCGCGCGAAGAGTCTGGCTTCATCGGAAACCCTGCAAGACGCTGACGGCGCTGACTCAGCGCGCTCAGCGCGTGTCAGCGCAGTTCAGTGTGGTAGCAGCTAGCACGTCAGCAGCTAGCACGTAGCACAATGGCCAGCGGGAGCTAGTAGCAATAGTCGTCCAATGCAGGAGCTCAGACGCGGGCCAGGCATAGCACATATGGCATTGGCATACTAGATGGGCGGAGATAGGGTACATAGTGTATCATACGACGGTCATACTAAGCATATGTAGCGGACGTCGGACGCCGCAAGCGGTATTCAAAATCGTTATCTAGAAATACTCAGGTGCAGGGGAGGTATTGGGATCAACAGCACCGTAGGCATCGTCATCGTCTTCGTCTCCTTGTGCTAGCTGAGCCTGGGCGGCCTTGAAGGTCGGCATGTACTCAGTGGCGTCGGCAACCAGTCCTTCCATGCGGCTCGGCTTGAGGAGCAGACCAGCCACGGCACCCCTGCGAGCCTTCTGCGTGGCAATCGCATAGTTCTCCTCACTGAACTTGACAGTAGGTGCCTTGTATGATCCCGTCTTGTAGCTCCCGAACGCGCGCCGGATCTGTAGAACGTGAGCGTGATTCAACTGTCGAGCCACATGGTCGCATCTTACCGCAACGGCGGCAAGGGATACCGCACCGACAGGGTACCCGGTGCCCAGGATGGACCCCTCGCACTCCTCGAGGTGAAACGCGAGGAGCTGGACGATATACTTCGAGCGCATAGAGCCACGCGCACTTTCGGGAACCTGAGGCGCCGTATGTGTGACCATGCACGCACTGGACATTAGCCATGTGTCAGCGTACAGAATCAAGGCGGCGTACCACAGTGTTGGGCTCGCTGTACGTTGATTCGCCGCCCTTCGCCAGCGCATTTTGCGCCCAGATCGCAATCATCTCGGGGTTGCCGACCTTCTTTGCCGCGGTTCTGACAATCTGGATGGCCAGCCTCCCAAACGCGCTGCGCCAGTTGTAGACACCTTGACGGGCCTACAGACACGTTGAGTGAGCAGACGGCAATGTAAGCAGTGGTCTTATGCTTACAAAACGCCAAATCTTCTCGCCACGATCGACCTGGTGCGGATAGTCGGGGTGTACCTTGAGTAACACGCGGTTGAGTACGGACTTGAACACGTCCGTGCTGGTGCCATCCAGGTCCCAGGGATCGTCGCGGGAGCCGTAATACTTGATGAGCGACGGGACGATGACGCTGAGGATCGTGGGCTGGATCCATTTGGGAAGTGCGTTGAATGCGCGAGACAGTTCGTCAGGAACAGGCGCGCGTGAGGCACGAGGCGGGCGGGATGGCCCAGCAGCCTCGTCGCCGTCTATCACGACACTTGACGCGATGCCAATCATCTGCGGGAGCAAGGGATCAGCATGGCGTTCGTAGGTATGATGGGCAATTGAACGTTAGCGGGGGACCTTACCGGGTTCTTGGTGGTCCGGGATTGGGCGCGTGAGCGGGCCAGGACAGCGTTGCGAGAGATATCAATGTCGTCGTCGTTGATGCCCTGAATCTCCTCCTCTGGGATGACGTAACGTGGCGGGGCCTTTGAGGAGGACGCGTGTGGGATAATGGGCGAGCGGGCGTCGTCGATGTATGTGAAGTCGTCGAGGCCGAACGACGTGTCAAGGAAATCTTCAGATGGGCCAGTGATGACGTCATCCAGAAATACAAGGCCGAGCTCTGGGCTCGCCTGTCGGGTTGCTGCGGTGCGAGGGGGTCTTTGAGGAGTGCCGGTGGCGGCGTCACGCTGACGACGACGAAAGTCCGCGGTGAAAGCGTCTTCCTTGCGCTTTTTGTTGGCGGGTGTAACCCTATAGGTCATGCAGTACAGATGTCAGTAAGGATGGACGGCAATAGAATCCCCAGTTGGGACTCACGCAGAAGGCGCCCGACGCTTAGAACCCGTGGGCGGCGAGGGATCCCGTTCGACACGCATGCCCGCTATCTGATCACGGACCGCTTGGACGCGCTTCGCCTTCTTCTGGGCTGGCGTGAGGGCCTGCGATAGAGAGTGACCGGTGAGGATGGGAGTAAGATAGCAGAGAGGGTGGGACGGAGGGGGCGGGAGTCACAGTCATACCTTCTGCTGACTTCCAACCTCCTTCCCCGTTGAACCACCCTTCTTGCTATTCACTCCTTCGCGAGGTGCCTTCGTGTTGTTAGCTGGGGACTGAGGAGGCGAGGTCAGACCGGTGAGCGGGACGACAACGGGGGCGGCGAGTACGCGAGCCACATACCTGGCGGGCTTGCGAACTCGGCGCCTTCGTGACTCGAGCGCGTGTGGGCTGGAGGGCATAGTCCTCTTCGCTCGGTGTCTCGGCGGCGGCATTGTCGTTGTCGCTGGGGTGATACGAGGGGTCGGGGTCCGACTCAGAGTCGTCGAGATCGTGAGAGGGTTGAAGTCTCCCTGAGGCGCGCGGCTGCGAGGTACCGGTCTGCCGGTTAGACGCTTCCAAAAAGGTTGAGATAGTTTGTATGCGGCAAAGCTGGGTTAGCACTGCTCACCAAAGCTAGCTTCTTCGTCGTCCTTGTCGGCAGGCGGGCTCTGTGCAAAGCGAGCCATCTCTTCGCGTTCGCGACGGGTTCGTGCGTCTTGCAGGGAGGCTATCGTACGCGCTGCCAGCTGCGCCTGTTGCTCAGCGGCATCTTTGTCTTGCGCACGCTTCTCTGCCTGAGCTGCTTGCACGGCCCTCTTCGCTTGGGCTTGGGCCTCGATCTCATCCTTGCTGCGTTTCGCTAACCCAGCAGCGACTCCTGGACGGGCGGCCTGCGTGCTCTTACGCGTCCCGTAGCGATGCTGGGTTGTGGATGCCACGTCGGCACCAGGCTGGTCCTAGGATGGGACAAGGCCGTAAGTCCAAATCTAGAGACTCTCGTGTTATTTTCTAACCGGCAGACATACCTGAACGGCGGCGTCTGTCGCGGTTGCGTCACTTGGGGCTTGAAAGGATGCGATGTTGGGCGCTGGAGGTCCGTCGGTTTTCTTCTTTTTGACGCCTCGAGCCATGCTGAGAGTATGAGTGTAGGAATGAGAGAGAGCTGACGAGGATTGAGCGGGGACGACTCGGGGGATCAAGGTGAAAGACAAGTGCGCAAGACGACGGAAGGCATGCGTTTTTGGAGCGCTAGGCGCTCAGGGTCGCCCCTTAGTAACCCCGGCGAGGACGTGACTCCTCCCGGCCCCCTGCCTTGTCTCCTACCATCATCTCATCCACAATGGCTCGCAATTGCTCACTCTGTGGTCGTCCTTTCCCCACCCGACGTGGTCTCGCTCAACATCGGTCACATTACCATGCCCACCCCAAACCTCCCCCGCCTGCTTCGACTTTCCGCTACCATCCCCATCTCACAGGTATGTCGCCATCTGTCTGCCCTAAATCTTGCTGACAGAGCACAACTGATCGATCTCCAGGGATGCCGTGCGATGCTGAAGGCCATAACCTTCCTCCCGGTGCCCCACCTCCCCCCCGCGACAACGCGAACACCTGGGCCCCTTTCCCTGACCGACCGACGTTCGAGTTCGCGGAGCACCTTTTCGAGAAGATGGAGACATCCGAAGGCGACGTCAAACATCTCCTCGACATCCTACGAGCTCGTGATGTCCTTCACGGGGCCGAAGACCTCCCGCCGTTCTTTGAGAGCGTCGCGCAGTACCACGCCGCCATCGATGCCATCGCTCACGGCGAGACGAACTGGCAGAGTGTCGCCCTGCGGTACACGGGACCAGTCGGCACCAACGCCCCGGCGTGGAAGCGTCGGACCTATGTCCTGCACTATCGCGATGCCCTGGCTGCAGTTCGCGCCATGGCTTCCAGTGCCGATTTTGAGGGGAAGTTCCACACAACCCCGTTTGAGGAGCACATCGACACGCCCAACGGCGGCCAGACCCGCCGCGTCTCTGACATGTTCTCCGCCCAGTGGGTATGGCGTCAGGCGGTACGTCACGGCCTTGCAGTTGCGGGCAGTTCTTGTCGCTGACGGCCACACAGGACGAGATCGCGCAGGACGCCAATACGCATGGCGCCCTTCTTGTTCCCATCATCCTCGGGGCCGACAAAACGACGGTGTCGGTTGCCACGGGCAACCAAGAGTTCCATCCCTTGTACATGTCCCTCGGTAACATCCACAACGATCTCCGGCGCGCGCATCGTGAGGCGGTCGTCCCTCTGGCTTTTCTACCCATCCCCAAAGGTGAGGTCAGATACTACGTCTTCGTCGTCCCCTCAACGTGCTCATCACTTTACAGGCGAGCGCGACACTGCTGACACCGACGAGTTTCGCATCTTCAAGAAACAGCTCTACCATACGGCCATCGCCTACGTCCTCTCGTCTCTCCGCCAGGGAATGACGGTCCCAGAGGTGATCCGCTGCCCTGATGGACACTTCCGTCGTGCGGTTTTCGAGTTAGGACCCTTCATTGCCGACTACCCAGAACAGGTCTATCTTGGAGGAATCGTGTCTGGCTGGTGTCCAAAGTACGTACAGTAGTAGCCGTGATGTTGTAATGACACGCAGAGTCAATCAATGGCTTTCAGATGTCTTGCCCGACCTAGCGAACTTGATAACATTGGGCCCCCAAGATTTCGTGAACTGACTATGGATTGTCGACATCTGTGCCCCCCCGACATCGCATGGGATGCCTTCGGAATATCGGCAGACGTGACGGTGCGTAACCTTCATTAATGTCCCTCTCTGTCACGCACCGACTCCAACCCCGTAGCCGTTTACCGAGTACTTCCCTCGGGCTGATATCCACGAGCTTCTCACGCCCGATCTCCTTCATCAACTTATCAAAGGCACATTCAAGGACCACGTCGTGGCCTGGGTCGAGGAATACATCCATACCACCGCTGAAACTGAGGCCGAGGCCAAGCGCATCCTCGACGACATTGATCGTCGGTATGTCTGGTCCAAGCAATGTCCCAATGCCCTAAGCTTCACGTTTGACCACTATCCAGGATTGCTGCGGCCCCTCCTTTCCCGGGACTGCGACGTTTCCCCGATGGGCGTAACTTCAGCCAGTGGACGGGAAATGATTCCAAAGCTCTCATGAAGGTGAGAGATCCCAAACCAGTTGCGGCTGTGAGCCACGCTAACCAATGCTTGCATCAGGTCTTCCTACCTGCAATTGTCGGCTATGTCCCCGACGACATGGTCCGATGCATTGCTGTTCTCCTCGACTTCACGTACCTAGCACGCCGCTCGTCCCATACCGCCGAGGATCTCGAGAACATGACCGCGTGCCTAGCCGAGTACCACCACCTTCGCCAGATCTTCGAGGACGTTGGAATCCGTCCGGATGGATTCTCGCTTCCACGGCAGCACGCCCTAGTCCACTACGTGCGCGCAATCCAGCTGTTCGGCTCGCCGAATGGTCTGTGCTCATCAATCACCGAATCCCGGCACATCTCTGCCGTCAAACGACCGTGGCGAAGGTCCAGTCGCAAGGCGGCGCTCCAGCAAATACTCCGAAACCTCACTCGGCTCAGTAAGCTCGCTGCCTTTCGTGTCGATCTAGCGCGCCGCGGCATGCTTCTACAGGGCGTATACCAGCATGCTCGCCGTCTCGCTGGCCACGACGACGACCCGGATCCCGACGAACTTGCTGATGCGCGCTATCAACAAGAGGCAGAAGCCATGGCCGCTGAAGAACCCTATGGTGCTGCCGCGACTGTAAAACTCTCGTCGCGACCGAGTGAGTACCTTTTCTGTCGGATCTGATGGTGCATCTAATCATAACACTCTTCAAGCCTTCTCGCGACGGCTTGATGTGCTCATGCCTCAGCTCAAGCAGCCTCGGCTCGTCGACCACCTCCGACGGTTCCTCCACGACACTCTGTACCCGGAGCTTGAGCTCGCCGACGATCTCGACGTCAATGACTGCCCGGAGATACCGCCGAAAGTTCGAATCGCTGTATACACCTCAGCCCGCTCGCTCTTCTACGCTCCCAGTGAGGCGAGCGGGCCTGGGGGGATGCATCAACAGTACATCCGGTGCAACCCTACTTGGAATGGGGGCCAGCCACGTTACGACACGGTTCTTGTCCGCACCGAGGACGAGGCCTTAGGTATGCTTGGTATGACTGTTGCCCGCGTTCGCATGTTTGTCTCCTTTGTGTACGACTACACCCGCCATGAGGGCGCACTTGTCGAGTGGTTCACCCTAGATGGCGACCAACCGGATCCCGTTACAGGCATGTGGGTCGTCAAACCGGAGGTCTATCATGGCCAACAGTCCACTAGTATTATTCCCCTCTCCTCGATCATTCGCGCATGTCATCTTATGCCCGTCTACAACCATACTCGCATCCCGAAGAGCTTTCACTTCACGCAGACCCTGGGCTCGTTCCGTCGATACTATGTTAATTGGTTCATAGATTACCACGCTCACGAAACAATCATATAGTTTATCTACAGCCTGCGCGACGCCGCACGACTTGAGAACTATCTGTACACGGGTGTGCTTGTGTTTGCTGCATCGAAATCTTCAGCACTACGGCGCTGACCGCGCTGACCGTGCTAACGGTGCTAATGCTGTGCCCGTTAGCGCCGTTAGCACGGTCAGCGTTCTGCAAGGTTACCGATGTTGGTATGTGCTGTGCTCAACACGCAGACCGGCTAACTGATAACTTCAATTCATCGTAATAGTTGGACGCGGATATCGAATCATCGTTTATACGGCGGTGCGTTCAGCCGGTCTCCTTGTTCATGCGAACCTGCAACTCTGAACGTGGTACCTATTGTGACGAACTATTAGATTGCATTCATGGTCGCCGAGCTTGGTGAGTATCTCCTGCATCGACCGACAGCGGAGCCGACTCTGACCTACTCCTCATCTGTCATGCTGCTGCAATACAGCACTCCCGATAGGTTAGTCTCTGCAATCCGAGTAAGCGGATCCAGGTCGCTAAGTGCTTGCAATTGTCGCCCAGCCTGTACGACACAAGTGTCAGTCAACTCCTCACGCTGTCCACACCATGTGTTGCTCATCTGAGTGATCTCCGAAGGTTCCGCGCCTCAAGCTTACCCGACGCGCTGCGGTTTTCCGTACGTCAATATTCCATCGTTGATTGAGCTGTCCTGGCGACCTTCCCTGTTGTCTGACGAACTCTGACCACTGCCAGTGGCTGGTATCGTCCCGTTACGCAGTCGCAACTGTTGTCGACGCGCTCCTCACGTCAGTCCTGATCTATGCGCTGCATAAGTCGCGTACCGGAATCAAGAGGTAAGCGAAGACAACGGATCACTGTCAAGCGCAAGGGCGAGCTTAGCTCGACTGCTTTGAACAGGACGGACTCGATGATTAACGTTCTTATTCTGTACTCTATCAACACCGGTATGTGGTTCTTGCGTAATGCGGCGGATGCCGCTCGATGCTCATCGTTGCTCCTACCCGCGACTGCCCTCACAGGTCTAATCATCAGGTAGGGAGACTCTTCCTTGCCATGACGTCACTAGCTCCCGCGAAAGCTGACGCTTCGTCTTCAGTGCCGCTAACGTATTGTGTCTCATATGCGTAAGTTCCGCTCGCTCTCCGACGTGTGTCCTCCCTGACCGCCGCGCGCTTTCCACGCTCGACAGGGCCTTGTTCTGCCCCAGAGCCTCACCTATGTCGCCATCGACATTGTCGTCAGCCGCTGTATGTCCGTCGTTGCGCGCCCGTTCGGACTTGGATACTCACCTGCCCTTCTGTGCCCCGGTTCTCATGGCAGTGTACGCCAACTCGCTGCTTGCTGCGTCGGTATCCCTGGCAATGTCCTCGCATCCTTCTGCATGCTGACCGCCGTCAATGTACCGGATATCTTCCACAGGCTCAACTCGCGCGAGGTCATACAGGACATGGGGCGGTTGGAGAAGACGACGGATGTGTTTGGCACCGTCATGCTGTCCTCTGGCCCGCCGCACTTTGCGCGATCGCGAAGATCACTCGCCACTGGCTCCCCCCATGGGAACGAGGATGAGGACCTCGAGCTCCAGCAGGTGCGCATCTTCACATCCGGCTATCATGAGGGTCTATAAAGGATAATTCATGTGGTTGAGAACAGTTGCGTTGGCCAGTCCCCTTGCAGCTCAAGTCACGCTCCTTCGACGAGCCCGCTCTAGATGGTCATCCCGGGGCGCAGGGGAACTGAGAGACAAGGCTCTAGTGCGGATCATGGCATGAGACTTCATACTGGTGGTATTGACTCGATCACACTGTCTACGTCGATCTGCACCCTCGTTCATTGCACCCACCTAAGTCAGCTTTCCGAGTGGCGAAGGCAGTGTGCATACATGTCAGCGGCATGCTGGTGGAGCATGGTGGTAGACTCCCCTGCCGGATATCCGTGATCACCGGATGCAGTGACGAGAGCAACCCGTCATTACGGTAGCACAGACGCACGCATGCACCCAACGTGCGACATCCGTTATCTTCTTAGCGTCAATGACCGGCCGTGGCGTTTGAACAGGTTCCGAGACACGGACATCGTGTCAACTAGGACTCGACAGGTGAGTGACGATGTACATATTCGAGGGCTTCCATGGACTTCGAAGTTCGCTGTCGGGTGGAGCAAGGGCTCTTGTGTAAGGGTCCGCCGGAAACCGCACGAGACTTTCGCATGTCACTTGATACAAAGATTGCCATGTTGGCCAAGTTTCGTGTCTTCTGTCGCGCCGAACTACCAACGATGAGAATTAAACCGATCCAAAGCGACAAGATGTACTACCACCTCATGCCTGAAATTTCGTAACTCACCGTCGTATCAACCGTCTGCTCAGATAGCAGACTGGGCCTGTGTCTGATGTGGCCATATCCTGCCAGGCTTTGACTCAATCCGACACTCATTCAATCCAAATCTCCGACTGACTGCCTCATCCGTGACCCCCGGACACTCATATTCAATGTCGATCACGGCAATGCCGCTAATAGCCGTTACATTCGTTGTCTTGAGGTCAGTACGTTCCTAGGCTTGCCTTTGGCATATCTGCCAGCAGTCACTTACGGCCTTGCTTAAGATCTCCCGGAGTCGGTGGCCTGCATACCAAGTACACTCCATCTGTTTGCCATATGCATGGGATGCCAGTGAGATGGATGCTCACCTGATGAAGACATACACCTGCATATGGCGAGATTAGAGGCAATTCCTGCTCAGGAGGTACTGAAGTATCCGGTAAGTTGCTCCCACCCCCATGGTTTGACATGGGGATAAGAGACAGAACTGCAGAAACGGGACCAATGGGATATGTGCTACCTGACTCGATGTTTCTACGCCGGGCGTCCTGAAAATGCGGTCTCACGACCTGTCACCTCCACCGTTGGTGGAGATAGCGGAGCCCTCATGTGCTAGCGCTCATGCCACCATGCTTGCTTCCACCGTTTGCGTGGACTCCCCGTGCCATTAGATCCACCTCTTTTCACTAGCTGGCTCGCACACTACCGGGGGATATTGTTTGATTGCTCTCCGCTGCTCCTCTTTGGCGTCCGTGTCTTGTTGGAACAACTTGCGGCTCCTTCTATGACATATATATTTCTACATCGACCTCTTCTATCCCGGATTCCCAGTCCGACTCCATACCGACATCCTTTCGGCATACTTCATGCAAGAGCAGCCCCTATCACCACCGGACTCGGAGACCTGTGTATCCATCTTGTGGACATCGTGATGTCACTTTTGTTTCACTACACATTCGCGCACAGCATGTGAGTGTTCACCTCTAGCCGGTTGCCCTTGCCATTTCCTCCATGCATCCTTCATGTGGACATCCGGTTTAATTACTCTTGCATGCTGACGACTACAATAAAGGCGGGCCCAGAGTGTATGAGTCAGCAACTTTGTGTACGACTATCTCAAGTCAAGTCGCGTCCCGTCGGCCCCGGGGTACGCTTCATTGAGATAGCGTTTTAGAGAGTTTGCTTATACTGTGCCTTCTTAGGGCATGGGCTCATTCAACGTTTCCAGATATCTAGGTGAGTGTGTCGGGAAGGGGAGTGTGCAGCCCGTTTTGGCATATTTTTGAGCTGATGACTACATGTGTCTGTGTAGCTCGACTCATGTGTGTTCTCCATCTACCGTATCATCCCGTGTAATGTTTCTGGGCACATTCGGAGTGTACGAAGCAGCGACGACACGTGAAGAGGAAGAAACAGAACGATTAGCAGAAAACGTTTGCAAAGGCGTTGACAAGCCATCTCCTCAAAGTTGATGACTGCGCGGCAGCTCCGAATGAAGAACATATCTAAGCGCTATTCCCACTATCTGTGCAATGCCAGATTCCTGCAACATACGGGTAGCTCGATGAGCGTGCTGCATATGTCCTATACTCGCCCTTAGGATCCGAATCCGTGTCGGCGCAAGTCGTATAATATAACACTTTGGGTGGGAGGTGCTGCACGAGAATGGCTAGATTACAACCTCATGGTGTCCAGCACGAAGTAGAGTAACAGCACCGCTCCTCGGAGATCATGAAATCGTCCTGTATGCACCTGCCGGCAGGTACATACTGACTGTGCTCTCAACGGATACATGGGCGTTACATATAACCGACCGCTTGGGGACATCGAAGGATCGCCGCTGTTGTGCCGGCTGATGTTATGTCTCCCATTCCCGTTAACTACCCGCAAACATACACTAGACGGGACGCAGTTACTTCGGGCCAACTTCCTGTCAAACTCAAGCATCAGATCTGTGTCGTGGGTCATCAGAGTCAACCTTACACGCAACGTGCTAGAATGGATTACGCAACCTTAAGCACACCATCTAACTATGCTGGCAAAGACTTACTTAAGTAGCGTTTTGCCTGTGACAGCTTACAGTACCAGCAAGCTTACGTCAATCATCGTCCCTGCTTCGCCGAAGGTCGGTAGGAGCAAGTGTAGAAAGAACCTACGCTGCGACGCACGCGGGAAAGGCACTGAGAAGAAAGGCGAGAACGAACGGCGTACTTGGACCACCATTTACCGAAGAACGAATGAGCTTGGAGACACTACCCACCGATGTTCCGTTTCGATAACCCATACGGCTACTAATAGGGAGTCTGAGGGACAGGACTGAATAGGTAGTTATTCTTTAGGACGCTTCTAAGTCTTCCGACAGCGGGAGGGCTTTAATATCAATCACTCTCGTCGTGTCGTAGACTCTCGGGTTCATCGGGATCTGTGACAAAGGTTAATATCAACAATGAAGAACGGGGACGAGCGTCCCTCAGACAATGCCACGAACCTGCGGGAGCTCTAGCGCGCCGGTTGAATGCATACCCAAGTTGCCGCTGTCGGAATCTTGCGCGCTAGACGTTGTGGTCGGGCGGATGGCAGTTCCGAACGGGTCGCCGTGATGCGAGTGTCCTTGCGAGCTGTGCGATCTGCTCCGTTTATGTCCGGAGAACTTGCGCGAGTTCAGGCTACCGTATGCGACCAGCAATGTCTTAACCGAGGCTGGGACGATGATGGGAGAGAGAACATACGCAGATAGAAGAGAATTGGCGTAGACTGTTCGGAGGATGAGTGGACGGTGGAGTATAGATGCTGAAGATACTCACGGCGCTCTGCGACCATCATGCTCGCTATCCACACCAAGTTCTCAATGCCGTAGACTTGGACCTGCAGACGAGAGCAACAGTTGTCGGCCCGACAGGCTCGTATGGCAGAGAGTCCTTCCGCAACATGGACACTCACCAAGATAAAGGATAGGATGTTAAACACGCTGCGAGTAAGTCTTGGGAGACGTTCGACATTCAAGAAGTTGAGATAGGAGCATTACGTGGTCAACAGTCCTAGAGAGAAGGGATGGAAGTGCGCCGAAACCGCTCAGTATTGTACCACATGTAGTACAGAATGAGCAACGACACTCACCAGTGCTGATAGTGTACATGATCAGTCGATTGATCATCGTATTCGTCCTGTCGCATACGTGAGTCATGTCGTTTGAGGCCCGCCTGGACATTGAATCTGAGACATGCCTCGAAAACCCGGTGCGACTGTGGTGGAGGATGTAGATGAGAGTAGTGGTCAGAATCACATCAGCCGCGGATGCTAGCACATTGTACGCTAGCACGAGCCACTGTAGGTAGCTGTCAGCGTCGTTCCGGATGCCCAGCTGAGAAGGGATTGGCCTACGAGCAGGTTCTGGAAGTTGGTGATTGTGATCCCCCGGAATCTGTTGCGATATAAAATATTGTCAGTCGTGGCGACGAGCCCCACTCGCAGCACGAACGCACCCTGCGACCGTAGAAGCTGTTTCGATTGGCATATGCATCAGCAGATGGGAGACGTTATGAAGGAAGGATGCGATAGCTACCCATGGCAGTCGCTTGATGATAGATGCCGCGACGTTAGCCTTCGACGTGGTGATCAGATGGGTATCACACACCCATTGCGGCGACCATGAGAACAACCTGTCACAGAGTCGCAGTCATTCGACTGTATATGTAGAGATAGGGTATGGCTTACAATTGCCGCTACGAGCAGTATCCTGTACCGCGAGGGACCGACTGTAACATTGGTATGAGCCCTCCACGTTTGCGACTGATGCAAGGCCGTGAAGTAGCACCCACCGAGCCATATCCGTACAACGTAGAAGCTGTGGAGACTGTGAGAATGGGACCGACATGTCCATGTGGTCCGGCACTGACCTGTTGCAGGTAATGACAATACATGTCTGTGAGATGGAGTGATATCAGTATAGTTCGCCAAGAAAAGGGTTGAGTACCGACCGAGATGATGGGGATGAGCTGGGTAGAGTCAGAGTAAGAATCAATTCACGGTGCAAGGTTGAAGTCGGACGAAGCTCACATCGAGAGACCTGGTAAATTGGGTAAGAGACGATCATGTCATGTCACCAGTACTGTACTTACCAGACACCACGCAGGAAGACCAATGGATCGCCGAAGTTCTCAACGAAGTAATAATACCTATGTACACCCGCGTCAAATGGGATGATCGTACTACTTTGGTGAGACACGCACCCGAGGTGCATATGCAGGATTGCAACGAGGGTCTCTTGTACGCTTCGAGAGTCTAATATGAGGCCAAGACCGTTGAATGCGGGCTCCGAGCTCACATTACAGCAATTACCTGCAAGCAAATGTGCGCTCAGACGAGCACTGGGAATGGTTCTCGCAAGCTGCTACTCACCAAGGACCGGATCCATAGCGCGTCCGCCTCATAGATTGTAAAGTACTTGTAGGTCTGATGGAGAAAGAGACCGTACAAGCTGTTGGAATACTCATCAACGCTTCCGGCCTCAAAGATGGAGGGACGACTTACATCAAGGCCGCGTACGTGCCGACCATGACCGTGCCGAATGCCCCACTAACGGACGTTATCCTTGGGATCTGGAAAAGTTCAGTCGATTGTATTGTGGCGGACATGGTGCCTCGCGTGGTGGGTAGTGAGAGAGGGTCGCGGGCATCTGGGGACTTCGGCTGCCCTTCAGAACTATATATCGCCCCTCGAACGTAGACAGCGTCTTCTTGGCAGCGTGAGACCCCGTCAGAGCATAGCATAGGCTAGGGGAATGGAGACGAGCTCCATCTCCACTCCTCGTAGCTATCTGCCACCATTGAGCATCAGCGCGACCTGTCCTCATCTTTATTCGAAGAAGGGAATCACGACCACTTGCCATCGACGGGAAGCGGGACTTTGCTGTACGGGGAGATTCGTACGGCTGGTTTGCGCCTGTTGAAGCCGTACAGCCTCGTCTGGGGGTATTGAGCGGTCGCAGCGTTCTTTGACAATGGCGGTATTGCTGTTATCCCACATCAGTCAGGTGTATCTCATGGCAGTGACAGATGGACGATCGAGGAAGCACTCACGAGCTGATCATCCCGTCCCACAAGCTCAGGTTCGAGTATGGAATGAATGCTTTCGAGAACCGGTGTTTACTACGGGATCTTTACGCAGTAAGCAAACTATGCATTGGAAGGACCCTCTCCGAGTCGAATACGAAACGCCGCAAGAGATATCATTACTGCCACACTGGCACGCCGAGTCAAGGTAAGTATGGTCATCTTCGGGACTGGGATTTGAAGGGAGTCAAATACTTATACTTACACGTTGTTAGCACTGCGGCTGGAAGCGAGTCCAAGTATGAGAGGTTTCTTACCCTCATTGCCAGGGTGGATGTCTCGGGCAGAACTTAAGAACTTCGGGCTTATCGGAGGCAGGTCGTCACCAGGCATGTCACAGCATGTCACGCGTTACCTTGGCGTATTCCTTGTTGCTTTCTCCCGGCCTCAGCTACGAGCTGCCGCCACCCTCGCTCTCTACTCTAGCTGTGAATGCCCAATGCACTGAGCTGCTCCATGACCTTGGAACTTCCACTCAACACGGCGCGCGGGGGACGTCGAGCGCGTGCTTTGCCATACTCCGCAAGGTCTCCTGGAACGCTGATAGGGAAGAACGCGTGGGTTACGTCGTGCTGAGCCCGCTGGGAGGGGCTGCAGATGCACGCGGTGCATAGGTCGTAGTCTGGGTCATTCCAGGTGAGCTCATGATCTTGTTCGCTTGGGAGAGGAGTATTAGACAACGAACCGTCGCATATCACGCACTTGTGTCGGGTTCCTACGAGTGGGTGCTGTCTGCACAGGTCGCAGTACGCGTTGTGCTGCACCGGCGATCCCTTCGCTGTCGAAGTCGGAGATGCTGTCGCGCTCTGGGCCGCTGGTGACATGTCGAGGCCCCGTCGAGCGGCGGCGTACTCTCCAAGATCACCGCATCTCACGATGGGGAAGAATGTATGTGCGACGGGATGCGTGTGGCGGATCGCAGGCGTAGACACGCATCTTCCGCACAAGTCATATTCTGAGCGCGTTCCTATGGCGTGAGCACTTTTGGGACATGAACATCGGCGCTGACGTACCTTCGCACTGCAGACACTTGTGACGCACCCCCGCAATCGACTGCATGTCCCCGCAACCGTCACATGCAGCGTCGGTGTGAACGACGCGACCGCGCTCGCTATCCGAACCCCTAGATTGCTCCATCTCCTCGACAACTATCCCCGTCACCTCCAGTCCGTCGCCGGCGATCTGAAGTGCATCGCCAATCTGCTCGTAGACGTCGTCCTGCTGGTCCTGTCCCCGGTTTGCTTGGTCATCGCCGTCGTCGAAGTCCACGTCTTCCCCGGCGAGCGCAGCGAGGACTTTGAGTGTGGTGTTTATGGCGTTGGTCATGGGTGCTGGGGGCGAAATTGGTTGCGAGTCGTGTTGGGCGTGTATTGTGCAGGTATATTTATCTCGTCGTCTGAGGCTCGGGACGCTCACTGAGAAGGCATCCACAGGTCGACCGTTGGAGCAGATGAATCTCCGACTCCGGTGTCCGACTCGGGCTGCGCTCTCGTGGCTGTCTCTATACGACCCTATACTTCCTGACCACAATTTATAGTGATTGAGCGGGCTTAGTGGCAGATAGACGACTGGAGGGTCCACATCGCTGACACTCTGATCATACAAATTCCAATCTGTGGGCGCGCACTGCGCACTCATGATCATCTTCCAACGCATCCGAGCTGGAGAAGGTTCTAATCGTGCTGCTGCGCAAACTCGCAGACGCGACTGCAACATCGCGTAGGCATGCTTCGGGTGTGTGGGGATACAACATGTGCTTAGGTAGGTATGTGGTACACTGTGCGCTCACGATGGTGTTAGCTGAAGCGTTTGCAGGTCGAGATCTCAGCCTGTGTCCTCGAGCTCTGAAGGATATACTGTCCTGTCTACTGCTGGAGCCTGATGGACTCATAGGATATGTGGCCATCGTCCGCAACAGTTTGCATGTCAACTAGGAGGCCTCGCGCGTTCATTCTGATAACTCCAACGCCGACGCGTCCCCAGCATGTTGCACCACGACGAGAAGTGTCCCCCTTTTCGCTGTTCACGTGTCTCATGGTCGGACGCATACACCCGTCTCCCTATCATGCCAGTCCACCTCGCACTATCGACGACAGCTCGTACGCCGAAGGCTGTTCCATCACAAGCAATGTCGAGAGGACCGTATACTTTCCATCTCCCCACACTCGGCGAGAACCAGCAGGACTCCATCGCAGATCCAAGGACGCGCTACTCGCCCTTCACAATCTCGACTCTCCTCTCGCATCTCGCTACTCTGGACGAGGCATTCCAAGACCTGATCCGGAGTCGGGGCTGAGCATTCCAGAAACTGTCCTGACGCATCGACTGGGGAACGGTGAGTATCCCAAGCTATCTCATGTTCCGATGCTGGCAGTCAGAGCGAGGATTCTCGTCATTCCATGCGCATGTGGAACTTCTGCGAGGTGCAACCTATGGACGTCGGCGGAACAGGTGCAATGACATGCTGTTGACGACCAATGTGTTGTCGAGGGCTGATGACATGGCGAGACACTCGTGCGTGGAGTTCAACTCCCATTCCACCATGCGCTATACGGTCGGGAAGATTTAGTGCTCGATTGAGTGGCTTCACCTCATCACGGGTGTCGACACGCTTCGTCCTCGTGAGATGGGTTCTACTCATGACCTAGCTTGACTGTCTGCTTAGACATCTGGGCTGACGGATCGCGATATGGCAGGATGGTCCCCTATCGGTCCACGCGGCACCTCTATGGACGACGCGCCCCTTCTGAGTGCGTGGGTCGCTCGCCACTAGCAATTCTTCGGCTGCTAACCTCGCAAATGCCTTCCAGAGCCCTTCTTTGGCCCGGTCACGTCGGTACTAGGGGCGCCTGGGACTTCCAACCGGTTGCGGACGTGCTCGCTCACGTCTGGGTCGCGACCAAGGTCGCGGTCGCCTTGATCGCCACTCTACCTGTCTTCGCCATCACTCAGTCCGGCCGGAGTCGACGTCTGCGCTGCCCCGCCGAGTGCCGACGATGCACGGGTTGGTATGGTGGCGATGGCTGGGTGTGATGCGAAGCGTATCTCCCTCAAGTGCGTCTCCTCCGTTCCTCCCACTGTGCTTGCACGATCGAGACGCTCACGTTCATGCTCTGTCTAGTCGAGGTCATGTATTCCATCTGGTAGACAAGACGTCCGATCTAGCGCGGGGACCGATATGCGGTCGTGAAGGGACATGTACATCTACTATATTGGCCTCGACGCGGAGGACACATGCCACGTGAGTATACTCGAGTAATCGATGATGTATATGATAGACGTCCGCCTGGGTGTGTCGGCGTCGGTCTGTGAAGGGTGCGTGAGTCCGGCCTGTGCGTGCACGAGGGGAGTCGAGTGGTGTGGGTGAGTGAGTGTGGTAGAGAGTGTGGTGGTCAGAGAGAGAGAGTGTGTGTGTGTGCGGAATGATACGAATACGAGCGGTCGAGGTGGCGAGCGCGAGCTGCTGAGCACGAAACGAGACGAGAGCGAGAGACGAGAATCGGACTAGTACGAGACAATGGTGGGGAAGAAGAACCCGTGTATTGAGATGCTAGCTACGAGTATATGAGTGCGTACGGGCGTCCGAAGCCAAGAGCGAGAGGAAAGAACTCGAAACCCGGCTAATGCTAAACGAGCGTCTAAGCTACTAAATGCGGCGAAGCCACGAAAACATGTCGCGCGAACGAACGGTAGGGAGGAAATGACTAGAAAACTACCATAAACGTATCGTAGGGTATGCGGCAAGAGGTCGCGATGCAAAACGAGTGAGCGCACGATGGGGATGGGGAGTGGTCCGGATGGACGGTGCACAGTGGCGCGCGCGGAGTCGAGTCGCTAAACGTCCGGAGGTCGTCCGTGGTCGAGTGCGAGGCCGTCTGTACACGCGCAGCGGTGCGCGGTGCGCATCATCGACATGGTCATCACGAGCACGCGCACGAGGATGGGTTGTTGGTATGCGCGTGCTGCTCCTGAAAGTTCGTGATGGGTCGGAGTGCTGCGTCGCGGCACTACTTTGGCAGTGTGTCTTGCGACGTCGCAATGCCGGAAGCCGGTTGTTCTGCAATACTGGGAGGGTTCATGACACATGTGTCCGACTGAGAGGAAGTACCGGGCTGCCCAAGTTTGTCAGCACCGAAGAACTCTTGGACAGCTCCGAGCTGTAAACCCATACCGGTTGGGTTGACTGGTTCGTATTTGTAGTGCCATTGGGCATCTGGTGGCGAACGAACATGCTGAGATCGAAGACGAGGGTCTCGTTCTGTAAGGCGGTGGGATTCGCAAGAGTGCGACGCATGTTCAGGCTGAGAAGTACGAACTTCAGCTGGGACGGGGAGGTAATTCCGGATGCGTCTCTTACAAAATCAGAACAGAGTTGCTGTAGACTTAGGGTGCTGTCAGTATGGGTCTATGATGCAGCGGATTCGTAGACCATACCTTTGGTGGCGGGTATGGAGATTGCTGTGAAAGGATCATTACCGTGATAGAGAGTAATGATAGACTGTGCACCCATGTGTGATATCAGCGCGGAAGTTGCATCACTGGTAAGTGAAGAGACGTACTCCGATCAACATGGCGAGGGCGATAGCTCTAGGAGCTCGTCAGAGTCGTCAACCGAGAATGCATTGAAGGATAGAACATACGTGTTAAGCAAGCCTGCGTTCGAGCACAGATGTCAGAACTACTGTTCGATGGATCGAGTGGTTCAGAAGTCTCACTGGCTAGTACAGCACAGAACGTGAGAGCGTCCAGGATGATGTTGGTTCTGTGAACGTGTAGCGCAGGGTTATGGACCCGGATGGGGGTGGCAGACCAACATAGATCTCACCTCGCGAAGCCGGATCGGCTCCGATGTAATATGACGATGAACGTGCTTGTGAGGAGGAGGTCGACTACCATCACAGCTGTGATGAGCAACGGCTCGAACCACTATGAATGAGGTCAGGAATAACCGAGGCTTCAGGAGAATGTTCTAGCCTCTCACCGGACTTCGAGACGCGGTGCCGATTGAAGGGTCCATGAAGCTTGTGATACGTTCTATGAGCGATCTTTCATTCTGTTGTCGGAGATCTCGACCAAATACCTTACTACGCTGTCCACTATATGTAAGGTGACTGGTGAGTTCCGAGTCACGTTGACACAAAGGACTTGAACACACCGATGCACATGACTGAGGTACGGAGTTTGGTTGTCAGTTAGACACTCGAGGAAGTTCGAACGAAACCATACGTAATATGCCAAACATCAAGATCCCCTGAATGGTATGCGTGTATCAGCTATCGCCGATATGATGGAGCTTATGGTTAAGTCGTGTACCTACAGCAATGAATGCCACAGGCTTATACTTCCGACCCACTGGTGCTTGATGTTAGAATCTACATAGGAGCGAGCTGGATCCTCGCACCTAGGTATATCCTACGCGCGTAGAATCTATTCCTTGTGGTCAGTAGTGTGAGATCAAGCGCAGACAGCTCCTTACAGCTGGGCCAGAACACCAAGTACTCCCTGCGACGACACCATGGAGTGAGTGACGTGTAGTTGGAGGGAGAGATCACACGAACCGTGCATGCTGGCAATATCTATGATGCATGTGACGTTGTGCTAAGCAGACAGCATGCTACTCTGCTGAGAATTTATATTACTTACCGATGCTGACCTGTAAAGAGACACCGAGAAGGACGCGTTGAGTGTCAGTGGCATGAAGGGTATATGTCAGACCCCTCACCATGTCATTCGTTGTAGTGAATCGGGATTGAGGTAGTTTAGGGCGAGATAGTAGTAGCTATGGGACAAGGATCAGTATGGATCAAGTCTAATGACACAACACACCAACATACCATATGTGCACGACGACGACCGAGTGAAACGTGTCCATCACACTGTCAAATGTCCGGTCAGTAATGCGGTAGTAGTGGGGAATCGGAGAGCCTACAGGATCCCAAACACCTGTGCGACAATTCAACATACAATATGCAATCACAGTGTCACGCAAGAACCTACCAGAGCTTTTAAGGTCGGCTTATCTTCTCGGTACATGCGGAAATACTGGTATGCTTGTTGAACAGTCAGTCCATAGAGCCTATGAATGGTTTCAGCTGTGTACCGCTCGAGTAGTCGGAACCTTACGGAAGAGCGAGCATTGTTCCAAGAAGGATTCCACTGAAGAAGGACTGCGCCCACCTGTACTCGTCGGTGCTGCGCTCGGAAGCCATAAAAGGTTCGAGTTGTGCTGGTGGGGGCATTCTAATCCTCACGTGAGGGTGCAGGACGGTCTGGTAGGCATGACCCCACGGCCTTATAGTCCTAAAGGGCAAGAGCGCTTGTCAAGAAGCCTGTCATACGAAACCACAAACTCCATATGCTCCCCTATAAGGCAGACAGCGAGCCCGTAGGTTGCATCTCCCTCATCATCAAAGGTTGATCGATCCTGGATATAACAAAGATATCTCCTCACCTCCGCTCCCCGTGTATCGAGCCTCCTCATGTTGAGCCTCCTCATGGAGCCGTGACGGCCCGCATGTAGGAGCATTCGATTAACGGTGCCACGCTTGTACCCTCGCCTAGACACCTAGCACCGCTTTTAACTGAGGAATGCGAGTACGCACACTCAAGAGAGCGCTAGCGACGCCAAAAGTACTCACATACTCCCGATGCTCTATCCCCGTGTTATTGCTCATGATCTGAGCTCGGAACCAGGTACCTGCAGGTCCCGTCAAATGGAGAGTGAATGGCATCGTCGCGCAGCACCCACAACCTCAGCTTGTGCTCTTGAGAGACCGCCAACTGCACCACATGGATGAAAGAGGTCTCCACAAGCTGGCAGACTCGGGTGGAACCCGAAACGTAGGCCATGCATCGTCTCCGCCGTGTTCGGAGAGCAGGGTCCATGCATATGGCAGACGAGCGCTGTGCTGCTGGAAGATGGGAGCACGTGGGGATAGTAGGTTACCGCAAGGACGCTCGACTTCTCCTCTCGTCTCGTCTCCAAACATCACCATCTTATCATCACCGTCTTTCTTCGCCCAACGACAGACAGGGTTCGCCCGCAGACCAGCCACGGCCGGCGCTCGCATTCCGTAACAGAGCAACCTGCATCGATGGGCGAGCCGGAACGGGGAGCCATGCCGCGCAAATCAGGCAGATGTCCAAGGACGCACCGTAGTACCACCGGGGGATTTGGCGTCGGTCGGACTCGCAGGCCCCTGCTTGCTCCGGCGTGTCTCTATCCCGCCAAGTCCAGCTTGCCGCAGCGCTCGGCAACAAGTTCATAGTAACGAGAGGTCCAGCCTGCAAATACGATGAGCTCTCATGCGCATTCCTCCTCGCTCTCAATAGACCGAGAGCCACGGAAAATAGCTTGAGACGCCACCAAAAAGGATTTTCGTACCTAGTATGCCGCGGCATGGTTCAACGCAAGTGTCATGCTCATTGCTGTGAGTCGGAGGTGAGTGATCAGCTTAGTCAGCGGGCGTCTGGGGCGCTCAGGCTCTCGTCCAGAGCAGTTCCATAAAGTTGCCTCTCCTATGTCTCTCTGAACACCTCGTTATGTGACATCTGGTGCCTTTCGTAACTCTGAGGGAGCCATCCCGCTGAATTCTTTGATGCGACCACACGGTGACTCCCTCAATTCTTCAACGCGCCCGAGGAGCAGTTTTCACCTCTCGTTCAGTGGAAACGCGAACATGGCATTGTTACCATTGACCACAACTTGAAGTTGCACTATAGCGAGGTGTGTAGTCAGTGAAATCCCCGCTGATCATGATACTGATCGAAGATCTTCTATCCAGCCTCTGCGTTCTCGCTGGGAGATCACGATGAGCCCCTTGGAGGTGGCGACGTTGACTACAGGCAGCTACACGCCCTGTCATACTCTCATGAAGGCATTTGGAAGGAAGATGTGGATCTCGGGTTGAGAGAGGTCTACGAGACAGAGATCAGAGTGGCAACGTCTTGGTGAGTCTCCATCTCGTTGTCCTACTCGAGGTGGCAATAGCCGGCGGGCATTCCCAGCTCATCTGGACAATTGCGCCGTGCAATTTGCACACTGCGACAAGCTCCGAAGCATTATCATTGTGCGTCGGGGCTACACTGTGGTCGCAAATTTGGATGATTGAGCACCCCATGTTGAGAACCTTGTACTCCCCGATCCCACCGCTCTGCGCTGCACGATACGGAAGGTCCCACCCGGGGTGGAGGGGTGTGCCATCTCACCGCGGGTGTGCTCTCCTATCCGTGTTTGTCCTTCGTGTCCTTCGTTCGCGGTGTTCCTACTCCTCTCGTGCAAGCACTCGCTCAGATGTGCTGACGTAGCGTGGCTCTACAGGCACTCCGCGAATTCTTATCTTACGCTCGCATGACTATCATGCCAGCGCTGTACCATGTACATAACGCTCAGCACAAGCCGCCAAGTTCCTGTATCGGATGGTTAAAGAAGGTCTCTTGATGTCCCCTCCGTCTCTGCCGTCACCAGAATCAAGCTCCGGAAGGGTGAGGGTCTACGCTGACGCCACCAAGTGCGGTCCCTCCTGGCTACCACGACGTGCATACGAGTTGGTATGGAGGGAGGGACTGGGGGATACAGGCTGGTACTCGTGCGTTAGGGCTGGGGGAAGATGCTCAAAGCTGGACTTTGTACCCCCAGCCTGTCGTACGATATGTGGTGGAGGTCGTGATTCACCACAGCCACAGCGAATGAACTGATTCGACACGAGCACGATGATTCGGGAAGCTGGGCCGCGGTGAGTTCTCGCCGAGCACATTTGAGTCTGATGCTCACGTTATCCCATCTATTCATATGGATCCCGAAGGCATGCTTCTCTTCGACATCGCCTGCACATGGAGCCCATACAGTCGACTATTCCTGAACGCTGCTAACGCTGCAATGGTCACGCCATCCTACTTTGACCCATAATTCATGACTCGTCGGCCTACTTCAACGTTCGATACTTGCTGTACGTGAAACGCTGAGGCGGCGGTTGCCGCTATACATCGTGCGGTGCATGTTCGCGTCCGCTACTTCTTGTACGTATTGTTCAAGGTTCAGCTATCGCACGGCCTACGTCATCGTATATGGGCAGTACGAGATCGGACGTATATGGATGCAATTGCCACCCAATGGAAGCTGCAGCCTCGCCAGGGTTTACAGCTGCACGCATCGCGGCCTGAGAACGATACATACGTGAAGCGGCGGATGAACTCGTATAAGTGAGTCTTCGCAACTCAATTGGTTCATTCTATGAGACGATCAGTCGCAGGCGCTCTTCCCGTTGATGCAAATGGGGTATTCGGTAACTCTGTTATTGCAGCCATGGGCCATTCAGCTCTGTCATCCCTGCGCAAGGACCGCTCATGTTTACCCAATCAACCTCCGGAGTGGAATGCCCGGTTGACTCGGTTAGTTAACCGCGGACACAGACATTTACCTGTACATTGTGTGGTCTGACTCCATCTCTCGAGCATCGCACTGACTGCTTCGTTGATGACAGAACCGCTATTGGCGCAGGCAGCTTCGACTTCTATTGGATACGACTCCCTGCAATGGCGCATGTCTTACGGCGTCGTGATATGCTATTCATAGGAGGCGCGTTGAAATGCCGATCAGACGGTGTGTCGTTCGCCCACCCCCATACTTATAAGTGAGGAGGCGGTGTCCTTGGTGGCGTTAGCCCTCCCTTGCGCTTGGCATTTACTATCGACTCTGGTTGCAGACTACTCCATTTTCATCGGGATGACTACGATTCCGGAGTCCTATACACAACCCTCCCTCAGCGACACCCTCGGCGCGTTCCTCATAGGCACATGTTGTGCACTCGTGTGCGTGCGTGCGAGCTCTATCTGCACGTCGCGGCTAATGTTGAGCTGTCTTCCAGGCTATATGGAGTTGTACTCCACCAGGCGTATGGATACTTCCGAGTCTACTCGGAGGACGCACTGTGGCTGAAGGCCTTGGTAAGTCAGTCATATTCATCGCGCTATTACCCACGCTCATTGGACCTACAATATTTTTGAGGTAATTGCTGCACTGTACGCTTATGAGGTCACCGGCTACCACACTGCTTCGCGGCTGACGATGTCACTAGCGTCCTCGAAACGATCGTCACCGGGTTCAACGTGGACGCATGGTAAGTTACTCTCCCTCCAACTGGGTAGTGTATTAAAGCGACTCGAGCGTTGACAACCCTATGTAGCTACAACCTCTTGGTAACGAACTACTCGAATCCGGACCTCGATCGGGCTGTGTATTGGTATGACGAGGAATTTCCGAGCGCCATTGTTGCGACTAACCCACTTTGTGGTACTTCTCAGGTCATTCGCGGTACGCTCAGCGTGCTCCGAGTAATCATTCGAGGAAGGCTGATGGAAAGCGGTTGCAGCTTCTGGCCGTGTTTCCGGTAAGTAGGTGATACCGTCGAAGGCTGGCATTACTCACCGTGCTTGTATCCCAGGCGAGTGTCGCCGTGACTTGTCAAACCTTCTTCGCTCGCCGAGTGTGGCTTAGTACGCAATACTCATTGCCCTGGGTCTGCTCTGGAACTAACAGGTTGAGACCACCCAGTTGGACGACGCTACAGGATTATCGTTTATACTGCGGTGCGTCAGTACCCTACTCATTGCGATTGAGGACTCACAATCGTCCTCTACAGGTGATTCTTATGCTCGCGGAGCTAGGTGGAGTGTCCTCGCTTCTTGTCGAGACTGACCGACGAGCTAATCCACGCTCCGGTACTTTCAGGGTTCCCGATCGGTGAGTTACCGTTTCTAGGCAATATTCCTGGCACGTAGTGATGACGCACTTATATCTCAAGCGTGTACCGTCGAGATGTACGTCTACTATATCACGAGGTGGACGACGAGACCAGCTGAGTCTATCGCAGATTCCGTGCGCCGCATCTTGATGATGCACTCAAGTGGGCGGTATGTTTGACAATACTGCGAGCATACCCATAAGCAAGCTCACGTTTACCCATCCAGTGGTTGGTATCAGCTAGAAATGCTGCGGCTACGGCCACAGACTTCTTGCTTACCGCCGTTCTTATCTACTCTCTCCGGAAGAGTCGCACCGGGATCAAGAGGTAGGGATTGCTTCCGATAATGATTGTTCCTACTAGAACTCACGAATTGCGACAGGACGGACTCGATGATCAACATCCTCATCATGTATGCGATCAATACCGGTTCGTCTTCAATTTGATAGCCTAGACGAAACGATGCTGATGATAAATCGCACTCTAGGTCTTCTGATAAGGCAAATACGATCTGAATCGCACTGCACTTGACGTGGAACTCACGCGACCTCTCAGTGCATTCAACGTTCTTTGCCTTATCTGTGTAAGTTCTGTCGTGCGCGGCCCATAAGCACGAGCTGATCGTGGTCTAGGGTGCGGTATTGCCGCAGAGCTTCACCTATGTCGCAGTAGACTTGGTCGCAAGCCGCTGTACGTACTCAGATCTACACCTCTGGTACGCTTTCTCCTCGCTAAACACTCATGCCAGTGTACGCGAACTCCCTACTCGCTGCGTGAGTCACGCTTAACGAGTGCGATCTCCGGCTTGGGACTGACCACTTTCAGCCTCAACTCTCGAAAGCTTGTGTCGCAGCGTGGAAAACTTGACAACACCGCCGACGCAGTCTTTGGAACTGTCGTGATGTCTCCGCGTTCCATCCAGTTGAGCTCGTTCGCTCCAGCTCGCGAGGAGCACTCAATGCAACCGGTAAGTCGTTCTTCGTCTTCGATCCATCCTGTACCGTGTAGCTGATTCAAAGACGCTCTAGATACGTGCCACACTCAACATTACGCGCGAGGAGTCCACTCTGGAGGACGACAATATATATACAAGCAAGGTCCCGAAGAACCTCGAACCCGAGGATTGTGGTCGTGTCTAGGAGTAGGAAGTGAAGTCGGGCACGAAGTAGTGTATTAATCAGTATGATCGAACTAAAGATTGAGCCGGTATTACGTGTGTCTCGTATAGTGTATAGATATCGCTAGTAGGACTGCATCATACCGATACCGATACCGATACGTGCTGATGGTGAAGTACTGAGTCTGAGCTCATACCATTTGCATCCCATTCATTTCGAGTTCTTGCGCCGCGCTGGGGTCATCGTTCGCTGAGCTCAATGCCTTGGTCTTGTCTCCATGTGGTCGAGCGTCCACTGGAGAGACATCGGAGCCCTCACTCCGACTTTTGGGGTCGGCCTGCGAGTAAATCTGGGTCAGTATCTGATGGGACACACTACAGATGGAGACAGCTGACCGCGCAGTCGACATGGGACACTGGCATATGCCATGGCCATCGCGGCGCAGAGACAAGGTTTCCGCCCACATCACCGAAGCTCATGTGGGGCGGCCGATGGAAGACGACGGATACATCGCCTTCCGCGCGCGCGCCTTTGGCCACGAAGTCGGAGCTTCCGAAGGTCATGACGCCGCGCCGAGCGAGTGAGTTCCGGGAGTTGAGCCTGTACACCATCAGAACCGGTGGGTACTGAGCGGACTGAGGGATGGAAACTTACGCTGCGAGCAGTGTGTTTGCATAGACTGTAATCAATGCGATATCAGGGCGAATTGGGGACATAGAGTTTGTGAGATGAAGAGACGCACGTCGAGCATCGACCATGGCGACGGCGCAGTAGACGAGATTGTGGGGAAGAACGGCTGACTGTGTATCTCCGATGGTTTGTAAGCGGCTAAGTTTGCTGGTCTCCTTGACTCACGAGTACAAAGGCAAGAGTATTAAAGACGCTGAGGTACTATCAGCGCTCTGTAGAGTCATACAGCCATGATACGTACCCGGTGAGAAGACCTGTCAAAGCAACAGCGACCATCATTCAGGGAAACATTGAGAGACACACTCGGACGTACCGGTATTGACGGCATAGAGAATGAGTACGTCGATCAACGCATCCGTTCTGGTGGCCGTCGTAGTGAAGTAGACGGTGGAGGTGTATGGAGGTGTGACTTACCCTTTGAACCCTGTGCGACTGCGTCGCAGCGCGACAATGAGGACAGTGGTGATGATTACGTCGGCTAGGGTGACTATCCCTGATCCCACAGAGAATAGCCACTGTTCGAGAGCGTATGAGGTCAGGCAGACTAAGGGAGCAGACTGCAGACTTACAGTAACCTGACTAAATCGTTCGAGTGTCTTGGTGGTGAATCTACATGAAGTGAAGGTTTATGATTATAAGTGACATACTACCAGATCATCACTCACGCTTCAACGGTGCTAGCTGCACTCGTCATGCTCAGAACTTGAAATGCAGATAGTGCGAATGAGCACATGCGCACCAATATAGAATCCTGCGGTAATTCGTGTCAGACCAATGTCATAATGACTGCAATACCACTTGACGAGCTCGCCGATTAGCAAGATGATCTGTAGGTACCGAAGAGTTATTGGATATGACTTGACACATAGCATTAGACCCTACCACTACAGTGGCTATGGGTCTGCAGTGTCGTCCGACTGTTCAGACCGTCAGCGATTGTAGTATTGAACTGAGGATAGCTCACGTACTAAGAATAATCCGACGAGCGAAGAAGCTTAACAGAGTCACCGATAGTTCATGAGCACCTCATAACGATATAAACTCACCTCTGGCAAGCCACAACTAGCCCTCCCTATCAGTAGAAGTAAGTCGTGTTACCTGACAGGCGCACGTGTACGACATACCGAGGCGACAGGAAGAAGCTTCAAGTGAGAACATTAGTAGGACGTTGACACGAGATGGGTGGCTGTATACACACTGCAATAGACCTGGAAGTCTCTACTGTCAGTTGAAGGTCCGGTGCTACGGGAAGAATCGTACCATATGCTTTGTGTGAGTCTTGCGGGGTTCACGAGGGCGTTTGTGAGAAAATGATAACTGTCAAATGATAGTCGGTCAGAGAGAAGCAGGGAACATCAGTATATACTGTTACCAGATGTGAACGTTCAGGACTGAATTGAACGTTTCCAGTATACTATGGGACGTAAGCATTGCTGCAAAGCATGATGAACCGACAAGCTTACACGACAAATCCAACCTATCAGTGGTTGCGGTAAGATAAGCGTAAGACGGGACATGTCTTAGCAGGGATGAACACGTACCAAACACTTGAGTATCCATGAGTCGCGAGGATATAGACGGTAATATCGGAAAGCTTGATGTAGGACAACACCATAGAGACTAGAATACAACTCTTGTGAGTAAAATGTGTCACCGGGTGGAGAAAAACGTACACCAGTCCAACACAGTTGCCGATGAGAACAGCACCATATGTGGTCGATACTCTCTTGGAGAGCTCTTGGGCAATGATGCTGTGGGTATTCATCGTGTGCGGGGGGAGATTTTTGTAGATGGGTGACGGGCCAACAGCTGGAGACGTGCTATATGTCCACCTCTCTTTTATGCTGGTCTGTACTCTATATGGCAAGCTGTAGCCACAAGGGCTGTGTGTATGTACATATGACGGCTGTCATTGATCCTTCACTAGTTCGTTTAGGGCAAGTAGTGTGACGCTCACCAAAGACACTGCCACTCGCCAATGTTGCCGGAGTGATGGTAAGGGTTATTGAGACTCCGTCTCTCACGAGCCGGCCACAGTTCTGCACATACGGCTCCGTGGAGGATGTTAGAGTCAAATATGAGAGCGAAAGAACGCACGATTATGTTTCATAGTCACTACACGTGGCCAGTGAGTACAATCGCGATACCTCGGACAACTTGGAGGCTGTGCAGTCAGACTGTCCTTCGCATGCGCGTCAGTAATATTTTCACGCAGCGTTGAGGTCTCATAGACATGCCCGGACAGGTCGGAAGTACTTGAACACAGTTGTGAATCGGAAACGATGCTCAACTTGAAATGATGCCCACCTCGAATGACTAGGATGCGAGTTTAGTTAGCGCCCCACTTTTCGAGACCACCCAGGGAATGGCGCAGTGTCCGGCGGAATCCGGCGGAATCCGGCGGATGATGGCTGGGCAGGGGCGGGCGGCAAACCACGGCGCTCGACCATAGATAGAGGGTCGGAGACGTGTTGATCATCTCAGGCGATATGCGATTGTTGTAGGCTACTATCACGAGCAATCCCCGGAACCACGCTGAAGGAACGTTTAACCCCGACACTACATACTTCCCCGCGGCCCCTCGATACTCGCGTTAATCCCAATATCCCCGCCACTCTGCCATGCGTTCTGGTAGAACATAGCAAGAGAACGCATTGCTCGTTTCCCTCGTAACTTTTTTGAGCCTGACTGCGCGACCATCCTTCATCATGTATCGGGGTTCTGCTGGTTTCAGGGTTTCTCAGTCAACCCCGACACCCCGCCATCCCTCCCATCGGCCACCCCGATATCTAACGTCAGGTCTCTCCGACTGGTGGTGTCGGGGTTTCCCAGTGGTCCCCGACACCCCGCCAGCCCTTTGGACTCCAATTCCGCACCCCGATGTTCAACGTCGGGGTCACTCTTCCTGGTCCTGTCGGGGTTCCCTAATGCTCACCGGCACCCCGCCATCCCTCCCACACCCGACGTCCCCCACCCCGACGTTGAACGTCGGGCTCTCTCATCGTGCCCCCGTTCCCCCGACTCCCCGCCGATCTCTTCTCCTATATCCCTACCATCTAGCCACGGCTTCGCCGTCCGTTACTTGAAGTTCATTCGGATTGACGTTCGGACTGAGCGAAGCAGTCTGAAAACCCAGTATGGTTCACCGCGCAAGGAAAGGCACCCTTCACCTCGTGCATGCCGATTTGCCCCGGCGTTCAAATCCCCACGTCGATTATCGATTACGACCTAGTCTCCGCTAGCCACCACTTGCTCACGTACCACCTCCCATCTCCCTGTCTACCTCATTCCCTCTTCAGCATGGTCGGATTTGCAGAGCTAGTGTCCCGGCTTGCGTCATTACCAGAATTATATCGCCGGCTCAGCCATCACCAATTCATGGGCTATATCGATGTGGCCACGCGCTTCGCCCCTCTCATCCGCCTCACAGTCTCCTCATATAATCGCCTGCCGATACCTCCGTTGCCTGACAACGTTGCTCTTGTTCTCAGCGCGCACGTCCAACTCTCTACTGACGACGTGCGCGCTCTCTGGGCTGCCCTCGGCGACGTCATCCTCCGCGCGAACCCACAGGAGTTGCGATTTGATCCCAGCCTTGGTGACCGTTCGCTCGCCCTTCATGCACCCGCTCTCCAACTGGGTGTGTGCTTATGCTTCCCATCTGTATTCCAAGATAACTTACGATGCCTGTCAGGTGCCGAGATCATGCTCACAGGTAGTCCTGCATGCCAGACCATAGGCTGCACGTACTATGGGAGGTCGGACGCAAGTCATCGGATCCGTACCTATGTCGCCTACCTGTATACTCGCCGCCGCGGCGTGCTTCCTGTCCAGGTGGCAACGATGTATTGCCGAGGTATGCCCCACTTTGCGAGGATGTCCAGCAAGCTGACCCACTCGCGCACAGGCTGTTCAACGACCTACCGCCCCAACTACTCTGTGCAACACGCCTCGAGGTCAGACGCGCGCCGAATCTACGAAGCGGGCGTGCCCCAATTCCTGGAAGCCTCAGAACACGCATACGTAGAGTCTGATCTTGTTATGCTCTTCCGTGCGCAAATGTGCTTTACGCAGTACGTCACACATACGGCCGCATGACCGCTGTTAACCCCCATCCACAGCGCCTCGGCCGAGAACATCGCACGCATTTACAACATCGGATTGGCTGCTGACATGCAGGCCCACTGTCTCACTGGAGAGATTGTGTGGAATGCCTTCTATCTCCACGCTCTCTTGTCCCATGCGCACCGACACCACCGCGACTTCTCGCTCCCTCATGGTGGCTCGCACACTTCGCGATTCGCCGCTGCTTTGGCTGCACGCAACCTCGAAATGGTCGGGTTCGGGCAGCGTCTATGGGCCCATGCATGCGACGAATGCGAACACATCGTTCGACCGCAGTCTGATGACCCTAATCCGGTCTATAGTGAGTCCATGTTGCGACTCCGCTGTTGTCTCAGGCTGCGCGCGCTAACACAGGTCGTAGAGAGGATCAGTGTGGCAGTCATGGATGGCGTGACGGTGGGGCACCCCCGCTGTTGCAGCCCACGATGCACCAATGACCTCGCAAGTCCTCGCGATCGCTTCTGCGGCCACCATGCGGGCCTTACCGCAGTCTGCGCGGTTGACGAGTGCTCTCGCAGTGTGTCGCCAGGCTTCCGAACATGCACCCTCCCGTTGCACCGCAAACTCGAACTCGCTAAGCGCGAGGAGGCCCGAGCGATCTTTCGCCTCAAGCGTCGCCTTGAGGGCAGAGCTGCAGCCGCCTTGGCGCGTGCGAGTGCCGCGGATGATGGTTTGGACGCTCTGGACGATCCGGACGTCGTGGAGGAGATCGGGAATGAGGCAGGCGATGATTCCCCACGCACGGAGGAAACGCAAGACGTTCTTGATCGCGCAGAGGTCGCTGATCTTTTGGGTGCTGAACCGCGGACACACCACTCAACAGCGTCGAGACGCGGCGAGGGCAAGAAGAAGGCAGGCACTCTCACCGCCCGTTTGACTCGGAAGTGGACCCACAATGAGCAATTGCTCGTGCGGCCGTGTGGTGTCGTCATCGCGCGTGCGACTTTCTTTGATGCGGAATCCCCCTCAAATGCAGCGGTATGTTTCCCTTTGCCCTCCATACGTCTGTATGTGTCTGAGTATCCGCGTCTGCAGTACTTCCTGGTCAAGACTTTCCCGGACGAGTTTCCTCGCGCCCGACCCTCCTACATCTTCTATGACAACAACTGCAAGCTGCTTGCGCATCTTATGCAAACGCGCGAAACGCGCTTTCGTCACACGGGCATGCCGGTGGATGTGTTTCACGCCGCCAACAAGCATTCGGAGACCGACGAGTTCTGTCAGCGATATTGCAACCCCGCTGCCTTTCCCGAGATCCAGAACGACCGCCATGAGTGGTTATTCAATTCCTCCATTTGCGAGCAGACCAATGTATGGTTTGGGAGGTTCATGCCGATTGTCCGGGAGATGCTGGCAGTGAACTATAATTTTTTTCTGGATGAGATGATCGCTATCTATAACGACTACAAGGAGGACACTCTGGCAAAGCGAGGAAAGAATCCCCGGCTGGTGCCGGTGGAGGAATTGCGTCTCCCGCGTAACTTGTAGGATAGCATATTCAATGGAACTTGTCTGTGTCTGCTGGTACAGTAGGGTGACCGTGGTCTGCGTGCTACATAACTGGCCGATGCGCAGGTTCACGGTGAGGGTCGAGACAGGGGAAGCCGTGGGGAACTTCGTGGCACTCCATGTGATAAGGGCGAGCGTAGGATGGGCTACCCGTACCGGGGTTCCTACTGTTGGTTGGATCACCGTCCAGCTCAGCGACAGCCGTCTGTCCTTCAGTCCCCGCCCGCCGCCCCACCCTGTTCTCCTTTGACTGCTGCCTCCCGCCGCCGGGCCGTAGATCGCACTTCTGGTTCGATACTGTGGCGTTTTCAGGGCATCCGCTTGCGCCGAGGCATCGCTCAAGTCAGACGGTCATCTGAGATGATGGGAAACGCAAGTTAGAGCACAGAGTCATGGTGGACAAGTACCACTACGCGCATGCTGACGCCAACAACGCTGCTAGCCCTCATGGCTTAGTCAGCGAGCTTACCAAGCACTCCCCAATTCGGCATTGGTTCGACGTCCCTCGTACGAGCCGTGTTCACGAGGACGTCGTACGAGCCGTGTTCACGAGGACGAGTACACCGTCATTCTCCTCATGTCCTCCCCTTCTCTGGCCTATAGGCCAGAGAGAGGCAGCGTCGACAACTCATGGCATGGCATCGCGGGGACCGTCGCTCCAGCGCGCGAAGCAGCTCCTCTGCGGGCCGGCTGCAGGTTGGCGTGGCTAATCTCGCTTGTGCCCAGCTGATCTCCGATGCGTGATGCTTGTCGCCATTTGCTGAGGCCAATACTCGCTCTGGCTGCCGTCTTCTTCTCTCCCGCACAATCAGGTTAGTGAATGTCAGGAGCAGTGCGTGAGTCTCTACATCTTGCGCGAAAACGTGCCGTTTTTTGCTAGCTCACAGTGGTTCACGATCGCGACAGGGGACCGCAGCCCTTCGCGTCTCCGAACGCGCCAGTCGCTGTCTTATCGCACTCCAAGTCCTGCCCTTCCGCCTGCAGGTATGTGCTTCGGCTTTCATCCCTCCTGGGCCATCCCAAACGTCAATGTCGTGGCAGTTGCAACCGGCGACCGGCGCATTAATCTCGCCCAACCACACGCGCCCTTCTCGGGCATTGCAGTGCCCGAAGAGAGTGCGGTTGTTTGCTCTTCGGACAGCAAGCCTGGCGCGACTGACCACCGTGACGCTAGGGAGGGAGGTGTTCGATGGGGTCGTGATTGTGCGCCCCCACAAGCAGTCGCGCACGGACGTCAGGCAGACCAAATCCCCCGAACCTCGCGCCCAGCGCCCCGCCACGAAGCCCGCCAGGACTCTCCCACCGCGCTTGTCTATCAAGAAGTACGGGGCGCATCGTTCCCGAGGGATCCAGCGGGCGGATGGGCAGCATGATACACGAAGCAGTCTGCCGCGCACGAAACAGGAGTGTGAGTGTGTCCTCACCGCGACCTCATTTTCTCTGATTGCAGCGGACAGCCCCAGTGACAATGGATCTTGTTGACGCACAAAACGCATGGCCTCAACAGCGACAGGCGTCAGGGTCCGTCAGGATGAAGGAGGAAGGCCCGTCTCCCAAAGTCGAGTCGGTCGACCGAGGACGTCCTGTCGAATCACGCGGTGGAGTCCCCACCGCAACGCAATTGTGCCGACGATCCACCGAGTCCCAGCCTCAAGATCCGCCTGGTGCCCCCGCCTCGGATAGGTTGACGCCCCTCGCAGCGGTGAGTGTGGTGGTGGCACACGAGCTGGCGGTTTCGCGGGCTTACCCATCGGACAGCGGGTTCTCGACGACGCCGGGGCACGGGCGGCTGTGGAGTCCCTCATCGCCGACGCACGGTCTGGCGCATTCATGGCGGGCAAACTTGTCGAGGTTTGCTATCCCGAATCAGCAGGGTGGCGCACGCCTGCTGACCCTCGCCCCGCTCGCGCTCGCAACTCGCCAGTAAGCCCCTTCTCTAGAGATTGGGGTAAGTTTGTGCAAGGGCACCCCATGCACATCGCCGGCCACACAGTGCGATGGTCTCCTCGTCGACGCCAAATCGAGGTCTGGTATGCCTGCGGAAATGCACGTTGCCCTCTACGACACCGTATGGGACATGCGTATCATGGGTGCTGGATCGCGCGCCCACCGGCCGCGTGATCATTCCTCCCCGTCGTTGGCGAGTGTCTGTACCTACATACTTCCCAGTTTGTGTGTCGAGAGCGACCCTGGTGCGCGGGCCCGAGAATGTATCCATCATCTCCAAGATCGTCCGTAACCATCAGAGCGACGTGGAACGAGTCAGCCGAACCCTTGCCGCATTCATCCAAGGGCGCATCGAAGGCCGTGCCAAGCTATGCCGGCTCTCCAACTTCTCATGAGTATGTTAAATACTCTGCCGGGGCTCTGCGCAAAGGTCTGACCTCACTCCAGCCCCTTCAAGTTATTCTCGCGTGCATAGATCGCCATCGGAGACGCGACGTTCGCGTACTATGGACCGAAGTGCGTGTTCTAGACGTATGACGTTGCCGTAGACGTATTCACATGGGTGGCAGATCCTTCGTCGTGGGCCACATCCTACTATGAGGAGACTATGCGCCGTACGCACACAGCCTATCAACCCGGATCGTGATATCTGATACATTAGTGGCAGGGCGATCTCGGTTCCTCGGCGTGGTCATCGAGGTACCACAATGGCTCACAGATCGGAAAAGGAAAGTCGGCATGATGCGTCCGGGCGAAGCGAACCCCCGACAGTCGCCAAGAAGCCTCCCTTCTGCTGACACCAATGCCTCCCACTCGCGCGCCGAGCGCAATGGTGCGTGGATCGATGGCGTCTGACGAGTCGATCGTGCCCTGACGTATGATATGTCATCCCTGTCGGTCAGACGAACAGCCTCGTCAGGGTGTCCCAGCGCGTGCCCAACGTGCTTCCAGAGGTATGTGGCGTATCACTCTGTCAGTTGCGCATGCGCTCTGAGAACTTGGCGAAAGTCCACTCCAACAGCCGCCACTCTTCGCCCACCGTCAAGGCGGAGCAGGGCTTGGCGGCGCGCCCAGCCGCCACATATTCTGATGACGTTCTTGCGCAAATCCAGGTGAGATGGCGGGCGCCCGTAAACCCCGTGTCCCGACGGTGGCTAAGTTCTTCCTGTGCGCAGGCTCACCTGACGGCTGCCGGCGCATGGGACCAGTTGGTGGCGTACTCTGCGACGTGCGACAGCCCAACGTATGCTCCTGCGCGCATTATGCAGTTCTGTCCGCCCGGCTCGGCAGGGGAAGAGACCCGTGCGGACAGTCTGCCCGCCAGCGAACCGGGCCGGGTGCAACGGGATGAAATTCCACGGGAATGGGCGGAGTGGCTGGTGGGATATCCCAAGGAGATATACGGATACGTCTGCCGTTGGTCGCGCGCACGCTCTCAGATTGAGGTTTGGGTTCCATGTGCGGAAGATGGCTGCGCGCAGCACGCGCAGCCGGGTCATCACTCTCACGGAGTCTGGATCTCTAGTCCATTTGTCACTCCCGCGACATAGCGCTTATGTACGTTCATCACCTCCCGCTGGCTCCCCAGAATAACGAATTCAATTTGTTCGCCGGGCTATTCATATTTGCCTAGATAAGGTTTCGCTCGCGCGCCCCGCCTCTCCAAGAGTACCAGCCTCGGCCCGGTGCAGTACGGCTCCTTGATGCGCCCCGCGCCGTCACATACCACTGCACGCGCTCCGCGCCGTCGTACTCGGGGCACCCAACGCGGGCAGCCCGTCTCCGTCATACACGACACGACATGGAATATCGCTCCTAGGCCTCGCTGCTCTCCTCTTCCTCGCTGCTCTCCTCTTCCTCGCTGCTCTCCTCTTCCTCGCTGCTCTCCTCTTCCTCGCTGCTCTCCTCTTCCTCGCTGCCTTCCGCGTCGTCCCTCCTGTCCCCCTCCTCGCTGCTCTCACTGTTCTCACTCCCATCTCCGTGCTCATGGTCGATCGCGCGCCCGGGCTTGTGCGAGTGACGAACCTGTCGTCGCGGGGCCCGTTCAGCCTGACTGCGAGTCGTGCGTCGTTCATTCCTCGCACCCCGAGCACGGCCGTCGTGCATGGTCCCCCGCTTCTCTTCGTCGGCGTCGTCCTCTTCACCCTCGTCCGCCGCGTCCCCCTCCTCCTCCTCCAGTTCCTCCTGCTCTTCCTCGCCGTCCTGCTTCCGGAACCCCTCGTTCTCACTCCCGCTGTCCACCTCACCCTCCTCCGAGCTGTCGAAGTCGCTCCCTGCCTTCGGGTCCTTGATGCCAAGGGCGATCTCGACGTGTCGGTGCAACCGCTTCATCCCCACCTTCCGGCCAGGTTTCGCGAGACGAGCCAGGCGACGCTCGAGCCTTGGGTGCCCACGATTCCCGACCACGTATTCGTATGTCTGTTTCGCGTCGCGAATCCAATCCTCCTTCCTCCCCAGCGTCCGCTCCAAAAACACTTGAGTGATTGGAAGGTTGCGCCCGGCTTCCGGCGCCGTGTCATCCGTGCGTTGCAGCTGCAGCACGAGGTATACGACCTTGCACCAACGCAGCAAAATGCCGAGCCGTTGGCCCGCACGAGGGCGCGCTTGCATGATGGCGTTGAGGCGATCACCGTGTTTCGTCCCTGGGGCGAACATCCCGTCTTTGGCGGCGCGAACCCAATCCAGCATGGCGGCATCGCGGTCCTCCGTCGTGAACTCCTTCTTCACAACGCGGGGGGGTGGTGCGGGGCGCGGGGTGCGCGATGTCCCCCGAGCGAACTTTTTGGACGGGCCCGGTTCGCAGGGACGAACATCGGCGGACGTCCGCCCGCGCTTACCCTTGGGGAGCGTTGCCTCTCGCGCGGGCGGGCCCGGGAGCTGTAATCAGATGAATAAGGGTTTAGCCGATCGTTGTGAACGTGCTCGGGGGTTTTGACAGCGTAGTACTCACATCCTGTACGTAAAATGTCCACGACAAGTACACGTCTTCCGCCAGCTCGAGGCGGTCAGTCTCGTCCAGCGGCTGAAGCGGCAAGCGTGCGTTGCGGCAGTGGAACGTGACGTCGCCGTCTATCGAGATGTCGACCAGTTTGCGTTCAAACACCTCGCCCTTGATCGTCTTGAGAACAGTAATTCTGATGTTACCTACGTGTATGACTGCTTGAGTCACCCGCGCCGCGCAGAGGTCTCAACACTCACGTTCGTCCCCAAACTCGCCCGCGAGCAGTTGGTCCAGAAGCTGGCCCGCCTCTGCTGTGAGGACCACGATGTCGGGATGGAACCGGACCAAGATCTCAGGCAGCAGGGCAACATCACCGACCCGTTCGAAGTGTTCAGCGGCGCGCTGGCGGCCGTCCTTCCCGAGGGCCGCGATGGTAAGTATGGCCTCCGGCCAGCCCTGTAGCTGAGCTCAACAGGTGTGTTCAGGTGCGATGAGGGAAGGCGATCATACCGCAATGTCCACGTCGGTCACAAAGGGTTCCTAGAACAGTCTGAGCCTCCGGGACCCCACCGCAACTTGGGAAGAACTCACAAAATTGGCACCCTCCATCGCCCTTTCAACATCTTGCCTGCGGGCCTGTTCCTCGGGCGACAACGTGACCTGACTCCTGCCCCGGGTGTCGTCACTTTCGACGGCGCGCGCTTTACCCTTCGACGAGGATCGAATGCGAGGGCTTGAGTCCGATTGACCCTCCGAGCCAGAGTGCATGTCGTCTGGGGCGCCCAGTGGGGGAGAGAAAGATCGGATGGGGGAGGCGCGCCTTACCGCTCGGCCCTCCGGGAGATCTGCACCGACTTCTGGGGACGGTATGCGACCCGCTGAAGGCGATGCGGGTGGTGCACGCGCGAGTTTGGGTACCGCCGCCCCCTGCTCCTCGTCGAGGACGGGAGATGCGGGTCCAGGAGGGACCAAATCTTTGACGATCCCCTGCGCCTCGCTGAAGCGATCGAGGATCGCGGCGAGGGCGGGGATGTGGAATAGTTGAGTGCGGAAGGGGCGAGCGTGTGGCTGCGGTGCTCGGGGGATGGTTTGAGGGGAGACAGGGGCGAAAACGTTGAGCAGCTCTTTCGGGCGCATCCCTAAGACACGGATGCGCCGACCTTTCGAGAGGCTGACCTGCCGGGGCGTACGGAGGACCAGCGCGTTATGCGTGACAGCCCTAGCGGCAATTCCACCTGGGATCTACCCCGCCTTGAGCGTCCTTCACCGCGACGAGCGTCGGGGGAATACTATTCAGAGGTCACGCACCTTGACATCCCCTTCCCTGACAAGTCGGGCTAGATAGCGATCCACAGCCCACTCCCTCGTGCTGCTGCCTCTGGTGGCTCGCTCCGCAGGGAGCCGGCCAGGCTGCGCCCATATGGCGACCCGCGTCCACGACGCAGTGACGCGTTTCCTGGCCACAGCCGCGAGAAGAGCCTCCTTGTCCTGCGCGATGAGATTGATGGCCCGAGCCGCGCGCGTCGACAGCGCATGTCGTAACAGAGTCTGTAGCGTGCTTCAGGAATAACGAAAACGATTATGGAACAGGTGGGCTCTGACTCACGAGCAGTTCGGTGTTTGATAGCTCCAAGCTAACCGGCCGGAGGCTTGTGAGCGCGCGTAGACCAAGTTGCGATGTGTGAGGCACTCACACATCCTCGCGAGAGATAGCCGTTCGGGAAAGACGGTGGGCCATGGGAGCAAGGAAGTCGTATGGAGAGAAGTGGGGCGCGGGATCGTGCTGGACGGATGACCTGAAAATTACTGGTGGGCAATCGGTGATCGTCCGACGGGGCCATGCCTATCTACCCTCTGGACGCTCCCGTCGGGTATCCCGAAACCCGCAAGCCCGACAAATGCACATCAACTCATTTGGGAAGGAAGTGTCCGCTGGTTATTGCGCTGGGCGCCCGAGATCGGTGATCGAGACGTGTCCGGCGACCTTTTGGGCCTGATGCCAAGCACCGAACGCAACTTGGCTCGCGCGAACTGAATTTTCGCACAGTCAGAGAGATGTTATAGATGAGGAGCTCTACGCGTGCATATACAACGCTCAATGACGGGGTCTCTTGGGAAGCTGACGCCACTGGGCCATGAACTTTGACCACTGCGCCTGCGGAACCCGACCCAGGCTGATCCAACGCTCCACCTCTCCGTCAACCAAACTCGCCGCCTCCCACGCCTTGGAGTGATCACTCCAAGTCGACGACGCGTACTTGTGGTCAAATACCCGGGCGAACGTAGGCAATAGCGTGGCAGCTGTTGAAACAATGCATTCAGCATTTCCATTGTGGTCACACCCATACCCACGTGGGTGTGGGTCAGAGCGTGGGTGCCTTGTTTGCAACCCACACCCATACCCACGGTGAAAACCCACAGACACCCACATGGGTTTTCTATACCCACGCTATTCCCTAGGCGAACGCGATGTCACGGGCTGCGCCTCCATCCTCCATCTTGCGCACTAGATTGAAACCGATGGCCATATCAACCACGTACTTCAGAGGATAACCCCCACTGCACCGCGGGACGTCGGGATCCAGCGCGTCGACGTTGAAAATGTTCGTGCTGGTAGAGGCTGGTGGAACGAGGCCGGGGAAGAGCGCCGGGAGACGGTCGTTGGTGGCGTAGGAGTGGTCTCCAAGGTCCTCAAACGCCGGCGAGGATCGGCGCGACGAGATGGAGGAGACAGTGGGAGGGGGAGTATAAATGGACGAGGATGCGCTCGGCGACGAGCAACGCGCTGAGTGTTGCGAGACTGGGGTCAACAACATGCTACTGCCCTCTCGCGCCCCGGACATCCAGGAGGGGGTCCTGGAGAGCCTACAGGTAGAGATCAAAACAAGCCAGTGACGAGTGTGGAAAGCAGAGCTCACTTGGTGGGTGACGCATGCGCGCTCTCGCGACCTCCTTCGGAGAAATCCGCTTCCTCGGCGCTACGTTTGCCTTTTTGGGCAGCCGCGGCCACACCGGGCATCTCGGGCGCTCGTGTGACGCCCCAAGAACGATAATACAGCTCCCCGCTATTGCGGACATCCCTGGGAGGTGTGTTTGAAGAACCGAGCAGCCACTGGTGACGTCGAGGCTCAAACCACTCAAACATCACCTCGTCGGTGCGATATAACTTGATGAGGTCTGGGGTGGTCGAAGGGTGGAAGAAGGGCCATTTTTTGGACCCGATCCTGATCGGAACGGCCAAAGGAAGCTCGTCGTTCTGAGTCCAAAGGGTTAGTGCTGTCCAAACGAATGCTCACATCACGTCACGCACAGTGTGAAACCAATACACGACGATATCGGTTTTGGCTTCAGCGAGCGCCTCCTGAGTGGCTGAGTGTTGTTGCACGCGCTCACGCGCCTCTAAGGCGCGTCGATCGACTTGCTCGACGTAAGTAGGAGAGATGGTCATAGCATACTCCTGGTTTGGGTCGTTACCGCGGTGCGGCGAGATGCGCCTGTGGCCTGACCGCGCCCGACCTCGCGAGATGACCTCGACATCCTCGTCATCCTCCCCATCCAGAGTGTCTTCCACCTCCGCGTCGCTGTCGACGCCAGACTCCATCGTGCCTTTGCGAGGACATGAACTGCGACATACCTATACCATAGAGCACAAGGACACACCTGCAGGGACAGCATCGCGATGCTCTGCGACTGAACAGGACCTGAGGTCTGGGAATTGGCTGTGTATGTCGACACAGCACTTCTTGCAGACCCCAAAGAAGCAAGCGACATTGACCGGCGCAGGCTTGCGACGAACTTGACAGCGAACCCCAGGACACAGGAGGAGTTCCTTCTCCGGTGCGTTGCGCTGCTCCGGGGGACGACGAACCCTGAGGGATTCGAGACGGCCTTGAGAGCCTTTCGGGATATCTTCCCGCCACTCGAGGTACTTGCATCGGTCGAGAGACGGTCGAACGTTGCGCGAACACTGGGTGAGGTCGGTGAGCTAGCCCTGACGAGCAGGGCGGGAGAAAAGCAGAGTGCGCATGCTGAAACTTTCTTACCACTTGGTACCAAAAGTCTTTGTGTTTCTTGTTGTTTTTGCCTCCACAGAGCAAGGGAACTGAAACACGCCCATCCTTACACTTAGGACAACGCGTAAGATGCGCGAGATATTGACCGACAGAGACGTTGGTGGGCGGCATAGCTCCGAAGACACGGGTTGACGCCGACTAGCCCACGGGGACTGGGCGACGTCTCGAGAGGGGCACGCGGACTGGGCGATGTCTCGAGAGGGGGAAGGGCGCGAATGAGTTGAGCACGTCGCGACGAAGGCCATCGAAATGCGCTAATCCGCGCGCTACCAACCGCCGGTCGACCCGCACGTTCCTCCATCATCGCGAAAACTCTATGGGGTCCCAACACTGCAGCCGATGTTGTCGCGAGGCACCTTGGGCGCCTATTATTTGCGCAGTCATAACCACTCAGCGTTCAGTACGCCCCCACCACGCGATGCCAAGTCCAAAGCCGCCGTTCCCGCTTGATGATCGTCAGTGTGCGGCCACCTTGGCTAGGCCCCGAGGCCTAAGTATCATGCAGCCAGATACAAATTGCGCTGATACACGAATGACAAAATATTCCGCAACCCGCCAGGCACCAGATTAGGATGGCGCCCGCGAGGCCGTCGTGCGCCTTCGGCCGACAGTCAGGCTGGACCGTCCGAGCCACCTGATCCCTCTGCTGCGCCCGGGGTGGAATCCAGTGCCTGCTGCGTCTCAGCTACCGTGTCCGGCGTCCCAGTCCCCGTATCCTCGTGTTCCTCCCCCCACCCACCGGACACCGGAGTCCCCCATGCGCTAGAAGGCGACACAGGGCGTAATTGCCACTGAGAGCAATCGGCGCGCAGACCATCGATGACGTCCTGAGCGATAATGATCAGTAGTAGATCTCATAGGCTGACGGCAAGTAGACTTACCTTCATAGGGAGTCTGCCAAGGCGATCGCCCACAAAACGAACTCCGAAGCGAACCTGATCTGGACCGAGATCAGTCTCATGCTCCCAGGCATATCTGGGGAGCAACTCGTCCAGGCTCCAGCAGTGCGCGTGACAACGGCCCCAAGAGCCTCTGAAGCGCCAAACGAGCGAAGGCTGGAACGGCGGGCGCGACGCGAGGTCGTCGACCACCATGTGAGCGACATCGAAGAACACGACCATGGACCCCTTGTCCCCGAAGAAACGCGGGTACCCGGGACAGACGAAGAGTTCTCGATGGCAGCGGTACTCATCGGGACCGTGCGATTTGCACTCCGGTGGCGCATTGTCGTCTAGCAGGGAGCAGGCGGTGGTCTCAAGGCGGAAGCCGTGGCTTTGCAGATGCCTGACGAGGGAAAGCGGAGTGTCGAGCGTGGGGGGTTGGGGAGCGTTGTCGGCCGGGCCGGAAAGAGGTGTTGGGTGGGGGTCCTTCGCCGCCACCTCGTCGACGTTGGGAGTGGGGTTGGCGGGAGTGGGGTGTGTCGGTGTGAGGCCCTCGACATCCCCTTCCGTCTCCCACACGGACTGGTTCGTCTCCTCCCACTGCATCGCTGCCTCGCCGCAATACAGCCCGAGCCGTTGTAGCGTCAGAAGAGGGTAGGCGCACCCAAAACTGGTCGGTGAGACGTAATTTGTGAACGCCGTGGTCGGGGCGCGGGCGATGGGGATTAGGGCGGAACGAGACGGGGAACGTAGGAGGCGGAGGAACCTCTGGTTAGGCGTCTGGAAGACACGCACCACGACATACGGGTCGCCCCATGGTGGCCTGGTCAGCTCTGAGGAGGGAGGCGTCTGCTTGAGGAAGCGGAGACCGAGGGCCGTGCGAAGTCGTGCTTCGAGGCTGTCGGCATCAACACTGCCGACAGCGATGTCGAGCGTGTCCGTGAGGAGGGTTAAGTCTCGCACGACGAAGGCGAGAGCTGCAGGCCCGACGATCAGGCCGCCATAGGACTCCAGCGCCTCGAGAAGGGCAGGAGGGTGAGAGACATAGCGGCGGATGAGCTGTTCGAGGGCCTGTTGGAGGGTGTGCTCGACACCTTGGTATGCGCGAGAGCTAGTATCCCTCCAGGCAATCAGAGATTGCATGTCGAGGGTCGACGCGAAGTGGGAGTCGATTTCGATTGGAAGGCTGAGCGGGCGTATATGATGAGATTGGTTGACGGAGCGCGGTAGAAGACATACTCTGAAATCATCGCGGGCGAGTGAGGAGGGCGGAGGAGAACAGTGGTGAGGGCGAAGGAGTGCGAAGCTTGCTGTGATAGGCAATTGAACAGGGGAGCTTCAGCGAAGAAGTAAGCGCTGGGGCGACCGATCCTGCCGCGGACCGTGACAATCGATGGGAGGGAGGCAAGACATGAGAGCTCGCAGTGAGTCCTGGGCGTAGTTCCAAATGACGGTTGTCCATAAGCTTTTAATCGGCAGATGTTGAGGGTTTCACGGTTATGGACCCCAAGAGCTGACTGCCACTGGGAATTCAAAAGAAATAAAATGTCCGTCAGTAACCCCGGCCGCGCGTTTGCGATGCCATGACAGTGACAATATGGAAGCACGGTTGGCGAGGGACGACACGCCGACAACCGAACGCGCCACAGCTGCCAGCGGGGTGTACCGTAATCAGGATCAGGACTGCTGGGGAACACTGCGACTCCCGCCTCCCGACTGAAGATAGTCCGACACCCCGGCATCCCCACAGCCGCGAGCGGGAAGGGTGGAGTCTGACCTCTGCACCCCCGACACCCCGACACCCCGACACTCCGAGGGACGTCAGCGTGAAGCATGGACGTCATGCCCGACTCTGCAACTCCCGACACCCCGACAGCCCGGCACGCGTGGGCGGGGACCCGAGCGTGGACGTCCCACCCGAGTCCGCAACTCCCGACACCCCGACACCCCGACACGCGTGGAGGGGGACCCGCAACTCCAACTGGCTGCCTCCCCGACTCCCGACTCCCGACTCCCCGGCTCCCCGACACGCGTGGGCGGGGAACCGCAACTGCAACTGGCCGCTTGCCCGACTCCCAACTCCCGACTCCCCGACTCCCCGACACGCGTGGGCGGGAAGTGTCGACTCCGACAGCCCGCATCCCGAATCACGACACTCCGACTCCCCGACTCCCCGACTCGCGTCAGCGGGAACTGTCAACTCCGACAGCCCGCCTTCCCGAATCCCGACACCCAGACTGCCCGACACCCCGACGCGCGTGAGCGGGACCGGCCGCGGCCGACAGCCCGCCTCCCCGAATCCCGACAACCAGACTGCCCGACACCCCGACACGCGTGAGCGGGAACTGTCGACTCCGACAGCCCGCCTCCCCGTATCCCGACACCCAGACTGCCCGACACCCCGACGCGCGTGAGCAGGAACTGTCGACTCCGACAGCCCGCCTCCCCGTATCCCGACACCCAGGGACCAGACTCAAGGGCGCAGGGTGGCTACACGAGTTGCGAGAGCGCCACAGCCGCAATCGTATCATGCGACAGCCGGCCTGCGCGAGTGACGACAGCACGACAGCCCTGTTCGAGAGTCGTGACCAGCGGGAAACCTCGACTGCGGCAGCGGGACTGCCTCAGGGATACAAGCCGAAATGCGGGACTGTTGGACATGGCATCGCTGCGATGCGATGGCAGTAATCAACATAGCTGAGCGGGAGTTGACATGGAACCCGCCAGGGCGCTGCCGGCCAAAGATCGTCTTAAGGCTCACTGCACGAGAGGAATCAGCGAGATGGCTGACAATGTATGGCGGACACCCAGAAACCCCGACTGGAGAGCCACAATACCACGACAGGCGGATATAAAGGCAAGGAGGGGAGCTCACCTAATGTCAGACCGGCGGGGATTGACTGACAGGCATACTATACGGATGATGGACGTGTGATTGGAAAGGCGGAACTTGAGACGGCGCGGACGAGGACGAAGGAGGTGGTTGCAGGTAGTCATGCAGAATCCAGGGCACGATAGCGTCACTAGCGGTGGCCAAAACAGGCGTGCAGAGGCCGGATGCGGTGCTAGGCACCGGGAGTGGATGAGTGACCGATGGAGATGGTCACCGGGAAGATGTCGTGGACAGATGAATCGGGGTGCAGGAAAGCGATGTAAGAAGTACATAGATCGCAAGGTGAGGGTAAGCGAGCTTAGGTTATGCGTATGAAACTGGGTTAAGCGAGGATGATTGGGAGCGAGAGGTGGGAGGGATGAGTGTTAATACAACAGTGGAGAGAAGTGATGTGTGAGGAGCGGGCCAATGAGCTGAGGAGGGCGAAGATGGGAAACTATCGGGGATATGGTGTTGTCGGGGTGGCTGGAGGGGCGATGGAGACAGCCACGAAACCCAGACAAGAAGAACAGAGCCAGGTTGAAATTGGGCGCCTATGGGTACACTTGGCATCATTACAAATAGGCGCCTAAATCTTGATGTCATCAATTCCGCGAGATTCCGGCGGATTCCGCCGGAATCCGACGGAAAGTGAGCCATACATGCGGTATTCTGCACTTTTCCCAGGGTCCTGGGAACTTCGGTCGTGGCGGATGCCGAGGAGGGCGCGGAGCACGCTGAAGAGCACGGTCAAGACGGAGCTCCATCCATCATTGGCAATAATGAGTCCGCGTCGCCCGGCTTGCTATTCACTCGTGCTAGCACTTCCATTATTCCACACCCGCCACAACTAGAGTATTCACAGACCGACGCCGCTGTCACAGCAAGATCCCCTAAATTACTGCCATGGAGAGCGGAGAAAGGCGAACCAAGTGATCCTCTAGGTGAGTGAGTGATTAACTGCGGCTTGCAGCTGGGACAATTGTAGACTTGAACACGGTCTGTGGAACTTTAAGGGTGTCTTTACAAGTCTGCTGTGCGGCAGGCACAGGCCCCGGGGACGGGGACGTAGAAGCAGCTTGGTTGCAAGGCAAGCATTTCGAAGTCTCCGGCGTGTGGTCCTTCAAGTACCACGCTCTAACTTTCTAGTGACTCAATTGGTTGCTGACCATGCATTATGTCGAGCCGCGGACACTTGAATATTTGACCCAATACTGCGCAGTGTACACTCAACGCATACGCAACCAACCGTCATCTACACAGTTATATGTCCTTGGTGCCTTCATGTGCAGTAGGCGGTCTCACGGAGGCTGCTTCGCATATATAACAACTAACCGGAGCTTGGCAGATGCATCATCCCGCTGTCAAAGAACCAGGTCCACTCGATAACAAGCCGTCTCCATAACTTGTACCTGACGACCTCACGGGAGTCTCTATTGAGTCACACTTGCAGACACATAAAGACTAGCTCGTCATCCCGTTTCTTCTATCTGAGTGGTTTACGAACGCACGTCCATATCATGGGATCACTAAGGGGTCACGACGGTTCGAATTTGCAAACCTTGTGTGCTTCGCTGACAATGTTCTATATATGTACACGTACTCGTTTTCCGTCAGTTCTTTGCCATACCTCATATACGAATACTCCAAACTTGAGGACCCTTCGGTGTGCAGTGCGTACGCTCTGGCTCTCCATCGTCCCTTTGACACTCATTCGACTACCATCCACTACCCCCAGGTCGTCATGCTTGTTGATCGTGGCCCCCAAGTTGTCGTGTCAGCCCTCCCTGACAGTATAGCACCATCTTCACGTGCCGGCCTTTCATCTTTTGGTGAACTGCCCTCCATCGACAGTACCTTTGGGGCGATTCTTCTGAGTACCTTCTTCTCCCTCATGTGAACCTCGACCTTCTCATCGCACGACGTCATTGCTCACTTGGACGTTAGTCTATATGGCCTGACAGGGCATCAAACATATCGCTACTTCCGCCTGTATCGAGACGATATTCTTCTCTACAAAGTCTTGGTTAGTGCGAGTTTCAATGCTCATTCTTCATTCGCTTACAATAGGTTATATAGGTGACCTTGATCTTGTGGGCATCGATGATGGTGGTGTACTTCCAACGAGCATCTCTCATTGCAGCACTTGTAGCATCACCGACACTTTTCATTCAGGAGTCCTCATGCACATCTGGTATGCTCTGATGCATTCAATTATCAATAACGGTTCGTCATCTGAGCGCGAGTTGCTTCAGCTATCACTACCTGGTTTCGAACTACTTGAACCCCACCGCATTTCTCACAAGCGTCTGGTATGTATGTCATTGATGCCTGGATGATATTACTTGCTTATAAGAGCCGACTTATAGGACCGTCCAGGTCTGTGGTTGATTCACATGCTTGTTGTGCATACTCACCAGTCTCCTCTTACAGGTTCTTCCCCTCTCCACCGTGCGCATCATATCCCCATGAATGGATTCTAAACAAACTGATCACCGTATCTCCAGGGAGTGACGGCGTTGTTAACCCAAGGGTACGTTCCGTATCCGTTCTGCATTTCAGCCAGTTCCGAAGTCGTCCGTAGGTTCTACCTGAGACGTGTGTATCTCGGTGAGGAACGTCTCTCGACTTTGCTGTTCCTATCTAAATTACCCCTACAGTTGGTCCAAGCTACCGCATAGTAGCGGTTCTAGTGGTCAGTTATTTTCGGTGCGAGGGTCATCGCTACCAAGTCACTGAATCCTTGACAGGGTATATTCATGCTGGCGGAACTTGGTTCGTTGTGATGTTGTCGAGATCCACCCGACTGCTTCATCTCATTTCTCTATCAGGATTCATAATTAGTGAGTCCCCTGCAACACACTCTTTACTAGTACGTCTTATCTGAATGTTGAACAGGCAGTGCAATCGAGAGGTAAGAATTTGTTATAGAAACCCTCACAGATTCACTTGCCGACTCTCGATAGTTTCGGAAACAGTAGCTTTGAAGGCTTGGGGGATCATGTGGTACGTTCCTCAGAGCTACGAGCCGTCGGATCTCACTACCTGATGTTCCTCAGTGGATCGATGCTACCCTCTTTGCTATTGCAACTGCAGTAGACCTCGCATTGACCGGGACGCTCGTCCTAATTTTGCGTCGTAGTCGGACAAGATTCAGACAGTAAAGTCGTTTGATTATCTTGTCTAATGGGGTTAGCTGACGTCACAATAAGGACGAATATGGTCTTAGACTCACTTGCCCTCTACGCAGTCATTGCGAGTATGTGACTCACCACACTACTTGACAATGTTTATGCTAAATGGACCGTCTTTAACAGCGTCCCTCAACACGTATGTAGCTCTCGCAATCAATCTATATTCGATAGGGCCTCACATTTCCAAAGCGCGCTCACTCTTCCTGCATTCATCTGCGTGCGTAGAGCCCCCGTCTGCGAAGTCTATTGGTGCTTATCCATACACAGTCCATCGCTCTTCCTGGGACGTTCGTCTACTTTGCGATTGCAATACCAGCCACCAAAGGTGAAGTTGTCCTCACTCACCTATCTATGTGAATTGACATCCTTCGCAGTGTACTCCAACTCAGTGCTAGCCGTGTACGTTCGAGACGTTAGTGGTCCACGCAAACCATACTCACAGCTGGTTCTAGACTGAACTGCCGAAATGCACTGGCAAACCGCGCGGCCAGATCTGAGCAGACAGCCGTAATCCCGCTGAGACACCTCCGAGATACGAGCCGCCGAGCGGGAGGGACGCTAGAGGTGTGTTAATTGCTTGCTAGACATCATGCTGCTGACTACCCGCTGCAGTCTCGGACAGCGACGTCCTCGCATACCATGGTTCACTTCAAGTCAATGGATCCCGAGAAAACACACAACACTTCCGAGCACACGAAGGTTTTTGAGAACTCGCTGGAGGTGACGAATGGAGTGCACTATGGCGAGGGTCTGTAACTGTGGATGGGATCGTGGAGACCGCGTCCTCCACTCGAGTGATCTGGAAGAATTGAATAGGCCAATATGTATCCGTCCCGGAGTAGCGTCAAATAACAAGGACGGAAGACTACTACTGTGCTTGTGCCGTATTGCAGTAACGAGCAGACACCTTGCTCACCATCGCGAAAAACAACGCGCACCCTAGTAGGATGACAGATGAGCGCTGCACTTCGACAGACAGGAGTCAAGTTCACGCGGGAGCTCATGTCCACACTTCTGTTCGTGATAGGATAGAGATATGGAGATTTCTATAGAGCACGTACCACGCTGCCAGACTGCGTAGAAGGGTAGAATCAAGAACGGGCTGGCGTCGCGCTGTGAGAATGCGAAGAGACCTCAAACAGCCGCCCGACGCCCGACTCCCCGTCTCGCCTCCCAGTGTCCGCACCTCGCTATCCCCGTCATCGTCATCGGGGAATGACACCTACAACTGAAATACCAGGGGGCGAGAAAGAGTATAATGATATTGTAGCAATATATACGGGATATAGGGTGTCTAAGGGAGACTCCGCACGAGCGGAGGGTGTGGCGCGGAGACTCATACCAGGTCCGAGCACGCCGCTCCGATGGCAGAGAACCTTGAAGTAAGATTAACTTCCGTATGCTTCGCTCCGGGCGCATCTCCATCCTTCGAAGTCGAACCTTCAGCGCCGCGCCCACTGGCGCTGCCTTCGGCGTCTGTGTCCAGGGGCTCAGCGGGCTTGGAGCTGATGTCGAGCACCAGAGAGGACTGGCTGGCTTGTATCTAGCGATGCGATGAGCATCATTGTCAGCACCACATCCGCTTGCCACCGCGACCACCTTGATGGTCTGCGGCGAACCCTGTCGGGATTAGGACGTACCTCGTGCCCTTCTCTGAGTTCGCCGTCGCTCCGAGATCGGGATGGCGGCTGTGAGAGCGGCGGTGCGAGAGACACGGATACGCCACGCCCCTGGCCGACGGGCTTCAATCTGCTGAGGCTGATTGACATCGTCCGACCGCTGCTGTTTCTTGCTGCCTCTGCGAGTGAGCTCCGGCAGTTGAGACTGGAGCCCAGGTGGGTCGGGCGGGATCAGGAGACCATGTGCACGACGATAAGACGGAGGACTCACAACCCAAGAACCGAATTCGAGTAAACTGTCAAGGGGTGAGGGATATAGTTATAGAGCGTGCAAGTAATACGCACTCTTGGTGGTCGGGATTGCCAGAGCTATGTATAAGAATGTGTGCGGGGACGTGACAGACTGATGGGCTGTTAGGGTCCCAAATGGGACAAGGAGCGGGGTATGACGTACAGTGACGAAGGCCGGAAGGGTGAGCGCACTGTAGAACTCGTCAGGATCTACTAGAATCTCCGAGGTGCGAGTAGACACGACTCACGAGTTCACGAGAGCTGGTGTAGAGCGCCGTCAGGGTCAGCCACCGGTATGCTTGCATGACACATGGCGGATGTACGTACTGCCAATGACAGCATAGAGCGCGAGCTGGTCCAGAGCAGCTTGAGTACTGTAGGGATTGAGTGAGTCGAGAGCCCATCATCGTGGGAGGCTATCACAACACGAACCCTCTGAAGGACGTCCGACTGGTGCGCAGGATAACGATAAACACGCCGAGAAGTGCAAGATCGGTCACCGTCGCGAGACAGAACAGCACCGAGTCCAGCCACTGTAAACAATGTTGAACCTCTCTACCGGGTTGAAATGTGGTCAGAGAGACATACCAGATGGGATGCGAAGTCCGTGAACATTGCACTCCGAAGCCTGTCAAAGTGCGCCGTTAGGGTGCGAATCATATAGATAGAAAGCCTTACGCATGGTACGTCGCCACTATACAGGAACGTCTTGTCAGCTGCAGCATTACACGACGCCAATTCGCTCACCGATCATAAAAGCTACATCACATTCTCCGGTTAATATGAGCACATCACAATAGATGGCGGACGTACCCATCTCTACCAAGATAAGACATCCCTATAAGATAGCCAGGATGAGCTTATGGGATGTTATGGGAGAGCATACACTTACAATGATGATGACAATACATCCGTATCGCGGATTGACTGATATCCATCAGGCAAAGTTGAACAAACGAGATGACAAGGAGAAGATTACCCAAATAGATACGGCGCGCATAGAAGCTGAGTGTTTGGAAGTCAGCGCCATACGCAATTAGGACGAGCTGACCGCTCGTACCTTTGCGCTATAATCACCACGGTGCCCTAGCACATATCAGCCTCTATTCTGGATCGCGGTGGTATACAGCCACTCACCGTAGTTGCGGACATCAGCTGAGTGTTGAGAAGCTTATGAACATCGTACTATTACAGGTCGTTGGTGGAGAGACTCACTTGTATCGACCTAGCATTTGTGGAGTCAAGATGAGTGCAGCGATTGCGGATGTGAAGGAGGTAAACTAACCATTCTCCGATATTCAGGTTCCCAGGAGAAAAGTAGTTCGAGACCAGGTAATGATAGCTTCGGCAGACTCAGCGACGGGAATAGCAGTCGTAGAGCTAGACATGTACGCACCATAAGTGGATCAGCGTCAAGGTGTGGAAGGTGTCCGTGATACTACACAAGGATTCAGGAGTGTCCGGCGAAACGCGCCTATGGCTAACGCAACACTCACAACAGAGCAGCCACCTGGAAACGCTAGTATGTCAGTACAATGCGGATGTATACAGACTGACTTACTAGGAACTTCTGGATCACGACATCCGCGGGATATGAACGGAAATACTGGACGGTCTGGTTGACGGTTACTCCATATAGCCTGGGGAAGAGTACCCGTCAAACGCACAGTCCGGAATGGAACGAGGCACTCACCCGAGAGCAACGAACGAGCTGACGAGAACGGCACCATAGGTGTTCGTCAGGGGTGGCAGGCTGGCGGTGCTCATTGGAGCGGGGATCGTCTCGACCTCGCCTAGGGGGATGAAGAGAGGGATGAAGTGTTGTGGGATATGGGTTATTCATGAGCAACGAATTGCGACCCCACCGCGCGGCACGGTCAGCATTCCCCCATGAGATGTCGCTCGATAAGGGAAGCGGAACTATCACTGATGTGGCTGAAGCGACCGCGTGCCAAGGTGACGGTAGTACGGCGTTCATCTCCCAGAGGGCAGCGTATGAATAGTGTCGGTCATCAATCATGGTATGCGCTGCTGGCCGCAGTCAGTGTCAGGGATAGGTGCTCAAGAGTCCTATATCGAAGTACAAACCGGATCTCTTCCATCGTTGATATACAGGGAGATGATCGAGCGATACGGCCCGGCTTGTATGTTGTGTCACAGCAAGCGGTGCGATCTGAGCTGGTGAAACGTAGCTACCAGCAATGGGAGCTACAAACGAGTTCATGGGAGATGATATCGAGAACAGAGAGAAGTGACGAACCTGAGCGGATGCGCAACCCAGTCTGCAACTCGTTATAGCAACTTGATGTTTCTTCCACTTATTCATGCATTATCAGACGCAGAATGTTGTTTCTAGACTATGTTGCAAGCACTTACACTCCCAGCAACCGGGATCTCTCGCAAGCATCGTACAGCGCATGTTGCCTTGATTGTTGATGGTCGCTGTCCGCTTCAAGTCGCAGAAAGGACATTGTCCATCATAAGATGTGATAGAGGTACTGCCAGTGTATGAGGAAGCGCGGTGCAATAGAATGGGCGAGTCAGCCTATTTCAAGAAGCGTCAAGCAAAGTCGGAAGAGCAACGTAGGAGTAGGCGCTAGAGTGAAGGTTGAAGCGGCCCGGCCCGCTGCCGGTCGCGTGGAGGTCGCGTGGTCTCGGCAGATGCCGCCAGATTCAACTTCAAGCAACTTGCACGCGTCGCAAGGCAGCGCTGCGGGTCCGATCTTATCCTTCCCTGCAGACTGGGTGGAGTTGCGAGAGCGGGCCCCAGGTATGGTTCATATTTTGATCCAAGCAGCAAATTGGCGTACTGACCGGGTCTCGCTGACAATAGCGTCGGGCATTGTACGGGCCTAATACCCACGACTTGTCACGTTCCGGCAACATGGGCCGGGAAGAAGTCCCATCATCCCCACCCGGTCCCTCTCGTGCTCGTCCATATAGCAAGCGCAGCCAGTCGTAAGACCTCCCGGGTGCTCTGCGCGTCTCAACGTCGGTGATGTACCAGTTCGGCGCTCAGAATCCAAGTGAGTTCTGCACCACATTCTTCTCCGACTCACGTTCCCATCCTGCTACGCCTCCGGCTCCCGTGCTAGTCAGAACGAGTCATCACCACAATAGGACTGCCAACTACCACAGATTATGGACGTTCTGTTGGGGTGCCTCCTCAGGGTGCCACAGGGAACCGGACAGCACTGGAATAAACCGCCAACAACTAGTACTCATCACCGGCAGTGGGCTGAAGGCTAATTATGGCGTCTCGGGTGCGCTTCCAGTACCCCGACTCGGGATTCGACGTGCGCTTGAGCGTTCAACCCACGCTTCACTTCGAGACGTACGTTAAAGACGCTTCCGACGCGTGTCTTATCACTGATCCCTCCACCAGACTCCCCGTCGTCCCCTATTCCATTGCGAGGCCGCAAGGTGAAACCTACACTCCTCAGATGCGTCTCGACGCCTCAAGGAGTACCTCAACGGGTACCGCCCTCGACACCACATTTGGTGCTTTGCTCCTAGGGACGTTTATTGGTGTCATGTATGGTTGATTGATTCTCGTCCGAGTTCATGCACTAACTCAAGGTGGTAGGCTCTATGGCCTCAATACTCACCAGCTCTTCCGCTACTTCCGCATGTTCCCCGATGATGTTCGATATGTCAAGCTCACAGTAGGTGTGCTCAGTGATTTCCAGCCCAGTCATCGATCTAAATGACCGCTCTCCCACTACCTCGAAGGTGTTCGTCATATGGTATGTGTTCTCGTTCGCATGGCTGCATCATCTCCGACACCCTTTTAGCCTTGCAGAATCGCTCTATAGCGTTCTATGCATTCACATATGGTGAGTATATATACTGCCTGTCCTCATCAATGCAACGATTATCGCTTATTGTCCATTCCCATATCAGCTACCACTACCTTGTGACGGGCTATTTCCATCCAGAAGACTTGCAGACTGGCGTCTGGTAGGATATGCATTACTCAGGGCCGCGTTCATGCTGCTGACATTGATTCTTTAGGTCTTTCATGGTGCGGGTCGCTATTCAATGACAGTCGGGATTGAGTGCTAATGCGACGGACGTATTCAGGGCTTGACACCAGTACTGGTACGCTGCGCCTCCTTCTCTGCATGCAGAGCATTTCCTGATACGAGCACCTCCCACTTAGCTCGTCATTGTTGTGACTACTCAAGCGTAAGTCGCATCGGGACTCCGGCTACATTGCGCTCACCGTGCTCCAGATTTTATGTCCGGAGAATTTACATTGGTAGGTCGAGTACTGCTACGCAGACCCATGTCGACGTTAACATGGTACAGTGGGGACGAAACGCATGAGAATAGCGTTAGTGGTTGTGGTAAGCAGACCTCGGAAGTGACACGACATCTATCACTTATTGATGGACCGTTGGAAGGTACTTTCCATGACTGGCGGCGTCGGTCAGTACCTCCATCGGTCGTAAGCAACACCTGTCCGTGCTGACCCAGTGGGACGGATCGCTGCAGCCTTTGGACTTGGTATGTACTCTCGGACGTCCGGTATCACGCGGCTAACATCCCTATCTCAGCCGTCGCCGTTAAGACGTAAGTATTGAAGCGGAGGTCAAGAAGGAGAGGACGCAACGGGAATCACATCTGATCATGCGGTACATAGGTGTATGAACTCCAACATAGGGAGCTGGGCCTCAAACGCAGTGAGTGGTATCCTCTTATCGCGTGTAGAGTTCACTCTGAAAGTCTACCAGTGGCTCTCCTCCGTAGCCTTTGCTTTTGCATTGAGCACGGACGTCATGATCACTACGATGATGATTGTCTACTTTGTACGTAGCCATACCGGGTTCGAGAGGTTAGTGGAGTACAGCGTACTTCTGTAATCGGACTGAAGTACTAATTTTGTTGGGTACCAGCACTCAGAACGTACTCAACACGCTGATACTATACACCATAAACACTGGTATGGTTTTGGTATCATTGGGGGTCATATATCCCACTCGTACGTATCGTGCTGGCAGGTCTCTTCACGAGGTGATACCGTCTTGTATGTGGCATGTACAAGCTCTAACCCTCGCACCCGATAGCACCCTGAGTCTCGCCTCATTGATTCTGGTCAGTATTGATACCATTCCTCAATGTTATACTTTTTCTGACAGTCATATAGGCCCTAGTTCGTCCGAAGGACATGATATTCATTGCAGTCAACATGGTCACTACGCACTGTAGGTATCCGCCTTGTGGCGTCCTCACCACTGCTGAGCCCTGACTTCGGCCCTGCAGCATATGCGACCTCCGTGCTCGCCATGTACGTCCATCTGTTTGCTTTCCCACTGATCGTGTTGCTGACGTGGCTATAGTATCAATTCACGTAAATCTCTCAAGGATATGGCTACGGCCGCGACTACAATGGAGCTAGGCACATACCGACACCGTCCGAGATCTAGAATTACTCCTGTCGTCTCCGTACAAGTCGAGCGGGTTACACAGGTGTTTATAGGACAGCGGTCGACCAAGGACTCCCAAGCGGATGTGGATGCGGATTTTGAAGAGGACGTCGCCGATGTCAAAACGTCGATGGGGTCTGAGGTAGGACGGTCGGATGTAGAGGTGTGTAGCTTCTCATCTCATCCGTACCGTCATTGCTCATTAGTATGCAGCGTGCCACGGAATCCTATGTTGTACAATAGATCCGGAATGTAGTCTGTTCGTCGTCGCATGAAGCTTATAAGACGTCCTGCCGGACACACCGCACCCATCCACCATTCGGAATCAACTCCACAGGTCGTATTGTAGCTGATATCCAGGGAATGCGATGCGATCTTTAAGCCAATTTGTTCTCGGACGGAACCACGAGCAGCGCCACAATTGTGGCTGTCCAACCTTGGTACGCTCCTATCACGCTACTTCTGACCCGTGGCACTTGAGTTCTTCTATACTAGGATTCCACTTAACGGGTCGCGCTGACAGATGCGCTAGCCTTTGTACTTTCGATCCCTGACAGGCACGATAGCACGCCGAGAACAACAGAACACCAGCGGTCCGTATGGAGCGACCGCATGCTCGCGTCAGTTCCATTTTTCCCAACGTGATGGTGGACCGAGTCATGATGTCGTTCCCACTGCGTATTTCAGCCTTCTTTCCTCAAAATGGGCGCAGGATCGCAACTTGTTCCCCCATTTGTCCCTCTCCCTGATATCCCTCTCCGGCGTTGCTCCTCCCGGAAAACCACTCATTACGGTCAGGGTTGGTTAATGCTCATGGCATTTGAAGTTCGCTCGCCCGTTGGACAACATGTGTCACCCATACCGATCCTGCTGAACGACACCTTCGGCGCCATCCTAATCGGCACGATGATTGGCCTCCTGTGCGTCGCTCGCAGACTTCAGCAAACAGTGGAGAGAACTTATGTGCTACAGGATGTATGGCGTCAATCTGCATCAAGTCTACCAGTACTTCAGAGCCTTTCCATCCGACGGCCTGTACATGAAGACAACGGTGTGTATCTTCATCATGGCTAGTCCGACACATATGTATTGATGTTTTTGCTGCAGGTGGTGACCATACTGTATGTGCCCCGCTGGACTCGTCATGCATATCTAGGCTCACCACTTAGTAGGCTCGCCGAGACCCTCTACGCTAGCTTAGGCATCCATATATGGTACGATCAGTTCTCTCTTTACGGTGTCTACTGATGTGATTCGAGTCGCCCGCTCAGCTATTACTACCTCGTGGCAAGTGAACGAAGCGCAGACGCCCTCGAAACCGCAATATGGCGAGTGTTTTCCTCTATCATGGCTTAGGGTGCTGACCCTGTAGTCTACATAGGTCGTTCAAGGTTCGTTGTCACAGGACACCGTATAGCTCCGCGTACGTTGCTGACGAAATCTATTAGGCGTTGACTCCTTCGTTGGTGCGTGTGCTTTGACGGTACTGTACTATACAGACAGGTTTCATTGCGCAGCGAATATATTAGCTTCTCCTGGTCGTCGCCACCCAGCTGTAAGTCATGTCATATATATGCGCTCCCGCTGACTACGATCTTCAGGTTCTATGTGCGACGAGTCTGTTACAGTGAGTTCAAGCCTTGACTGGTGGTGAACACGTCAATTGGGTTTGACCGCTCCGTAGTCGGATCGCGAACAATGCGCGTTTTGTTGATCCCAGTGGTCAGTCCGCACCGTGTTATATGTGAATGACGACGCTAACACTCCACAGCTACTGAGCATGATGGCAGGAGCCGGTAAGATTCTCTTGATAGTCATCAAGTTTTGTCTTGACATTCAAGGACCTTTCGCTTTTCCAGCTTTTGGAATTGGTGCGTCCATAGCAATACATGTCATAAGCTCTGATGGACTGACGCGAAACAGTAATATGTATCACGATGTACGAGCTGGGCTCTACGACGGTATGAGAAACTGACGGACTTTACTATGACCAGGCCCTCGCGCATTAAGGAGTGGCCCGAAATGACTGTGGGTACAACGGCTCCTCCGTCACGAATACATACACTCATATGAGCTCGTGGTAACCCAGTGGCTCTCGTCGGCTGCCTTTACCTGCGCACTTGTCACGGATGTCCTGCTTACAGGGATGATGATCGTATGCCTCCGTAGCAGCAGAACGGGGATTAAAAGGTGAGCACACCATCGCCTGATATTGCGCATGCTCGTGCTGACTCGTATCGCTCGACTGCAGCACCGAGACATTGTTGAACACGTTGATAGTCTACACCATTAATACGGGTCTACTGACTAGGTGACGCCTGCACGACCTCTACGTCGATTACCGACGCTCACATCTCCATATTAGCACACTTTCCCTAGCCTCGCTGGTCTTTGTGGGTGCCTGTTGAATATTGCACCCGCGTCATGCTCTAACTAGGTATCTAGGCATTGGTCCGCCCCGGAGACATGATATTCATTGCCGTCAACATGTGCACCACCCACTGTACGTCCTCATGCGGCATGTGCTCTCCCAACCCAAATTGAGCTAATTGGACATTTAGCATATGCGGTCTCGGTACTGGCACTGTCGGTATCATCGCGCACTACTTGTCCCTAAAGCTCATCATTCCTCAGGACGAACTCCCGCACGCACCTAAGACAAATCGCAAACGCCACCGTGACCTTGGAAGTCAGTATCCTGGAGGGGGTCCGGCGGAGCGAGGTTCGTCTATCGGGAGCTTTTCTGGCAGACAAGGAGAGAGACGCGGAAGTAAGGCTCAATTAGCGCACTCACACATGTACAAAGGACAATACGGCTCGGTAAGGCAAACACAGGGGGACACTTTAGTAGTACATGATATTGTAGAACAGCCTCATTCTGGGCACATACATAAAGGCAAGAGGCGAGTTCTACACCCGCCGCCGCTGCTCCAGTTTGATCATCTTCCCGGTTTCGCTCGGTGGCCGACTCATGTCCAGTCCCCCCTACCTGGGTGACCTTGATGTCCACCAGCGCCGGCGGGGCCTCGTTCGGGAGCTGTCGCGATGACGATCAGTCAGGTGGCGCGGCACAAGCTCTACGCACAGTGGTATATAGGCGCACCTGCGGGACGTTCCAACGCTCGACCGCGGTGAGCCTGTTCGCGCGCGTGAGGATGTTCGCTCCGAGATGTCCCGCGGCGCGTCGGAGAGATCGATGCCGCAACATCCCACTCTAGCCAGAAAGAGCCATGCTGCGTACCATTGGGCCACTTACTCCCGCTTTCCATCTATCTGCTAGAGCTAGTGCTGGAGAGCTCATCAACCATTAATTGTGGGTGACCGGTAGTGTAGGTTGACGGATCCTGGTGTGACGTCATGGCTTGGGTGGACTCGGTATGTCGAGCGCCCACATCGCGCGTTTCACCCTTCTCATCATGATGTGTATGCTGCCAGTACTGCCAGCTATGACCCGGTTTTCTGGACATAATACCCTGTTTCCATGCTTTGCCGAGCTCTGCAGTCAACTATCTTTAGTTGTACCCATTTTTCGCCAAAGTGCAGCAATTGTTCGCACATGCAGTCAAATGGCACCGAGCATGCGCACAAGCAATCATTTGCACCCTGATGACGTCAGATGCTCGCAGGCAGCCCCGCACTGCAGCTCAAGCGCCCACAAATCCCTGTTCGCAACTGCACGCTACCGTTCTCATCTGTCCGCATCATATGTCAACTGTCCGCATCCCCTCCTATGCAGCCATCTGCGTTCTTGTGACAACTCTTGCCACCCTGTTCCAGGCCGTATATTCTTTTGAGCACAAGTTGACGCAGATTAACGCATGGTCTGTCGCCCGTACCATTACCACTCGCCACTGTACGCACTTCGCCGCACTTTGACTCACTTTCAAACAGCCTGCCCGCCTGGACTTATCGCTCTCCAAGCCCGATGTCCCCACCTTGGCATCAACTCATCAGTCAACCCTGTAGAGCCGGCTAGCTCCCCACCTCGCACTCCCCGTCTCACTCTATCGCCCGGCGTTCATCCATCATCCCTCGTACCGCCTTCGCACCTCTCACTCTCCGTGTCCCCCTCCCCCACCGCTTCCTCCCTGAGCCGCAGCCCTCGCCTCACCGTCCCACCTCTAACCCGGCATGGACTCTCCCCTCTCCAACATACGTGCCGCGTACGCCGAGCTCCTTCGTCGTGTTCAAACCGCCCTCCGAACCCAGCTGGGAGATGCTACTCGCCTCCGCGCGGTCCGCTCAGAGGCCTTGTCTCTGCGAGCTTCCGCCGACCAAGTACGTGTCTTTCCTCACCCCATGCCTTCTTCCTGTTAAGCCAGCATCCATGTCTCAGCATCGTCACCTCATCCCTATCCATGAACTCCAAACCTTACAGTCAAGTATCGCGGCCATGGTATATGACTTGGACGCGGCCTGTCACCAGTCCATTGACCCACCAGACGGCGAGCATCTTCCCGTCGTTCAGACCGTTCGCACCGGCCGTCGCGGTCGCCCGTCTAAGGTCATTGACCCCAACTTCCTCGAGTTCGCTCTTGAGATGCGTGGTCCCGCCCGTATCGCCCGCGTTCTTGATTGCTCAGCACGCACAGTACGCCGTGCCGCCCTACGATATGGTTTGGCGCAGCCTGCCCCTCCAGTCCTCCGCGATGTACGCGCGCCTGATGGAACCACCTATCGTGAGCATAACAGCATGACGGCTCCTGTATCCAACCTTAGCGACGACGAACTGGACCGTGAGATCTCTCAAATCCTCACCGTCTTTCCGGAATGGGGACGCGAGATGATCGCTGGTCATCTTCGCGCCCAAGGCCACCGCGTGCCAGACCACCGCATCCGCCTTGCCTTCGTTCGCGTCCGCGGCGCCCCCGCCACCTTCGGTCGGCGCCGTATCACTCGCAAAAAGTATCGCGTCCCCGGGCCCAACTCTCTTGTCCACCACGACGGGCAGCATGGTACGAGCTCGAGCCCAATCTTCCCTTTGTCCACGTCCTCACCATCACATGTCTGTCTCAGGCCTCATTCGTTGGAAATTCGTCATCCACTGTTTCATCGACGGCTACTCTCGCTATGTCACCGCCATCCGAGTTCATACGAACAACCGTGCGGAGACGGTCCTTATCCTTTTCCTGGAATCCGTCGACAAACACGGGGTACCCAGCCGTGTGCGCGGGGACCACGGCACCGAAAACATCCGTGTCGCGGAATGGATGGAGGGACGTAGGGGGGTTGACAGAGGTTCATATATCTGGGGCACGTCAGTAGCTTCTCGTCCTCCACCATGCTATCCTGATCTCACCTTCCTGCTTCGTAGGAGCGTTCACAACACCCGCATCGAGCGTCTCTGGTTTGACGTCACGCACGGCTTCGGGGGGAAGTGGAAGCACTTCTTTCTCGAGCTCGAGCAGGGATATGGTCTCGACGCCGACTGCGACGCTCACATCTGGCTCATTCACCACTTGTTCTTGCACGCCATCAACCAGGACGCGCATGAATGGCAGGAGAGCTGGAACGCTCATCGGCTCCGCATTCGTGGTGAGCGCGCTGCGAGTCCGCGCGAGCTCTTCATGTTCGGAATGATTGAGCACGGTCCCCGTGGGCTCGAACAGATCCACGCGCCGCCCCCGGTGCACGAGGAGCCGGTCAGCGACCTTGCCGACTATGGCGTCGATTGGGAGGTCATCAACGACCCTCGACTGATGGCTCACCACCGAGAGCACAACCCCGTGGGCGCCGACGTCAACCTCTCCCCTTCCAACTCATCATCAACCCCCAACCCGTTCGCGACCACGTCCACGCCCCAGCGGTTGTCGGAGGTCACCTGCGACCCCCCTCGCTGCCCGCTCACGGCCCAGCAAGTCAGTTTGCTTAACGCGCACATGGCGCTCCACTTCGACCTCACTACACGCGACATGCTCGTTCGTCGCCAGATGTGGGTCGCCGCTTTGGAGTTCTGTTTACAGCTTTTCTAGTCTAGTACTACTTGCATGTACACACTCCCGCTCAATACCACGCGTGTCCCTCCGCCTTCCGTGTGCAGACCGCCATCCCGAGAACACTTGCGGCTTCCGGTCCAGTACACTCGTGGTGGAAGCGGTCTCCATCCTCTTCGTGGACGGGCCTGACTGACGAGTACGGTCGTGCTGCTCACTCGGAGGTGTCCCGTCATAGTCGTGCCTGCCTGCTCGTGCGTTGTGAAGTACGCTCCGTTGCCAACCCGAGTTTAAGCAGTCAGGGCTGTCGACCCGTCGGTCTCGAGCATCGTCGCGCGTGCGGCTCGAGCACCAGAGTGGCGCGCGGGACCTTCGCGCTCTCGGTCGTCCATCAACTCTGTCCAGCTTGCTCCCGTATATTCGTGAACACCACGGTTGGGGGTGATCGCTCACCGGTCCTGTCCTGCAACTCGCTGTCCCATCCTCGGCACGCGGGCGCCGAAGGGTCGTGTCTGCGCACTCGGTTCTATCTCTGTGTTCGTTCGACTGTGTATCGCAGTCCGCACAGTGGCTCTGTCCAGTCGGCTCGCTCGCGCCCGGCATACGCTCGAGATGCTTTCTCAGTTATGCAGTCCGCAACGCGGCTCGGTCAGGTCTGCTCGCTCGTGCCCGGCATAGGGTTGAGATGCTCTCCAAGCGATGGTGAGTCCATGCACACGGTTCCGGAGTTGACTGTGTTTGGTGGGGTGTGTTCAGAAGTCCATATGCAGCACAGTCGTGTTGAGTCGCTCCATGATCAGCTACTCACCCAAATTTCGTCGCATGCACTGGTCCAGTCAGGCAAGCGTGTTTGTGTTATAGAATGAAGGCCGCCCACTATTCATTTACACTGCAACTGGCGGACGCAAGTTTACAACCACGGTCTACAAAACGTGCTTTACCTCCTGAGACGGTCCGGGAGGTGAGTAAAAAAGATGGACGCAGGGAATATTGCTGGCTTGGGAAACATCGTCCGGACCCTCCAATCACACCCCCCCTCGCACACCCTCGTGTCCAACCTCCAGTAAAGAATCGAGCGCATCTTCGTCCCCTTGAGCGGCTCGACACGACTGTAGAGAGATGCATCGTCGTCGAAGCACCGCAATGACATCGCGCATGACCAGACATTGTCCCCACATCTCTTCGGCTTCTCCAGCTCGCTCCATTGGCTGGTCGACAGCCGCAGGTCCACCCCTCTGCCCTTCCAGGTAGAAACCAGGTCGGTTTCCTGGGTCGCCCGCGCCCCAACGATGCCAACATGATTGAAGAGGAGGTAGGGGTACGCACATCCGAAGATGACGGGGTTGAAGAAGTTGACGAGGAGGGAGCACCACGCCCGCACGATCGGCACGAGGGGGTCCAGATGGGCACTCTGCACCAGGTTGACTTGGCCTTTCGACGTGGTGACGTGTGCGATGGTGTCGATCCCGCGGTCGCGGAGACCAGCGCCCTCGGTGGTGTCCCAGCTGGTGAACGTCACCTCGGTGCCTTCTTGCACCTTGGTCAGATAGTAGAGGGCTGGCTGGAATGCGTCCTGGCGCACGTAGATGTCGAGATTGAACGGCACGAAGTCCAACTCGCGCAGGAAGAACTTCGCAGCGCAGGACCCCCCGACAACCCCTTCGCGCTTCCCCATCCGTGTCAGTAGATCCGCCGGACGGGGCACGAAGCGTCCCACGATCCGCTCCATCTCCGCAAGCAGCTCGTCCGTGGCACCAGTCAGGGTGGCACGGCACACCAGTCGGAGAGTGAGCACGTCGCGGAAGGGGAGGAAGAAGGCGACCCGCTCGTGGATCCTCCTATCCCATTGTGCGAAGGGCTTCATGATTGGGAGGAGAGGTGAGGTGTATTCAAGGGTAGGGGCTCTTGTGCGACAAGGACGGCAGACGGGGTGGTCGGTGGGCGGCGAGGTGGATGAAGTTCCAAGGTGGGGTCGCAGCACCGGGAAGGGGGAGGGTCCCTTCCCCCAACACATGTCCCGCGGTCAGCGATGCGGCCCGTACAGAGCATCTGATAGGCCTCGCGCAAAGTGTCTCGCTCAGGCGCAGCATCAGAGCAATGTACATGTGGTTGGGTACCTGTTCTGGAACTAGGATCATGCGTCCGGGCGGCATGGCACCCGGACAGCCTTGGTAATTCGATCTTGCAACATCGATAGGTCCATGTGTCTGCCTGCACATGCTATGCATCAGCTCAGACACGGACGTGGACACACACAAACCTGCGTTGCTCTGCTAACCACCAGCGCTACGTGTGTGGTCGGGCGGTTGGTGAATGTGTTGGATGCACGCGCAGATGCATAACACTTACGTGTTATTGGCGTCGGGGTGTTGAGTTGTCACGATGATCATCGCTTCACTTGGGATCACAGGGAGATGGAGTTATCGCACGTCATCGTTGATACAGGAACTCGGCGCCTAAGATATATACAGCAGGGACCATGCCGTCAGGCGCCGTGAAGGCGCGCACTCATCCGGCCCGTCCCGGCAATTACCGGGGCACCTCGACCCGCCAAGCCACCAAACCACCGTCTCCCGCCTACCCACAACGCCCAAAGGCGCCTGCCCCGTCTCCGAACCCAGAACGCCAAGAACCCCTCTCGTGCAGTCTCGGTCGCCGAAGTATCGCATGGTCGTGGCGCATGCGGCGCGTCGCCCGCCCAGACACTCCCCGCCCACTCCCCAATAGGCCGCCCTGCGCGCTAGCTCCCAGCCGTGTTCCCCCAGCCGAGCCCTCTCCTCGTCGAGCCACCGAGGCATGCCGTTGGGATTCCCGGGGAACATTGCGGGGGTCAGGATTGCCCGTCGACGCGCCGTCAAGGTCGGAAAGGCAGCGCAAAAGGTGTGCGCACTGATGAAGTTTTGCAATGCCGTGTTCCATTGACCGGCAATGGCGTGCAGGGTTCCCAACTCTGAGCATTCGTGGACATGATACACGATGCATCCATTGCGCACGCGCTTGATACGGAGCAAATCTTCCGGTCGGAGGCGTTTGTGCAGGTTGACGCGCGGGAGTTGAGTCGAGCCTTGCTCTCTTGGGGCCGGTTCTGGCATCGTCTCCTCCTCGAAGCCGTATTGCCGCGTCAGCTTCAGCATGAAGAGGTCGTAATTCTTGGTGGGTAGGTAGAGGTCGACTTGGGCAGGAAGAGGGATGGTGAGAGGGAAGAGAACGTGCAGGGCGGCTTCCCCGGTGACGACGACGCGAAGCTCGTCGAACCAGCCCCAGAAGCTGCGGAAGAGTTTGTCATCCATGGTAGGCCCGAGGACTGCTCGCATTCGGCGGCGAAGCGCAACCGCGACGAAGCTGTCACCGAGGTGGCTCGTCCGGCGAACGCGCACGAGCGCGTCGATGTCGAGGATGTCCATGATATGGAGGTTGATGTCGTAGACGAGGGGCTTGAAGAGTACCTCGTCTGGCCAAGATTCGTCGAGTGGGGAGATGGGGGCCATGGGCTGTTTGGGTTGCCGCCGACCAGCCAGGCGCGGTCACGGTTGCGGCAGATAGAGGGTTGAAGGCACCTCGAGTTCACTGACCCACCTTCGCACCAGTTCGGCATTACTTATTGTCGTCAATGAAGCGGAGATGTTGGTCGGGTAACGTGGCGCGCCCGCGCTCCGCGTGAATCCGAATGAACCATTACCCAGGATGCATATCAAGGAGCCATCGTGACACGCAATCACTGCGGTTTCGAACACCGCCTGGTGCCTGCTCCATCGCCCGCCCTCGGTCACGGTTGATTGTCTCTCTCTTCCATTATCGTCTCAACTCACCTCTCCAACGCCTCTGCCAGCTTTCTCGTTCGCCCCATGCCTCCCCAGTAAGTTCTCGTTGTTGGCCGCGCACTACGCTCCACCTCGCTTACTCCCAGGTCAGTTTGCCAGTTGAGATAGACACACAGATCTCCGACAATTTGGATCTGCCTGCTCTTATCGCCTGGCGCGATACCTGCCGCCGCTCGTACCAACATGTCGAGGCTCGCCTCGACAGCCACCTGGAGAAACTCCTCCACCGTTTTGTGCCCGATGCCGAGGCGTTCTTGCTGGGCGTCGAATCGTACCGGGGTCTCATCATCGGCCTCGCCGCCCTGGCATTCGTCGTGCGCGACTCTTCTCTGCTATCCGACACAGTGGATGTCGCGGTAGGCAGCGAGACCGCGTGGGACATGGAGCAATATCTGGTGCAGTCCCAATCCCTCATCTTTGTCGAGGATATTCCCCCTCCTCGCTTTACGCAAGACACCACCATCCGTATCTTCCTCACGCCCAAGTCTCGTTACGTCAGGCTTCTCGTATCGCATACCCCCAGCCCTTTCATGCCCCTCGCGCGCTGCCCAATCAGCGCGCTCATCAACTATGTCTCACGCCGGAGTTTTGGCTGCGCGTATCCGTTGCTCACACTCAGCCGGCTCACGCTCATCACGGACGAAGTCGACGATGAGGCTGCTAGAGATCCGGCCCCATCTCCAACCCCCACTGCTCCAGTCCCAGCAGCTGCCGTCGTCGCACCCGCCAATGGAGATGCAGCCGTAACTGCCCTGCCGAGTATGCCGCCGAACCCGCTGCCGCCCCAGCTACCCCTTACTCCCGCCGACGATGCTTCTACTCCCGGGTTACGCCCCGCAACGCCTCCTCCCAAACGCAATGAGGACACTGCCATTGCACTCCTCAGGTGGCTGCGGACTCATGGGTTCCGCGACGCGTTGACCCCTAGCGCCCTCCTTGACCCTCTGGCACCCCAGCCGTGCGACGACCATCCCTACAATTCCCGACATCCATGTTATCGGGACCTCTTCCTCTGCCCCGACCAGTCCAGGTTCTTCGGGGACCCAGGCTCTCTGGTCGTATTTTTTGACATCGCGCATGCATTGCCGCACACCCTTGCCCGACGCCAGTACCCACCGTTTAATCCCACCGTCGTCTGGCGCTTCCAATCCATATGGACAAGGTGCGGTAAGGATTGTACGACCCGCGATCCGATGTTGGGCTTTCTGGTGCGGGAGTACGACTGCCTCCTACATCCGGATATGGTCCGCCATGGCCCCAGGTTTGTTGGCGATCGGCCTTCCTCTCTCGCCAGACACGTACGTTCTTCTCATTATATTCATTGGTTTCATGTGCAGCTCACGCAACATGTCAACCCGCAGATCGAGGCCGCTCGTAGTGTTCCTCCGTGCGAGATTTGTTCCAGTGGTCCATGCGACGCGAACAGTTGGGGTTCGCCGCAGAGCGGTGCGTGGGGAGTACCCAACCACGAGGTAGAGACGTAGACTAGACTTCTTTGTGTACACATGCAACTTCAGGATATCTTATAGTCATCCGTGTTTCCCCTTGCTTGAAATGCGTTCATGGTCCAGTGGTCGAGGTGCGGGCGTTCGGCCCGGAGACTGCCGCACTGAGCGTCTCTGTTCGGCGCAGCGCTCGCTGTTGTCTCGCTTTTGCTCTCTCCATCCGCCACCTTCCGCCCTGCCGTCGTCTTTCTGTCCTCTGGCAACATCCACCGCCACCACGATGAAACGCAAGCTTTCTCCAGCGAGGTCACATCGCGCGAGTACGACATCGTCGGTGCGCTCCTGCTCACCTCAGGCCGGCGAGGCCGCATCACCCAAGCGTCGGCGCACCGAACGTGCTCGAGATACCAGCCCTACACGCTCCCGACGCTCCTCACAGCCGCAGGAGCCCGAACGCCGCCTCATCGCGTGCCTGCAGTGCGCTCACAGTGGCCACGCTGCTCAATGCGTAACCAATCGGAGGACCATCGGATGTGTGCGCTGTAACGCGGGACGGCTCGGTTGCTCGTTCTTGCAAGGTATGTCGTCGACGTTGGCTACATCTCCATAGGCACCCACCTGGCCATTCGGACAGGCATTCAGGCTTCCCAGGAGGATCTTGATCTTCCTGGCGTCATCCGACACATCGACCAGTCCCTTGCAATTATTTTCAACCGCTGCCGAACGATCTCGGAGACCCTGGAGGACCTAGAGAGCCGCCTACGCAGCTCACAAGCGGGCGCCGCGGACGACGAAGAGGCTTTGGAGGCTGAGGGGCGCAATGAGGCATCGGACTCAGGGTTGGCCTTGTCGCATGGACACTCTCAAAGGTGCTAGTTTGGGTCAGGGGTTCAACTTTGGCGGGGACAACATCGCAATGTATCATCAGTATGTATGCTCAGTATACCCATTTGTCACACTCAAACGGCCAATGCTCGTCAATGTCTTTGCCATCGGGGTGCTACACTGGGGAGTATACAACATGCTACAGTTGCCATGTCCCTATGCGATGAGACGCGCCGGCACCGGGAGACCACGTTTTGTGGGTAGCCCTGCGCGTCTCGAGAACGCACCCCATCGCCGTTCCATCTCCCGGATGCTGAGGGACACCGCCTCGTCTTCAATCGGCGTGATGACCGCCATCGGGTCTTGCGTTGCGGATGGTAGGCGTTCGGCGCGGAACATCACGACGAGCGTCTCGTAAAGGTTCATGTCTTCACTTGCCGCGCTGGGGTCCCATCGCGTCGGGTGCCGGTCCATCCACAGTTTGGTAGCGCACCACCTCTCTATCCTGGCACGAAGTGCACGATACATCCCTGGAGTCAGTCCGAAAAAGGCAAGGACCTGGTCCACGTTGACCGTCAGCCTCTCCCCTTCGTGCATGACTGGTAATATCGTCTGCGCGCGACGGCCAGTGCCCAAACCCATGTCCGTCAGACTGTCGCGCACGACGCGGGCCCGGATGACATCAGTGTACGCTGCACCGTACGGCGGCGGGGTAGTATACAGCCTCATGTATTCTTCCCGGCGCGCCCCAAGGCGATTTTCGAGGTACACTGCGACGAGAGGAGGAATGGATGTGTCGTGGGTACCCTGGCTCGAGCTCTCGGGCTCATCTTCGCTGTCTTCGCCTGACATAGAAGGTAGGAACAGCGGCACGTCGGTTGCGCGATGAGACCGTGGTTCGAGGTTGCGCTGGGCAGGGGCTGCAATGTAGGCTTGTTGAGCGTGCAGGGTGGGCATATGCACGGGGTACGTACCGGCAGTCACGGCGATGGCTGTCGTTTGACTGCCATTCGTGGGTTGAGGAGGATAACGCAGGGACTGCCGATGCCAGGGTGCAGGCACGGAAGACCACTATGGGCATGGTGGGGTCAGTGTCAGTGCATGGGCAGATCACTTTACGGTTGTCAAACATCACGCACCCTAGCCACATGCGCGCGATAATGCAGCTCAGTCAGATTCAGTTGGGGTGCCCTGTACTGCGAACTGACGTTGTGACCAGCGGGCATCCACATCGGTACCGCTGCGTTCTGAACAGCGGGCATCAACATTGGATCCGCTACGTTCTGAACGGTGGGCATCAACATCGGATCCGCTACGTTCTGAACAGCGGGCATCAACATTGGATCCGCTACGTTCTGAACGGTGGGCATCAACATCGGTTCCACTACAACACCGATGAGCATCATGAGCACAGCGAAAACTGCGGACGTACCCATTGAGTTGGCCAACATTTGCTCAAACTCCTCGAGCTCGGCTAAGGTGAACGCTGGGGGCGCGCTGTCTTGGTCTGTGTGTACAGCGTCGAAGCCGAAGTCAACCGGTGCGCCACCGATCCCGAAGTCCACAGCCGCGCGGTCAAACCCGAAGTCAACAGGACCTGCTCGCATTATAGATGGTCAGTAACCTAGGGCTCGTCATGCTGACGCGTTGGACAGGATTCGATGCGCACCGGGGAACACATCAGGGGCTCTTTCGGGGCCCACTTCGAGGATAGGAGTGTCGTGTTGCTGAGGCTGAGGCATGGCTTCTTCTGCATTTGCTGAGGGGTTGACGGCGGCGGCACGTCCTCCTCGAGCCCGACGTCGTCCACGCGCCCGAAGGGGGGCTGGCAGAGGGTTACTCTCGCGACGCGCCTCTCGCCTCGCCGCCCGCGCCGCTCGTTCTGTCAAGTTGTTTGCTTGGCCAACGTCGCCCGGGACCTGTTCGTCTACCCCGCCGCCATCCAAAACCACCGGCGGGTCAATCGCCACGGGTGGGTTGTCCTCGAGCATGGACAGCGCTGACGCTAGCTCGCCGGCTGCTCACAGATGTGTTGCTCAGTCAAGACGAGGGCCGGGAGAGTGAGAGCTCTCACTTCACCTGTCGTTCTTGGGCTTCAGAAGGTGATGAGGCAAGAGAGTTGGGGGGACAAGGGGGGGGGTCTCTCTCCCCCATCGCGCCGGCGTTTAATTGTGTCTCGGCTGGGTTGCTGCCGAAGGCTGGAATAGGTTAACGGCCACACGTTGAATAGATCTGATATCTGCGGCAATTTGGCTTTAGAAGGTGGGCGCATCAGACGAAATGCCCTGTCTGATCTCCACGCTCCATAGTCTCGACCTGATTACCCACATCAGTCGGCTTATATGGATCTGCGTGCTGACGACCAGGCATTGAGGTGGTCCGTGGCTGCGCCGAGCGTTCGAAGCATGGTGGGCAGACTGAGTGTCGATGCTCTCCACCTCCTGGAACCCGCTACATGCATTGCAGGTCGTAGTACAGCGGCATCTGGCCATCGGTCATCAGCGGCACCCTCTTGACATTTCCGCGCATAGATATTTCATGCAGCAACCACACCTGATCCAAGGAGAAAATATATTACACGTGGCTCATGGGTACCGTACTGCGCCCTGGCCGGCCAGTCAGCTCTCCCGTCACGCGTTGCAGGGCAGACACGTGCGGACTCACTGACAGTGTCAGCAACATCTGCCAAGTACTCGGTATCGTATCATATAATGTCCGCAGTGCGTGCCCGCTCAGAGAGACGGCGTACGCTGTGCGTGGGCGGAGATGGAGAGAGCGTACGCTGTGCGTGCGCGGAGATGGAGAGGGCGTACGGCTGTGCGTGCGCGGAGAGGGAGAGCATACGACTGTGCATGCGCGGAGAGGGAGAGCATACGGCTGTGCGTGCGCGGGCCGGATAGCGTACGACTGGGCGTGCGCGGGGCGGATAGCGTACGACTGGGCGTGCGCGGAGAGGGAGAGCATACGACTGTGCGTGTGCCGGGCGGATAGCCTACGGCTGTGCGTGCGCGGGGCGGAGAGCATACCGCTGTGCGTGTGCGGAGAGGGAGAGCATACGGCTGTGCGTGTGCGGGCCGGATAGCCTACGGCTGTGCGTGCGCGGAGAGGGAGAGCATACGACTGTGCGTGTGCGGGGCGGATAGCGTACAACTGTGCGTGCGCGGGGTGGAGAGCATACGGCTGTGCGTGTGCGGAGAGGGAGAGCATACGACTGTGCGTGTGCGGGGCGGATAGCGTACAACTGTGCGTGCGCGGGGTGGAGAGCATACGGCTGTGCGTGTGCGGAGAGGGAGAGCATACGACTGTGCGTGTGCGGGGCGGATAGCGTACAACTGTGCGTGCGCGGGGTGGAGAGCATACGGCTGTGCGTGTGCGGAGAGGGAGAGCATACGACTGTGCGTGTGCGGGGCGGATAGCGTACAACTGTGCGTGCGCGGAGAGGGAGAGAGCGTACGCTGTGCGTGCGCGGAGATGGAGAGGGCGTACGCTGTGCATGCGCAGAGAGGGAGAGCGTGCAACTGTGCCTGCGTGGAGGGCGATAGCGTACGGCTGTGCGTGCGCGGGGCGGAGAGCGTACGGCTGTGTGTGCGCGGGGCGGAGAGCGTACGGCTGTGCGTGCGCGGAGAGGGAGAGAGCTTAAGGGAGAGAGCGTACCCTTGGCATCCACGGGGCGCCTGGGAGGATATGTTGTGCCCGCGAGGGATGCTGGATGCGTCCAGCCCAATCTGAGAGAAGTAGGTTAGATTTCTCGTGGTGCGAGGGATGTGATGGGAGTTGACGTAGCTGGTGGGTGCGGCGTCAATAGGTACATACGCTGCCTCGCACGGTCGTGTACAGAGAAGCCCTTGGAAGCAGTATGTGCATGACCATTGGCTATGGGCACGCACGACCACGCTGTGAGATAGGTCGAGTGGGACCAAACCCAGAGTTGATGAAAAGAGTTTGGGATGGGGTGCGCGTACGGTCGAGTCGGACAGGGGAGTTTCTTCGTCCGGCCTAGGTGAGGAAGTACTTACGTCGTCTGTGCCTCTTGGGGGCGCATGATGGTGAGAGGTGAGAGACATACAGACGGCGAGTACGTGGAGAAGGAGCGACAGACAAGGGCACGAGAAGGAGAGAGAGAAAGGGGAAAATGAACAGACGTGGCAGGGCGCTCATGGTTCAGGCGCTCGTGCCAGAGCGGGCCGGCCTGCAACTTCAAGGCGTCTAACACCGCTTGAACACCTTGAAGGCTCTAAGTATCGCTCTACCCAGGGCTCCACACTGGTGCTACAGCATTTTGGGTTTTGGAATGTGAGCCCACTTGAACAATTCAACTGGTAGGGAAGACATCGACAACTAACAATCCAAAGCGCTGTACAGCTGCAACATGGGGCCGAAACGGGAATTGGTCATTCAGAAGCGGCACTGCACACATCCTCAGGTTGGTGCCCGCTTCGTGAAGTTACCTCCATGCGCGGCGTGTGCCGGCATACTCCAGTTAGATCACCCGGAATGTCTTTTCATGGGTAAGTGATCGACATTGCTAGTATGTCATGACGGACTGATGTCCACGTTTTGTGACCCTGTAGGGTGGCGCGCGCGGGATTCAGACAGAGGCCCAATACTGTTCACGACAGGCAAACCGCCATGGGAATACATTCCGACCACAGTGAACCGCTTTCCCGACCCCATAGACAAGCTACAGATACGCGTGAGGCAATCTCATCGTCTTACCTGTGCACACGCATGTGGCTGACGGGCGGCACAGGCTTTGTGTGCGCAAGAGCTTCTACCTACGCTGCGCGAGGAAGTGGACCATATTAACCAACCCGGCGTACTCTGGAGGGCTGGAGATGCCCGGGCGCGAGATATCTGCGGTAAATCCCATTGCAAGATCGCTGTTTTGGGACTGACGTGGCTGACATCTTTCGGGGGCAGACATTTGCCTGACTGAGTTATTCTCGCGTACGTGGTTTTGCGCCAGCTGCGGGCTAGACCTGTGTGCCAAATGCGCAAGAGACATCCAACAGGTGAAGAGTTTCGACGATCTGGAGGGGGGGCCTGTATGACTGACATATCAATCACAGGATGATTGGGAATGGCCTGAGAGTATGATAGGTTCGCCGCGGTCGAACCTCCACTGCTGTAATGCTCACACGCTGCGTCCCACAACGCGATTCGAATTGTCCAAGCTGACTGAGGCTGTGCGAGACATGGAGAGCATATTGAACTCGGCCACCACCCTCTAGTGAGCGCGCCTTGGGAAATCCATCTCGCCTGGTGACAAACCCCTCTGACTGACCGTGATGCAGCTCGAACCCTGGGCCTGCCATGGATGCCGCGTCGACTGACGTCGTGCGTGTCAATGCCGACGAGCTGACCCACCTCCAGTTCAAAACCGCCCTCGCGTCAGCTGTGCCGATCGTGATCAGTGGGCTGCATCGACAGATCCAACGCAAATGGACTCCAGAGGGGCTGACCGCGACAATGGAGAACGCCGTTGTCACTTGCATTGATTGCAACAGCGATGACGAAGCGAGCACGACGATGCACGCGAAAGCGTTCTTCGCACTTCTCACCTCCTCGGCGCAAGAAGGAGAGGTGTATAAAATTAAGGTGGGGACACGCTCTGCATCCATGTCAGATGACTGACACATGCGATCGCAGGACTGGCCGCCCGATCAACACTTCAGAGAGGTGTTCCATCAACATTATCTAGCCTACCTTCAAGTCCTCCCCAAAGCGTGCGCTGACTTCGTCCGACCTGATGGCGTGAGCAACATTGCGTCCTGCTGGCCGGACACCGCTGGGGCACCAGACTTAGGTTAGCACATGGAGATACGACCCCCAAACCGCTCTAACCACTACATCTAGGTCCCAAGATGTATACCGCCATGGCGAATCGGCCGGACGAGGCGGGGACGACGCGACTACACATGGATGTCACGGACGCGGCCAACCTGATGGTATGGGCGGCAGACGGTTCCCGAGCAGCCGCGCGATGGCACATCTTTCGTCGCGGGGATGCTGAACAGTTGAAGCGCGCGATTCGCCGTGCGAGGTGGTGCACCCCCAACGAAGATCCTATACACTCACAGAGCGTATACCTCAAACAGGCGATGTTGGAAGCCCTGCGTGAGAGGTCGGGGGTGCGTCCGTGGGTCATCGAACAGCGGGTTGGCGATCTAGTCATCATCCCAGCTGGCTGTCCACACCAGGTATGTCGGCCACTCAGACGTGCGATATCTCGTAACAGCGAAATGATGGACGCTAACTCGCGCGGCACTTACAGGTGTGGAACTACCAGGGCGCCATCAAGATCGCCAGTGACTTTATTTCGATTCTCAATGCCCGATCGACGTCCGAAATCGCCACAGAGTGGCGGGACATCCGAATTCGAAGCCGCAAACCTGACCTACTGCAGCTTCAAAACACGTTCTGGCTAGAGTATTGTGCGACATCATCCTGGGAAACGGTAAGCTCGCGTGGCTGGGGCTACGACAAAGACTGACAACGCTGCCCTCGTGGCGTCACCGGGACGCGCGCCCCAAGACCTCCGAGGTCGAGACGAGACCCGCAGGCAACGAAAATGTCGCATCGACATCACTCATGGATATGCCGAGTGCCGAACTGGAATGCAACAGTGCGTCCCAGAGTCAGGAGGTGACTCCTGAACTGGCCAATCTCCGTCGTCAAGATCATGCGAACCATGTTCACCCCGAAATCGTGAGCCACACCTCTGCTCCCTCACTGGTCCTGCTGCCCGAGCGCCCAGGCTGGATTGCACAGGTTCGTCCAGCCTGTCCGGCCTGCATGACACCAGCCACCAAGCTGACACCGCGACTCAGCGACGAAAGCGTCAACGAGGAGGAGAAGCAGGGGGGCAGAGAAAGGTCCCCCGAGTTGCCACATCGACCGAGAGTGAGCCACCTGGGCGAAGTGTCGCCGCTATGCCCACCGGGAAGAGGACCGAGCATACAATGTCACTGGCAGAGCACAACTTGGCGACCACAATCCAAGCCTCCAAGAATCCAGCCCACACATGCGTGTGCCCTGTTCCCAACTGCGGTCGACGGTGCAACCGCAATGGACTGGTGATGCACATGTAAGCCATACGTGAGCGAGGTGGGACACGGACTGATAGTCGTCACACAGGTCGGTGAAGCATGCCACACTTTTCCATCCAACCCAAGAGCAATTACGGCGCCTCAAGGCTTTCATGAAGCCGGCTATACAAGAAGTAGCGTTCCTGGAACAGATGCGATTGCTGTACGATGGGAATCCAGAGGACGTTGCATACGAGGGCCCTAACTACCACACACTCCTGACGCAGGACCCACAGAGAATGTGACGGATGCCAGAGGGAAGTGTCGCTGACACCACTATGCATATGTATGGTACAATCAACAGCCTCTGTCAGAATGAATGGGACGCCACGAAAGTGCATAGAATACTTGCGTGAACGGTCGACCAAAACACGAAGGCCCCTGCCCGACCAAGCGCGGCCGACCGCGGCACCACGACGTCCGGGAGACGACTCGTCATAGTGGTGAACGATGGGGCCCCAACGTCGCGCGCAAGGGAACAGATGTCAGCGTCGACGTCTGCAACTACCCCTCAGCCTGGTTCGCGCGCCAGGGAACAGATGTCAGGGTATCCAACTTCGGCTCAGCCTGACTACTAAGACGTCTTGACGCGACAACTGGGCGACACGATTGACAGCACAGGCCCAACCCGCGTGGAGGAATGGGTTCCCTGCCAGCCTCTCAGGCGCATAGGAGATGACGTCTATCGAGCTAGCGGGGATTACCTTCGTCGACGGACGTCTTACCAGCGATCCTCGTCGTGACGTCTTGTTCGCACCCCAGCTTCAAGGCTGACTGAGGGCTGTAATACGCGATACGCTAGATGACAGCTAGTGCAGAAGACTCGATGGGCGCGTTTAGCGGCTCACGTATGGTATCTGTGCGGTGAACATATGCAAAGCAAACTGCGCGCAGTGCGCCTCGCATCGGGAGTCGCGTCGCCGGGGGAGGGTTTGTGGATGTGTGCGGATGCCCACGAGACTTGTACGGGGGGAACGTAGAAGTCACGCAGCACGCCGTGAGGGAAGAGTCGACGGTGATCACGCGGCACGCAGACGAGAGCCTAGCAAGCACCCCACAAGAGATAAGGACAGCGGCATTCATTGAGCGGGCCCAATCGGCATACAGGGCATACAGGCTATCCTACGACGAACGAAGAGACGGCTCACGCTGAGTTGTAGTCCTCGGGCTGCAACACCGCGCCGTGGATCCATGCCTCGAAGGTGGAGGCTTGCGCGGGCTGTCCCAAGGCCGCAGCTGTCGCATCCTGAGGATCCTGTGGCTGGGAGAGCAGGTTGCGTACGCCGTTGTCGATGAGGACCGTGGCTTCATAGAAGCAAGCGTGAACGTCGATCTACAATGCGAAAGGCTCGTCAGCTCCAAGGTTACAAGGAAAAGTGTGCTACGTCGAAGCATACCGGGGCTGGAATTGGTATCTCGGGCAGACTGTCCAACTGTTCACGCAAGCCTTCGTGACGAAAGAAGAGCTGTGGGTTGACCAGTGAGCACGATGGCGGCAGAAGGGCGACGTGAAACATACCTTGAGTTTCCAACTGGAACCATTAGGGATGAGATCGGAACCGCTCATCATATGCAAGAAGAGCCGCGCGCGTAGGAGGGGATCATCGCGGTCGCGCAGAAAACGTTCCTCGCCGACAACGGCACGCACATCGGGATGGTCGGGATGACCACGGCCGCGGAGATAGCGCAACAGACGAGAGACAAACTCCTCCTCGAAGAAGAAGTCCCACGCGGCAAGTGGCATGTCGACGGAGCGCTCGCATTCGCTCGCGATCTTCTTCGCGTCCAACGCGCTGCGGAACTCAAGGTGGGTGACGAGGACCTCGGGATCATCGAGGCGATGGTTGCACATGGTGGCAAGATAGTCGCGGCACCGGGAGGCGAAAGTCTAGATGAGCCAATGAGTTGCAATGGACGCATTATATAGAGTGGGGCCCACCTGAGCGAGACCGCTACCGATGGCCAGGGGCGCCGCCAAGCCGGCCGCAAACGCGTGGAGATCGGGATGATCGGCCGGGCTGTTGCACCCAAGGACGGAGACTCCGAAGATCCGGGACTCTACCGCAGCAATCTCATCTGGGTCGGGCGGGTTCGACAGCGCGTGGTGCTAAGTAAAAGGGTGATCAATACTGCGACGTCAGCAAGCGACAGAGAGGAAGACTAACATCGAGGCCGACGTCAATGATGAGATGGAACAACGGATCGCCGGCGGCGGCAGGGAGTGGCTTGGTCATGTCGTGCTGGATCCACGGCCCCAGCGAGTGATAGATGTCAGGCTCGAGCAGCTGCATGAAGGCGTGATCGATGCGAGACGCGCGCGAGCCACCCTCGATAGCCAGGCGGAGCAAGAACGGAGAAACGGGGTCGGGACCAGCCTTGACAGCGATCATATGCAAGAGCGCCACGTACCCGGCCACTTTGAGCTTAACCTCGCGGTGGCGTGGCAACGCCCCGAGGCTGTAAGGACCCCAGCGGATGGCGTGGAACCTACCCCGAGGCTGCCAGATGGACTCATCCGCAACTACGCGGGCGACTGCCGCCCTCATGAGTGTGCGCAGAGGACCGGACCCTACAGTATGGTCCGCACTACGGGTGACGCGTGAGCGGGACACGAAAGGAGGACAACAGATGAGCATGCGTACATCGTGAGATCGAGCATGCAGATGCGTCGACACAGATCGTGCAGGGACACGTATGTGAGTTCGACCTCGAGCTCGTTAGGGAACCTCTGGGCGAACACGGCCTCGAATGCTGATGTCTGCGCGGGCCCGGGCGCGTCACCGAGGTGCTCAAAATTCCACTGGATCAGGAAGAGCAGAACGTCGACAGCGACTTCCACGGTTGGGGCGCTGAGGGAAGGGACACGACTCGCGGTGTCTACGTCGATGGGTACCAAGCCCACCACGTGGACCGCCCACGCTCGAACGTCCCAGTCAGACAGCGGCGCAAGAGGCTCGCGAAGCTGACAAACCATGGCTTAGCATGCAATGACGCGAAGGGAGAGCGCGCGAACACCGAACCTGAAGGGGAGCGTCGCTGCGTGCGGGGCTGGTGATGCGGCGGCGAGCGGCGGCGCGATCACGGTCAGGGGTCATTGGCTGGTGACGGAGAGGCATGAGTGGACAATATGGGGCCAAGGGTTTGACAAACATACCTCCACAGGAGCCGCGCGAACTTGGGCGGGCGGCGTGGCGGGACGAGGTGGCACAGCCGGACCCTGCAGAGGACGAGGAGCGACAGCCTGGAGGACAGCGACGAATGAGCATTGCGAGAGTGCGAGAGGGAGTGGGGAAGAGCGTACTGGAGCGTGATGAGCCACGGGTGCGGTGTCGTCATCGGACCCGGCAGGACTTGAGACTGCGGAGGCCAGCTGGGCGCTCGCGCGTGTCTGCATCCTCGTAGTAGGCGCGGCACTGCGAGCAGCACCGCGAGCATACGTGCGCGTAGGGCGGCTCTGGAGGAAAGTCAGTTGAGAAGGTCGCGTGCGACGGCCCGTGGGACGCACCTGCACGAGCGAAGAGCCCACATGTGACTGAGAGGAGGGGAGGTATTCGTCGTCGTCGCTGCTGCCAGAGATCACCCAACAGTTGACCATGCGCGTGCCAGGAGGCGAGATCGCCGGGGCGGGAGGCGAGATCGCCGGGGCGGGAGGCGACATGCGCGCGAGCGCGACGTCTTGACCAGCGTCCATCTCTGTGTCGTCGTCAGGCAGAGGAGGCCACACATCCTCCTCCAGGAGTTCTTCCTGAGGGCACTCATCGGTGCACTCAACCTCGTAATGAGCCTGGACAATAGACATGATCCGGGCGACGAAGCATGGGTGGAGGGCAGCCGGACGAACGATGCGGCCGTAGTCGACCAAGGACGGCGCGCCTTGTGCGTGAAGGTGGCCGCGAGCGAGATGCGAGATGAGATTGCGCGTGCGTGGTGCTGTTTGAATGTAGGGTCTGAGGATGACATTCACAGCACCTGATGTGATGACTCACCGATGCGAAACGCCGCTTGCGTGCGGGGACGGTCGGCAAATGGGTAGTCAACGGTGATGAGACCACGGTTTCGTTGCCGTAAGTTGGCGAGGGTAAAAGTGGAGGCGGTGAGGTCGTCATAGGGAATGTGAGGCTTCCGCGGTTGATTGCTGCGAGTGGAGAGAAGGACGAAGGGAAGGCGGTGAGGTGAATCCGGAACGGGGGAGTCGGTGGGCCAGTCCGGTATATGGACGTCGATGCGAGCGAGGTGTTCCATGACTTGTTTGTAAAGCTGCTGCCAGACCGGCCCGGTGGTGGGAAGGTCGACGTCGAAGACCAACTCATACCGCCGAAGCTCCCCGACTAGGTCAGTGAATTCCGCGGGAGCCCACATAAACCGCCGATCGGGATATGTGGACTGGCCGCGAGGGAGATCCGGAGGCTGAAAGTGCTGTTGTTCAGCACAGATTGCATGGACGCCCCAGGACGGAAGCACTCACAACGGCGGGGATGAAGATGAAAGTGTTGCCATCGAGAACGACAACTTTTGGCTGGGGGGGCGTGGGGGCGACTGCAGTTGAGGTCGTGCCAAGGGCGGTTGACGTGGACGTGGTGGTTGTTGAGGACGTGGACGTGGACGCGCCGCGAGAGCCATTTTGAAAAGGGTTGGCTGAAGTGGAGGAGCGCACGCGTGGGAGATTGCTCGTACCAGGCAGTGAGGAGTGAGAGACCGAACGGCGATTGGCCTGTGTTCGCATCCGCTCCGCACTCGCATTGCGACGGTCAATAGTGCGCCCGGGTTCGGGCTCACGGCGGCCGCGGTACGACTCGATCGGGGACTGATGCGCGATGTCCGAGGACGTGCTGCGTAGAGCCTCCGATGCACCCATGAGAGGCGGTACGGAGTGAGTCGTGGTGAGCTGAACCGGTGTTGGGTCTCTGCGAGTAGAAAGACAACATGTCAGCTATGTAGGAGGTCTGTGAATGAACGAATGGCGCACACAACGGCGGAGACCCCGACTTGTATGATTGTGTGCCCGCGCAGAGCGCGACCACACACACAAACGGTGCTGTAGGTCCAGGTGGGTGGAGGTTCGGGCTACAGGGACGCGCGTCAGGATGGGTTGCACATGGCGGCGTCGCTTGCAGGACGGATTTGGGTTGAATATGGGCGAAGTGAGGACGCACCGAGTAGAACCCTCCACACCGAGTGGGAAGGGATGCGCCTCGTGCATGAGCGCCTTGAGGTCCAGGAGCCTCCGGGTCGATGGAGTGCGAGTACCATGGGTGTTCGCAGGCCCCGCACATCTCATCATGGCGGAGGGCGAACTGAGGTTGGGTGTCAGTACAGAAGACGCAGAAGGACGACACGGTGCGGCGAACTCACAGTGCGGGGGACACCGTTGACAGTGACTACGAAGCCGGCACAATCGGAAAAGGCCTGGGAAGCGGGCATACAGGCCGGGTCGATGCAGTCCTTGCGAGTGACGAACGGTGTGGACATGGTTGCTGGAGGGGGACGTGGAGAGCTGTGGCGAGGGATGAAGGGCAGCGGGCGAACGACAACTTCAGTGTGGACGGTGATCTGGAGAGGTGAATATATATAATGGGGCCATATGGGGGGAGAGCCCCCCCCATATTGAATGAGACGTACTCAAGCATGTGCCCGCCGAGAGCCAAGGATGTCAGGGCGTGCCGAGATGGATAAGAGGACGCTGCAAGCTGCGTACATCTGACTACATCTGCTTGCAACAAAACATATCAATGTAGCGAGCGACGGTGGCAGTGTCAAGGAATGGAGAAGTCTAAAACTTTCAAACGAGGGCGCTTAAAGGCGGAAGCGTGCGAAGTTGATAGCGACTGCGTATCCCCGCGTCCAGTTGCGACCAAGTGTGAACCGTTCAGGTGGTGCAATGTGCTTCCAGTAGCGTACAGTTGCGTCAGCCACAGCGCTCTCGAAATGCGCGCAGCTGAAAACTGTTGGAGTGGTATGGGTACGTCTGGGTGCGGTTGCGGGCAGTAGGGTTCAACTGCGTCAGCTTGATGAAAAGCGTGTACACTTGGGTAATGCCGGTGACCCTTGATGTCTCCTGAAAATTCTCAAATCGTTTGGAATTTTGTCCAATAAACCCGGTCATAGCCAGCGTAGGCTTTACGAGCGCATTCGAGAGAACGGTAGCATATCTGAGGCGAAAGGAGTGAGTTGAGTAGAGGCTAGAGCTGAGTTACCAAATCACGACGCCTGCCCTAAACTTTCAAGCGCCGTACGGCCCGAATTCCCGGGGCGCCCGATTTAGGACTTGTCCGTCCTCCTTCAAGCTTCGAGTCCAATGTGTGAGTCGCTCTTACCCCCAGACGCTTCCAATGCAGTCACGCTCAACTCACACAGAACAGAAGATCTGGTGTAGTGGAATCGTAAAGGAGCAGGGTAAGTCTTGATGAAATCTGTCTAATGTGCCAACGCTGACGCGGAGCCATTCGCATGCACCACTGTGGACCCACAGTGCGCTCGAGCCCACTTCCCAGACCCCGTTGTACCCTAAGATGTAGACTGGTACGTGTTACGTTGAATGAATGATACTTGGCGGGCATGATGCTAGATGGCCGCCCCGGAGCTCGTCTGTCCGACTCGCCACGACCGGGTGAGGCTGCCAGCGCAGAGAGCGCATGGTTCCTAGGGACATTACTTACAGCTCAGGCCATATGACGCCCCTCACAGCTATAGCGATAACTGACAGAATGGCCTTTCTATGGTGACCTGCACCACCACTCGGATCCTGTCAAGTCTGTACTATACTCATGAATCAGTCTTCAACTGCCATCGTGCATACAGTCGGGACGCCGCGCGAGGTGCGGCCTATCATCCCATCCATCGCGCTTGGGTTCCCACGTTTGCTTCTCTTCCTCGCGCCGCAAGGCCCCGCGCGACGCTCTGCTTGCAGAAGAATCATCTCGCAGGTATGGAGGGGGCCCCCATTTGTTGCCCTCTCCCGACGTTCTGCCCTCATGGCGGCAGGCTGAGGTCCTCACGTCTCCGACCTCCAAGCTCGCGCAGGGCTGCCTACGCTTCATGACACGTTTGGGGCGGTCTTAATTGGGAGCTTCGTTGGCCTCATGTACGCTTCACCTGAGAGACTTGGTGAACCGATGCTCACTCGTCGATGTCCAGGATGTACGGCCTCACCATTCACCAGTCCTTCCGATACTTCTCTATGTATCCCTAGCGGGCGCTAGTCGCACTTCAGGGCAGGTAGTCCTCTGCTGAGGCCGGACCGCATCCACCATGCGGTCTCTGTTCACACAGTGTCCCCAGGTGAGTATGTTTCCCTCGAGTTGATGTGTTTGCTGCGATCCTGTCCGCCCGAGAGATGCCGGAGTGGCTAGGCACAGGCCTGTTATCTACATGAGCCCCTCGCGGGTCGACGGTTCTCCGGTAGTCAAAGCGTACGGCGCACTCGATGTTCACTCATACAAGCCCATGTTCCTCCCGTGTAGAGCCGGAAACACTGTCCACAATGAGCGCACGGCTATGGGACTGGTCTTGATGTCATAGGTGAGGCGATACAGACTCTAAGCCTCCGTGGTCGTCTGACTTCAGACTTGGTATCGAAAGGAGAAGCGCACGTGCAGACGCTGATATCTCTTGGCATCGAAGCAATGTACGCGCTACCCCAAGCCGCTTTCCAAGAGATCATTGTTCTCACCTTCTCCATAGCACAAGACTATGTGCAGCATGGGTCAACGTCAGGAGTCTCAAGCTTGCGAAGTTGCTCCTCAAGAAAGAACAGCGGCGCGCATCTTTTGCGCCGCGATGATGATGAACGAACCAATTTACCACAGCAGCGCTCACATCTTTAGGGAGAAGAATCGAGGCCCACACACTAGCTTAAGAGTGCCTCGTTCGTGCTGTAGAGCTGTGACCAATCAGTAGTGTTGTTCCGAAGTTACTCCCCCGCATCATCACAGCTCACACTACTCAATATCAGGAACCCGTACGCTCGAGATAGAGTTTATGGAAGCACCCCAGCTCTACGGAGTGATTGATGAACGAGTTCTGGCACTGGAAGAGCGGCGCGCCCTAAAGCATTCCAAGGAGCCATTCGGAATGCCTATATGAGATGACTCTCCAGAGGCAGCTCAGACATCAACACACGGTCCCTGAGTGCTAGATCCGCCACCGATGACATCTCATTCTACGTCGACCGGTACCTCACCCACATTCCTTCCTCCGCTGCTGCAGGTACCTGCTCTCGACGACACCTTCGGTTCAGTCTTAGTGGGGACCTTTGTTGGGCTGCTGTAAGTTGCAGAGCCGTTCCAAGTGACGGGCGTGTACTGATGGCGTCGGTCAGGTTGTACGGGATTACTTTGCATCAGTCGTATCGATATGGCCGCAACTACACGAAGGACAGGACCATCCTGAAGGCTCTGGTACGCCACAACCCGATCATCTTAACTCGCTGAACCTCATATCCACTTCAGGTCGCTACCGTTCTGTACGCCCGTTTTCAATCAAGCTGCATGGGTGTCCCTCATTAGCTCTCGCTCAAGTCTCTTGGAGACCTTTAATACTGTTCTCAGCGCCCACATTTGGTACGTAGGCGAAGTACGAGTCCCTCATACTTGACACCAATACGCTCGTCTGCAGCTACTATTATCTCGTGTCCAACTACTTCGAACCGCGGAAGTTGCTATTTGGAAGCTGGTAAGTCATGAGGCTGGTAAGTTCTCCAGCGATCTCGCTGACGTACATAGGTCGGTTCGGGTATGTTCATCTACGACTGCGTACGCGGAGGGATTGCTCACATCCCAATTTATATATGTAGCTTCTACCACTCTCATCGGTGAGCTAGACCTATTCTATGTCTTATCGCTAGCTCATACCCGCACAGGGTCTTGTCATATGCACGTCCCAAAGGTACGGAGGTGATTTGGAGGATGTTTTGTCAACCACACTAATGCCCTCCCAAGCTTCTTCGCTCGGCGGGTCATTGTCGGTGGGTAGAAATGCCGACATAGAAAGGGAATGTCGCGCTAACTCTTGCACAGTCGGAGAGATGTACAGATGGGTCGCGTTCGTTGCGGTGAGAGGTTCCACGGTTCCATGCCCTCAGCGCGTACTTAAAAAGATGACAAGATTGCCCTGCTAATTGGGGAGCTCGGTCAGTCTTGCTTGGAGTAAAGGTCGAGGCAATTGATGTACTCATACTTGTGAATTGTCTAGGGTTCTTCGCAGGTACGAGGACCTCGCAGTTGATATACCTCAGGATGCTGATGCTCCTTCATTAGCCGCAACTGCTGAAGCGTATGTCGTCCATGCGGCCGTAGGTCTTCTAAGTCTAGCTAAGCTTCTCACAACGACAGATTCATTCGACCTAGCTTCGCCTCTTTCAGTCACGTCACCGTGAGTGCTGGGCCCCTCGTCAAGCAGGAGATATTGCGAAGCTAACGCGACTGATTTTTTGAGTGGCTTATTTCATCCGGGTCTGGCATGGCAGTCACGGCCGACCTGCTGCTCACCACCGTGCTCATCATTTCATTGCGCAAGAGCCGTACGGGTGTTAGACGGTAAGAACACAGAGCGCTATCCGACAGTTCATGTACTAAAGTATTGCTACAGCACGGATTCCATGATTGACGTGTTGATAATGTACTCTATCAACACCGGTGAGGGTATATTGAGTTCCTGTCCCGAGTACTGTGCTGATGATAAGCATCGACAGGACTTGTTACTGGGTATGGATCACACTCCCCACTCATGACGAAATATAGGTGATCTGAGCTCTCACAGGATTTTCAATATTCTTTCCCTCGCTCTGGTGAGTGCTCTCTTAGAGATCTAGAGCATCCCCGAGACAGCATCTGATCTCGTGGACGGATAGTCTATTGCCTATCCCGACAAGCTGCTCTACGCCTCGTTCGGGATAGCTGGTACCAAACGTACGTTGCGAGACTGAGACCTGCCCTCACTATGACACTGACGCAACCGTACCACAGTCTACGCAACGAGCCTGCTGGCCGCGTACGCACATCTTCGCCTCCTTTATTCCAGAGCCTGTATAACTCACGTGGAGACTCGCTATAGGCTTAACTCCCGCCAATCCCTAGCGTCTCGAGGCATGCTGACGTTCGGCGTGACGGAGACGGTAGCCGTCCAGTCGGCGGTCTTCCAGATTCAACGACGAAGAGCGGCAGCAGACACCATACCCGATGGATGGACGGGCGAGCCAGTGAGTGCAGCAAAACGCATGATATGCCGTTCTCGTGCAGCCATTGTTTACGCGGCAACGTCTCCAATCTGCAGAACGCCCTCAGTACCAACACTCTGGAGCTCAAGCCCACCACTCTATTTATGGAGACTGGCAGCATATCCACAGACGAACGCAAGGATGTCGAGCGTCAGGCCTGAACTCGACCGACTGATCGCCCGTATGGTTGCACTGTCTGGTATACGCAAGCTTTCACCCTATCTATTGACGTCGCTGATCGTAAGCTATGTGTTGTTGCTATGAGACGAGACTTATGTACTAGTATGTAAGGTGCTTACAGTGTGTTAATGATAGCTCATCTACACATTCGTGCGGAAGACCGACATCGACGGGTACGGAGAGTGGACGTACTACATGAACACCGTGTATCGTCCCCACTTCAGCTCTGAGATGTCTCCAGAATACACGAAGCATGGTATGAATAACGTCCTTAAAGAGATCTATCACTGTGGAAGCGTCCAAGCGACGCTATGTTATGGTCTCGCTCCGATGACTACGAGTAACGCACAGTTATATTGAGCCAGGTACAAGGAACACATACCTGATAGAATTATTGGCTGGTTCATGCCGAGTGAAATTGCGGAGTGCCTTGGTTTCCGTCGTCTGTTGGCCAACCTCCCCTTTACGCCTTAGTCCCTGCCCATCGCGCAGCACATCGCTGTCATTCTTTATAATCGCAAATTGGAGCAGTGATGGTGATATTTGCGAGAAAGCTCCTAAAGCCAAGCAGTCTGCAAAACCGCTCTAGCCCTTGCGTCTCACCCTACCCCTGTACGTATCGCAAAGTTCAGAGCTGACTAAGGGTGTGCAGAGGACATGAGTTCATACGAAAACTGCGGAATACACGCCGTACTGAAGAGTTCATCGAGTTGCCAAGCGCTCCTGCCGATCCCAGGCCCACTTGTATTCTCCGCTCCGCAAGAGCGAACTTTACACGAACATCTCCGAATAGCATTATGTTTTGAGCACAGACGTCGTACTCCATGCCCAACCGGAATTATAGCGTAGTAAACTGAATCCACCAAAGTACCAGACCGATCCCGCATGTGACTACGCCAGCCGCTGCGGCTCGAGCTTGATCATTGTTCCTCTCTCGCTTGGGGGCGGAGAGATCTCGCAGTTGTCGTCCCCCTCTATCTCGGTGGTGACCTTGATGTCCACCAGCGCCGGGGGTGCCTCCTCGGGAAGCTGCCCATGCCAGGTGGTATAGTCAGCGAGTCGTCCACGTCGACGATAAGGGAAGCCATGAACGAGGCGCACCTGGGGAACGTTCCACCGCTCTACCGCCGCAAGCCTGTTCGCGCGGGTGAGGATGTTCGCACCGTAGGTGCCGGAGTCGAAGAGATTGATGCCGCGAGCGATGAAGAGCTTCCGCGAGTTCAAGCTGGTTGCGCGGATTCCGGAGAGGTCAGAAGGAGATCATGAGGGATGAGCCCGACAGAGACGTACACTGAAAGGAGTGTGTTCATGTATACTGGGCGCGGAGCGTCAGTATGGGCTCGTGGGAGTGGTGTCGGAAAAAAAGAGAGACAAGACCTACATCTGGCAGTGATGAGCCCGAAGGGGAACCAGTAGAGTGCGTTAGGAACAGCAGCGGCCTGGCAGAAAGTGAGCCGTTGAGAGATATAGCATTGAGTGAAGTGCTGAGACACACCATGATCATGGCGACTAGGTCGAACACGCTGAATGGGAAGAACGTCAGCTGCTGAGCTACCGCAGCGTCAAAGAAGAATGTCTCACAGAACCAAAAGTCCTATACATTCAGGTGAGATGGGTACCTCCTAAAGGGGACCATGAGACGTTAGAGACGCACCTGAGTTTATCCCGTATATCACGACCGAGTCGGCGAGCGACTTGTGACTACGTTCGTTGTGGTCAGTACGGGTAGTCGTACGCCAACCAAAATAGCAGCAACGCACCTTCCCTGGGTCGGCCGTGCGCGTGCCATCACCGCAAACAGCGAGCCGGTGACAAGGATGTTGACGATGGTGAGCGAGCCGTATGCCGCCGGCATCACCCACTACTCATGACGTCAGCACCCGTGGCCATGCAGATACGGCGAGTGGCGTCCAAATCTCACCTTGTCCTCCGTAAACGCTTCAATTCGCATGGTCTGGAACCTACAGAGAAAGCATGTGTGAGAGCTCTGCTTGTACTTGTACCAGAAGTCGGAGATACGGACGCGCGCATCGACACAACTGGGAAGATCGTTAGCGTCTCTACAATGTAGGGTGAAAACGTAGCGTGCTCACAGATATTGCATGCTGGCGACAGAGGAGACTTGTAAGCATGGACGCCAAGCAAGAGATGGGGGAAAGGCTCACCTAGGTTGACCCCGAGGAAAAGACCCGCCACAACCGAGATCAACCGGTACACGGAAGAGACTGTCGCGCGTGGACGCATCATTATAGGCGGTGCGGCGGTATGAGGAGACAGGACCTACTCAAAGAGACCCGGCGCAGGAAGAATCTGTCCCGCTGTGAGGAATTTTTGTGATAGGACGGGGCATGGGACTCACGCTTGCGATGATACATTGATTAGAGCCTACAGAATTATTAGCAAAGACGGACCTCAGAGAGAGAGGGATACTCCTCACACCAGTGATTGCAATCAACTGAGAGACATAAGTGAGTCAACATAGACACGGCGAAGGATGGAGTAAAGATCTCACGTTTGCCGACCTGGGATTATCGTCATGGAGGAGGGGGATCCGCACATGAATGACTGGACGCTATCACAGTAGCAAAGAACACTTACCATATGGCCGTTGCCAGCACAGTGGGTTTGAAGTAGTTTGTGACGAGGTAATGATAGCTGCGCGGGAATAAGGCATATGTTGTGCGAGGAGAGAGAACAGCGCACACCTAGCGTGAATGGAAAAGACAACTTGCAGGGTCTCAAGGACGCTGCAGTCGTACTCTCTGTCAGATCGTGTCGTCACTCGATGTGGTAGATAACGACCCACGATAACAGCACCACCTAGAGCATTGGTCAGTCTATGGGCGCAACTTGAATGGGAGAAGACGTCTTCACGTCGCAGGTACCTACCAGTCCACGGATACTGAGCGGATCACCTCCATACACTCTGAAGTAGCGATATATCTGGTGTACCCCTATCCCGTAAAGACTATCGAGTGTCGTCGTCAGCAGTCTATGCGCTACAGCATAGGACGAATTCCACTCACATGATGCTGAAGAACGCGCCTATGAGCACTGCACCGAAAGTCTCATCTATGTTATCCGGCGCCCCTAGTGCCGGGGGCATCCCACTGGAGGTACTGTTCGACTGCCCACTCATGACGTTTGAGAGGAAGGACGTGGGCGGGGATGGTGGTGGGAGACTTATAGTGCCCCGTCGTCTCTTCTGACAGATAGACAGGCCGAAGCGCCCCTATGGCCGGCTGCGCTGTGGGAACGGCTGGAGACGATCATCGAGAGGACCAAGAGAGTATCGGACTCACTGCATCATATTGTGTTCCAAGATGGCCGAAGACACTGCATCTCTCCGAGAGTTTCGCGTGCAATACGGTGGCCGACCAGGGACCAGCAACGCGCACGGAGGTGGGATTGGCTGCCACAGCACTTGGGCGGTCGATAGAGTTCCGTCCGCCGTCGAAAAGGCGATGCTCGGTGCAATCCATGACCAATCCGTGGTCGCCTACGGTGCATTGGATGAGAACCCGACAGACAGGGGGCGCGATCCGGAGCGCCATTGGGCCAGAGTAGAGTGGCGCATGCTGTATCATCACACCCGATGGACCAGATGGTCGACACTCAACGTGAGCCAGGAGACTACGTTGGCACCACGCGCAGCGGCTTCCTTGCACTATTGCACGGCCAAGGCTGCTTGCGTACGGTGTGCGGTCTCCATCAGAGCCAGGAAGCGGTAGGATTCTGAGGCCGCCGTCGAGCCATCATTCAAAGCGAACAGTGTGCCCAACTCCGCCAGGGAAAGATGGTGGGTCGCCGGCCGTTGTACAGAGTCGTGTGATCTTCGTATCAGCTTCGAGAGATCCTGCCACCGCCCAGGGATAGGTCAAGGGTTCGCGCAGAGCTCTGTCGAGTCGGAGAGGTACTCAGAGAGAGGACGCGACGTTGATGAAGTGTGAAGCGCCCGGCACACCGGTTGCCCATGCACCATCACATACCCGCACCTCCTATTGGGCTAGCCTTCCTGAACCTCCTCTCCTCTCGAATGCCTCGCCCAGTCTCATTCACGACATATCTACTGCGCACTCGTCTCCTCGTCCTGCGAAATTCGTGGATTTCAAGAGCCCAATCAAGAGACTCCCGGACGCGGCCCTATCGACCCGGTGAACACGGCTGGCACCTCCTGCTCGACTGGTTGAAAGATTGGAGTCTCATGCACTCCTTTGGTCTCCGATATCGACTCCGACACTCCCCTCCTCTTGCAGGGCGAGGCACAATCTTCGAGCCCCCATTGGACCTGCCACGTCACAACGCGTCGTCGAGCACCCTATAGTTGCCACGAATGGTGTACCGGCCGGTGGACGCAAGATTAGTTAATGTATGGGTGGAGACGAACTCGAAAGTACGTTGTCAAGCTCTGTATTCCTCCGTCCATCCTACGTGTGAAGTGCAACCCCTATGCTGTCATCATGAGATGTCGGAACGGCGCGTTGTATCCTCTCCGCGACATATCACCACTACTTACAGTCCCTATTGTATTTACGTTGGGTCTCATACAATATTATGGCCATGACCATTTTCAACCGCGTCTCGCAGTCCGCGTGCAAGAGTGCTCATCAAGGCGGCCGATTCGCGTTGGACACCAAGCCTGCCTGAGGCTCCATCCTGGTAGCTGACGCACTGACGACTCATACGGTTCTACCAATGCCATCACCCTCCTCCTCTCGGGACAGCTGTAGTAAACTCGGTAAGCGTACTACCGACTTACACTTATGCATATTCTCATCACCTTCCAAGCTTAGAAGATCTTATGGGCCAGCGCCTGCAGGATGTTTCAGGTCCTAGCATCAAGTCCGTTTGGATCGCGAGGGACCCCTCGGTTAGATCGGATGACATGCGGAGCCGCAACTAGAACGCACAAACTCCTGAGACGTCATGCGCAAGTAGTGCTCAGATTTGAAGTGAGTCCACGAGCGGGTCGCTCACCCCGCCACTCAGCCACTAGACAGAAGCAGTGTCCACTGCGGTAGGGCTTGGTAAAGAGGGCAGGTCGCGGATAGTATGAAGAGACACCCCGCCGTCCAGCGTTCTGACGACATATCCGAGTCGACCCCACCTCCTCAAAGCCGGACCCCCAGCGCCGACGCAGGATCCGCCGACTACTCATCTCTTCTGCAGGACCAGAGCGCCGAATGGCGACACGACAGTATGATAGCACCTTGGGCGCAGGACTGATCGGGTGTCTCTTGACTGCTACGTGAGTGCTCTGTGTTCTCTATGAATGGATGTCCTGACGTCCCCGTGCCACAGGCTATACGGCGTGACCTGCGTACAAACCCTCATATACTACCAGAACGCCGACAAGGACACCAGGTTGATCAAGTCAGCGGTACGTCCGCACCCTACCTCTTGCGATGTTCTTCGAGTGACGGATGTTTTCCGCCAGGTTGCGATCTTACTGTAAGCGTTTCTCCGACTTTGCCGCGTACTGTCCTGGACGCATCGTTCCAGGGTCTTGGATACGATCCATTACATATTCGTCGCCCATTCAATTTACTGGTGAGCTTGTTCGCAGATGCTCGTGGTCTTCCTATTGACACTCGGCAGGTATCTAGTCCAGAACTTCACCGACGAAGATATCGTCGGTCGCATTCCATGGTGAGTCTCTCCATTCTCTCGAGAGGTCGACCTCCGACATTTCCCTGATCCCGCGATACAAGGAGCATTCCCGTGAGCCTTCGTCCGTCTTGCCACATCGACGTGGTCTAACCCCTCACTCGCTAGGCTGGATTCCTCGTCACGGTGCGTCATTTCGCATCGCCACCGCCCAGACTACTTCTGACGTTCCGCGAGATAGCCCACAAGCGATACTGTTGTCCGGATGTATGTCCCCTCTCCGAGTGATGTATGCCCGTACCGGCTGACATAGCGTCTTGCAGTTTCTTCGTGTACCGCGTCTGGGTCTGTCAGTGCTGTCGCTGCTGGTGCAGGAGTAGCCGCGCTAACCCGATCCTAGTGAGCGAGAGAAACCGGATCTTGACATTTCCCTTGGTATCTATATGAGCCTCTATCTCTATCGCGCGATCTGATATGTACACCTCCCTCTAGATCGTGCTTATCACCCTGACTGGAGGTGTGTGAACATGCGTGTGCTGGAAATGGCCGTACGTGACGTTAACGTTGTTGCCCTAAGGGGTTGGACTAGGTATGGACGTTCTCGCTTCGGGGTTCAAGTGATTACGGCTCACTCAATCCATTTCCGACAGGCTTCGCAATCAGAGGGTCAGCCTCCTGGTCCGCGCGCTATCGGCGATGACCACCACTCATGTTTCCACGCAGCTTCTCCCTTCCGACATTCGAACAGTTTGCTCAAATTGCGGTGAGTCGTGTCCGCGAAATGATCTCGTTGATGATATTGCGACCTAGTGATCTCTCTATGCAGTGGTGGCTCTACCTTGGTCTTGGGCTGACGGTCGTTGGCGACATGTACGTCGCGACGTCGCTATGCTACCTCCTATACAGAGGTCGTACGAGGTCCAGCTACTCGTGAGTCAGAGCATGACACTGTCTCTATAGTCGCGGAACTGATCCTTGGCGTGACGTAATTCGTTCCAGGACCAATTCTCTCCTCAATGTTCTCATGCTGTATACGATCAATACTGGCCTCCTCACGAGGTGCGCGAGGAGCCTTTTCTGGCTTCATCCGCTGACGTTCTCGTCATGCTCGACCAGCATGTTCTCTCTCGCATGTTTTATCACCGCAGGTGTCCATGCCCTCATACGCTTGTCTCCAAACTGATTTACCCTCATATAGTACGCGGCCATGCCCAGGAACTTCATTTTTCTCGGTGGTGCGTCTAGTGTAACATGCATGGGAGTATACCGCCACACTGACTCCTGCTCTCGTCCCGCTCGCAGTATACTTTCCCCTGAGCAAGCGTGAGTGTCCTCGAGAGTCGATTCGGCTGGAGTTGACATGTATTCTACAGTATACCTCAACGCGTTCCTGGCAACGTACGTCGTCTCGCTGTTGCCGCACGGCCCTCGAGCTCACACCCCAACAGGCTTAACGCACGCGGCCACATGCGAACGTACACCGAGAACACGATCTCTGTCCCTCTTCCGGTCTCTCCGCGCAGCGCCATCAGTCAGCCAAGCCCCCTCGTCTTTGCGCACAGTCCTACTAGTACTCGCAATCCCATGGTGCGTGGCGCGCGGTGCTGACCTAGGTGTCAACGGAGATTGAGGTATCTTGTCATCCAGGAACGCGGTGCTGTTGGTCATCCTGAAGGCACGAAGGCTGATAGCACGTAGTTGGCTCGGGTCCCAGCTTTGTGCGCAGACCCTATGTCACGACGGCGCTCGGGAGAGAACTTACGGTACGCGTTCCGCTCAGCCATACTGCGATCTACGCGCTGACCGTCAGTCTCATAGGCACTGTATATAATGCGTAATAACACATGTCCGTGCTCCCTACCTCTCTTCACCCCGTTGACCAATGCGCAGATGATGATCATGACCGGGGACGAGGGGCTTCTCCGAGATCAAGTCGCACTCAGCGGGTCATGGAAGCCTTACGAGCCCCTTGCCTCTCCGCCGCGCCTCCGTCGCCGCGTTAGAGGCCAAAAAACGCACAACCTCCGGATTCGTGCGATGGAATCATCGGTCACTGCGCGCACCCATACGCCACACGACATGAGTCTGCGATCCGTCAGGGATCATCTGTCACTGGTTGCGCCCCCGACGCCGTCGGATGCAGCGCCGCACATGTCATGCGTATGAGCTCGAGACTCTCGACTGCTGTCAAGGGGTGACCAGTGACTGATGACTGGGACTGGGACTGGGCGATGTTGGGTCGCTGCGACCATAGCTGCTGTGGTGTCAGGTCTCGATATCCGATACTCGTGTCGCAGACTGGAGCCAATGCGGACAGGTGAAGAGGAGTACTCGCTTGCTCGGAGGAGCGGACCGGCGGGCCGGGGACAGCCGCACCTTCAAAAGAACCATACCCTCAGCGCCGGTCTACGTGTCGCATCGAGGCAGCGGCGGTTGACCCGGAGCGGGCTAGTCAAGGGCGCGCACGACGTGTCCTGAGACACACACAATCTCTTCAAGCCAGTCCAAGCCATACCTCACAATGTTCTCTGACGAGCTCAAGACTCTCCGTCGACGCGGGCTTCGATGCGTTCGTCGTGCTCCATCTGGACGGTGCCTTAACCTTTCTGAATGATGTCCCGTATATCTCTAGGTGCTGCTCCAGGTCCTCAACTTCGCGTCGGTGCTCGCGTCCGGGCTCATGATATGGAAAGCATTGGGTCTTCTCACCAACACCGAGTCTCCAATCGTGGTCGTTCTAAGGTGTGCTGTGCCCCATCTCCTGTCCGAGTGGGGGTCTTACAATGTCCATCTGTCTCCCACAGTGGGTCGATGGAGCCCGCATTCCACCGTGGGGACCTGCTCTTCCTCACGAATCCGTCCAATCAGCGGTACAAGACAGGCGACATTACGGTCTACAAGGTCCCTGGCGCTGAGGTCCCGATCGTCCATCGGGTCCTCGAGACGCATGGCCTGGTCACGGCGAAGAAGAGGTACGTATCATTTTAATATCTGTACAGGGCAGCTTACTCACTATTGCGCATAAATTGGACACTTCTCGCAACTCAGTGTGGTGCCTGCTACTCCGCTGGTGCAGAGACAGCTCCTCTTGACCAAGGGCGACGCAAATCCTATAGACGACCTCGACCTATACCAAGGCCTCGAATGGCTAGAGCGGAAGCACATCATGGGGACAGTCAGAGGGTATGCGGAACTCTCTCTGGTCATTGTCCTTCGCTCTCGTGAGTCTCACTAGACGCCTTTCAGGTACCTTCCATATGTCGGATATGCCACGATCGTTATGGTGCGTCTCCCATACGGAGCTACGCCGCCCGCCCCGCTACTGACACCAGGAATGTCCTACCCCAGCACGACATTCCCGAGCTCAAATACGCGCTGCTAGGAAGTCTCGGGCTGCTCGCGCTCGTCCAGAGGAACTAGGGTAGTCGTGGTGAATACGCGAGATGAATGTGTACGACGCACCAGCTTCTCGCACCCACGGCAATAGAACACCTTGAACAACAACAGGGTTGCAAGCGGAAGCCTCTCCAGCTTGAGACCGCGAAGCACAGTGTGTACGCTCCGAGCGGGAGAAGCATAACAGGTGCTCAGAATACGCGGAGCACCACAATGTGAGGCTAGGCAAGAAGTATCCCATCGCGGAGGAGGTATATTTGCACAGGGTCACCGGTTCGGACGATACGTGGTATGTCCTCAAGATGTTCAAGTTAAGTATTCTAGTTGAGCTCTGGATACGACGAGAAGTAGTCTTATCTGTTAGGGACGTTAGACAACGCCTCTCACAGACGGACTCCGTATCATCGTAGCTAAGATACATGGGCAAGACCACAATGGGGGAATTGTACAGGACGCCACCGTGTATTGGACGTGACAAACAACGCAAACAAAACACTCTATTGATAACCATTCAACCCCTGGCCGGGCTGTTGCGAGACACCTGCGCCTGGAAACCCTACGGCAATGCCTCGGGAACCTGCGGCCGCAGCACGACACGACGAGTTTTCTCGATCTCGGGTCCGTCGAGGCCGAAGTACCTCTCGCTCTCAAAACTCCAGGCGATATTACCGCGCACCCAGTTGCCCATCCCGTCGACATAGCGTCGGACTTCCTCGTCAATCTCCGGGCCCCAAGAGGGGAGCTTGCCGTAGGCTTCGAGGAACTGGTCGGTCAGCTCCTGGCGCCACTTGCCAATCTTATCGAAGGCCTCTTGCACGTCGACGTTGAATTGGTGCATGATGATTGTAGTCAGATTGTGCCGGTCGTCGCCCCTAGCCTGCTCCACGTTGTACGAGAAAATGTCCTGTAGCGTGAAGTCAGCACCGTATGCGCGGATCGGAGGTGGGTGCTTCCTAGACGCACGTTGTCCATGATGATGATGTCGGTTGCCCAGTTTGTCAGATTGACAATCGTCGGGTGCTCCATCACGGCATCCGGGATGTTCATGTCAAGTTCGAGGAAAGCGAAGCATGGCTTTGTGCCGATGTTCTCCCTCCGGTTCTCGAAGTAGCTATCGACGTCGCGAATGTGCTTCTTATCCCGGTCGGCTGCCTGCTGAACCACCGCCTGACAGTAGCTCTCAAAAGTCTTGATAAACCGTCGTTGCGATGGCTCGCTCGCCACCCGGATGGCGCGCTCCCAAAATCTGGAATATCATGACCAGGATGTAGATGAAGAACTCGGGATGGTACATACTGCCTACTGACTTCGCCCAGGAGAGACTCCCCGGCCGGTCTAGGTTTGTGAGGGTTGCGAAGTGCGTCCATGACGATGCGTGCGAATTCCTGAACCGTCTTCTCGTATTCAACGTCTGAATACTCGTCGAAGAGGAAGAACAAGTTCATCAAATCGCATTCTGCCCGCAATTCATCTATACCAAGAATGCAGTCAGCTCCCTGCACGTCCTCCAGAGTGTGTACTACTGGGCGCGTACCCTTGTTTGCATCTGGGTAAACGAGTGACACAAACAGGCCTAGAGTAAACAACGAATGAGGTTCTCTCCATCTCAATATTGGCATAGTCCCAGACAACGCACTGATTTTACACTTATTGAAAGCCTCCTGAGCCTGGGGGCTGAATGCACCGAAGGACTCCAACCATGCCGCTGACGGTCCCTCCACCTCCTTGTAGTGCGGGTTCAGACGACGGGGCCATGGCCAGTATGAGAACGTGTCGGGGAGATAGACAATGCGGGGCTGGGCAGACATTGGCATAGAACGGGGAGGGAATGCTTTGAGTGGTGTGGGGCGCAGAGGTCGGTTGAACGGCGGGTGAATGCAGACACTGAGCAAACACTGACTGAGTCTTTATAGCTATGCCCAACCGATACACCGGCATGTGCAATAGTGCTGGCCGTGAGTATATTCGACGAGATTGGGAACTAAATGGCATACCGAGCATGCAGTGTGTCTGCTGTTCCTAGCGTGGGCAATTCTGCCGTCTCGCACTCAGAATGATATCAGTATGCGGCGGGCGTGAGCGCTGGTGAGCGCTGGTATGGGTGGGCTCAGCATGTTCGAAAAAGGAATTCCAGATATACCCCATAATGTCACGTAGTTGCTGATCACTGTCAAGTGAGGAACATGGCTGCTACTAGTACTATCCACATCACTCAAACCCCCATAGTCTCATACCAACGGCGAGTGCCGCATCCATATGGCACTCCCGAGCGGCCAGCAGAAATTGAGTCGCATATTCACTGTCATTATCACTCGTGGTGACTGAAGCTCAATAGACTTCTTCTAGGTGCCTGCCGTATGTTGACGGTCGCCATGGTGCGTCTCCCTGTAGGAGGTCACTCCTTCCAAGATACTGACTCTGGGAATGTTGTAACTAAGAGCGCTATCCACTAGCTTAATCCAGTGTAGACATGAGCAACGCAGTAAGGGGTTCTTGACACGGACGTGTGCATTGTGGTCCAAGTCAGCGGCGGCGGCGGCGGCGCCGGAAAGGACACACGTTCGAGCCACCGCACCGGCCGTGGCCTGACCCGATCGCAAGCGCTCTCAGCTATCACTGCCCACCTAAACATCTGAGTACTGTGAGAGTCATTCAACACACACCTCCGGCGGCCAGAGTTGACTATGACGGAAGGAACAAGTCGCGCAAGTGCATGGGTCCTAGTAGGTACCACCTCGTGTCGGCATGTGCCGCCGTAGTAAGCGAAGCGACCGTGGAGATACGTCATGGTACCGGCCGGGATCTCTTGGGCTCGCTAAGATTTGGCATTACATACATTTACCATTTTGAAATGGAGACATGCGCGAGGACGCTAACCACCGGCTGGGATTCCAGCGCATAGAATGACATAGGTTCACCGTACCCCGACGTATAGAGTAGCACTGGGCGCCGCCATATGGCACAGAGGGTAAGTAGTATGTACCCGTCTGTAGATCGTCAATGCCGGTCATCGGTGCCATGACAAACGTACAACTCATCATTCCCATCCTCGAAACAGATAACTTAGCACACAAGCATGATAAACTTTCCCCAAATGTCCGTCCGGTCTCCAACGTCCGTCTCATACCATTCCCTTCGACTTGCTCTCGGTGAACTACGACGAATGATCAGGGTCAGCCTCCACAATTGTCTACAACACACATGAAAGCGGACACCCACCGTCGCGAGCGTGCTGCCCTGGCTGTACGTATCGGGTCGGTCCGCCTGGAACGTCGAGAGCGGCATCGAGTTGACGTGCACCGAGGTCTCGTTCCCGCCGCGCACAAACGTCCGCGAGTTGAGTCTGGGAGCGCGACAGCGCAGAAGGTCGAAGGTTAAACGGAGAACGGAGCGCGTGAGCATCGCGAGATAGGGAGACAGCGAGGAGACGTACGAAGTAAGGAGGGCGTTGATGTACACTGGCGGCAACGGGGGAGCGTTCAGCGAGCGTCCAAATTCTAGAGCGCCCTGATGGACTCACGTTTTCCGAGCATGAAGTTGAAGAAGAGGTTGTACAGCTCCTCGGGCGCGGCCTGGTACTGTGAGGACCGTCAGCGGAAGGGAGATGCCCCAGCTAGCCGGCGAACGTACAGCAATAAGGTTCGCGATCACAAAGACTCTGCGAGGGTGCCGTTCGGTGAGTCGCGGCTGTCGGAATATTCTGGGAATGGCACCACTTACGTGGTCAGCACCCCAGTGGTGATCGTCATCGCGATGAGTCTTCCGATCATGTCGTCCGACCTGGGCACATAGACCGACTGTGGTCAGCCCGGCAGCGTCTCACACAAGGTAGCCCTCACCTCCGTATGCCAGTCTTGCCCTTGTTGAGGTACCAGACCATCGCTCCGGAGATCGCGAGGTCAGCGACCACGGCTACCGACAAGCCTGCGGAGGCCGTGGACTGCGGGACAGAAAGCGGGGTCAACCAAAGCAGAAGACAACGTTCACGATGCCCACCTTGAGCTCGGTCTCAGCCTCGATGAGAATCGGATAGAAGTAACTACATATGTCGGTCAGGAAAAGCAAATGGGCGGGCCAACAAGGACGTACACCCGGATGGGAAAGACTGAGTGGAACTGTCAGCAATCGGTCATAACGCCGCGCATGGTCAGGACTTACTCAGGTTCATCGCTGATGGATGGACCGCTCGTGTTACTATGACTATGCCTGAAGCTTGTAGGGGATAACGTACCGCCATGGGCGACAGTGAATACGAACTGCAGAGCGAGCCATGTGAGAGGCTATGCATGAGGACTCAAGATTGCCACGTACGCAGGCACCGGTCACAAAGGGGTTCCGGCTCACTGTCCCAAACCAGCATTCCTTCAGCATCATGGCATAGAGATCGGGTTGCATGCTTACGCTTCCAAATACGCATCACGAAGAATCTGCCTCGACGTGTCAGTATGGTTCCCATTGCACCATTGGATGTTCTGTACTTACGATTCGACGGTGAAGGCGATGATAGCCTGTTCGGTGGTCGATATTAGTCAATACCGTTCTGTGTCTGGCGACAGCCGTGACTTGATACTCACATTCAGGATGATCTCTGTCTAGTGACACGATGAGGCGTGAGCAGTGAAGTGGGTGCGCTTGGAAGTTATGACGACTTACAGGGATGGCCCTGCCCCACGGAGCGGTTCAGGTTAGACGACATCGAAGGAGGCACAGTAGAAGGAAGTACATACCAGTATGTCCGAAGCAGCGCGAAGGGGTTCGCATAGTTTGTGACCAGGTAGTAGTAGGGAATCATAATGATAAGGACCTCGTGAATGGTATCGAGCACCCTGCACCCATCATCTCAGTGACGCCGTTGAGAAGACGCATCGCACAGAACTGACCATAGGAATCCAACCTGCATCATCCACGATCAGCACGCGAAGAACAAGAAGAGAGCGAATATACAAACAATGAACCGAAGGAACGTCACGTCGGCCCTCGCCTTCTCCGACCGGTAGTACTGGAACGTCTGGATGCACGTCACGCCATAGATCCTGCACGTTGCACGATAACCGTGAGCCAAAAGAGGCGACGTCGAGCAACGAAGGACAGGACGTACATAGCCGAGATGGCGACACCGAGATACGCGACACCAATCGTGGCGCCCTTGTCGATGCTAGCCAGGATGAGGGCAGCCTGCTGCTCAGGCGTGGGCGGGGCGGTGGGCATGGAAGCGGGAGGGGCCGACATGGTGTCCACGCGTTCAAGATGTCGTCAACCGGAGGACGTGAAAGAGGGAACGAACGACGCAGGGATGCGGGATGTGGGGCACGGGAAGGGGTGTCCAGGAGATTGGTGGCGAGAGCGGGGTACGCGAGACGGGCGCGCCGTGCTTAAGACTCGCCGCCCGTTCAAATAAGCGTGGCCCGCTCCTTGTCCGAGCCCAGCACCTCTTACTCGGCCCAAGCTGGACTCTGCTGAGACTTGGGACAGATCAGGCGCTGTCCTGCCATCTCCCCTTGCCATGCTGAGAGCTGACGCGCCAGAAGAAGCGCAGATCGGCGGCAGGCGAGAGTTTCCGCGGGCGGCGTGCTGAGGCCTGTGGGCCGAAGCTGCAGTCGTGGCGTCCGGTGGCAGCTGTCACGGGGTTTCTATATCTCCATCAGCAGCACGTCCTCTGGAGCTGGACTGTCGCAACAGCTCTCGCTCGCACGCGTGCCAGAGCTGTTCCGACGCCACGACCGACCCATGTGGATCCGGTGTGCGAGAACGGTCCACAGTGACTGCGTGAGGATTTGCAATCTTCGAGGATGGTTCGTAGCACCGTGTCTTGACCTGCCGAGGGACCACTGCGCCGTGTCGCGCTCACCGACGATCGATGGGCTACTAGTACACTATGAGCCTGAGCGTGGTGGGCAGTGGAACGCTGGAAAGTGTGCACGCACCTATCTCGCCCTGTTCCGGAAAGGTTCCTACTACAATATTTGAGAAAGCTGCGATAACGCAAAGATATTCGTGAGAGCGAGAGCTCCGATGGTGGATCGGCAGACGCACACAGAAAATCCGTGTGTGGCATTATTTGGGCACCTGTCAGGCACCGCCCTGCGCAGATTGAACGGCAAAAAACCGCACGCAAAAGAAAGTAAGTGTGGAAGTGCGCATCTCTCTTTCGAACGCCCCGCGCTGAGGCGATGAAGACGGTGAAGGCGAGCTCGGATCCCCTGCCAGACACGTCCATGTTCCGCCGTTGCATCAGCGGAAGAAGAAGAAGCAGGAGGCGGGAATGATCGAACCAGCGAGAGACCGCAACAATCGCTCGAACGTGAAGCTGAACTTCGGACGATCATCAGCCCGCCTTACATCCAGCACGACAGCGTCCCGAAAGAATCCCGGCAGGGTGTCGTTCGCCTGCGCTCGGTCATATGCGCGCCCTGCTGATCGAAAAAATGCGGCAGGAAGGAGGCCGGGTGAGAAACGAGAAATGTCCAAGCCAGGCGCAGAGACCCTGCATCATGTCATTACGCCGCTCTATGGCCAACTGTACCGACGATGTACGGCCTACACTGTCCCGGTTGTGTGGGGGCACTGATATCCGTGTCACGACACTGAAACGAATCAGCGTGACGTCCGCGATTACGGAGCTTCTCGTTGAGATCCTCTATGGTACACGCCCAAGTCCTTAAGACGGTAGCGCTGACCCGTGTCCGACAGTGGAAAGGAAACGTTCCTGCCCTCACAGCTTGGCCATGGACATCAGATACGGCACGAGCGCCTGGACAGCGTCGGAGCCGATGTAGGTGTCCTCCTGCCGTCGCCGCTGGGTGCGCAAGAACGCGGCGATGTGCAGCGCTGCGACCGATGCGCCGTTGTAAGTCGGAACCGCCATAGCAATGAGGGGTGATAGACATGGACACTCACCGAGCGCGTCGGGCTTCTCTTGTAGGACCTGCAAACACGTCAGCATTGTGGCGAACGTACGGACAAACCGACAGCAGACGTTCTGCTCGACACTCACACTATGACCCGCGTCCGGAACAAGCACATTCGTCGAGTTATGCGGGCGGCGCCAGACCGTCCGATGCGTCATCGCCCGCCCTCCCGTCCTACACAGATCGCGAACTCCAGTCAGCAAAGGTATCCTCCTCAGCAACCACAGCTCAAGGCAAACCACGCACCACGCGGCGCTCTTCCCGCTCATGATCCAATGCAGCGCGACCCGCTCGTCCAGGTCCGCCAGCGCGCTCCACACCTCATGCCCGTGCCTCCACCCAAACGTGACCGCCGCCTCGTCAAACGGGCGCGTCTTGAGCCTCACGCCCTGCTCCCCCTCCCCCTCATCCCCATCATTCTTCTCGCACGGAGCGAACCCGTGCTCTCGAAAATTGGCACGGACATCCGGGTGCCAGCGCGCGGTCGTCGGGTAGCGCGCAAGGTACGCCTCCGCATCGGCGCGCGACGCGAACGCGGGCTGCTTCTGCAAGGTAGCGCGGAGGAGGAATCCCAGGGCGGCGGCGCCTGCGTCGGTGGTGGTGTTGAAGCGCGTGGAGAAGATCATGGGCTCGACGAGGATGAGGGCGGAGAAGAGGTGCGGGTGCTCGAGCGTCGCGCGGGCCCTGTGCGGAGAGGTGTTAGTGCATGTGGAAGAGGAAGAGAGAGGAGGGTGGAGAGAGGGAAGGGAGAGGAGGAGAGGAGGGAGGGAGGTAGGGAGGAGGGAGGACGCACAGAACTGTACCGCCGAAGGAGTGCCCGACGCCGACGACCTTTCGGTGGTGCACCGCGCGATCGTCCTGCGAGACGGGGCTCAGAACGGTGCCGAGGTCCTCGCACGGCTCGAGCGGGAGGTAGTGTGTCAGAAAGTGGAGGATGTCGCGTGCGAGGTCGTGCCAGTCGACTACGGTAGATCCCATTCCATCAGCGGATCCGCGTTCAAACTCAATCGAGACTGGGGAGGTAGAATACTGGAGGCAGAACTCACCAACATCGCGCTGGGCGGCGTCGTTGATCAACGCGCTGTCTCCGTGCTGGATGGCCTCGAACGTCCACACCTCCGAGATGAGGGCACGTGCAGGCCCCGAGAGGAGGCGGGCCAGCATGGGCTCCCAGATCTGCAGGACGCACGGAAGATCAGTATTGGACGCGACTTTGAGCGCCAGATAATGAGGAGACAGACCTGTCTGTAGAAACCCCCAGAGTGGGTGAAGAAGAGCGTGAAGCCGGAGCCAAGGTCACCGCCTGGCGGGGGCCGGCGCGGAACATAGCGGTCGACGCAGATCCACTGCTGCTCCACCGACGCGTCCACGACTCCCCGAGACTTGCGCTCCTCAAAGACGCGTCGGGCCTCGCCCAGTCCCGCCGTCGCAGCGTCCAAGTCATGCGAAACGGCGCGCAGGTCGGACGCGTCGCGTAACGGAGACGCAGAGGGGAGGTTGCGCGGGGATGCGGCGGGGATGAGGTGCGATGTGCGGGTGAAGCCCGAGACGACGACTTCGGGCGGGAGCGTCACGTAGGCTGGCGGCGCTGCGGAGTTCGCGACGTTGGCGATCGGCCGGAGAGGGACCAGAGGCACGAGCTCTTCTGGAGCGGCGGGTTCGAGCGTGCTGAGGTAGGGATAGCTGGCCATAGCTGCAGCTGTAGGTTGGACGATTGTCGTCAGTCAGTCAGTTACTCTCGAAACTTGGTGGCTGGAGTGCCACGGCACGCGCGAGCCCGCACCTTTTCAGCGTCACCGCCCTGCACGGTCGTCTGCCCATGTTGGGCTCGAACTTCGAAGTTCATTCGCAGGTGTTGCGATCACCCAGCGCAGCGCTGTAAGAGCAGTGCTACATCGGACCACTCCAAGGGGCAAAGGCCCAATCAGGCTACGGTGCGTGGGCATTCCGGGCAGAATCCGGTATGTATGGGTGGGTGTCGACGGGTTAACGGAAATGAGTGCGAATTTGCCATCTTCTTGGTCGAGGACGGAGGAGGAAGACGACCGTCTCCGCAGCACCGTCACACGCGCAGGACGAGCAGACAAGGTTCAGAGTAAAGTTAGAGTTCAGTCTGCGAGGCACAGGAAGGACTCCCCGGGGTCCCTCCACCCGCCCAAGCGCCGCAACGGCGGGGATCACACTTCGGGATCATGGCACGTCCGCGAAGGGCGCGCTCTGAACAAGCCTCAGATCTTCCCGTCGTCCGACATGCGACCTGAGTCGCGCGTGTTATCCACGCATCCCACCCGTGCGCCCAGACCGCGTCCTTAACAGGACTCCACCACCACCTCCTGCTCGTCCTGCTCTCCGCCATCCAGCACTCAACCCTCAGCTGACCTCCTCCATCCTCCTGAAGCTCCTCCACCATGGCCGCCCCGAAAGCAACATTCACCGAAGCCTGGCTCGACGGGCCCGACGGGCACCGCTTCTACACGCGCACCTACCCGCCCGCATCCTCGCCCCAGCCCAAAGCCGTCCTCCTCTTCGTGCACGGCTTCGCGGACCACATCTCGCGGTACGAAGACGTGCACCCGCGCTGGGCGCAGCGCGACATCGCCGTCTTCGCGTACGACATGCGCGGGTTCGGGCGCACCGCACTCGACGACGCGCACCGCAGCCCGGAGGCGGCGTACGGGAAGACGAGCCGCGCCGCCGAGCATGCGGACCTCTCGTTCTGGGTCCGACACGTCCGCGCGACGTTCCCCAAGGCTCCCATCTTCGTTATGGGCCACTCGGCGGTGAGTACCAGCACTGAGTACTGCGCAATGGGAGGTGCTGCGGGAGGGGCGTGCTCATGCGGCGTGGATAGGGCGGAGGGATGGTCCTCGCGTTCGCGACGCGCCCGTACGGCCCCAACGGCCCCCCGACGCCAGAGACCCTCTCCATGGTGTCCGGCATCATCTCGCAGGGCCCGCTCGTGCACCTCACCTACCCCGCCGCCAAGGTGCTCCGGCTCATCGCCGCCGGTCTCAGTCGCGTCGCGCCGGGCCTGCCGTTCCCGGCGCCCATGCCTGAGGAGGTGCGTCTTGTCCTTCCCTCTTGCAGCGATATGTCCGGAGGCACTGATGACGGGGCGGGGGCGATGCGCGCAGAGGTTCTCGCACGACCCGGCCGTCAACGAGCGGCTCGCGAACGACCCGCTCCGGAGACCGCGCGGGACGGTGCTCGGGCTGCACAACATGCTCACGCAGGTGCGTCTGGCTTTGGCCGGGCCGACCTCTGACTGAACTCTATGCGGTCGGTAGGGCGAAGAGCTCCTTGACGCAGGCTACGAGCGGTGGCCGAAGGATCTTCCCGTGAGTCGTCCGCATGGAGTGAGACACTGCAGGCTGAGAGCTGACATCGACGACACGGGCAGCTCCTGATGACATGGGGAACCGCAGACGAGGTGCGTACGCACGAGCCATACGCGAGATGAGAGAACCCAACCCAGCACGCTGAACGCCATCCCACGCCCAGGTCAACTGCCCGCGCGCGGGCGTCGCGTTCTTCAAGAAGCTCGACATCAAGGACAAGAAGCTTGTAGAGTACGACGTGCGTCTCTGCCATCTCGTTCTCCTCTCTTGCGCGCCAGATTTTGACCGGCGGCATTGTTGTGACCAGGGCGCGCTGCACGACCTCCTGCACGAGGCGGGCGACATCCCAGACAAGGTCATCGAGGAGTACATCTCCTGGATGGAGGCGCACTTGCATGTGCGCGCTCCAGCGTAGTCAGCGTCCGGGAGCGACGTGCGGGTTTTCTTGGCGGGGTCTGCAATTCGGGGAGATGAGGCGTAGCTTGGGATCCAGCATCCAGATATCCATGAGTGACCTTGATGTGGTCGTATGCGCCGTGTAACGTATTCCAGTTCGTATTCATTCTATGTCGCGGGAACGAGCCAGAGCCGCAGTCAGAGCATGAGAGCATGGTCGGTGAGGTATGCCATGTTCCACGAGGCAACCGCAACGCAGACACTCGACATCACGTAGCACACGACGGAGGTGCGAGAGCGAACATGATGAATTCACGAGAAACGGGGTTCGACGTACATGCGCGAGCACGAGCACATCACCAGGCGCGAGAGACGGGAACAGCGGCCCACGCACGTTTAACGTTCAGACAGTCTATACCAGCACAACATCCGCGTACTTCTCAGCCCAGGATCATTCAACGCAGGAAGCACACCAAGGACACGGGAAGGAGGACAGAGAGGGGTCGAGTGGCGCAGGATACTTAATCCCAACAGGTGATAGATCTTCTGCGCGTCTTGATGGTGGGGGCAGGCCGACGGCGAAGAGAAGAGATACCGTGGGGTGTATTGTGCAGAGATAGCGCGAGGGAAAGGTGGGAGGAGGCAAAAGGAGAGAAGAGAAGAGAGTAGAAGAGAAGAGAAGAGAAGAGCGTGCGGGATATAGATGGGGAACTCGAGCACACACCGCTGAAGGAGGCAAGCCGGCACCTCCCAGCACTGGATCTCATCCACGGCGATCTTGGTGCAAGAGAGCGCGTGTGCGAGGTCTTCGCGGGAGAGGTCAGCTTCCGGGTTTGTCGTGGGCGTGGGGGTATCCGATGGAGGGTGCGAGAAGCGACAGAAGAGAACCAGCCCGTCGAGCCCATTGCCAGCGAGGTCCAAGGGTTCGCTGTTTGGATGAGTCATCATGTCGCCTTGCCTTGTTGTGCAGAGGAGTCGCACTTGTGTCTTGACAGCGCAGTCGTACGAGATACTGCAGGCGACGGCTTCTCAGACGTTCCCGAGACTTGATTTTCGAGAGCCATGGGAGGCGATGGACCAGGAGATGATGGGAGTGGTGAGAAAGAAGTGCGCGCTAAACATGAGTCGCCTATGTCAGGCGCCTGCACCTTGGCGAGGCTTGGCGGAGACCACGTAGTTCAGTAGCGCTGTGACATTGACTCTAACCACTGGGGCTGTTGCTGGGGCTGCTGGAGGTATGTCGCTCACGCCTGAGAGACTGACATCGGGGGAGATGCCATAGGAATGTCATGAACATGGCTGTCCGGGCGCGCGCCAAGTCCATGCGCTCACCAACCTCCTCCAGGTTCTGTGGATGGTCCCGACGCCCAGCTGTAGCCCATGGGCCAACAGCCGTCGCATTTCCGCGCTCATCTCACAACATCATTGATCTCAGAACATTGTACCGCCTGTCTCTGACAGACGATGCATGCGCTTCTGGACTCGGATTCGCATCGACTCCACTTCAACTGCAAAGACAGCCCGCAGCGACAATCCACCGCCGCCGGCACCTGTAATCCCATGCCACTCTCCCATTCTCATGTCAAGCTATGTTCGTTATCTTTTGTGGCAGATTAGCGATTAGGTTGACCCACCCCGCCCGAACAGATCTCCAACTGCGTCCGCGGACAATCCTGCCAATGCTGCTGACGTACCGTGACGGCCTGATCGGACGTCTCGGACAGCACGGTGGATGGGACCGTGCTGCACGCACGTCTTGACGGGCGTGAGTCTACATGTTGACAATCGACGCGCTGTCATACTTGGCCTGAACGATATGTTATGTCTTGACCGCCAAGTCGCGATGTCGCAGTGTCGCGGCGCCTTGGCCATTCACAGCGGAATATATTCTTCTCACTGACGCGACATAGTAGGAGCACTCTCAAAGAAGAGAATGAAGAGCATGCAGAAGGACGGTTGATATTCAATCAAGGTCCATGTTATTCAATATTCAATATTGGCCGCGTGAGCGCTGCGGCGACTCCGTACCAGGTGAGACGCGAACCTTCCACTCACTGACTCCCGTCATCCTGAATTCTCGCCCAGCGTAGGGCCTCATGGTACATATCCGAGCCCATCTACGCAGCTCCGACCGGCAGCAGTCACCGAAGTGATTGCCACTCACTTCGCAGGCGACCGCACATTGAACGTAGACTGCGTGCACGAACGCCCTGCGCACGCTGATAGATGACGCCTTCAGGGTCCGATAATCGCCATCTCAGGCATCTATTGAGCACTGAACACTGAGTACTGAGTCCTGACTTGTCTAGTCCTTAGTCCTTGAACTGAGATTACGCCGCACGAAGCAGAAGGCGCAGGGCGAACGCTGAATCGGTACACGCCGTCCGCAGGTCATCGGCATGTCGCGCATACTGTATGCGCGTCCGCGTCACCTCCGGTGCTTCTGATTTCCCTGACATCGACAGGAGTCTGCCAGTGCGATGCAACAGAGCGTCCGCTGGGCCATTTTTCGACTGTGTCTCAAGTGTTGTAGCTCAATAGGTCTGGCAGGTCTGATTGGTTTAAAACAGCGTCAGCGACAGGCCAAAGATAAATATACCATACAAATACACTCCTCCGGCGGACGCAGAGCAGAGCTCGCCGGGGTCATCACGTCATGACACAAACGAAGCAAGAACACTCCACCATCAGATGCACATCACCGTCTCCCGATACGACACGGTCTCCATCTATCCCCCATCTCGCTTACTCCATCTTCGCGAACACCCGGCCCTCGAGGTCGACCCCCGGGCGGCGCACGACGCGCATCCAGAGGTCGTGCTCGAGCAGCGTTGTGCGCATGTTCATCATCCCCCCGCGGAAGGACGCGACGTCGAACCCGGGCTTGAACTCGAGGTCGTACGCGAGCACGAGCCGCGCGAGCACGTACCGCATCTCGTGGTACGCGAGCGCCTTGCCGATGCACGAGTGCGCTCCTGCCATCACGCGCTGTCAGCATCCCGAGCACAAAGGAGAAAGGAAGAGAAGAATTGACGAGAGAGAGAGAAGACGCACCGAACGAGAAGGACGCGAGCACGGCCTTGTTCGTCCTCGTGTCCGGGCCGAGCCCTCCAGGGGTCCATCGCTCAGGCCGGAATTCCTACACGGCACACGGCACACCCACAAATCAGCATCCCTCAGGGATCCGCATGCCTTTGAGTTAGACCGGGACGCCACTCACCATCGGCTCCGGGTAAAAGTTCTCCTCGCTCGTCTGCTGGCTGTACGCCGCGAGCGCAACGATCGTGTCCTCTGGGATATACGTCCCGTCGACGCGCGTGCCCCCGGGCGGGACAACGCGCGGGAGGAAGTATGGGGAGCCCAGTCGGAGGGCCTCTTGCACGACGCCGTTGAGTAGCGGGAGCGCTTCGGGGGTCAGGGCGTCGAGAGAGATCGGCTGGAGCGGGTCCGGGAAGGCTTTGGAGAGCTCGGCGCGCAGGCGCGGGACGTATTGGGGCTCGGACGCGAGGAAGTAGCAGGAGAGCGCAAGCGCGAGAGAGGTGTTATCGGACCCGCCGAGGATCGCGATCACTGCGTCGCGCTCGAGGTCGCGCAGCCGCACGCCGCCGTCGATCTAGGAATGAAAGGGGGGATAGAGCGGCGTGAGAGTTATGCATGGATGAGAGAGTGGAGAGAGGGGAAGACGCACGAGATAGGACATGAGGTCGCGGAAGGCAGGGAGATCCTTTGTCTTCACCCGCTTCTGTGTCATCTCGGCCGCGCGGCGGACGAGGATGTGCATGTCGCGAGTCGCGGGTGCGTGCCACAGGATGTCCATGAGCCATGGCGATTGGCCGAAGCTGTATTCGGAGACGTGTTGAGCTCGCGCTGAGAAGGCAAACGCGGGGCCCGTACCTGTCCATCGCAACGATCGCTAGCTTGCCATTGTAGATGAGCTCTTGCGGGTCACCGTTCTTCATGAGTTCCTGTGTGCGACCAAATGTCTTAAAATGCAGTGCATGCGATTGCGGTTGCAATTCCGGCACTCACGAATTCATTACACCCACTGAAAACCATATCTCCCTATCCATCATCTCTCGTTCAGGTTTCTGCACACGCTTGAAACAAGGGGAAAACACACCATAAAATCGTGAGACCAGTGGTAGAACGCGTCTCCGATGTTGAGGTACCCACCGCCCTCCTTCTGCCGGCGCTCCAGACACTCGAACAACTGCCAAGTCCGCCGCTCAAGAGCGGGGAATAGCTGCCCCATTCTAGTAGCAGCATCCACGAGATCATAAGCTCAACGCAAGAGGAAATATATCAGAAAACGCACCCGTTGGGCGTAAACATGCCCTGCCAGATCTTCTTGCGGTCCCGGTGGAGCTCCTTGGACTCCTGTTTGAAGAAGATCCCGACAATGTCGTCGTGCGCCGGGAACCGGTACGCCTCGCTCTTCTCCATCGTCAAGTAGATCGACGTCGCAGACGGGGTGTTGAGCGAGAGCGTGTTAGGCCCTGCCGTCGCGTTCAGCATCTCTCCAGCTAACTGTGAGGGAGGGGAACGCACCGATGCGCAGGAACGGCCCGTACTTCTTATGCAGATTGTCCAACACAAAGTGCCGCTTTCCCTTGAGCGACACGAACGTCAGGAACATGCTCGTCACCCGCCACAGGAGCGGGCCCGGGTACTCCGCGAGCGGGTGCCACGGCGAGAGGCGGTAGGCGACCGTCACGGATGCGAGTGTGGAGAAGTACGTTCCGGCGATGGCGGTCGCTTTCCAGGCGGGGTCTTCGAAGAAGGAGCGCGCGGCGGTATAGAGCGCGCCGAGGGCGACGGTGTAGAAGATGAGGGCGTAGTCGCCGCGAACCATGTGTCGGTTGAGGAAGCGCCATGAAGCCTTCCAGCGTTCAGTGAGTTCTTATGAGTGAGTGAAAGAATAGATGGAGGTTGGGATATGGACGTACCACGCCTGCCACCGCCGCGCCGAGGATATACGGGTCATACTTGACGATGCCCATGGTTGAGATTGGAGTCAAGAGAGGAGGTGAGGAGGAGCGTGGGCCGCCCGGAGGTAGGGTGGTGCAAAACGCGTTCCATCAGGTAGTATGAATCTATATATCCTCTCTGCAACACGCTGCAGGCGCAGACGCACAGAACGCTTCCATGCCATTGCGTGCCGCTGCGCACAAATTGCTCCGTGAGCAACGGTTTGATACACGGAGGCCCCAGAACGCTGAGACGCAGGACGACGGCGGCGGACATGCGGGAAGTGCATAGATCCCAGGCATGTGTTGAGACGGCGCCGCTCTTGCCGGGGTAATCAGCTCTCCGTGGCCCCCGGAAACCGTCACGTCTGCGAGAAGAGAAAATGCAAGGTCGAAAACTTGGCTATCGAGTCTGTGCAAGAGCTGATGGCGATGGTCCTGTTGGACTGCGATGTGGATGCGGACGGCTAGAGCCAACACGTACGGCGCCCCGTCACGGCCGCGTGCGCCGCACTGTACCCGGAGCGCACACGGCACCTCTGTGACAGCCTTGGCGCTTCTCCGCTCTTGTCCAAACCTTGTTGCACTCGAACTACCTGCCGGAACGTGTTGGATACGAGGTGGGAGACTCTCAGATCTCATATCCCATGTGCCCTAGAGCTCGGGCCTGTGTCCGTCACTCACGGAGTGCCCACTGTAGACATCGTTCTCGGCTTCTCGAACCTCAACCTTCGTTTCTTCCTATACTGGGCTATTTCAGTGTTTGCGGCTCTTGTCCCGTCTTCATACTAGGACGATAGCATGGGTACAGAAGAGGATCTTTGGCGGCGCCCCGCTGGAACTTCTTAGGTTTACCCCGGGCACATGAAGCTTGAATTCGAAGATCGTGGATCTACTTACTACTTCCCCCGGTGCCGCTCGCATTGAAGAATATGCCGCAAGCTGTCGGACCTGGAACGCGCAATAGTTGCCCCGGAAAGTCACCATCTGTGATTTGTTACGTCCGAGCATCCAGCGCACGGCGGGAGTGTCGCAGGCGGCAGGAGTGATAATCACCTGCGCCCCCTCCGACAGGCTGCACCTCCAAGTTACGTGTCATCAATATTGACCTCACGGCAGTTGATCCCAGCAACCACTCATGTACGTATCTTCTTCGTTTTATTCAGAGCAGCTCTTCATCACCGAGATCACCCTCACGTATGCAGCACGCGCTAAGTCCGGCGCGTCCGCATCGATGCGAGTCGGAATTTCGTGCTCGTACCAGTGCTTGGGCACAAGATGCGCTCGTCTTCCGACTTCGGCCTGAAGCGTCACGGCAGGGGTAGAGGAATCAGCCCGCTTGACAAATAGCTCGCGCCTCTCGCGCGCTCCCACAACCATAAGACTTGGATGGATGACTGTCTTCGGAAATAGTACCTACCCAATCCTCAGGCTCAACACCGCAGACGAGTCAGTATGCCGGCCCTCGTCGCTGTCCTCTTCAAGGTTCTCGTCCTGGCAATCACCGCGGGCGTGTTTGCGTGCGCGATCACCCCGCCACGACCGCCGGTCAAGCCCCAGGACGCAGGTGGCGTCAAGGTCTACAAGGGCCAGCCGTTCGAGTACATCGTTCGCTACCTCGCATGGCTGGGATGCGTGAGCACATCCTCTCTGTCTCTCCTTCCCCGTGCTGACCATCCCTCATGTCACAGATTCTCGTCGTCCTCGCGTCGGCATCCCAGTGCGCACTGCTGCTCCTCGACGTCGCAGCGTCCCACACCAGCCTGAACACTTACGCCCTCACGCCCCTCCTCTGCCCGACGACCAACACCCACCCGCTCGCGCTCCTCACCCCGCGCTTCCTCCTCGGCGCCGCCCTTCTCCTCGCAGGAGGAACGTTCCGGCTCCAATGCTACCGCGCGCTCGGCGCCTTCTTTACCTACGAAGTGCACGTCTCCTCTGCGCACGTCCTTGTCACCTCCGGGCCCTACGCCCTCGTCCGGCACCCGTCGTACACGGGCCTCACCGCGCTCATCCTTGGCGCGCAGCTGATGCAGTTTGGGAGGGGCGCGTTCGTCAGTGAGTGCGGGATCGAGGGGACGTGGGTGGGCGCGTTCGTGCGGGTGTGGCAGTACGGCTCGGCGTTTGGGCTGCTGTCGCTGTATAGACGGTGCGCGGTCGAGGACCGGCAGTTGAGGGAGCGCTTTGGGGAGACGTGGGAGAGGTATAGCGCGAAGGTGCCGTATCGGTTGTTGCCGTATGTGTTCTGAGAAGATTTGGGGCGGGATGTTGTGTACTTCTCCTTGCTCCATGGGTATACTCGTTTGTGGTTCCGCGGGAACTGCTGTTGGCGCGCAAAAATGCGTTCAATACATACTTGGGTTTGTTGCAGTCAGACTGGCATTGATTCCAGTATGTCTAGACGACCTTGCCCGTCCGATATGCATTGTCTTGTTTTTCTCCGAGTGCGCCACAATCAGTGCGTGAAGGAGGCGATCCGCGGGTCATGGGAGATGGACACCGAGTGGGAACATATGGAGCATGATGTGCATGTGAATATCCGCACCATTGCCTCTCCCAAGGCACAACATACGCTTCTTCGAGTCCGCGCCCGTCCATGTGTGCTTCGGAAGAGTACCCATGTGTACTTCGGAGAGTACGGCATGGTGCCACTGACATCCACCCGCACGCTGTTGGATTTCTTGTGAGACAATTTATTGTTTCTCCATGGGCATACCGATCTCGCGATGCCATGGGACCACTTGCACAGACTCGGAAACAAGGCGGCGTGCACGGTACCCTCAATGCGTCGGACTCGGCATAGAGTTCGTGTGTGTGTGCTACCACTGTGCATTATCTTGCGCTTCGCTGGTGCGCCACAATCACTACGCAAGGACAGCGATCCGCGCGTCCTGGGAGATGGAAGGAGCAAAAGAGAACATAGCGCAAGAATTCTATGGGAATATCCACCTCATCGCCTCCGCCCAGGTACACTCGAATGTGCTTCTCCGAGTCCGAGGTGCATGGCGTGATCGTTGTGTACGTTTTGATAATGGGCATCCACACACTCGCACAATTACTCCCTCTTGGCTCCTTGGGGTTACAGTGTCGGAAGTTGAGCAATTTAGCGCTCGTATTAGTCATCTGTACCCCCCCTATGGTATATGCTTAGTCATTCGCTTAGTCATCTCTTACTTAGGTTTTCCTCTTGGACTACGTATGTTTATCTCGAATTTTCCCTACTTAGAGTATATAAACTCGTGTACATAGTCGTCGTATGCTCGCCAATTTATCCGTTCTCCCTCGAGCCGGTTAAAGTTGCGACAGGTTATGAGCCCTGCGCTCAGACCCTAGGCCAGCGACATCGGCGCTTCCGCTTATCTCATCTTCCCGCGCTCGCTTATCTAATCTCGCTCGCCCTCACCGCCATGGCCGCCGACAGCAACATCAACTCCCTGCTCGGCAACGTCCCCAAGCTCACCGGGACGAACTATCAGGACTGGAAGTTCGCCGTCCAGATGGTTCTCCGACGCGCCGGCTGCCTCTCCGTCGCGAACGGCACCGAAGAGCGGCCCACCACCCGGGACAAGGCAGCAGAGTGGGACAAGCTCTCGGAGCTAGCGCTCACGATCATCGGGCTCACGGTCAATCCCGATCAGTACAACCATATCCGGAAGTCGACCACCGGCCCGGCCGCCTGGACCGCGCTCCGCAACGTCCACGAGAAGAACACCCGCGGCGCGCGCATCACCCTCAAGCGCGAATTTTACATGGCCGCCCACAACCCCGAACACCCCGTCCGCGAGTACACAAACCGCATCACCGACCTCGCGAACCGTCTCAACGCGATCGGCGTCTCCCTCAAGGACGACGACATCGTCGACGTCATGATCTACGGCCTCCACCCGTCCTGGTCCAGCATCGCCGCCACCCTCTCGACCACGCAGGGCGACCTCAAGCTCGCTGACGTCATCAACGCCCTCGAGGACGAAGAAGCCCGACGCGCGCAAGAAGCCGTATCCGAGCCGCCCGAGACGGCGCTCATCGCGCGATCGCGCACGCGTACTCAGAACGCGCGCCCCCGCAGCGCGAACTGCTACGTCTGCGATCAGCCCGGCCACATCGCGCGCGACTGCCCGAAGCGTCCCAACCGCAGCGCGACCAACGCGAACACCGCGCCTAGCGCGAACACGGCCATCGCGAACGATCCCTTCGACACGGGCGTCCCCGCGCCACCCTCCGTATCCTACGGCACCGTTTGGTGAACGCGCCCCCCCTTCCTTCGGCACATCGGATATCTCCGTCGTAGTGGTCAGGTGACCTGGTGGACGCGGCGCCGAGGCCTTCCCACCACGAGCGAGTGCTCCTGCGGCATGAGGGAGATTTACGGTCTCATTGGTACTTAGCGGTAACTTTTGCGATATCTTTTGCGGGTTAACTCCCAATTAGGGTCTTATGAGTTCTTTTGCGTTCTCACGGACATTTTACGGTCACTTATGGTAACTTTTATGCGCACTTATGGTAGCTAAATTGAGGGGGAGTGTCGGAAGTTGAGCAATTTAGCGCTCGTATTAGTCATCTGTACCCCCCCTATGGTATATGCTTAGTCATTCGCTTAGTCATCTCTTACTTAGGTTTTCCTCTTGGACTACGTATGTTTATCTCGAATTTTCCCTACTTAGAGTATATAAACTCGTGTACATAGTCGTCGTATGCTCGCCAATTTATCCGTTCTCCCTCGAGCCGGTTAAAGTTGCGACATACAGAACAGAGAACATCAGCCTGTCGGAGTAGAACGTTGAACGCCCTGCTGAACGCCTCTATGACGAACGAAAATGACAGTGACAGATCGGAGCAGCCTTGCGCGACAGTTTGAAACCCGCCGCCTATGTCCGGGGTCCTGGGTCCTCCCTGGAGGCTGTTCGCGCGAGGTATAAGCTTCTATGATTACCCTTCTTGACTTGCCGGCGGTGCGTATAACGACGTGACTATCAGCCCGGGTGCTGCGGCCACTCGATCGTCTCCCTGCGGACACTGGGCCGAGCACGTCTTCGCGTACCGTCTAGCATGGACGTAAGTACGTGCGCACGCCGTGCCTCCCCGCTCCAGCTCCGCGAATGGAGAGGTCACACCCGGAGGCGGTAGTCCCGGAGCGGCGGTCCGGCGCATCGGAGGTATCCGCCGGCTGATTGAAGGTTCCATTCCGTCGACGCACTCACAGCTGTACTTGTCCGAGAACCCCCTCGACCACGCTCGACGGCCGTCGGAAGATGCCATAGATGGTCTTCTGTCTTCCTTGAGCTCCTCGTACTCGTGGCTTCTGTGGACGTCCGGGTCTTGGTCAGCGCCAGCGCGCGTCGGACTGGGCCTCGTGCGGGACAGGACCCGCCTGCGGACTGCAGCGGCTTGACACTTCCATCTTTCGATCGTGAACTCTCTTCGTCGCGGGCTCCGGGCATAGCGGACGCTGCGTACTGCACATTACTCACGCATGGGTCCCAGGCGGGACCTGTCTACGTCCCCGAGGACGCTCTGCTATAGCCAGCCCGTCCGCCAGTCAGTTTATACGCACCGTCCAATCCTCCCTCACGTAGAGAGAGTGCACCGACAATGGAGTCAAGGTACGAGGAACAGGTCTCATTGAGGCTCACAATGTTGAACTAATGCCATCGCGACAGCTCGAATGTAGACGACTTCCGGCCTGGCATGGCCTTCTGGATGGTCTATGTCTCAAATCTCGTGGTGGACATGCTCTCCGCCCTCGACCTCGTTCGTGTCACTCACCGAGTCTCCAAGTGCTCGTTAGGGGTGCTGAAACGTGCACGTTTTCCAGACAGCAATCTCTACGGCGCTTCCCACCATCGTCGAAGAGCTCAACGGCATCGACTTCATCTGGGCAGGCAGCGCCTACACGATCGCCTCTACCGCCGTCCTTCCGCTCATCGGCAACCTCGTCTCCGCGTTCGGACGCAAACCGGCGCTCATCGCGTTTATTGTCGTGTTTGCGATTGGGTCTGCCATCTCCGGTGCGGCGCAGAACATGAACATGCTCATCGCGGGTCGAGGTCCGTGCCGCAGGGGCTTCGTCGTACCGAGTGCGTCGTGCTGACGCGCGTTTGACGGGAAGCTATCCAAGGGTTTGGCGGTGGCGGGTGCATCGCCATCACAGAGATTATCTACGCTGACCTGGTGCCTTTGCCCTTGCGCGGAAAGTACCAAGGCATCCAAGCTTCGTACGTCTTATTATCATCTCGTGTGCCTCCTACAGACAGACACTGACCAAGGTGCGATTCGTGTAGCGTCTGGGCACTCGCATGGTCAGTCTCCCATTGTCCGGGGTCCCTGTCAGCGGCGTGTCAGCAACTCACTTTGATGTCACTTGAATATCGCCTGACAGCGCGATTGGGCCCCCCATTGGAGGCGCGCTTGCCGACTCGGGCGCGTGGCGCTGGCTGTTCTTCCTCAACCTCCCGCTCTGCGGTATCGCGATCGTCCTCACCCTCCTTTTCTTGCGGGTGTACACCCCCAAGGCGAGTCTCGCTGAGAAGCTCGCTCAGATGGACTGGACGTGAGTCGAACTGTGTCTGTATGTGTGAACTTGAATGCTGATGAGGCTCGCTACTAGGGGAATTATTGTCATGATAGGCAGTACCGTCTCTATCCTTCTCGCGATCACCTGGGGCGGGCTCACATTCCCTTGGTCTTCGGCTCACGTACTCGCGCCGCTCACTATTGGCGCACTCGGCATCCTCATCTTCTTCGTCCTCGAGATGTTCTGGCTGAAGGGCCCAACGGTATGAACCTTCAGTCTATGAGGGTGCATAGGCCACTCACGAGGCCCAAACAGGTACCACGCTTCTTCTTCACCAACAGGACGACGTTCAGCGGGTAGGTACCATAGCATGCAGGGACCCTGCGTCACTCATCAGCCTTCCTACAGGTACATGGGCACGTTCTTCCACGGCATCGTCGCATTAGCAACACTATGTACGTCCCATCCTCCACCTCGACCTCTCCCACCAGTCACGCGACTCACTCACATCACCCACGCTGCAGACTACCTCCCCGTGTACTTCCAAGCCTCGCTCGGCGCGTCCGCAGTCGGCTCCGGGGTCGACATGTTCTCGCTCTGCCTCACGATCCCCGCCTTCGCCATCGCGACCGGGCTCTCCGTCGAGGCCCTCGGCCGTTACCGCCCCCAGAACTACGTCGGCTGGGCGTTCATCGTCGTCGGCTTCGGCGTGCTCTCCATCTTGGATGAGAACACGCCGCGCGCGACGTACATTGGCGCGCAGATTCCTCTGGGTGTTGGGTTGGGCATTGTGTGGATCGCGACGCAGTTCCCTATCCTTGCGCCCCTCCCGGTATCTAATAGCGCGCACGCGCTCGCGTTCTTCACCTTCCTGCGGTGCTTCGCTCAGGTGCGTGGTCGCGTCTTGTCTGCGCGAACTACTAGTATTATTTGCGACAGCTGACTCAACTCTCTCCGTAGAGCTGGGGCATCGTCATCGGCGGGACGATCCTCCAGAACCGGCTCCTCGCAGACCTCCCGCCCGAATTCACAGCCACGCTCCCGCAAGGCGTGCAGATCGCGTACGCCGCAATTCCGCGCATCCGCTCCGCCTCGCTCGACCCGGACGTGCGGCGCGCGGTCGAGGCGGCGTTCGCGCGGGCGACGCGATTGATTTGGCAGGTCATGATCGGGGTGTCGGGCGCGGGGCTGGGGACGGTGTTGTTGATGCGTGAGGTGAGGCTGAGGAGGGATCGGGATGAGACGTGGGGGCTGCAGGAGAAAGGCGCGGAGAGTGGGAGTGGGAAGGAGGTGGGGAATGACTCGAGTACGGCGGTTGGGGTGGATGCAGACGGGGCAAAGGAAGTGGGACGATCCCGGTCGGAGGTGATGGACTGGTCGGTCGCGCGGAGCTCGCAGGATGTCTGAGGAGCGGCTGGGCATAGTAGAGGAGGGCTCACTGCGGACGTGTTTCTGATGTTATTTCTCCTCCAAGCGGGACCATGGAACTTCTGCGGAGTGGCTGCACGAAAAGTAGTATCGGCGGTGGGAACGGCGGGGATGTTCAGACGATATGATGCGTTGAGCACTGGCCACTTTGCGTAACTCGGCGTGCGACTCTTCGGCGTCCTCGGTCGTGCTCGGTATGATCTCCCTCGGAAGATCAACCTTCCTGCGACGCGACATCTCCGTGTATGCGCGTCCCTCGAGCTCCACATGCATGACAAGGGTGGTCACGTTGGTGAGAAGACGACCATTGCTAGGACTGAAGGACACCCTGATCGTACGGTCGGCATCCCCAAAGGTTTTCGCCCAGTTAGGCCAGTTGCCGACGTGGTCATCGGCGCATACATGCTCGAAGTCCGGGGCGTTGTACCAGTTTTCCGCGTGGAACAGCAGCACTTTCGCCCAATGCTCCCGCTTCGGATGGCGCGCGGCACACGTCCCCAGACAGAACCAGATCGCCTCTGACTGTCCCGGGCCCGTGTGTTCGCACAGGATGGCAACGTGCATGGGCTTGTCTCTGAACACGTATGGCTCGCGCAGCTCGAGTCCGAGGACCGAGAGCCCGTTGATCAGCCAGAGGGGGACGCGGAAAGGGGGATGTCGGGAGATGCAGTTGATCGCGCCGATCTGCGAGATCGGGTCTCTGTGCTGCGCCCGTGCGTCGCTCTCGATGCATATGTCGCGCCACTCCGCGGTGTAGTGCCTGCCGTTGAGATGGATGCGGGAGTAGTCCCTTCCCAGGTCGATGATGCGCATCCCAGAGGTCCTGGCGCCTTGCTGGAACGTGTAACCGACGCGGTATGTCTTGCGGGTGGGGTCCAGAAGCGGGGTGGGGGAAGGATGGAGGAGAAGCCCGAGATGAGCGTTTGCGGTCTGGCAGAGGAGGACGGCGATCGTGACTTCGTCTGCTTCGATGATCGGGAAGCGGCATTGTAGCCCGTAGTTCGTGATCGTGAAGTGTGGTAGCTCAATTGCTCCGAATGGGCCACTCGATCTCAGGTCATGGTCGGCTGCCTCTGGGCCCTCAAGCTGCGGGTAACATATTTGAGTGATCAATTGAGAGAAATACAAGGGAATTAAACATACCTTCCATTGCGATGGCAAGTATGGCTGTAAAGGGTCACTAAGGGCGGGCGAGAACCTGACGCCGCTATGGTTCAACAGAAAGTTTGTCGGGGAAACGGCCAATGGACCCGTGTGCTCGATGAACTTGTTGTTGTTCTTCACCGGGAGCCACGAGGAGGGATCGGAGCAGTCTGGCTGCCAAGCTCCCCAGACAAAGAGGCTCGTGTCGAAAGTGCTCTTCATGATCTCCTGCTGCAGCCGTTGAAAAGCAGCACGCCCTTCCCCGTAGATCGTGGGCATGTTGATGTTGAACAGACCCATCAGACAGTACGCCTCGTCCTCTACTCGCGTCGTCTGTCGCCGCGACGCCCAGTACATCCGTTCCGCGATGCTCACCGCGTCGTAGCGCACTTTCCGCGTCAGGACGCCCTCATCGATCCCTGTGATATCGGATAGCAGAAATGAGAGCTCGACTTTATCACTGAACGCCTCCCAGCTCTGCGAGACGAAGGTGACGACCTGGGGCGCGATGAGCTCCTGCAAGGTCCACCCGCGGGTGTGCCATCGCGCGTTGCGAAAGCTGGAGTGGAAGTCGTATAGCTCCCACCGGTGGCTGGGCGTGGGGACGTCTTCCAGGAACGCATAGCAAACCTCGGCCGAGGAGTACCAACGGAACATGGAGTTGATTCCCTCGGAGAGCTCCGCGCTGCTCGTCTTGTCGATGCAGCACGTGTCGATCCAGATCCACTTGTAGCCAGCGGCCTCGGCCAGGATGCAGCTCTGTCTGATCTTCTGGGACACGCGGTCGCGCGGATTCCTTTTGCGTATTGCTCGACGGCACCACGCGCGGAGAGCCTGGAGGTCTTGGAAGGATTGCTCGTCGGGCCCCCATGTGTGGGAGAGTATCGCGTAGCCGCCGTCGACTGCAAGGTGGTCGGCGAAGTAGTGCAGCTCGGCACGGTCAGTGCTCAAGAGCCACATGGCGAGCGATCTGCGAATCATAGTCAGGTTCGTTCACACTCTAGTGTACCGCAGAGACGCGACACGAACCGGTTGATGGTGTAGTCAACGTATGGTAGTGCAGAACACAGGGAGAGTGTGGGACGGTGCGATGCAGGGGATTGGAGAGCTCGCGAGGATGAGTTGGATGGGAGAGACGGCGACCGGTGCAGCCTGCTCGCAGGCGCAAAGAGCCTAGAGGCAAATATGCTGTGCTCGTAGCATTTGTCCTCCTGGTCCCCACGTGTGATGCGGAAGTCGAATACGCCTGCGGGCCGGGCGGTCCGATGACATGAGGAATGTAATTAATCTGCATGGAGGAGAAACCACCGGCGTATAGACAAGGAAGCAAATGGCATCGCCGTAGAAGCTTAAGTCTCAAGCGAGCCATAGACTTGATGTAGCGCAAGGAGCGCCGCGAGGACATGATGATCGCGCATACCCCGCGCGGGCGTACCGAGAGCGAGAGAATGCGTGGGCCTGCGTAAACAGAGGTGAGCAGTAGCAGTAGGATGGTAGTGAGGTTCACCGCATATGGAGGCAAATGGTACAATGAGGGCGACGCCCCGCCAGGGCGCTGGAGCGCGCCATTCACACGAAGTGGTGACCAGTACAACCAATGGCAAGGGATATATCTCAGACTATAATGTAGATCGACATTCGTTGCTCGGGGTCGACGCAAACAGCCGTCCACAATCACGCTCAGGCGGAATCGAGCGAACACTCGAAGCTGTCCGCGCTGTTCGGGTCTCCGCCCCGGTAGCGGATGACGCTCGGGTACTACAAGTCAGAGCGCGTGAGCACAACAACCCTACCAGCAACAGCCGGAATGGAGGGAGGCAGGCGAGGACACTGGGAAGGGGAAGGGTACGTGGCGAGGGACATACCATGCACAGGGGCCGGGTGAAGCCGATGCCGTTGTCGGCGTTATTCTCGTTGTAGTACACGGCAGTGAGCTTCTCGGGCGCGACACCCTCCTCGACCCAGCGGACCATCGCGGCGAGGACGTTGTGTTCTGGGCCGAGCGAGAGCGGGGGTATGTTGCGGGACGCCTGGTTCACGCCCCCGAACGCGTTCGCTCCGAACCCACCCTACGTGTGCGCGAGTGTCAGCCGTTGCGCAGGGAAGAGAGGAAAGAGTAGCAAGCAGTCTTACGAAACTGGGGCACAGAAAGTCATAGACGTCAGCATCGTCTGGGATCGACGGTTGAGCGGCACATCGAACTCACCAGTGGTTCATCCCGGGAACAGTGAAGAAGCGGTAGAAGTCGCTGATCTCCATGTCCGTGTTCGCGCGTGTGAACTGGTGCACGGACTCGTAGTAGCGGGTTGCATAGCCGGGGCTGTTCAGGTCGTCGGCCCAGCCTATGTATTGGAGCAGCTTCCCGTTGTGTGACGGGCCTGCGAAGGCGGTGAGGTTCGGGTTGATGGCCTATGTGACGAGCCCCGGTCGACATTTTGAGTACAAGTGCCTATGTAAATCGAAGACAAACTCACGTTGGCCTGGCCAGGGTTGATCTCGTCGGCGAGGGCGAGAACGTCCGCGTCATATTGGTCGATCTTCCAGTTGGTGTCGCTGTCGAGACGGCACTTCGTCAAGAGCAGTATGGGCGAAGAATGCAGGACCCTTACTTCAAGACCATGTACTGGAAGAACGCTAGCCCGATCTTGTACGGGGTAGGCCCGACAACGCCGCGGTAGTAGTAGCTGGTCTCTCCTCCGTAGTTGTACCCACCGAAGACATATGTTTGGTCGGCTTCGTAGTAGTCCGCGTATATGCGGTGTAGGGCGCTGATTTGGTCCCCCGTCAAACAGGTCGACGCGTTCTGGCCTGGGCGACATGTGAGGGCCTCGGGGCGGAAGCTAGTGTCACCATTCATGGTCGTTAATCATACACAGCAGTGAGAGAGCAGCCATGCACACGTACTGGCATACTCGCGGATCGTTGATGATACCATCCTTGAGCTGTGACAAACGGGGTCACGACAGCGTCAGCTCGTGCCTCGAGGATCCCGTCAGGTTCACGTACGCCGTCAAGAGCGTCACACTGTCTCATGACCTCTGGTGCAATCACGTTGAGCCAGATGTCCTCCGTAATGAAGCGGGGCGAGGTTGACGGTTGCACGTTCAGGTTCTGGTGGAGGTGCCACGCTTGTATATGTGTCCAATAATTCGCTGGGGCTCCGACCACCTGAGCAACGTCAGCGCTCTCTCTCTGGGGCCGCCGGCTGCGATGCAGAGACGTACCACGCCGTCGAAGTCTTCCGGGAATTCCTGTACTTCCTTGAGCCTGTGGAGATGCGTCGTGGGGGCAGATTAGCATCAGCCTACTCTGAGCCTATGTCACGACGTACCCTTGTCTGCCGCCTGCATGATAGTGGAGGCAAAGCGCGGGCACATGTCAGCGACAATGAATGGATATGGACGAATCGATGAGAAAGGTACGGACCGTTGGAGCAGCCCAGATAGTATGACTTGTTTGCTGCGGTCTCATAGTACTGCTTCACAACCTCCTTACCCGCGAGCACGCTCAAGTGCATGGCGCGCCAGCCCCAGTCGACTATGGCATTCTGTACATTGCGATGATGAGAGACGAGGGCTTTTGGCATCAACAGACGGAGTACTCACATCGTTATGCGGACCCGCCCATTCGCCGTCGTTCGATGTGCCATCGTGCCCAGTGTTTGTAGAGATCCCGGCAACTGAAAGCCTTCCGGTAAGCATGTGAAGGACGCAAGCGACGGCGGATGATGATGCGAAGGTTCAACATACAGCTTTGGGCAATCGCGATGTGGCCAAGCTCACCGACCGTGACTAAAGGAGATGACGAAGGGTTCAAGTGAGTAATTAGCGGCGACATATCCTTCTTGTGCGTACCTCCTCCAGCGATGCCCCCATTGCCCACGGTGAGAATACCATTCCAGTCATCTGGCAGCCAGACCTCGGTTAGCGCGGATGATCCTCCCGTGGAATTGGTCGTGATGACGAGCTCGGCGCGACAGAAGGCGGGGAGGTCCGAAGTGGTGATGGTTGAGTACGGGGTCGAGATGTTCACGAGCGTGCCCGCGGGGTAGTATGTGGCCTTGGTGAGGACGACGTCCGTGACATCTAGGCGGAAATTGTCACAGGCCGACTGGGAACCACCTGCAGCGGTAACCCCGAGTACGAAGCCCAAAAGGCTGAGCGATGAGAGTGGAATCATTGGGAGGAAGTACGGGGGTCAATGCGGCTTCGCCGTCAGCTTTTGTAGCACTGCATGGGGAACAGCTATGCGAGGTCTCGGACATGTCGGCGCCGAGCGACGGCGGGCACTCCCCGTGCTGGCAAGGGTTTCCCCCTGGGCCCTTGAGGATGTCTCATGTCCATGACGTCCTCCTTGACTCGCACGGAGTGTATTGATCACGATGCGGAAGGATGCGGACCACCTCGCCCCTCGACGCATAGCTGATCCCGAGAATGTTCACCGTATGTTCGCCATGCCGGGACAGGTAGAGGAAATTGCGCATTGTAACCCCAGATGGAGCAGGGGAGGTGTAGTACGGAGACACGCCCCCGAATGGAGACCATGACGGCCCCTCAACAGTTCAACATGTGACGGCCTGGCCGGGACACGCGCAGAGAGCGGGTCGTTTCCCGAAATGGTGCGGGGCGGCGTACGGAGACCTCACAGCGAAGCGTACAAATTTGGATGACGAAGATGGCTAAAAATCGGCGGTTAAGCCCATGGGTTGGGTCAGGATTGAGTATGGACTCCAAACGGGAGACTCGCCATCTTACCCTGCTTCTTCCGGGCGGTCTACGGTCCTTTGGACTGGGGCCACGGTTTTGTCACGCTCGTATAGGGGGGAGGAGGAGGAGGGAGCTACAGTCCCGATCGTCTCGAAAAGGAGCGTGACACCGAATTCGGAAGGGAGTGACATGACGAGCGCTCCGCCGCTCGCCCGCCCCACGTGCACGTTGAGCGCGCGAACTCTCCAGCCGAGGACTGTAGCTCGCGCTGGCCATCACCGTTTCCCTCCCGATTTCGCTGGCTTCCCTGCCAGAATCGAGGGGGGTGGAAATCCCATTCCAACCGGGAGGGCTACAGTCCCAGCGCGCCAATCCACAGTCCTGCGCGCTGGGCTACAGTCCTAATGGTGACCCTCGCGCACACGACATCATGGGCGCTTATTCTCCGCCCTCCTCGAACACAGGGGCTGGTACTGGGCTCTCTGGTTCAACAAAATTGACTGAGTGTTTCTATGCATTGCAGAGTAAAAGTACGTCTTTTTCCGCAAATTTTTGGAGCATCTCTGGGCTCGGAAAGTAACTTGCAAGCTGCTCCTCCTTTGGCATCAAAGGTCGGTCACAGCGTGTCACGAAGCTCACACTCGTCACGATTACATCAGCTCACGCTTGGACCGTGAACGGGGCGGGTCGAAACCGTGCTTCCTGCGCCTGTTACTTTTTGCCGATGTTCTCGTCCTACCGCCATCGTAATCACGATTAGCACAGGCGTCTATCTCCGGCGCCGGGCGAGCCGACAGGCATATGAAGCCGACGACGCGTTCTGCGGGGGTGTCCAATGTAACGGGAGAACGGGGAGGTCGTATCTGAGGTAGATTGCTTCCTTGGTTCCAAGGGAGGGAGCTGCGTGATACCACATTGCTGAGCAAGTGTGCTCGTCATTGCTGCGAGGTCGGGAACTTGCGGTAAGAGGAGGGTGCCGTCCGAGAGGTGGTGTCCGTAATATTACGGTGGGGGGAAGGCACATACCGCATATGCATTATACACCTGCATTCCCTGTTCGACACAGTCTCCGCCCCCACCACGTGTCTTCTCCCGCGAGAGTGATTTCAATAAGTAGCTCTCAAGCGCAGACAGCCTATCATAGGAGCTATGTCAGCGCTCCTCCATCTTCGAAAAACGTGCCATGCTTGCCTGTACGACTCGTCTTGTTTCGCTGTGCGGCATGTGGTTGCGCCCGCACGCAGGACTGGCATCCGGGGCGCGGTAGATGCAATCATTGTAATGAGCAACACACGACCGATCTGACCTTCTCTTGCCCTAACTCCTGAGCATAAATCTCATCAGCAGATGTCATACATGCAACAAGCATCATAACTTGCCCTTGAAGCGGCAATTATCATGATCAAGCGCCATGCGCGCGCAGCCCATTGTGGGAGGTCGCGGAAGCGACGTGCTCTACCGTCTGACTTGCACAGGTTCTTCTGCAGTACTTCGCGCGTTATTGCCATGTATGTCAGAAACGAGGAGGAGCTCAGGAGATTGCTGAGGGAGATGGAGTGCGTCGACGGTCAAGCCTGAAGTTGGTAGTCGCCAAGAGCCGTGGGAAACGATCGCTTCATTAGAACATCCCTGGCGCTTGCCGGCTACCCTTTGAAGCTTGAGCCTGAACGTTAAACGTGAGGGCCCAAGTGTTCTTCTCGTCTATATCCGTCTTTCCACTACTTTGCACTAGTCTCGATGCCATTAAAACACCGATCAAGAGAAGATCCAACTCCGACATTTACATATTGGAGTCAGATTTAACTCAGCAATTCAAGACCTCTGGAATGCTTGATACAGCTCCGTAAAGACGATACCAAACAACCATGGACACCACTCACTTACGCTTCCGAGGCTGAATCTGCTCGGAGAGACATCCCCGGTACGTGAGCTCTATGTTTTCTCACCGAATTTTTGAGGACCTCCTACTAGCCGCGTTCATAACCACCGTGTCTTGCTGGGGCTGGCGGCTGAGTCCGGCACAACCCCGCGCGTTCAGCTCGCGTTGCTGAGCCCGACCGTTTTGCCCCCGGAGTACTGTCAACGCCGCGTTTGCGCCGAGGTCATTTCAATGGGCGCGTGATGCTCATGCGGGAGGAGGATGCGATGCATGTAGTCCACCTACATGGAGGAGAAACAACCGGCGTATAGACAAGGAAGCGTATGACATTGCCGAGGAAGCTGGCGGCTACGAAGGACCTTGCCAGTGCGCTGCTAGATGACATATCTCCCACACCCGAGAGTCCGGATGGGCTAATGCATCCCGCGCGGCAGAACAGCCCGACTGCGCAGAGAAGCAATTACAACGAATGTCCACACTCGTGGGAGTACTATCCCCAGGAATTCCAAATCCTGAGCTGGATATGTTTAGCCAGCGTCCATCGATTAGAGCTCAGAGTATCTATGTTGAGCTGTGTACAGCATACGTACCAGAATATCGCAACGACAAAGACTCCTGGGCCTGGTCAAGTCATATCAGTGTGGGGCGGTTGGAAGAAACAGTGGATCTGTCGGGATCGGGCGGTACCGGTGTGAAAGTCAGTGCAAAGAAGTCATGGTGGGCAGATGGGGTCCATGGGGTAGATCAAGTCTGCGTACTCACAAGTCGGCATTACTATAGAATTAATCTCCCTCATGAAATTATGGAGTCTTTGCGGGGGTGCGGTAGCTATCGTGGAAGTCGTGAGACGCAGTTCCTGGTGAGTAAGTAGTGCATTGGGTTCCCGGTAATTAACATCACGACGTGTATGCAGCAGTCACACCGGCGAGTAATACCAGAGCAGAGTTTCCTGCGAGTAACTGAGGGACGTAATTCATATGTCAATGAGTTAGATATGTCACCAATAACATCGACGGCGAGACAGCGGGGAAGCAAGTGGGACCAGGTATCCACACGCACTGCATCATGTACTGTGCATACCCCTCTCTCTTCCAGCGCCCGCATTCCCGACGACCGGACATACGGATGCTATGTCTGACGCAACTTCCGTCTTCCGATTGGTGAGCATCTTCCCCGCACTCATCCCTACAACTTCTCGCTAGTGAATCTCTCAAAGATCATCAGTATCAATGTAGTACGGCTTGCTGGCAACTATTCTGTAGATTTACCGCAGTGATTGGAGCGTACGTATTTGTTCTACAGTGGTGGTAGACACCCAATCAGGAACGTGTCGCCAATCATTGCACGTATGTATCTCAGACTCTAGATTAACCCTCCTGCGTACCCTCCGATAAATCGCAACTTCACCTTGGAGCCTGGACATGGGTGACAGCGTAGCTTACCTGTTACCTGGAATCTCTCCCTAAATAAACGCGCGCAGCCAGATGGTAGCATCACTGCCTCGCGCTCGCGTTCAGGCTCTTGGGAGCTATCTTACTAAATTGGGCATCGAGTTTGCTGTCCGGTGTTAGGACTGCCCGAAAGCAGGTACTGTATTGTGGATGGTAGGATAACTATGATCCTGGCAGTGACTCCTGACAGACATAAACTCAGGTCCGAGTATGAAGGAGCGAGAAGAATAAAAGGATCGCCATCTCTCAGGCCACGGGCTCAAGCCTCAGGTTTACCTCCCTCGCACGACTCAAGCAATGGAGTCCACTCACATCTATTCCGTCTATTATATCAGCCCAGACAACAGACGGCACTCCCATAGATTCGATGAATCCCTGGGTGATATTCAGTACCCGTACATAGAGGTCAGTATTGGGATTGACTCTAGCCAGAAAGTACGGAACGCTCACACATCTGGGTAGACCATCAGAGACTGCTGTCCTGTGGGGAGTTTCACCGTCGTTCACAACATAGTCGACAACACGGAAATGATCACCCATGTCCGAACAGACACGGGCTGGCAGCCATACAACAACGCAGGCTTCACGGCGAATGTTGTGAGTCATGCTCTAGGTAATGAATAGTGGTTATTGACTCTCATCCAGGTCGGCCCGATGAGGCGGACAACACTCCCGGAGAGTAGCCCCCCACGACTGGAACCAGCGCCCGCTCTTGGCTTGCGGGTGAGGTCTCCCGTCGATGTGGGTATGGCCACATCTGTCTAACCTGAAATTCTTCTGCCCTAGCTTATACCTCAGAGAGTTCACCGAGGCACGCAGCGCGTCCCTTCTTGGTCCTCGAACATGTCGGTTAAGTTCGATAACGTTCGACTAGACGACGCCGAGAGAGGCAACTTCGCGAATGCTCTTGAAGAAGCATTTGTCAACAACATGCACCTCCTGTACAACTCTGATGGGGATAAGTTGGAGTCGCCCAGGAAGTTCCAGATACATACACACGTAAGGTCTTGCACTCAAAACATACGGGCCTTCGGCTAATATCATGGTTCGGTCACAGCTTCCGGGGTACGCCCATGCAGAATCAAAGCAAATCGCCCTATGGAAGAGCCAGAGAGGAATAGCATGCAATATCACTCGCCTCAACCTCGCGGGGCATGTTGTGAACGAGCTCAAGAAGGCCCTGGTACGTACCCGTTCAAGTTGTCCTCGTTGATTCCCTCTTGCTCAGGCCATTCGACTGGACAGGGTCAATCTCAAGTGATCAAAGTGTACGACGAGGACATACCGCTCAGCAGAGTTGTCCTTGCGGAAGTGACGATTGTCAGCAAAGCGAGCGTCCAGCCGCAGTTTGCCTACATGGTTCAATAGGCTCCGGGGGTTGTTGTCTACACAGTGCAGCGCTTCGTTATGTTCTTTATACTTACGACGCATGCGTCGGCTACTCTGGCGTTTCAAGAATCAAGACTAGCATACAGTGTATGCCGTGACGAGTTCCCGGGACCTAGGTTCGATATAATAGTAATAATACCTTCTAATGCCAATCCGCGTTCAACACCACCGGCGTGACCGGGGACGGACAGTTCACACAAACATACCAAGGGCACGTTTTGATCCGCAGTTCCAAGACCGATAACCGATCAAATACACAGCTTCCCATGAGACACAACACAAGAAAACATTGGAACACAGCATGAGACGAGGGCCCCTGACTGAAACCCAAACGAGACTACCTCCACTACGGAGCTCCGATGCAAGGCCCCGCGGCCTCATGCGTCAGGGGCTACAGGCGGAGGCGGAGGGCCCTCGATGTCGACGACGTAAGTCGATGAGATTCGCGGAGGAAGGCCAGCCTGCGCAGCGGTCAAGCAATGTATGAATGATAGGCAGAGGGAAAGAAACGAGGATGATCAGCACAACGCCAGATTGACGTCAGGGACGTGGGCAGTCGAAGCTTACCTTGGCGTACGTCCGATCGACGCATTCAAGCTGCGAGATCGACATCTCCGGCTCGAACCAGTACTGCGGGGTGCGGCCGCGAACCTTGTCCACGAATGCTTCGAGCTGGTAGCGGTAACTGTGCGCAGCGAGGACACGTTGTCAGTTCAGGTTTGTGTCTCTAGGATGACCATGTAGCTGCACAAGAGAGAAGAATGCGAAGGACGAGAATGCGAAGGACGAGAATGCGAAGGACGGGGATGCGATGAGGAGGAAGAAGAGGAGAGGAGAGGAGGGCGTAGGCGGGGCTTGCAGAGATAGAAAAGGTAGGAGGCAGTAACGCCATGTACAGAGATGTAGTAGAAAGGAAATTGGATATAAGAAGGGAGCACACTCACGACGTCCACCACGCTTCCCCGCTCCCATCCGCATGCTTATACGCCCTCTCCGTGCGCCCTGAACCCTTCTTCGGCTTGACCTTGATATAGTGGTACGAGCCCGCAAGCGGGTAATTGTAGTACTCGATCTCGCCGCCCTCGAGCTTCACGACCGCGCTCAGCTTTGGCATCCGGGGCAGGAGCCCGAACGGGCCCCAGCCGGGCATCGAGAAGTCGACATAGGACTCGGCTGTGATCGAGTCGGGCAGGGCGTACGAGACGTGCATGCCGCGGTCGACGCGCTTCGGGTCTGAGGGGATGGGCTCGGCGTGCGCGTTCGTGATCTCGACGGCGGTCTTGTCTGCGCCAGCGAGGTAGCGTATTGCACCGAGGGGGTAGACTGGACAGAGGGAAAAATGTATGAGACATGCGTGTGCACGCTCGAAGGGGACGGGAGAGCGCGACGCGCCAAGGAGGAATGGGAGGGATGTGGGTCAACTTACCTCCCATGTCCATCGTGCAGCCGCCTCCGAGATCGTACGAGTACCGAATGTCATCCTTGACGAAGAAGAGGGGCGAAAGAAGACTGGGGACAGCAAACTCTGCCACGATGCTCTTCACCTTCCCGAGCTCGCCACTGTCGATGATCGCCTTGACGCGCTGTGATGCAGGATGGAACCTGCGAAGCGCCCTGACATGAGGGCGGACAAGGTCGGAAACGGAGGAGTGGACTCACGGGAAGTGAACTGCTTCAAGAACAACCACGCCTCTCTTCTGTGCAAACGCAAAGATCTTGCGCACCTCATCCGCAGTGTCGGCGATGGGCTTCTCAACCAGGACATGCTTGCCTGCCTCAATAGAGCGCATCGTCCACTCATAATGGAGCCCGTTCGGAAGCTCTGTGGGTATCAGTGGCTGTGGCCATGTGTGCTCAAGGTGCGTACGCACCGCAATGTAGACTGCGTCGATCTCCTTGTCGTCCACCAGCTCTGTAGGTCAGTCATCCAATACATGAGCGACAGGTCAACAGGAATCGCGCACACGTGCTCACCTTGATAGGACTTGCCTCCGCTGTAAACACGAGCGATTCCATGCGTCTGGGCGTACTTCTCACCCCGTGTTTTGTCTCTGCACGCGACCGCGGAGACGACCACGTCGGCATGGCTCTTGGCGGGGGTGAGGAGTGCGTCGGGGCCAATACGGGCTGCGCCCAGCATGCCGAACCGTAGAGGGTTTGACGCCTTAGCGGCAATAGGTGGGTTCTTCGTCTATGGTGAAAGATTAGCTGAGAGGACAAGATGCAGTAACAACAAGGGACTGACCATTCGCATACGCTGCATGGTGGCGGTAGGAGTAGGAGAGAAAGGACAGTGGGGTATAGAGCGTCGGGGCCGAAGACGGGCACGCACAGACCAGCAGCCGCAGCGGATATAGATATGGTTTCCTCGCACGCTCTTCTGGAGCGGGCAGGGAATAGCCGAGTGCAGGGAGATGGACTAAATGGGCTGTGCAGCGAGCCTTTCGGGCGCTGAGCCAATCCTCCAGCCTGGGCGAGGGTTCTGACTCTCAAGTGACCTGCGGATGCGCATGATAATCAATGAAGAAGGAGCCGGAGAGAGTTTGACAGCAGCCTTTGGCAGAGAATATCACGAAAGCACGGCACGCGCGGACTGCTCGCGCTCGACGTGTGCCCGCGCGGTCACCCCTCAGTCTCATCCGGGTCCCCCGACGCCGCTCTCATAGCACATACGGAAGCAAGACATCGCAGCAGTACTGTCAGATGACCGTGTTCTGTGCTCACCTCCGACGATGTCGTCCCAGGTCAAGAAGACGTGGCAGCCTGGCCTTCGGTCGGACTCAGTGCGGCGGGATTATGTAAGCACCGCCACCTGCGGCGGTCTCCGCGCTCAGCTTCTGGCCGCAACTCGACCGCACCTTCTGCACTGACCGAAACAGGGACAGCTGCCCGCTATCTGTGAAGAGTACCAGGAGGGATTCCATCCGAGTTACACAGTAAGCGCGACCCGATCTCCACCCCCTTCGTTCGGGCTGGTCGGGGGCCCCATGGTGGCGACATCACATCTCCACGAGTCGTCTGCGTCAGAGCGGGCGATGGAATAATATTCCAGACATACGTCTAACCAGTACGGCCGTGGAGGCAGGAAATATCCATAATTACCAGATTGAAGCTCGGCGACTGCTCCTTTCAGGCGACCCCTTCGTCCCCGCGCAGATCGGCGAGGATCTGAAAGTCAAACAGGCAACACTTAGCATTGTCCAGCCTTGCGGATGCCCGACATACACGGTCACCAGAGTCTACCAACGGATCTCCAAACCTCGAGCACGTCACGGTCATACGGAATGTTCCTTCATTGTCAGCACAAGCCCAGCCCCTCCTAGTAGGCCTCCTCGCCCTGGGAAGCTGTCCTCAGACAACACACGCGGCCTTGTTGTCATTCACCTGGGCACCCAATTGTCAGTAAAAGCACAGTCTGCTCTATTAGACGAAGTACCCACCGCGAGCGTGCTCCCGTTGCTGGACATCGTGAAGCCCGTGGCGCCGACGCGGTCGCCGCGCTCCGCCTGGAACGTCGAGAGCGGCATCGAGTTGACGTGCACGGACGTGCCGTTGTCGCCGCGGACAAACGTGCGCGAGTTGAGCCTATTTCGGGCGCACCGTGGAAATCACGAGTGGGAATGCAGCGATTAACGCAAGAGGATGCATGGGTCAGGGCTAAGACGGACGTCGATGTGGACGTGGGCGGTGTAACTTACGATGTCAGAAGCGCGTTGATGTACACTGTCGATGTAAACATTCTCAGCTCTCCGGACACAAGGGACTGGATTAAAGAGGAGGGACGTACGCTTTCCGAGCATGAAGTTGAAGAATAGATTGTACAACTGGTCCGGCGCGGCCAGGTACTACAGGCGTATACGAAGCCGTATCGACGCGTGTCAGCAAAAGTCATCCCGAGGCATCGCGCTAGACGTCAGACGCACCGCGATGAGGTTCGCAATCACGAAAAGCCTGCGTGCGAGGCAGTCAGCCCTCCGCGAGTCTGAAAGGTCTTCGAAGGACAGGACTCACGTCGTCAGCAGACCAGTGGTAATCGTCAGAATCACAAGTCGCTCGATCATGTCGTCCGACCTGGATCATCGAGCTCGTCAACACGCCCTTACGTGGAGGCAGAACGACACGCTTACCTTCGCAGACCCGTCTTCCCCCGGCGGAGATACCACACCATGGCAATAGAGATGGAGACATCCGCGACCACGGCGACCCCGAGCCCCGAGGAGCCGGTCGACTACCATGTCGGAATGCCAGTTATCAGTGGAGCGTGGATGGAACAACAACGAGCAGCGCACCTTGAGCTTAGTTTCGGCCTCCTGCAAGACGGGATAGTGGAAGCTAGCAGTCACAATGTCAGTGCATCCTATGACTTGGGTCAATCATGCACGTCGCGTACACTCGGATTGGGAACACTACGTCGGTCTTCGGGTAAGCACGTATGACCGTTCATGAGTACACTGAGTGATGTAAACGTACCCAGGTTCATTGCTGCATTCAGATGGTGCAGATCAGCTTCGGACAGCACTGAAGAGAGTGTCGCATGTACGCACTCAGATGAGCAATCGTGAATAGCATCTGCAATTGATGCAGATCTCGGTCAATCACCGCTCGAGCACGCACGACACTAAAGGGAATGCTCACGCATGCACCGGTGACGAATTGGTTCCTGCTCACTATCATCAATCAAGTCAGATCGTCAGTCAGCGCTATCCCGTCTGACGAATGGGGTTCAATAGGGCCACGGAACGTACGTTTCCAGATGCGCATGACGAAGAACCTACAAACACAGCGAGGGTCAGCATCTCCACCGCCCATTCGAGCTCAGCCCGTTCCACCCATACGCACGTCTCGACGACGAAGGCGATGACCGCCTGCGGACGTGTATCGTCAACATCTTGCTCTGAACCATTCCACATTGATACCACTCACGTTGATAATGATCTCAGTCTGGTCCCGACGAAGCCCGAGAGAGCCGATATGAACAGAGAGACCCCACCGAGCGAGAGCACAGGGAAACACTTGCCGGGATACTCCTGTCACCACACAACCACATCATGAGCACCGCTACCAGCATTGACAGAGCGGCGGAGGCACGTACCACACAGTGCGGGTGAGCGCGAAGGGGTTCGCGTAGTTCGTCACCAGGTAGTGATACGCGATCTCTATGATCAGCGCCTGGTGAACCGTGTCGAGAGTCCTGCAGGCAATCCGCTCGTCAGCTCCAGCCCGAGCGCGGAAGAGCCCAAGCTGCAAGTGCACTTACCAAAGAGCGCCGACCTAGTGATCAGACAGACGAAAGTGAGTACCGACGCGTCGCCTGGACGATTAAGACAGAGAACGTACGATCGCGCGGAGGAAGGACATGTCCGTCTTGGCCTTCTCGGAGCGGTAGTACTGGAACGTCTGGATGCAGGTTACACCGTAGATCCTGTCCCACCGTCAGCGCTCTGACCAACACATGAAGCAGCTGAGGCGAAGCGCACATGGACGAGATAGCGACACCAAGGTAGGCGACACCGATGGTGGCGCCCTTGTCGATGGCCGCGAGGATCGCCTTGGCCTGCTCCTCCTCAGTGGGTATGGGCATGGGCATTGTCATGTTGGCCGCCATCGTGTCGGGTCGACTACTGGAGGATTTGCTGGATGTGAAGGTGTCGCTCTCGAGCTCTGTATTGGGCTATAACAGAGAACAGAGTGTTAGCCACGGATAGACAACAATACAGAGAGGATGGAAGACGTACAGGAGCGTGCACGAGGCGCGATTGCCGAGGGTATGAGAAGACTGCACGCGCTAGATACTCCTGAAGCGCATATGTACCGTCCTCCTCTCGAGCCCCGCGAGCGCTAGTCCCCACGAGGTGTCACTGCTGCCCAACAGAGACATCCGCGCGAAGGTTGGCTGTTCGATAATCGAGCAATGAGACTGCGTGCAAGGAAGGCGAGTCTCGCGAGAAGCGCGGGAGGTGCCTAGTGCGCGAATCGCGGAGACCTTTGGGAAGGGAAGTCCGGAAGTCTCGAGGGGGCGGGAGCATCAATCCATGGGCATTGGGTGCGTTTCTCGTCGCTCTTTGGCCGCGAGTCGCACGCGCCTGTCAAACTCAAATCGCTGTACGCCGTGCGCCGCGCCTGGAGAAGGCGGCGACTGTTCTTCCGGCTGTTCTTGACCTTTGAGTTCGTGCGCGATGTGTCGAACGTCGTCGATGGGATGCCATGATGGTGTTGATATACTTGCGAGGAGCTGCCGAACGTAGAGTTGAAGATCTGACTTGAGAGTGAAGATGCAGGAGCGTATTCTTAGCTCGCATATCTCTGTGGCGCGACAGTCCGGCATGGTGCAGTCGACCGTTTTCGTTGGTGGCTGTTGAGAACACTATGTCAATAGAAGTTCTCCTGCGAAACTCGAGTAGCCGCACTCACTTGGGTATTAGTCCTGAGAACCCGACGAGTGTGGGCGTTGACGAAGACTTTTGCTCCCATTGTGGGAGCCAACGAGTGAAGACTTACTCACAGAGAACTACTGAGGCCACAAGCCTGAGATAGATGTTCGTCACAAGACGCGGTGTTTGGGTCGGGTGAGGCGCGTTCACCGTTCACCACAAGTTGGATCCTCGCCTGGAGAAGAGAGCATAACGCGGGTTCCCGCTGACGAGAAGCGTGCCTGCGGCTGGATGTGGAACATTATTGTCCGCCTCAGGACGTAAATGAGCTCAACGTACATGTCATGAGAAGGCGGATATGCCATTCCGATAGGTAGCTATGGCAGGCTACATACAACCTGGGCAACCTGGGACCCAAGTTCAGTATAGAAGCTCCGAATCGGGACGACGGGCGGGAAACACCTACCGAAGTGTGGGCAACTCGGATTAGATCATCATGGACGAGAATCAGACAGTCGCGCATGATGAGCAGTGTAGCGACGTGGCTTTTGAAGCCGAGATATAATCTCATGCGTAGATAGCAGTCTAAAGACAGATGCAGTCTGTGCGCTGGCGATGGATACAACTGTCCGGGGTCCCGTCATGGGCGCCTTCGATCTCGGCAACGCCACCCGGGCGGGCCGAGCTATGTACCACCATGGCCAGTTGCTCAACAATCGAAAGGTGACAGTCAACGCGTTGCAGCATGTGGTCAGAAGGAACAACTTCTGACATAGCCAAATGGGTGCCTAGCGAGGGATAGTGACGAACTTCACCGACGGACAGACCTTCAGGCTACGAGGTACAAAGCTTGAGCAAGGCGTCGACGATCTTACAGGCTACGCCACCTCCAGGGTTTTCATCTCAAACTCGTCTCTGCTCCTGCTCCTCGTCGACGACCCCTCCGCGCGGGTGAGTTCCACGATCTGCGACTGCGACCCCTTGCTGCTACTCCGGGTCTTGATGTCGATGATCGTGGTAGGGTTCCCATCCCACACCTGAGGCCCGTCGTCGTCGCGGGCCATATGTTGAGATCGCTGCGAGGCGGCGAGTGTCGTAGGACTCAGCACGCGCATGCCAAACGCGCCAAAGTCGTCTGTGCCTGGAGCCCCCAGCACATCCCGAAGTACGGTCCGGGAGTTGAGACTGCGAGAAGACGTTGGAGGGGTGCGATAATCAGCGCTCGGCGAGCAAGGGGGAGGAACGAGACCTACATTGACAAGACTGAGATGGCGTATGCTACAGAGTCGTGATCAGCGAGTGCAAATAGCCAGAGGAGCATGGGGCGGCTCGTACACTTTGTTGCCGGGATGCTCACGGCGGCATATACCAGAGTTGCAGGCTGGATAAGGGCCTGGATTCACTTTAGTATGCGGATACGCCAATCGATGGCAGTGACATACGAAGAAAAATCCAAGGGAGCTCAACGTGCTGAGGAGTAGGAGTTATGGTGCTTCAACTACAACAATCCATGGGAATAGGAGCCTACCTAGTGAGCAACCCTATCAACAGCCACCATGGACAACAAGACTGTTAGCAATACCCTACGCCGAGTGCTAGTGAACGTACCAGTGTTGATGGTATACACGGTCAGTATGTTCAACACGGAGTCGGTTCTACATGCGTGATAAGGGTTGGTCGATTGTGTGACGATGGTATTGAATACTCACTGACGGTAGCCCGTACGGTTGCTTCGTAGGTATATTAAGAGTGTTGTAGTGAGCATGATGTCGGTTGCGACAGAACTTCCGAAGATACCCGAGAGGATCCACTATGACGGATTAGGTGCTACTTAGCATTCGGCATGGAACAAGACAGAAGCCGCGTACAGTGAATTTCTGCCATTTAAGGAGTGTTACTTGAATAAACCTTGGGCGAGTTCAGAACGTGTGGTACATGGATACGACGCTGTCAATGAGACGTACGTTTCCACTGTTGCAGCTGGAGAACTGATCATGAGCGTTGCAGCTACACAGTAGATTGTACGTGACACTACTCACCGATACAGAACCCTGCGACAGCAATCGTGCATTGTCACTACAAGTTCCGTATTCTCAAGACGTGCACATACCCATGGTGCACATCATGGACAACGCCTGGCGTTTGTGAGATAGGTTCAGAGAATGCCTTCCAGTACTACTCACCGCAATAATGGGGATGAAAGTATGTAGATATCCAGTCGTCGATCTAACTATACGGGGCATTAGCATGGGCGATCAACTAGAGGCGAAGGATTACTTACGCATATACACTCTTCTGGCATAGAATCTGTGAAGTACGGTTTCAGTGACTTTCGCCGCGGTGACAGAGAAAATGAATAGAAGCACGCACGTCTGCATGACCATCATCATGAAGCTCTGTCACGGAATCAAGATCAAATCAGCGGTAGAAGGAACAATACACAGCTGACGTGGCAGATAGACTCACTGTTGTCGGTATCAGCAACTACGAAGGACGAGTGGATAGTCAGAGTGCGTTCCTTGATAGCAGATAGGACTCAGCACCGCCGTACCCTGATAGACCTGCAATGAATATCAGCACCATGGGGGAAAGCTGCCCACCATCAAATTCAACTCACCAGACGCCGTCGAGCAGTGCACGAGGGTTGAAGTAGTTCGCAACGAGGTAGTGGTAGCTAACAGTCGCAAGTTGAGTAATTTCTTGTTGCTACGAGGATCTGAACCTACGTACTTGATGTGGAGACATTCCACGGTGTGCAGAGTATCTGTGAGACTTGACGCTGCGTGATAACATACTTTAACGGGAGTTGAAGGAGTCGTACAGGAGGAGCACGACCTGAGTTGGACGATAGGCCATTACTACAGCATCGGCGACATATATGTAGAATCCACGAACCGTTGCTTTCAGAAAGGGTGCATCCTTAGGATACATGGAGAAGTATCGGAACGACTGGTGAATGGTGAGGCCGTACATCCTGGGCATCGACGAGTGAGTATAGGTTCACGAAGTATCGCAGGTAAAGCGTACATGAGGCCAACAAAGCTCCCAATCAAGACCGCCCCAAACGTATCATGAAGCGCAGGCAGCCCTGCGCGAGCTTGGAGGTCGGAGACGTGGGGACCTGAGGCCGCCATGAGGGTAGAACGTCGGGAGAGGGCAACAAGTGGGGGCCACCTGCATGCCTGCGAGATGATTCTTCTGCAAGTAGAGCGTCGCGCGGGCGCATCTTGCGGCGCGAGGAAGAGAAGCAAACGTGGGAGCCCGAGCGCGATGGATGGTATGATAGGCCGCACCTCGCGCGGCGTCTTGGGCGACCCGCCCAGACAGGCGACTCCCCCCCCTCAACAGAGTACCCGCGTTCCGACTGTATGCCCGATGGCAGATGAAGACTGATTCATGAGTGAAGTACAGACTTCCCAGGATCCGAGTGGTGGTGCAGGTCAACATAGAGAGGCCATTTTGTGAGTTATCGCTATAGCTGTGACCGACGCCATATGGCCTGAGTTGTTAGTAATGTCCCTAGGAGCCATGCGCTCTCTGCGCTGGCAGCCTCACCCGGTCGTGGCGAGTCGGACAGACGAGCTCCGGGGCGGCCATCTAGCATCATGCCCGCCAAGTATCAGTCATTCAACGTAACACGTACCAGTCTACATCTCAGGGTACGACGGGTTCTGGGAAGTGCGCTCGAGCGCACTGTGGGTCCACAGCGGTGCATGCGAATGGCTCCGCGTCAGCGTTGGCAGATGGGACAGATTTGATCAAGACTTACCCTGCTCCTTTACGATTCCACTACACCAGATCTTCTGTTCTGTGTGAGTTGAGCGGGACTGCATTGGAAGCGTCTGGGGGTAAGAGCGACTCACACATTGGACTCGAAGCTTGCTTGAAGGACGACGGGACAAGTCCTAAATCGGGCGCCCGGGAATTCGGGCCGACGACTACATGGCGCTTGAGAGTTTAGGGCAGGCGCCGTGATTCCCAGCTCTAGCCTCTACTCAACTCACTCCTTTCGCCTCAGATATGCTACCGTTCTCTCGAATGCGCTCGTAATACGACTCGTGAAGCCTACGCTGGCAGTACTGGCAGCATACACATTATGATGAGAAGGGTGAAACGCGCGATGTGGGCGTTCGACATACTGAGTCCATCCAAGCCATGACGTCACACCAGGATCCGTCACCCTAGTACACTGCTACCGGTCACCCACAATCAATGGTTGATGAGCTCTCCAGCACTAGCTCTAGCGGATAGATGGAAAGCGGGAGTAAGTGGTCCAATGGTACGCAACACGGCTCTCTTTGGCTAGAGTGCAGCCGCCACTCGCCTCAAGGTCGAACTGAACTCTCAGTGTCCCAACGCTTGCTCTTCGAGATCTTGTACGGATGTCCCGGAAGTTGGCTAAGCTGAGAGAGTCCTTAAATATGTTCAGGTCCGCGAACGTGAGTGATAGACTCGATAATCCTGTGTCATCGACTAATATGTCCCGCAGTTGATAACTGTGACCGGGGTGAGTTTAGATCCCGCAAACCTGCGAGATTTTCTGCTGACATATAAATAGGCTCTCATGAATGTCTCGCCGCAAGGGTCAGTCGCGTGATCCCAACAGCTTTGACATCTGACTTATAATCGACATCTCATGCCAGCTTCTTCCTGCGCCCCGTCTCCTTGGGAGTAAGTACTTGACATATATCCCTCTACCTAACGTTACTAACTCGAGTGAAGTATCTCCGATGTACCGGCTTGATACCGCCGCACCACCCATAATGATGCGTCCTCGTTCGACAGTCTCTTCCGTGTACCGGTTGATCTCGGTCGTCGCGGGTCTTTTCCTGGGTGTCAACCTAGGTAGCCTTCCGTCCAAGTCTCGCCTGGCGTCCATGCTGACGAGTCTTCTTTGTCGCCAGCATTCAACATCTGTGAGTACGTTATTTTTCACACTACGGTCGTAGAGACGCTACCGGTCTTCACAGTCGTGTCGATCCGCGCGTTCGTATCTCCAGCTTTCCGTACACGCGCAGCTCTCACAAGTTTCCCTGCAGGTTCCACACCATGCGAATTGAAGCGTTTACCGATGACAAGGTGAGCTTCGGACACACCTTATCTTGGCCTAGCCACGGATCCTGACGGCGTGAATAGTGTGTGATGCCGGTGGCCTACGGCTCCCTCACTGCGTCAACATCTTGGTCACCGGCTCGCTCTTCGCTGTCATGGCTCGCGCACGGCCGACCCAGGGAAGGTGAGTCCCCCCTATTCTAGTAGGCGTACCAACAACAGTACTGACCACGACCAATAGTCACAAGTCTCTCGCTGACTCGGTCGTGATCTACGGGATCAACTCAGGTGCGTTCATGTCCCACGGCCTTCCTCGAGAATATCTCCATCTGACCAGAGTGTATAGGACTCCTGGTCCTGTGAGACATGTCTGTTTGACGTTGTGGTAGCCCACAAGCTCACGTTAATCCCTAGTGTATTCGACCTCGTCGCCATGATCATGGTATGTCTTAGCACCTCACTCAGTGCTGTATCTCACTCAACGACTAAACGCGAACCCTCCGGCAGGCGGCCGCAGTTGCGAACGCACTCTACTGGTTTCCCTGTGGCCTCATCACTGCCAGATGTAGGTCTGCCTTTGCGCTGATACCGACACCGATACTGATACTACGCGCCCCAGTGTACATGAACACCCTCCTTGCAGTGTACGTCTCTCTTGGGCCCACCCCATGATCTCCTTCTGACCTTCACGGTCTACGCATGACCAGATTAAACTCGCGAAAGCTCTTCCACTCCAACACCTACGGCGCGAACATCCTCACTCGCGCGAACAGGCTTGCGGTGGTAGAGCGGTGGAACGTTCCGTAGGTGCGCACCGCTCAGTTCTTCTCCCGGCCATGAACAACATCTTGATTGTGTTACTGCCGTAGCTGCCCGAGGAGGCGCCTCTGGCGCTGGTGAATATCAAGGTAACCACCGAGATAGAGGGGGGCGACAACGGGGAGGTCTCTCCTCCCCGGAGCGAGAGAGGGACGATGATCAAGCTCGAGCCACAGCGGCTGGCAGGGTGAGCTGTGATGAAGTAGAAGTCTGCCGGTGCCCGAGTAGAACAGCATATGTACTCTCGCTTACTAGTATCGGAGGCGGGACGACTGGGTGCCATGGCAAGCAGATGGCGACAGAACCACAGCACCAGAACACTCAGACCTTTCTCTGAACGGTGTTGTTGCAACGCGTACGGCCGAGGGAAGAGAAAGTACTCCTACGTGCATTGCCGCGACAGATGCTGTGTGTGCAACAACTTTCTTGGCAGCGTGAGTTGCTCCTACCCATCGTTGGTAGTTGATGTATTCACTCGACCACAGTCTCAATTCAAGGTCAGCACGCAGAGGATAGTGCCCCTGTTTAGCTGTACCTTCAACATCGTTCGGTCAGTCTGAGGCCACACACAGTCTTCGTGCATAGCTCACTCAGGATGACGATACAGGTTGCAATTAAGCCGGGCGGTCCGTTGCTACTGAACACAAGCCGGCTTAATACGAGTCGACCATGACGCAGCATGTGACATAGGAAGACTTTGCTGAAAAGCCTGCCGGATCGGAAATACAAGAGCCTGGCCTTGAGGTATGGAGAGAGTCATGAGGACGCAGGCTATCTAGAATTACAGGCACCGTTCACGACATTCCTCAATATATCGCATCCGACTCAAGTCTTTGTGGCGCTAGATACTCGAGGGGCTCAGATGGCTCCGAGTGTCCTAGTACGGGGATGATGACCAAGCTCGAGCGACAGCATCTGGGAACATGAGTGAGTATGCTATCAATTGCGTTGATATTGCAGTGTGTAATTGGCGGGGATGCTCACATCAACTTCAACCTCTTCAGTACTTGTATTCATCACTCATTGTATGAACTCGTGTCCCCTGCACCCACTCCATTACTTTCAAAGTTGAAATTTGTTCCAGCAAAACACTCACCACGTCTACGTTTGAAACCGTGTTAGAAGTACGCCGGATTTCGGACAGCGGGATGGCGGTGGTGGTCGTCTCGTCATGACGTAAAAACCTTGGGAGAGTCAATGTACCGTCTAGCTCGTGTGTCCGGATCTTGTCACGAGCGTTAAGCCTGAGGTCATCTTTGAGAAGGCGACCAGGTACAGATTGCAACTAGTGACTCACGTAGCCAGGAGGGCATTTAGATACACTAATTTGACTGTGAGACAACCAATACTTGCCACTATAGTGAACGTAGGACTCACTTTTGCTGGCATTGAAATAGACTTTGGCCATGGTGAGCAAGTGATACATGCAAAGGCCTGAAAGAACCTACATGACAGATAAACCAGAGTTCTAGGCAGCGCAGCGTACTGCAGCGAGATCATCAGTCACGACGAGAGAGTTCAGTGCCAAAACTGTGCACTGAACTCACGGTAATGAGACACAACGAGATCACAAAGCTAAGTCCCAATGGATCACGTCGGTAAGCCTCCTAAACACGCACATTAACATCGCACTTGCCTGGTCAATAATCCTGTATTGATTGTATATCGCATGAGAATATGGATCATCGTGTCGGTCCTAAAGTCACCATCGTCAACTCTAAAGCGTAGCCGCGTGTCCGGCAACATACCTTCGATTGAGCCCGGTTCCTGCTCTGTACAAAAACAAGCAAAGAGAAGTAGCGATAGAGACATCGTCGAGTACCACAAGTCCAAGCTGGAGATAGAGAATCCACTGTGGGCCCACAGGTGAACCATCCCATCGGAAAAATCACAAGATTCTTCAGCATTGACTCACTGAAAATTTGTCTGCCTCCTGGAAGGTGGGCACAGTGAATCTGTGAAAATGATGAGCAGCGCTACCTCGGATACGATACTTAGCACGAGTCACAACCCTTTGATGCCAAAGACTTAAGTTGTATGAGTCACAGCGAAGAGGTCTAGTGTATGACGGGAACCACGCACCCATTCCTATGACTACGAGTGCGCCCAGTAAGTTCAACCTTATTGACAAAGAGAGGAACGGCACGTACTCCAAACAAGAAATGCTAAGATAGCCTGTGGGCGGTACGCGTTGTCAACGCCGGTGACTGTCGCAACGAGAGACTGCTGAAGAGTCAGAGACGTACCAATGGAACGCATAGCGGTCGGTTATGCTTGCTGACTACACTATCGGTCAGCTGGAATAATTCTTAGGTTGGGCTAGCAACTGAGATTTTCACGTACGGATCCATACTCGGTATGTAAAGAAACTTCAAAGGGATCATTAAAAACATTTGCAGGCGTTAGTCAGAGGTGAGGGTACCTTCGAACAATGCTGTCACTCGTAGTCTTGACCACGTTGAGCTCGCGTACATCATTGTGCAATATGACTATAGACCTCACCGTGATCAGAATGCCGGCCTATGCAGCATCCATGAGTGAACTGCAGCATCCGATGGCACGCAGGCTTACGCATAGACTCCTTAATAGGCGTTCAGGACTGGTTAACTGAAAATGCGGCTATCACTCACCAGGGTATCTCTTGGACGATGGATGGATTGGTGAAGTTCGTAATTACATACCTTAAGCCGGCAAGGTCAGCGAAGATGCGAGACAAGTTTGTTGCAGTGCCAGTGGACCTACCAATACATCGTGTGGCCAACGATCACGATATGAGCTGTGTCGAGAGCGCTATCGGTCCCAGTGTCAGTCCATGAGCGACCAATAGGGTTGGGTAGTTCTCCACGTACAGCAGAATAGAAACCTGCACCGTGGATGAGTTGTGATGGCAGAGTGAGACCACTGTGAGACTCACAATGAGTTTGAGTCGGATATGGTCGCTTGCATACTGTTGGAAGTAGATGAACGTTTGCAAGCAGGTAACGCCATAGAGACTTAATTGAATGCGAGTGTTAGCCGTCAAGACTGGAAAAGAGCCTTAGCTGCTCTCACCAAGAGGCGACCAGAGACCCAACAAATCCTGCACCGAGCGTCTGGTCTACTGCCATCGGTTCACTTACGCCTCGTACGGGGTAGAGAGAGTACGTCGGACGACGTACACGTCACCAGCTAGACCAGTATTTATTTAGTGGATAGCCCTACGATGTGCCTGGTAGATTCATCACGTTTCTGATTTTGTTCAACCAGCGTCGGTGGGGTTGGGGAGGTGGTGATGCGCCGGGGACGGGTTGCTCAGTGCCTCGTGTCGGTGCGGTAAAGTCGGTGTTCTCACCAGATGAAAGGTGCGTAAGTTGTGCGGCCATACTGAAACTCGGCCACGTTCAAAGGTCGCTGTCCCAAGCTGTTGGGAGACGTCAGGTACAAATCTTAGTCAGATAGGGGTAGGGTGATACGCAATACATCGGCTTCACATGACAGCGTCATACTGCTACAACCTTACTGTCTCTCGGTCGCGCGCTCTTTAACAGATACGCAATAACACAAGGCTGACGATATGTCGAGTACTCACGCTTGTGTCGCGGGCGTGAACTAACATCTGGAAGTCAAAGATGTATAATTGTCGAAGTGTAGATTTCCGTCAGGTTTCATGGGCGCCGGATATGAGACCGTCTCATCATGAGCGGAAGCATCAATAAAGGAGGCGCACACGCATTCTCTCTCACACAAACAGAATACAAACATCGGTACCTACAGAAGCCAGTAATTTACGTTGCGACGCCTCTGCCAGAAACGTCCAAGGTCACCCATCATACACGATCAGCGCTGTTGACCCTCCTTGCAACGCAGTAGCGTGCAACAGAGAAAGCACCCTCTGCGCGCAGCCCATTTTCTACGTCACGGAGAATCGCCATCATCTGCTCCTGAGAGCTGACCCTGACTCCGTTCGCATCCTCCAACTTGCCTTGGACAAGAAGGGCGCCAGCAAGATGCTGGAAAATGAGCCGCATGTTCTCGACAGTGAAGTCGGCGTGCTCTGAGAGGTTTTCTCCCCCTTGTCCTCGGGTGGTGCTACAGTGTTTCCCCCAGGGCACAGCGGCGCGCTGCGTGTCTACCACACTGTATCCAGCGGCAGTGAGCATTGTTGGCAGTCGGAACGTCATGCTATACAAAGTCATCAGACGGCCACCTCGCTCAACGAAAACCAATCACGCTTACTCTACGACGAAGCCTGCCGCCAACGGAAAGCCGGCATACATGCGATTGGCTTGTCCTAACCATCCTGAAGCATTGATTGCGTTGCTTATGTTGTGGCCTGGGCCATCCTCTGGAGGTGGGTTGTCCCTGTACAACACCGGATCTGCCTCCTCAATCATGAGCAGCCCATCGGACTCTGTTACCGTCAGCAGGAGAAGGATGGATTCTGAATGCATCACGCACTGAGGACCTGTCGACAATTGAGTAGCGCATTTTTCCACCCATCTTCCGTAAGACAGAGGAAGAGGAGGCTGATGTGGACAAGGTCAAACTTGGCATGGTACTCTTCCGGGAATGGCTTGGTGACATCGTGCTGGAATGTCGTGATACCGAGGGGGTCAGTAACCTCCTTGCCTGGAAAGAACCTGGTGTCGATATCGCAGGCAAACAGATGGACGGGGGATGTAGTCGGGTTGTTCTGAGGGATGTCTAGACGGCATCTCACTTCCGGCATACTGGCCAAATCCAGCGTCCAGGGACACGTTCCTGCGGCAACGTCGAGCACTTCCGACACGTTTGAGACCTCGACCGAGGACGGAACGGCACCCTTCCATCCCACCAGACTCTTCTTCAGCAAGTACTGAGAGCCAAGCCTGCATGGGTGCGTTGTAGCATTGTGAACATGCATAATCTGAGCTATGGCAGTTCAGCGTACCTTTTCTTCTCAAAGTCGCCCACAGGAATGACATAGCGGGAGTCGGATACTGGATCTCCCTTCATGATAGGAGTAGGGGGTGTAGAGTATCGAAAGATTTTGGCGAGGGCAGTGACAGTGGGGGACACCGGAGATGCAGGTCCACAGCTCATTGAAAGGAGCTGCCTCAAGCGTTTACATATCAGTCTTCGCGCGTCTGGAAGACCACGTGGTAAGATGTCATCAGGAGCGAGTCTCACGGCGCTGACTCCCCAGGTCTCAGGTTCGCTACGCTCACACACAGTCTACATGTCTGTGTATCCGTACAGCCTGGTACACAAGTGTCGGGCATTTCAGACAGTCAAAACCCATCCAGAGGGCTCATACTAGTTGATCAAATATCCTGTACCGTTCCTTTGCCATCTCCCAATTCGAATGTCTACAATCCGAGTTCTCAAGAGGGAGGTTCATTCTCCGTGCAAGATCAATATGTACGCCTTACAGCTTCACCATTCTCTCACCCCTTATGATATGAAATCTAACAGCCCACGAACACGGATCAGACAGTCTGATAACGCTGATAGCCAAGTCCTGATATACCATGCTAGGACACCTCAGGCAGATACCATCAAGACTAGACCTAGTTCCGCGGCATGCAAACTGCTGAGCGGTGGGAAAGAACAGCATTGCTGCCGCTGTGTGAGCTCTGAAGAGTACGTATCATCTCATTATCAACCCTGAGACTTGGCGCGGGGCGTTCACATGATGATACCCTTCACGAGACTCCTCTTCGTATTCAGTACACCGCTGCTGTGTTTGCTCGTCATATCTGTGAGCCCGTGTCTTGCAATATTCAGTGTTCGAACATGGCGTGATTGGTCATTGACATACGCGCGGTGTGTGCAATCAAGCACTTCGGGTTCCTGGGTATCCTGGGCGTCGTTCAATCTTCTTTCTATATAAGCGCGAGACACCCCCTGTTCACTGGTCTCGCCCTCAGTCTCTTCAGTGAGTAGTCACAGCTTGTATGAGTACCCGATACTCACTTGTACCACTCAAGCCGACGCAGCCGTCTGTTTCGATTCGCAACGGTCACTGTGCTTTCATCCCCACAATCCCCTTCGCTATGTCAGCCAAACCCGTCATCATCTTTGCCTGTGGGTTGCTCTTTGCTGCTGCAGTAAAGCCGCCCCAGCCTCCAGTCAAGCGAGCCGTGAATGTCTATAGAGGTCAACCTTTCGAATATGTCGTGCGAATTATCACATACATGGCGTTAGTGAGTATCATCATCTTTCTGCTATATTTCTGAGACTGATGTGAGGCTACAGATCGCTGTTACCGCCGCATTCCTCTACTTCTCGGCAACAACCTCAATTATATTGTCCACACATGACTCAATGGGTCTACTACCTTACGTATGCCCAGCGGGGATACATGGCGCGTCTGCCACACTCGGTTATTCACCGAGATTCGTCATTGGCGCCGCATGCGTCTTCTCCGGCGCACTCCTGCGACTGTGGGCAACCTACACCATGGGAAGCCTCTTCACATATGAAGTTGCAATTTTAAAAGGCCACACGCTCGTCAGAACAGGCCCATATGCATTTATTCGTCATCCGGGTTACACAGGAATGATTGTGGTCATCGCGGGAGTGCAGCTCATGCACTTCGGTCAAGGGGGGTACGTGTCCGAGTGCGGTCTAGCTGCGTCTCCTGTGTGGTTTCTTCTCTATCTCTGGTCTATACTTGCGATATTTGTTGTGGTATCGCTGTCGTGGCGGACGCGGGCCGAGGACGCAGCGCTGCTGAAGCACTTTGGTCCCGCATGGGAAGACTATTATACACAAGTTCCATACGCCTTGATCCCGTTTCTTGTGTAGTATCTGCCTGCATTATAGCCAGCTACGCTGATACTACTGTATGTTGTTATGCCCTTAGTATACGCCACTACTTATGTCTCAGACGTAGTATAAACTCGGCCTCGTACTATCCCCAAAGCGAATCGTATTATATCGTCCAATGACAATGATGCTGCATGGCAGATTCATCATTTTATAGCTTAGTACTGGTTGTCCCCTGTCGGTTTAGTTGAGCTATCAGAAGAGCATACTTGTGATCATCTCGATCATCAACAGTGCCATCCCAAGGTACATTCCCTCACCCCATTTTCCCAAGAGATGTGATGATTTCCCCACATGGAGCTAATAATGTTTTCATACAATCAGCAGTTGGCCTTCTACCTCACGGGCGCGTTCCAGGGCTGCCGATGATCCTGTGCGAGACCGCCTTGATCGTATAACACCATGTTCTATATCATCAACCAACTAACGCGCTCATGCTCGACTACCTGCGCCCGGGTAAAACCAGTGCCAACTCAGGAACTCTTGGAAGGTCACCTTAAGGCTGCTCTACGAGCGCTAACTTCTCAACGCCCGGCACTGGTGCTGATGTTCTCCGCCACATCAGATACGTCTCCGTCTCGCTTTCAAGATCAAACCTTCGCCAGCGCGCACCTACACTCATCAGTTGCAATCTCTATCAGCGCTCCCGTATGCGACATAAGCTCGCAATATCCGTCTCTCATTTGTTCCGTCTTCGGTCGCCTGTGTCTCCGCACCATGCTCGAAGTCATGGAAGAGAGTCATCCCACCTTACCACTCCCTCTTTTTCCCGCCTTGGACAACACTCTCGGAGCTGTGCTAATTGGAACGGGGATATCATCCGTGTATGTTCCGAATTGTCTTTCAATTGCCTTTCCACGATGCTGACGCTGATTACAGTCTCGCTGGTGTCTCAATCCACCAAACGTTTCGGTACTTCAGGCGGTACCCCAATGATAACATGTCTTGCAAGGCTACTGTAGGTTTGTTCATGCTGTAGAATGACATGGCCTTACATGCCACATCAGGTCTCCATTCTCAGGTCAGCCGATCCCATAGCATGATGGCAGGAGGAACCTCACCCTTGGTATAGCTTGCTCGACTTGGTGCATGAGACCTTGATCGTACACGTGTGGTATGCGATCCGTCGCCTTCTTTGCAGGCTCTTCTGAAGGCGATGGTCGTATAGCTACTACTACCTTATCAGCAACTACTTCAAGCCCCTGACGCTCCAGGCGGGTGTGTGGTGAGTGAATTCTTCCTACATGAGACTCTAATTCATAGTTGACTTTCTCTCAGGTCGCTGAGGGTGAGAGCTCTGCTGCACGACTCTCACTTATTGCTTCTAACTGTTTCTGCTAGCTTGTGATCCCAACGACAGTGAGTGGCGACTGAGTTTTAAATGGGTCGTTGTCTAATCACTGTTGGTAGGGTACTATGTCGATGGTATCGCATGTGTGAGTTTGAATCACATTCGCCACCCTGTTCTTATGCCGAATACTAACGCTACGCTACAGCTTCTTTGCGCGTCGCGTTCTAATCTGTATTAATTTCATTTTTGCACACGAGTTTTCTTATTCTGACTTCGTGTCGCAGTATGGGGCAAGAAGAGCATGGTCCTGCCTGTTGCCTTTGTGAGTGCCATTAGGCTCATCGATATTCTCTGTACGTGTCTGAATAGTACATACAGCTCTCGACTATTCTGATTCTAGCAGAGGGAGGTTCGTGTCTACTTGCTGTAGCGTTCGCACGCCTGAACTAATCAATTCCTGTGTAGCCCTGTGTGGAGGTAGGTTTCGTTCTCTAATCGCAATTATATTTAGGTTGGTTTACACTCCAGGCGCAGCAACGACAGCGTTTCTGTACGTGCCTCTAGACTTCGTGATACTCGGAGCTTCGTCACTCATGGCTGTTTAAGATTCATTGACCAGACTTTCACGCGATTCGTGGAACATAGCTCTGTGCGCACCCTGTGGATAATGTTCTGCTTTTTCCTTGACGACCATCCCTATAGTGGTTGATCTCCACAGCCCTCGGAGTGCGCGTGTTCACCGACTTGGTTATCTCGGGAGCAATGATTTATCAGCTGAGGCACAACCGTACTGGGTTCAGAAGGTTCGTCTAGAGCTATGCCTTGTCTGCCGAGTCTCATCTTGCCTCAGGACCGACAGCATCCTCGATCTTCTAGTGCTTTTTGCAGTAAACACCGGTGAGCACTACATGATTTGGGAAGAAGCTACACTACTTACATGTCCACGTAACTGCGACACAGGATTGCTGACGAGGTACGTATCCCGAGAAGAGAGGAGAAGTTAAAACTGACACAGGCAAAGCATCATCAATCTCGCGTCTGTACTCACGGTATGTCCAACTCGTGATTTGGCAGGATAACCATGCTGATTGTGTGGCAGGCGATAGTCTATCCCAATGCTTTGATATACTGTGGTATCTACCTAGTGTCCTCCAAACGTAGGCGTAATTTCTCCTGTATCTTTCCACCGCGGTTCATTGATCGGTTTGCGATACAGTGTACTCTAACTCCGTACTGACCGTGTACGTATCTCTATATCACTTTGTCTCCATTGGTCCCTGAGTTTCCCCCAACAACAGGCTTAACTCTCGCAAGTCTCGAAACAAGTACAGTGCCGAGAATCAAGGCGAAGAAACTACATGGCTGGAGATGAGCGATCGCATCTCTGCAGCGTGTCGAGTGGCTGAGACGGACTGCGAGGTCGGTATATTCCTCGCCTTCAAAGGGGTATCAGGCTAATTTTCCTTTGCAGGTTGACCATGATCCGGTTCTTGAAATTGCCTCTAAGCCCACAGAAACATCTCGCGCAGATGCCGGCACCTCGAACACGTATTCTCTATCTGTAGACATTGGAACAAGGCGTCACGCTCGCAGGGAGTCGCAGTATGAGTAGAGATTGTTCGTTTTCGTCCATTAACATCTGTTCCGACTAGATTCGTCTCGTTCCTATTAGGTGTACCGATCAAAAAACTTGAGCCAATTACTTGTGTGATGACATCGGGATTGACAGCGCCGCTCAGCGGCTGGGGCGGGAACGTGTAGGTCATGCAGTACTTCTGCGCCGGTCCTCTTGACTCCTGAGCCCGTGTCTGCAGACTTGGCGTCGGCGGAGAAGCTGCTTCAGCACAGAAGGAGCTGATACGTGTAGCCGGGGACAACTGCTCCCGGCCCTGAACACGGTAAAGGTGCATGTGCGCCTGTCTGTAGGTGGTCGTGTATTCTGGGAGATAACCGACAGTGCTCGTTCTGGCGGTTCGGCGGCTATGGCACGGTGCGGTGGAGATAGTGGCCCTGCACCGACCACGACTAGCAGATAGCGCTCCGGTGACATTCGGCGACATCAGGACACCCGGCTTGAAGCTTGAGACATCGAAGTCATCAATAGTAGCGACTTGCCGGGATGTAGCTCCGGATGAGGCGCGGAAACTCACACGATGCGCGCTTGACGCCAACAAAGACAAGCACAGCCAAACAATACCCGCGACGTGTCCGGAAGTGCGCCGCCGTCTCGCGACCGCCCACTCTCATCTTTACGCTATTACTCCTCGCGACTCCGAGTGCTATTGTCTCTACCGTCCCACGTCCACAATTCGATTATGTCAAACCCGCGCAAGTGCAACAGCGCTCAGTGGGGCTTGGACAATGGGCGCGTGGCGCTAGGAGAGCTTCTTGGGCGCACAGGAGTAGCGATGCGGGAGTTGGGGAGCTGACGTTGTGACGGGAGATTGGTAAGTTTCTCAACATCTGCGCGCTATTGTGTCCATGCAGGAGCCGGCGGATCTGCACAATCCCATCTCGTCCGGAACATCTCACACCTCCTGAAGTTTGCGGAGGAGTTCCGGAGATTTTCCCTGAAAGTTGCTCTGCATCGCCCCATCGGGTTCAGCCAGTCCCCAGTGGCCATAGGGACTCTGATGCTTGAAAGATATCTACTTTCTGCCACGCGGACTGAGGCGGAGGCCTTGTTACGTCTTTTCTGTGCCTCCTGACGCCGACTCGCTGGTGGAGTCTGCGGGCCATACTGCTCTACATCCTCGTAAATCTTCTAGCACATGCGCGTGCTTGCCGCGGGCTCCGATACAGGGTCATTCGTAATACAACGGGGATCGGTTGGCGCGGCTTCATGAGCCCCGAAAACCTTGTTGGGCTCTGATAAATTCGCCCACAAGCTACCAGCGTGAGTACCGCATCGTTTGTTCCATGCGGCCCAAGCTTGCTACGATAAATCGGCAACGCTCGAAGCGTGGTCATGCCGCAGAGTCTTAGCGCGCTATAAGCTTTGATTGATCTTGTTTGTTTATGAGAGGCACAGTCTCTGCAGTGCACTTCTCTTGTGCGCGTTTGCTGGCTATATGAGTGACGGAACAGCTGACACTACCGTTTGCCAAGTATGTCTTCCACTTCCGAGGCGTTGCCTGAACCTCTCGCCGCTCTCCTCGAGGGAATGCCGCGGCTGGATGCCAGTTTCGGGGCGGTCCTCGTCGGGACCTACGTCAGCCTAGTGTGCGGTCGACTCATTCTCCCATTTACCATGCACTCATACATTGATAGGCTCTACGGACTAACAATACATCAAGCGTTTCGTTATTTCCGTATCTACAAGCAGGACGTGCCGCGGTTGAAAATCCTGGTGGGTACTGTGGAGGGGATGAATGCGTGTCGCTGATCAGCGAATCATAGGTTGCAACACTCCTGTGAGTTTAATTGCTCTGTGTTGGTGCTGCCGTTCCTGAAGGCGCCATAGTGTGGCGGATACGGTGTTCGTTGTACTTTGTGCCCATGCGAGGTACGCATTCCCAGCTAAAGTCATTTCGCTCCCTCACGAGTCAACAAGTTACTTCTACCTCGTACGCAATTACTTCAAGCCGCTCTCTTTGGTAGAAGGAACCTGGTGCGCGCATTCCGTCTGTAACTCTAATGCATGTCATCCTGATTATGGTACAGGTCTCTCAGAGTGAGTTCGACAGTGACATACGCAAGATTCGCCTTGCTGACATGTGGCTGTAGCTTATGCCTCCGTTCTCGGTACGTCTCATCTATATTCGTAGTCGTAGCGTATTGCTCAAGTCGCACACGCTGTCCGATAGGGGTTAATTGTAGTGCTATCGCAAAGGTGTGATATATCCCCATCGACAGGCCACTGGATGCTGACGATCTACTTCTAAGCTTCTACTCCAGACGTGTCTCCCTCAGTACGTCTCACGCATCACATCGGAATCCCGCATAGCCATGAGCTGACTGGAATGCAGTGGGATCCTGGTACAAGCTTCTCGTTACGCTTGTGGTCAGTGATCGCCACATTGCCGTCATAACTTCTGAGCTCAATTGATGAACCGCCATAGATCTTTCTGATGATAGGTGAAGTCGGTACGTGGCACCTTGACTTCGCGCTACGGTAGATTGACAGATCATGGAACATTGTGATGATCTCTGCAGCATTCACGGCTGGTACGTTGGCGTTCTACGGAGGTTTTACCATTGCTGACGTGTCTACAGCGGGGACTGTTGAAGCGTAAGCACTCCCGTACTTTGCGACGTCCTGGGGACCGCGTGATGAGAGCATCCATAGATTCTCGTTAAAGACCTTCGCCAACTGGCGTAAACTGACTGTGAGTGTGTTTGTCGCTACCTGAAGAATATACATACCTAACCAAACATCCAGTGGCTCTCCGCGGGAGCATGGGCCTTCGCCGTCGCTGTCGAGGTCATACTGTCGACAACGCTCATCATCGTCCTGCGCCAAAGCCGCACGGGGTTCAAGAGGTCGGGTTTAGGCATCAGTACTTGCAAGGAGCTGTCAGTTGAAACTGATCTTCCAGGACGGACTCCGTACTCGACATCCTGACCGGGTATACCATCAACACTGGGGTATTGACCGGGTAAGCTCCACCGAACTTCCCTGCAGGGCGTGTTACTCACCTTCTTTCCTCTTCGATAGCACGGCGAGCGTCGTGTGCTTAGCTTTCGTGAGTACCTTGTTCAGGCATGCTCGTTACATGGCTCATGTTATATCAGGCAGTTGCGACTCCTGAGAACCTCATCTATATCGGCTGCAACATGGCCACTACTATGCGTCAGTATCTTGCCATACTCCCTCCTCAAGACTGATGCTCATGTTCGTCGCAGTGTACTCCAACTCCACCCTCGCTGTGTACGTATAGGCCTCTCTCGTAGGAAACCGGCCACTGAGCAGCGGAGCCCACAGACTGAATTCGAGGCGCTTCCTCGCACAGCAGGCCTTGGGTGGATTCGAACCTACAGGACCTGATTTCGACTGGAGCGGCCTTCAACAGGTCTCGAATCGCCAGGCGGAATCCCGCAGCTCGGACCATCCGGTGTGTACTTGAGCCATAGTGACGAGCCAAGACTTACGGAGCCTCAGCGCGCTGTCCGGTCGAGCCATAACAGCGTCCTCCACATCAGAAGCCGCATAGGTTCCGGACAGGAGTCTCTTCCTGTCATAGATGAGACGTCGTCTCATAGCGGAAACCCTTACTCTTCGATGTGATGATTGCGGTTCTCGCTGGTTGTCGCTTGGTAACGATCCTTCATGCTCGAACATGGATTACACGGGGACTGTACACATTCTACGTCGCTTCGTCTCTCTCAAATGGTAATACGGGGGCACGCAATGCCTCTGCCTCGCTATCGCTATTTCCAAGACGCTCCGTGGCACTGTGTTGCAATCCAGGAACTTGTGATGTTACCTTAGATGTCCTTAGTGCAGACTTTCCGGCATTGCGACGTGGTATTCACTGCCCAACTAAGTCTAGACCGCAGATTACGACAGTATTCTTTATTTTATTCCCTTCTATAGTGTACATTCTACGCAGTGACACTGTGCGCGTGAGTTGCGCAGGCAAGAGTATCGCTACAACTGGTGCTCTTGCATCAGTCGTATCGATACTGTCGTCTGCGCTCCACGCGTGGCTGGGGTCGCCGTCGGGAAGCCCTGGAGAGCGAAGTTAGCGAGGTCCGCGCGATGGCCGCACACGTACAAGAACCCTACAGCACTCCGTGCAGTCGGACGTCCGAGTTCGCGTCGAGGAAGTCACCGGCTGGCATGAGACTAGGGCTCGCTCGCATGCGGTATTGTCCTAGCAGAGAACGACGGGAGCGGCCTTATTAGAGCCAATGGCGGTCAGCGGCATTTCCCCATCAGAGGTCGTGTGGGAGGGCGGTATCGTAAATGCCGCCAGCGATGTCGCGAAGCATGCGACACGAGGCAGGGTCCTGGGAGCTCATTGCGGCTCAGCGCTCACCGTCTGCTTCCGAAAGTGCTGCGGTGGGCGCCCACTGGGACTTGAAGCTGAAGGGCTTGGATCCCCGAGACTGGCAGCGAGGGAGGCCACGATCGTGATATGCGGGCGTGGCGAGAGCCTGTGCAGGGCTCAATTTTGAATTCACTCAGCGAACTCCATCGCGAAGGGATATGGAAGCACTAGCGGGCAGTGCACCCTGGACTCTATTCCAGGGAAGGACGCGGTATCAGAAGGCACTGAGGAATGACAGTAGTTTGTGAAGGGCGGTGCGGCTCCAGAGTGACGTCTCGGTCGTCGAAATGCTCCGCTCCCGTGGCATACGGGTCTCACTGTTCTGCGTCTCCTGCCGGTGCTCTAGCATGACTTCCCTTAGTGCTATGTCACAATAGGCGGTCTCGGAGAACATACGCCTAGGGCTGGAATGAGAAGACACGGCAGTTCTAACGTCCATGTCACTGGCGCTCACATAGGCGGATGGGGTCGCGAAGCTATGACATCGGATCGTGGTATCGGAGAGTCTTCGTTCTGAACCGAGGAGCGGCTGCTCCGCGAGCAGATACTTCCCTGTTCGGGTCAGGAAATGGTCCGCGCTATGCACGAGTTTCATATGACCATATGGTGGATAGATGCGGCCGTGGGGTCTCGATCCGATACCCCCGTATCACCGGTCGAGGTCGATGACGACTTCGTAGACGTCAGTACTTCAGTAGGTATCTCAACGGCGATGCATTCCGCGACGAGCCTGCTTTGAATCTAAACCTAGCTTCTTTGACAGTTGTCGAGTTTATGGATAGTACTGTTCACAGCGCTGACTGCGAAAGCCTTGTCCCATTCGCTGTCTCATGATGACTTCCCAACTAGTGGAGTAATCGTAATAACTCTCGCGCACGCCGTCAAGGAAACCACGAGAACCAATAAGCACAGGACTGCACGCTTGCCCGGAAGCTCGCTACATAGAGAAAAATACAAGTGGCATAAGTTACACATCGAAAGTTCACTAAGTCGTCGATGTCGTGTATAGGGATGCCCACCGAGCCGCAAATGCAGTACGGGAGCTATGCGGACGCCGCGAAGCTCTTGTCGTCGTTGCCCTGCTGCGACGCCTCTTCTGCCCCCGTTCCGTCACCTTCGCCGATCGTCTCCGTCGTTACCTTGATGTTGATGATTGCGGGCTCGGGCTCGGGAAGCTAGAGCGTGTGAGTTGAGCTCATGCAGAGCGAGCGGGAATCCTACCTGGGGAACGTTCCACTGTTCGATCGTGGCCATGCGTTGTACGTTCGCGATGGTGTTCATCTTGATCGAGTTCATGTCGAAGATGTCCATCCCGCGCGTCGCAAGCCGCTTTCTTGAGTTAAGCCTGCACGCGAAGCAAGTCAGTGAGATCGTCAGGAAGCAGCGTCGAGATAGGGAGAGATGGGGACGTACACAGCAAGGAAACAGTTCGCGTAGACTGGCAGAACGTCAGCGAGATATAAGCACTCGTTGGATTGCACTTACGCTTCGCAGTGATGATACTAAACCCAACGTAGATGAGGTTATGTGGGAGAGCACCAGCCTGTAACGGACTCAGGACGGGTAAGAGGGTACGACGCAAATGAACGCGTACCAGGACGAGCGATATTGTATTTGAGATTCTGCAGGGAACGTCAACTCCAGGCCATATCGCTTCGCTTGGGTGAATACCCTCACCCGATGAGCATGCCTAAGCATAAGTGAGCAACGTGCGTGAACCTAGAATCGTGCTCTCTCACCTGTGTTGATGGTGTATATGATCAAGATGTCGATCAAAGAGTCGGTTCTATTCGCGCCAGTCAGACACGTTTCATGGGTAACCTTGAAGGGCCGCATACCGCTTGAAACCGGTGCGACTTCTTCGCAGGACGACGATGAGGGCTGTCGTGAGCAGCACGTCTGCTGCCGCTGCCATGCCGAAGCATGCTGAGATGAGCCACTATGTACAGTCGTCAGACGGATCGTATCGGCAACGGAGCAGGCAGTGCCTTACCGTGAGGCCTTCGAACTCCTTGAAGCCTGACACCACATTTCTAGACGGACACTGTCAAATGTGGTACGGCATGTTCAAGACGCTGTGAGACTAACGCTTCAAATACCGCGGCTGGAGGCATTGTCGTCAGTGTGCTGCGGGGCGTACATACAGCGAGATGCTCACCTGTGCCGAACGCTATGTTGCAAGGTTCAAAGGTAAGAGCCAGCACTATGCATGTGCATACTATCGTACTGACCTAATGTACCCGCCAGAAAAAAAGCCTAAAATGCCGAAGGTCAGACTAGATGAATCTTTGCGGTCAGGGAGTCGATGCTGGACTTACCGCAACTCCGACAACAAAGCGGTACCTGGGCCCGACTACAACCTGATCAATATATGCTGAACAAGCACGCGATTTTGATGTACTCACTGAGGTAGACTCGACGAGCGAAGAAGCTGGTAGAACGATCAGCACGGGCTGTCATGACGGACCATCGGAAGCGATTCACATTTGTGAAACAATCATGATCGCGCTCTAGGGGCATCGAAGTCAGCTTCTCTGAGGAAGATTCTGGGCAGTGACTACTCACAGCGACAACCGGAAGGAACTGTTTAACGTCGATGATCAGGGGAAACCCACTTCGCGGGACTAAGTCAACTCACCGATAGTGACCTGGCGCGCGAATAAGGTCAAGTTGTTCAATACAGTCACGAGGACCACGTACCATACACCGCGAGTTGGAAGGACCGTCGGGTTGAAGTAGTTCGTGACCAGGTAGTAATAGCTGAAAGTACAATAAGGGTCGCGCCCCCGCTCTCTACTATGAATCCTCACCAGGTGTGCATGTTCATCGCGGAGTGTAGCGACTCGAGGATTCTGTCCGCGTGTCAGCTCGGATGCGCACAAGGCTTGCATGTGCAGACGCACGCGATCATAATGACCTGGACATCCGCTTGTCAGCAGTACAAGAACTAGCACAAGGTCCAGTACGCACTAGACTCTTGATCAACCACGGGTCTTCGGGGTACAGTCGAGCATAGCGGTATGTCTGGTGCATTCCAAGCCCGTATAGACTAATCAGGATCGTCAGCGCGCATCGCCAAAAACAGCTCCAAGCGTGACGTACACGAGACCGAAGAAAGTACCGAGAAGAACCGCGCCGAACTGTGCGTCCAACGGCGGGATCTCTGGCAACAGTGCCAGAGGATTGACATCTCCGAGCGGGCTCTCCGTAGAGTTGGACGGGGAGGACATGGCTTCCAGAGAAACGATAGTGGTTGGGAGCGCGGAATAGGTATATATCGAGGCCCGGTGTGTCCACTGTGGGTGGTTCACGATGGAGAACCTATGGCGGGTTCTCGACGGGCGCCGGCGCCTTGACAAGCTTCAGTAGACATCACGATGGGCCATGCTGCATCGGACCGTCAGTGATGGTGCACAGGTCGCTCTCCTAGAAGCTCGAAAATTGTCAAACCACGTTCTGAGACGGGTACTTGAGGCACAGGTATCTCTGCCTGATGATGCAGACGCGACAGTTCGTACATGAGTCGGCCGCACTGACGACCCATCTGTCCAAAGCGTCCGACCTCTTGGCAGACTGAGAAGAGGATAGTAGCGGCGCCGTGCGCTCCCCACCGTCGTGGCGGGTGTACAGCTGTACGTCGTGTGATCGTACGGCGAGCGCGACTCTGGGATCCGTTCTTCGCTATATGCAAGCGTCTAAAAACTCCCTTGTGCATAGCGGGCGGGGGCCGGCGCGAGGTACGCTGCAGAACCCACGCAAAACGCACGAGGGAGAACAACGCCACCATCGCGTAGTTATAGTTGGGCGGCGCTCCCATGTCCGGATGCTCACCGGTCCCATTCAATACCGGTCGGGTGAGCCAACTCGTCGATGTTCCCGTTCCCATCCGTGTGCTGGTGTGAGAAACGGGTGCCATATTAGATTGAGGAGAAACGTCTGAAGTCGCCAGGAGAGCCAGGCACTCTATGACATACCTAGACCTAATCTCAGTCATAGTTCAGAGTACCAGATCGGTTGTGAACCTCAGACCTCAGCGCCCCATCATATCGCTTCGTCTCGCTGTATCCTCTCGTATTCGATGCACCAGGCTCGCCGAGTTGGATTGCGTTCATAATACGTGTCTCGATCTTGATAAGATAGAACGATGAGACGGCGGACAGGGAAGCAGCGTCATTAGGACGCACGTACCATGTTCTTGGTGCCGAGCGCGTCAGAAGCATCTTCCTGGAGTTACGAGGGACTGTCGACCGTCTTGCGTCCTCCCCGGTGCGCGCTGCTGGCCACGTCAGGTCGTGGCCGCCAAAAGCATGGCGTACCGCCCGACCAAGCCGACGCCAGCCAAACACGGCCAATTAGGAGGATCTACAGAACCAATCAAAGTCAAATATCGGCGGAGCATAGCCGGCGGCAACTATATGCCGCCGGATCGGCACGGCGGCAGGACGCACCGGGGCCCGGGAGCCGCAGGTTGCATGGTTCCGCGGAGGAAGACAGCTCATTGTGTGGTCAAGCTCAGCGGTCAACGTGTGGTCAAGCTCACGATCTCGCCACCTGCGCTACTGCACACTTCCACGGCGGCGCACCGCACGTCGCCGCTCGATGGCGTGCTCGGATCTTGCAAGACGGGGACGAGCCAATGAACTGCAGCCGGCGACTTGATGGATGCCCGTTCTTCCACACCAACCACATGAGCGGCGTCAGCATATGGAAACCTTCCGACATCCTCAGCCCCCGAGTCCGATCTTCGTCGGAGCGAACCCAGCACCGGTGCCTCCTGTCGACGTGGAACCTTGAGCTTGGGCGCGGATCGCCCACAAAGGTGCCATGACGCCGACGGGGGAGAAAGTCCGCGGCCCGCGCTGATGGTGTGGTTCCACGACAAATTCGGTCCGGGCCGTTGGAAATCGTCATCACAGTCCACATTAGACAGTGCCAGCGGCCAGTATCCAAGTGCAAATAGGTACAGTATACTGAATGCAACAAGTCCGAGTGCGAGGCCTCCAATCGGCGTACTTAATCGTAGTTCATCAAGCTCCAAGACGCAGAGGGATATACAAAGGTGTTAAGGGGTACAGGACGGGACTAGACATGTGCGGGTGCAATCGTGTAGTAATAGTGGTACAGGTAGGAGTGGGATGGACGCCATCGGGACAGCACGAGGTCAGAAATAGACTGACTCGAGCTTCACACCCGGACGACGCGCCACCTTAACGAGCAGCTTGTGCTTAAAGAAAGTCGTGTGCATGTTCAGCAAGCCCTCGCGGAACGCCTGCGCGTCGAAGTCGGGCGGAAGGCTCATGTCGAAGGTGAGGACGGCGCGTGCGAGCGCGTGCCGCATCTCGCGGTAGGCGAGGGGCTTGCCTATGCACGCATACGGGCCTGTGAGTCGTGGGGCGATGGAGGTCAGCGGGACATGCGTCCAGTTAAAGATGACTGAGACGGATGGGCGCACCGAACGTGAAAGAGGCTAGGGCGGACTTGTCCGCCTTCGTGTGCGGTCCTAGACCGCCTGGCGTCCATCTGTCTGGGTGGAACTCCTACAGATGGCGAGCGAGTATCAGCACAGCTCTACCGCACGCGAGGGAATCGAAGAGGAAGAGCGATGGCGCACCCTTGGATCAGGGAAGAAGTTGTCCGCGCTCATCTGCTGGGAGTACGCGGCGAACGCGACAATGGTACTTTCCGGTATGAAGTGGTCGTCGAGCACAGCCCCACCACGCGGAGCGATACGAGGGAGAAAGAACGGAGTGCCGAATCTAAGTGCTTCGTTGATGACTCCGTTGAGGAATGGGAGCGCGGCGAGTTCGTTCGCAGGGAGAGATCCAGTGGGGTCAGGGAAAGCAGCCTCAAGTTCTTCTCGAAGGCGCTGATAGTAGGGCGGGTTGGTGAGAAGAAAGTAGAGCGCGAGCACTGTGATAGCAGAGAGGTTGTCGGAACCTATTGACAACGTACGCATTTGTTGTTCATATCCAGGGTCGTCTCGAGAAGCATGATATAACTCACCGCCCACGATCGCAATGCATATGTCTCGCTCCAAGTCACCCACGGACACATCTCCTTGTAGCTGGTACTGCTCTCAGCTGGAGCCGAGAACGCAATCCATAAGTACCCACCAGGTAGGATGTCAGATCGTGGAAGTCCGGCGCAGCCTCGAGTCTTCTCCCAACCGTCTCGCGTACTGCGGTGAGCATGACGCCCGCGCGACGGGGCCGTATGATGTTCCACAAAACTTCCATGATCCAAGGAGACGGCCCCAAACTGCGGTATGTTCAGTTTCGATGCAAGGGTCTGGACGCTAACATACTTACGTATCGATCACGGCGAACGCAATCTTTCCCGTCTTAGACAACCCACGCGGGTCCCCCTTCTTCATGAGATCCTGTGCACGATGGTTAGTAGCTCCGCGCATGCCATCGAAACGTTTGATAGCACTCACGAAGTCGCTGCGACCCCCAAAGATTACGTCGGTCTGTGATGCGCATCAGCATCCACCCTGACGTGCATCGAGTGGGGGCACGAACCGTATAGTCGAAGGCCCACAGGCCGAAGACTTCTTTGAGGTCAACGAGCCCACCATCGCTCTGTGCCTGATGTCGTTCGATGCACTGCATGAGCTCCACGGTTCGCTGCTCCAGCGCCGGCATGAGCTGGGCTAGACTGGAAAACGCATAGCTAAGGTCGGCATCCGCTCGCACAATGGTATTATTCGAGTTATGTACCCATCAGCAGTAAACAGCCCCGCCCACAGTCGCTTGCGCTCGCGATGCTGCGCGCTCGACGGCGGCTTGAAGAAAAGCTCGAACCCGCTGCTGCGCATGTACCTGCGGTAGGTGTCGCTCTTCTCCATCTGCGAGTACAGCGGGAGTATTGACGTCGAGTTGATGGAGAGCATGTTAGGACCTGCCGCAAGGGGGTGAGACAAGGATCGGCCGACGTGACACGGAACTCACCGATACGGAGAAACGGGCCATATCTTCGGTGAAGCGCGTCGATGAGGAGGTATCGCTGGCCGCCCAACGACATATACGTTAGCCACAGACCGGAGACCTTCGCCGCCCATGGTCCCGGAAAAGAAGCAAGGGGGTGCCATGGCGACAGACGATAGGCGATGGTGGCGCCAGCGAGGAAGAACAAGTATGTAGTATGCAAGATTATAGTAGCGCACAGCGCATGATGGCTCAGAGACTCGGATGAGAGGACCAGGCAGTACTCCACAAGGAAGGTAGCCGCAAGAAGCAGCACTGCCCGGTCGCCTCGCACAGGCCAGTGGTGTACAATGATCCATGATACCTGGTGGGGTACAAAGTGGTGGATGAACGTCGCGTCCCGATTAGGCAATGTCATACAATGAGGCTTACCACACCAGCTGCGGCAGCACCTATCAAAGCTGAGGTGCGGCTGGGGGCACAATCCATCGGACCCAGCGCGGGAGTGTCTAGTGGCAGCAGCGTAGGGAAGAAGCAGCGGGAGAGTCGCACGGTTTGATGCGGACAAAGTACTTATACGTGACGATGGCACAGCCGGACTGCGTGAGGGGCCTGTCACGGTTGGCTGGGGTGCGCCACCGTCGGTCCCCCTGGCATGGATTACAGCTCATCATGAGAGCAGCGGAACCCTTCCCGGCCATAGAAGGCTCAGTTGCCCCTTATCGGCGTTTCAGCTCGACACAATTGGAGGCGCTGCTTCTTCACTTGAGCAACGACCTTGGCATGCTCAGCAGGGGGCAGCAGGGGGCCAGTCGCGACGAGGCAACGATCCATACCATCGGCGCAGGCGAGGGAGGAGAGACGGAGGGGATGCTCAGTACTTCCAGCTGTTCTCATATCGATAGGCCCATTTTCGAAAAATACGCACAGAGGTCGGACCACGAAAATCCATCTCCGAGACGCCGCATACGTTCGGGTGTCACAACGAAGCCTGCGGAGACGCAGCCGTGCCCTTGACGCCCTCGCCTCGTCTCGCCACGCCCGCGGGCCTCGTAATATTGGACGTCCGCCTCATCCGACTGTTAGTGTGTTTTGAGCACGTGGGGCCTATCGTTTTGAGAACAGCTGTCAGTGTGTCTCATCAAGCGCCAGACAGATAGTAGATTGGCGCTGGGATCAAAGTTTTTGACCGCCTGTCTCCGGCACCGTTCCGTCCCCGTCCACGTCCCGCTGTCTCCCCGTCAGGTCGAAACCCCCTCCACCCTTCTGCGGTTAGAATATTGCCAATTTCCGTCTCTCCCTCCAATTCGCAGTCTCCAGTCACCTTCTCGTCCCGATCGGAAACTCGCCAGACCCCTGCCAGATCACACTTGGAGCCCGTGATGCGCCAGCGCCCCTGCGACTGGCCACGTTCCAATCGTCCGATGTCTACTCAACCTGCGAACTTTCCTGCAGTGCCTCCGACCGAGGGTTCGAGCTCGCGCCGGACGATGTCTCTTCCCATGCAGAACAGCTAGCGTGCGCGACCCAGCGGCTCATATGTCTGGGCAAATTGAATCCCGTCAACCCCTCTCCTCGTTCGTGCGCGTTCATCATGTCTCAATCTTCCTGGGATGGCCATTACTGTGACGTCTTAACCCAATTGGCATCGATCGGAGCTCCGATACTCGCACGACACGCTGCAAGTGCTCTCGTCAATCGGCGGATCCTTGGTGACGTGTACCTTCACATCACATGCCCATTCCTCCTGCACTCCCTATCGTGCTCATGGCTCCCGCGAGCTGGTCGGTGGGTGGTTGTGGGCGTGATGTGAAAGGACTGGTAGGCGAATGGCGCAGCTGATGTCTGTATGGACCGCGTGAGATGTCTGGATTTCCGGTGCGTCCTCCTACTATGTATCGCATCGCCCAAGTCAGGAGATTAGCGGGCGCGGCATGTGTTCCCACCGTTATCGATACGTTCTGGGGCTGGGATGAACTTCCCAGGCAGCAATCTTCACACAACGTCCCTCGGGCGGAGAGTCTGCCGGGGCGCGTGTTCTCGTCAGTTGCCATGTGTGGGGTTTACGCGATGTTCCAGGCATTCATCCTTCTACTGCCGGATGTCTTCGATGTGAGCGCATCTGCGCTTGCAGTGCCCCCTCAACAGAGTTCCATCACATGGACTGAACATCCGGCGAGAGCATCTGAGTGTAGGATGGCTATGTTTCTTGGTGGGGCCCCCACCTCCTACCATCAAATGTACTACATATGGCATGCATCTCGCGCTGCGAAGTGGTTCACAGGCGCGCGAAGACCGCACGGGGACCCTACTTCGCAAGGCTGTGTGTGGAAACGGCATTAGATGACACCTGCAGGGTTCTTGAGCGCCTGTGAGCCGTCTGTGACTCGTGATGCGCGAAGGGATCCTGTGGCATTCCCTGATCTAATCTCGTCCTCTCTCGGAACCCGCGCCCGTTCACGTTTTCGGATCGTTGCAGGACGACTGAATATGCTCTATTAATGCTCTCACACTCACAGCGCGTGTCTACCGCACCTGTCAGACCCTCCCCTTCCCGCCGACTCCATGCAAGGCAAGCAGGACAAGGCTGGCTTTGAACATATGTCCGACTCTCGTTATGACTCTCGAGTCTACGCCATGGACGACGACCTCGAGTCCTCTTCTCCTAAGCCTGAAGATGTCGCCGTCTCGGTGCCTGCGGTGAGAGATGAGGCAGGGTGCGTAGCCCATCCCCTGCTCCCTTTGTTGACGTACTGACCTTGTTCAGCTCGAAAACTCTTGTGGCCGACGAGAAGGGGGCGCAGGCCGAGTACACTCGCGGACTTGACTTCTGGATGGTCTATGTCTCCAATCTCGTAGTCGACATGCTCTCCGTGCTCGATGTCGTGAGTACTAATCCTTTGTCCTCCATTCGTGTTCGGTGACCCATGTGGGGCACACAGATGGCAGTTTCTACTGCACTTCCCACGATCGTTGGCCATCTGAACGGCACGGACTTCATCTGGGTCGGTAGCGCCTTCACTGTCGCTTCGACCGCCATCATTCCTTTTGTCGGTGATCTCGTCTCTGGCTTCGGCCGCAAACCGGTCCTCCTTGCGTTCATCCTTATCTTCGCTGTCGGATCTGCCATCTGCGGAGCCGCGAAGAACATGAACATGCTCATCGCCGGGCGAGGTGCGCATACAATCTTCTTGTCATGTGCGATACTGACATGCATGCACTCCAGCTGTTCAAGGCTTTGGTGGAGGAGGCTGTCTGTCGATCACGGAAATCATATATGCGGACATGGTTCCCCTTCCAGAGCGCGGAAAGTTCCAAGGCATCATTGCTTCGTGCGTGCTCAGTCTCGAATACGCGCCCCAGTCATGTACTAACCCCACTCATCAGTGTCTGGGCACTGGGATGGTATGCGCTTCCTGTCTCTCTCCCTGCTCAATGACGACTGACATGACCGGACACAGTGCAATCGGTCCTCCGATCGGAGGTGCGTTCGCGAACGCGAACTCTGGCAACGCGTGGCGCTGGTTGTTCTATCTCAACCTGCCGCTCTGTGGTCTCGCGTTCTGCCTCACCACCATCTTCTTGCGCGTTCACACGCCGAAGTTCGAGCTCAAGAAGACTGCGAGGCGTATGGACTGGATGTGAGTGTCGCGGTCTCCTGGGTGACGGTCATGCTAATGCGTCGCATCTGTCGACAGTGGTATCTTCATCATTGTGGGTAGCACCGTCTCCGTACTCATCGCGATGACCTGGGGTGGTCTCCGCTTCCCATGGGACTCTGCGCATGTTCTTGTCCCCCTCGTCGTAGGCGCTGTAGGCATCGTCGCGTTCTTCGTGTACGAGAAAGTCTGGTCTGGTCACACTGTGAGCTCCTTCCTCGTCCTTCCTATGTCCGATGCTAAACGTGTTCGTTTCAGGTTCCCAGCTACCTCTTCACGAGCCGGACTACCTTGAGTGGGTGAGTAACCCTTCATAGTTGGTCTCGCAATGTCGTCTAATCCTTGTCATGTCCAACAGCTACCTTGGCACGTTCTTCCACGGCATTGTGTCCCTTGGTGCCATCTGTAAGTTTGACGCGAGTGCTATTCTGTAGCATGGCACTGACGCTACGTGTAACGAACGTCTCCAGACTACCTGCCTGTCTACTTCCAAGCTGTCCGCGACGCGTCCCCTATTGGCTCTGGTGTCGACATCTTCCCCCTGACGCTCACTATTCCGGTGGCAGCTATCATCGCCGGCGGGTCCGTCAAGGCCGTCAAGCGCTACTGTCCTCAAAACTACTTCGGCTGGGCTGCTTGTATGATTGGCTTCGGCGTCCTCTCTACGGTCGACGAAAACAGCTCGCGCGCGCAGTACATCGCAACTCAGATCCCCGCGGGTGTTGGCATCGGCATGATCTGGGTCTTGACTCAGTTCCCCATCCTCGCGCCCTTGCCCGTGTCTAACAGCGCACATGCTCTCGGCTTCCACGTGTTCCTCAGGCGCTTCGCTCAGGTATGTGCATACCGGCGACATACGATGACATGCTGCCGGGCATTGACATGTCTTATTTCATCCACACAGAGCTTCGGTATCGCCATCGGTGGTACGATCATTCAGAACATACTTCTCCGCGACCTGCCCGAGGATTACGTCCGCGCGCTCCCTCAGGGTGTCGAGATCGCGTACTCTCTTATCCCGACGATCCCCGGACTGGAGCAGCCCTTCAAGGACGAAGTGCGGCGCGCGTTTGCGCGCTCGACACAGCTCGTCTGGCGCGTCATGCTCGGCATCTCCGCGGCGGGCCTCCTCTCGTCCTTCCTCGCGCGCGAGGAAGAGCTCCGGACTGACATGGACGAGCAGTGGCGTCTCCAGGAGCGCGAGAAGAACAAGGCGGTTTCGGTCGAGTCTGGCGCGGCGGAGAAGACGGAGACGGAGAAGTCGGTTGCCGGGAAGACCACGCCAGGGAAAGACTCCTCGGAGACGGAGACGTACCCAGAGCTGCGCGAGCTCCGCGTTGACCCCTATGCGGCGCGCGACCGCGACTCCGTCCCCGAGTCGCCCTCAAAGTGACCGTTGCTGGTGCCGCTGGTGCACGCCGTGCACGGTCAGGTTTCCAATGTTCCTCATGACCCCTACGCATTGTGTCGAGTTCGGACTAGGCGCTCATGTTTGTTCGGAAGGCCATCCCATACTGGTACATATTGGCCCTGTCCGTCTAGTAATTTATGGCTGCTGCTCCCACGTCGCTTCTTGCACGCTGTCGCTGTCGATACTAGCTTTCGTTGTAGTTACTGTTGCTATCGTTCATGGAATGAATCATGTGTCTTTCTCCCTCCTGACGCCCTGCGCGGAGAGCAGGTCGCGAGCGTCGGACCGGAAGTTCAAGAGATGTTCTGTCTCAAGTGTTATCCTCGCGTCATCTCTATGCAAGTCGGAGAAGACTCGGATGATGTCATGGGAAGGTGTTTGAGGCTAAGTACATGCATATCTCTCTGAATACTCGTCATTCTGTGAGATGCGGACCCTTCAGCTGTCCCCCTGACATCGCGTGTGGATTTCCGTCAGCGCCCCGGCAGACCAATAGGTGCGGTAACCCGATACCGCCCTGGGTGCTAATGCAAGCGCGTCAATCTAGTCATGGGAGTCAAACTCTAGGGAATGAATGGGGTCCAGGGTACGGCGTCGTAGGCCATCACTTCTGAGACACAGAAGTAACTGGAGTGAGAGCGGGCGCGCGCTCTCGAACTTATTGGGTGGTACGTAGACTCTCATTCAGACATAGCCAAGCGCAGGACTAGCACCGGTCATAGTGAGCAATATTTAGGGAAGAGCTTGTGCCGGATGGCTTCAATGCGCCTGTTCACACTTCTTGAGAGGTTCCGAGCACGATGACGGCCGGACCCCAGTCGATGCCGGGAACCTAGTTGGCACAGCTCTTCGCTGCCAACTTTCGCTCTTCTATCCTCTCTTCCCAATCACAGTAGGTGCTGATGGAACTATCAAGATAGGTTGATTATCGAACTACATTATGACAATGTTGGGTGGTAATCACGGGATAGAGTGCGGGTTCTACCCCTCGGCGCGGTTTCTGAGACGAGAGCGGTCTGTCAGTGCTATCATAAGAATCGAAAAAGCCCACTCACCGTTGATGTGCATTCCCTCTCAAGAAGCTAGAAGACATACGGAAGGAGACAGTACGGAACTTCTTCTCGGTACCTAATCCACGACGCGCCGAAGCGTTTGTGCAGCGCTACGTCCTCTATACCACACCGGCGGTAGAGAGAGACGACGACGAATAGTGATGCGAGCTGCCAGGAGCGCACAAACCACATCCCGATGCTGGCGTTGACTCCGCATACCGAGAGATAGGATCCCGTCCCCGATTGGGTGAGCTGCACGCCCATGAGGATGAGGGCGATGCCGGTGTAAGATGGGTGCCGAACGTAGCCGTATGGACCGGTGGTGATGAGACGGTGGTTGTCGCGAAGGACTATCTCAAATGTGAAGAGTGCGCCCATTGTGTGGTAGGACCACAGGCGGATGAATGATCCTGTGTATATGAACAGGAGACCGAGCACGAAGTGAGGTGTGAACACGGTGACGTCAGCTGACGTGTCTGAAAGGCTTCCCCAAGGCAATGGGCAGATGCTCGACACCAGTCCCTTGCCGACGAAGTGTCGTTGATCAAGCAGGATGACGGCAGCATTACAGAGGAGTGCGAACACGACCTCTCCCTGAGAGGTTGGATTGCTTCAACTCAACCTAGTCCACGCTGAAGAAAGAAAAATACTCACGCAACATAGATATGCGAATAGCCTAACGACGTATTCCAGAGGCTGGCCTTTGTACACCTTGGACGTAGCTGTACTCTTGACAGCCGACTGAGGCGGTAGAATTGCAGCCGCAAACAGAACGGCTGCTAATATTGTGGCTGCTCCTTTGAGATGAATCATCATTCTGTATTCTGCGATGAGTTCGGGTTGTACAGTACGAGACGAATGACATTGCTCACCCGGTGTGGCGTTGATACTGTGAGGACCAAGCACTCTGACTGTGGGTAGCCAATGCGGGGTCACGATGCTTACTTATGAACGATCCTGAACGCCGCGTGCCTGGATGACTGAGAATCCGTGCTATTGGGAGGCGTCTTCCTAGCTTGTAAGGCGGACGTGCTCCCACTCCGGATAGATGCTATCACTCAGAGCTTGAGACACCTGCTAGAAACCATGTGAGGTACTCATGATTAAGACCGGAGGCCAACGCTCCGATGGTCGGAAGGGGAATAACATTAGCTGATAGAGATAAGCAACCAAGTGACCACACGTAGGTGGATACATCCACCGAGTAAACCAAGTAACGGCAATGTAGAAGCGGATATAGGATGCATCGAAACGTGTTGAGTGAACTGTGGCCATCGGAGATGGACACCCCTGAGTTCCCATACAGCATGAGAAGCAGATGAAGCAGGAACGTTTCTGCTTCGTAGACGATAGAGCAAATGAGAATGATAGGTATGCCGGGCAAAACACCGTGGGCGGCTGTTCTAATACGACTCAGCATACCGCTGCATGCACGTGAGTAGGGCAATCGTGTAGTATTGGTTCAAGATTCCGATACGTGGCTCCGAGTCGTAATAATAAGTATATGCCCAAAACCATATCCGTACATATGCCTGGCTCTGATGTTCATGTTTGTTGCATCGCCGTGGAGGCATCACACACCCGCTGGTGGTAGTGTCCACTGCGCGACCCGGTCGCAGGGTAGCATCTTCATGGCTTTCGGCCGACATCCCCCATACGTTCAGTAAGCTCTAGGGGCTTGGTGAGCTCGGAGTCCACACTATTGGCGCCGAAGGTATTGCTTCCCTCCGTTTCTGTCGTCACTTTGATGGAGATGACGGGAGGTTCGAGGAGTTCCGGAAGCTGCGTGGTGATCAGACAGCGCCCACATGAGACACAATGCATACCATGAGGCGCACCTGGGGAACGTTCCACTGCTCCGCAGTCGCCATGCGGTTCGCGCGCGCGAAGATGTTGTGACCCATTGGCACCTTGTCAAAGATTTCGACACCGTGAGTAAACATTAGCTTGCGAGAGTTCAACCTAGAAGGGCGAATGTGAACTCAAGAAAGGACAACCACAGAGTACTGCTCACACCGCCAGGAAAGTATTCGCATATACTAAAAACAACGCGTTAATGGATGGGTTGATTCAGTGCGATGGGAGATACAGACGTCGTGCTGTCACTATATTGAAGGCGCCCTCGATAAAGGTGCGCGGATATGCCGCAGCCTATATATCCATAAGAGTGCTGAATGCAAAGATCTACGAAGGAAACCTACCAGGGAGAACGACAGTATATTGAACACGCTGATGCGGTTGATGAGACAGAGCTTGCATGATTTAGTCTGCGACGTACCCCGTTACGAGACCTACATCAAGCGTCAACTTCACGAGCTCGCGGCGGAAGATGTGAAAGACGCACCGGTATTAATTGCGTATATCACAAGCATGTCGAGGACTGAATCAGTGCTGCCAGTGTACTCGTCAAGGGCATGCAGCTCGGATTCAAGCCATCCTGTACTTACCCTTTGAAACCAGTGCGACTGCGTCGTAGGACAACAATGAATGCTCCAGTGAGAAGAGTGTCTGCCACCGTTGCCATGCCCAAGCACACGGATACTAGCCACTTGCCAACACAAGTAGAGTCAATACCATTCCACCGTACATCAGAGAGGAGACATACCACGGAGTTGTAGAATGCTTCCTGACTTTTATCCGTGAACCTGAGAGGCAATGAGCTTGAGATGATGACCTTTACGATTCGTCTCAACTCACACCTGAATTGTAGCAGCTTATAAATCACATAAGATTGGGGTTCAAGAGACTACAGCGATCTGGAAACACACCTGCAGCAAATCCTAATCGGATAGATGTCGATATCAGACGGAAGATGAAGTTCAGACTAGCGCGTAACGCCTCACCAAATTCTCCTGCAAGGAAGACAATCTATATATCCGGTCAGCATGGCTCATACCAGACTGACGTGTATACTCACGGCAACCAAAACAACGGCTTTGTACTTCGGGCCAACTTCAATCAAATCCATTCAATGAGCTTAATTCAACGCTCGGTATATTCCCGTGCGTACCCAGATACAGGCGTCGAGCGAAGAAACTAGGGAGGTGCGCGTCAGCGACCATGATGAACAATCAAACTGGCTTATGCTCACATTTGTGCGAAGACCATAATCAGGCCCTACAGCGAAATGTGTCAGAGTGAATGCGTCCTCGAAAAATTGTGACTCACTGTGAGTAAGGGATGAAGCTTTGAAAGAAAGAAAAATAAGCACGAAGAGCTCTTCGGACGCGCAGAAATGTGTCTACCTGAAGTGACCTAACGCAGCCCTATGAGTCGGTGTTGGGATGACACGATGACGGTCACTACCCACCAGATTCCAGCCGTTAGAGCAATCGGGTTCAGAAAATTCTTGACTAAGTAGACATAGCTTGAAGATATAGTAGTCAGCGCGAGTGATGGTCGGCAGCTCCTGGATAGATCGTACCAGAAGTGCATGGTCATAGCCGTGTGGGTCGTCTCTAGTACCCTATATATAACAAGGGATCAGCGTGACTCCTTCCTTTTTGAGGACTCACTGATCCAATGAATCTCACATTGTGGCTATCACCTGTTGCAACAATATATTAGTTAGAGCCTCCGTACCCGCTGAGTCATCCTACCAAAAACCTTATGAAGGGCTTGTCACGGGGGTACAGTCTCACGTAACGGTACAGTTGGTGCAGACTCACGCCATATAGCCTGAAAATACTCAGGTCAGTAATTTATAAGGAGGAAGGTATTATGGCACTGAACACTCACATGAGTCCAGCAAATGTGCCTAGCAGCAGTGCCCCATAGCTATTGTCGAGAGCGGGTAGAGCTGGCAACGGCAAGCTCAAAGCGCTCATATTGAGGAAAGGGGGTTGAAGAAACATTGCTCAGAGAGCGCAGCTATATACTGAAGAAACTCACCACCTCTACATCACGGTCATACGTCGGTTTATCGCAGGGTGTTCGACGCCCTACAGATGACGCCGGCCAATGACCGTATCAGACCCTGTAGTTGGGGATGATGTGCCAGCACACGAGGCTGTCTTCTCAACGCTTCACTTGCCTGACATGTGCGAAGATGGCGTCAACAAGTTGCTCGAGAGTGGGAGTGAGCGACTACTTGCAGCAGTGTGCCACTCGGCGGTGCTTGAGAAGCCGAACGACCATTCGCACGGCGCATAGCACATGCGGTCCTCCGAGATAAGAACAAGTCCATACCACACCATGATTGTGCCCTATCGTGTCCTCGACCACCTCTTGACCCCGGTGGGGACACAGACGCAAGAGGAGGAGAACTGAGTATTAGGATTGCACGCTGCAAGCGCTATTGGGATGGGTGTCAGGGGTCCGGAGTGTTTGCCTTCGGAGAGAAGCTTCAGTCGCCGAAGGAGGCCATGCTACCGCTACAGCCCTCTCTATCCCCAAGGTACCCTCCGACTCTACCTCTCAGGCTCTCCGACTCCCAATGGATAGCGAGGCAACACTGCAGTCTTTTCTAATATGCGTGGTGGGGGCAAGCATTGTGAGTGGCACGTCGAGAGACTTCGGGAAGGATGTCCTCACATGGAGTATGTCCCAGTTATCCTGGCCAGTACTCAGAAGGCTTAGAATTCAAGGACATCACGCGCTCCTACTCTTTATACTCTCCGATCTACTACTGTATGTGTCCTTGCGTGCGGAACTCATGAGGAGGCCAGCAACCTATTCGCCTCTAGTCGTCGCAATGGTGACAACAGCACTATTCGGTCTATCCTTGACTTTCCTTACAATCGGGTACCGCTTCTCCTCCTGGAATCCACTGTATGAGTATCCGGGCCCATGGGTGTGCAAAATCAGCAGCCTGTGGTTGACAGGGATATCCTTCACCGGCCGGCGTCACTTCGTGCTTCACAAACTGCATGCACGCTACGGTGACATCGTGCGCATAGGTACGGGACAGGTAATGGTTCTCGGTGCTTCTATCTGATTATGATTGCACAGGACCCAATATTCTATCAGTCAACATGCCATCGATAACCTCTATGTATCAGTTCATGGAGAAGAGCGAGGCGTATCGCCGGCCTGACCGCACCAACATCGTAACCTTGTTCTTCAAGAACACGACAGAGAAGCTCCATCGTGATCGAAAGCGCATATGGTCCACTCTCTTCACTCCGGCCGGGTGGGTTCTGATACCACAGTATCAACCGCTCACACAGCATACTCATTGTTTGCTCAGACAAGCCGAGCTATTGGTTCCTCTCGAGCGACGAGTTTGGGAGCTCATGCAGTGCCTCGAGGGACGCCAGGCTCAGGGCTCAGATGGCTACGTAGACTTTGGGCTGGCCATAGCCCACTGGTCTTACGACTTCATGGTAGTTGTTCTGTCGCAACATGTCAGCTTTATTCTGATACTTACTTCGTACAGGGCGATATGGTTTTCGGGGGATGCAATGAATTTGTGAGCGGCAGACGCACGGTTATAACCTTGACAAATGTTCTGACGGCCTTGTCAGAACCTCATGAAGAACGGCGACCCTTGGGAATACATCAACACCGGGAAGAAAGCTATGATATTGCTTGACGCGTATGTTGCTCGGTGGCTCAATCTTCGAGATACGGTCTAATGCAAATGTCAATACGCTATAGCGCAGGACAGACCCCATGGCTCATGGAGATATTGTGGCACATACCCACCTCAAGGAACATGAGGCGTCTCATTAGCAACTCACAAAGAATGATCCGCGCACGGATTGCCACCCCCAAGATTCCTGGACATCGAGACCTTGCTTCGTACTGGGTGGGTGTGTCCTGGTCTCGGCACGATATCTGGTCTCACCGCTCGTCAGATTGACGCAAACCTGTCTCAAGTCGACATGGAACGGGATACGCTAGTTGCAATGCAATCGGGTAAGTGTCTCCTCGACATCGACGACCTAACAATGCATCCGAATGAAGTCTCCCCTAGGATCGGACAACACGTCTGTCAAGACAACCCTTGCGCTATTCTTCCTACTAGCAGAACCGTCTTACTATCGCAAGTTGCAAGAGAAGCTTGACAAGACATGTCTCAATCCAACCGGCCCCCTCCCTATGAACGACCTAACGACGCTCCCACTCCTCAACGGCGTGATCAACGAGACCCTCCGTCTTGGAACACCTTACTTCCTTCCTCGCGTTGTACCGAAGGGAGGAATAGCTCTGGATGGACGGTACATACCCGAGGAAACCATCGTTGCACATGCATCATATTCTCAGCAGATCAGCGCGGACAACTTCTTCCCTGACCCCCTGGTTAGCTCGATTGCAATTCTCCGTTGAACCATTGCTGACACACTACAGGAATTCCGGCCCGAGAGGTGGATGTCGGACGGACTTGGTCCCGACACGAAGACCAACAAGGGAGCTCTCGCATCCTTCTCGTTTGGTGCGTGGCTCCTATGCTGTTTCCCAGTCGTGTATTATTCATATTCCATTGGCAGGGCCGCACGCGTGCATCGCGAAGAACCTAGCTTATCAAGAGATGCGTTATGTCCTCGCCCGCCTCCTCCTGTGCTACAACATGACGCTTCCCGAGGGCTTCGACGTCGCTGGGTACCGTAACGGCATCCTGAACATGCGAACCACTGTCCTGACGCACAAGCTCCTTGTCAAGGTGGAGAGACGTCCAGGTATCGATCTCGATAACCCCATGGTCTAGTCATCGTTCCGTGTTTCTTAGCTCTCGCCCCATATACCATTCAATATGCTAGCTTCCTTTCTAGTTCGCAACTCAAATCTTCTATCGACCTTAGTGTCTCTTTTGACCCCTTCCTTTGTAACTGGCTGCCAGCGCCGATGCACCTACCACATATGGTCGGAAGAGTCGGTACGAGGTTACGCATGAGCAAAGCTCAGAATGGTTACATATGATTGTATAAATGACAACCGTTATGAACATCTCTCATATAAGCGTTAAAATGGGGAAGCACCGCAGGCTAACCATATTGAAATAGAGCAGAGAGCGCGTACAAAAGTGCATCACAGTCCTCGCCTTACAAACGTAGACACCCGTCTACCGTAGCCACAGCAGCATTCTCACAACAGCGGCAGCGTGAATAACGGGAGACTGTATACAGCGGTCTTTAGTTCTAAGCGTCGTGCGGTTAGCATGCTAGGCATGCTGCTCGTTCTGCTTTGTAGAGTCGCAGCATCGCTGCGTGTTGCTGTTGTAAATCATGTAGTATAGACAATTCCGCCTGGATGTGAACGTACATACGTCAATACAGTGCATTACATACACAGACCGCTCTACCCACATGACAATATAAGGGGACATTTCACAGAAGGATCTCGTTCCATGCGCCGTCGCGTCGCACACCGATTCCGATTGTTGCTCGTGAGTCGCTCATACAGACCGAGAGACTTCGCTCGCAACGGTGCGCTCCAAGTTGAACACAGGATCATCGGATTACGGTGCAGCAATGCTGGTTTCGGGAAGAGATTAGTTGCATCTCCAGCTGGAGGACAACACTAGTGGGAACATACAGTTTGCGGGCCATACAATCAGTCCGACGATCCGCTCGCAGCCCCGCGGTCGAACCCGGGAGCACACTCTTCATCCATGAATTTTATAAGTCGATGGCGCACTTGGAAAGGGTGGCGATTGACGATATGTCATGACGCGGTAAACTGTCCATCGGAGCCCAGCGTAAGTACTGGCGCGCTCGGATGTCTACCGTCTTGCGATCCCCCTACCAGGTATTGCAGGGCACAGCAGCAGCCAGCCATGAGCTGCAAAAGCAAAACAACACAGTTTCCAGCCATACGACACAGATAAAATCGGCTGCAGCGAATACGCACGCCGTTCTGCGTTGCTAACGTAGGAGGGAGCTCAGAGAAGTGAACAATTCACCAGGGAATCGCCCCCCAAGTGCATGACCGCATGGCAAAGATACCATATGCGCGTACTGACTCTACGCGTTTGGCCCAACGCGCCGCACGGTAGAACTTGTACAAGACGCGCGCGAGAGCCTTCTTGAGGATGTTGGACGGTAACGTTGGACGATGTTCTACCGAGCTACCACAAGTCGGTGTCGAGATTCTCGTCGATCAAACGCGAGTAGAAGAGACGGCGAGGCTAAAACGTCGCGCCGTGGTTGTCTTTGGGCATAACAGGCGCGTCCGAGTGGATGTGCAGGAAGCAACGAAGACAACAGCCTCCGACGCACGCCAGTGATGCGCCTTTGTTTGCCAAACAAGTATCTAGGCGCCCGTACGGATTGCCCTGCTTGCCCCCTCCTCTCTTAGCTGCGGGTTGCCTCCTGCTCTTCCCTGTGTCGCAGATTTCATCCGTCATGGAATATCTTCTGACATCCTCACGCTGCTTAGTGTATTGCTCGATGTCGAGTCCTGCCGAGTCGAACTCTCCAACCGCAAGCACAACTCTGTCCCTCAGCTTCCGACCCTTGGTAGTCATTCCCCGATTCATCCGCATCAGTAGATGTGGTTTTCCTCTAAAAGCCCTAAATCCTCTAATTTAGAGGTTTTAGATATCTTAGAGGCACTTAGAGGAACATAGATGTCTAGTGGTTTTAGAGCTTTCATCTCATATATGGGCAGGTTGATCCAGTACTTACTGCACATTTATACAATCAATGTGATCTTTTTGAATGCTTGAGACAGATCAATCCCACAGACCAGTAGGTAAATGGACAGAAAAAAGCGAAAATAAAAATGCACTCAGCCTGAATTGAACCCATGCCTTCACCATTTACCACAGAACCAGCTGGAGCAGTTTACCACTGCACCACCTTAACACATATACCAGGGGGAGCAGACACAATATATACTGTCTTTTGTTGGACTTATGCAAATCTGTTGGTGACTGTGACTACTTTACTCCCTCAATTCAATGTATACTACTTCTCTGTTACATATCAATTATAGTGTGTCAAAATGCGACACATTAGGCTTCTATGACATAAATAATTGACCATATCTCTTGTTCAATTGCTGCTGTATGCTGGTACTGGTAAAAATTTGCAGCAATGTACCAATACAAAGTATAGCTGCTCACTAAAGGCTGATTCTGCCAGTGTGTCCCAAATCAGGAGTTGTGGGTTATCTAGAACTGCATGCACCATAGGTTTGATGTCATCTCTAATACATCTAAATACTCTAAAATTTCTAAAATTTCTAAGACATATTTTAGAAGTTCTTAGAGGTTTTAGAGAAAAACCACATCTACTGATGCGACTAACCGTTGCAGGAAACTAAATGCATTAACTTTGCGGTAACATGTCCAAGTTGTGTAACGTGAGCTCGGCTTTCAGTGGAGGTACGGAATTGAAGCGTAGTCGAGATATGGGGTCACAGTGTAACCGTATTGGTGCGTGTCAATACCCTTCCTGTATGTACATATACACACTGATTAGAGAAGCGCATGCAGTTTCTTGATGATATTTACGCAAAATGTATGCGTCCTAGATGCTTGAAGGCCGCGCGACGTCCACAGGTCGCCCGCTGATCGTTGTATCCTCATCATGCAAGCAAACGACTCGGCGTATGGCATGACTGTCATATATGAAACCAGTCTCTATGGTCTGTACTATTGTCTTCGACACACCGCCTCCAAAGATACTGACAACATTTCAGTTTGTCACATATTTTTGCACGATCTGGAACATAAGTACGCTGTGGAGTGCGCTGGCTTGCAAGATGCCAAGTGCATCAGGGAAAACCCGCATCGCGAATTAGGGCTAACATACACTAATGAGCCATAACGAGGGACATTAGGAGCCTGTTCGGATACCGGGTTCTCAGCGAGAACCCAGGTTCTCGTTTCCATCATCCGGACCGAGCGCTTGGTGACTGATGTGTGACAAATGTGTGATGATCTGTGACTCAACGTGTTGTGCGCCCGTCGACGCGCGTTCTTCATACCCGCGTCCTGTGGCCTGCTTCTCTGCATCTCTGCTATCTCTCATCTGCATGGCTCGGAAGGGCAGCGCGAAGAAGCCTCCCAAAAAGGCAAAAGACGCTGCCAAAGCAGGAGAGAAGACTGGCAAAGCCCGGCGTGTGACCGCACAGTGGTCCATCAAGGATGAACGGGTCTTGGTGAAGTTCCTCATCAAGAGCAAGGCCTCGGGAGGCGACGGAGCGAACTTTACAAAGGCCGTGTTCACTGCTGCAGCTGTCAAGCTAGCCAGTCGGCGTTACAAGGGCGCGGAGAAGTCATGGGAGTCGTGCAAGAACAAATGGGGCAAGGTATGTTATTGAAGTTGATATCTTTGTATATACTGTTGTGACCCGGTATAGCTCCGCAATGCATACTGGGCGGTTGTCGAGTTGAAGAAGGCCTCCGGGTTTTCATATGATGATGAACACGGGGCCGGCATCACCCGGGAGTGCGAGGATGTATGGAAGGAGTTCATTCAGGTGAGCCGAGCCGTTCCCACTCCCACCTTATCCCCTCCGAGAATCATGGTCGTACAAAGCGCCATAAGCACGCCATGTCGGAAGTTGAGCAATTTAGCGCTCGTATTAGTCATCTGTACCCCCCTTATGGTATATGCTTAGTCATTCGCTTAGTCATCTCTTACTTAGGTTTTCCTCTTGGACTACGTATGTTTATCTCGAATTTTCCCTACTTAGAGTATATAAACTCGTGTACATAGTCGTCGTATATGCGCCAATTTATCCGTTCTCCCTCGAGCCGGTTAAAGTTGCGACAGGTTATGAGCCCTGCGCTCAGACCCTAGGCCAGCGACATCGGCGCTTCCGCTTATCTCATCTTCCCGCGCTCGCTTATCTAATCTCGCTCGCCCTCACCGCCATGGCCGCCGACAGCAACATCAACTCCCTGCTCGGCAACGTCCCCAAGCTCACCGGGACGAACTATCAGGACTGGAAGTTCGCCGTCCAGATGGTTCTCCGACGCGCCGGCTGTCTCTCCGTCGCGAACGGCACCGAAGAGCGGCCCACCACCCGGGACAAGGCAGCAGAGTGGGACAAGCTCTCGGAGCTAGCGCTCACGATCATCGGGCTCACGGTCAATCCCGATCAGTACAACCATATCCGGAAGTCGACCACCGGCCCGGCCGCCTGGACCACGCTCCGCAACGTCCACGAGAAGAACACCCGCGGCGCGCGCATCACCCTCAAGCGCGAATTCTATATGGCTGCCCACAACCCCGATCACCCCGTCCGCGAGTACACAAACCGCATCACCGACCTCGCGAACCGTCTCAACGCGATCGGCGTCTCCCTCAAGGACGACGACATCGTCGACGTCATGATCTACGGCCTCCACCCGTCCTGGTCCAGCATCGCCGCCACCCTCTCGACCACGCAGGGCGACCTCAAGCTCGCTGACGTCATCAACGCCCTCGAGGACGAAGAAGCCCGACGCGCGCAAGAAGCCGTATCCGAGCCGCCCGAGACGGCGCTCATCGCGCGATCACGCACGCGCACTCAGAACGCGCGCCCCCGCAGCGCGAACTGCTACGTCTGCGATCAGCCCGGCCACATCGCGCGCGACTGCCCGAAGCGTCCCAACCGCAGCGCGACCAACGCGAACAGCGCGCCTAGCGCGAACACGGCCATCGCGAACGATCCGTTCGACACCGGCGTCTCTACACCCTCTTACGGCACCGTCTGGTGAACGCGCCCCCACGCGCCCCCCTTCCTTTTCGGTACTTTGGTTATCTCCGTCGTAGTGGTCAGGTGACCTGGTGGACGCGGCGCCGAGGCCTTCCCACCACGAGCGAGTGCTCCTGCGGCACGAGGGAGATTTACGGTCTCATTGGTACTTAGCGGTAACTTTTGCGATATCTTTTGCGGGTTAACTCCCAATTAGGGTCTTATGCGTTCTTACGGACATTCTATGGTCTCTTATGGTAACTTTTATGCGCATTTATGGTAGCTAAATTGAGGGGGAGTGTCGGAAGTTGAGCAATTTAGCGCTCGTATTAGTCATCTGTACCCCCCTTATGGTATATGCTTAGTCATTCGCTTAGTCATCTCTTACTTAGGTTTTCCTCTTGGACTACGTATGTTTATCTCGAATTTTCCCTACTTAGAGTATATAAACTCGTGTACATAGTCGTCGTATATGCGCCAATTTATCCGTTCTCCCTCGAGCCGGTTAAAGTTGCGACACGCCAAGCCCTTCAAAAATAGAGGGTTCCCTCACTTCGATCTCATGGCCAAGATCATGCCAGTCAAGGCGAAGGGAGGCTACGTCTTGCGGCCCGCGGCAGCTCCCAAGGCGGCCGCAGGATGCTCAGATACAGCGGGGGATCCGGAGGTGGATGAGCTCAGTCAGTCAGAGTCAGACGAGGAGGAGGATGAGCTTGATGAAGATGAGGACGAGTCGGATGAGGAGGAGGAGGAGGATGAGGCCGGGTCGGACCTGTCCAGTGCAGATGAGTCGGATGAGTCGGACTCTGATGAGTCTGTGACCCTGCTACCTCAGCCGGTGCGTGGCTTCCTTCTCCTTGTGCTCTCTTGTGCTGATTATGTTGAGCTTTGTGTAGACCACCCCTGCACCCAGTCATAAGCGCAAATCTCCGGCGTTGGGAGACAGCAGTAGCAAGAAGCCCCGTGCATCACAGGGCGCACTGGCTCTTCAGGCGGTTGGTGAGCAGCTCAATGACTTTAACGACATCATGCGAAGCCTCGTGGCGACGGAGCAAGGCTCCTCATCTGGGACCGCCGCCGTCACACTCCCCTCTACACCGCACCGCAAGCAACTGGCAATCCGCCGTGCACAGGAGCTGGAGACCGATCTTCTCGATGATGAGGTAGTGTCTCTTCTCACAATCTTCGAGAAGGATGCTAGTGCTGCAGATGCGTACTTGGTGTTGGAACGGCCTGGGGTCCGCAAGGCATGGGTAGCTCGAAAGCTGATGGAGTTGGATTCTCGATAGTTTCTACAATTCTCCCCGCTCCTGTAACTCCCTCTGATAATCCACCCACATCTCCTGTGCAATTCTGTCCCTCAACTCCTTGGCCCTCCTCTTCTCTGCACGAGTGGCTGGACCGTTACCGAGACGTCCATTGCGGCGTCCTGGCGTGGGATCCACAAGGTCTGCAGGGAACTGCCCCAGTTCTCCCGCGTCATTGAGCCGGATGAAGTTGTGAATCGCACAAAGTGCAGGAGGGATGCGCACTTGAATAAGCATGCTGAACTCGCAAGGAATGACCAAGATTTTGAAGCGACGCTTGAGGACGCCAAAAATCCGTTCAATCACATTGCGAGCTTGTGCATGCCGCAGATTGAATAGCTCCTGAGGGTTAGCAGGCCTTTTAACTAAAGTCAGATTATAAGATCAGATAGACCATAGTGTAAGACTTACCGCAAACCCGCTCTGCCCCACTCAGCCAGATGATAGCGGACACCCCGATACGGTACGAGCAGAACATCGCAGCTTGGGAAACCTGCATCACCAAGATACATCTTCCCATCAGGGATAGGGAGACATGTCTGACGGGCATCTGCAAAGAGAGTGGCATCTGCCGCCGAGCCTTCCCATCCACTGAGAACATGTTGGAAGAGAAGGTCGAACGAGCAGCACGCCAGACAGTTCTGCGAGACACCGCCCTTGCGGTTTCGTGTTGCATCCCGATCTTCAGCGGCAGGGGCACATGCGATGTGTGTACCATCCATAGCACCAATCACATTCATGAAGAACGGATAGAACTTTGGATTGTCACCGATGTGGGACGGAACTGGATCGTCCGCCGCAGGCAGCTTGACATATCGGTTGAAAAATGAGGGGTCGGAGAACATGTGCAGGACTCGCTTGAAATATCTGTTACAATAGATATGTCACAAATGTTCTGTTATAATAATCAACTCACTAACTTTGCAATGGTGTCATTTGAACGCTGGAACCGCTCTCCCACATGGCGAACAGATAATCCTGTAACGCACATGTACAAGAAGATTGCGACTTGTTCTTCAAGAGAGACAAAGCGGGAGTCGCCATGACCAAGCTCTCGTAGGACGTCTACAAGTTTGGTAAACACCTCCTTGCTAACGCCTAGCTCGGTCTTGATGCGGTCATCATGACCATTCCGAAGCTCATTGAGCCACTGGAGGCCAGAAAGCGCCGAGGTGTGGTAGCCAATCTTGTTATAGTGGACCTTGGTGTAGAGTGAGATGACAGTGCGAACTGATGACACCAACTGTGCTGCCATACAGGCATACACACGGAGCCGTGAACGGGGGTGACGGTCAGGAGGCATGAAGGCGAAGAAATGGCAAGGCTTTCGCGCCCCAGGCAGCCCAATACATCGTGCTTATGGCATCAAGCGCCGTTACTACTATATTTGGAGGGTGACTTTAAGCGCCAAAAGGTGTCACGCGGAAGATGCAAATGGGAACCTGGGTTCTCGCTGAGAACCCGGTATCCGAACAGGCTCTAGGGCTTTAGACTAAATACTTACCCCCACTTCTAACCAGCGGCTGGATAGAATAGTATGAGGTGACGTATGAGCAATAGAGTTTCTAATTATGATAATGAGACGGTGCCAAGTGTCGGGATAGCGAACACGAGCACGCAGGTAGGGCCGAGTGGGATCACACTGAATCACGTTGCGAGCACAAAAATGGAATTCAAGGTGCACGCGGCAAACATATAACAGCATGACTACATGGTGGGATACACGGAACGTACAAGCCAACATCATGTACATTGCTAGCTGACGGGACTACCGTCACCATGAGCGGCTTAGAGTCCAATGAAGAGCGAAGGGAGAAGGGAGAATACGTAGAGAGTCTAGAGACTACACCATGACGACGATGAGCAAGAACCCGCTACGCTACATGACATCGAGAAGCGAGATGAGGAGAGGACCGAGGTCAGTGGCGGTATGATTGCATGGAACTTGGAAACACGTACTACTGAGGTGCGGCGGAAGTGAGAACGTGGGTCGCAGAACCCGGAAGTTAAGGAGCGTGGGATGACATCGACAGAAGTCGTGCCAAGAAGTGATATCGAGGTCCAGGATGGATAATGATGAACGGGCGTGCTGACATGCAAGTGCCGGTGACTAGTCGAGGTCCATGCCGGCGAAGTCGACATGAGCAAGAGGGTTGCCAGCAGCGGCAGGTCCCGCAGGGGCTGTGGAACCACTGACAAAATATGTTAGTGCGACCACGGACCGGAACGTGCTCCAAGCGTACCTAGCAGCAGTGTACAGGCGGTGCATGATCGTGTGGTACGCGCGGACGTTCGTGTCCTTGATGCCTTGGAGCAACACGATGTGCTCGTTGTATGCGTCGAGGTAAGAGTCGGCAGAGAACGAGGTCGGCTTGTAGACGCCGTGTTGCCACTCGGTAAGAGAAGCGTGGATCTAGGCTCGTCAGTACAAATCATCTATGCAAGTGACGGAGCTGGGACGTACCGCAGCACCAACGAGGGCAAGCATCGCCATTGGGATCTCCTTCTCGTTCGGTCGGTCTGGCATAGATGACGTGAAACGGTGGGGATGCTTGTTTGCGATGGCTGTTGGCCCGGTGAAGAAGCACTGTCGAAGGATGGAGATGAAGACGGGGTTCTGGTAGGGCTTGCTCCAGGTGACGCTGCGCCTGTTGGTCTGGTTGCATGTTCCTATGAGTGGTATGATAACACAGGGATGGCGACGACGAATACGAACCTCGAAAAGGAATGGATATATATATGCGAGATGATCGAACAGCCAAAGAACCTTGTCGGCACAGACACCGGCGATGAGACCGTAGAAAGCGACCACATGAGCATCTGCGGCCTTCTTCACAGTGCCGCGGAAGGTGCTGATGCGCTGCTTGGGCTACGACGACGATGTGGTAGTACTGCGTACTGTACTCGTAGTTACTGCCCGACGTCTTGGGCGTCTCGCTTACCCGATATGGACTCCATCATTCTTCCGCGTAGATATACGACCGCTGCGCGGTCGCGTTGCTCTTTGGTTCTTACCCCGACAGACGACCTGCCGTACTACTTGACTCGCACCAACTGCTACTTCTTACTGCCTAGCTACCTTACGCCGACTCAATCCGACACTCATTCGATCTGAATCCCCGACTGACTGCCTCATCCGCGCACGCGCGCGCACACCACACTCACCGCTCAAGACCCTCTCGACCTCAGCTGATCCCGACGCCGCCCACGAATTCTGTGAAGTACGAGGTCTCCCTCACCACTTCGACAGTGGAGCCCACCGCGAGGGGTGGTTTTCTGGGCATTAGCTGAGTACCGCGCTGTCCCGCTACCACATACCCCTATCTTCCTGCCATCACTACCGCTGCTTTCTCCTCTCTGTCCCTGATCTCACACGATCAACCACCGACTCTTTCCCATTCTATTCGTTTACATATCGCTCTGCATAGCTACCGACATGTCTTCACAGACGTACTTCATGCCCATTCCCCGCACTTCCGAGGCACCCTGCTTCAATGGCCGCAACTTGTCCAAGTTCATGACCGCCCTCGAGCATCACCTGTTTTGCGCGAAGATTACAGACGAGGATATTCGGGTCAACTACATCATGCGCTACAGCTGCGAAGAGATTCGACGCGATATCGGTCACCTCTCAGAGCTTGATCGCTCGAAGACCGGCAAGAGCTGGAAAGAAGCAAAGCTTTTCCTCCTCGACTTCTATGGCGAGCTCGACGAAGATTCCCCGCTCACAGAGTTCCAGAAATGGGTTCAGACCATGGCGGACAAGCCCGCGTTCGTCTCAGAGACCCAGGTGAATACGTACCACACCGATTTCATGTCCCGAAGCCAGCCACTGCTTGACGACGTGCAGATATCACATGGCGACTTGTGCTTCGCCTTCATTCAGGGCGTGCCATCGTCCATGAAGGCAACTCTGCGGCACCTCATTCCGGCTGAACGGCGCAACCGCTTCACGCCGTATGCGGTCAACGATACGCTGGAACTTCTGCACTCCCTTGTCCCGCGCAGCCAACCCACACTACCGCTCCCCATGCTTCCGTCGCTTCCCTTCGATTCTGCTCCTCCCTCGGCTCCGTCGTCCCCTCCGCTTGCGATTGCCCCGCCGGTGGTTCTCTCCGCACCCACCACGTCTCTCCCTACGAACTCGCGACCTGCGTCGCCCTCGCCTACGTCCTTGCCGCATGAGCTGAAGCCTCTAGTCAAGCCTGAGCAAGATGGCATCCAACCTCTCGTTGAACACCCTCTTCCGGATGAACATCCTGGGGATAGACAAGATGAGGTTCCACGAGACGACATGTCTGTGCCTCAGCTGGAAGCTAAGCACGCAGTCCCTTCTTCAGACATTCAACAGACTACCCAACTCGATGTTCAGATGTCCAACCACCCTCTCGAGCAACCCCACAGGCATCGCGGCCTGTCTGTGACCATTGCATACACCCCTCGACGAGCTTACGTCACTGGCGCCGTGCAGCCTCCTGTGGACCTTTCTGTTTACCTCGACCACGCACGTGTCGGCGTCGGAGGACATCACCGGCCACCCTATCCAATCTACTCCCCTGACAAGCCTACCAGTACGCCGACTCGCGACGCTTGCACTGCCCGCAATGGCGATGCATTGGCGCACGCCGGAGGCCTCACGTTTGACCCTGCGAATTCTGCCTCCACTCCTAGTCCCATCGCTCCGACGCCTCCCACCACTCTACACAACATGCCTGCGTCCAACATCACGCACAACTCTGAGCCGCTCATCCGGTTCATCCGCGCCTGCATCCTAGCTGCGCCCCTCCATAGCCTGCATCCGCCGCTTGTCACTTTCATTCTCACCCTTCTGTTGCATTCCTGCTGGCACATCTCGCCATCTCCGATCCGAACCTTTTACCCTCTGTGCACCGGCCCAGAGCACGACCGTCCGTGGCGAGCCATTCAGCCCCCATTCCCCTTCGGAATACGCAGACCGACTGTTCCTGATGGACATCGTGTCAGCATCATCCCGACATCCATCTACACGCCATCTGTTTCTGTATGGCGACGACCATCCGGATAGTGCGTACTCTGTTGCTCACCCCGTACATACCCTCCTTTTCCCTGAAGACGACACTCTACTGTACTGTTTGATTTCCTTTGAGTTCATTGCCGTCTCGTTCCACTCCCACCCACCCCAACCCTTTTTTTGAATCTTCCGACGACTTGCATCGATATGTTGACGACGTCGGGACGACGTCTATTTTGCTGTGGTGACTTGTGATTCCATCTGTTCACATATCTGTTCACATCTTGAGCCTCCCCCATTTCCGCCTCTTTCTCTCATATTCATTTGCTTCTTCCAGACGTCGAGGTCGACGTCTCTGATGTTTTGGTGACTGTGGTAGTACTGCGTACTGTACTCGTAGTTACTGCCCGACGTCTTGGGCGTCTCGCTTACCCGATATGGACTCCATCATTCTTCCGCGTAGATATACGACCGCTGCGCGGTCGCGTTGCTCTTTGGTTCTTACCCCGACAGACGACCTGCCGTACTACTTGACTCGCACCAACTGCTACTTCTTACTGCCTAGCTACCTTACGCCGACTCAATCCGACACTCATTCGATCTGAATCCCCGACTGACTGCCTCATCCGCGCACGCGCGCGCACACCACACTCACCGCTCAAGACCCTCTCGACCTCAGCTGATCCCGACGCCGCCCACAAATTCTGTGAAGTACGAGGTCTCCCTCACCACTTCGACAACGAACTGTGAGCGAATATGCGAGCATAACGATGGCAAGGGCTCACCAAAGCGGAGAACGTGCGGAGGAACTGCGCATCGGTGACGAACCGGTCAACGAGCCCAACAAAGCCGAGCAGGGTTGCTGCGGCGATCAGAGCGTTGGCGACAACACGCGAGCGTCCGAGACCGTCGGGGAACGCGTCTTTGAAGCAGACGTCAGCCTCGAGTTCGATGAACGACGTGCGCGCTGTGTCCCGTAGGTGCGGGTGTTGAGCGTTGAGAGAGATGGCACGGCCGGCCTGGGCAGGCGGGATAATGGCGTAGCTTGCAGAGGGGAGCACTTGGGGGACCGCTGGCCCAGGAGGAGGGAGCCCCTGAGCAGGCACTACATGAGCGGGGACCGGTGGAGGACCCATGGGAGGTGGCACGGTGTTGGCTGCGTCGTTGTCCTCGTCGTCTTCCTCCTCCTCCCCATCTGACATGAGTGCCGCCGGCGTAGCCGTCGAAGCGAGAGGGGGGGCTTGCGTGGGGTGTGCAACCTGAGCAGAAGGCACGGCCGGCGCGGGTTGGACTTGAACAGCCGCAGACGAGTTGGAGGCAGAGGCCGTACTAGTAGTGATGGCTGGGTTACTGGCATCGGCCCAGACAGGTTGCTGCGTCATTCGAGTACGGAGTGAAGCAGCTCGAGATAGAGATTAGACAGGCGTACCTCGAGCTGCTGGCGAGCAGTGAGAGAACGAGAGGGAGCCTAGGAAGGGGATGAGATGTGGCAATTAAGGTTCAAGCGTCAAACCAAACCTTATTTGCCTTCTTGCGGCCAGTGCCGGTGACGTTCGCGACGAACACCGCCTGTGCCGTTCCAGCTGGCATGTCCTCTTCAATCTCCTCCATCTCCTCCATCTCGACATCGTCATGGCTTGGACGGTATTCCGAGCCAGAACCTTCCGATTCAAGCTCCATGTCGGACTCATCCAGTACAGGCGGCATAGGTGCGCGGCCCTTGCCCTTGCCGTTCCCCTTCTGAGTAGCTGGACCCTGACTGGAGGACGTCTCGTTCCAGGATGGCTGCTGTGGTCAATGCGATCAATTGCCACCGCATCCAATGCTCGGTAAGTTCAAAGCTGTTCTCACCTCAGCTGCGAGACGAGACTGAAGCAATGTCTCGTCCTCTACCATGTCTAGGTCGTCAGCGGACTCACACGCTTCTTCGTCATCCTCGGCATCACCGTCCATATCGTTCTCTTCGACGCCACTCTCCTCCGCCTCGTCGAGCTCGTCGTCTGGGATGACGAACGGCATGCTGTTGGTAGGCTGAGCAGGGAGCGGTGCAGCGGCAGGAGCAGCTTGAGCAGCGGAGGCAGGAGTCTCAGGGCGAGCGACGGTGGGTACATTCTCTGTGTACGATGGGCGGCGGCGTCAGTCTGACGGCGCGATCCTGGATGTTTAGCAAAACCACAAACCTTTGTTCGACTTGCGCTTCTGACGTGCAGTTGGCTGGACCACTGGCTCACTAGCGAGTGTTGGAGGTCCTGCAGCCACTGCCACGCCGGCGGCTATATCATTGCCGATGTTTGTGAGTGTGGGACAGTGTATTCCTTTGTTCGATAAGAAATTTACGTACCGGTGTTAGACTTGTGCACAGGTCGGGGCTTTGGTCCCTTTCGTCCCGTTTTGGCAGGCGTAGCGCCTGCTGGAGCGCCGGTGGGGACGGCGGTGAGGGCATCTTCTATGTACATGGTGAGCTCGTAGCTCCGTGATTCCAGCGGGAGAAGAGCAATAGACAACTTACGCGCTATTGGCAAGATCTTGGCTTTCTTGACAGGCAGGACTTCACCGTTGGGCCCGGCGATCTGTCCGCTTGAAGACAGAACACGTTTGCGGGGGGCTATGCGCCAGTGCAGGGGGTGGACAGCAACCGGAGGTGCGGTGAGCATGGAACGCCTATGCCGGTAAGTATGTGGTGCACTATACCTGGGTGGACAGCCGTTGCTGGTGATTGAGACATGACTGTTACCGCATTAGGAGTTTGGTGCACACCAGTGTGCATGTCTGTTATGGTAGCAGAGCACGGCAAGGTGGGGGTAGTAGAGCAAGGTATGGACATTTAGTGACATGTAAGTTACAACAACGCTTACTCACCATGACCAGCATGACCGGTGTTTGTGCGCTTCACACCCTTGCCCTTCTTCACGGCGGCTTGAGGCGTAGACGCTGGCGTTGGGAGACCTTCAGGCTGAACTGGGGTGGACATTGTACCACCCGTGCCAGTGGTCGACGGTACGCTGTAGGTCTTGTTGCGAGTCTGACGAGGTGCTGACATGACTCTAACAAGAAAACGCCGCGGAAGGAGGGTCTGGGAAGAGCAGGGAAATAGTAGGGGAGAAGGAGGGAATTAGTGGTTTTAGAGAGTGAGTCCGGCCTGTCCGCACGCCTTATATCCAGGAGCTGACCTCAAAATCCTGGAACTATACAGTTCTTGCGCCACGACACGTGTGGCCGACCCGACGGCCGATGAAACCCATGCCCGACCTTGCAACGCTGATAGGGAAGGCCCGACGGGAGTCCCGATATCGGCGTCGTCATTCACAGCCCGAGGCCCCAGGCACTTGATCACGCAAGCAAGTCTGGGCCTCCCTTAGCTTCCTCACCGTTCAACCTTCGCACCTATCTCCTCTGAACGACGTGAACTTCCCAACCATCTATACACCAACCATGGCCTCGGAACCTTCCAGCCTCCTGCTTTCCTCTCTTCTGCAAGACTCTCGCTGCCCAGGGTGTCGCAAGCCCTTTGGTCTCTCCGCGTTCTGGAAACATCTCAACCAGACCAAGAAACCTGGTTGCGTGGCGATCTTCAATCAAGTGAACCTCTCCATCCTTTCTTCCGACCCTGTCTCACTGGCGTCCTCTTCGACCCTTGCCCATGACCTACCTCCCCCTGACGTCGACATGGATGTCGACCCTATTCCCTTCCCCGGTGACTTCTTTGGCGAGTACAATCCGGAGGACGTTGAGGACGGCGGCCCCGAAGATAGTGGCTCGGACGACGGATCGGAGGACGATGAAGACGAGGTCACTCTGAATGAGACGTCTTGGGAGCCACCACCTGCGCCGCTACCTCTACCTCTCTCCGGCCCCTCATCTTCAACCGCGCAGGCTGCAGACAACGCGACTGCTGAAGCTGTGCGGCGTGCTGAGCGTGAAGCTCAGCACGCAACCGCAAGACGCACTCGCAAGACCTTTGTGGTTCCCTACCCCAATGGGGCCGCAGGGGCTCCCCTGCCGTGAGCCGATGTAGGTAAGGCAACTAGATATTGCAGACTAGTCAGTCCATCCCCATCTAGATGGCAGTACCCACACACCATGGCTCGACACACATGTATCTAGACAATCATCAACTAGATGACAGAACTAGATGGCATGTCTAGATACTCGGAGGGACACGCAACGCAGATATAGCCATAGGGCTGGTATCTAGATAGATCTAGTAATACTAGCGCCTAGTACTAGATGGACCGTAACTAGATGGACTGTAACTAGATCGTAATCGTAACGAGGAGAACTGCATATAGATGGACCGTAACTAGATGGAGTATAACTAGATGAACTGTAACTAGAAGGAGTGTAACTAGATGAAACGTAACTAGATGGGGTGTAACTAGATGATCCATAACTAGATGGCAGGAATGAATTGGATGGTATGGAACGGAACGCATAGAGCAGCGTGGGGGGGATTAGGTAAGATCGATCACCTCCGCCTCGCTGTAAGTCGTCTTGCGGAGGTGTTGGACAGAAGACGATGGACCTGGTTCGCAGGGTCCATGCCCATGGTCTGTGCGAGCATCAACCCATGTCGGGGCTCCTAAGCCTTGAAGATATCATGAGTCTCCAACTCCAAACCGGGCGTCATGATTGGTAGAGAACAGTGCTCACCGGTCAGTTGCTTCACCCGAGGGCAATTCTTGACGCCGCTCTTCACCCAAACAAGGCGCTCACCGCTGTTGAGCAACAGCGTGTCGAAACTGAGTTTACGAACCCGCCCGTACACCCACTGTTGGCTGCGTGAACAGTGATACGCAACGGTATCCGTAGGCTTGAGGTCAAACACGGCAAACATGTCAACCGGAGTCGTTCCGGGCGGGAATGGAAATTCGAAGGAAGTAGGAGGCTTCCCGTCCTGCAAGAGTCCAGGAATGTCAGATCCCGACCATCAGGGGACACAAGGAATTCAAGTTGCTGTCTAAGTCGCACCTCGGTGTAGGCTACAATCTCCCAGAATGGTTGTGTGTCGCAGTGTGGCGGCCCGGGTCGGGCCTGAACTGTTGCAGGAGTAAAGAGCGATTGGCCTGTTTGCGGATATAGTGAGCGGCGGCCCGGTTGTGGCACACTACTGAGATGGCTGAGCGCACCAGCGTGATCATCGCCGAAGTCATCGTCTGACTCCGAGTCGGAGTCGTTGGTAGACTCGGACGCGGAGTGCTCGTCGCTCGACTCTGAGTCCGGGACACGTGAGCTGGAGGGCCTGCCACCGTTCGCACGAGAAGCCTGAGGGAGCTTGACAAGATGAGTAGCAAGCTTCCTGTCGAGGCGATCAACCTCATCTATGAGGGTAGTTTCGGTGTGGTAGAGCTCCCGCCGACGCGCGAGAATCTTCAACCACTTGGCTGGGAGCCGCTTGGTGATAAATTGTGGTACATTGTACTTGTTGCAGGATTCATCCTTGCACTGGTGCCAGTAACGCACACCCAGGCGCGCGGTACCGAGGAGGGAGACACGAGCGATCAGGAATCATGGCGTGGTCAGCATGGGATAGTACTACTCACCACAACATAGTAACGTCCATCGTCAGGCGTCTTGGTGAGATATTGAAGCTGCTTCTCTAACATAGGGTGATCACGGCAGCCTGAGTCAGGTTCGCAAGGAGTACCCAGATCGGCCAAACACTTGGCAAACTCCTTGAACCTCAGGCGTACGACGTCCTTGGTATCGACCGTTTTGGTCGGGCTCCGGAGAAATGCCGCTGCATTGCGCGCCAGAGACGAGCGTGTTCGTCGGTGTGAAGGTGTCCGGGTGGAGGAGTGGCGTGTCATTGTGGGATGCAGATGCGAAGGGCAGGATGATTGCGCAGACAATGGCTTATGAATGATCCATGCGCAATGGCCAAGGCCGTGGCACATGTTTATGTTGACTAGGGCAACAAAGCGGCCACCATTCACGATGGCCCTGGCTCATTGTGAAAGCGACATTAGCAATGAATTAGCGAAGTAGTACAATCACGCGTACACATTGTCTACCGTCAGTACAGTAAGTATAGTATCCTAGTTCCGGCCTGCTGTACGCCCCCGAGCACGCGTCGTGCGGTCGGACGGAGCCACGACTACTCTTGTGCGCTTTCGGCGCGTCTTAGGCGTCGCGCTATGGGCCAACATTTAGTATCAAATATAAGACATTCAAAATGGCACTCACTTCAACTCATCTGTAGGCTTACGTTTTTGCGAGGACATGGCCTTGACTGGAGATACGGAGCTCTCCGCCCCCATCTCTGAGTTCTTGCCACTGTCCAGATCTGTCAAGGGCGATAGTGCACGAGGGGATGCAATGATTCGGGTCTGTACATTGGGAGGTTTATCACTGCTGTCTGCGCCTGCGGAGCCAGGCACAGACGACGGTGCCTCGTTCGTGGTGCCAGAGACAGTCGGCGCGGGCGCAGATGAAGCGGGATTGCCCGCGGTCGAGCCGGCCGCCGACGACGGTGCCTCGTTCGTGGTGCCAGAGACAGTCGGCGCGGGGACGGATGAAGAGGGATTGCCCGCGGTCGAGCCGGCCGCCGACGACGGTGCCTCGTTCGTGGTGCCAGAAACAGTCGGCGCGGGGACGGATGAAGAGGGATTGCCCGCGGTCGAGCCCGGCGCAGATGATGGAGTGTCATCCGCGGCACCGGAAACAGTCAGCGTGGGGGCGGATGAAGAGGGATTGCCCGCGGTCGAGCCGGCCGCCGACGACGGTGCCTCGTTCGTGGTGCCAGAGACAGTCGGCGCGGGGACGGATGAAGAGGGATTGCCCGCGGTCGAGCCCGGCGCAGATGATGGAGTGTCATCCGCGGCACCGGAAACAGTCAGCGTGGGGGCGGATGAAGCGGGATTGCCCGCGGTCGAGCCTGCCGCCGACGACGGAGCCTCGTCGGGGGCGCCAGAAACAGCCGGCGCGGGGACGGATGAAGAGGGATTGCCCACGGTCGAGCCCGGCGCAGACGATGGAGTGTCATCCGCGGTACCGGAAAAAGTCGGTGCGGAGGCGGATGATGCGGGATTGGCTGCGGGCGAGCCAGGCGTTGGAGCCTCGTTGACAGGTACGGAGATGGGATGAGCATCGCCGGCCCGCGCGGAAGAGAGACCGAGAGTGACAGGAGGCTGAGTTGGCACAGGGGCCGGCGATGGAGTCCCGTTGGCATTACCCTGTTCAGCCAGAGGGACAGCGATTGAAGAGCCACTGGCTGGCGGGTAACGACGGGCGATCCAAGCATCGATCACCTCATGGAAGCCTTGCAATTCGGGAAGACCCATAAGGGGCAAGATGTCGTCCGACTCGCCTTCATTGCTGGAGAGACTGGTGGGCGTGAGATGGGAGGGTATGTTTGGTAGGTCAAAGAGACTCACAGCCACTTGCGCGGATTCTGATCTGCGTCCGAACCGCCAACTACCACAAGGATAGACGTTTGTGTGAGCTCGGACAGAGTGCGAATGTTGGACTCTATTGTATACTGGAGATCCTGTATCATGCTGAGAAAGGCGTGAGTATAATTTACATCGTGAGTGAGAGTAGAGGAGGCGTACAGGATTCTGTTCGACAGACGGTCTGTATCCCTGAGTCCTGCAGTCTCCGCACCCCGCGACGCGGCTGCGTCGTCCTTCTCTGCACGTGCGGCGGTTTCGTAGGAGACGAAACTGCCGTCAGCCTTAGCCTGGTCAATGGCCTTGGTGTACGCTTCATTGATGGCTGTCCGCACGACCTTCGGGTCAGTAACACCGTCAGCCTTCAAGCTGTCGCGAGTCTTTTGGTTGATCTCCGGATGCTCAGTGATGAACAAGTCTCGTGCACTCTTGGCGCGTGTTTTGACGTCGACCGCGCTACGCGAGTCCAGTAGATAGACTCGAGGCGCGGCGGGGGCTACACCGGCAGTGATCTGACGCCAGTGTGCTTCAACGTGTTTGCGTATTTTCTAGCACGGGAGTCAGGTGTTTTGTCGACCAGTCACGGTACTATTATACGAGTACTCACCGCTTTCCGGTTGACTGTGCGTGCACGTGCCTCGTCCTGGGTCTCCATACTGCCGTTCTTCTTCACGAAAGTGGTCTCGGGAGGAAACTGGAGCTCGAACTCCTCGGCGAGTGTGCGCCCTATTTCGGCCACAGATTTGGTGCCGCGCTCTCGAGCGGCCACACGCATACGTTCATGCAGCCACCCAGGCTGGTCGATGCCACGAGAGAGGTCGACTTTGAGCAGCTGCGGACCGGGGGCCATTACAGAGAGGACTGATGAGATATGCGAGGCGAGAAGGAAGGCGAGAATCGGTGGATGAGTGGAATGAGAACCAGCGAACGCAGCGCATTATGACGAACTTATGGGCTGTCAAAGCCGGCCACCGTTCTGGACATAGCGCAGCTATTGAGCGACAGCTTGCCCCCCAGGAGTTTGTCTTCGCAAAGCTTTCCCGCTTTGCCATGGTGAATGATCAATGCAGGCGCTCTGTAGAACTGAAGCGTTGAGATAGGAGAGCATGCGCCAAATGGACTGAACAGAGTGTCTTACCAAAATAGGTCATCGGCTCTGCGCGTGCCCCCAGGACACGACACCTAGTTCAGTCCCGTCCAACAGCCTGGGGAGAAGAATCAAACAACATTAATATGCATTGAGATACGTTCTACAGAGTACTACCACGCGAATGTACATGGATCACCTCGGGAGAAGACCATCACTCACTGTTCCAGTGCGATACCGGGCCACGTCGTGAGATCGTGTAGCCGCATAAACATGGGCATGGAAGACTCGGCCGTTCGGGACGGAGAAGTATATTCGGCGGAGATCGACCAGGAACCGCAAGAGGATGACGTTGATCCTTAAGAGGCGGAGTGGTCAGTGAGGAGGTGGGAGAGAGATTGAGCTAAAGGGAAGACTCACACTTGGTCAAAGTAGGGCCAGACACTCCAGACAGCGGTTTGCTATGGCGCGTCGGGAGGAGGCGGGAACTGCAGAGATCCAAACTCGTCGTGATGCTCTCAACGGTCTTGTACCCCGTCCCATCCTTCCAAATTGCGTCGATCTCCTTCACGGTCTCGACGACCTTCTTCACGGGGCATTGTGACAGGGCACTCGAGCGTGTACAAACTGCCAGATTCCGAGCGTTTGCGGCTTGTTCGCCGTCATCTGCAGCATGAAAACCGGGAATAATCCCACCGGTGAACTCGACGACGTGCAGCGGGGCGGACGAGCCCGGGGCAGGATATGGGCCATGCTCTGTCACATTGTGCGATACCCGCACGAGGTCGTTTTCCGAGCACTGGACGTGGCTCGCCAAACTTGACGAGGCAGCTAGCAAGCCCGGGTGTCGATGCTGAGCACGCGCTTGGGCGCAGACTTCTCGACTTCGATGTGGTGCCAGACGTCCATCTGGAGGTTGCAATCCATTTCAGCGTGCCGCACTGACATACTGTCAAGAAGGTAGCGTACCCAACGGTCCCAACTTATGTTTCTGCTCGCCAAGTTCGGGCCGTCCAATGACTTGAAGTCTTGGAGTCTGTAGCTGTGCAAGTTTGTAGTAAGCTTATTCCGTCTGGCGCTGATGTGTGTATCTAGCATGTGCGCGTACCGTAATGCAGGAGCCGTTAATATTCCAGAACGCGTAGAGCCTCGCGGTGATTGGTGAAGAGATCTGGAGTACGAGCGGAAACGCTGAAGACGATGTAAGAACTGGAATGTCAGATCAGGAAGTTCAATGGTGTGAGACGTAGTACTTGCCAAACGTCTAGACACTGCTTGAGCACAGCGAGTGTGCAAGAAGAGAGCAGCTCTAGCGGGAGAGAGCCTGAGTCGCCGTGAGCAGGTTGTTGGGAATCTTGTGGGATACGTAATCAGATTTTGGCGCCGAACTCCATTTTGCCGCATACCGCAAGTCGAACTATGTGCTTAATGCCTATCAGACTCTCTCTGTTGCACTCTGGACACAACGATCACTGGGACCGTTAGACAGACCCCACTCTGCGCTACATTTATGTATGTTGTTCCCGTCTCTCTTCTCATCCTGCCAAAAGTCACCGCAAGCCTGCGAATATCAACGCGACCGACTCGGAGGCCGGCTGAAGTACCTGCGCCATGCCGGACATGAGGATGGAGAGGTACGTTTCCTCATTCTCACATTTTCTACACAACATTTGTCAACCCTACCGTCGCTGCGCAGCTTCAAGACAGTCCTCGCATGTCCGTCCTCGCATGTCTCTTACTAGACCTCAGCGAGGTCCGCCCAGCCGCTGACTGACCTTAGCCGTTGCGACTTCCATCCACCAGCAAGCGTCGAGTGCGTACTCGTACCGCATGGTGAATCCATGTCAGTTCCATTTATGTCATATATTTCATCCGTGTTCTGAGCGGAATCCTCTTACGTTGCAGTGTCCACCCTGCCTCTGCTGTAGGACCACCAGACGTCCGGACGCGACTAGCTCCCAGTTCTGTTTCAGCACCAAGAGCACCATGCGAGCTGAGTCCGCAGATACCGCAAAGTCCGTGACGATGCTGATGACCGTGCTCGACCAGAACCTCTCCATGCAGCTTCCACCTCGGAGGTCACGCCGTTCGATCTGACCCTCGACCTTGACGGTTACGCGTCTCGTCAAGCACGCCATACGAGTTGCAGCGCTCCAAGGCCTACTTAGGTTCGCCTTGTCCCGCCTGTTCTCCACCTCCGCGACAAGCACAGCCGTGGGTGGAGCATCCGCTACTTCGTCCCCCATGAGAATGTGGTGCTCGAGTCGAGCACAAAAGAACTACCCTCACGTGGGCACGGAGACAGAGCCCAATAGATTGGTCGGCAGGGGAGGTGTTCGTTTAGGTACGTTCCAGATGCGTTCCAGTTATCAGAGTAGTACATCCTTTCTGGGTCGTCGACACGCGCTGAACCGACTTCCGAAAATGGATGTACGTTCAAGTTGAAGTTCGGACGCAGTTGTTGAGATATTGTCGACCTAGCCATAGCATTCAATACTGCGGCCATATGATGCATGTACCTAGCATGGATCAATCTCAATGTGCCTCAGTGGCTCGGTACCTCGTCATGTGTGGCTCATTCACCCTTGTTTTGTTTCACCTGCGTTGAGCCACTCTGCCACCTCAGACAATCCATCATCGTCAAAACGACCCTCTCAACCCACCATGGCACGTAAGGGCAAGCATGCCTTTGTGCCCAAGGTTGGTCAGGCCATCCAAGTAGGTGTGCCCACCGAAGTTGTTCGCCGCAATGGCAACTCGGTCAAGTTCCTGTCCCCCAAGAAGACTGCTACGCTGAAGACGTTCCGCGCAATGCCACCACCTCCCCCTGAGCTTCAACGTGCTGCTGCATCAGCGTCCACTGAAGCCGACGATATGGACACCGATACTGGTATGCCTGGAGCTTTCCCCATCCCCGACACCATGACACATGAAGCCACTTCAAAGAAGAATCCAAACCACGTCATTGTGAGTCATTGCGAGATCCGGTACTACACATGTGCTGAAGCAGCGGATTCAGGCTCCGTCTGTCACAATCGCTGACTTCGTCAAGAATTGGGCCCAAAAACTGCTCGATGTGTTCTATCGACGGGAAGTCGACCCAATGATCGGCCAACCATGCCCGGAGTGCCACGAATGGCGAGCTCTGTACCGGTGTACCGAATGTCATCAGAATCCAGTCTTCTGTGCGCCATGTGTCGTTCGTGCGCATCAGCGTCTTCCCCTTCATCGTGTGGAGCGATGGTCTGGCACACATTTCGAGCACATCCCGCTAGTCGAGCTTGGTCTTACGGTACACCTGGGACACCGTGGTCAACCATGTCCATACCTCCGCAAGAGCACCAAATCGTCGCCACTTACAGTGGTTCACACCACGGGTGTTCATCAAGCTCGTGTTCTCTACTGTCGTTGCCCAGACACTCAGGAACCCCCACTCCAGCTGTGGCACTCTGGCTGGTGGCCAGGCAGCTTCATCCGGCCTCAGACTGCCTTCACCTACCCCGTCCTACGTTTTTATGATCGACTCACCCTTCAAGCCAAAACATCGGCACTGGACTTCTGGGGGACACTGCGCCGACTCACTAACCAGGCCTTTCCATCAGCTGTGAAGGTATGAGACTCAACCATGCGACGCTCCTAGGCTAATGCGTTCTCCTTTGCCTCAAGGATCGGTACCGTGAACTCCTCATGTCGTATCGGCAGTTTTCATACGTCCAAGCCGTGCGGCGCTTTGCGCAGCCAGTCCGTGAGAAGCTGCCCCCAGGATCTCTCGCAGTACGTTGTCCAGCCTGTCCGCAACCGGGTGTCAACATGGATCCGAACTGGCAAGATGCTCCTGAATCCGAGAGGTACAAGCATGCGCTATTCTTCGCGAAGGACGGCAACTTCGTGTTGAGTCATCACCAGAAGAAGCTCGATCCAAACGATGTCTCTCTCTTCAACGGAGCCGTTTACTATGGCGACAACGAAGACTATGAAGAGTTCAAGTCCAAGTTCAAGGACGACAACGACATGGATCGTGAGGTAGAGCGTTTCTCTTTTCCGGTAGACACAATGTCTTTGAGCTCACTTCGGAACTAGACCGATTTCTGCGCAGACTTCAAGGCCGGGAAGACTCGATATGCTGGTAAGATCAAGTCAGGCGTCATCACCGTGACCTGCGCCCGCCATGGGTTCGCTCTACCATGTGGTACTGTTGATGTTGATGAGGGCGAGAAGTGAGTACGCGCCCGGGCGGCTGTATAATGACTGTTACTCACCGCATTTCATTAGGTACATGCATGTTGACTTTGCCACAACGCGCGGAGTCCGGTGGTGGCAACGTCTTCTGCTGTTCTTCTGCTCCTACGATGTCAACTGCATCTATGAGGTGGGATGGCCTGAACGTATCTCGAAAATGGCAGACGTCTTCCACACTTGGCCGAAGATCGTTCGCTGCATCCCAAAGTGGCATCATGCTGCTCACACAGGCATTTGTCGCTGGCTGATGTCGTTCTACTACACTCCCGGTGTTGGACTCACGGACGGCGAGGAACCTGAGCGTCGTTGGTCGATTCTCAACGCCATCGGCAGAATCATCCGGGAGATGCTCGCAGGGCATCGACAAGACACCCTCAACATGCATTACGGCGACTACAACATCCAAAAGATGTTCGGACTTGGTGCGTTATGACCTGCCTGCTGTCTGCACACTACAACTCACGTCGTTGGTACTACTACAGCTGACCATCTACTTGGGAAATACAAGGACGCTATCAAATGGACGAGACAAGAGCAGAAGAATCTCGATCAGCTGGAGGCCCGGTTGGAAGAGAGCCAGATGCCTTTGGCTGAATGGAAGAAACGTGAAGCGCTGTTCAAGGCTCAACTTCTCGATGCATCCGTTCCTCGGAAGTCAATTCAGAACCCATATGAGCCTGAAGCGGGCAACGGTGAGTCTCCATGATATCTATATGCGAAGATGTGGTCAGTCATGATGCCGTTTTGAAACGTCATACAGAGCCAACGCTAGGAGACATTCAGGAGAAGTGGAACCATGTCGAGATCACGGTCGAGCCAAAGAGGAAGAAGCGTCGTACCCGAGGCAAGACCAACAAGGAGTCTGTCCCTGAGACTCCGACCATTGGCGCTTTGTTATTGCAGGCCCTGGACATTGAGCGCGATCAGTACGTGCCTGAATGTGTTTGCGCCGTGTTAACGCTCTAATGTTATACAGGCATGCGATCAAAATCCTCACAGCAACTGAAGGCAGCGAGCAGACAATAGACACCGCGCGGGATGAGCTTGAGCAGAAGATAGAAGTGTGGTTCGGCTACGAAAGGGACGTCATTGGACCACGTCTCAGTGAGCTTAAGAAGGCTTTTCCTGATGCAGCATACCCAACACGTTCATCGGAGTGCGAAGCAGAGGATGAGGTGCTTCCCTGGCCAAGCAGTTATCCAGTACAACTCCACAATCATCCCCTCTTCCAGGACGTCATCGCCGCCGAGCGCGAAATCCGACGAGCCCAAGCCAACGACGCACTACGTACATTACGCTACAAGCTGGGTTTGAAGTCCTTCCTCTGGAAGAAGACAGCGGGGACGTTCGGTCAGATCCGGAAGACTCGCAACCAGAAGCTATTAGGCAACGCGGATGAAGAGATCAAGCAGTATCGCAATGAGTACGAGCGCGTGCGAGGGCACTTGCACAGCATAGCCGAGGAGGTCGATCTCGTCAACTTTCCGGAGCTCACCGCCGCAGACTGCACGATGCTCAATTTATATCATGCCCAGGAAGGGGCCGGTAAGAACCGCGCTGAAATGTCATGGATCTGGCGTCAACGTGTCTACCAGGGCGAAGATATCAACAAGTACTCAAGTGAAGGTGCGTACATTGCTGCAATTTTCACGGTCCTAGCCCAGGTTGATCACTATTTCGTCAGGTGTCCGCGTTGAGTGGTTCCGCAAGAGTGCTCGTTGTACACGCTGGCACGAGGAACTCGAACTTGTCAAGGAGGAGATGAGGCGGACACAGCGCTTCTACCGCTACTACTACAACTGGTGGCAAGACGAGGCCCGACGTATGGCATCAACCTGGACAGAGAGGGGAAAGGCCGCCTATGCATCACGGTATGTCATGGGAATGTTGCTGTTATATTACTGTATCATGACATTGAGACGTTCACAGGAAAGCGGCGATGTATAGGAAGTTGCTTGAAGAGGCACAGGCGAAGTTTCCCAAAGATGTCCTTGTCTAGATACGGTGATCCGCTATTACTCATGTAGTTACCGTCTGTTTCGAATCTACCTATGACACCGGTGAGCTCACGTTGCAGCCGCATCTAGCTCGTTCACCGTCTATATGCTCATAGTAGGCTGTCGCCATCCAGAGCATAACCCATCTAGATACTACGTTCACCCCTAGTCGCACCTTGGAACAATGCATGTTAAGATATCTAGATGGCCGCATCTAGATATCGCATCTAGTTACTGGGGTGTCTCGGAGACTGATCGTGTATCTAGATACTTTCACCAGCTTGACGTGCCAGATTTGAATCTAGATAGTCGCGGACTAACTACTCAAGATTATCTAGTTATCCTACCTACATCTATACCTGCCGTCAACGACTCCCTCGTTGAGTGCAACATACCAACACTACCAGAGTGCTGTGGATGCAAGCGGAACGAATAACCCGTATGCTCCGTTCACGTCTCGCATCGACTGGGAAGTTGCGCGTTGGGCGAAGCTTCGCGGTTCTGGCTCAACAGCCTTTTCAGACTTACTGGCCATCAAGGAGGTATGTGCTGCAGTATTAGTATCGCGCACCGTTGACTCATGGAACCTCATAGGTTGCGGAACGTCTCGCATTGTCTTACAAGAACTCCAGAGAGCTCAACAAGATCATCGACAAGCTCCCTCGTGGCCGTCCCAAATTCCACCGACACGAAATCATCGTCGCCGGGGAAGCTTTCGAGATTTTCTTCCGCGACATCCTGCAGTGTATCGAAGCTCTTTTCGGCGACCCGGAGTTTGCTCCGCTCCTCCTACTGGTACCTGAGCATCATTACGCGGATGCTAACCACACTGTTCGTGTCTATTTTGACATGAACACCGGCAAATGGTGGTGGGCAACTCAGGTACGGCCCGGCTGTCTACCCGCATCAGGGCCATGCTGACTGTGACGTTCTTGCAGGCAGAGTTGGACAAGCAGCAGCCGGGCGCAACGGTCATCCCGGTCATGATCAGCTCAGACAAGACTCAGCTGACTCTGATCGGGAACAAGACGGCCTATCCCGTCTACATGACGCTTGGCAACCTCCCAAAAGATGTCCGCTGCAAGCCGTCTCGACATGGACAGATCCTCATCAGTAGATGTGGTTTTCCTCTAAAAGCCCTAAATCCTCTAATTTAGAGGTTTTAGATATCTTAGAGGCACTTAGAGGAACATAGATGTCTAGTGGTTTTAGAGCTTTCATCTCATATATGGGCAGGTTGATCCAGTACTTACTGCACATTTATACAATCAATGTGATCTTTTTGAATGCTTGAGACAGATCAATCCCACAGACCAGTAGGTAAATGGACAGAAAAAAGCGAAAATAAAAATGCACTCAGCCTGAATTGAACCCATGCCTTCACCATTTACCACAGAACCAGCTGGAGCAGTTTACCACTGCACCACCTTAACACATATACCAGGGGGAGCAGACACAATATATACTGTCTTTTGTTGGACTTATGCAAATCTGTTGGTGACTGTGACTACTTTACTCCCTCAATTCAATGTATACTACTTCTCTGTTACATATCAATTATAGTGTGTCAAAATGCGACACATTAGGCTTCTATGACATAAATAATTGACCATATCTCTTGTTCAATTGCTGCTGTATGCTGGTACTGGTAAAAATTTGCAGCAATGTACCAATACAAAGTATAGCTGCTCACTAAAGGCTGATTCTGCCAGTGTGTCCCAAATCAGGAGTTGTGGGTTATCTAGAACTGCATGCACCATAGGTTTGATGTCATCTCTAATACATCTAAATACTCTAAAATTTCTAAAATTTCTAAGACATATTTTAGAAGTTCTTAGAGGTTTTAGAGAAAAACCACATCTACTGATGCTCCTCGCATACCTACCCACATCCCGCCTGCTGCACATCACCAACAAGGCAGCTCGTCGCCGCACTCTAGCCAACCTCTTCCATGCATGTATGGGGCGTGTTCTGGCCCCACTTGCAACCGCCGGAGTCAGTGGCATGCACATCGCGAGTGGGGATGGTCTAGTACGACGCGGACATCCAATCCTCGCGACGTACATCGGAGACTATCCCGAGCAGCTTCTCGTCACTGGCTGCAAGCTCGGCGAGTGCCCGAAGTGTCCGATTCCTCGAGGCGAGGTCGGTAGTTCTTGCGACACCTCACGCCCGCTGTGGGATCTCGGGAAGGTCCTTGACGCGCTCGCTGCCATCGATGACGGCCCTCGTGCGTTCACGCAGGCCTGTCGTGAGGCGGGGATCAAACCCTTGTTCCATCCGTTCTGGGAGACCCTTCCTTATACGAACATCTTCTGTGCAATCACTCCTGACATTCTGCATCAGCTCTATCAGGGCGTTGTCAAACATCTTGTTGCTTGGCTCACAGAGGCATATGGAGCGGCGGAGATCGATGCGCGGTGCCGCCGCCTTCCACCCAACCACAACCTTCGCCACTTCTCGAAGGGCATCACGACGCTGTCTCGGGTCACGGGGAAGGAGCATGCGGACATATGTCGAATCCTTCTCGGACTGATCATCGGACTTCCTCTGCCTGGCGGCATGTCTCCTGTACGACTCGTTCGAGCCACCCGCGCTATCCTCGACTTCCTCTATCTTGCGCAATACCCTACACACACGTCCCATACACTCTCCTTACTCGACGACGCGCTCCAAGCCTTCCACGAGAACAAACAAGTCTTCGTGGACCTAGGGATCCGGGAGACTTGGACGCTTCCCAAGCTCCACTCCCTCGATCACTACCGGCGCTCGATTGAGCTCTTCGGCACTACCGACAACTATGATACACAATACTCGGAACGCCTGCATATCGACCTCGCCAAAGACGCTTATCGGGCCACGAACCGCAAGGACGAGCTGACGCAGATGACGCACTGGCTCGAGCGCAAGGAGAAGGTCCAGCGCCATGAGAAGTATGTCGAGTGGCGTCTCCGACTGGTAAGTCTCAAGCTCCATTTACTGATGCGCATATGTGCTCACCTGAGGATAGATCGCAAATGGGCTCGCACAAGCTCCTCCTGCATCCACACCAGCCATCTCTGCCCCAGACAGTACCCCAGGGCTGACTGGGCGCCCACGCAACGCGACGGACAAACCAAAGCTCCGCATCGAGATGACGCGCCATCCGACGCTGCGCGCAGTCAAGCTTGCCACGTTACAAACCGATTATGGCATTAGATTCTTCCGCGACGCCCTCGCACGGTACGTCGTTCGCGTCAACCAACCCGAGCTCACCGAGCCCCAAGTCGAGCGCGCATCTGCATCGATCTACCTCAACTTCAATGCGATCCCAGTCTATCACAAGGTCAAGTTCTGGCTCTCGGATCCTCATGGACTTGGGGCTCCTGACTCCGAAACGCGCGATGTCATCCATGTTCGCCCATCTCGTAAGACCAAGTCTGGAGGAGTCGCCCCAGCCCGATTCGATACCGCGCTGGTGCGCGTGGCCCCTCCACTACTGGATGGTGCTAGCGCAGTGGCCGAGTCTGTGACGCGTGAGTCATCCATTTTCTGCGAGCTATGCCAGTGGTCCCCAGCATCAGTAGGCTGACACGTCTCGGATTTCCTGTGCTTAGGGCTCCAGGTCGCGCAAGTGCGGCTGGTCTTCAGCATTCCAGACAAAGGTATCAAGCATTTATTCCCCCAGGTCCCATCTCATTCGCTTCCGAAGCACCTCGCATACATAGAATGGTTCACGCCGTTTACGACTCCCCATCCGGACCACGGACTGTATGCGGTCTCACGCGGGGTCACACGGCAGGGCGTACGACGTGCCGGTATCATTCCAGTAGACGATCTCGAATGTAGCTGTCACTTGTATCCTGACTTCGGTCCGGTTGCACCGCGTGCATGGACTAGTTCTTCCGTACTAGAGGACTGCAAGCATTTCTTCGTAAACGCGCTCTCGGACAAGTACATGTACAAGCTTGTATACTAGATAAGATGTCTTATACAAAGATGAGCTCGAATAGTGTGGTCAACTGTGCCTTAGTCCTCACACAGCAACAATCGCGGGACACAGTATTTCATTAGTAGGACGTAGACGACTTAGCGAGCGGACATCACTAAGTTATAGCTAATTCGCGATGCAGGTTTTTCCTGATGTGGGAGGTCGCCGTGCATCAGTAGATGTGGTTTTTCTCTAAAACCTCTAAGAACTTCTAAAATATGTCTTAGAAATTTTAGAAATTTTAGAGTATTTAGATGTATTAGAGATGACATCAAACCTATGGTGCATGCAGTTCTAGATAACCCACAACTCCTGATTTGGGACACACTGGCAGAATCAGCCTTTAGTGAGCAGCTATACTTTGTATTGGTACATTGCTGCAAATTTTTACCAGTACCAGCATACAGCAGCAATTGAACAAGAGATATGGTCAATTATTTATGTCATAGAAGCCTAATGTGTCGCATTTTGACACACTATAATTGATATGTAACAGAGAAGTAGTATACATTGAATTGAGGGAGTAAAGTAGTCACAGTCACCAACAGATTTGCATAAGTCCAACAAAAGACAGTATATATTGTGTCTGCTCCCCCTGGTATATGTGTTAAGGTGGTGCAGTGGTAAACTGCTCCAGCTGGTTCTGTGGTAAATGGTGAAGGCATGGGTTCAATTCAGGCTGAGTGCATTTTTATTTTCGCTTTTTTCTGTCCATTTACCTACTGGTCTGTGGGATTGATCTGTCTCAAGCATTCAAAAAGATCACATTGATTGTATAAATGTGCAGTAAGTACTGGATCAACCTGCCCATATATGAGATGAAAGCTCTAAAACCACTAGACATCTATGTTCCTCTAAGTGCCTCTAAGATATCTAAAACCTCTAAATTAGAGGATTTAGGGCTTTTAGAGGAAAACCACATCTACTGATGTGCGTTGTGAGGGACAGTCAATGAGTACAGCGAGCGTGAGGCGGGCGAAGAGATGATATGGTAGTTGCGTCCTATCTGCCCGGGCTTGTGGTTCTATTGCAAGTTCATGGATGCTCGTCAGGTCCTGATGATGGAGCGAATGTGTTGTTCAAGGCGCATGTTGAGCTCAATCTCCCTGGACCAGTTGACTAATCGAAGAAGACGTCTTCGGCTCTGTGCACTAAAACTAGTGAGTGTTGTCTAATGAGTCTCCTCTACTTGTTCCTTATGTACACCCCAATCACGGCACGCTTCAGCTTTCGTTCCGTCGTCCATCCAGAGATCTCGCACGCGATGCCTAGACTCGTGTTTCCCAGCGTCCAAGAAGGCGAGCTAGGGGGATGGTCTACCCATTGGGAAGATTGCTCTCGCCCAGCCGCTTGTCAGAGCATCCCTCGTTGATGACTTGGTCATCTCCTACCAGGAGCCAACTCATCAATTCGACGTCTTGTCCTATCATGCCGGCTCATGGAGCGCCAAGGTCTTTGCTGCAAACCAACTCCCCGTCTTGCAATATACGACGCGCTGGCGAAGAAGACAGGCGAGAGACGTTGAAGCTCTCAACCTGACCCCATGTCTAGATTGCATCACCTGTGTATCTCTAGGGACCTGTTCTCCAATCGTCGTTTAAGTATGCATCGCTTTGAGCTTTAGAACAGAAGGACGCACGTTGACAAGAACGGCGTGTTCAATTCGAAGCACACAAACGCTTCGAGCGCATGTCCTTGTTCGTCCCGGCGCACATCCTCAAGCTCCGCAGCCGACCTCGCAGCGCGGTTAAAGGTCGAGCTGCGGCCGCAGACCCAAGCCTGAGGCTCGGCGCATCATCCACCGCTCCGCCGGGCGTGATCCTTCTCATACCCTCCGCACGAACCCACATACACACACGCTCAACAGCACGGAGCTGTTCCTGATGTAAATGTCCATGTCCATGAGTCCTTGCCTTCAAGAAAAAACGCGGAAGCGTCCTGTGGCGGAGGCTCGTGGGCTCTTCTGAGACTAGCATAGGGTGGGGGACGGCAGACCTCAACGTACCACAAAAGCCTCTGAACGTTGAACGACTGGACCCTGCACTGCACGCTCGGCTGGTTGCCCCCTGACTGGACCTGACTCGCCGGCGCTCGGCCCGCCGGACCACAAGGGAAGTTCAACAGCAAACTCCGAGCTCGTTGGCGGCGCATCGTCAGGGAACAGATGAAACGTTATCTACGAACGCGTGCTTGGAACAGGTCTCTGATATCTGAGAGCGTGTAGCGATTTGTCAAGGACCCAGGTACTTGGATGTACACAAGATAGGGTACTTGCGAACGGCATGGGCAAGCAAGATGTCCGCGCAACGATCATTCGCCGACCGGCAGACCCGGGTGCTTCGCTGCGAGCGCAAAATCATCTCGCGAATTCGAATCCTCGCCACCGCCCACACTAGCGCCGTCATCGACTTCCTCGACTCCGAGCCCTGCATGCTTGATGTTGAGCACCACAGAAGACACGCCTGTCTCGCCCTGCATCTCAAGAACACCAAAATCAGTACCGCCTCGAGGGAGCCAGAAGACAAGAGGGAGAGGGAAAAGAGCTGCCAAGGAGCGGCCAAGACGATGGGGCGGCTTACCTCCTGCGGGGACGTGGTCTGGCCGCCACTGGGCGATCGAGACTGGGAATGGGACTGAGCCTGAGATTGCAAATGGGGGGCTGATTGACTGCGCGCCCCGCCTGTACGTTTCAGCTTGCTGAGGCTGAACGAAGTAGTAGGTGCACTGTGCATGGTCTGGACGAGGGAGGTGCGGCAGTTGAGACTGGAGGTCGTGCTCAGTCATTGGGCGCACGATGGGAGCGAGGACGAACTCACAATGCCAGGACGGAGTTCGCATATACTGTCAAGGGCATGACTGGAGTGGTCGGGATGCAATGAGAAGATACTCACTTTTAGTCGTCGGGATAGCCATGGCGATGTAGATGAAGGTGTGTTGCGACGTGAGAGACTGCACAATATCAGCTCCGTACTGGAAGTTCCCAGAAGCGCACTCACTGCGATAAAGGCCGGAAGAGTGAGGGCGCTGGGATATGTCCATGACGTCTCACTCGACTGGTTGCGGAGAGGGAAACGAGGACTTACGAGTTGAGGAGAGCTGGTGTGACGTAGGTTAGCGACACTTTCTGGTATACCAACCAGTCAATAATGTACGTACTAGCGATGACCGCGTAACGAGCGAGATGGTCTAATGCCACCCGCGTCCTGTGTATTGAGCGTAAGTACTTGTCACTTTGACATCGCATGTAGTAGAACGAACCCCCTGAACGAGGTCCGACTGCTGCGGAGGAAGACCACGAAGACGAGAAGGAGGATCAGGTCCGTGACAGTCGCAAGACAAAAGAGGACCGAGTCGAGCCACTTGTCACGATCAGAGTTAGCGGCATCGCGATATACATACACGGGAAGAGGCTTACCAGATACGGTGCGAAATCTGTGAACAACCTACTGCTGAGGCTACATGTGCGAAGCGATGTCTCAGCCGCGCAACCGTTCAGGCAGTTTCCGTGACTTACGCGTGATAAGTCGCGACTGTTGCCGGGATCAGCAATAGTTTGCGTGTTTAGGGGGCAGAGAAGGAAGGGTGACCCTCACCGATCATGAATCCTGTCATCAGCTTCGTTAATCGCGCTCAGCTCGGTCGAAACACATGACATGCGCACCGAGTTCCACTAAGATTAAGCTTCCCTACATAGGGTATGGATAGTAAGCTTATGGTCGCGGTTGGATGAGATTATACACTCACGATCAAGATCACTATGACCTTGTACCGAGGATTGACTGATACGGAGTGGGATCAGTGTTGAAAGACGCAGAAGTGTTGGCTAGCACTCACCGAGATAGATTCGCCGAGTGTAGAAGCTAAGTGTCGCCAGGATGAGCCTGATGGACGCCGTTGTGCTGGGGACAGCACGCTCTCACCTTTGGGCGATGATGACGACAACACCCTGTACTCCGCTCAGTCTCCATGCAAATTGCAGTGGTAAACTGAGGACTCACCGTGGATGCCGACATCAGCTGAAATGATACGGTAATCAGCATGGGACATAACAGGAGAAAGTCGCTCATGGGAACTGACCTGTATTGACCTAGACAGCAGTGGAAGGCTCTGAGACCGATGTAAACGATCGGGAACTGAATAACTCACCACTCACCGACCAGGAGATTGAGAGGAGCGAAGTAATTGCTCACTAAATAATGGTAGCTAGGGAGAGCTTGGTCAGGGACAAAAGGATCACCGGAATGGCACATACCAGAGATGCATCAGTGTCACGGAGTGGAAAGTATCCGCGATACTATCTCAGCAAGATGGCGTAAGCACACTGCCGTTGGGGAGTAGTACTGAGTTGAGAGTTCTCACAAGAGAGCGGCAACCTGTGAACATCGGGTCATGTCAACCGATACTATGACTGTGCTAGAAGTGACGACTCACTATGAGCTTTTGGATCATAACATCTGACGGATACGAGCGATAATACTGGAATGTTTGCTGTATCGTTACTCCATAGAGCCTATGCCCAGAAGATTCACAGTGTGGACTTCCGCGCGGGAGAATTGCGGTACTAACCCAATCGCAACGAAAGAACTTATCAAGACGGCACCATATGTGTTCGTGAGGGGCGGGAGAGCAGGTAGGAGCGGTGTTTCTCCCTGAGGTCCTGGGTTGGCGTCCGGCGGAAGGGACATACTCGATCCTCGAGGAGGGTGGGGAGAGTACTTTGAATAGTGGATGGAAGATCGAGGACAGCTTAGCAGAGACTGATCTCCTGATAACTGCCATCTGAACTCGAGGGCGTCCAACCAAGGTTTCGTGACTTGTGCTTGTCCATCAGGTTCTTCCAGGGACACGCATGAAACTGAGTGGATGGGGCATGTGAATGTGGGCTCTAGTGGGGGCCACTGAAAGACCGCCCGAGTAGAGCGGTGGCAAGAATCAAAAGATCGAGTTTGTAACACCACAGCATCATCATCACAAGTAAGAAGGGGAAGAGCAGGCCACGGGCGTTACTTCTCTCCCAAGAATTAGAGCGGTATGTACGCCACGTCGACACAATCGCTGAGAAAAGCGAAGTAAATGTAGCAGGCAGTATAATACACAACGACAGGCAAATATCGGCGAGAGAACAAGACTGACGAACCTGAGTTATACCCAGTTATGACATCGCACTACCATACGACCTTCACCCTCCTCTTGAACAAGCCCACAGTCCATGCGCTGGTCTTCGGACGTAACCCCGCGTGTCCTCGTATAGAGCGGCTTCGTGAAGCAGAGCAGTCGACCATGGATGGGTAGCGCTAAGGGGTTGCTTGAGAAAGTATCAAAGACGATTGAGCAGCTGTCTGAAGTCATTCTCAAAGAGCTTGAGCACGAAGTTGAAGGCGAGCAAGTTGCTGGAGAACTATGTAGAGGTGGACTGTGGGAACCGACAAGCCTAACAGAGCGGCGCTAATTCTTCCGGAGAACTCCGTCAGCGCTAATGCTTCGCCGTTCCAACTTACTTGAAGCTCAGTCACTTCCATTTGACTTCCATGCTCAGAGCATAGTTAGAGGAGCCTCTTGTAAGTCGTTGATGTCTTGCGTGAGTTCCTCCCTAGGTTCATTTAGATACTTATTGCAGCGCAGCCTTGTGGGGAGGAGGAAGTGGGATGATACTGGTAGCGCCCTCCCGGTCATCATCAACGAGCTACATCATGGAGACGACTTCGTCTGGGTGGGTGCGGCGTACGCGCTCGCATCGACGGCGGCGAAGTAAGCGCACGACTTTGGTAATAACGGCTTGGAGACACTTACGCTGATTGCAGCCGTTCAGGGACTTGGAGGAGGCGCTATTCTTTCAATCTCTTCTATCGTTGTTTCTGACCTTGTGCCTCTGCGTGAGCGTGGAGCGTAAAACGGGCTGATTGGATTGTGCGTATGGGCACTCCTGACTCTCGTTCATTGACTGACATGTATTGATAGAGTCTGGGCGGTAGCGTCAGCAATTGGACCAGCTGTTGGAGGATCACTGGCGGCCAGGGGTCAGGGTCAATGGCGATGGCTGTTCTGTCAGTAGTATCTCCCTATGAGCCGTGTGGTAGCTGAACCTGACTCCCTGACCTAGATCTTAATCTTCCTATGTGTGGTGTCGCGTTTGCGATGGTCTTTGTCTTTCTCAAGCTTCTCGTGCCTACAGGCATGCTCAAGAGCAAGCTGGGACGTATGGACTGGATGTAAGCTCAAGTGTCTATGACGCGCGCACACGAGTAGAGACTAACGAACAATAATGCTCACAGCGGCAATGTCTTAGTCATATCGTCGACCGCTGCAGTAGTCATCGGACTCACATGGGGCGGCGTCGTATATTCCTGGTCTTCCGCCCGTGTTATGGCCCCCCGCTCATTGTTGGATTGTGCGGCCTTGTCGCATTCTTCGTCTACGAGGCTACCCTGGCAACGAACCCAATAGTGCGCTTCCTCATTGATTGTTTGTGGTATGTCATACCCATGTCACTCCGCAGGTTCCAATCTCTCTTCTTCAAAATCGTACCAGTGTCAGCGGGTTAGTATGCGTCGCTCGGCCTGAGACCGTCGGAGCTTATGGAGATGTGATAGGTACATACAAACCTTCATCACTCCGTTACTTGGTCTCGCCGTCGTCTGTGCGTCCGTCTACTTCTCGCATCCCATCTTTCGAGGAACTGACGGCACGCCGCCTGGGCAGACTACCTTCCAACGTACTTCCAATCCTGCAAAGACGCCTCCCCTATCCGGTCTGCCGTAGATATGCTTGGGCTATCCATCTCCATGGGCCCCATCGTCATCATCTCTGGAGTCTCCGTGACCGCCCTCAATGTCTACCGTCCGCAACTCTGGCTCGGCTGGGTGTTGTTCATTGTCGGCATGGGCTGCTTCCCCACGGTGGGCGCGGATAGCCCACTTGCGCAAGGTGTTGGGTGGCCCGTCCTCATGGGCGCGGGTGCCGGCATCCTGTACGGTGCGTCCGTTCTTACTCATCACATTCTGTTCGTATGAGACTGAGTCCCTCCGTCTCAATCGCGCTGCAGCTGTCACGTACTTCCCCGTGCTATCTCCTCTACCCGTGTCTGAGAACGCACATGCGCTCGCGTTCTTCGCGTTCTGCCGCTCGTTTGCAGGGGTGCGTCCTCCACGTTTCACAATCTCTCGCATGAGTCACCGATTCTTTGCCAGGTGTGGGGCATCGCAATTGGCGCATCGGTTCTCCAGAACGAGCTCTCGCAACACCTTAGTACCCGCCTAGTTCCTTGCCTCCCTCGAGGGCGGAGGTGCAGGCGTAGACCTCTCGTACGCTGCGATCCCCACGATTCGCACCCGGTGGGACGTCACTAACTCCGCTACCCTAGCTGCGACCACGAAAGCGTACGATTGGCTCCGTCTTATTGTCATTTGTATCAAGGACTTACCTCCCATCTCAGATTCACAATTCCTACTGCAATCATCCCGCCTCTCAAGCATTGACCTTACCGCGCTCCAGTGGCTTGTCTCTACCGGCTCCACCATGGCCGTCACTGCCGACATACTGCTCACAATCGTACTAATCCACGTTCTTCGGCAAAATCGTACTGGAGTTAAACGGTGGGTACTCTCAGTACTCGCTGGTTCGAGTTCAGTCTGTTGAGTCTCCTATGCAGGACGGACTCCATGCTCGACGTCATGATCATGTACTCGATGAATACTGGTGAGAGAACAAGGACAAAGCTTACCGGTCGAGACGGCTCACGATGACGGCTCTCTCAGGTCTCTTGACGGGGTAAGCCGTGCTCTTCTAGTCGATCGAAGCGGCAGCTGTACTCACAAAGACATTTGCGACAGTGTCTTCAACTTGCTGTCTCTGCTCTTCGTAAGGCTGTCGTACTGGTGTTACAGCATCAGCTGACGAGCTTTGCAGGCATTCATTCGGCCTGCAGACCTTATCTACATCGGAATAGGGATACCCGGGACCAAGAGTATGTCGTTCATCTTCGCTTACCCTCCGTGGGCACCATTGACATCCATTTCCCGATTTGTCAGTGTATGCCAACACACTCCTGGCTGCGTAGGTGCTCTCCTACCGCATTAAAAGCTTACTGAACGGATGTGATACTAGACTGAACTCTCGACACTCCCTGAAGGCGAAGTGCACCGGCCCGCTGCTTGAGACGTCGCCGTTTGGATTCAGCATCCAACCAGACAGTCGACGAGACGCTTCGGCTGGGCCCGTGTCACCGCGTATGCTCCATATGAGTCCGCGCCGCACTGTGAGAGGCTTTTGCAGACTCTGTACCTCTACTATCACTGACACATGTGACGTTCTCGTCGCTGCCCCCAGATGGATGCTATCATTAGAGAGGACTCGTCTGCGGCATTCGAGTTCACTACGAGGAAGCCCGATCTCGTGCACGGCATTTCCACCGAAGACATTAGCATGGACATTGAGACCGGAGATAGGAAGTAGCTCGTGTATGTCTCCTGACTCCTGTGCTCGTACGCGCGTGTCCACGTTGGCCTGACCATATAGGTACCTCATCAGTCATAGCGAAGGCAGTATGGCCCATGGGGGTATACGATGGGCTCTTCAGGAGGCATTCAACTTGTATATCGTGTATCTGAGCGTAGTGCCATATGGATGAGAATCAAACTGTTACTGGTGCTGATGCCCGAGGATACCGTAGTGCGGCCAGTCTGCTCGCCACACAGTTGCATGACTGGCACCAGTTTGCTCCTTCCGCAAGGGTCCGATCATACCACCCTGCCCCTACGCGTACTGACCGAGACTCCCGAATCGAACACGAGTCGCTCTTCGCTCGTCGACTCTTGCCCCGCCAACGAGTACCTCGCGGTCGGTAGCATCTGGAAGACCCCAGGCTGTCAGGGGCTCATAGTTCTCCTTCACGAGTGCGAGCACTAGATCCGTACTAGGCGGTCGGCTTCGACCGGTGCACCTCCTGGTCTGCTCATGAGACCAGCGCAGCCGGTCTCGGAGAGTGCGGGGAATGGAAAATGACAAGGGAGGGGGACACGGTCCACATCTTCTCTCGCGTCCTTTGTAGGATGCACCTGTACCTGGTATCATTCAACGAGATCGCGAGCGTTCGCTCAACCCGTCCTCACAACGAAACGTCCTCACAATGAAAACCAATCCCAAGCATTATGAGCGCACCACGAGTCCCAAGCTGCCGAGTGAATAACGACGCTGACCACACATCTGTGCCACATACATACTACGACGTCCGCGAGGCCGCTCAACATCACGCCCGCTTCAGAGCGAGCGACAAAGATGGGACATGGAGCCTCCGATCCTTCCCCGCCCCCGTGAAGTATATCGCGTTGATCGCCGCGTTGTTGCGTACGCCCCAGAGGTCCTGGCCGTTCCAGTACGGGTAGCAACCCATATGCTTCACGCCGTTGTATCCCGGAATCCCCGTGTCAATCCTGCACAAAACGACATGACGGTCAGCATATATGCGCATTCCGAACCCTCGCCGACTGACGAGTACGAGCAAGACCTACCTGAACTCGTCCCTCCGCATGCTCGAACGGAGCGCGAGCCGCCCCGGTGCGCCAAAGTTCTTCAGCGCGTCCACGCCCTCGAGCTCGAACTGCTCGATGTACAGGGTGCCCTTCTCGACGACGACGCGCGCAGACGACTTCTTCTGCACGGAGCCGTCGGCGTCGACCCATGCGCCGGCGTAGAGCTCGGTCGCCAGGTCCGCGAGCGCGGTGTCGATCGCGGGCTGGAAGATCTCGAACGCGTCGTACGCGAGCTTCGCGGCGTCGGGGTAGTGTCCGCCCATGAGCACGACGACGCCGTATCCTGTACCCGGGTGGAACGCGATCGCGGTGTGGTACCCCGCCATGGCGCCCACTGCCAGGAAAACGAGGTCAGATGGAGGAGCGCATACAAGGACATCGGACGACGAAATGCAAGTAACTCACGCTTCCAGTAGATCTTGCGCAGGCGGCCGTTCGAGTCGCGCGCCTTGATGATCTCCCAGATGAACCCGACCTCGGTCCAGTCGTCCTCCTCGAACGCGTGCACGGTCTGCAGCCACTTGTCGAGCGCGTAGGGGGAGATCTGGCTCTTGGGATGCTGAGCGTTGAGGAGCGTCTGCGTGACGGTGATGAAGTCGGAGAGGGAGGAGAACTGGCCGCCGGCCGGGTTCATGGCGTCGAGGAAGTCTTGATCCTGAGACACGAGTCAGTCGCACGCGCGGACAGGCAATAGAAGGTCAGACTGAGGACGTACAGCAACCTCGGGTGCTAGGGAAGGGACGACGACCAGGTGTTTGTTTGCGTCCGTGGTCACAAAGTGGCTGCCGTTCATACCCATTGGGCCAAAGAGGTCACGCTGGAGGAGGTCGGCGTAGCTCATCGCAGAGGCATCTCCGGCAGCAGCGCTGCTTGCCGCAGCCAGTGCTACGCCCAACAGTCCGACGCCCGTGTTCGAGTACGCAGGGTAGGACGCAGGAGGAGAGGTCAGGTGGTGGCGTCCGATCGCGTTGAACAGCGCCTGGTGAGATGGGAAGGGGTTCCCGTTAGTTGGCGGGGGTCCTCCTCCGAACATGCTGTGTGGCCAGTTCGCGACCGTCCCGGGCGGCCAGTCTCTCCCGAGTCCCGACGTGTGCGTGACAAGCTGGTAGAGAGTCATTGGAGTGTCTTCATGAGACGGCGCCGGGCTGTCGGGATCCAGACCATCCAGACGATACTTGAAGTCTGGGATGTACTTCGAGACAGGATCATCCCTACCGGACGTCGCTCAGCCCACGCGCGCGTGAATGGTGGAGTCAGACGTACCATGAGATGATTCCTTTACGCTCCAGTATCAGACCCTCCAAGGCCGTGAAGAGCTTGGACACCGACGCGATGCGATACATCGAATGGCTGTTCGTCGGAGGCGAAGTGTCGGACTCGTTCCCTCTCATCACCCCGAAGTTCTTCTCGTACAGCGTCCCATTGGAGGTGACGACCGCGACGGAGAGACTGTCGATGTCGCCACGGGAGAACCTCCGAGTGAAGAAGTCGTCGACCGACTGCGCAGCTTTGCGTACTGCAGCATGAGCAGCGGTGGGAGGCGTTTCAGAGAACAGGTTGGGAAGGAACGGCCTGCAACTCCATCGCTCGGCGTCGCTCTGAGCAGAGTCTGGGCGCTGGGAGAGGAACGGAAGCTGGATATGGCCGGTGTAGTGACCACCTGTGAGCACGGAGGCGACAGCAATGGCGATAGCCTGGAGGGTTCGCATAGCCTACGAGTCACCAGACGATGCGGAGGTGGAGTCAACGATGTTGCGGCCCTCGGTGGTAGCAAGGGCTATAGCTAGAGATGGAGAGGTCTTATGGCCCTGGCGCCCAGGCCGTAGCGTCGAACGTCGTCTACACGCTATTGCTGGCACGGATGCTGACGTACGCGGCATGTCCCAGTCCACGTGTGAGAATAGAGTTGGCGGTGAACCGGTGACGAGCGAGTTCCTGCTTGGAAACAGATGCCCTGGCGCCAGATTGGGGAGACGTTGACGGGTCATACAGCGCCCACCAAGGTTCGGGTTTCGCTGATGACGCGATGACGCATTGGCAAATAGAGGCCGTGGAAAGCCAACAGCCCGAATGCACGCCTGGAAGGTGGCAATAAGATCCCGAAACATGTACGTGTCATAGGAAGGACACTCACTGTACAGTGGCAGCCATGTGTGATGGAGGGAGACCAGAAGCCTGAGCGCGTTGTGAGGGGTTCGGCCGCCACGGGTCAGCACTTCGGTACTAAGTGTCATTGAACGCGAGGATAGCTGCAAGTCATCGACCATCGGCGTCGACGAAGTCCTTTGGAGGCGGATGTGGACGTGGCCAGGGAACGAGTACACAGCGCTCATCGCGATGGGCGGAGCGCCGGATGCTCCGGACCGGCAGTCCGCGCTCAAATTTCTCGCTCCGAGTCTGCTCTGCAACTTCGCAACGTCCTATGGCAGAACAACCTATCTCGAGCTCATGGGATCCCTTCTAGCCAGGAGGGATATTGCCAACCCGACGTCCTATCGTGATGATCTACAGCAAGTAGACCCCATCATCGTTACGGGGCAGTGACGCGCCTACGCCAGTTGGTGGCGGACACGGACGTCCGCATTAACGCTGTCGTTATCCAGTCTCCCCTGAGAATGAGTCTCAAGCTGGACATCGTAGGCCAACCAGGAATACATAAGAAATGCAAACGCCCCCGCGGTCGTCCCATAGCCCCTCATGTCGTCCACACCCGACCTCATCAGTGCTCGCATGAGCTATGCGGCCGCCGTCGTCGGTTGTGCTACATACGGTTTGTCTACCATACACCCTCACCGCTTGTTATTCACAAGCTCCATACATCAGGTATCTACTTTGTGTTGGCCGCAATCTGCATCCACTTCCTGCTGAAGCGTCGGAGAGACACGCGCGCGCAGCGGGTCATCCTGGCCTACACCATCTTGATGCTCATCATCTCCACCATCTACTTCATCTCTGCGAGCGTCTGGAGCGAGGTGGAGTTCGTCGAGAGCACGGTGGACATCAGTGTCTTCGCGACCTTGCTGAACTCCAGACTCGCGATTCTCAAGGACACAACCTACACCGTCAACATCTGGCTGGCGGACAGTCTCATCGTGAGTTCGCATCACTGTTGCCGATCGTGACACTTACGCTCTACTGGAGATCTATCGCCTCTATATCGTATGGGGTGGATACGTCCCAGTCGTGATTCTTCCTTGCTTCTTGTGGGCTGGAACCATCGGTACGAAATGCCGGCTACTCAATCCTATGTCCCCGCGTTCATCTTAACGCGGTTTGATAGCCACCGGGATCGGCCTCCTCGTCAACACCGCAAAGCCTCTGGCGAACCTCAACCAGCAAGTGATCATCAACTACCAAACCGCCTTCTACTCCCTCACCGTCTCGCACAACATCCTCTGCACCCTCTTCATCGCCGGCCGAATCTGGCTCCAGCAGCGCCGCGTCCGCAAGATCAAGGCGGGCGGAAGCCTCGCGTACAATGGGGCCATCGCGATCGTCATCGAGTCCGCCGCGCTCTACTCTTTGTGCGGGATCATCTACATCCCGCTCGTCGTCCGGATGCTCCCCTTGCAGTTCCCGATTACTGCGCTCATCGGCTCGCTCACGGTATGTTTGAACGCGACTGAACGCGACGATCAACGCATGTTTCTCTCACTGACGATCGCTCCCGTCGTAGTCTATCGCCCCGAACCTCATCATCCTCCGCATGGCGCTCGGCACTGCGATCGAGTCGAGCACCACGCTCGCGCCGAGCATGGTTTTCAGGCTGTCCACGTTCCGCACCACTCAGGAATCGGGAGTCACCGACGCGACGGAAGTAGACCCTGCCAGCAACGCCTTCGGATCCCGGAGCACGCTCCCTGCTCTTGGTGCAAAGGAGACTTGGTCTTCCAGTACAGATATGAAGTTTGCTTCGCATGCGATAGCTGGTCGAGACTCAGATGTTTGACTCGAAGCTTCATGTATGAGATGGAAGTGTGTATTTTACTGTATGTTGTGACTGTTGTGAAACCTGGGGTTGAGTTCCCGCTGCTGTCGGAGGATTATATTTCTGGTCAACGCATACCTATGACATCATGATTTTGTGCTATCCCGGTATCTGGTTGATCACACTGAATGAGATTCTGCTACACGTCCATTAGGCACGCATACGGCTCCTATGGTGATACACTCAACGCTACATGTGTCTACAGTGTCCTACGGAGTGCCCACCCCTCGCTACATGGACTACTGTAGTCGCCGCTCTCCCATTGTACTGGGTGTTTGTTCTTGATGAAGGTCTGAGTTTGGCATATGGGACGTGTCTGAAGTTGTCTGAATCATGTCTGAATCGGTTCGAATGATCTGCATCAGATGATTTAGTCCTCTGGGGAATCACTGATCTGTCAGAGACGCAGTTGAAAGAGGATATCGCCATCGTCATTGAACGCGGGGCTGGCCAGGGAGTAGGCGTTTGCAAGGGGGTAATGGTACTGCCAGGCACTCTCGAACGCGTTGATATCTTGAACAAGTTCATCGAGGTTCACTTTCGGAGGGAATGCCTCACGCAGCATGTCCATGGGGTTCCGGAATCTGGACGCGTGACCTTCCGTGAACTCGGGGCGGGTGAAGACGGGGTCATGCAGGCCGAGGCCTCCGACTTTGATTCCGCTCCCGGTGGTTTGGATTGTGATATCAGTGGACCAACTGACGGAGGAGCTAGCCCTGTCTCGGAAGTTCAGGTTATCCCTTTTATGGGTCCGAAAATGAATGGCCACCAACCTGTACGGCTGCGTGGGTTCCAGAGACAGTTCGAGTTCCACCTGTCCGCTTATCTTGATGCATAGCGCTCCTTGATTCACCGCGGTGGGAATCTCGACATAGTTCCGGGTGGTGCCTGTAGATAGAGTCAGACAAGGAGATGAAACAATTAAACGGTATTCATGAGCCCAAGAGACTCACAGGAAATCTCATGTGTAGCCCTCATTTTACGGCTGGTGCCCTTCAATTTGTAGCGCCATTCCTCGCAGTGTTCCCACATGTACTTCGAGGATTCGTCAGTGTCCGATGGCTGTAGCTCCCAGTCCGACGGGGATGTATCCTTGCGTTTCTCGTGTTCGGCCCACGGCTGGAGCTTAAAACCGTGGAACGCTTGCATTCCATCCGCCGGAGGAGGGGGAATGAGCGTGGTGAGGGCGTTGAGGCGAGAGAGGAGGTTCAGAATGAAGACATGTTTTGCGATGCTGATGGTACCGTGAGAGAAAACGTTGTTGCCCTGAACAACCCACCCCGTCGAGTAGTCGAGATGTTTCGAGGGCAAGTTACGGAAGTCGGTCGTGCCGAACACGACGACGACTGGCTCCATTCCCGCCGTGACATGAGCCCAGTTGTGGCGGGTGATCTCGACCTTGGAGTATACTTGGAATTCGACGCTAGTGAGAGCATACAGTGACGGCAAGGATGTCCCGGACTTCCAGACGGGCACGCTTGAGATAACATTCTGAGCGTCTTTGCAGATATCAATGAAGTAGTGCTTGGTGATATAGTGCTTAGCAGCCTCGAGTTTGTCGTCGCCGCTGGCGAGGTCGCCAAGAGTAGAGTGATCGTTGAGGTACTCCGCGTCTACACGGCCGCATGTTAGTCAATGCCGCTAGACTTCACTGGAGTCTAGTCTGGGCAGACTCACTGTGCAAATCGAGATAAATATGGTGCAACTCGCGGTCGAATTGGCTTCCGTGCTTGTCGTAAGCAGGGCCCTTCTTGCAGGCGTCGGAACAAGTAGCCTCGAGCTCCGTCTGAGAGCACATTTTCAACTTGACCTCGAAAGCGAGACGCCATTCCCCGAACTGAAAATTCATGCTCCCGTCCCATGGCACCGAGCCTTGAAGAGTCTTCAGGTGTCCACCCTGAGAATGCACCCAGACGATAGCACGGTTGTGACTGAGCAGGCGGACTGACATGGGCTTGAAGGACGCCTCGAAGAAGTCCTCATACTTCCAGCGGTAGAAGATGCTCTGCATGTGTGCAGAGAGTGCGGAGAGCTGGGCGTTGATGGATCCTTGCGAGATCGCGACGACCTGGTCGAATCCGAACATCTTGGTCCGCTGTATCGTCTTGTGGAAGGGCTCAGGAGGCCCCGGCACAGGAGGCCCGTATATGATGTGCATGTGCGTGCTCTCCAGAATTGTGAGGTACTCTTCGAAGAAGAAGGCGATGAAAAGCTTGTGGCAATTGATTGCGAACTTGTCCTCCTTCTCGAGGCCTGGGAATTTGGACACGGCATCATGGTATCGAGCATCTTTGTGATGGATGTGAGAACCTAGCACCGAGCACAACCTTAGGACTTACGGGAGAGATCGAGGGTGATGTTGACAACGTCACCGCCGGCTTCGTTGGGGTAGATAACGTCGACAACCATAGCAATCTTCCATTCCTTGTACTTCCCCTCCGGCGCACTAGACATGTGACGAAGCCTGATGAATGGACGGCGGCATGATGATCAAAAGCATAACGCACTCAGAGAAAACTTCTGTCTTGAAGAATTCGAGCTCGTTGACATTGAAGTAGACGATAACCTCTCGAGAGCAGAGGATGTCGACATGTGGTGGACCAAGCTTCACCCGAAAGTTGCCGTAGGCGCTAGCACCGTAAGACAATTCGGCAAGGGTGTTTGTACTTCCATCAAGCGGAACCATCGTGGACTGCAGCCAGACCGAAGACACGTGCGTGTTGATATGCTCGACGGTGACGCCGTGAATGTCCCCGACCCACAGCTGTGCCGTCCCCATCAAGGAGAAGTCGATTGGCATCGGCGCAGCGTGCTGATTGGATTGCGGGAGTGAGACAAGAACATGGTGCTCCGCACTGTGGAGGAAGTCGAGGTAGTCGGTGATGTACTTCAAGAGCAGATCGCGACCAACAGTGACCTCCGGCTTGGTGGTCACGAGGGTAGCATCTGTTGGCCCGACGGGTGGATGAATATTACGTATCACGGTGGAAACGGCATGGTGCGTACTTTTAACATCGAGAAAGACCAGTTCAATGGTGCCGCTGTAACCATCTATCTTCGAGTCTTTGCCCACTATTCTGCGTATCTCAAAGCCAAGACGGTACGTGAGCTGAAGATTGTTTGGTAGATTGACGTCTTCAAGTTGTCTGTTAAGAAGTATCAACAAAGCCATCTACGAGGCAGCATGAAAGGGCTTACCCGATCCCGCCCAGTTGCAAGCTGTCAAGAACGAGGTGGCTGTTTGCCAAGGCGAGGTGGAGAATTGCATCGTGATTGCAGACGAATTCCAGCTTGGGTCTGTTGAATGCGGCGTAGAAGGCGGTATCGGATGTGCCCGGTTTCAGAACAGTATATCCGGCCAGAGCGTAGAAGTGTTCTGTTCAGAGGGATGAGCTTTCACAGATAGCAACCGCGGCTGTAGGTGGTCATGCTCACTGTTCTCCTCTGTACCATCATGTTCTTCAAGGCATATTCTCGCATTTTCGTGATGGACAGCCAACTGAGCGTTCAGATAGCGAACAGTGTGTGGAGCACCGTTTTTATCGGAGCACATTGTAGCAGCAGAACCCAAGTGTGAGGATGTGATGGCTCAAGGACGGGAATGGGGGATTGGGGCGCTGATTGAGCCAACACGTTGACCTTGAGTTGAATCTTGGTACTAGGGCTTATAAACCTGCTCAAGTAACAGACACGAGACGATCTAGTACACCTTTACTTCTATTCTTGCCGCGGGCAGGCTATGGCCACCACGCGTCACGGTTAGAGGGCCACCATGCGTTAGAGGGCCACCACGCGTTAGAGGCCTGGTCGACATATCTGCTTGACTCAGGGGTTGCGGACTCGGCACCAATGCCCCATGGGTCAATTGTTGGCCACAAGCAAAACATCCTTTGGAAAGCACCAACACGTTGATAATCAAGTTCATCTGCTCATTGACGTGACAATACCGTGAAGGAAGGATCACGCGATGTCGGAGAATGGTAGAGAAGGAGCTATTACACTCACGAAGCTGCCAAGATCCGAGGGCATGCCGTGCCGACACCCCATTTGTTGGCACAGAATCGCGCATCGTGTGGCGACTTCGCGATACCGAAGATCCCCTGGAGTGGACTCCAAGTCGCCTCACCCTGCCCATGACTCCTTGGTCTGAATTGATGGATACTAGTAGGAGATAGAAGAGTTCATACTAGGACCCTGACAAACGAGCCTAGTAGATATGAATGCGCCCGCTCGACGAGACCATGTAATCCACAAGAGCACGACGCCGGGCGCGGAGCGCACATCAGTAATTCCCAAAAAGTAGGGTGGCTCAAAGTTCAAGAGAGCTAAGCCGAGGCGCCCGTAGTTCGTCCCTCCTGTAGTTGCTCGTGTACGGCATTTATTCACGTTGGGAGAGGTTCACGATCCTACCAGGTTATTTGAGCCTTGTCAGTTGTCATGAAGCAACATGAAGTATCGTTCTTTCGTGTGGAGACGTGATTGAACCTGACCTTAGGGTTTGCTGGCATCTATCGCATCTAGAGACGGAAAGGTCTTACTTGGCCGCGGCGCATGATCGTTACGGGCAGTGACGCGCCTATGGCACAAGGGTGGCGGACACGGACGTCCGCAATATTAACGCTGTCGTTATCCAGTCTCCCCTAAGAATAAGTCTCAAGCTGGACATCGTCGACCGGCCACGAATACATGAGAAATGCAAACGGCCCCGCGGTCGTCCCATAGATCCACATGTCGTCAACACCCGACCTCATCAGTGCTCGCATGAGCTATGCGGCTGCCGTCGTCGGTTGCCCTACATATGGTTTGTCTGCCATACACCCTCACAGTTTCTCGTATCTACTTTGTGTCGGCCGCAATCTGCATTCGCTTCCTGCTGAAGCGTCGGAGAGACACGTGCGCGCAGCGAGTCATCCTGGCCCAAATCAATGACCAATCTCCTCCAACCTCTCGAAGGACTATCTGAAGGGTACCCTGGAGCTCACAGCTTTTAGTATCCGAGCGCCAAACGAGGACGACGCGGTGCAGACTGAGACGCCGCGTCCCATGCCATTCCTTGCCGCAATTGGCTTGGAAGCGGGCGAGAGCAGGGCCGAGGCCGGTGGTGACGGAATTCGAGTGTCTATGGACGAGATGACCGTGTCGTCCTCCCACACGCCGCATCGATGGACGCCCTAGCCAAACTCTAAACGCGCCCGACAGGGTGGGTCGGTTCGGTTCCTTGAACTCTCCTGCCCGAGAAGCCAGAGTTCAGCGAGGAAGTTCATGGCCGTGCAAACTGAGTTCAATCTATTGCGGTCGCTGACAGTCGTTCGCCGCCGTCGCTCTCGCGTCGCTGGGTGATCGTCGACGTCATGTAACCGCATGGTGGACACGCCAGCGTCACGCGCAAGGGGCTCAATGTGTCGGGACTTCCATACTCGGGCACTCAGTACTCAGGCCTCAATCTGGCCTATTGAGTTAGGATGGTCACACTTCCGAGAGCTTACACGAGAGAAGGGATCTGGCCCTACACGGGGTCAAAAGCTCCAAGGGACTAATACTCGAACTTGCGCTGGAATCTCAGTGCAAGGAGCTCACCTGCGGTTCCATTTGCGAGAATACACGGACCCACTAGAGAGAAGAGACCCCGAAGTTCAATTGGGTAGTGTGTTCCGATGCGCCCGAGCCGTTCAGTTGAATGCGTGCGAGAGTTCGTGGCGGGTTTGGAGAGCTCGAATGGTGTCGTTCTCTATATGAGGGCAACCCCTGTCACGCATCCTTCGGAGACCCGCCCCACCGTAAATGGCACGTCTGATAGAAACAACCCCGATAAGGCCTACCACTTGGGTGCGGTGGGTAGCTCCATTGCCATCGTGTGCCTGTCAAATGAGTGAGCACATCTCAGACCGGAGCCACGAGACGGAGTCGCGCTGCGGCGACGCATGTTATCGAAGTGAGGGTGCTTCCTTGTCTTGATGCAACGCCACACGGTGTACGGGGGATTTGTGTGGCTTGGAATTTTGCGCGGTACCATACGGCTGACTCGGAGATGGTGTCCGGTCATTCACGGTGCGATGAGTAATCGCTACAGTAGCATTCCAACAAGGAAGTGAGCAGACATTAAAAAGCTTACTGACCGGTTGAACTTCCACGGCATGGGTCCCTCCAGTAGAAGCCAGAATGAGCGTACTTCCAATCAGTCAAGCTCGAGCCTCGAGCCCGAGTGTCAGACTGAGTACCACGGAGCGCTGCTTGGCGTTCCCATAAGCCCACAACGTTGCGTGAAGGTTGCAAGGCCCAATGCGGTTGGGGTGGGCGAGTTTCAATATGAATGCAGTGCGTTCCTTGAGATGGAAGGGCGGGCAAGAGGAAGAGGAGGAAAGAGGGAGGAAGTGAGCGATCTGACTCGATCAATAACGTCATTCTACGACCGGGCCGGTATCCGGACCGACCCCCCGAACCGAGCCACCCGGTGGTCAAACGAACATCTTAGATTCCAAGTGGCTGGGTCCCATACACGAGCGTATCCTACAAGGTCACTGTGATCATATACTAAGCCAAAGGAGTGAGCAGCAAGGGTAAACCGGGGTAAACACAATGAAGGCACTGAGGTATGCTACCCTGAGTAAGCCAGGACTCGAAAGAATCGAGCAACGTTCCCAATAAATATCCAGACAACGGCCTCTCCAAAAGTAGTACTACCCGACGGCGGAACGTCAAAGGGCAAGCCTACACAGACTGATCAGCGTCGATGACGGACCGTAGCTGAGGACCCTTGACGTCTGAGCTCCAGACGTCTCGTCCTGTAGTGCCTGCGAGCGTGGTTCGGGAGCTCAAGCTCTTCGCGGTGGTCGAGGACAGCGGATCGGTGACGACCGAGTCCTGCGGGGAGCGGAGAGCAGAGAGTTTGAACTCTGTGCTCTGAGGGAGTGATCGCGCGGTGGTGTCGACCGTGAACGACTTGCCGAGGGCGATCCGCAGTATGATGAGGTTCGGGGCGATGGACTGCAAGGCAGTCGTGAGCAACGCGCGAGGGGGTATGTAGCGGGAAGGAACGTACGGTAAGTGCTCCGATCAAGGCTGTGATTGGGTATTGGAGGGGGATCATCCGGACGACTAGGGGTATATAGATTGCGCCGCATATCGAGTAGAGTGCGGCAGACTCGACGACGACCGCAATCACGGCAGAGTACGTCCAGCCACCGCTAGTGGTCAGCGTCTGCACAGTCCTCTGATGGTACCACATCCGGCCCGCTATGAACAGCGTGCAGAGGATGTTGTGCGAGACTGTCAGGGAGTAGAAGGCCGTCTGGTAGTGGATGACGTCCCACCCGGTGAGGCTTCCGGTGGGCTCTGCGGTACTGACAAGTAACAGGCTACCTGTGACTATGTGTCCGATTATATTTGTTAACCAGCAAGACTCGAGAGATGGAGGTGAAGGACGAACCGACTGTACCCAGCCAGAGGCAGAAGGGAAGAACGACGACGGGTATGGAGCCTTGCCACACGATGAACAAGCGATAGACCTGAGAACTAGTTCAGCGATACGTATTGCGGCGGGTAATTGTAATTCAACCCACGAGAAGGCTATCTGCCAGCCATATGTTGACGCAGTAGGCGGTATTCTTCAGGATCGCGAGCGATGAGTTGGGCGCCTTGGCATAAGCCCCGACATCGGTGGTCTCGACGAACTCGATTTCGCTCCAGACGCATCCGCTCACGAAGTAGATCGTGGAGACGATGAACATGGAGACCGTGTAGAGAAGGATGACTCGCTGCGAGCGCGCCTTTGCCCATCGCTTGAGAAGGAAATGGACGCAGATGCACGCTAGGACGAAGTAGACACCTGTGATGGTCGAGTGTCAGTTCATACGAAGACGAAGAATGGGAAGTGTTGAGTGGTCTCACGTACCATAACCGACACATGCCACAACTGCCGCTGCATAGCTCATGCGAGCGTCTGTCAACTTCGAGGACATGATGGGTAAGGTTCAGGCGCAAGAACGGCCCGGAAGGAGTGACCGCGAGGGCTCCGTCTTTATAGTCCTGGCATCCGTCTCTGTACTGGGGTAATGTCATAGGTAGGAAGCGAGTCTTGAGCCTCGGCATCTTGATTCCTGGTTGTACAATATCAGTCGCGCCTCCTCGATCAAGCGGCTTGTGTCCTCCATCAGCATCTGCAGGGGATGTGCTGGGACCCTCCTGAGGCGTCCATTAGCGACCCAAGCCTGGATCAGTTCGAGACGTCATGGAAAAGCAATGTTCATCTACTGACATGGAACTTGGGAAGCGTTCCGAGGAATTAGGTATGGATTTTGATTGGCAGATAGATTCATTGATGACGGCGTCTCGTGCGCCGGGTTTGCACTGCTTACTGCTACCGCGCGTGTCAGTAAGTAGAGCTACTGGACGCAATCAAGAAAACGTACCGTATGTCGGGGATGGAAGTCTGCGTGTATGATTGAGACAGCAGCGTCAGCGGATAGGCTCTCGAGAAGTAGAACGAGTGAGAGGGACTCTACCAGAAGCCGCGTGGAACCGGGGGTACTGCCAGGCTTCCGATGCCTATCTCCAACTCGCGAGTTCATACGTTCAATCATGGTAGCAGAGTACCTCTGCGGCGTGTATGTCTGTGGGAAAAGTTTCGGAAGCGGTGCATAGTTTCGGCGGACTCGGATGGCGGCAAGAAGGCCATTGAGAAGTACTCGTGCACTGGGCGGTGGCGTTGAGTACTGTGATTGGTGCCCTGCTCCAAGAGAAAAGCATGGCTATCCAGTCAATGTAGTACTTATCATAGAGGAATGCAACTCGAGCACTGCGTCCTTTGCCAGTCACATACTATGCTGAAGCATGAGAGAGTCAAGATGACGGAGCTGAGAGTCGCTGCAACGTGCTCCTGCCTTATCGGGACGACTTCCCACGTGGAGGACTCGTGGGCTCAGACCAGGCTCAGTCACAGAGCGCGTATGTTTCCTTCCTCCGTCATCTCCTAAGGTATGTGCATGCATGTCGTCTAGCCACCGCGTCGTGACACTAAATTATTACTGTATCTGGTAGGGGCGTTTGGACTTTTGAGAAGATGGGAGAACTTGAACCCACGCGACTGCGCAGAAGTGAGGTTCTCTGTACTGCCAGTGTGCCAGTCTATCGGATGCGCGAAGGGTCCAGCAACTTCTTGAAGACGGCAAGTTCTGAACGCTCCGGGGTATGGTGCCTCGCTGAGCCAGGTACAGACGTGATGTTTGATCACTCTCTATTGCCAGATTGCGCTCCGGAAACTGCGCTTCCACAAGCGCAGAGCACTGTGCCCGGAAGGCCAGCGCGCGTACTATTACTAGTAGTAGTCCACGAAGCTCAGAACCCGATGGATGCCGCGGCAGACACGCCTAGGCCGAGGCATTCGAGCCTCAGGCCTCAGGCCTCAGTAGGTAAGGGTGTACTTCCCTATGCCCTTCCTCGAACCTAATCACACTTTTGGCAGTTCTATACAGTCACCACGTCACATGGGAGCCGCACCGTGTCCGAGCCTCCTGCTCGCGTTCGTCTTCAACCTGGTCTTTACTACTTTGTGATTGTTACTCACAGACGACGCTTCACAAGATGTGGACAACTCCTGCCATAGTGGTCGCTGCGGTGTCGCTCCTGCTTGGCGGGCATTACTCCGGCCTTGTACGCCTCCCATTGCTCTCAGTAAGAAACGAAGACCGCGAGCGATGGAGCTGCAGACCCTTCCTGCCAAATCTCTTCGCAGGAACGCCTCCGTCCATCACCAACTCCCACATCCGCAACGGAGCACGCGCCGTTGACAAGTATCTGGAGACCAGGTTCTCTCAGGGAGACATAGACAGCCTGTCCGTTGCGGTCGTCTCGTCCGCAGGCGCGCTGTACGAGCGCAACTTTGGTGTCATGCGAGGGAACGAGAGCAGCACCTCCCTCGCCACACACAGCCACTCTGTGTACCGCATTGCCTCGGTGGCGAAGCTCTTCACAGCACTGGAGGGGTTCATCCTCGAGGAGCGAGGTGCCATCTCATGGTCAGTACTACTACGCACAGCGCCGCTCGCCCGAAATAGGACGTGTTCTGAACTTTGTCGTCCAGGGAAGACCCGGTGGACAAGTACATCCCAGGTTTCCAGTATCGCCTCGACGGGCCCAACCCTCACACGACCACTGCAGTCCAAGACAAGGTCCCTGTCACCCTCTACCAGCTTCTCACGCACATGTCAGGGCTCGGAAGGGACTGGCCGCCCGGGACCGTCTCGCGCTGGCCGCACGACATGGCTGGGGGCGGGCCTCCTCCGACCAACGGCCATCCGTTTCCCTCGCACCAGGATCTGCTCGATGCGATCGCTCGCTACCATCTCACCTCGCCGCCGTGGTCGTACCCAGCGTACTCCAACACGGGAGCGGGGCTCTTGGGGCTCGCGCTGGCGGCCGCGGCGGGCAGCGTGAACGGGTCTGCCACGCTGAGCTATGCTGAACTCCTTCAGCGAGACGTGTTCGATCCGATGGGGCTCAACGGGAGTCACTTCCTCACGACGGCGGAGAACAGGCACCTCGTCGTCGTCCCGTCCGTCGGTCCTGAGGTCGCTGTATGCATTCCGCTTGCGTGTCATCTATCATCGTCAGCTAACGGGCAGTCGGTTCCACCAGGACCAGGACTTCCTCGACGCGATGAACCCGGCGGGCGGTCAATTCTCCTCCCTGTCCGACATGATCACCGTCACCCAGACGCTGCTGAACGCGGACCACCCAAAGAGCCAGATCTCGAGACGCTCGCTCGACCGGTGGCTGCAGACCGCGCACGCGTTCGAGGAGGACGACTGGACCGAGGTCGGACTGATGTGGGAGATCGTCAAGGCGCGCGACTCGAACGGCCGCTTGCGCAAGATCTACTGGAAGTGTGAGCGCATCCGAGCGTCCTCGTACTCGCACTCGAGACTGACTGATACGTTCCCGCTGGCAGTGGGCGCGATGGCGGGCTACCACGCGGCGCTCGGTATACACCCGGGTACAGGATACGGCGTCGTCGTCCTGCTCGCGGGACGCTACCCCGACGCGGCGAAGCTCGCATACCACTTGTATCAGTTAAGTCAGATCATCTCACCGGCTTAGCTACGGTAAAAGACAACTATTTATCCGCCTTAACATTAGACCGCCCTCAGATCATCTGGCTCCTCCCTACGGCGCTCTACACCCCAGCACACCCTCAGCTCATTCCTCCACCCGTCTCAAATATTTCACGCCTCTCTCACCGCCGCGAGCTCACTCTCTGCTTAGTTCACTGTTCCTCAAATATTTCATCCCCAACTCTGGTCGCGCTGCACGGCAGTCTCTACGTCCAAATATTTCCCCTCTTGCGCACGCTCCCTTCAAATATTTGCACGACACCCTCAAATATTTCCTTCCTCCATTCAGCCTTGCCAATGCTCTACCCTACATCGGCACACGCTCCTCCGCATTCAAATATTTGAACTTTCTGTAGCCGCCGCTCTCTCGCTCAGTCAATTATTTCATCCGTACATAGGTCGTCCGGCGCTGTATCTCCAAGCCATTGCTCTTCTTGTCTCAAATATTTCCTACCGCTGACGTAACACTGTATCTACTCTTGTGACATGTCAAATATTTTTCCCTCTTGCTCGTCTCCGCCTGCATCAAATATTTCTAACCGTGAAGGGCGCGTACCGGGTTTGGATCGCGCACGCGCGTCGACCAGTGTGCAGACGCACGCGCGTTGACCCGCGTGGACACGCGTCCGAGTCGAGGGTGCAGACAGGGTGTTGCTTGCAATGAGAGCCAGCCAGACACCTCGCGGAGGGCGAGAGGCGGCCAGGTGTCCGAGTTCCGTCGTTGCACTCGCAGCCGGTCGTGGAGGCCGGAGTCCCGGCGTGGTGGTCGCAGACACGTCGTTGAGGTCGCCTGTTGCTCGCAGACACCTCGTGCAGGCGAGAGAGCTGTCGTGGAGGGCCAGGCGGGGCGTGCAGGCTACAGAAGCGTCGACGAGGGTGGACGTGGCGGAGTCGAGATCGCAGACCCGCCTTCGACGCCAGAAACGCGTCTCGGCCTGACACCTGTCGTGCAGGAGACAGAGCCCGGGAGCTGGCATGCAGTGCGCCACGGGGCTGCGCTGCGGGCGGACATGTCGTGGTTGTGGACATGTTGACGAGGGTGGGAGGGCGGGGACGCGTCTTGTACGCGAGAGAGAGGTCGAGGAGGGCGGGGACGTGTTGTGCACACGAAAGAGAGGTCGTGGAGGGCGGGGACACGTGTTGTACGCGAGAGAGAGGTCGTGGAGGGCGGGGACGCGTCTTGTACGCGAGAGAGGGGTCGAGGAGGGCGGGGACGCGTGTTGTACGCGAGAGAGAGGTCGTGGAGGGCGGGGACGCGTATGGTACGCGAGAGACGGGTCGAGGAGGGCGGGGACGCGTGTGGTGCGCGAGAGAGAGGTCGAGGAGGGCGGACACCCGTCGTGCACGCGAGAGAGGGGTCGAGGAGGGCGGGGACGCGTCTTGTACGCGAGAGAGAGGTCGAGGAGGGCGGACACCCGTCGTGCACGCGTGAGACGGGTCGAGGAGGGCGGGGACGCGTCTTGTACGCGAGAGAAGGGTCGAGGAGGGCGGGGACGCGTCTTGTACGCGAGAGAGAGGTCGAGGAGGGCGGGGACGTGTTGTGCACACGAAAGAGAGGTCGTGGAGGGCGGGGACGCGTATGGTACGCGAGAGAGGGGTCGAGGAGGGCGGACACCCGTCGTGCACGCGTGAGACGGGTCGAGGAGGGCGGGGACGCGTCTTGTACGCGAGAGAGGGGTCGAGGAGGGCGGGGACGCGTGTTGTACGCGAGAGAGAGGTCGTGGAGGGCGGGGACGCGTATGGTACGCGAGAGAGGGGTCGAGGAGGGCGGGGACGCGTGTGGTACGCGAGAGAGGGGTCGAGGAGGGCGGGGACGCGTGTGGTGCGCGAGAGAGAGGTCGAGGAGGGCGGACACCCGTCGTGCACGCGTGAGACGGGTCGAGGAGGGCGGGGACGCGTCTTGTACGCGAGAGAGGGGTCGAGGAGGGCGGGGACGCGTCTTGTACGCGAGAGAGAGGTCGAGGAGGGCGGACACCCGTCGTGCACGCGTGAGACGGGTCGAGGAGGGCGGGGACGCGTCTTGTACGCGAGAGAGGGGTCGAGGAGGGCGGGGACGCGTGTTGTACGCGAGAGAGAGGTCGAGGAGGGCGGGGACGTGTTGTGCACACGAAAGAGAGGTCGTGGAGGGCGGGGACACGTGTTGTACGCGAGAGAGAGGTCGTGGAGGGCGGGGACGCGTATGGTACGCGTCAGACGGGTCGAGGAGGGCGCAGACGCCTCTGAGACAGGAGAGAGGCATCGGAGACGCGTCGTGGAGGGCCGGGACGCGTCTGACACACGACAGACGGGTCGTGGAGGTCGGAGACGCGTCGTGGACACCAGAGAGGGGTCGTGGAGGGCGTACACCGGTTATGCACGCGACCGAGGGGCGGAGACGTGTCGTGGGCGGCATCGACCCGTCGAGCAAACGCGGGTAGGAGTGGGCAAACGAGGGCAGGACGTTGGCAGGGGGCGGCACGGAGCGACGGTATTGAAGCAAGGCCAAAAGGAACTTACCTGTTCTTTTCCTCCCCGCTCTGCCCTCCTACCCCGTCCGAGCTCGGCCTGTTAGTATCCACTCGGTATCTCCGGTCGTGGCTTCGAATCGGGAGGGTGGGCGGTAGCCAAGGAAGGGACAGCCGGTCAAGTTGCGTGCGTGTGGGCGTGCACAACGTCGCGGTCACGCGCGCGTACATATCAACGTTGTGCTGGCGTCCCCACGGCTACCTCCTCTGGCCACCTTTCTCCATACTTCCTATCTGGCTCCTCTCGCTTTCTCAGTCGCTTTCTTTCTGCTGTCTGCACGCTCGCCCTAGCTCTCTACTTGCTGTCTTGTAATCCGTCATCGCTATGCCGTCCGGCCACCGTCTTCACCTCCAGGTCAGTCTCCTGCCTCTTGGCACTGGCAATATCTGCCCATTGATGATGTTCCCTTGTTCAGATCTTCGCTCGGCTCTTCGGCCACTCCTCCACTCCGACATTCATCCGGTGGGCCGCCTTTACCCAGGTAAGTCCGTCCGTTCCACGCCCTTCCCTGCTACCACATTGCCTATAGGCCATGAGCGCCGCCGGATATCGAGTCCAGCATGGGCGTGGTCTCAAACGGCGTTTTCTCCCTCCGGCTTCCTTGGGTCAGACAAAAGTCTCATTTTTTCAGGTAAGATCCTCTGCTACCTCGCTCCCTCTCACTGCCACTGACGCCCCTCAAGCCTAAGCATGGTTTGCTAGACAGACCCACTCAGAAATAGTCAGCCCAACTGCTCCTCGCCTTCTCTTGTCGTTGTTTGACACTACGCCCAGCATAGCCGGGGTCCTGCAAGCGCACCATGGCGTTGATTTGTCCATCGTTCAACGCCTCCTTCGTCGTGGTTAGCCCGTCCATACATCGTTCCGTAGTTTAGTCGTGTTGCCTCCAGCTTTGTGATCACCATCTTGAATCTCACCCTGTTCGTCGGTGTGCTGCCCGTTACCATGGTCCTTCTGGATCCGCCCCTCAAAGCGCGCTCCGTGCGTTCTGCAACCCTTCGCACACTGGGTGTACAGCGGACGCTCTTTAACCTGGATCAAGCACGGCCGCGCGTTGACGCGGACGCGTACGGCGCGTGAGGGCGCACCGTGACTCATTCACGAGGACGCGCACGGACGGTCGTGTAGGTGTACGCGCTGACAACGGCAGATACGCCGGGTAGACGGCGCGTTGCAGCCGTGTCTTGAAAAGGGAGACGTGCCGCGCAGCGCGCGGACGTGCTTTGGGTTGGCGCACGAGCATCGACCAGCTTCCGGACGCGTTGTTGAGGATGCCGAGGTGTCGTCGATGTGCGCCGCGGGATGTGGCGGGCCGACGGGCGTCGAGAAGCCTGGAGACCTGTCCACGAGGGGGACAGACGTGTCGTGGAGTGCGACACAAGCACTCGCCCAGAGACATACGTCTCTACCTCGGTCAAATCCTGGCGGATGATTTGGAGTGAAATATTTGATCCATACAGCGCCATTGGTCAAATATCTCAAGCTTGTACTACCGCTCACCGTACATCCCCGCGGCGCTTTGGTCGAATATCTGGCTCCTTCGACGCTGCAGTCCCCGCTGCGCAGCTCCTGTCCCCCGCGTCAAGCATGGATAGCCGACGTCCAGACCACGTTGCTGAGCAAGCGACCCCTCCCTGAGCCCGGAGATGCCTCGCGGACGGCGTACGCGCCTTTTGTCCGGTGTGCCGCGCAGCCGCTGACGGGGTCATCCTAGCACCGCTAGCCCAGAATGCACCCTCGGAGCCAGTCAGACAAGCCAGGCCAGACGATCAACTCACTTGTCGTGTTGAAGACCCAGTCTGCCCGTCCAGGCCCAACGGCCGATGCGTCCCCGAGCTGCGACTGACATGCACGTCGCCCGAGGTGAGGTCGTCCACGCCCCGTCGCAGGCTGCAGTCACCGATCCCGCCCGCCCTGTAGGCACTGTGATGCCGCGAAGAGACGCGTCGTTGGGCAGGACACGGCTCGAGCGATTGCCGTGTGCGTGGACAACGTCCGCAGCTCACCCTCCCGTAAGAGAGGCCGGACAAGGGTCCTGACCGCGTGTACCACTGGAGGTGGCGTGGAGGGTGCGTTCAGCAGGTCTCATACGCCTCGAGCGGTGCGCATACACGTCGCCGCGGCGTGTACGCAGTCTGGAGCGCGTGTACGCACCCATTTGGTGGTACAGGGCCTCGCGGGCTGAGGATACGCACGGACCAGGGCGTGGACGTGTGGACGTGGACGTGGACGCGTTGATTTGGTCGTACAGGGCGTCGAGGGCGGCGGATACGCGGCCACGAGGACGTGTACACGTCGAGCATCGCGCGCAGGGGTGGTGGAGGACGTGGGCGCGTCGGGGCAGCGAATAGGACTGCCGTCGTTGGAAGAGGGCGTTGAGGACCGTCGTGGAGGTGTGGAGGAGGGCGTGTACGTCCAATCCGTCCTAGAGGACATGCAGGACGCGTCCAGAGGGTGTGTCGGACGCGTCCGGAGGGGGAAGAGGGCGCACAGCGGTGTTGACGTGGTCGAGGAGGGCGTGTTCGCGTCCAATCCGTCGTCGAGGCCGTGTCGGACGCGTCGGGAGGGTGCGGAGGGCGCGCAGGACGCGCAGGACGTGTCCGGAGGGTGCACAGGGCGGACTGGAGTGGTGGAGGGCGTGCACGCGTCGGGGCGGTGGGTAAGACTCCAGTCGTTGGAGGAGGGCGTGGAGGAGCGCCGTGTCGCGTGGATCTCGTCATGTAGGTGGTAGAAGAGGGCGTGTACACGTCCAATCCGTCGCAGAGGACGTGTCGGACCCGTAGAGGGCGTGTCAGACGCGTCGCCAGGGTGCGCAGGGCGCTCTCGTCGTGTAGGTGGTCGAACAGGCCGTGTACACGCGTCCGGAGGGTGCACAGGGGCGGACAGGGGTGGTGGAGGGCGTGCGCGCGTCGGGGCGGGGGGTACGACACCAAGCAGGGGGTCGACGAGGGCGGCGTCGCGTGGATTTCGCCGTGTAGGTCGTCGAGAAGGACGTGTACACGTCCAATCAGTCGTAGAGGGCGTGTCGGACGCGTCGGGAGGGTGCTGAGGGCGTGCAGGATAGCACTCACCTCATACCCTTCCCCTTCCTTCCCCTTCCTCCGCCGTTGCCAGCCTATCTCCAGTGTTCTCTTGGCAGCGCTCCTGCTGGGACCCTAACTGTCAAGAACGGCGTGCGGAGTCGAGAGGCGTGCTTGGTGCGGCCGCAAGAGGCGTGCGTGGTGCGGAGGCAAGAGGCGTTGGGGATCCAAGCGGGCGGCAGCCGCTCACCAATCCCGCGTCGTGGCCTTCCCGCTGGCGTCAGGTTGCCCCTCACCGTCGTCTTCTGTCCTCTCCCTCTGACTCTCTGGCTTGCACTCTCGATCCCCGCTGCTGCGCTCCGCCGGCCATCCTTCGCCATTCTCCTTCAATCTCGTGCCTGCTGCTCCGCCATGCCTTCTGCCCACCACCACGCTCTTGTTGGTGTCCTCCTTTCGGCCCGCACCCTCCTGCTTGGCACTGATCTTTTCGGCACTCAGGTTTTTGCGGCGTTGTTTCGCCGAGGTGTCGCGCCGAGGTTTCTCACTTGGCGTTCTTTCCTCCAGGTGAGTTCCATTTTCCAGCACAGCCCGTCCCCCTCCATCATGCAATCCCTCCTCTAGGCCATGGGTGCGGCCCAGTTCGAGCTCGTCAACGTTCGAGGCTCGACACGCCTCTTCGTCCCTCCTCCGCAGTTGTCGCGGGCGAGGCTCTCATTGATCCAGGTAAGTTGTCAGCCCCGGCCGCAGCCCCCTCCCACTCACCCCTCCCCAGCCCAAAACCGGCCTTCTCGCACACACTGATCAGCGCTAGTCAGTATCTCCACCATTTGGTTTCGAGTTCGCACTCACTGCCGTCCTTCCTACACGTTCCTAGCGTGGCCCTGCGGCTTCAAGAGCTCTACGGCCTCGATTATGAGACCGTTTTAGCACTACTCACTCGCTCGTAGTTCGTCCATACGTCGCACGCCTTCTTGTTGTCCCTGCTCTCGCCTCCGCCTCGCTTTGCTTTCTATCCGCTTTGTCGATGCTGCTTTTCCCCGTCCGTGTTTCCTTCTCTTGCTTTCACGATGTCCAGTGTGCTTTGTTGCTCCATCTTCCTCGGCAGCGCCATCTACAACACTCTGTCTTTGTTAGCTCATTCTCATCCATTTTCGCTCTGTTAGCCAATGCAAGAACTGCGTGCCCGCCACCTCGTGGGAGCAGCGCCTACCTGCACGTTCACGACGCCCACCGTGAAGTCCGGGACTGATGACCGTCATGTAACCTTGCCACACTACCAGGGGGCGCCGCGGTGGGCGCAGGTCATTCTGGTGCCGAATCCGCAACAATGCCATGTCGCTCACCCAAATCCCGCGCTGCTGGGTAGTAGCAGCTCCACGCTACCTATGTGCCGGAAATGTCCTTGGGTAGGGCCACTCGCAGGATCCATCCCGCCGGAAGACGTCCCTGGACCAGAGCATTTGAGCCATGGTTGCACGGCGCGCTGTCATGCCCACGTCGTCCTAACCCGCTCGGCGCAGAGTTCAGAATCCGGTCTCCCAGCTGTTAGCGCATCTCGCTATCTTGTCCCGACCAAGGAGTCACCCGGCGGTTCCTCCGTCTCCAATCCACGCGCTACTCCTGCGAGCGGCCCACTCACACCATGCCGGTGCCGTCCCGATGTCCCCGCAGCAGAGCCCAGCGGGCACTCATTTGAGCTCCGCGTCAGCCCGACACAGGACTGGTGCGCGGGTTCCACCTGTAATCCCCCGTGCTCCTGTCTTCAACAGTGCGCCCCGCCCACCCCCCGAAGCACTCCAACTTCAGCGCACCGCTTCTGCCATTCTCCTGTGTCACCATGCCCCATACGCAGTTAGGCGTGGAGTCCGCGTACTTCGCGCACACACGATCTCCGTCCGTGCGGCATAGTTCAGTCTACTGTATTCTATTAGGCCAAAGGCTTAGCGACCGGGTTGCTCAACCGGGTTTTGTTCGTGTAGCAGTCTATTCATCTCCGTCTGCCACCTGCATTCAGTGGGACGGCACCTCGCGAAGGACAAAGTCGGCTTCCTCACCTCGATAACGTCAAGTTCCTCAGCCAGACGCTGAGACCTCGCCCCCAATCTTGCCAGTCTCAATCTTCTGAGCGCCGATGCAATGTGGCGGTCTACATGGATATAACGTGCTCCCATCTAATGTTGCGCAGATTACACCCAAATTGTCTCCCGTTAGTTCCCCTCACTGCGAACCTGCGGCTCAGGAACTCACATCGAAGGGGACGTGTTCCCCGGCACCGATGGAACCGACTTCCTAGTTGGAGTTAGAGCGGGTGCACTCTCCACAGAGCATAGATGGCACTTACATCCACCCGCCTATTCGCCCAGGCCCGGAAAGCCTCGACCCTTCCCCAGTTCACGTGGACGCCCCCGGTCGTTCCGCCGTCCACATTCTCCTCCGTCCCGCTGGTAGCGCCGTTCTCGCCTCCATCGTGTAATGGTCCCTCGCGCCATGGCACCGCCCATGATGTGGCCGCCCACATGCGGTCTACGTTCTCGCCATCCATCCGCCCTGGTTCAGCGGGACCCACGAGAGGTGGAGGAGAGTCTCTCCCGTCCACTGGCATGAGAGGCGGTGGCGAATCTCTCCCGTCGTCCGGGCTCAGAGGGGGAGGTGTATCGCTGGCGTCCGGCTCGACTCTGGCCAGATTTGCTGTCTCCCGCTCGCGCAGGCGGACACTATAGAGCGGCGGCCCCATCGAAGGTCAAGGAAGGGAAGCTTGTGCAACGTTCGGCGCGCCAGCTCATGCGCATCGCGTATTTGGAATCGGAGAGAGGCGATCTCGGCTGCAGCCCAAGTCCGCTAGGCGCGGTGTCTAGATACAAGCTAATCATCGTACGAGGGATACCCGCGAGAGCCACTGACGGCCAGCAGGACTGGGATCTCGGGTTTGTGGACGACTCGCAGACCTCCGCGTTCGCGAGGATCGTCATCAGTCCAAACCGCGGACAGCCAGCCGTCGTCGACCGGCTTAGGCTCCGGGTAGCGCGTCAACCAGTACCGCCCCTCCGTCTCCACTCCACAGAACGCCTCTTCCGTGTGCGTCCCAACGTCGCGGTAACGTTTGGTCTGCGCCACCTCCGCCGTCGCTTTCGCTATGCCTTTCGTAGTGGCGCCTTCGTATTGGAAAAGTCCCTGTAACAGGTCAGCCGGATGTCTTGAGTTGCGGGCGCGCCGTACGCACCACCGGTAGATGGGACTTGGTCCACCTCACCAGGCGTTGAATCTGCTGGCGGGTGTCGGCCGGCTCTCCTTCGCAGGTGTCCGCTGTCATCTGGATCATCTTCGCGCGGAAGAACCCCCACACAATCGGCTCTCCGCAATCGCGCTCGCGCGACCATTGCGCCCGCAGGAACAGCACTAGCTCTGACATCCACTCCGTGTCCCTCGCTGGCAGTTTCAGATAATCTGAAGCCAACAGCAGCAGGATCACGTCGTAGATGTGGCCGTCGTTCCAGCTGAATCCGTGAAGGCATAGTGGGATCTGGATTTGTGTGTCAGCCCCAGCTACCAGAGAACAAGCAAACATTGCTTACATTGATGCGTCGCGGCAGACGATTTATCCTGATGTAGTATCGCACCTCATCGGCGGTGGCCTCGGGCCCGGACGAGGAGTTCTCGCTGGGCCAACGCGCGTAGGTGAACACGTGAAGTGGGGACAGCGCCCCCAGATGCGCCAGCCCCAGCGGGACTTTGTCGGCCTCGGTGGTGAACACGTACGACGTAGGCATCGACGGCGACGGGGTTGTTGCAATCGGGCCGTGCGTCTACGATCCCCAGTTGCTGCTTTGCATTGGTTTCCCATCACGTGAGCAACACGCGCACGCGGCCGCCGCGCGCGTGGGCACGTGGCACCAGCGTCAGTACACCCGCTAACTACAGGGAAGACTCGACGCGCACGGGTAGAGGAAACTCTCCCGGATGCACGCCCTGGGGGAAAGCCGGCAGTGGTCCTTGTACCCTCCATGGTCCCCTGAGAGGCCCCACCTGCAACCGTTCCTCCTCCCTTTCCGGCTCGTCCGGGCTACCGGCTTGCACGCCCTTCTCGGCTGTGGGTGGCTCACGCCCGACCATGTCTCGATACCCCTTGAGCGCGATGTCTTCAAAAATAGGCCCGTGGCGGAAGCGAATCTGAGCGCAATTGTGAGCTCGCTTCGGCAAACCCAGCTCGCATGGCACTCACTCTATCGAGCCGCTGCTTCGCCCAGTTCACGATGGCGGCGAGTGTGGCCGTGAAGTCTTGGTCCCCGTGCTCAAGGACATTCGACGGCCAGAGGACCGCGTGAGGAGTGAAGTAGCGGATGAGCGCCAAGAACACCTCCACAACTGCCTCGTCCCTCTCGTCAAGGTCACCGTGAATCGCGAGCACGATGAAGTGCAGATCGCGCAGCATAAGCCACAAGTCCAACGGGATCTTGTGGGCTTCATGTAGCGTTTTGCAATGCAACGCGACCAGGCTGCGAGCTAGCGTCCGTCGCGCGACATCCGTTGGCCCATGCAGGAACAGCCAAACCTGACCCGAGGGTCAACAATGGGCGGCCATGGACACTGTGATACTTACGTGCATGTGGATCTTGCCCCAGGTGAATTTCACGGCGTACTCCAGCTCGCCCACCGGAACCCGGCTGCCGGGCCTGTACCGCGCTTCCTCACGGACTGTCGCGATGAGAGAAGTCTGAGTGCGTTCGTCCATGGAGAAGGTCGAGTGGGCGCCACGTCGCCCGTGCGCGTCCTCCATCCGCGGTTTGGCGGCCAGACCCGCGGCAAATTCCCATCACGTGATATGACACGCACGCGTCGTGCTTGCACGCGTCCGGTGGCACTAGCGCCGGCATGGTACATCGGCTAACTACTGTGATCGCTACATAGCCACGGGCCCAGGGAACTTGGCGGGGTCCAACCCCCTCGGGAATGCTGGTCGCGGGCCTGATAGCCTCCACGGTCCGCCCTCAGCTGCCGCCGTCGGCTCATCCGGTCTCGCTTCGCTTGCCTCATTCTCTCCGGTTTGCACGGACTTCTCCGCGGTCAGCACCTCGTACTTGATCAGGTCCTGGAAGCATTTCAGCGCCTCGTCCTCGAAGATCGCGCGCGGTCTGAAGTGAATCTGAGAGCGGTGTCAGCTTGCTACCAACCGTGCAGCAGGACGCCACGCACCGGGTTCAGCTGGTCTTTGGCCCAGTTCACGATTGCCGTGAGCGTCGCGGTGAAGTCTTGTTTCCCGTGCTCAACGCGCGCGGCAGAAAAGATCTCCTCGTGTGGAGTAAAGTACCGGATGAGGTCGAAGAAGATCTTCCCCACCTCGCGCGCCTGTGGGTCGTCCTCGCGATGGATCGCGATGACCACCAGGTGCACGTCGCGCACCAGCAGCCACAAGTCGAAGGGAAATCGGATGTGCTCGTGCACAATCTCGCAGTGCAGTGCCGCCAGAGCGTCCAGCATGTTGCGCCGGTCCTCGGCTGTGGCACCATGGGCGTCCAGTCCGACCTGATCAAGTCGTCAGTACTCCCCCACCGGGAACGCTGCATACTCACATAGAAGCTGGTCGGCCCCCAGCTGATCTGCCTGTAAGTGACCTTCACGTGGTATACCAGGTCCGACGCCGCAACGTGAGTTTGTCCACCATGTCGCGCGTCGTCTCGCACAGTGGCGATGAAGCTGGTTTGGATGCGTTGGAACATGGTCGGTCGAAAGCAGAGTCGATGGGGCTCCCGCGACGTGGCCAGCCACGCGTGCCTCAGAGATCACCGCGGCATCTCGCGTGGCCGCCGCCCTGTCCGTGGGCGTCTCACTCGACACGCTCTCTCCCGACCAGTCCGGGTCAGATCGGGTGGAGAACTGGGCACGCAAAGTGCCGCAGCACTCCGGCGTTTCCGCATTTGGGACCTGGCTTGAGGCGCCTTTGTGACGGCGGGACGCCCAAACGTCATGACATCATTGAACGCCGTGCAATAGCGCCCGCTATGGTAGAGGACGCGCACCAGGGAAGCAACGTTCAGTCTGGCCGGAACGTTCCATCGGCCTGTCGTGCGTCCTCTACCTCTGTCTGAGTTTCACTTATACCCAACACCCCAGGCTCGCTCAGCCCCCACTTCCTGCCTCCGTTCCTCATCTCAAAACCAACGTCCTACCTTGTCTGTCCCGCCTACCTTGTCTCTACCCGGCTGCTAGTCTCGAACAGTGCGCGTTTCCCTTTCTTGAAGTGCGTACGTTCCATGCTCTCATCCCGCCTGAGCTCGTTGACATTCTTCCACAGCATGGCCAAGAGTTCCGAGTCTGGTGGGAAGAAGCGTCAGAAAGTCGTCCCCAAAGTGGTTATCAAAAAAGAAAAAGGTGTGAAGACCCCGCCCGCCCCCAAGAAGCCCTCGCACAAACGCCCCGCAAGTCCAACATCCAGCGACGAGGAGGAGAAGCCTAAGAAGAAGAAGACAAAATCCGGCGCCAGCTCCAGCTCGGCCCCCGCCACCAGCACGCGCAGCAAGAAGGCCGCGCCCCCAGCGGAGGAGGACGAGGATGAGACCTCGTCCGAGTCCTCTGAGGCCCCGCCCCCCAAAAAGAAGAAGTCCACAATTGCTCCCAAGAAGTCCGCCCGCAAGAACGACGACGAGGACGACGAGGAGTACGAGCAATCGGGCGAGGAGGAGCGGCCACGCAAGCCGAAGCCTCGAGCAGTCAAGAAGCCCAAGATCCCGTCCCCCGACGACGACGACGACGGTGAGGATGAAGAGGAAGTCGCGCCCAGCGAGGAGCCCGACGCCGAGGACGATGAACCCGAGGAGCCCGTCCCGCCGAAGAAAGCCGGCAAGAAGAAGAAGAAGGTGAGCGTGGTTGTCGCCGAGGAGGATAGTGATGAGCCCGAGATTGTCGAGGTCCCGGCCCCGTCCAAGGGCAAGGGTAAGGCTCCGCAGAAGCGCGAAGCCTCCGCGGAGGGCGCGATGGAGGTCGAGGAGACTGGGGCGCCGGTTGTCGGTGAGGTGTCGGGCTCGAAGGCGAGCACGCGGTCGGAGACGGGTAAGCCGCGCGAGAAGGGTCCTGACACTGTCGAGGTTGAAGTGTTGTGGGATGCCGATAGGTACGAGGGTTCGGCCGCGCGCGCCCGCGCGGCGATGCTGGAGCGCCAGGCTCGCGAGGCTTTGGAGGCGAAGAGTCGGGAGATCATGTGTGTGCAGTGCGCGGAGGCCTGCGAGAGGTGCGTCCAGCGTCGCAACACCGTAGGATGTGCGCGCTGCAACGCCAAAGGCATCGCGCGTTGCTCGTTCCGTGACCGTATGTTTTCCCTCTGCCTTCTCTCTTGACACTCTCACCACCCTGCCCACAGAGGTGTACGCGCTTCCTGCTGACCATCGCGTGTCGGAGATCGTGGAGAACGTCGAGCGCAACCTGCATGTGCTCACCGGCCATGCGAAGTGGCTCGCCCAGCTCATGATCGGCCTCGACGAGCGCGTGAACGCGTTGAGCGGCAACATGGCGCAGGTCTTGCGCGTTCTCAACCCGGCCTCCTCGGACTCCTCAACGGCCTTGGCCGCTGGCGCCGCACCCCACCCGCCTTCCACCCCGGCTGGCTTCGGCGCTCCTCGTTTCTTCGGGGGCCAGCCCAACGTCCCGTCGGTAAGTACACGCCCTCCGCCTTGCGCTGGTTGCTGACGTGCGACTACAGACTGCTCCGACGCCGACCGCCTCGGCCCCACGCCAGTCTGGACCGTCTTTCCCGCTCGCGCCGGCCACCTTTTCACCGACTGACCACCAGGGAGCGGCGGTGCGGTCTGACAATCCCGTTCCTCAGTCCAGGAGGTCTTCTGCGGGTGGTCCCGCCCCAGCGTCCCCGCCCATGTTCGATCCCGCCTCTTTCGGCGGAGCGCCCACTAGCTCCGGGCCGACCGGGAGCGCGCCTTCCAACCCCCCGCCCGCGCCTGTCCCTTTCTGGGCGGCGCACCCGGCACCGGCTTCCGGCCAGCCGTTCGCCCCGCCCACTGCCTCTTTTGGAATGTTCGGCGGCAGCGGCAACTTCTTTGGCGGCGGCGTCTCGCCAGCGTTCCCTACCACGCCTTTTCCTCCTTCCTTCGCCCCCGCTCCCACCACTGCATCTCCGACTCCCGGCGCGTCTGGCAACGCGCCTGCGCCCTTGGTTGGCCGACCTCAAGGAACCCGTCGAGGACCACCCGGGATCCGCGCGACTGAGTGGCGGGGCACTCAGGCCACCTCCAGCCACGAGGACGAGGGGTCCCACCAGCCGGTGCGTGCATCGTCCTCTCGTGACAGGTCTGACGCTTACCTAGGTTCCTAGACTCAACCGTCCTCCTCCGCGCAACCTGGCCCGTCGGCCCCAGGTTCGGTTTAGGACCCGTCGTCGCACGAGAGGTGGCGTACGTCCGGCGGCTGGCCAATCCGTCTTGCCCTTCTCGTCGGCTCGTTCGCCTGGTGTCGTTGTCATGTCGTCATGTGGTCGTGTTGTCGTTGTCGTGTGGTCGTTTGGTCGCGTGGTCGTGTGCTCGTGTGCTGGTGTTGTCGTCGTGGTGGTGTCGTCGCGCTCGCACTTGTGACCCGCCTGTGGGCGGACATTACTATACATACGGTCCTTTCTTCATCCCGCTGCGATGTACGCACTGTTCGTGCAGCATGTGTATCTCCCCCGTGGCACACCCCGTCGTTTCCGTATCCGTGTTCATGTAGCCGATGTTCCAGCATGTATGTTACGCGCATTCATAGTCAATCCGACATGTTACGCGTGTGCTTAGGTGACTTACCAATACTCTCGGCCCGTGCCGGGCGACCGTCCCGAGTTGGCCTCAACGTAGCGCCCAAGCTTGCAATGTTGCCAGCGCGATCCCAGCGCGCTACTGCCACCTCAACGCCCCAAACTCCCACCGTCCACAGTATGGTCTTGAAGAGACAATCTTCCCTGGGGCAGTCGAACCACCACGGCGCTGACAAACCGTCCAAAATTCCACGCATGGATTTAGAACGTGGTAAGCCACCTTGTAACCGTTGGCAGAGCAGGCTACTCACATTGCAACTGACGGTCAAGACCGGATGCCGGTAGACGATGTCCAGGTCAAACTGGAGAGCGTAACTGGACCCCAGTCCAGTCATCTTGAGGGTGAGTCCACCAACCCTCGGGCCGTTCTGAAGAGCCTCACGTCCCCGCGCCCGCTGTCACCACCCGGCCGCTGGGGACGATAGCACAACCCACCACCATCGCCACGGAAGTAGAGGCTCTCCCCGCTACCCCCATGCCAGACAGGGCAGTCGCTACCTCGGGAAACGCTGGCGGGGAAGGCGGCCCAGCCTCGGGCGCGATCCATACCGAACCGCTCAAGATGGAAGCAGCCCGCAGCGCCGGCGACCAGAACGCCACCCCCAGCCTCTCCGCCACCGGCCCGGACGAGGCCAATCGCGCTGCCAGCCCGCTGGACGAGGCGCGCGGAACACCGCCGTTGGACAACCACGTGAGGCCCGCCCACGGGCGCGGGAGCAGCCTGCCCTCCGTGGACCTCACGACCGGGCCTTCACCCGAGGACGGCCTACAGACAACCGAAGGACCCAGCAGCACGGCGCAAGACCAGAGCGACCTGGACGAGAGGAGGGAGGATCATGACCGCGCGACGCAAGGCCCCGAGGATGAGCCGGAGGAGGGCGTTGCAGGCGATTCCGACCATGGCGCAGAAAGTTCGGACGGTGGAGACGGGGCGGATGACGATGAACCCCTGGATGAGCTCGCGCCCGCCGGATGGTGGGGAGAGGACGCCTTTGAGCTCGGGGAATGGTGGTGTAGCGTGGAATCCGACCTGAAGGCTTGGTGCTCCGATGTCGACGCGTTGGATGTTGCGGTTGCCGGGCTGCGTTCGGACATTGCCCAACTGGAGAAGGAATTGGAGATAGCGGCGTAGCTTCCCCAATGTAAACGTTGCGCGAGGTCTTCACCCGCTCTAATCTGGATGGGCAGTCTCGCGGACATGAAATCCTGCTGGCGACTGCCCGCGCGAGCGACGCGAAGTCAACCAGCTCCAGTGTTCGAGCGGGCTGGGTGGTGAGATCCCGGCCCGGGCCCAGCATGGGCGTGCGTTGTGGCAGTTCGGACTGGGCTGGATGGTGTAACCAAACCGGGGTGGGTGATATGTATGAGCTGAGATTGAAGAGCCTCACCTGTGCGCCCCGCTCCCTCGCTAGCCAACAGCTTGAGGCTGCACCTGTCACTCCATCGCCTCAAGGGTGAAATGTGCGCCCATGGCACAAGTAGACGAGCCCACTCACCTGGAGGCTTGTCCATGAGAGGCGTCATGAACTCCAGAAGACGGCGGATTGGTGTGTGACCTAGGGCCACCTTCCTCGCGTCGGGCGTGGTTGGAACAATCCGCTGACCCTCCGCGAAGGTGCGCTTCGCCACGATGCTGGAACAGCACTCGCAGGTCCGCGAAGGGCTTGCGCCCCGTATCCGAAAGCAAGTAAAAAGAGGTATATGACCTGAGGTCACTTCCTCGCGTCGGGCGTGGTTGGAACAATCCGCTGACCCTCCGCGAAGGTGCGCTTCGCCACGATGCTGGAACAGCACTCGCAGGTCCGCGAAGGGCTGGCGCCCCGTGTCCCAGGTGTCGAAGGGCGTAAAGGCGACATAGACCGCGCGAGAGAGAGTTGAGCTGGCGGACAGACACAAATGTCCCGCTTAGCAATTGACGCCCAGCGCGAGATGTCCCGGCTAGTAAGCGGTGGCGCCAGCTCATCGCCTTTGTACGCCGCGCGCGCTCCGAAATCCTTACTCCCGCCTCCACCTCCCCGACGCCCACGCACTCCTCTGGTGCGTGCATGTGTCCCGCCACTCTGTCTGCTTACCAATGACACCACTCACACAGGCCGACGATGGCGCGAGTCCGGTCCCAGCGTCGCGCGGCTCCCGTGGTCTCCCAGTATCGACTTCGCTCGCAAACCAGATCCCAGGCCGCTGCCGCACCAGAAGCGGCGTTGCCTCGCGCCCCCCCGGAGCAAAGTGACCCTCAACAACACCCGGCGCCCTCGCGGTCTGCGGCGTCCACACCACTGCGCCCCCGCAAATCCACCCGAGCCGCGAAGTCCACTGCAGCCTCCAAATCGACGCGCGCCCGCAAGCCCACCAGGGCGGGCAAGACCAGCTCAACCGCGGGCAAAAAAGGTCACAAAGTCGCCGGGGAGGACAGTTCTTCCACCCCGGTCTCTCTCCCCGAGAATCGCCCCTTGTCACCTCCGCGCGTTGCCCCCAATCCCAACCACAGCCGTTCAGCCGCTAAGCAAAGACGGCAGTTCAACCTTACTGGCGACCTCGTGGAGCGCCACGCGCGCACCCTCGATCACGACACCGCCGTGGACGACCTGAGCGATCTGAGCGACACCGAGTATGTGTGTTGCCTCGTCTCCCATTCCGTGTATCTCATGTAGTGATACAGAAAAAGTTCGCGGTGGGGTCGCAGAACCGAGCCCACCAAGCTGAAGTTCATCCTGGGCGGGTTGAGCCGCCTGGCAGCGAACCACATTCGTCAATCCCAGACCCGCTCGGCCACATGTGCGTACCGTCACCGGTCTGGCCATCCCGTGTTGACGGCTGGGATTCCAGATGTTTTGGAGCACTTCAACCTCCGGGAGGCTATCAACCGCGCTCAGGAGGACCCCAACAATGTCAAATGTGTTGAGACCCGCGTCACCCGCCTGCTGGGTGACAAGGGCCCTGAGCGTGTCGTCTGCGCCGGAGGTTACCAGATCCTCGTCCTAGTTCCCGGCGCGTTCAAGGATAAGAACTTGGTGAGCGAAGGCGACGCATTAACATGTATTGGACGCTGACTTCCCTTGCAGGAGGATTTGACCTCGTCTTGTTATCGCTACGGTGGCATGTGCGACTTGCGCACCGATCTGGCCAACGACAAGAAAGGGTCCTACAAAACGGGTGGCTCCCTCGTTGGCTCGGCGGTGTTAGCCACCACCTTCACCGCAATAGGGCATGGATGCAGCAAGGACCCGGTGAGTGGCTCTCCTGTAGCCACTACCCCCGCTGATGCCGGTCGCAGATGACGCAGGCGGGGCCGAACGCCGGAATGCGCAAAACTAACGCCACATTCAACGCGGCGTGCGAGCTCCTCGAGAAGTTACAGGGGCCCACCAGCTACGTCATGAGCGCACTGCGCACGTTGGATCCCATCCAGTACGACCTGGTGCAGAAGGTCTATCAATTTCGGCAAGAGAACATACCTAGCGCACGCGCCTTGGCCAAGATCGACGCTGGTATGTTCTACGAGGGCCGGGAGATCCAGTTCAACCGGTATTCCTTGCCTCATTACGACAGCGGGGATCCCCACCTGGCTTGGGCGTTATCGCTCTACTTTGGCACGTTCGGCAAGTGCGTGATCAAGTTCCCTCAAATCGCCGTCGAGGTGACAGTGCGGCCGGGAGATTTTTGTGCGTGGCGAGGAAGAGATCTTGTCCATTGCGCAGAGACATGGGAGGAGGGCGAACGCTGCCTGCTTGTACACTTCACCCACAAGGCGTTGTGGGACGCGGCCGCAGTCACTTGTGATACCGGCAAGGCGGTGTGGCACACCCCGGACCCGCGGGCGGCGAAGTAGTCCTTTGCGCACAGCTACCGTACCAACTACACCCCAATTGCATCCCATATTTTATCCCAGCTCCTTGCTGCCTGTCCCTTCTTTCCGCCGGGTGCCTTCAACTCGTAATGTTCCATCAATCGTCGTGGACTCTACACCGGGAACTTGAGTGACTTCACGTAACAGTATGAAGCCCCTTACGTACCACTGCATAGTCGATTGTCTCCATGGCCGGCAACAAGGATTCCTGAGTCACCTTGAAGGCTTCCTGCCTTAGTCCATGCTTCTCGAGCTGGGCGGCCCGCTCAAGCTCATCCCCAATCTTCAGCCCATCTAGACTTTTGCTGATGTCCGCGCAGTGCGCCTCACGCGCCGCGACCACAGCTTCCCAGGTTCGGGTTGCCATAGATCGGAACATATCCGCCTTCTGGTGAGCGTAAGCTGTTGCACCGGGGCTGGCATACTCCGGCGGGGCCTCGCTGGTCTTATCCCGCAGCGCGCCAGCAAATTCCAACCCCCGGCGGCATGCTCTGGCCTCCGCGTACAGCAAATTCACCTCCTCGTTGGTGCGACACATATTCGCCCAGGATCTCGTCCAGCGCACACGGTCGGCTGGCAAACAGCGTTAGGTCTTGGAAGAGCGTGATGGCTGGGGTGATACGCACTTTCCTCTATCCACGCCTTCTCACTCTCCTTTGAGCCCGAGGCCTGTGGCGGGGCCACATTAAAGATCCAGGAGTCTGTGTTCTGACTGTCCCCCAGTGTGCGCGCGCTCTGCAGACTGGACGGCTTCAGGTCGACTTTCATGTTGATCACTCGAAGGGCGTCGGTGAGGGGCACGGCGAAGTCTGTCCCCTGGAGCAGCAGACGCAGGGCCACGAGTTTGCCGTAGTTCGCGTTATATTGCTTGGCGAACTCTCGCACGTTGACCACCTCCGCCTGAACCTCCGCCTGCGCCGCGATGTTGTTGCGCGTGCCGTGGGCGTGCTGATCTTTCTGCTGGATCGTTGCTGCCTTCCTCCCTAATCCCTCGCGCAGCGCCGCTAGATAGTCGTAAGCCTTGCCTTCTCGTAGTTTGTACTCGGCAAACGCGAGGAGAGCCGTGTCCGTCTTCATGAGTGTGTCCTTGTCGAAGTCGGACGGCATGAAGAGCGTCTCGACCTCCGGCCGGGAGTCCGCGAGGGGCGTCGGAGACTCTTCGGAAGAGTCGGCTACCTCGGCCAAGCCGGGTTCCTCGTCCTCTCCCAGGCCGTCTACTACCTCTTCTGGAATCTTGCCAGAGTAGACCTCTGGGAAGAACGTAACATGGTCAACGCGCCACTCATCTAAGCGGCGACGCAGAGACGCGCGAGCCTTGACCAGACCAGCACAAGAGTCTGTAGTGGCACCGACGCCCTCCTGCGCGTGCAGATAGACGTCCACGCGCGCTCGAAGCTTAACTCTACCGAGTGGATGGTCAGTCCCATCCATGGATGACATATGCGAAACGGCTCACTGCTCCTCTTGGAGCTCCACGCCTTTCATCAAGAAGCGCATGTGGGACTCCTGCAATTCCGTCGACTTGACCAACTCAGAGCCGGCCGCTGAACGCCGACCGTCGGCCCGCACCCCAGCGACGCGGTTCATGTGTCGGGCTTTGAGGGTGGTAGCTGTGGTCATCAACTCCTTATAGGCCTTGCCAGCGCTGGGAACTGACTCGAAAACGGATGAGAAATACAGCAATGTCCACAGCATATGCACGCGCGTACCTTTGCTGTCGTCGAGGCGGAACACCCGCCTCGGGCGCTCTTTAGCTCGTTGAGCGTGGTTGCACGCGTTGGGCGCATCGATATCTGTCAGCCTCTGGGCCCACTGCCAACACAGTGCGGGTCCTGCCCGGGAGGACAACTTGACGAAATCAACCAATTGGTCTAGCTGCAGTGGCAGCTTCTCCTTGAGTTTGCGAGACAGATACTTGCCTGATGCACCGTCAATACGGACGCAACAGAACAATGTGCACGGGATCACTCACCCATGTTCTCGTTCTTCGTCCAGTTCCAAAAGCTGAAGAGGTCGTTCAGAGCGTCATGACGCCCGCCACCGTTCATCTCCCGCGTGCTTAGACCAGCTAGGTTGTGGACAGCCCATAGAATCTCCACACTCTCGCCGTTCGAGTGCCCAGCACCGAGAGTGTAACATACAGCGTATTCGGTCTGACAGGAGTCCTTGTGAGCTAGCATGTGCATTTGAGGAAGGAGGACCTTCATCTTCTGGATGATGTCGCGAAGATGAGGGGGCAGTTTGTACTTGTCCCACCGCGCTAGCAAGTTCTTGACATAGCTGCAGCCAACGTCGTACGTGAGGAGGAACTCATGGAGAGCTCGCGCACTCTCCAGTGCCCCGGATAACGCCAGGTCGAGCAGCATGAACCTGAACTGATAGGTTAGACACTGCTGTCCGTACAACCCAAAGAAAAAACGCACCGTTCTCCAGCGAGCATGTCCACCAATCCTTGGCATTGCACACATCCGTGACGGATGCATGTTACTGCCACCACGCCGGTGACGTCCAGGTAGCGGAATTTGCCCGGTTTCTGGGAGCGCGTGACCTTGAACCCGCTGCAAGTTTCCACCTGTGAAAGGCGCTAACTCGTGAAAGCGTCGAGCGTACGGGTGAAACGCCCACTCACCACTTTCTCCGGGTTGTCCCGCGCATCTGCAGCGTGATTGTAACCGTGCAGCTTGGAGGCGTCGTTGAAGAAGCCGACGTGTCGCCCCAAGCTGTAGTCCGTCGGATCGTCCTTCTTGGACTTCTTCTGCAGACTGTGATTGCCATCGGCACCGAGAAAAATTCGGTAGATGTAGCTTGAAAGTAGTCAGCGCGCACTCAACCAGCGGGCACCGTACGAACAAACCTCAATTTGGGAGGAACGTTCTGCCAGTCTGGAGGCAGGTTCACGCCGGGCCGGGGACATGTGAAGCAAGGCGTAACTATGATCCCTGGGGGTGAATCTGGGTACACCACGCCATGCGGGACGCCAGCCCGTTTTACCATCTGGAGATGACGCCACATCCGGCTTGCCCAGAGAAATTCACGGTAACGGTCCTGCACGTGAGAAGGAGTGAGCCAGAATGATGCACATGCTGGAGGGCATGGAGCGCACCGTCACCCCGCTGGCGCATGAGTTGTCCGTGCGCCGCTGTAGCTTGCGCACGTAGTCGTACGTGGACTTTTTGGACGTGAGGAAGTCGAGATGACAATCTGCGAGCACTTCAAAAGTGAACGCAGTGTCGGGCGCAATCAGAGTGGCTGGAAACAGCTCGGCGAGCAACAGCTGATCCAGAAGCTCCACGGGAGGGTAGCACTCACACGGCACCACAAGACACTGGTGAATGCCGTTGACGTGGGTTATGACCATCTTGCGTGGTTTGAGGGCTCTGTCGTGCGAGGCAATGGTGGGACAGATGTCGCCGTGATGTCCAAGATACCGAATGAACCCCAGGCTGCTAAGATCCCGACGAACAAAGTAGCGCCCAGTCCACTCTTCAACCCAATGGTATGGCGCGTGACGATGGACCGCGAGAAGACAAGGGAGGCAGAGGGGGAGACAATCACTGCACTCACGACAGCGGAATTGTGCAACTGCAGTCTCGCATCCCAAACATCTTCCAGGGATTCCTCGGTGGGACTCTGCCTCCAGCATTCTCTTGAGAAACCGAGGAAAGTGCGCCTCCCAAGCGGCCAAGCGCTGGGCGGCATTAGGCTGGAATGTGCGGCCAGTGGGCAGACTTCGTGTGTTATAATGCTGGCGGACTTACCTGAGATACTTTCTTGGGTCTCGAGGACGGTGTGGACTGCTCGTCGGTGTGTGGGACGGTAGCGGACATGTCGGCTTCTTGTGGGCAATCTCTCGCGGGGTCCTCACACTGCAGGAGCGAGGTCGTGTCCGGAGAGGTTGTAGGAGACTGCGCGGGGGGAAGGTCCGCCCCACATGCTGACTGGCCTGTCTTACGTCTTTTCGCATTGTCCATGTGTAAAACTGACTGGGCAAGAGAGAGACCCAACGCGGAGGGAACATAGTTGTCGACCTGGCCAATGACCGGGGCGCGCTGCGTCACCGGCCGGATGATGGGACCACCCCTTCTTTTGAGAGTGGTATTGCGGCCTCTCTTCATGGACCGACAATAGGCAATGACAGTGGCGAGGAGAAGGGTGGGGCTGGCGAACGCGGGAAGGAGGACTACGTAGCGCGGCGCACAAGGCAAGCCAGCGTGAAGGACGTTGCGCGGGCGCCTCGCGTAGTAGTCGTATAGATATTCACTGGTATTAACATGGCGGAAACATCAGTCTAGATTACATGGTTGCAGAGGAATATAGTGGGGGACTATTGGGGGGCGGCCTGCATATTTGACAAATGTGGAGACATAGAAAGAAGCCAGACACGCCTCCCTTTCCAGGATGTAGTCCTCACTGTCGCGCAGCTGTAGTGGTTCCATAGCCCGCAGCTCAGGAGGACTCATCGGCCATGGAGACAGTACTTCGCGGAGGGCGTTGAGCGAGTTGACCCGGCGATGAGGAAGGCGCGCGAACAGGCCAAATGCGTAGTTGCCCGGGAGCTCCGCGACGGCGTGGAGACTACGTCGGGGAAACACGGGAGCTAGCCGCTCATGGCGGAGGGCTTCGTCGTCGTCCCGCTCCGCCGGCCGCAGCAAGCGATCGAGAGCTTGCAACTCGTACCTGAAGGCCAGCTCATGACATTCCCAAAGGACCCAACATGCCGTTTGCGGGGAGATTTCGGAGATTTGATGGCCATGCCATTGCACAGGACCGGTAGCGTCAGGGTCCAGAGCGGAGTCTTCGCAAAGCCCATCAAAGAGCTGCTTGAGCTCGAAGTAACGCTTGCCGGTCTTTGTCGCTACGGACAGATCGTCCGGCATGCCATTCAGGAAGCTGCGCCAATGCTGGGTGGGCACGGCGCTGGGCCGGCTTTGCGGTTGGTTGAGCTTGGTGAGCCACACTGGGCGAGCGCGGAGCCAATTCAACAAGTACCGCGACTGACGATCCTGTTCGCGAGGTCCCACGAGCATGGCGGGCTCGGGAACCCAGTATCCCCAAGGGAAGGTGCAATCCGGCCAAGGCGGAATGGCGCGCGCCTTCTCCAAAGCGTGCTCCCAAGACGGAATAGGGTCCGGCATCCAGGGGTGTGCATAACGCCCAAACTTGTCTCGCCCAGTGGCACCAGCCCCGGACCGGCGAGCGCGCGTGCGGGGCGACCCACGCGCTTTGACTGGTTTGGGAGAGGTCGGGGGGGCCGGTAAATCACCGGCAGATAGAGTGGGAGATGTACGGGGATCTGTGAGAGACCGATCGGTGAAAGTTGACGTTGGTACTGTGACATTGTGAATGGGGGGCCGGCGGACTCACCGCTGGGGTTGGGGCTGAAGGGCGCAGACTCAGCGGGCTGGGACCTGAGTCCTAACAAGGCGGCGCGCGCCGCATACTCCTTTCTAACTTGTCTAGTGGGAAGTGGCGCGGGTGGGATGGCCGACGAGGCTACTGGGTTAGACACTGTCACATTCGGTGAGATGTCTAGATAGGGATGGGCGCGGCGAATTGTCTGACGAAGGTGTCCGTCCCCGGCCAGCCCATGGTATAGCACGCACCCGGGCACCAGGGGCTCAGAGCAGATGTGGGATGGTGACACGGGTTCCAAGCTAGAAGGGATCGGGGACTCGGAGGCAACTGGGGCGTGCAGCTCGCGACGCAGAAACCAGACCGGCAACCCGAGACGGATGTATTGGTGAACAACCTGGGGATTGGTCGTCCATGCGCCCATCATGTCAGCCTGCAGGGGCAGAGGCGCACATGCTCGCTCGTCGTCTTGAAGAAGACGGTTGAACTCCAGGAAGGCTTCGGTCATGATCCAATGGCGTTGAAGGACGCGCACCTGGATCGACTGATCGCGGAAGGTAGCGGGGATGACTTGAAGGCGGGAGAGAGCCTGACGCATGCACAACTCATGCCAGGCAACCGAAGCGTGGCCGTGGCTGGTGCCGGGGGTTGAGAATTGTAAAAGGCGGACTTCGCCCAGGATGGACTGGACCAGTTGATCCAGGTGGGCGACGTAGGTGGGAGCGAAGAAGCCTAACCCGCGCACAGGTGTGCCGGTCAGCTCTTGAAAGTCGTCCGGAGTGGGGTCAAGCCACATAGCGGCGGCCCGATGGTGGCAGGGAACGGTTTTGCGAACTGCCGCGAGATAGGCGTATTGGTCGGAGTGGATCTGTGGCCACAAAATCGGGTCCAGTATACCAAAGCGACCGTCGCTCATCAGGGTAAGTGATACATCCCCTTGAACGATCCGGGGGATAAAATCCATGTTGGGAGAGCAGAGGGCGATCATCCCTTGGTCTGCCCGGCAGAACCGCGCCCACGCGCGCACGTGCACCAAGGGATCATCGGGGAGCGGCTCTGTCAGGCGGGACATGAGCATCTTGCAGATATGCGGAGGACTAACAGATGACGGTGATAGACATCGCGCCTCTTACCGTTGGAGGGGGTGCATGCGGGTGCACGGTGTGGTTCCATGGAAATCTGGCAGAGAGTGACAACACGTGTAAGTGGAATCACACGGCAGTCACTGCGCGCTCACTGACCGAGGCGGTGGGATGAATTTGAGCAGGTTTCTAGAGGATATCAGCTGGTGGAGCCACGGGGCTAGTGCTTGTATAACCAACTCACCTCGACGAAGGGATGCGAAGCGTAAGGAGAAGTAGCGCGGGCGTCGAGGGAATCGCGCGCCCATGGTGCTCCCACGCGCGCAAGATGAACATGGGCGCTGCGGCACACTCTTCCTTTCCCAACGATGTCCCGGCTATGAACAGGTGCCTCGGCCAGCAGCACCCAGCGCGCGCTCTCGGTAGAGAAGGAGCGAGAGGGTGGGAGAGAAGGTGAGTGCCGTAATATGTGGCACTGTGGGTCCATATGTATGACAGCGAAGCAAGGTGCCCGAACATGACCTCCGCTGGATCGAAGGTGTTACCGTGGCAGCGTGCCACAAGAAGGTGGCATTGGGACGGCAGAGAACGGGAAGACAGGGTGGTGCGCGCGTCGCGCGCTATGGCGTAGGATCTCCAGGGAACCAATGAATTGCTTGTTCTTGGTTTTATCCTGCGGCGTCATGGGTTGACTTCGCGTCGCACATCGACTGAGATCCTTCGTCCATGACGCCCCGTAGCCTCGTGGCTGGCCCTGTCCACGATGGATACATCTGGCCATAACGGACAGGGATCTGACTTGGGGCCTCAATTGATGCCGTCGCCCGCTGAAGTGGCTTAGCGCGCCCCGGCGGGCCATTGGGACAGCCCGCTAGCCGGCCACATTCAGGAAAAACGAGACCCCGGTGATGGCGGGCGGCGGGCCCGTACCACGCCCGAGGCTGCCCGAGCTCTCCAACGGCGCCGGATTCGCAGATTGAATCTCGGGAAGCGCTCCCCAAGGTGATCCTAGTCCCTCCAAGGCACGCGCTTCCAGCTCCTTCCCCATTTTCCATCCCTGCCAACTCTTCCGCACGCTGGCGCTGCGTCCCAACCTCCTCGCTCCCTTGTCTCGCTCCCTTCTTTGGCCATGCCGGCAGATCCTAGGGTGAAAGCCCTCGTCGACCGACACCTGCCATCCGACAAAGCGCTGAAGGAGGTGTTGCACGACTGTCACATGGGCGCCACGCACTACTGTATCGTCAGCTACGGAGGCACAACACGCGAGACTGTAGGGCAAATCTACGAGCGGGTACGTGTATGATGCGACGCAGGTGGGCATATTTACTAACCATGAAGCGAATCAGTGTGCGTACCAGACGGGCTGCAGACACGACTGGAAGCCACTGGGTGTGCAGTTGACCAGGTCGTCCCTGCAAACCTGCCTCTCCGCCATCGGGTCCTTGAACCCCCCGCCTTACGGTGACGAGAAATTTGTGCACTGGTGCCTGGAGACGGCCATAGAACTCAACCGCGGCGTTGTGACACCTCAGTCCGCGGACGAGTGCGTGTTCCTCACAGCGCCGTCGAGGAACGAGGGCCACTTGGGGTTCGGCGCCTTCATGGTGGGCCTGGGGGGGAGACGCCGGTCTATTGCACGTCCGCACGGTGAAGTCAAGGCATCCACATCCGTCCGCAAACGTGCACCGGTGTTACCGCAGACGGTGGAAGTGCCCACGTTTGTGTTTCGCACGGTACGTGAGCACTGCGCCCAGTAAGAGAATGTGACCGCTTAGTGCGACCCATGCAGGATGGGAGTCCCGCGAAGCCAATCGTGCTGCAAGGTGTGTGTCACGGCCACCTCGTGCTAGTGAACGTTCGACAGGATGCGATGTTCGACGCGCTCGGACTGCCGAGGACGGCGCGAGGGCTGGCGCTGAAGCTGGAGTTCTGGGAGATTTGGGAGGGCAGCTGGGTTCCCGGACTGCCGGACGGCGACAAGATACCCTTGTTGCCCGAGCAAGGTCTCATCATCCGCAAAGCTGGGGTGACAAGATGCCTCGAGCTGGACAGGTGTGAGGCATCAACCAAGCCGCGCTGTCTGACATCGGATCGCACACGACTGCCATCTCTTCTCCGTCCCTCCGTAGAGCTCAGCTCGTCTTCATCGGCCCACCGGAAGGAGCGTACGTCCAAGCGTCAGCGGGAGGATGTGATCGAGCTAACGGACGACGAGTGCGAGGCGGCTCCCCGGAGGAGCGTCAAGAGGGGACGAGTCTGGAAGGGGAAGGGGAAGGCAGACTGGTAGACGGACTCACGTAAGCCCACCCAATACACACACTCCTTCTGCGATGAATGCCCCGCCTTAGCTTAGTGCGTTATATTCCTGCATACTGTTGCGACACTCTCATTCTCTACCTTACGCGCGCGCGCCCCCCTTTAATCTCTGTCACGACTCACACCTCAAGCAAACCTTGTGCTCGTTACCTATTTCCTCTACGGCCGAGTGTGCTACGACGTAGCTAGCCCGCGACCGGGAGCGGCCGGCGTTCTGATATTGTTGCCACACTCTCGTCCCCTACCTTATGCAGGCGTGGAACCATTTAGTTGCGGTCCCACTAAATGTAACCCTTCTGCTCGTTACCTACGACCTCTTCCACCGGGAGTGCTACGATGAATACACCACGCTGCCCCGACCGGCCGGCTGAGGGGCGGCGAGCTGCGACATCGTCCGACTGAGTGTCGGCTGCATATGGATTGGGGACCGTGGTGCAGCGAATATGCAAGTGCGCGCTGTGTCTGCCACCTCGATTTCTTGGAAGAGCCGAACCCCGGCGCGGATGTTTCCGAGAACCAACTCCGAGAGCGACGCACTCTCGGACTCCCAAACCTCTTACATTGCTCTTGGCCGCCATCCCGTCACTCTATCCTACTGCAGCTACCACTGCGGCTACCACTGCGCCGATGGAGCGTCCCGTCCATGTGCTCCCCGGATGTCCACCCCCCAACCTAACAATATGGCAAATGTTCGTGTGGCCAAAGCTCGGGCAATACATCGAGTTCGTCCAAGCCGGCGACGGGCCGCAGCAAATCAAGTTCGTGGAGTCTACCGCGAAGGAGCTGTTCAAATACTTCGGGCGCAATGATCTGAAAAGATACACTGCCAAGGAGATCCGAGGGGTACGTGAACACGCCCTTCCCCCGGTGTGAGGGAGAGACTGACGTGAGGTGTAGAGGCTACGTCGCTGGTTGAATATGACCATGAGGGAACTGGGGGTGGTGAGAGTGTAGGGAGCTTGAGAGGGTAAGGCTGGTGAGGTTGCGAGGCCGCTCACGGGGAATGGTTGTTGGAGGGGGAGTTGTGCTGTGGGATCGCCGCCGCTCTAAGTGACCACAAGGCCCACTATTGCTTTCAGAATAAAGATATAACGATACATAAACATAGTCTCAATGCTTGTAGGGGGAAGGAGAGAGGGCGTGAGGTGCGTGGTGCGCAGGTTGGAAAACAGAACCACACACACCGGCAACGAGAGGACTAAGCGCCACGTCGACTTGAACATGCGCGTCCTGGTCACCACCCCCCACGTTGCCCAACCCTCTGTGAACAGCAACATGGCTCCATACTCTGGGGACATTGTTAAAGCCAAGGTGGACAGTCGTGTGCGGGCCCTATTCCATCGTTACACACCTTCCAGCCGGGCGTTCGAGCGGTACTATCGCCCTTGCCCCGTCGGTGGGGAGCACTATACAACCGCGCATGCGGGCGACGAGAACTTTGAATCCATTGCGCGACTGGTGGAGCGGGTGAGTGATAGCTCGTTCGTGGTGCATGTCGGGCTCTGACCAAGTCAGTGTGGAGGCAATCGTGCGAACGAGAAGTGCGACGGTCACGGGCAGCTACTCGCCTTCCAGTTCTCCCACCAGGAGCGCGCGGCCTTTCTCACTGAGATTGCCGCAATGTGCCCGCCTCCGGAAGGGTACCCGGCCAACTTCCAGCAGTGGTGCCTGCTCACCGCCGTCAAGCTGAATGCCTTAGGGCTGCCTCCTGCGATGCGTCCTGCGGAGGTGCGCGTGAGGGCCGCCCCGGGGCCAGCGGGGAATGAGAGGAAGGTTCTGGTGTCAGTGGTGGCGTACTACGAGGTGCGGGTATCTCTTGGTTTGCTCGGGGAAATCTTGGTCTGAACGCGGATGCCACCGCAGGACGGCCAGCCACCGACGGTGTTGAAGGCTGTGGGGCTGGAGCACGGGGAGAATACGGTCATGGAGATCCGTCAGGAGGTGATCTGCGTCCCTCTGGGTCTGGATGTGTGGTCGCCTACCCTGACGGACGACATCCAGAGGTACGATCCATTCGTGGAAAAGTGGATGACCTTTGGGCAGCCGGAGGAGATACGCCTGAGACCGGGGGAAGGGGTCATTCTGCGCAAGACTGGCATGCTCCTCGCTCACGGGTTGCATAACCACGTTCAAGAGACCGTGCCGCTGTGTCTGCGCCCAGGGAGCGAGAACCTTCCCGGGTTTCTGGCATATGTGCGCGCAGCCCAGCCGCACGATGGCCAGAAGGACGCATCGAAGACGGGGACCTTGGCGGGGTCGAAGGGCGCGGGCTCCAAGCCGGAGGTGAAGGAACCGCGCGTTATTGTGATCTCGTCCGACGAGGAGGAGGAGGATAGCGTTAGAGCGGAAAGGGCATCACGAGCCGCGCGGGGCAAGAAGAGAGCCCGTAGTGACGTGGATGTAGAGTGATTGCACGCTGTACTGTCTTTGACGTCTTACGTCTGGTCATACAGCCTGCGTTTGTAGCTTTGGGTGAGAACCGATGTGAGCGCCATGGGAGGAGATAGCCCAATATTGCGCGATACCGCGGAGGATGCTAGGCCAGACAGGATGAAATATTTTGTGAGATAAAGAGGCTAGGAGACAAATTTGGAGGCTACGCGACGCGGGCTTTGGGGAGAAACCAAGGTGACCGGGAGTGAGCGCTTGCAACGCGACCGTTATTCTTCCCCTCTTGCTTGACCGGCGACAGCATGCGTGTCATCCTCCACCATATGTCGTCAGCACCTCAAGAGCAATACGGCACAAACAGTCCCGCCACTGGATGCAACGGGGACGCCGGACGGGGACGAGAGAGCGCGTCCTCCACGGAGACGGTGGGCCTACCGGCCATGCGTGCGTGTTAACCTCCTTGTATGCTGCTTGTGGCTGCGGATGCTGACTGACGGGTTCATGGTGGGGGGTGTCTGCACAGCCCAAGTGGACTGGGGGAGCAGGGGAGCTGACGGACCTGGCATGAGTGCTGCAGGAGCGACGACGCGTACGTGAAGTCTCCTGGCAGTCCCGTGACGCGTCTGAACGTCCTCATGTGTGGGCGCAGCGCACACAGCCGCAAGCAACATGACAGATGGCGCGTGGGGAGGGAGCAGTGGATCGACATCGGTCGCTGCGGGAACCTCAGACATGGGTACGTGTTCAAGTTGCGTGGCTTGCATAACATGACGTGCATCAATTTACGTCCCAGCCTCGTGGGGCACTTTTGATACAGCGGAAGCCCTGGGCTCTAATGGCGAGTCCACGCGGCGGGGGGACAACATCACCGGTGTGTACAGTGCTCACAGCCGGCCGAGGCCTACGGACTGATGCTGATGGATGGGTGCATAGCTTCAAGCGAGGGCGCAGTGACAATGAGCGCGGGGACAATGAGCACGGAGGGACAGAGCGGAACCAGTGCGTGTTGCATTGTTGCCATTCACTTCTCGTACTTACGGCGCGCTGGCCACATAGGCGCGTCGCCGGGTAAGAAGGGAAAGAAGAAGAAGAAGAAGAAGGGCCAAGCGAAGGATGGTACGGTGTGCACCACGATGTTCTTGCATAGCGGAATAGCTCACAAGGCGCATAGCTGAGGATCGCAGCGCCAAGCACCTGGCATCCAAGTTCCCGGAGATAGGTGCCTGGCTGAATGGGAAGTATCCGGAATACCTTCGGATCTCCAAGGAGAACGCGAAAAATGGCGGGGTCAAGAAGTTTTGCGACGACACAGCGACAGAGGGGTGTCAACGCTTCAAGGAGATCCTACTCCGCGAGAAAAAACCGCTTGGAGAGGCGCATCAGGTATGTGAGTGGGAATGCAGTATAGCGCGTGACTGACCAGTGTGGCCAGTACATGGCAAGCTGGTTCAACAACAATCGCGGGAGGCTGCGCAAACTTGGGAACGTGGGGGAGGACGCCCACATGGCCGCGAACGTAGCGGCGGCTGACAACCAGTCCAACGTGGAGGTCGTGAAGGTGGAGGCGATGGACGAGGGCACGAGGGTGAAGGCGCTGGCGAAGAATCCTTTGGCCAAGGCTCTGAACACCCGCGCGAAGTCCGCGTTCCGCGTGTATTGGACTGCGCACAAGGACGCGATCAGTGCGGCGTTCCCGGGTGAGAACATCGGCGTGTGGACAACCAAAGCGAAGGTGGACTACCAGTCGCTAGAACCTCTGGAGCAGGATATGTGGAAGGCGCGGGCGGCCTCCGAGAGTGTCAAGCCACCGGACCAATGTTACAGGTGAGGCCCGGATGCGCGATCCGGAGTCGGAACTGTGTCGTTGACCCTGGCCACAGAAATCAACCAGGCGGCCCATGGCTTCTGTTCGACCTCCTGTGGGGCCTGATTGGAACCGGGCCTAAGCAGTTGGGTCCGTGCGCGGGGGAGCTGAAGTACGGTTACAAAGACCGGGAAGGCCAGCTGAAACAGGTTCAGTGAGTGTGTCTGTGCATGTGGGCGGCGCGTGGTTGCTGATGGTCCGGCGTAGACTGTGTTTCACCAAAGATCTGAATGCGGTGCCATTCGACAAGTTTGAAGAGGGAACCCCTGCCAGCGAGGGCGCACGCTTCTTGAGATGGTGCCACATGGTGATAGGTGCGTAGATGAGAGACTTATACTCGGGAGGGGAACGGTACTAACAGATGGGCAGTGGACGAGGCTTTACCCCAGCGCGACCTACCTTACGGAGTTGACGGCAAGGTGAGGTTGCCAGAAGAAGCTGGAGAGATGCCTCCACAAACACTGCGGGAGAAGCTGAAGCTGTACCTGGAGGTGAAATGGGGTAAGCGGACACGCTGTTCCTTGTGCAGCGGGAGGGAGACTGATGACGCAAATCAGAGGAGTGCGGACGGGAGGAGTTCAACTGGGACGCGGTGCAGGAGACCATCAACGACTACGTGGACACTGAATGGGCGCCACTGCTCCACGCTTTCTTCTCCCAGAAAGGTGCCCTTGCAGTGTACACCCTGCACGACGCGCTGGTGAGGGCGGAAGCCAGCGACAACCCTTTCAACTTCAAGAGCGCCGCTGAGGAAGAAGATCACACTTTGGTCGTTCATGAGACGCCTCGCCATTCGCGAGCCAATTCTGTGAACCCAGGGAGTCGAAATGTAACACCCAGCGGACGTCGAGCACGTCCGGCAAGCCCAACCCCACGCTACCGATCCACGACGCCGACGGGGTCCGACATCCAGTCTGTTCCTTCCCGAGCCTCGAGTGCCGCGTATGCTGCTCGCGACCCGTTTACAGGGACCCTGGATGAGATCGCCGAGGAGGACGAGGAGGAGGCGGATGTGTACGTCGCTCCCATCCACTATGGACAAGCCAGCGTGCCCTCAGGGCCCGAGGAGGTCCGTCGGACCTCAGAGCAACGCGCAAACGGTGTGGCAGAAGCTGCTGCCGGCGCACACCCCGGGAGTGGCCGATCAAGCGAGGTTGGTACGCCCGACGAGAGCACGAAGGACGAGCCCAAGGCCGGGGGAAAGGAGGCCGAACCAACCTCACGCGGTGAACCCTCAGCCGGGGCAACGAGCGGCAACGGGCAGGCGAAGAGCTGGCAGGCGGAGTCCCGCGGGCGGGGTGCACCGGCCAGCCCGCCTTCAGTGGACGGCATTCCAACCATCACCCCGTCGGGAGATGGGAGCGCCGCGCGCGCGTGCGGAGAAAACCGCAATGAAGGCTTACATGACAAGGAAGACCGCGGTTCCGCAACCGGCGGGCAAGCAGGCGCGGCGCCCTCGACGGCAGCGACGCCCGACGACAAGAGCCAGCCTGGGGCAAGCGATGTCAGATGCGCACGCCACGAGCGGACGACGGGCGAGACAGGCGGCACGATGCCTAGCGCCACGGCTAAGCACACCGCTGCCAGCGAGCCAGAAGCCAGCAGCGAGCGAGCCAGAGAGACGGCCCAGCCACCCAGCGACCCCAGCGCAGAGGACGGGGAGTGGGCGCGCCACGCCCCGCCGACGGACACCGGGACCATCATGCCGGACACGAGGCGTGCGGAGACGGCGCCCAACGAGCCACTGCCAGACAGCCGGGAGGCTGAAGCCACGGCGGGAGCCCAGCCCGAGCGCAAGCACACCGCTGCCAGCGAGCCAGAAGCCAGCAGCGAGCGAGCCAGAGAGACGGCCCAGCCACCCAGCGACCCCAGCGCAGAGGACGGGGAGTGGGCGCGCCACGCCCCGCCGACGGACACCGGGACCATCATGCCGGACACGAGGCGTGCGGAGACGGCGCCCAACGAGCCTCTGCCAGACAGCCGGGAGGCTGAAGCCACGGCGGGAGCCCAGCCCGAGCGCGCGGCGGGCGAGCCGGGGAAGGCGGAGGCGGAGGCGGGGGGTGGTATGAACGGGGAGCCTTCCGGAGAAACGGAGAAAGGCAAGGGCGCAGGCGGCGCGCGAGGGCGAGGGGGACGAGGACGAGGACGAGGACGAGGTAGAGGGCGAGGCCGTGGAGGGAGAGGAGGGCGTGGGCGAGGTGGGGGACAAGGTGGCGATGGCAAGGCTGGAGGAGCAGAGGAAGCAATCGTCCAGGCCGGCGCCGCCGCGGTACAGAACGAGGCGTTGCCACCGGACGCACAGGAGCGGCCCCCCCGGAAGAGGAAGGCTGCGGGTCCTCCTGTAGGAGAGCCAAGAATGACTCGCCGACGGCAAAAGGAGGAGAACGCCGCCTCGGGATCAACAGCTCGTGAGGATGACCCGCAAGAGACAGTAGCTGGGGTCGGGACCAGCGCCGCCCACATGGAGGCTCAGGCGGTGGTTTCAGACGGGGGGAGCATCACGCCTTCCGCTGAGCCCCAGGGAGAAGGTGTCGAGGGCAACGCGCTCAAGCGCAAGAACGACGATGGTACGACGGTAATGGAGGCGAACAAGAAGGCTCGTGGGTTGGATCCGAAGGGACAGGGGAGAGCGTAGTAAGTGGTCATCAGGCATGAATGTTCGCACTGGCTAATAGGCGTGTGGTCAGGGATACCATACTGCATCCATGTACTCACTGTCTGGCTCATAGCAGGACACATCGATGGGCGAGAGATGGCGACGCTATGAGGAGGACCGCTGGTGGGGCCAGATGACAGACCGAGATATTCGAGGTGCGTGAGTTATCTCACCGTGGGGGAGCACGGAGGTCGCCCAAATATTTGAAGGGCGCCCAGATGTTTCACCGGTTGATACTGGGAGCGCTTGGGGTGCCGGAGACGCGCATGGATCAAGTGGGCACCAGGGTAAAATATTGGAGGCAGAGGGCAAGATGGCGTGGTGCGCGACGCCCACCGCTATCAAGTATTTGAGGTGGGTTGAAATATTTGACTGTGGACGACGCGCACATAAACCCAGATGGATGGAATATCTGAGGCGCAGCGCTGCAGCGGTGAAATATTTGAGAGGGGATGAAATGGGGGACTGTGCATGACGCGCACAGGAGGGGAGATGGATGAAATATTTGAGAGGCAGTATGGGAAATGACGGCGCACAAGGAGGCGCGCAGGGAAAGTGCAGTGGTGAAATATTTGAGGAGCGAGGAAAGAGCTCACTGGGCATCAGACGCACATGGAGCCATGTCAATGGAATATTTGAGGGCCGGTCATGAAGACGAGCGGGGAGGAGGCGCGCACTGCCCGAGGAGTGCTTCAAGTATTTGAGGAGGGATGAAATATCTGACTGGGCGTGACGCGCACATGAATGTAGACGGATCAATTATTTGAGGAGCAGTCAGCGCGCAGGAGGAGTGCATGAACAGGCAGGGGTGAAATATTTGAGAGTCCATGAAATATCCCAGTGGGGGTGACGCGCACATGAATGCCGCAGGATGCCTGGTGAACGGGTGGGTGAAATATTTGATGGCACTAGACGCTGTGTGGGAGGCGTGAGGTGAGACGGAGTGAGATATTTGATGAGGGCCGGAGAGCATTTCCTGGTGGGTCAAATAATTTGGGGAGGAATGCAGTGGGCGAGAAGGCGGCGGAGACGCTCGTTGCAGAGGCGCGCAGTGAAATAGTTGACGCTTAAGGCAGATAAATAGTTGTCTTTTACCGTAACTAAGCGGCTCAGATGATCTGCGTAAACTGAATTCACTGCGCATACGAGACCTTCCGACTCTTCCAGCCGGCGATCGACAAGGCGCTTGCTCAGGAGGCCGCCTCGTTGTATGCGGGGAGGTGGGCCGGCGTCGAGTCGGAGTCAAGTCCGGAAGGCGAGACGGCTGCTACGATCGTCGTGGACAAGGGCACGCTGTACGTGGAGCGGCTCATGCTGCTTGGCGTGGACGTCTTGAAGAGGTTCGGCGCCCCGGGTCGGTTGGCGCTGCGCTCCGGCATGCGTAGGGACGAGTTCAGGTGACGCTTTCGCTCGAGACCGGTTGGTCGTATGATACCATGTGCTGACGGTGTCGAGCAGGATCGATGCGGGCATTCCTGGCTATAACGGCATGGAACACATGGGCTGCTACCCGTACTGGAACGGTCAGGACTTGTGGGGGGTGCGCAACAACGCGGCGATCAACGTCGTCTACTTCTCGGGCGCGGGGAGAGAGCAGCGGCTGCATGTCCCGTCGGTATCTCTGGTCCTTGAGAGGAAGTGATGTGGGCTCGATATCACGACCTGCCTCGGGTTGACAGCAGCGTAGTGACCGGACAATGAACGGTTTTCGGGGAGTCGCATAGACAGATGGTATTACCGAATACATCAAAATTACTACAAACTTGCTTAGGACGCTCGAATACGCTCCACTACAAAGGGGTGCACTAGAAGTATCAACTGTCAACATCGCTGCCAGTCTCAGTCGTGATGACCAGAGCTACTGTGATCGATGGACTGCCAGTGGACGGCACCCAGTCAACTTAGGGTTCATGAGACGTGAACGAGGACTGACCTTTGACGCCGGTTCATCGCCCATATGCCCGGTACCCGCCTCGCGGTCCCCGTACACACCGAGCGGAATGAGGCTCGCCTCGATCCTGGACGAGTCTCCGCTGACCATCCTTAAAATGATGAGATGCGGGGCAATGCTCTAAGGACACACACGGCGCGATCAGGTGGCGACCAGGGACAAGAAGACTCTGAGACGTACCGCGGCAGAGACGAGGAGCGCCGAAAAGGGGAACTGCAGGGGGATGTTCTTGGCGAACATGGGGATGTAGATGAGGGCAGCGACGGCATAGAGCGCCGCGCTCTCGAGGAAGATGGCGACCTCGGCGCCGTACGCGCGCGGACTGTTGCGGGAGAGGGACTCGACGAGCGCGCGGCGGCGGTAGATGAGGCGTCCGGCGATGAGGAGCGTGCTCAGCACGTTCATGCTGACCGAGAGCGACCAGAAGGGGGTGCCGAAGTCGATCACCTCGACCTGGCCGAACATCGCGCCGGGCTTTGCGGACTCGACGAGGAGTCCGATGCCGGTTGCTGGACACGAGGTTCAGCATGATGGAGGATGTGGTGCGGATGCGGCAGGCACTCACCTATAGAGGCGAGATAGAGAAGAGCGGGGAGGATGGCAACGTAGAGCTTATCCGCGTAGATGGCAACCGCCCGGTAGAGCTGCAGCAGACGAATGTCAGTAGGTTCCGCAGCGTGCGAAAGATGGAATACGCACAATGAAGCCGTCTGCGAGCCATATGGTGATCGTGTACGTCGTGTTCTTCAAGAGCGAGAGGTTCGACGAGAGCTGGCTCGCGAAGACGCCAGGATCGACGGAGGTCTCGACGAACTCGATTTCGCTCCATTTTGAGCCGGCGACGTAGTATATGACTTGCACTACGAACGTCAAGGACACCCAGGCGAGGAGCGCGTTCTTGGAGGCGCGGTGGCGTGTCGGACTGAGGACGATCTTGTAGGCCGTGTGAGCCGCGATGGCAACGTAGATGCCTAGAGCGCAGTGACTTCAGCAAACGCGGATTAACTTTCCATGCTAAGCTCTGTTGGGCGTTAGATCAAAACGCCTGTTAAGAAATAAATAGACGCCCTGCAGGATTATTTTCGGTGCGCGCAGAGCCCTCGGTCTCCTTAGCGCCGGGCGAGATAATCCGGGGGATAATCCCCCGCGCGCTTCTACTCCACCGCGCGACCGCCCAGCCTCACGATAATCCTCAGATAATCCCTCCTCGGGCGCTATCTCACCTCCGCCTAGCATTGTCTCGCTCGCGCGCTTCTATACATGTATGCTGGGGCGTAGGATTATCCGGAGATCATCCTCCCTTTGGCGCCTAATGTAACCTCGTCCGCTGGGGCGATTACTGCAAGATAATTTCGTGTGCGCGCTTCTCCATCAGCTTCGCGTGCCCTACGCCGCCTGTCTGTACGATTCAAGAAGAATTCACGCCATATATCGTATCTCTACTCCTAGTGATCACTATGTAATGTCCAGTCTTTCAAGAATTGTCGTTGGGTTCATCCCAACCACAACAACCGCACCAAGATGATGGAAACGACTCCCAACACCCCTACGATCATCATCAGCACGCGAGTTACCGCCCACATCCAGCTCAGCAGCCTGTGTAGGCTGTACGCCAGCAAGCCTAACCCCACCATCGCGCAAATCAGCGCAGTCTTCCACCCGGTCGACATACTGCCTGATAGGGGCGTGTTCCTTATGAACCGCTCAGCATCCACCGCCCACACGCGCCCCACAATTTGCGTACTCACCTCTTCCCAAACGAGCTCCTCAAAATAAGGCTTCTGGCTGCCAGCGCGGTGTTCACTAACGCGCAGACAGTAACCCGGCCACCGACGAAAGGGGGTTGTGCACGGGACGGTGGGGTTGTAGACGCAGCCGGGATGCAGGTACGTCAGCGGCGTTCAGCACGCAACGGCGCGGACGTGGATGCGACGGCGGGAATGCGAACACCTATGGGGTGCGACAGCCGGGAGGGGTGCGACAACGGGCAGGGGTGCGACGGCGGGGATGCGGACACGTCTGGCGCGTTCAGCACGCGACGGCCGGGCGGGGATGCGCACACTGTGTGTTCACGACGCGCCAAAGGGAATCTGCACACGTCTGCTGGGTTCACGACGCGACAGTGGCTTGTGCACGCGAGGGCGGGCCCACACGCAATGGTGGTGATGCACGAGGCGATGGACAGGGCCTGTACGCGATTCGAAGCGTGCGGCCTGCATGGAGGGTAGCAGGGGCGAGAGACGAGGTTGAACCGGGCCTCAAGGTGTACGACGTGGCAGAATAGCTGCTCACCTGTGAGTTGTGGTGTAGACCTCCGCACGACAGGCCCTCTGGCAGCACCAGCGTTTCAGAACCGAGGGTGGAAGCGATAAGGGACAGAGGCGGGCAAGCAGCGTAGTGAGAGCAAGAGGCAGAGTGCGGAGCAAGAGGCAGAGTGCGGACCACACGGGCAGAGAGAAGTGCAAGACAGGCGCTGTGTCCGCCCTGTGCACAGCCCTATCCCGCGGTGCTCAGTCAAGTCATCGTATTCACACCCCTTGTACTCCTTCCCCTCTTGCTGCATCTCGCGCTGCCGCCCGTTTGCTCACGACGTCTTCGCTCTCTCCTCCGCGACCCACTCCTGCACGTTCCGACGTCTTCGCTCTCTCCTCCGCGACCGACTCCTGCACGTTCCGCTGACCTGGCTCGCCCGCTGTGCACGGAGCCCCCTCCACTTTGCCCACTGCGCTCACCACGGTCTTGGTTGACCTCTCCACAGCGTCCTTCGCATTCCCCCTCGCCCGCTGTGCATCTCTCCAGGACTGAGCGCGCAGCATCCATCCGTCGCGCCTGTGGTTGTGCCCTCTGTCCCCAGCCAGTCCATGCACCCCCTCTTCTCTCGTTGCAGTCCCTTGCCACCCCCGTGAACCCGTCCAGTTCAAGCGCGCTGTGTCCCCTCGCAACGCCATGGGCTCCATGCACGAGTCTGTCAGCCTCATCAGCCCCGTGCATAAGTCGGTCAGTCAGCCACATCGTGCTGCTCATGGTTACTCACTTACCCGCGCTACGTAGCTTCAGCTATTCGGCCCCGCGACCGCTCGCAAAGCTGGGCGACCAGCATCGCTCTTCTCACTGCCCACCCTCATTCCCTCTCCCCCTTCATGGCATCCTGCCTGTCGCGCCTGCGCTGCCTGCGCATGTCCTCTCGTGCGCACGCTTGACCTCTGGCCTTGTGGCAGGCCGGCTGCGCGCTCGTGCTCCACCTCTCGACCACCTTCCTCTGCCCTGTGCGCCGCGCCTTGGTAGCCCTGGCGCGCATTCTCATTTCCTCCACTAACCCCTCACCCCCTCCTTCGCCAAGCGCTTGAGGCGTCGCGTTGCCTCTGCATACGCCGTCGCTCGCCTCGTTCCCTTTGCCTTCCGGCTCGCGCGTCGCGTCACGGCTCGCGCGTCGCGTCACGGCTCGCGCGTCGCGTCACGGCCCACGCGTCGCGTCACGGCCCACGCGTCGCGTCACGGCTCGCGCATCGCGTCATATCGCGTCTGTGCTCCCCCTGCAAGCTGTCTCGTATTGCACTGGGCATGCAGTCTTCATGTTCTCTGCCCTGCATCGCGTCGCAATGCCATGCGCACCTTGCTACCACTTTCCGAGGCTTTATGTGCTGCGATGAGAAGACGTGGGCGACCGACCGGCTTCGAGCCGTTCTCTCTCGCTTTCGCGGGCTGGAACGGCTCGCGTCTCGCAGCCATAGACATGCATGTGCTGCGATGAGAAGACGTGGGCGACAGCCCGGCCTCGAGCTGTTCTCTCTCGCTTTCGCGGGCTGGAACGGCTCCCGTCTCTCAGCAATAGACATGCATGTGCTGCGATGAGAAGACGTGGGCGACAGCCCGGCCTCGAGCCGTTCTCTCTCGCTTTCGCGGGCTGGAACGGCTCGCGTCTCGCAGCAATAGACATGCATGTGCTGCGATGAGAAGACGTGGGCGACAGCCCGGCCTCGAGCCGTTCTCTCTCGCTTTCGCGGGCTGGAACGGCTCGCGTATCGCAGCAATAGACATGCATGTGCTGCGATGAGAAGACGTGGGCGACAGCCCGGCCTCGAGCCGTCCTCTCTCACTCTCGCGGGCTGGAACGGCTCGCCGGCGCTTCGTCTGCGCCATTACTTACTGCCAGCCGCCCTCGCACATGAGAAGACCCGATTCAGCCACGCACCTCATCACTATCGCACTAATATATCCTGCCTGTGTTGCACCCCATCGCCTTTGGTTTCTCTTGCCTCTCGCGACTCTCTTTTCTTGCGTGTTCAATGCCTTGATATGTCACCTTGCGCACGATCAGTGTCATCGTACCCGCTGTCATGTTGCACTGGACGTACCCTCTCGCCTCCCCGCGTCTTGCCTGTGCTGTTCTGGCTATACCGCCCTTTCTCGCTGGGTTAAGATGTTAGCAAGCGCGATGCATGCCTTTGTGGGTCACACGTGGGAATGGGCCCAGCTTCGGGTCGCAAAGAAGCATGATACGCGATCGCATTCGATACACATTACGGCACGTCAACTTAACCTAGTACACAGAACCTCCGTTCAACGCCGAGCGCCTTGACGAGTGCGAGGCTCGCGCTGACTGGCAAGGGTGGCTGTCAAGGGCCTGCGATCTCTCAGATTCTTGGTGCTCACGCTTGAGATGTGGGCTCAAACTCACCGGGATGCGCCCCCACTGCGGCGCGGCTTCTTCGCAGCCGGCATGTTCTCCTCTGCAGCCCCGCGTTTCTTCGAGCCCTCGACCTCCGGCGCAGTCTGCGTCGCCGGGTTCTCCTTGCCCGCGGCCGATGAGCGAGTGATGCGCTTCTCCGAAGGAGCCGAAGCCTTGACGCTCTTGGTTCGAGCCCGGCTGGGTGGGGCATTCGCGTGGGTCGCAGCTTGGAACGCTGCCGCCGAGAACTTGATCTTCAGAGGTTGTACACCAGGTGCGACGGCTTCGGAGGCTTTTGGTCCCACAGAAGGGTGCTGGACGGTCGCCTCGGTATCAGCCGCGTTCGCTGATGAACCCACGGCTGCTGATGTCCGGTCGACCCCCGAGTCGTCCTCCTTTGCACTTTCGTCATCGTGCGCCGTTGGGGACACGTCGCCAGCGGCGGACGAAACCCGCGCGGGTTCGGGAGCGTCCCCAGCCTCCGTCATTCGCACATCTCCCTCCGCGACTCCGTGTTGCGTGGGCGCTGTCTCCACCTCTGCAGCGCCCACATTCGCGGGGGCGTCGGTCGCAGCAGAGTCTGCCATTGGTACTGGCTTGTCCGCAAGCTCACGACGCGCGGTGTCCGGGGATGTCGTCATGGGCTCATCGCCCGGGCCGGAGGTAGCAGGCACTGGCGCGCAGTGAGTTGCAGGTCGCGTCGAATACGAGTCGTCCATCGGGACATCGTCAGAGTGGTCGCCGCTCTCTGCTGGAGACACGCTGCTTGGCGCGTCTTGCGGCGCCGACGCAGCGGAGGTGGGCTCTCGGTCAGCGCCAGGCGACGTCGACCAGGTGTCGTCCATCGGGACGTCCTCAGGTATGGGCAGTTGTTCGGGCGAACCCCCGCTGGACCCGTCGTCGTCCTCAGGGACCTGACGATCAATTTGCGTGTCGACTGACTGCTCCTCGATGGCCCCGTCGTTCTGAGCGTAGTTGCGAGGCTGCGGCGTCGGAGTGGTGTCGCGACTCTCCACGCGGTCCTCCTCTTCTCCAAACTCGGAGATGGACGGCATCAGACCGCTTCCTTGTGTGCCCACGTCGCTGGGCGTATGCAACGAGGATGGACAGACCGTGGACGATGGGGTCCCTGGCCCTTGGATCCGAGGGGCTGGCGTGGTCGGTAGAGGCGTGGTGCCGCGAGTCGCGGGAGTTCCCGGGAGTGGAGTTGGTCGACGGCTAGTAGGCTTTGTCGGCGTCGCGAACACTGTCAAGCGACGCGTGTGCGCTGCAACCTCGGGGTGGAACGCGAAAGGCGCGCCTGTGTTCTGGCTGTGCATCAGCAGGCGGAAGGCTGAGATGGCGTCGAAATGATCCCAATCCTCCACCCTCCTCATAAACACGCTTTGGAACACCTGCGGCACATACATCCCGAGGTTCTCTTGCACGTCGTTCCAGACGAAGACAGACGTTCGCCCGGACTCTTCTGTAGACACGCTCAATGCGCCGCATTGGTGACTCGAACAGGAGACACTTACTCCACTTCGCCGCCATGTATTCCATCATGACGTCCTTCGCCAGCTCAAAGTCCTGAGTGTAAGGAATGTCAGGAAGCAGAGCGTGACCGTTGGCATCGAAAAGGAGGTTGGTCTTGGGGATGTGTGCATGCCCTTCCGAGTTCGGGTATTGCGCTGCACGGAAGACATCGCTTGGTCAGACGTTCCGCATCCGCCATCCCTGGGTCTACTCACGCGTCACCACAGCAGCCCAATTCTGAAACCGCCTCCCGTTCTCCTCTGCGCCCGAGCCAAACCTCGCGAACGGGACCGATTGCGGGTCGACAGTCACCGAGATCCTGCCCAAAACGCTGTCAGCTCATGAGCATGCAGCCGCCTCGGGTCCTCACTCACTCTGCAAACTGCAAGTCCCCCTCCCTGTCGCGATGCGCGTAGCTCAGCGCGAACGCCGCCATGCCGACCCCATCCTTTTTGCATCCGAGGAGCCCCGACAGCACATGCCCTAAGATTTCCAGGGCGACCTCTTGATTGCTAGTTGTCCGTGGTGTCAGACTAGTATTGGACGCAATGCAAGGAAACCTCACTCGAAGTATTGGTCCTCTTCTCCAGAGTCTCCCGCTCCCTCGGCCTTCGCCTCCCAAAAGTCCTGCTCGTCCTGCGGAAGATCCTTGAAGAGCTCTTTGGCGTAATGGGAGAAGTTCCCGATCTTCTTGTTGCCCGCGGCGGCGTGGACACGGTCCTTGTTGGCGCTCGCCCACATACGCATCGCGCTCGCTCGCCGGGATGCCATCGCGGCGATCATATTGTGGCATTTTTGCTTGAGCGCCGTCCATTTTTTGCTCGATTTTGCAGTGGACTCATTCGCGGCTCGGTTCTTGTACCAGTTGGTCACCGCCTAATAGGGGTTGGTAACAGCGGCAAGGACACTCAGGGATCACTCACGTTGGTAATGTCCGCCGCGCTTTGCTGTTTCTTCGCCTTCAATTCCGCCCCGTACTTCGCGTATATATCCTTGCTGATCTCGTCGATGATGGGACCAACGGGTTGCCCTCCCTCCTTCGCGGCTTGCACGCGAGCGCGGTTGGCTTCCAAGATTTGGGTCGGTCCCGGGAACTTCTTCCAATCGAGTCGTACCTTGCGGGACGCGCCCTCCGCGCGCATCCTACGATCTTCGGCGTACAGTTGAGGATCGATATTCGGGTCAGGGGAATCATCCTCTTCCTCGTGCTCGTCGTCTGGTCCTGGGGCTGTTGTCGAGGCGGTGCCCTTGCTCGGCTCGCCTGGCATGATGTCGCCGTTGAGGACAGACGCGTCGGGGTTCGGGGGCCCTGTCGCCGACAGCGATACCGCGGTCACGGTGGCAGCGAGCTGTGGGACGGTCGCATGGGCGGTGACGTCGGGTGCGGAGCCATTCGTCGCGTCGGATGGACTGATGGAGGTCGACGAGGCAGACTGCGAGGACATTGCGGCGGCTGAGCAAGCTGCAAGGCTGTGGGCAGTGACGGCGACTGAGAGTTGAAAGTAGACGGGGTGGTAAATGGCGGCAGGACCAAGGAGGGCGCGTTCAACGTACACGGTGTGGGAAATGGGCGCAGGAGCAACCAGGTCCCGCCGTGCAGCCCCAAAGTCGCGCCCAGCGCGTCGGACCAGATCTGGATTTCGGGTACGGCGCGCTTTCTTGGTCACTCGTATCAACGCAATTGATAGGTTTCACTAAGTTCTCCGACGCGTCGGTCACCACGTTGCCCGTCACGCACTCCGCATTGACTGTTCAGAGCAATACATGTGCAAACATGGCGCGGAACCTCCGATTCGCTCTCCAACCTCTACACAGTCATCTGTCCCATCGCTCCCACCAACATTCCGTCGATCATCGTGGCCGGTTGGGCGCGGGCCCGCATCCATCTGTTCACGAACTGTAGGCCGTGCCATGAATAATGTGGCTGGAGCTGTCCAAGTCGGAATGCGTACCTCGGCAATGTCGTCGGCGGAGAGGTCCAGATGTTGAACAGTGCTTGGGAAGCGCACCATGATTTCGTAGGCTATCTCGCGTACTAGGTGCCGGCGTTCGCCGCGGGAGGCCTCGCAATAGCGGAGGAGTTGGTTGCGCAAGAACATTGCGAGGCGTCCATTACTGATCAACCGCCAGCCACGGGTCAGGCGAGTGGCAGGGCGCAGGTGCGAGGTCGGAGCAGGCATAACGAGGGACGGCAAATGGTAGGCAGAGTGTCCTGGCGCACGCTGTCCGCCTTGCAGGATTATATCTCCAACTGCCCGCCCCAAAGGATCTCCACACCAGATTGACGAACGGCTGAAATCGGGTGACCCTATTCTTGGCACGGCGTAAGGGCCCTGGCTCGCAACGCTGAGGCTGGACGATCGAGCCCAAACGGCCGTCGGTTGTCGCCCGACCGGTTGGGTGAGCTATCTGTCGCGCGACGATCTAATCGTGCGCCGAATGTTCCAGGTCGCGAAGGCTCACACGAGGATTTCGGCGAAGTAAGACACAACGGGATATTACGGACATAAATGAGCGCGTGTCAGGTCGAAGGATGGCAGGATGAAGGAGCGTCTATGGGCCAGGGGTAACAGTACGGCAGACGTGAAAGTGGGTCTAAGAACTAGGAGACAGGAGCGTCGGAGTGTTGGATCATACGTATGTCCGTCGTCGGAAATATCTGTAAGTACAGGAAGCTCGCCCGGGTATGCAGTACGTGCGTCGCCACACGGAAGAAGGCCAGGAGGTAGGTTTAGTGAAGGCGCATTAAAAGTATTGGTAGGAATAGCGGTACGAGCCCGCACGGAATGCGAAAATGTATCCAACAGAAACTAAGAGTCCAAGCAAAGGTATCCCCCAGAGCGGCGTGGACGGTGGACAATCATCGCGTCAATCGACGAGGGTCACATCGGAATCGTAGCCGGTGGCGTTGTCAACTGCCCGCTCCTTGCCTTTGCCGCGGG